>CM070771.1:60816621-62060371 GCA_036346955.1 Dipus sagitta
AGGAAGGAATGATAGGTGTATAGATAGCCATAGGCTTAGAGGTCATTAGAAAATAGACAGATCCAATCTTCTTTCTCCATGGTAACATTAGAGAGGAAGGAGCCACTTTCTCCTAACCAAAGGATTGGTCCTAAATAGAGATATAAAAGATATAACATGTGATTTTAAATTAAAGGGTTAAGTACAAGTTTATTAAATTTTTAATTAAGAGATATTTGAGAATTATACAAAAATATGGCATGAGTATGTTATTGAAGATTATTAAATTTCTAATGTCAATTCAAATTTTATTAAATATGATTCTGCTCCTAATGTTTGCAAAATGCCTGGTTCTCTGTTTATAACAATAGATCTCAATATTATTCTACTTTTTTACTAATGTTAACAAAATGGTTTATAAACAAGAATTTTATGCTTATCTTTTATTAAATGAGATACTTAAAACTTATGAGTAAGACATATCCAAATGCTAACTTTATGTTTTCCATTAGATAGAGCTTTCATTTGTTTAATAGAACATCTGTTTCTCCACTTACAATAGGTTTCTTAAATATTGTTCTGCCCTTATATGCTTTCCCATTGGATTAAACCTTTATTTGTTTGAAAGAGAACTTATTCTAATTGCTAAAATTTGAGTCTAACTATACAAAGTTTCATTGTACCCATAAAAATCAATAATAAATTATCAAGATTATTAAAAGCTTTTAGCTTTTATAGCTTGACATACTTTCATTAGTTCATATAAAGTTAAGATCTCTTTTGATCTTTGTATCAAGGAAGCATAAATTATAAGCCATCTATATTAGTGACCATTATATAAAAAAAACTTTTAAGCCTGAGAGCTAAAAACTTTAAAATTGGTTAATTGTATAATGTTTAAATAATTTTAAATTTTTCAAGGTATTTTTAATTTTTCTTTAATGCTAGTTTCTTACACTTTCTACATGATTATGTTATAGACATAATTACATGATCAAATTAGTCAAACAGTTCTTGCCTTGTGAAACAGTATTCAAAACATATCTATATGCTATTTATTTATATCTATATCTATATATATTTATATCTACTTTCTTTTGAAACATTTTCCAATTCACTTTTTCTTCTAGGTATCAAACTACATGAAGGTAAGTTTCTGAAGTTATGTCTCAAAATGGAGACTAAGGAAACTATATTATAAAATGTAGAAAAGGAAATTAAAGCAATTTCCAGTGACTTCAGCCATAAGTCTCAATTTATTCAAGTGTACAAAAAAAAACCCCAAATAACTCCTGTCTGTTGGTTTCACTGAAAGTGTGGCAAGAACAAGACTCCCATAATGAAGAAACAGGAGAACAGGCATTATAAGTGCCAAGCTGTCTCAGGAGACACCTCACCCCACCCCATTCTGTTCCTTTTCCTCAGAGGGTTTGGTCTTTATCATCCCTCCCTGTTCAGGGATCACTTTCTTCTAAAGACCTCTGTGAGACCCAGAGCATTACTGCTTGACAGTTGTAAATCCTGGGGTCTGCATTCCCACTGGGTCTCATCTTAGCAGTGCAATAAACAGAAACCACTGCTTCACAGAACTCTAGAGTGGATGTCAAGAAAAGATAAGTTCTAAAGGAAAGTCAAGGTTGGATGAAAATTCTCATACAAGATTAGCTGGAAAATTGTTTTTCCAATGTCACTCACCCAGCACTATGGACTGATACTTTGTGCTGTGAGGCTAGATCAAGACTGGTTCTAACCTTCTGTTGATAGAAACAACTTTCTCGCCACTCCTCAGGCCACAGTAACAGCTCAAAACCACCTTCCCTAGGACAGAATGTGACACAGAATCAGCAATAGCCTGAGGGATGAGTCCAGTCACTGACACAGTGAATTCCAAGGAGTGTAGGATTGATGGGTGGGGCCACCAAATTAGAGACATGGGTTTAAAGATCCAGAGAGTTACAGCTAGGCCAGCTTCTGAATCTCAGCAACCTCTTAAGAGTGTAGTGTGTGGACTCCCCCTTGACAGCAGAAAATAAACCAGGTAAGTACCCCTGGCCCTGCCATGACAGACTTGGAACTAAGACTTGAGAAGTGACCAGGTGAGACCACCAGAGCAGGCAGGCAAGCCCTGCAGAGTTCTCACGTGTCCTTGACCTCAGCATCTCTGGTGTGGGGAAAGGAAAGGAGGGCAGATGGGGAATCCAAGGAGAGACCCAGACCACTCAGTGATCAGATTGTTGAGGGTCACAGTGAGTATAAGTCTCAACCTGGCCACAGGGAGAGTTCAGCTGGCTTCCTGTACACTAGCTACCCTACCCATCACTTTTATTGTCTACAGGGATCTGCCACTTACAATTCACCACCGCTTAAAATTCTCTGGTCCCAGCTGGTGTGCATAGAGAGGCGAATCTGGTGGCATGTTCCTTCTCAAGGCCTATATGGTGTGTTGCATAGGGTGGGGATGGGGGGTCGGCACTGGTCAAAGTCTGAGCCTAGAGCTGTAGGTGTGACCTGCTCTTGCAATCTACCTACATTGGTAGTTCTGGCTTAATAGGTCTTGACCACATTCCCCTTTCCTCATGGAGTAGGGATTTTGGAAGCATAGTTCCAAGTGTCAGACAGAGGACTAACTGCTGTTATTTATTCCAGATGCTCTAAGAAGAGGAAATTCCAAGACATTGCCCATTTCCTGTTGTAAGTTAGGCAAGAAGTATGTATAAGGTGAATATAACTCAGCGTTCCCTTTGTTCCTGATGTCACATCAGAAAACTTTTGCTTAGGTGACCTCAGTATAATTGGCACAAATCCCAAGCGATAATTGTTCTAAATCCTTAGCTCCAACTTTGAGCTTCTGAAAAACAAGGTAAAAGAACATCATCATAGGTAAGTTTGCAGTGCTCACCCGGTTTTCCTTCTTAGAACCCTGAGCAACCACCCTTCATTTTGGTGCTCTGAACAAGTATCTCAATTCCACACCCTTAATCTTTTCCACAGTCGTAGATAAATATTTAGAGGAATCATTTAAATAATTTAATTCTGTAATAGTGGCCCCAGTTTCTCAGAATTGTGTAATAAGGCATTTTAGAAGAGTTTATATAGTCAGACTATTGTTTCTATTCCCTCTCAAAATTTCTGAGATGTAAATCTTTCTTTTCCTGGCTCTATTTGTTTCAGAATGGCCTCAGCTTCTCCAACATTTGATCCCAGTCTTGATGCTCAGTGGCTTAAATGGAAGACACAACATGGGAAAACATACACTCTGGTTGGTAACGTAGACATTGTTTGATGGGACCCCAGAGAGAATGATCCTTTGCTGTGGAGAGTGCATGGCAATAATGGGGGTTATAGAAGCCCACCCTAAACAATAGCCTAAAGAAATGAATGGTGATGGCCTGGTGATATAACTCAGCATGGAAGAGTGTTTGCTATGCAAGCATGAAGGCCTAAGAGGACCTCAACACACCCATGTAAAAAAAAATGATGCATGGCCACGCATGCCTGTAAACATAGTTCTGTTGGGACAGGGCAAAATTATCACTGGAGCTCACTGGTCAGCCAGTCTAACAGAGAGAGAGAGAGAGAGAGAGAGAGAGAGAGAGAGGGAGAGAGAGAGAAAGCTCTTTATCTCAAAGAAACAACACACAGAAATTCTTGTCTGACCTCCACACATGTGCACCTCAGGTGTATGCATCTGCATACAGATGTGTACATGCCCCCCCACCCCACATAGCACATACTACACACATACATAAAAATATGTGCTTTGAGCACATGACAAAATGACTCATTTCCCAAGTGCAAGATGACAATCCATTATAATTATTTCTAGAGTGAAGAGGAACACAAAAGAGCAGTATGGGAGGAGAATATGCGAAGAATTGAGCTACATAATAAAGAATTCAGTGAGGGGAAGCATAGCTACACCATGGAGATGAACGCCTTTGGTGACCTGGTGAGTGTGACGTGGATTGGTTACTTCTGTGCTTTCTTTCTTCAGATCTCTTCAAGAGTCTTGCTTTTAATATTTTTAATGTTTTTCCTAAAGACCAGTACAGAATTCAGTGAAAAAATCAATGGCCTTCAAAAATAGACCCACTTTAAGGAGAATATTCTAAAACATCAGACTCCTGACTGACTCATGTCTCTGGACTTGAGAGAGAGAGAAAGGCAACGTGACTTCTGTGAAGAAGCAGGTATTGCACTATTACATTGACACACAGGAAAGCTAAGAAGAAATTGATAACTGTGTTCCTTCAACTGTGGTGTGACATGGAGTTCTTTATTTGATAAATGTAGTCAGCTGTGTGGGGTAGGAGAGATGGCTCTGTGGTTAAACTGCTTGCCTGAAAATCATGAGGGACTGATTTGCGTTCCCTTGTATCCACATAAAAGGCAAACAGGGTGGTATGTGCTATAGTCCCAGCCCTAGGGAGACAGAAAGAGTAAGATCCTTGGTCCTTGTTGTCTAGCTAGTCTAGATGTAGTGAGCAGTGAGCAGTTACTGGTTGAAAAAACTATAAGGTGGTGAGCAAATGAAGAAGGACAAACAAAATCAACCACTGGTATACAGATGCATGTGTGTACATATAGGCACACATCTTACACATATACAAAATGATTCACATCTGTGCATTGTTGGAGTTGCTACTTGTTTTGTCTGTGGATGACAACATTTTCTACCATGTTCGGGGGCTTTTAGTATGGCTGGTGCCTTAGAAGGAGAGATGTTCCAGAAAACAGTTCAGCTGGCTGCACTGAGTACCCAGAACCTAGTGGACTGTTCTCAAATTCAAAGCAAGATGGGCCTGCTTTCCATTATGTCAAGGACCATGGATACTGTCCAAATGAAGAATGGGCAAATGGTTTAAACTCCTATGTTGGAGTCATTGCAGGCTTTTTTAAAGTGGAACAATTATATTGGGAAGTTAGAATCTGTCTGTAAAGCATCAGTGGTGTCATTACGTTAGAAGCCTTTGCACAGCTCTGAATTCACGGCTTCCATGTGACTGCTTTTGCTTCTTTATATGAGAAATATGAGAGGGACATGGTGTCTTTTGTCTGTCAAAGGCTTAAAAAGATAGAGAACTTCACCTATTAAATTCTCTATTAAAAAAAAAAAAGTAAGGGTTATCTCATTTGTCCTGGTGCTAACTTACTCTCCATTGGAGAATCTGCTTCTCTTTTTCAGATTGATATAGATCCTAAGGAGAGAGCCACCCCATCATACCTCCAAAGGGCCCTGGCTGAAACTAAGAAAAATTGGAGAAACAAGCAAGGGGGCTGTTTTCTTGATGAACCGGATACCAGCACAAGGGGGAAGGAGATCAGCACAGAGAAAAATCAACTCCTACCAAATCAGAGAGCCAGAGCCTCAGAGGCCCCCAACACCTCATCACTGAAGCAGATCAAAAATGAACCCAACATGGCTCAGGGAAATTTTGCGGAAGAAGGGGCGGAAAGAATGTCAGAGCCACATGTTGGGTCATGATATGCAGAGACATTTAGCTTACCCATAACTGTGGGCTAACTCCACAATGCATGACCCATATACCTCAACAAGGAGGGGCCAAGGGGAGGGGGTAGGTCATGGATGAGCCTAATAATGGTACCAAACTGACTGTATTTGCTGAATACAAAACTGACTAATAAAGAAAAAAAAATCAAAAAAAAAAAAAAAAAAAGATAGAGAACTTCAATTCAGGAAGAACTCCATTTTGTGGGAATCCCTGTTTCCTGAACCAGCATTCCTTGAGACTGGAACAGTCAACAATCCTTGAAGGCAAAGCTTTTATTTTTGCATCTGGCAAAAGGTCCCTAAATCTTCCATTTCTTTAATTTTCCACCAAAAACTGCATTACTTGTATATTTTAGCCAATCTTGTGAGATTGTAAAGCTAAAACCGACTCAGAGTAATACCCAGGACACTGCCTGCATTAGGGAACGTAAAACCTCCAGTAGACCTCATACTGTGTACTTCCTTGCCTGAACTCTGAAAACAAATAAACAAAAAAGCCACTTTGCACCCTTCTGCAGATGAAGGAAACATTGCCTAGTTCAGATTGTGCGGTCATCCTTGGGGACTAATCCTCAGTCAGGGGAGGTGCACCCTGTTGCATCATGGCAGTGACCTTGGGTTTGGAACCATCTGTCAGCCATAGAATCAAGAAAAGCCCAGAATGAAAGTGAAATGGTAATATGGGGGAAGAGGGCCTTAAACTAAGTACCACAGTGACCAAGTGAGTTCATTCATGGACCAAGAAAGACAAAATTGAGTTAAAAGTTCTGCCTTGGTGGTTGGAACATCCTGGCAGTTGTGCGAGTATGGCTGATTTGGGTAGAGCACAAAAATCTTCCAGTAATGAGGGTTGAGTAATAATCAGCTCACAGGGCACCACCACTATAAAACAGGGATGGGAAATCAGGTTCGCTCTTGAGGAAGGGGGCCCAAGGAAGATCAAAGACAAATGACGAAATTCCTCCAGATAGCTCTGTGGGGCTTATGCTTTAGTGTTGGGGAAAGGGGAACAGTACCCAGTGGGAAAGAAAGAACAGATAATACAATACTCTTGCATCATCTGAACCCATTCTTTCACTAATAGTTTGTTTCCTTGGCCAAAAATTTGTATCTAGTAAAGACTGAGTATGTAGGCTTCTTTTAAATATAAGTGAACCTTTAAGACCAAGATTGTTAAAAATTACACTTTACAACTAATAGTTAGCCAGATGCAGCTAAAAAGTTGCAAAAGATTAAAACCTAGAAAAAATTAAGAAAAACACAAAGGATAGATGAAAAAATAGAAACAAAAGGCAAAATCATGCTGGCTATTACTATCCAAGCCTATGCGGTAAACTAGGAACAAGGAGCCACCAGGAGGACCAAGACAAAAGGAACCTCTACAGTAAGATTGGAATTTGATGCAACTTTCACAGGATTACCAGGCAAATGGGTTAAAACTCTGTAGATGAATTATAGTTCTGCTATATTTACTCCTTCCTTCCTTCCTTTATTTCTTTTCAGCTTTCTATAGTCTTTCCCCTTCTGAGAAATCTGCCTCTTGCCTCAAAAGCTTCCTTGTCTTCTAAGGCATCCTGTAAGAGATAAAAGAAAAACATGAAGTAAATGGTACTTTGTTTTCCTTTCAGGTTATTTTATTATATTTATTTACTTGAGAGAGTGAGAGAGAGAGAGAGAGAGAATGAAGCAGACAGAGAGAGAGAGAGAGAGAGAGAGGGAGAATGGATGCACCAGGGCCTTTAGCCACTGCAAATGAACTCCAGACACATGTGCCACCTTGTGCATCTGGCTTACGTGGGTCCTGGGGAACTGAACGAGGTCCTTTGGCTTTGCAGGCAAATGCCTTAATCTCTAAGCCATCTCTCCAGCCCCTACTTTTAGGTTATTTTAAGTTTGGTTTTCCTCTATGGACATCAGACACAAATAAGAGGCACGTGGTATGTTCTAGGATACTGCAGCCACTAGCACGCACTGCAGAGTTGGATGGAATGTCCACTCTAGCTCTGGTGTACTTCAGCTTTCAGGACCATAACAGCCATCCCTTCACACCAACCATTCTCCTAGACACAAGAGACAAAATAAATATAACCAATCTTCCTTTCATTTTCCTGATGTTTTGGGTTTTCATGTTACTCATATATAAAGTTTGTTTTAATTTGTTTTATTTATTTTAAAATTTGTTTTCATGTTGTATCCTTTAGAAACATGTTTCAGATAAATGCTATAACTTTTACAAGGAGGAATATTGTTCAAAAATCAACAAGGTAAAGAGAAAGGGCATATTCAGAAGCAAGCTGAGAACTAGAATACATGGTTGGTCTATCCCAAGTACATGTTTGGAGATGTCTGATTCCTGAATATGTGGCTGGCTGCTGTTACACATCCCCTGTTAAATATCAATTGACTTCAGACTGATGTTAAACTCTTCCTCAATGCTATGGTAAGAGAGAGAAAGAGATAAAGACAGAAAAAGATTTTTAAAATGGGTGTATGAATTTAGGCAAGTAACTAGTAAGAAACAACCATCAAAGAAGTAGAAGAGAGATCAAGATATAAACATGAGGATATTGGTAAAGAAAGACTATTAGATAGTATGATTTTTATCCCAAGGTTAAAAAAAATTATAAAGAAAGATGAGGAAAACATTAGATTGGTTAAACATGTTGTAGATTGCTTAAGCAAGTTGTAAATAGGCATGAGATATAGGAGAAAAAAGGTTTCCAGGGTTGTAAAAGAAAATATGTCAATATAAAGGGGGCTGGACAGATGGCTCAGCGGTTAAGATGCTTGTCTATGAAGCCTAAGGACCCAGGTTAGATTCCCCAGTACCCATGTAAGCCAGATGCACAAAGTGGCTCATGCTTCTGGAGATCGTTTGCAATACCTAGAGGCCCTGGTGTGCCTAGTCTGTCTCTTTTCTCTATATTGCTCTCTCTCATTCCCTGCAAATAAATAAATACATAAAAATATATCTTTATTTACCTTTATATCTTTAAAAGCTGGGTTGGACAGATGGTTCTGCAGTTAAATTTGCTTGCATACAAAGCCTAATGACCTGGGTTCAATTCCCCGGTACCCACATAAAGCAGGATACACAAAGTGATGCATGCATCTGGAATTTGTTTGCAGTAACTGGAAGCTCTGGCACACCCACACTCAATCTCTCTGTGTGTCTTTGTGTGTGTCTCTTGCTCAAATAAATAAATAAAATATTTTGGAGAAAACTCTTCATCTTTTTGTGCTCCAGAACTTGGCCAACTAGTAAATTAATAAGAGTGTAACAGATGTTACAAGCACCGAGATGCAGAAAGGAGGAAATAAAGAAAGGGGGCCTCTGCTAGGTAAGTTTTCTGTAAGCTTATGCATTTTCTTCTTTCAAACAAGGTGGCTTCAAACAGAATTGCTCACAAATTTCCTTTGTTTAAAACCAAGATAGAGCCCAAATGATCTTGTCCTGAAGTTTTCTTTGCTACTTTTCTCACAATAATATGGATTAAGAGACACCAATTAAAGATGACACTCTCCTGTACCAGAGAACAAAGGTGTAAAAGCAGATCAATATTTATTTATTTATTTAGGGCTTTCTACAGTCTTTTCCCCTTCTGAGAAATCACTCTCTTTCCTCATAAGCTTTCCTCTTCTCTAAAGTTTTCTCTATGAGATAAGAGAAATGGGAAAACTTTGCAAATATTTATGGGAACAGACCAATACATCTAGAACTAAAGAATTTTACATAGTTTTCTTCCAGAGTCCTGTCCCTTTTATTCTCCTACATATCCCTGGCTTTTCAGGAGTAGGAGCCAAATACCCACCATTTATAATTGGGCCCTTTCTTAGCCCATCTAACCTTCATATTCCCTACATAACACCATCCTTTAATAAGATACCTGACAACCTGGTCAGTGGGAGGGAAGGGAAAACTTCATTTCTAACAAATACTCTGTGCCTCCTGACTTTTGGAACCTACTAAGGACTCACCACAACAGCCTTTAAAGTTAGGGACCTCTTGTTCTTTCATTTTTTTATTTTATTTTATTTTTTTCTTTATTAGTCAGTTCTGTATTCAGCAAATACAGTCAGTTTGGTACCATTATTAGGCTCATCCATGACCTACCCCCTCCCCTTGGCCCCTCCTTGTTGAGGTATACGGGTCATGCATTGTGGAGTTAGCCCACAGTTATGGGTAAGCTAAATGTCTCTGCATATCATGACCCAACATGTGACTCTGACATTCTTTCCGCCCCCTCTTCCGCAAAATTTCCCTGAGCCATGTTGGGTTCATTTTTGGTCTGCTTCAGTGATGAGGTGTTGGGGGCCTCTGAGGCTCTGGCTCTCTGATTTGGTAGGAGTTGATTTTTCTCTGTGCTGATCTCCTTCCCCCTTGTGCTGGTATCCGGTTCATCAAGAAAACAGCCCCCTTGCTTGTTTCTCCAATTTTTCTTAGTTTCAGCCAGGGCCCTTTTGATGTATGATGGGGTGGCTCTCTCCTTAGGATCTACATCAATCTGAAAAAGAGAAGCAGATTCTCCAACGGAGAGTAAGTTAGCACCAGGACAAATGAGATAACCCTTACTTTTTTTTTTAAATAGAGAATTTAATACGTGTAGGCCCTCTTGTAGCCCACAATTAATGGTAGCTTGATATTGGAAAGTGGGTTTACGTTTCCTCTTGTTTTTTATTGAATTTTGAATATCAATTCCTATAATATTTTGATGCTCAGAATCCAGGAAACATCTTTCTCCTCCCTGGACCTTGGCTCTTTTCTCTCCTGACTCCATACTTTAATATAATTAAATGGGAGATTATGTAATTTAAAGAATGGCTACAGCAAAGGTATCTAGGGTATAAGTGAAAATACCATGGAATTTCTCTATAAGCCACAGGCAAAAACAGGTGAAAAATGGAATGGAGATGATCCCCATAAGAGATATGGCTTCTCTTCTAATTCTTTTAGAAAACGAATGCCTTTTATGTTCAAGACTACAGTTATAGAGTTATGATATTGAGACCTTTGTCTCTATAAAGAGCATAAAAGTATAAAAGATTTTCTGACCGTAAAAGTTCACTAAATCTCTGTTAGAATCTTGCTAGAATGAAGTTTTATGAAAACACTTTTGTTAAACAAGAAAAAAATGAGTGAGGAGACGTTTTAAAGTGCAAGCAGCAACCAAGTTTAACTAAGGTTTATAGTTTCACAACATGTGAACAAGTAATCTTAATTTCTCACATAACTTCTTTTTTTCTTTTCATTTTTTAAGGTAGGATCTCACTCTATCTCAGGCTGACCTGGAATTCACTATGTAGTCTCAGAGTAGCCTCGAACTTTCTGCACTTCTATCTCTGCTTCCCGAGTGCTGGGATTAAAGGCATGCACCATCATGCCTGTCTCTCACATAACTTTTAAAAAATAAGTTGATAAGTTAGTTTATGTCACCATGTCTCATGAAAATTCTGTTTGCTGAAATTGATCTGCTTGTGGTCTAAGAAAGCTATAACTTTAAAGGTAATTATTTTCCTGTCATGTTCAAAGATAAAAACAAAAACTAATCAATGCTAATTCTGCCAAGTGGTCATTACTGGGCTTGTCATTTAAGATTTAGAAAAGAAATTATTTGGTTTCCTTCACTTTTGTTCTTGGGAAAACAAGAAAGACTTCCCACGTTCTGATATCTTATGCTTCCTTAATTAAAAACCATGTAGAGGACCTCCATTCCCAACTCCTAATTCAATGTTGAGTTCTCCCAGCCAAGACTCCACTGTAGTTTCTTGCCTAACATTACCAGCTGTGAGACCAGGTACTGATAAAAACCTGGAAAAAGGACATATTGAGCCAGTTTGCAAGAGACACATTGTGGTGCTATTTATCAGTGACACAACCAAGTGAACATCAGAGAAGTGTGGATACATGGGTGAAACCACTTGCAAAGAAATGCCTACAGAGGAGAAAGCAGGCCAGTGGGATGTACGAAGGGTATCAGAGAAAGCCCTGAAGTTAAGACTCAGATATCTTAGCCCCACCCCTTCACCTATTGCACCATCTTCTGGTGGAGTGTTTTCTATTCTTTTTTTTTGATTTTTATGGTTTTGCTTATAATCTTTCTTCATGAACTGATTCCTTGTCATTTTTTAACCAAGAACCTGTCAGAATGCTAAGAAAAATGTAATAAATTTCCTTGGTATTACAGTTACCTTTATCTTGCTGGCACAAAACACCCATCCCAAAATAGCTTATGGTAGAAAAGAGATGATTTTGCCTTACAGTCTCAAGGGGAAGTGTCAGGATGGCAGGGGAAAGCATGGCATAAGTAGAGGCTGGCATCACTCCTTGTGACAGCAGGTGGAAGATAGCAACAAGAGAGTGAGCCAAGCTCTGGAAAGGAGTTGGCCATAACAAACCTAAGCCCACCCTCAACAACACACCTCCAGCAGGGTTCCTTCTTCCAAATTGCCATTAGATGAGAACCAAGCATTTAGAACACATGGGATGTGGGGGGGGGGAGGCATCTGACTGAAACCACTACATGCAGTATGAGATAAATAACAGGAGATTTGGTGATTCATATAAATAAGGCAACTTCTCCCCTAAATCTTTAATACATATCTGATTTTATCCTACAGAAACTTAAAGGAACAGAGACAACTTTCAAGAATAGATAAATATATGTGTCCTGAGTTTTCCCCACATGGAGGGCACTAATCCTTCCTCCTTGCCCTGGTATAGATGATGTTTGGTGGACTACCCTATATCAAAGAGGAATATATAAACCAGTGATATACTGTTCCCCTACCAGCTCTCTTAAGAGCCTTCATGAATAAGAAGAAATGCCCTCAGGGAACTATCAGGACACCCAATGTGAACATATTCTACCAGTAATAAGAAAAACCTCATTAGTTTATATACAAGAGCTACCCAGCTTCACAACATATGGGTTTATGTATCAGGAGGAGAAAGATCAAATGTAAAACCCTAGAGGTGCTTTTATATACAATTAGTAACTGAACCTGCTTCCTCTCCTAAATTAGAAACTCCTAAAAACAAAATTGACTCTAATAAAGCACATATTGTAGAACTCAAAGATTTCAAGTTTGAAGTTTCATATTGAGGAATGAATGCCTGGTTGGAATGGGTTAAATGCTCCCTGGTGCAGTCAGGTAAGCATTGCTGGCAGAAATCACCCAACTAAGAGGAGCTTGTAAGAAAAAGAGGTTTATTTTGGCTTAGGCTTGAGGTGAAGTTCCACAATGGCAGGGAAAATGACCACATGAGCAGAGGGTGGACATCACCCCCTGGCCAACATAAGGTGGACAATAGGAACAGGAGAGTGTGCCAAACACTAGCAAGGGAAAGCTGGCTATAATGCCCATAAGCCCACCCCCAACAATACACTGCCTCCTGGAGGCTTTAATTTCTAATTGCCATCAGCTGGGGAACTTAGCATTCAGAACACCTAAGTTTATGAGGGACACCTGAATCAAACCACCACATTCTGCGCCAGCCCCCATAAATTGGTAACCATACATGAAGTAAAATGCAATGCATTCATTCAACTTTAAAAATCCCCATAGTTTTTTTTTTTTTTATCAATTCCAATGATGTTCATACATCCCCATAGTCCAAGATGTTTTAACTGAGCCATAATACCAAAAAATCCCCCCAAAACCCATAATGACTCAGAAAAAAAACATTCACACTACAAAAGATGGCATGGGCATAGCAAAGAAATACTCAAGGAGTACATGACTTAAGCAGGGCAAATACCAAACTCTGTAGCTCCAAGTCCAACAACTTTAGTCAGTGACAAGTCTCCAAGTCCGATAACTTAAAAGGCAACAACTCTCTGGCATTCCAATTCCACCCCTCCAGCTAGGCTACTCACAGTCCTGGAAAACTTCATCTGGGGCCAGCAGCTCTCTTTGGCAGCCATCTCGTTGTCCTGGAATCTCCACCAGGTCTCCATTGCAACCCATGGTTCATACTCATGACCCAATGGGGTCTCCATGCAGACATCCAGCAAACTTGCTTCACACTGTCCATGGCCATTCCAAAACACAAGACTGTGTTGCAAACTCAATGACCCTCTCTTTCCTGCATTTCTTATACTCCACAATACCAGGTAGGGTGCCAATTTGTTAATCCAGGGGGAATAAAGCAGACTTTAGAACAGGATACTCCTTGAGCACTCAGGCCCCTTCAAAAGAGTCCACATTCTTCCTGTTGCCCAAGTGCAGGTCAGCTGGCCCAATCTCAATGGTTGTAATCTCTCAAACAATTTGCAGGTGAGTGAGCAAATTTTATTTTTCCTGTGCCATATCCCTCTGCTCACACCAGTCCATTTCTATACAATGCAACCCTGAACAACTTCTCAGGACACAGGCATAAAAGCAAGCTTCTCACACAAACTGCTAGCCCAGTCCAAGCAAAGCTCTTTCTCACCCTCATAAGCCAAACCTCACAGTCCATAGTTCTTATGCATTCAAGTCTTTCATCTATGACCAGAATAGTCCATCATGCTGTACTTACAGCACTGCAAGGTTTCTCTTAGGCCAAAGTTTCAAATCCTTACACATTTCTCTTGAAAATCAGCTTCAAAAAGCCAAAGCCACACAGTCAGGTATCTAGCAGCAACCCCACTCCTCGGTACCATTTTACTGTTGCAGTCCGGTTTGCATTGCTGGCAGAAATCACCCAACTAAGAGAAGCTTGTAGCAAGAAGAGGTTTATTTTGGCTTACAGGCTCAAGGGGAAGCTCCATGATGTCAGGGAAAATGACAACATTAGCAGAGGGTGGACATCAACCCCTGGCTAACATAAGGTGGACAACAGGAACAGGAGAGTGTGCCAAACACTAGCAAGGCGGAGCTGGCTATAACATCCATAAGCCCTGCACTAACAACACACTGCCTCCTGGAGGCTTTAATTTCCAATTGCCATCAGCTGGGGAACCTAACATCGAAAACACCTAAGTTTATGGGGAACACCTGAATTAAACCACCACACTCTCTGAGCGCCTTAAATAAAAGCAAATGTTACATTTGCACAGCAGGAAAGCTGGAGGCCCAAGTGGTCCCATATTCACTTGGACAGACTTCAGACACCCTTGAGATAGAATGCATGATCACCCTCTTCCAGTATAAAATGGCCTTGGGTGATCAGATCATCTTTGTCCTTTCTGTTCTTGGCTACCAAGGAAAAAGAACAAAGACTTCCTTAAACTATATGATCTCCCTTACCCAACACCAATTTCACTTCTTGCCTAGAAATGTCAGGGGAGAATGTGGATTTTTTTTCTTTTTTTCTTTATTAGTTAGTTTTGTATTCAGCAAATACAGTCAGTTTGGTACCATTATTAGGCTCATCTGTGACCTACCCCCTCCCCTTGGCCCCTCCTTGTTGAGGTATATGGGTCATGCATTGTGGAGTTAGCCCACAGTTATGGGTAAGATAAATGTCCCTGCATATCATGACCCAACATGTGGCTCTGACATTCTTTCCGCCCCCTCTTCCGCAAAATTTCCCTGAGCCATGTTGGGTTCATTTTTGGTCTGCTTCAGTGATGAGGTGTTGGGGGCCTCTGAGGCTCTGGCTTTCTGATTTAGTAGGAGTTGATTTTTCTCTATGTTGATCTCCTTCCCCCTTGTGCTGGTATCCAGTTCATCAAGAAAACAGCACCCTTGCTTGTTTTGCCAATTTTTCTTAGTTTCAGCCAGGGCCCTTTGGAGGTATGATGGGGTGGCTCTCTCCTTAGGATCTACATCTATCTGAAAAAGAGAAGCAGATTCTCCAACGGAGAGTAAGTTAGCACCAGGACAAAAGAGATAACCCTTACTTTTTTTAATAGAGAATTTAATAGGTGTAGGCCCTCTTGTAGTGCATGATTGATGATAGTTTGATAGTGGCGAGTGGACTAGACACTAGGATTTTTTTCTGAAATGTGTCTGGATATGACCAAGGACATCATGCCTTTGAAGAAATGGAAAATGTCTTCAGCCGGGATGTGGCTAGAGCAGATGTTGGGTGGTATTGTCGTGGACTGTTACTTGAGACTTTGCCAACTGATTAGAATGGAACCTTTACTTTCTTCCAATTCTGCACCTCTTTCACTATTTCATATCATCAGCTTGTCCTCAACCAAGCTCAGTTATCTCATAGGAAAACAGAACTTATAACTGGATCCAGGAGAACATCATTTGATCTTCATGTTAATATAGATGTTATTGGAGTAGCAAAGGGAATACCTAATAAATTTAAGGCCAGAAACCAAACAGCTTGAAGATTTAAAATAATTTTATTTTGGTGGTCCACCATTGATAAAAATGTACATTATATAAATTATATAGATTATAATAAAAAAAGATTTGTTAATAACACTAAGGATGCTATTAAGGGTATAGCAGATCAATTAGATGCCACCAGTAGAATGACATGGAAAAATAGATTAGCCCTAGATATGATGATAGGTGAGAAGAAAGAAGTCTGTGTAATGTTGGGAGGCCAATTTTGCACTTTTATCCCAAACTACACACTTCTAGGGACTAGCTACTTTAGCTACAAAATTAACTAAGTGTTCAGGAATAGATGACCCTCTCTCTAGCCCAATAAAACAATGATTTACAAAGACCTAAATCCTAACCTCTCTTATTACACTTCTAAGAGTTATGCCCACATTAAATGCTGCATAATCGCATATGTCCAGGAACTGATACAAAGGCTAATAGAAACAGCTATAACTAAGCAAATCCCAATGTCCTACTACTTACTTTTAGAGTTCTCAGAAACTGAAAGACAAGGAATGTTACACAAACTAAAAGAAAAGATTAAAGATGTACAATAAAAGAGGGGCAATTTGTGAGGAATATGAGAAAGAATGCTCTCTTTTTCTGCCAAATGGTTAAAAAAATAGAGAAACTCAGTTGTGGAAGGACACCATTTTGTGGGAAGACCACACCCTCCTTCTTGGGTCAGCCTTCCTAGAGACCAAAAGTGTCAAAAATCATTGAAAACAAAGCTTTCATCAGGTAAAGGTTTCCTAAATCTTCCATTTCATTAGGTTTTCCCCTTAAAACTGTGTCATTTTTATATTTTAGCCAATCATGTCAAATCAAGGGGACAAAATTCTGACTTAAAGAAAAACCCCAGACCCTGAGCTGCCTGCATTAGGGAATACAAAGACACCAGCAGACCTCGTGCTGTTGTGCTCACTAGCCTGAACAATAATTTGTGTTGTGTGGTCATTCTTGAACCCTAGATGCCTTTCTAACATACAGAACATGAAAACCATTCCACATACAACACAGAGTTCTTCTCTCTGAACATTTCTTATGCACAAGAAGATCTATGGCATATCATGAAGATGTGTGAGCTAATTCTCAGTTCCAAATCTTCCATGGCACTTCCTGCCTGGAATGACTTGTCACAGCACGGACTGGAATCCTCAGCTGCACAGTGCTGAGTGCTGTGGTTGTAACTCATGTTCCTGGGAGGTGGGTGGTGGTAACCAACTCTCTTCTCTCTGATGCTGCAGGCACAAACCTGAGGATTCTGCTGCTAATATTGCAGGCATTGTGATGTTCCCACCTCCTGAAATGCCTTGATGAATGCTAAGCCAAGTTTGGGGTCCATCTCTGCTGGAATTGATAGCCTTTGATTCCTTCTAGTCATATAAAGGAGGTTAGTGTACTGCTGTTCAGAACTTCATGGAGGAAAAATGTGTAACACCACTATGACATATCAACTTGACAAGCTCTTTGTTATATAAACTTTAGTGTACATGTTTGAGTCTCAGGCTCTGTGCATGCAATAGAAGCATGAGTGGTATACAGCAGCCATTACTTCAAACACACTCCCAAGGATGAAAGTACTTCATGTTTTTAAAAATTTATTGGGTATCTTTATTAACTCAATTTTTCTCTAGCTGGGAAAATTTTAATCTTTTAATAGACATTTTACATGTGTACTTTAGTCTTAAAGGAGTCTCTTGATTCAAGTACTTTTATGTTCTGTAGTGTTCCCTTGAACTGATGTTCGATAAGTAGAAATACAAGAATTCATGGAGTGCCTGTGTATGTACCTAGGCAAGTATTTTTCACCAACCTTTATATTAATTTGTATTTCTGCATTTTAAAAATCAGAACCTATGTCAGTAGTGATGACAACAATAGATCCTATTTTTAAGGCTTGTGAAGATGGCTGTGCTGACAACAGCACTTGGTAGATTCAATGCAGTCATCTTCAAAACTCCCATTTGATATTCCTCAAGGAATTAGAAAAAAATCCCAAAATTCATATAGAAGCACAAAAGACTCCAAATGCACCAAGCAATCCTAAATAATAAGGGGAAAAGCTAGAGGTGTCATAAAACCTAACATTAAGTTGTGTTACAGAACCATAGTAACAAACAAAATAAAAATCCAGCATGGTACCAGCACAAAAAGACTTATATCAATGGACTACAATAGAGGACATAGAAATAAACATACCCTGGTATAATCAGCTAATTTTTTAGAAAAATCTTAAAAAGATTTATTGGAGAAAACATCACCTCTTTAACAAAGCGTAGGAAAAATGAGATTTACTTGTAGAAGAAGAAAACTAGATACATATGTTAGCCCTGCAGAAAAATCAGTTTAAAATGGATTGGTGGCTTAAATACAAGACAGACAACCTTAAAAGTTCTGAAGGAAAAAAGTAATGTCCAGCAAAAGAATAGAAGAAAATTACCTTGTTTTGTTTACATGTTGCAAAAAGTGGCACAAGCATCTGGAATTCATTTCCAATGCCAAGAGGACCTGTGCACCCAATCTGGAATTTAACTCATGCAGGTAGACTATGCAAACAAGAGCCTTTAATCACAGCACAATCTTCCCAATCCCATGAAGCGAAAATGCTAAACAGAATAAAATTATTCATTACAATTTAGTGGCTTTGCTTCAGAGAGTCAGGAATGGTTCAACATGTGCAAATCAATATATTAATGTATATCACATTAAAAAAAACAAGAACAGGCTGGGTGTGGTGGCTCACACCTTTAATCCCAGCACTCGAGAGGCAGAGGTAGGAGAATCACTGTGAGTTCAAGGCCACCCTGAAACTACATAGTTAATTCCAGGACAGCCTGAGCTACCTTGCAAAACCAAAAAAAAAAAAAAAAAAAAAAAAAAAAAAAAAAAAGCCACCTCAAGAACGGAAATCACACTTTTCTTTTCCCTGAAACTATTTATTTATTTGAGAGAAAGATGCATAAAGAGGAAGGGGAGGTGGGGAGGAGGGAGAGAATGGGCACACCAGGGCCTCTAACCACTGCCAATGAATTCTAGATGCATGTGCCACCTTGTGCATATGGCTTACGTGGGTACTGGAGACTCGAACCTAGGTCCTTAGGTTTCATAGACAAGCTCCTTAACTGCTAAGCCATCTCTCCAGCCCAGAAATCACATTTTATTAATAGCTGTAGAAGAATATTTTGACAAAATCCCTTTATGATAAAAGTCCTGAAGTTCTAGGAATGGACAGAATATAACTCAGCATGTTAAAGACCACATAACACAACCCTATGTCCAACATATTAAATGTGTCAAACTCAAAGCATCAGTAATGTGAAGAATAACTAAAGTGTGTCCACTTTCCATTCACCTATTCACTATAGTGCTGGAAATTTTCCCAGAGGCAGAAATTTTAAAAAGTAAATAAAAAGGATAAAATTGAGAAGGAAAGAGGTACCTTTATTTGCAGATGATATGTTTATCTGCATAACCATCCCTAAAAGCTTCACTATAAAATTGTTTAAAGCTGACCAAAGTTGCAGGATACAAAATTGACATGTGAAACTCTGTAACCTTCCTACCTGCCTATAGCAAACATGGTGCAAAAGACATCAGGGAAGCAATCTCATTCACAAACACATGGAAATATACCTTGGAATAAACCTAAGGATGTCAATAATGAAAATGTTAAAACATGACATAAATTGAAAAAGACTGAAAGAATGGAAAGACCTTCCATGTTCATGGATCAGAAGAATCAATATTGAGAAAATGTCTCTCTTACAAAACTAATCTGTAAATTCAATACAATCCCCATGAAATTTCCAATGCCATGCTTCACAGGACAAGAAAATGATCTTAAAATGCATTTGAAAGCACAAGACCTTAGAGAACTAAAAAATATCTTTGGGAAGGGGGAGTGGGGAATAAGAGATATAACCCATGGGCTGGAGAGATGGCTTAGCGCTTAAGCACTTGCCTGTGAAGCCTAAGGACCCCGGTTCGAGGTTCGATTCCCCAGGACCCACGTTAGCCAGATGCACAGGGGGCGCACGTGTCTGGAGTTTGTTTGCAGTGGCTAGAGGCCTGGCATGCCCATTCTTTCTCTCTCTCTCTCTCTGCCTCCTTCTCTCTGTTGCTCTCAAATAAATAAAAATAAAAAACCAAAAAAAGAGATATCACCCACCATAACTGATTTTAAGTTGTATTATCAAACAATAATAAAAAACAGTTATGACACTGAACTCAGATACTGAGGATGCATATGCTATGACAATACAGTTGGAACCAGTCCTCCATTAATTGGCTTACTGGGGCCATTGGGAACATAGATTACTACTGACAGAGATCACCATGAATTCAGAGACTGGAAAAGCATAGAAGGGGTCAAGTATTAATAAGAAAGCATGGTATGTGAAAGGATGTGTTTGATACACAGGGCTAGATAGTATGTGTTCACTGTAGAGGTAAGAAAGAAATTAATTCAGCCAGACTGAGACTGGTCTGGATATCTAGTAGTAGCACTGAGATCCATGGTGGGTTATCATCCCTATGAGGTAAGAGTACCATTGGCACACCTTACTGATGTAGATCAGTGTGTAAATCAGGTTCTTAAAGTAAAGCAATCAAAAGAAGAAAGCCGGGCGTGGTGGCGCACGCCTTTAATCCCAGCACTTGGGAGGCAGAGGTAGGAGGATCGCCGTGAGTTCGAGGCCACCCTGAGACTCCATAGTGAATTCCAGGTCAGCCTGGGCTAGAGTGAGACCCTACCTCGAAAAACCAAAAAAAAAAAAAAAAAAAAAAAAAAGAGAAAAAGAGCTAGCAGATAAAGGTAATTGTCCATGTCACTGGAAAGCACATGTGGAAAAGTTGTGTTGAGCTGGACTTCCCAAGATACAATGTATAGACAGCCAAATGCTGTGCGAGTGAGCCTCAGGAAGGCTTTAAACCTGGGGAAGAGTCCTTAGAAAGTATAAATGAGCAAATGGTACCACTGAAAAGGACTAAGCTTGTCCTATGGCTGAACAATTGTCTCTCCAGATTAAGCAGTACCTAGTTCTCTCCTACAAAATAAAGTGATAGAAATTGGGAGTAAAGTATCTTTATTTCATATGTAGTCAAGGACACTTGCTTAAAAGAACATAGACAGTAACCTGCCCTGCTGAGATTAGATGGAAACTCTAACCTGAACCTAAACCTGCCTCATCAAAATGCTGTTCATGATCAATCCTCTGTTCTCTTATCTTCTTAGTTCTTCTTCCTCCAGGAATTATTTGTTGCCTCTTTCCTACAGATGTGCTAATTCTGAGTTGGAACCACTTTTCCCAACCCCACCAGATATGGTCCTCTATATTCATTTAAATTTAACCAATAAAACTCATCTCAACTCAACGCCCAATTTTAATATAGGTTATATCTGGAACTCCTTTTTCCCTTTTTGTTTAGATCCCATGGGTAAGCACACAATCCACAGTATAATAGCAAGGCAGATTTTTACTCCTGCAGAAGTGTGTGAAGCTGCCTCAATTTCTGACATGTAAGCTTGAATTCTATTGTGGTTTTATTACCAACATTCTTCCAGTCCTATGTCTATACTTGATGGGTTAGTTTGGTCTCACATTCTCTTGCTATAGGCTAGTTTGTATGGCTCTGCACAAAGAAAGGAAAGTTAGGCCTTTGTGGAACATTCTAAGCATTCCAAGAGATAGTGACTCCACAAAATGACTTCTTTAATGATATAACTTTGTTTATTTTTCTACAGAAAATATTATTTTCTCTTTCCTTTTAGGTGAAGGCATGTCAAACTCCATCTCAGTACATAAAATTGCCACACAAGAGTGCTCTCTAGGCTGCTACTCTTTCATGGAGCACTTTCCTTTGTGCTCTTTCAATAAAGCTGTGCTCACTTGTCCTTCATGTTTTTATTCTCATCATTTCTTTTGATCCATATACATGGCCATTTATATTCAAGAATGTAGACACAGGATTAACATCCTGAGGCATTTGCCTCTATAAAGAGTTGTAGTTCTCTAGCTGTACAAGATCACTAAAGCTCTATTATATCTTGAAAGAGAATGGATCTTAGACTTTGGTGAAACAAGAAAAAATTAAAAGACCCTTTTAAAGGCAAGGGTAAACCAGGTTTACCTAAGACTTACAACAGGTTAGAACTTTGTAGTTTAAAATTTGGTTCACTGATAATCTGCTCATGATCTGAGAATGCTGCAACTTTAAAAGTAATCAATTTAGGAGCTTTTAAAAATAAATATAAATATAAACCCAAACCAAATGATGATAATTCTGGCAAGTGGTCCTTATGGGATTATAATTTAATTTTTATGAAATAAATGATCTGGTTTTATTCATTGTGACTTTTTTTCTTAGGGAAATATGAAAGACTTCCCATATTTGTAACCTATGTTTCCTTAGCCATGTTGAGAGGCTTTATTCCCAATTCCCAAGTCAAAGTTAAAGGGTCTCATAACCCAAAGGAGCTGGAAAGTGAATAGACTAAAATCAGGCTAGGGAGACCTTTTGGGTGCTGTTAATCACTGAGACCACCATGGGAACAGCAGGAAAGAGTGGAATAATTACACATGGTAAAGCAATTGACAAAAGAAACTTCTATAAGTAGCAAGCAGGCCAGTGGGAAGTACAAAGAGCATCAGTAGAATATCTGAGGTTGAGACTCTAAGAGACATTCACTCCATGGTTAATATTAACCCCATCCCATTGTCTGCTGCAGCATATTTTGGTGTAGTGTTTGTTCTTCTTTTAAAAATTTTTTCAGGGGCTGGAGAGATGGCTTAGTGGTTAAGGCATTTGCCTGCAAAGCCAAAGGATCCTGGTTTGACTCTCCAGTACCCATGTAAGCCAGATACACAAGGGGGCGCATGCATCTGGAGTTGGTTTGCAGTGGCTGGAGGCCCTGGCGTGTCCTTTCTCTCCCTCTTTCTTTCTCACTCTCTCAAATAAATAAAATATATTTTTTCAAAACCTTAATTTTTTTCAATTCTGGCCAGGCATAGTGGCGCATGCCTTTAATCCCAGCACTTGAGAGGCAGAGGTAGGTGGATCACCATGAGTTCGAGGCCACACTGAGATTACATAGTGAATTCTAGGTCAGCCTGGAACAGAGTGAAACCCTACCTGAAAAAAAAACAAAAAAGAAAAATTTTCAATTCTATTTATATTCTGATTTCATAAACTAATTACTTACATTTTTAAATCAGCAATCTGTAAGACTACTAAGAAAACTATGATGAACTTGCTTGGTATGAGATCAAATAACAGAGATTTGGTGATTAAAGTAACTTAAGCAACTTCTGCCTTAACTGTTCTATTTGATACATGGCTGGTTTTTCCTTGCCTAAACTTAAAAGAGACTGAGATATTTTTTAATAATGGATAAATGCCTTTTTTCTGAGTTTTCCCCATATGGAGAGCATACATCCTCCTTACTATGCCTTTGCATAAATGAAATATGGTGGATCACCAATGTCCAAGAGGAATATGCACCCTATGGATATACATGCATTGAGCCTACCTAGTTTTTGCTGTAACCCAAGTGCAGGAGGTCTGCATCACTGTATCCCTCACCTTGGCCTTGGTCAATCAGCCTCTGCACCCATACCACCATTTACCTCTCGAGTCCAGATGACTCAACGTCCATGCTACACCTCATCACAGAAACATATAAAGACAAAAAATATATCAATAATCATGATCCATATTTCCACAAAGTCCCAGAGATATTCAAGAGACCAAACTTTATAATCCATGGAGTTGAAGAAAGAGTAGAGATAATATCTAAAGAAATTGAATGATCATTTGATGAAATTAAAGCAGAAGATTTCCCAGACCAATGGAAGCAATCAATACCCAAATATGGGAAGCATTTAAAACTTCTAAAGAAAATGACTATAGAAGTACCTCTCCATGAGACCTCGCCATCAACATGTGAGAAATATACAGTAAAGAAGCAATATTAAAAGTTGTAAGGGAAAATTGCCTACTCAAACACAAATGCAAAAATATCATAATAAACTAAAATGTCTCATCAGCAACAATAAAAGCCTGAAAGTAACAATTTCTACCCAATATGGCTACCCCCATCAAAATTATCTCTTTTTTTCATCAAAATTATCTTTAAACACTGATGAAGAGGGCTGGAGAGATTTCTCAGTGGTTAAGGTACTTGCCTGCAAAACCTAACAACTCAGGTTCTATTCCTCAGTACCACCATAAAGCCAGATGCACAAAATGGTGCATGTGTCTGAAATTTATTTACATTGGCCAGAGACCCTGGCATGCCCATTTTCATTCTCTCTCTATCTCTCTCTTTCTCTCTTCTTGAAAATAAATAAATAAATAAAATATTTAGATAACAAATTTGTGACACATTTACACAATGGAATTTACTTAGCAACAAAAAAAATGATACGATGAAATCTGTAGAAAAATGGACAATCTTTAAACAGTTCATACTCAGCGAACTCACACAATCACAGAGAGACAAATGCTGCATGGTCTCACTGATCTGCGGTTCCTAACCTGGACCAGCTTCAATTTCTGTCATACCTGATAGGCAACTCAAGGCCCAGACAATAGGGATGGAAGGGTTTGAAGGGGAGGGTGGGGAAAAACAAACACAAAAACTAAATCTAAAATGAACTGGTACCATAGAAATCTTTATCTTTGGAGATAAACTAAAGATATAACCCTCAACAGGAATAAAGGGGAGCACCTGAAAAGAAGGGCCCTAGAGAGCTTGGGATGATGCCTAAGTTTTAAAAGGTTTTTTGTTGTTGTTGTTTGTTTATTTGTTTCTTTCTAGCCTGTAACTCTCAGTACCAGCATTGGTTGCTAACACCAGTAAGCTATTGATCAGAAAGACCTATGAGGTCCCCAAAACAAAATAGGTTTCAGTCAAAGCACTTGATTACCCACTTGAGGCAAAAGGTAAGACCCTATTGCTGAAGACACCATATGCTGCTGACACAGAGCATGGAGAGACCTGGCTGAAATCCAGAATAAAGCCAATGCCCAGACAGTTAGCCTGTCTAGTGCTGGAAAGCACTACATGAGCTACTGAGGGAAAGTGGCCAACAACCGTCTGAGCAACCAGAGGTGTAAACCACTCAGAAGCAAACACCCTGACACAACGTACATGCCAGTGTAATAGTGGCACACAGCCTTGGTGGGTAACCAATAGCTTTCTGATTGGCTAAGAGATATGATCAGTGTAAAGGAGCCCACATCTAGAATTGGGAACCAGATCAGAATCCTATGGAGACAAAGATTATGGTCTCCAGTGTAAAGCTCTTACTAGTCTTTGGATAAAAGAAGGGTTACATACAACAAATTCTCCCTAAATTAATAATGCTTACCCCATTTAAACTATGCTGACTTCACTCTCCATTGGAGAATCTGTTCTTCTTTTTCAGAAAGTAGTAACATGGGAGGAGATAACCTATGCATCGCACTTCAGCCAAGCCATGGCTGAAACCACAGAGGAACTGGGGAGATGAGCAAGAGTGCTGCTTCCATGCTGAACCTGATAATCAGTGCCAGGGTGAAGGAGACAGACACTGAGGATACTCAACACCTACCAAATCAGAGATCCAGAGGCTCCTAAGAGGTTACCACTGAAGTAGACTTAAAACTCACTCACCATGGTTCAGGGAATTTTGCAGAAGAGGGGCAGAAATATTGTAAGAGCCACAGGTTGAGGCATCATGCCCATAGGCATTCCCTCCCCCTAAAATAACTGACTTCTTCTCCCATAATGCAAAAACCACAACCCCATAGAGAATGCCTGTAACCCGACTGAGGAGGGTTCCCAGTAGAATGGGAGAAAGATGAGGGAAAAGAGGGTATCACACATGATGTATCCATACAAAATATGGTGTTAATAATAACAAAAAGAAAAAAGAACAGCTGGGCATGGTGATGCACACCTTTAATCCAGTGATCAAGAGGCTGAGGTAACTGATGGCTAACCCCGCAATGCACATCCCACATTCCCCAATGTGGAGGGTCCCTTCAGACGGGGGTGGACAGGAAGAAGGCTAATGATGGTACCACCATGGCTGTATACACACTGTGTACATAATTAATAAAAAAATTAAAAAAGAAACCCCACAAAATGGGAGAAAATCTTTGCCATCTATGAAAACAGGGGGCTTGATATTGAGAAAATGCAGTGAACAACACAAACTAAACACAAAATATACAAAACTGCTAAAAAATAAATGGGCTAATGACATGAATACAAGATTCTTTAAAGAAGAAACACAGATGGTGAGTAGATAGTCCAAAAAATGTTCAACATCCTTAGCCATCAAGGAAATGCAAATTCAAACAACTTTGACATCAGCTCATCCCTGGCAGGATGTCTGTCATCAGCAAAATAATTAAAATGAATGCTGGTAAGGTTGTGTGAAAGAGGGAAGTCTTCTTACTTGGTATTGGTGATAGTATTAAATGGGGCAGCCAGTATGGAAATCTGTGTGATTTCTCAAAAAGCTAAAAATTGAACTACCACATCTTAGTTACCCATTCTTCTAGTGATGGACATCTGGGTTGATTCCAGCTTTTAGCTATTATGAATTGAGCTGCTAAAAACATGGTTGAGCAAATCTCTCTGGCCTGTGGTTTGACCCATATACCTCAACAAGGAGGGGCCAAGGGGAGGGGGTACGTCACGGATGAGCCTAATAATGGTACCAAACTAACTGTATTTGCTGAATACAAAACTAATTAATAAAAAAGATTGAACTACCATATAACCTTCCTATACCAGTCTTGTGCATACACCCAAAGAACTCATTATACTACAAACATGCTTGCATATAAATGTTCATTGCTGCTTTACTCACAATGGGTAGGAAATGGAATCAACCTAGATCCATCCCCAGTAATGGATGGCTGGATAATGAAAATCTGAGTCATACATGCAAGGTAATTTTATTCAGCTGTAATACATGGAATTAATCAAATTAGGGAAATAGATGGAGATAGTATAGATTATTCTAAGTGCAGTAAACTAGCCCCAGACACAAATTCATATGTTCTTTCTCACATCCTAATTGAGAGTGAGTATAGACTAGGGATCAATACAGACAACAAGAAATGAACAAGAGGTGATAAGAATGGTGGGAAGACAAAAGAAAAATCTAGTATGAAAACAGAAAGAAAGCTATGGTGGGGAGAAGAAAAGTGGTGAGAGGGGATCAGAGAAGAAGAGGGAGAGGAAACAAAAACAAAATTTTTATGAAATACAACAAAGTGAACCAAATTCTTTGTATGCTGTAAATGTACTTCCAAATTAATTAATTAATTGATAGGAAAAAGCTTAAACATATTGCAAAATATTCAAGTCACAAAATGATTCACAGTTCTCTTTCTCACTTTCATTCTAGAGAATATCTTTTCCTTCTCCTTTGTTATTACTCATGCCTCTCTTGTCCAATCCTTTGTTTCAGGAAATAAGAGTCCTTAAATGTCAGTTGGTGTCCTCTGGAATTAGATCCAAACCTATAACATTAGAAGTTGGTGTTTGCTGGTTGACTGTGTTGGACATAGCATATTCCTTCATAGCTCTTTTTTCTTTTCTTTTCTTTTCTTTGTTGGTAGGGTCTCACTCTATGCAGTTTCAGAGTGGCCTCCAACTCATGGCAATCCTCCTACCTCTGCCTCCTGAGTGCTGGTATTAAAGGTGTGCGCCTGGCCATAGCTCTCTTTTGTACAGCATTTTTTTTTTTTGCATGGAATCTGGTCTTTTTTGTCTTCCTATGAGTCAATCTGTCTGCCTCTGTTGTGTGTGGTACTCCTGTGTATGGTGGTCCTATAAGTCTCTTGTAGAATGCTGGCTTGGTGGTCGTGAAGTGCGTAAGTTTGTGTTTGTCTTGAATTGTTCTCATTTCTCTCTCAATTTTATTTTAAAAATTATAAATGATTTATTAAATTTAATTTAATTGAGAGAGAGGGGCAGGGAGAGAAAGAGCAAGAGAGAGAGAAAGAGAGATAATGAGCTGCCGGTGCTTTCAGCTGCTGCAATTCTGGCTTATGTGGGTCCTGGGGAATCAAACCTAGATCTTTTGGCTTTGCAGGCAAGTGCCTTAACCACTAAGCAAACCCTCCAGCTCTCTCTGTCAATTTTAAAAGCTAGTGTTGCTGGATATAGGAACCTTGGTTGATATTTACTTGTATGGATTGAAATATACAATTCCAGAGCCGGATGTGGTGGTGCATGCCTTTAATCCCAGCATTCAGGAGGCAGAGGTAGGTGGATCACTGTCAGTTCAAGGCCACCCTGAGACTACATAGTTAATTCCAGGTCAGCCTGGGCCAGAGTGAGACCCTACCACCTCAGAAAACAAACAAACAAACAAAAAAGAAATAGACAATTGCATGCTTTCCTGGCCTTGAAGGTTTCTGGTGAGAAATCTGGTACTATTGCCTTTCTGGTGAGTTGGTGTTTTTTTTCCCTTTCAGCTTTTAATATTGATTATTTGTTTAGTATTTAAAAATATTTATTTGTGTGTGTGTGTGTGTGTGTGTGTGTGTGTGTGTGTGTTGGGCCCTTCACGGGCTCATGCTGCTGCAAATGTATTCCTGTCTGGCATTAAAAAAATGGAAATGGGACTTGGGTGAGCAATATTTGCCTGGAAGTGAATTAACTTGCTGAGCTATTGCCCCAATACCTTGTTTCGTATTTTTTACATATTTATTATAATATGTCATGTTCTTCTCTGGTTAAGTCTGGCCTCATGCTCAGGGCTATCATATTCCAGGGTAATTCCCAATTGATGAAATCAGTTCTTTGTCTCTGAGCTTGAGGATAGCTCTCCTTATGTGCTTCCCAGCTAGAGGCAAACCTCTTGCCATCCACTCCCTTAGGTCTGTCAGTGTTTCACGTTCATGTATCTGCAGCTGTGTCTGTGATTTCCCTCATGCAAAGGCTGTGACAGGCCAAACTAAGGCTCTCTGGCCTGTGGTTGTTTCCTGATCTGAGGCCCCCATGACAGCTCTTATCCCTATGTTATCTCTGGTACACTCTGTAAGGAAACTTTAAAGTACTAGTATTCCCTAATGCCCTCTCCAATCTGAATAAAACAAGTGAAGTTCATACTAATTGAAAATTCCATGTGTCTACTAGCACAAGTCAAACACACAATGCATTGTTTTATTTCAGGTTATCTTGTAGTAATTGTGGAATATACATGCTTTATTTGATAACTTTGGGAGCATAGTTGATAATTTCTAATGAATGTATCTTTGCTTCTAGCACATATATTTATTCTCACTGTAATTTCATGATTATTTTCATGTTTTAAAAAATGGATCATAAGAGGTGAAATTAAGAGTGAGAATTGAATAGCCAGACTTTCAATAAATATTTTCTCACTTTTGGATCTGGTTCTGACTTTTTTCCCAGCTCCAGCTATGGGTTCCATTCCACTGAGCAGATCAGTTAGCCAAATCAAGAGCAGTTGGTTTCCCACCATGGCTGTGTGCCACTATTGCACTTGTGTGAGCATCACAACAGGTTATTTGCTGCTAAGTAGGTTAGACCATGAGTTTCTTGGACAGATATTGGTCATTTTCCCCCAGTCTCCCATGTAGCACCTTCTGGCACTAGACGTGCTGACTGTCTGGGGGACTGGCTCTCTTTCAGCTTCCATCCATGTCACCCCATGTTACATGTCAACTGCATATGGTGTCTTCAGCAGTAGGGTCTTACCACTAACCTTTGGTGGGTCATCAAGTACTCTGACAGAAATCTGTCTGTCTTTTAGGAAACCTTGTAGGTCTCTCTGATCAAAAGCTCATTGTGGATGGTAGCCCCATGCTGGATCTGGGAGTTACAGGTCAGTGCCCATGAAGAGAAGGAAGAAAAAGATAAGTAATATAAAAGAGTTATAGAGAAGAGGGGAGAGAGAGACAGACACAGAGAGAGAGAGAGAGAGAGATTGAGAGAGAAGCAGTAGAAGTTTAAGGTCAGTCTTCATCATACCCTCTCCAGATCCTTGTGACTCAGGTGTTCCCTCTAAGGACCTGGTGAAGTCTAAACCATTTGGTCTGCCTTTTAGGATGTAGAATTTTATGGTACCATTGCCATTTGGGTCCATATTTATGTCCCTCAACCCCTCTCTTGCCCTCCTCCACCTCCCCACCCACCCTACTGTCAGGTTCTCGAGATGCTTGCTGGGTATGTCAGCATCTTGGGTAGATTCAGGTTAGGTGCTATAGATGAGTGAGACTATGCAATGATTATCTTTGTGTGATTGGGAACCAGATCCAAAAATGAGCCCGCTCTCCATTATCAAGCTACCACCAACGATGGGCTACAAGAGGGCCTACACCTATTAAATTCTCTCTGAAAAAAAATAATGGTTATCCCATTTATCTGGTGCTTACTTTATGTCAGAGAATCTGCTTCTCTTTTTCAGATAGATGCAGATCCTAAGGAGAGAACCACCCCATCATACCTCAAAAGGGCCCCAGCTGAACTAAGAATAATTGGCAAAACAAGCAAGGGTGATGTTTTCTTGGTGAACCTGGTACCAGCACAAGGGTGAAGGAGATTGACACAGAGAACAATGAACTCCTACCAAATCAGATATCCAGAGACACAGAGGCTCTCAACACCTCATCACTGAAGCTGACCCAAAATGAACCCAACATAGCTCAGGGAAATTTGTGGAAGAGGGGGGCGGAAAGAATGTCAGAGCCACACTTTGGGTCATGATATACAGAGACATTTCCTCCTACCCATAACTGAGGGCTAACCCCACAATGCATGACCCACATACCTCAACAAGGAGGGTCCAGGGGGAGGGAGGAGGACAGGGAGGAGCCTACAATGGTACCAACTTGACTGTATTCATTGAGTACCAAACTAATTGATAAAAAAATAGTATACATATTCTGAGAAAACATGGAAGAGGGAATATTTGGAAAGAAGAAGGGGTTCTGGGGAAGGGGTAACATAAAAAGGAAGGGGATTATGAGTACAATGCATTATGTGCATGTATAACAAAACTGTCAATAAAAGAGTTAAACCAATAAATAAATAAATAAATAAATAAATAAATAAATAAATAAATAAATATTTTCTCAGCTGATGAAAATTATCTTTGAGCCTACAATACAGCTCTATTAAATTAGCCCTACCATATGATCATGCTCTGCCTATGGCATTTCATTCTTATAACAATGTTATAAAGAAAGTAATATTACTATCTCCTTTTATTAAATGAAGAGTCTGTTACTTATCCAATTTCCACTGTTGGAAAGCCACATGAGGAATCCTCACTCACAGCTCTAGCATCATTCACCCCCTAAGCTGACCTGGTCACTGCTGTCTGGGTCCAGAGCAGGACTCGGGTCAGATGGACCACTGGTGCATTTCAGTACAGGAATTTCAGGAAACTGTCTATGAATGTGGAATTACACTGCTATGTGGAACAAAATCAGTACAAAGCCAATGTATAATCTATTGAGATATTCATTGTTGCTTCAGTAGTTATTTTCATCTAAGTTTTAAAATATCAATTGGATTTCCACCTAGTGAAGATGTCTCCACCATCTTTGTGAAAAACTACATTTGAGGACCAATGTTTCTCAATAATTTTAATTCTGAAGGAAAACATTTGATAGTCAACTTGTGTGTGCATGTGTGTTTACATGTTTTCATGAATGAGTGCATGTGTTTGCAGGTGCATGTGCACATGTATGTGCATGGTGTGAAGGGCAGAGGACATGCGACTGCTGTACTTCATGCACCCACCACCTCTTGTTCCGATATAATCCCTCATCAGCCTGAAAGTCACCAAGTAGGCCACACTAGTTGGCCAGTGATACTCAGGTATCTTATTGAACTGTCTCTGCCTCCTGAGTGTTGGGATTACATGCACAAATGGTTATTCATAGTTCATAATAATATGAAGTTAAATATATCTTTGAATAAAGAAAACTAAAGTATTAAGTATCATAGAATATGCTTTCATTTTATACGTATATATATTTGTTCTTGGATGCATGAATGAATTCAGGATATATAAGAAACCATCAGTAAATGTAATATTGGAATGGTAGAGCAACAGCTGGAAGAATACTTCTTGCAGTATGCCCACTTGGGGGGCAAAAAGCTAAATATAATAACTTTATTCCATGTTTTAAATGAGTTTTGCTTAAATAAAAATTATTCAATAGCAAAATAAACAAACAAGCTACACTTGAAAGTTATTTAAACACAGCCCCAACTCCTTCCCATTGTCAAATGCAACTTTGTGTAAATGGACATGTATTTTTCTACAAGTTTTATAGAAATAATCACATGACCCCACCAAAGACTTTATGAATTTTTAAATATATTTTGGAGACATGGTATCACTATGTAGATCAGGTATGCTTTGAATTCACTATATACTACAGAGAGGCTTCAAATTTGTGATCATTCTACTTCTATTTCCATAATGTTTGAAATGCAAGTATGTTTTGCCATTTCTGGTTCTGTCAATTTTCAATGGGGTTATAGAATGCACATTCTTCTAAACTGTGTTGTTGTCAGTGATATGTGGAGTACTTTTTTATATCCATGCACAGGTATCCATAATTATACACTCTCTTGTTTGCTAGGATTATTTGAAGTCATTGAATATGTGAAGGTTATAATTTCTATGCCTGGTATATTTGTAGAATATAAAGAGATTTGCCAATTCTTAGGATACATTCATTCTGGAAGTGTTCAATATGGTTCAAAACCTTGCATGAACTTAAATAGCAAATAAAAATCCCTGTTTCTCATCAACTGTAAATAGGATCAATCTAAACACTTCAGTGAAACCAAATGGTTTAAAAAAAAGTGGATATAGGGGCTAGGAAGATGGGTGCCATGCAAGTTTGAGTACCTGAGTTCAGTTCTCCAGAACCCAGTTAAAGCCAGTTGCTCTAGTGTGCATGTCTGTAATCCCAGCATGCCTATAGTGAGAAGGGACACAGACAGGAAAATCTGTGGAGATCATAGGCCAGCAAGCCTGATGAATGCAGAAATAACAATGAGGGATCCTAAAAGAAGATGGAAGGAAAGGACTCTCTCTCTCTTTTCCTCTCTTTCTTTCTCTCACACATATGAAGTTCTCCTCTGACTACTGACAGAGAAAGTCTCTTTACATGTGAGGAATCATGGGTTCTCTGAGATGGAAGCTGAGAATTGGCTGTTTTGGAGGGACCTGCAGGAAGGGCAGATATGTACTGAAGGGATCCAAAGAGATGGGGAGGGCATTAGTACCAATATAGAGTATACCTTATTTAGGACTTCACCTTTTATGAAGATCTCTTCATTGTAGCAACTGAATATCACTTGTCAGTGGTCCAATTGGAAGAGATACCATCCTTGAACTAAAACAACATTTTCATTTACCCAAATACCTTGCAGTATCAGATTTTTCTTCAATGAACAAAAACTCTGATGCCCAAATTTCTATTTTTATCAATTTTAGTTTTTTTTCTTATATTTCAGTGTTAAGAAAAAATGGAGTTTTTCTCCTCCTTATCTAGACCTAAAATGATTGAACATATTCTTTTTTTAATTAATTTATTTTTTATTAATTAGTTTTGTACTCAGGGAATACAGTCAAGTTGGTACCATTGTTAGGCTCGTCCATGTCCTATCCCTCCCCCTAGCCCCTCCTTGTTGAGGTATATGGATCATGCACTGCGGAGTTAGCCCACAGTTATGGGTAGGAGGAAATGTCTCTGTGTATCATGACCCAACATGTGGCTCTGACATTCTTTCCGCCTCCTCTTCCGCAAAATTTCCCTGAGCCATGATGGGTTCATTTTGGGTCTGCTTCAGTGATGAGGTGTTGAGAGCCTCTGTGTCTCTGGATATCTGATTTGGTAGGAGTTCATTGTTCTCTGTGTCAATCTCCTTCACCCTTGTGCTGGTACCCAGTTCACCAAGAAAACATCACCCTTGCTTGTTTTGCCAATTATTCTTAGTTTCAGCTGGGGCCCTTTTGAGGTATAACATATTCTTAACAATTTATTCTTGGATTCAGCAAATTGCCATTTATAATGTCAAAAGAATCAAATGATAGTGTTGTAATAGCTTCACATTGCTGGGACGAACATCCAAGCCAGGCACAGTTTAGGGGAAGAAGGGGTTTATTTCAAGTTTATAGATCCAGGAGTGAAGTTCCATTAGTGGAGAAAGAAGCTGCTTCCATGCAACCAAGCAGAGAGAAGCCATCCCCAGCCAGCAAACACCAAAAGCAGCAAACACAAAGCAGCCGCAAGCAGCAGGGAACTGCAGCAAGCAGGACTCAGGCAGAGTTCAGACTGCTCTCTTACATCTTTGGGCTGGAATTCAGATCTACCCCCAGTGACACCTTAAGGTTGAACTCTAGATTGTACCCCAAATGATGCTTTCTCCAGCCCAGTGGCTGGAGATTCAAATTACAAGCTTTAATAAAACACCTGAGTCTATGGGGGACATACATTCCAACTACCACAGATAGTAACAATATATTACTGTATATAGAAGCTGAAATGTCTCTGTCAGTTTCACAGGTAATTCATTAAAAAATTAAGGGACTTTCTGTGGGCTGTTAATATTGATGATGAAAGTTGTGGAATGTCTTAGAGACACATAGCAGATAGAGACCTCTCCCCAGTATTTCAGGTTCTTCCCAATGTCAGGGACAGAATTCAAACATGAGAGAAAGTAAGGAATTTGGACAGCATTCTATTTTTGCAATTTTATTATTTTCATATGGGTATTTTTTGTGTGCAGGTGTACGTGTGTGTAGGTATGTGCAACTGTGTGAGGCCAGCAGATAACTATGGATGTTATTCCTCAGGAACAATGTCCAGCATTCTTGATACAAAATCTCTAATTACCCTAGAAATCTCAAATGGTGTAATGAGTTCCAGACCCAGCACCCAGCTATGAGTACACATCTCCACATCTAGAAATGTCCCTTGGGTTATGACAGTAGATCTCAGATCATCATCCTTATAAGACAAGTATTTTACAAACAGAGCTACTTTCCCAGTCCCTAGGAAGGCATTTTATTGTGGAGTGAGAAATCATGTTCAAGAGAGAAAGAAAGAAGCAGATAAAGAGAGAGAGTGAGTGGGGGAAGGGAGAGAATGGGGCACAAGACCTCCAGCCACTGCAAACGAGCTCCAGACACATGGGCCACCTTGTGCATCTGTCTTACGTAGGTTCTGGGAAATTGAACCTGGGTCCTTTGGCTTTGCAGGCAAGCACCTTAACCACTAAAGCCATCCCTCCAGCCCAAGTGCTATTTTTGACTTGAGTGAATCAACAAAGACTATTTTATGTCTTGGATATGTCAGGATACAGGATAGAAGGTGATAGGCTGCTGTTTGCTTAACAATGAGTGTAGTGTGATGGTGGTTAAACCCATGTTTAGTTACTCTACTGTTTTTAGGTTCCATGTACCTTTTGCATTCATTCTTTTTAAATTTTTATTTATTTACAAGCAGAGAGAGAGAGAGAGAGAGAGAATGGGTGTACAAGGTCCTCTAGCCACTGCAAACATACTCCAGATGCATGTGCCACTTTGTGCATCTGGCTACTGGGGAACTTAACTTGGGTCGTTAGGTTTTGCAGGCAAGCACCTTCACTGCTGAGCCATCTCTCCAGCCCTCATTCTTATTCTTTAAAGTTTTTTCTTTTAATCTTCTCCTGCTCCCAATTCATTCCATATTATCTTTTTCCTGAGGGATAAGCATCCCATAAACTTAGTAGATTTCAGAAGAATGAAGTTCTGTCTTCAAGAAACTTTTTAGGCTATTGTTGGGATGACTTAGGGGAGTCTCAGGAGGGAAGGCAGCATTTCTTCTAAGACCCTCCTCATGCTGACCTGAATGGCCTGGATTTAAGATGATACCAATGGTACAGAAAGGACAAAAAGGAACCCAACACTATGAACAGAATAATATCTATTAAAGTTCCTAAGAGTAACTCAGAGTTGATTAGGGAGGATCAGACAGGCTGAACAGAATTGGACTCTCATTTTGTATTTCTCTCTATTTTATTGGTCATATACATATATAAGCTGTAGAAAGTGGTAGCATGTATGTACACTTCCGTTTGATTACAAAGCACAATATTTAGTTAAGGAAGTTGCCAAAGTCATATGACTGAATCAATCTAATGACTTTTGAAGGAATTTAAAAAGTTAATGCAAGATTTTGGATAGTGGGCCAAGATCTTTGGATATTTTGTAAGATGTAAAAATCATTACTTCTCCAATGATTTTCCCCAGTTGCATGGTGCCTACTATAACTCCAATGGTGATAAGTTGTAAGTCCAATTGCTTTCTGAGGAGAACCTTCAGTGGACTGGGCCTGTAGAGAGAGGATATGAGTACAACCTGATGAGAATGTGTCCAGCACCTGATAGGTTCATACAATCAAATTAATAATCAAAAAATAGTAGAGGGATGAGATGGAGGAAGGAATGGTACAATGGAAAGAGTATAGGAGAGTAGAGAAAAGACAGAGGGAGACAAGGGAAAGTACGATCAAAATACATTTTGTACATACATAAAAATTGTCAGTAAAAAGCTTTTTTTTTTTAAAAAAGAACTTCTGTTGAATAAATTTCAATCTAAAATAAAATCACTCACATGACTTGATGTGACTTTATGTCCTAGATCTTTTGCTTGTTGGGAAAACCTTGTTGGAAGACCAGGGAGGCTTCTACAACCCATGTGTGAATATGGACATATGACTTTCAGATAAGACACTCTAAGGACTGATGGTGTCTCAGGTAGACTTCAAGTCTACAGCATCCCATCCCATCCACTTCACCTTTTCTTCATCTTCATCTCTTTCCTCTGATGAGAAGTCTAATCTCACTATTGAGAAAACCACCAGGACTCTGTGTACAAGATCCTGTGGTTCAATTGCAGTTATAAAATTTTTTTGAAAAAAAAAAAAGAGAGAGAGATATGAGATCTCAGGGGAATACCAGGCAAGCTTGTGATATAAGCTGTTTTCTGTCCATATAACTTTGTAGGGGGTTGTGAATCTTCAAAGGTTCAGAAGTTTCCTGAGCATTACCAGCTTTACTTCTTGAGTTGCACAGGGAGCTTCAGAGATAAAGCTTTTGTGAATCATCCCCCACACTGCTGCGGGCTTTCACTGACACAGCTGCCTTTGAGTCACTCATGCTCTGCATATAACCCCTCTGCCATGGTTCTGTAAGAAGCTCACTTGGTCACTAAACTAGGCTTGGGCGCAATCATTTATTTGCTGTTGTCAGTATCCTACCTGGTCAAATACACTGTTGTTCACATCTCCCATGGAAATCCACACATGATATGCCAGCAGGGCTCATACAAGAAAGCTGAGATGAGGGCCTTTCACTTTTATACCTTCAGAAAAACACTGAACAGTTGGTAAGCAAAATTAACTCTGGAAGCCAAAGGGCCATGATTGCGAGAGCCGTAGGAGATGAAGCTCCAAGGCTACCCAAGACCACTGTCCACATATGTGAGTGTCCCTTCACCCGGTATAACACTGGAAATAGAAAAGATAGGTTAAATACAGTTATACAGAAATAATTCTGTAACACTTAATAAAGCAGAGCAAGAAAGACCCCATTCAATACCATGGAGATAGGAATAGCAGCTACTGGAATGGAGTCCTGAGGTAAGGGAGAGAGTACTCCTCATTACATACAGGTGTCCAAGAGAGTAGGGCAGTCCTACTCACTTGTTCCAGATAAGGAGTAGCCTTGAAATGAGAAAGAACCCCCTTTAACATAGCCATTAAGACCACCATTCAGCATCCACTCTGCTGCACCTTCATCCCAAGTACAGTTGGTGGTACATGCCTAAAGGAGGCCAGCTTCCCCAGTTTCTTGCATATGACCACTTTTCCTTTGGTGAATCTTCTCCAGGAACTGAAGCCCACTAGAAGTTTACATGTGTATAGTAGTTTCTTTCTAATTGCTGAGACAAAAACCTTAACCAAAAGCAGTTGATGGGAAGAAAGGATTTATTTTGGCTTTTCATCTTAAAGGGAAGTTTCATCGTGGCAAGCAAAAATCATGGCACAAACAGGAAGATGCCACATATCTATACAGACATAATCTGAATACAAGGCTTGGAGCTGGACTAATAAACACTGAGGTCCACACCCCCCACTCCAGTAACATATGTCCTCCAGTAAGGCTGTTTCTCCTGAATTGCCACCAGCTGGGGACCAAATACTCAAAACACATATGGGTATAGTGAGTATACTGTTCTAACCACCACAATATGTAAATATATGTGTATATGTGCTTCCAGTCTGTGAAATTCTCCACCAGTTCCATTTATATTCTTCAAAATTTCCCAGGGTTAGATTATCCAGGCAGGAGCAAAATTCTTCATGATGCAGTAAGGAACTAAAGAAAAAATGGGAGGAAGCTGGTGAAATAGCTACCAAATTCACTCTGGGCACATAATGAGACTTCTGTTTTATAGTATATGACCCATAGAAGAGGTTCCACAACAAAAGCTACAGATTTTTGCAATCCTTTTCATATATGCTACTTTCACAAATTGCAATATCCTTTAGTCAAACCATTTTTAAGTCACCTGTTACTCACATGGTAGAGAACATTTTTTCAAGAAGCCTGCTGACCTATACCACATAGAGGAAAATGACTATCCTGTTGTTACCCCCAAAGATCCATATCTTTCACTCTGGGGATCACTGACCTTCTGTTACTGTGGATGAAATGTAAAATGTACCCCATGGGTGATTGAGTTTTTATTCTCCTGCTAATGGTGCTGTTTGGGAAGGTTGTGTAACCTTTAACAGGTAGAGCGATAAGAAGGAAAACTATTATATGGAGCATAAATGCTGGCTTTGAGATTTTTAGAGGCCAATTTAGTTTCACTCTGATTCACTCTCTGCTTCCTAACTCTGGCTATCATGGAATGATCTGGCCTACTTTGCCTTCCCTGTCATGATGGAATGCATCCTCACAAAACTGTAATCAGAATAAACTCATTACTTCCATAAATTGCCTTATGTCAAATATTTGAACACATAAATGAGAAAATACCAAATTTACATACTGATTCATGCATACTATGGGATCTAACATCTATTACAGCTTTCTTACCATCCTATTCCATTTTTACTACTTTCAGGAATTTTAATAAATTCTCTAATATTTCAGCCATTTTTGACTGTCCCCATAATAATATGTTGGAGAAATAAAACAGTGAGCAAATGTATCCTCATTATGCATTAAATCAAGGAAGACAGTCAATCCAATATTCCCATCATGGGTGCTCCACTCTGTCTCACTTTTTGCACTATTCCCCGTTTGGCTACCAAGTGTCACATGTCCATTCTGAGGAATATGAGTGAAATTATCTAATCACTCCAGACAGAGTATTGACTTATCAAAGACAGGGTCTTCCTAAATTGACCATGTTAAATGAATGAGTTCATTGGGATAACTTGCAGGAATATGACTAATGCTGGGGGATTGGGGCAAATTCCAGTGTAGAGGCCAACCATAAGCATGACTAAGTCACAGGCATCTGAACTACTGAACAGTCAACCACCCCTAGTCAACTTTTTTTTTTAAACCTCTATTTACTCTAGCTGGTGCAGGAATGTGTGTGGCTGGGTCAGAAGGGAGTCATGACTGGAATCTGAAGTGAGGGTCTTGTGATCCTTTTCCTTCCTCCCAAGAGAGAATGTTAAAACCCTCATTACCTTTGACATCCACCAAACTATTCATACACTGCTGTATTCTGCTTATTTTGTTGCTATGACTAGAGTCCAAGCACATCTGTATGTCACCATAGCAACTGTTTCATAATGCTGACACACATGTCAAACCTGGAGAAATAGCTACACCTCGAAGTCCACATAGATATATTGCCCAGTTTTACCCAGATTATTTGTGTTTTGTTGCATGTGTATTTGGTGCACATGCATGGGTGTATGTGTATTTACATATGTGGTGAATGTGTTTGTGTGGGTTTATGAACTCAAATGTGTGAACGCATATGGAGGCCAGAGGTTGATGATGGGTATCTTCTTTATTCATATTACACCATAGTTTTGAGACAAGTCTCTCACTTAACACAGAGCTCACAGAGTAACAAAACAAAATAGCCAGTAAGCCCTAGGGTTTCTCCTGTCTCTGGCTCTCAAGGACAGGGATTACAGGTGCTCATCATACTATGCACTGATGTGAGTGCTGGGGGTCAAAATTCAGACTCTCATACTTGTGCAGCAAGTGCTGTACCACCTGAGCCATGACCCAGGCCTCTGTGTATTTCTTGTTTGTTTTTTTTTAAGTATCTGAATATTAACTCAATGTGACATGTTTAATTTACAAATATTTTATCCTATTCTTCCCTCTGGTTATTGTATACTTTTATGTACAAAGATAATGTGCCAAAGGGTTTTAGCTTTGAGGAAGTAACATTTGTTTATTTGAGGGTTGTGGAGAGCCGAGAGAGTGTGATCGCCATTACAAGATGGCGCTGACATCCGGCCTCGGTCCTGGTGAACAAGTAGAATAGCGCATGTGCAAGTGGTAAAAGCGCGCCAAGTCACTGCCCAGCCCGGGGCGTCATACGGGGTGATGAGCGCGCAGCCAATCAGCAGAGTACACGCCGCCTAGGGGCTATATAAGCGGCGCCATTTCGGGGCTCTGGGTCTTCCTCTTTTCATCTGTTAACTGCAATAAACGCTTGCTGCAGAAGGATCCTGGTGTCCGTGTGCGTTCTTGCTGGCGAGACGACTACGCGGGCTACAGAGGGTTTGTTTTATAGAATTTTTAGTCATCTCCAGAGAAAACCATTTCTCATTCCAATCTCCTAAAGTTTCTTCCTTATCCTTTCTTCTAGGAGTACCATGCTTTCATGTCTGATGTTTATATAAGCTTCTTTTCCATTTTAAATTAAATATCTAAATAAATATGCTGATAGATAGAAATCTGTGATATTATTGTTCTGAATATAGATACCCAGTTCTCCAGTACTATTAATCACTGCATCTGTGGTGGTTTGAATCAAATGTTTCCCATAGACTCATATGTTCTGAATTCTTGGTCTCCAGCTCCTGGCAGTTTGGTAAGTTTGGAGACTTGCTGCAGGAGGTGTGTTTCTGGGGTATGGGCTTAAGGGTGTTGTATCCAGCTTTCCCTTGCCATAAATAGGTTCACTCTTCTGCTGCTTTTGTCCAACTCATGTTTGACAGTGAAGTAATGTCCAGTCTCTCTACTCATGTCATGTTTCCCCTGCCATCACAAAGCTTCCCCTTAAGACTGTAAGCCAACATAAAAAATTCCAGCATGTGAAGGTAACTACCACAGCATCTTAATATCTTTGTCAATAATCAGTTGTGTATAACTCATGACTGTATTTCTGGGTTTTCTATTCCATTATATTTTATTATTTTCTTTTTTATGCCAGCACCATCCAGTAGATATTACTAGAGGTGCAAGTCTGGGAGAATAATGTAGTCTAAATCTTCCTTTTTTGTCAAGATAAATTTGGCTATTTGGAGGTAGGGTTAGTACTATATATGTCTTAGAGTTGATTTTTCTAGTTTTGTAAGGAATACCACTGGTTTTGAATAAATATGCCATGAATCCACGTATCACTTTTGGGAGGATGGACATTTTAATAATATTGATTCTTCCAATTCAAGATCATAGAAAGGCTTTCCACTATTTTATGTCTCATCAAGATCATTCTTTGAGTTTATAGTATGTATTATAGAAATATTTCTTCATTTTAGTTAAATTTAGTCTCATCTTATTTCAAGTTTTTTCACTATTACAATTGCATTCTCATATCTATTTGAGAAATATGGCTATTGCTGTACTAACACTGCTGATTTCTTTAGGCTATTTATTCTTCAAACTTTCTCTGTATTTCCTGAAGCAAGATGTCATGTAGTCCAGGCTTCTCTCAACCTCACTATGCCAAGAATAGCCTTGAACTTTTGTCCTTCTGTTTCTACCTGAGACTCCATGTCAATTAAATCCAGCTGGTATTTTCCAACTTTGAGAAGTTAATTTATTGTTTTAAGGTAAATAATGTCATATTTGATAAATGATTTTGAATTTTCATTTCTTGTTTAGATATCCTTTATTTACTTGCCTAGTCTGATTGCTCCAATTAGGACCTTCAGTACCATGTTAAATACGACCAGTGAAAATTGACATCCTTGTATTTTTAAAAATTTCCCCTCTTCTCCACAGTAATGAAAATATTACTGTTGACTTTTTGCAAATTACCTTCATTTTATGAAGATTATATTCCCCCATACCTAACTTGTTCAACTTTTTATTATGAATGAATGTTAAATTTTATTAAATGCTTTCTTGCATATATTGAGATTACCATAAGCAATCTTTTGTGTTGGAGTTATGCATTATTTTTCTTAATTAATATAAGTTGAACTCTACTGGGATTCCTGCCATGAGTCACTCTTGACCATGTGGAATAATCTTTTTAATGTGCTACTTAATTTAGTTTGCTAGTATTTTGATAAAGACTTTTGCACCTCAGTTCATCATGGCTATTGCATAGTAATTTCCATTGTGTGTATGTGTGTTTATCAGTTTTTGCTATCAAGTGAATCCTAGCCTTATATATGGTTCTTGGAACAATTTCCTCTTTTTCAACATTTTAGGATGATTTGTAAAGAAGTATATGAACTAAAGGAGTTGAATGTTAAGAATAACTTAACAGTGAATCCATTTGGTTCTAGGCTTTTATTTTCCTGGCTGGAAGAAATTTAGTAGTTATTAAACTTTTATACCTACTCTGTGTATCCTTTAACTTTTTAACTTCTTCATTATTCGATGTTGGTAAGCAATGTGAGCACAGAGAATAATTCAATTTCCAGTTTATCAGCTTTGTTAAAATACAGTTATTTTTAATGCTCTCATACGATACATTGTATTCCAGTGGAGTAAGTGGTGATGTCTACTTTTCCATTATTGATTTTGAGTTCTCTTTTTACATTCGAGCTAGGTTTTGGTAAATTTTATGTATATATTTAACGAATAACGCTTCCTTTGCTGATCTGTTATTTTCCACTATTTTGTTTATGTCTGCTCTGGCTGTGATCATTTATTTTCATTGGCAAATTTTAGGTTTGCTCTGTTCTTGTATTTTACATTCCATGTCACTAAAGAATATGTTGCTTAGTTCCAGGTATTCTCCTACGATGGGATCTTAATGCTTATGAGAAAAAAGTATATTCATAAGCTGTTGGGTAGAATGATCCTTAGGTTTGGGGTAGTAGCATATCGTCATAGATTCAGTTGTACTATTCTGTATCTTTAGTTTTCTGTCTGGATGATCTACCTATTGCTGAGAGTGGGGGTTTAATGTTCACATTAATTATTGTAGTGTAGTCTATCTCTGCCTTATGATTTATTAATATTCATTTTATACATTCATAATATTTGGTCCCATTTGGAACTTTTATTTACTTCTGTTGAGTTTTTTTATTTACTCTTCTTTATCACAGTAGAATTGTATTTGTTTATCTCATTTTACTACTTTTGATTTAAGGCTCTAATCTAATCTAATTTTGACTATTTTTTGCTATCTTTTAGGATCTATTCATGTGATAAACATTATTCCTTTACTGTATTTTAAGCCTATGTATATTCTTTAATATGAATGAGTTTCTTGTAAGCAACAAGTAGTTGGATCTGTTTTCATCCATTTAAACACAATCTCTATTAAATGGTGTATTAGTTACTATTCTAATTGCTGTGACAAAATTCCTGACAAAAGCAAGTTGAGAAAGGAAGAGCTTAGCTTTGCCTACTGTTTGAGGATACCAGACACCACAGAAAATAAGTCATGGTGGCAAAGGCTTCAGGTGACTAGTTACATTGCATATACATCGAGAGAGAGAGAGAGAGAGAGAGAGAGAGAGAGAGAGAGAATAAAGAAATGCTAAAGCTCAGTTAACTTTCATCTTCATTTGCAGTCCAGTAACCCCACTCATGTAACAGTGCTTCACACATTACGTATGGGTTTTCTCATCTCAATTGACCTAATCTAGAAAATTTCTCACACTCATCTAGAGGTTTTTTTTTTTTTTTTAACTTTTTTGTTCATTTTTATTTATTTGAGAGTGACAGAGAGAGAGAGAAAGAGGCAGATAAAGAGAGAGAATGGGAGCGCCAGGGCCTCCAGCCACTGCAAACGAACTCCAGATGCATGCGCCCCCTTGTGCATCTGGCTAACGTGGGTCCTGGGGAACCGAGCCTCGAACCGGGGTCCTTAGGCTTCACAGGCAAGCGCTTAGCTGCTAAGCCGTCTCTCCAGCCCTAGAGGTTTGTTTTAATGTATCTTTTAAATCCAGTCATGTTGACACTTGACATTAACCATCACAATTGGCAAATTTAATCCAATTATAGTTACATTACCTCCTATAAATAAAGTCATACTACCGGTGGCTTAGGTTTCCAGTTAAGCTATTTCTCTTTTAAATTTTTATTTTTATTTTATTTATCCATTTTGAGAGAGAAAGTGAGAAAGAGAGAGAGAATGGGCATGCCAGGCTATCCGGCCACTGCAAACAAACTCCAGATGCATGCACCCCCTTGTGCATCTAGCACTGGGGAATTTAATCTGGGCCATTAGGATTCACAGGCAAGAGCATTCATTACCTGTTAAGTCATCTCTCCAGCCCCTCTCGATTCTTCTTTTATGGTTGTGCTTCTACTAGTGTCCCCCAATCATTTGATGGTTCTTTGATTTGTGGGCTATAAATATTTGCTTATGATTACTACAAGGTTCACACAAAAGATATTAACATGAAACGGGCCATTTTCAATAAGCCAAGAGTACATCAAGACTTTTCAAATGTTATCAACTTACCATGATCAGCCAAATAAGAAGTGAAACCAAAACAGAAAATTCTGCTAATACAAACTCTACACTTTGCAATACATGTTTTAATTTTTTGTGTTTCATTCCACAACTTTTTCAAGGATGGGTCTTGCTCTAGCCCAGGCTGACTGGAATTCACTATGTAGTCTTAAGCTGGCCTCACATTTACAGCAATCCTCCTACCTTTGCCCACCTCCCCTCCCCACCTCAGTGCTGGGATTAAAGGTGTGTGCCACCACACCCAGCAGAAAGAGAGAGGCAGAAAGGGAGAGAGAGAGAGAGAGAAAGAATGGGCACACCAGGGCCTCTAGCCACTGCAAATGAACTTCAGATGCATGTACCACTTGGTGCATCTGGCTTTATATGTGCACTAGAGAATCAACCCCTGGTTATTAGGTTTTAAGGGCAAATTCCTTAGCCATTGAGCCATCTCTCTAGTCCCTATTTCACATCTTTTATGTCACCTAACCTGTTACATATTAACGTGGTTATACTTTGGTACAATTGCTTTGTTTTTCAGTCTTCATCTGAAAGATATGAATTTAAGATATGAACACATTACATTCATAATATTAGAGGATTCTAATTTGTTTGCAAAGTTACACTTACTAATGAGTTCCATTATATTTCCATATCAGGCAAATTTTGACAGTCTTATGTGTTATTAGCTTCTTTGCTTTTCCTTCTTAACAGCCTTCATTTTCTCTTTCTTTTTGGTAACATTTTAATATGTTGGAATATTGACTGAAACTTAAGTGATGACCCATGACTTTCCTGTACCCAAATATCCATGTCCCTCTTTAATGTTGTAACATTCTATGTTATTATGGCTTTGAATACATTTCATAGACCTAGTATATTTCCAATTTGTGTATCAACAGCAAAACCCCACATTATCATCCCACATTGTACAAAATTTCATAATTTTTAATTTTTTCTATGTGCTTTATCAACTATGATGAAACAGTCTATGATTTTTGTTTATACAGTACTGTGATTACTGATTCATTTCCCTGTTTCGTGTACTCTGCTACTAATGTTTCTCTATTACATGTTCTTTTTTTTTATTAGTGTTTAAACCATTTCCAGGATTGTTTTCCTTTTAACAAATATTTCCCTTTCTCTTAAATTTCTTGTTTAGGGCCTTGATCTATTCCTTGTATTTATTTTTAATACATGTATATATTTTTTCATTTTAAAATTTTTTGTAAAGGTTCTACTCCTCTCCCCCCACCCATTCCACTAAAGACCTTCCTCAATGGGGTTATTGGTATTCACTGTGTGGTTCTGATAGCCTCATCTAGCCTCTGTAGGAGGGAAAGCTGCCTGGGGATATTCCTACCCACACCATGACACTTACAATCTTTCTGACTCTTCTTCCACAATGTTACCTAAACCTTGACAGGCAGGTTAGGAATCTGGTGCAGTGTGGCTTTCTCTGTTAGCTGCTGGATTTCTGTTTTGATGAGATTTTGGTGACCACAGTGTCTGTTGCTGTCTCCCCAGAATTGGGTGTCGGGCTAGCAGTGACAGCAGTGCTCATGTTGCTGCTTTCTCTGCAATATCTGCTGGCCCTGGGCAGATGTGATAGAGGTGATATGTCTCATGGTGGGCAGTTCGTTGTCTTTTCTTGTCATATTGATGGATCCTGGATCTCTCCAGTATTCTCTGCCATCTATAAAATAAAACAGATTCTCCAACCAAGAATGAGAAAAGTTTGAATTAAAGGGCATAAGCATAGTTATTTGAAAGATTTTTTAAATATTTTATTTATTTGAGAGAGAGAGAAGAAGAGGCAGATAGAGAAAAAGTGAGAAGGGGCATACCAGAGCCTGCAGCCACTGCAAACGAACTTCAGACGCATGTGCTCCCTAGTGCATCTGGCTTACATGGGTCCTGGGGAATCAAACCAAGGTCATTAGGCTTTGCAGGCAAGTGCCTTAACCACTAAGCCATTTCCCCAGCCCTGAAAGTTTTCTTAAAATATTTATTTTATTTTTTTATTTACTTATTAGAGAGAGAGAGAAAGAGGAAAAAAATGGATGCACCAGGGCCTCTAGCCACTGCAAACAAACTCCAGACACATGTACCACCATATGCATTTGGCTTACATGGGTATTAGAGAATCAAACATGGATCCTCTCTCCATCCCTTGAGAGACTTTTTGATGTGTATACCCACTCTGCTTAGCCAAAGAGCAGTGTAGGTTCTCTCTGGAGTCTATCAGTTTCCTATCCATAAGATTCTGACTTTGGTCTCAGAACCAGGTATGAGTTCTCTCCCACTGAGTTGGCCTCTTGTCCAATATGAGAAAAGTTGGTTACCTGCTTAGGCTGTGTGTCACTACTGCACAGGTATATACTTCTGGCCAAGATGGTTGATTTTGTACCTTGCTGGATCTCCTGCTTATTCATGCTATTGGTGACCATTATCCCTCAAGTGGTTCCCACAGCACTTTCCAGCACTATAAGGGCTAACCATTAGGGAACTGGTTTCCCTCTCTCTGTTCCAGCATGGTCTCTTGATGTCTGATAATGGCAATCTGTTGTGTCTTCAGCAGTAGGATTGTACTTTTTAGCTCTGTCAGGAACCAAGGGTTTTGGCATTGTTTTAGGGACTCAGGGTCTCCCTGACCAATAGCTCACTGTGGGTGGTAACCCAATCCTGGCCCTGGAATTTATCAGCCAGATCCCATGGTTCTAGGATTAAGCTTTCTCCACCATCTACAGAGCACTTCTGTCTAAATCATAGCCCTACCTCTTATGGAGAGTTATATCTTGTAGAATGCTAACCAGGAGGAAGGTTTCTATGGTCCTCATTCATGTCATTAATTTTGTATAATTCTTCCTCTTTTCTCCTATGCCCCCCAAAGAACCATCCACCCTCTATATCCTTTCCTTCTTTCTTTTGACTTGCTTGTGGAGTAGCCCCTCCTTCCCTCCCTCCATATTTTCCCTTTCTCATAGCTTTATTCTAATTCCACATCAATATTACTGATGCTTACCACTGCTTAATTAACTCAAGCTGATCCAGGTTGAGAACCACATATGGGAGATAAAATGAGATTTATTATTCCTAGTCTGTGTGACCTCACTTAGTATGATTATTTTCCAAATACATCTAATTTTCCTGCAAATTTCATTATTTAATTTCTTCCTTACTACTGAGACTGAGTAGAATTCTATTTTGTATATGTGCCTCATCTTCATTAACCATTCATCTGTTGAGAGGCATCTGGGCTGGTTCCAGTTCCTAGCTATTGTGAATAGAAGAGCTCCAAATATGGTTGAGCAAGTATGTGCCCAGAAGCTGGATCCAATGGGAGATCTACTTTTAGCTTTTTGAGGAATCCACATACTGATTTCTATAGTAGCTACAAGTTTATACTCCCACTAACTTAATGAATCTAAAAAACACCATCTCGGGCTGGAGAGATGGCTTAGCGGCTAAGCGCTTGCCTGTGAAGCCTAAGGACCCCGGTTCGAGGCTCGATTCTCCAGGACCCACGTTAGCCAGATATACAAGGGGGCACACGCGTCTGGAGTTCCTTTGCAGTGGCTAGAGGCCCTGGCACACCCATTCTCTCTCTCTCTCTGCCTCTTTCTGTCTCCGTCACTCTCAAATAAATAAAAATGTACAAAAAAAATTTTAAAAATAAAATAAAATAAAATAAAAAACACCATCTCACTCCAATGAGAATGGCAATCATCAAAAAGTCAAATAATAACAAATTCTGGAATGAGATAGTGTTTTGAGATTCATTACATTTTTTTGAAACTGTGGTTTTAAATTTTCCTTCTGAGAGTTTACTGGTAACTAGTTGCTAGGATTCATTCATTTACTTATGTGTGAGTATCAAAGTTTGGCATTCAATTTCATTCAAACATTGACAGTTTAGATATTCATCTTAGTCTTTGAAAGATGGTGGTGTTGTATGGGTCTCTCATGCAATTCTAAGTGTATATGGAAGTGGGGGGGGCTTATTTTCTCTCTGTTTCTTCAGTACCAAACCATTACATACTGCCCTTAATCTAGGTTTGCCATGAATTTACTACTGCTGTATCGGCACTAGATAAGCTCTATATAGCAATCCAAATTTGTCCCAAATATGTGATTCCTATTCTATACTACTCATATTAAAGTAGAACTTTAACAGAGCAGTCCATCACCACAAGCATTTGTTTGTTTGTTTTGAGACTCTATAAGGCCTCATAGGTTCAACTTAGGTCCACAACTATGAGACCTTTTCACACCCTTGACTGAGTCACTGTGCAGGGACCAGCTTCAGACTCTTATATTATGTCAGAATTCCATGCCTTCCATGGCTAGTAAGACAGTGCAGAAGGAAAAAGACCTCCACTACTGTTAGCTACCTACCACAGACATAGAATGTTGGCCTAAACTTACAGCCATGGGCCATAGGTGATGCTGGACAGAATGGGAAACTAAGAGATTGAAGGTGTGTGTATCTGCTTAGCACATGACTCTGGTTTTTTAATGTAAATACTTAAGAGTTTCAAACTTCCCTCACAGGACTGCCTCCATTGTGTTTCATAGGCTTTGATATGTTGTGTTTGCATATTCATTCAGTTCTAGAAATCTTTAAATTTACTTCTTGATTTCTTCAGAGATCCACCTTTTATTCAACAATCTGTTTTTGAATCTGCCTTTGGCTTCCTTACCAAAATCCTTGTCTGTTGTGGCATCCTGGTACCACTGATTCTCAGAGACCAGGTTGTTCAGACTGCTCTCAGCATCAGTAAACTCTATCTTATTCATGCTTTCACCTGTGTACCAGTGGAGAAAGGCTATAAACTACTGTGAGATGTGTTTGAACAGTTCCTCCATGGCTGTACTATTGCTGATGAAAGTGATTGCTACATTGAGGCCATGGAGTGGGAGGTTGCAGACAGTGGTCTTAACATTGTTGGGGATTCATTTCATGAAGTAGCTGCTATTCTTGTTCTGCACATTGAGCATCTGCTTATCCTCCTCCTTGATGGACATTGGTCCATGAAAGATAGCAGCTGCAGTAAGGTAGCCACTGTGGTGGAGGTCACCATATTCTTGGCATTGAAAATCTGCTGGGTGAGGGCCTGATACTGCTGGCTTACATGGCTGGTGAGAAGGGCAAAGCCAGGCATGAAAAAGTAGAGGCATAACAAGGGCACCATGTTCAGTGTTAACTTTAGGTGGGCAGCATTGAGCTGACTAAGGAAGCAAAAGAAGGTGGTGACAGCACTCATGGTGGCTGAAACAAGGTGGTTCAGTTTGGAGCTTTCTCAAAACATGTGCTTTCAATCACATATCCCTATATGGCCTATAGTGTCTAGGCATCAGACAGTACATAGGGAATTTTCCATAAAAGTTCACCAAGTTTGCATTTCTGAGTGCATTTGTAACTCTGTTATTACTGAGACCAAATATTTGTCAAGAAGAAACTTAGGGAGAAAGGTTTTACTTTGGCTTAATTCAAGGTTAATGTCCGTCATGTTGGTGAAGTCATATAAGTGGAAGCATGAAATAGCTGGTCACGTTGTATCCACAGTCAGGAAGCATAGAGCAAGGAGTGCTTCAGCTTCCTTTCTCTCTCTCTTTTTCTCTTTTTTGGTCTAGTCAGTTAGACAACTAGTGTCACTGATTTATTTAATCATTAATGTAGAGCATTAAAGGTCATAGTCACAATGAAAGTTTTGTTCAATACGCAAACATTTACAAATAGATTTAAATACATGTCCAATAAAATAAGGCTTATGATTATTATGTTATTGAGCAGGAATGCCCCAAATTGGAACTATATGTCGTAATACAATTCTTCCTACTGTTATAGCAATAGCTATCTGACTACTTGAAGCTTCAGACCAATGGGAAAACCAACAAAGTCAGCATTTGGATAAAATCTAATAATAAGTTTTAAATGGTTCACTCAGTAAAAGGATAAACACAAAAATTTTGTTATTTGAGCCTCTTTCTTTTTTTTTTTTTTGTAAATTTTACTAAGGTCAGTATTTAAACAAATGTCATTGTTAGCCAGAGAATTATTGTGGTAGTTTGAATGTGTGTCCTCCATAGACTCAGGTATTCTATTAAACTTGTAACTTGGATCTCTAGCCACCTGGATGGAGAAGGTGTCACTGAGGGTAGACCTGGGGTCTAGCCCTAAGATGAGTTTGGGGGCAGATATGATTTCCAGACCAAAGGTAATGCAGAGAGGTCTGAGTTCTGGTAGGGTCCCTGCTGTATGTTGCCAGGTTTTGCTTGTCACTTTTGGTGTTTGCTGGCTGCTGGTAGTTTTCCTCTCTGCTTGGATGTATGGAAGAAGCTTCTTTTACCACTGATGGAACTTCCCCCTGGATCTTTAATCTTGAAATAAACCCCTTCCCCCCTAAACTGTGTCTGGTTTGGATGTTCATCCCACCAACAAGGAACTGACTACAACAATCATGAACCTGTTTTACCTCAAGATATTGAATTTTCATCTTAGGAATATTTTTTCTAAAGTCAGCATCAGTTAAAATTATCCCAAAATGTTACTATTTATTTTTATACATGCATACGAAAAAAAAAGACCATCTTTTTGAGAAAGAAAAACAGGGTATGTTTGAAGATTCCAGGCATGTCCAAGCTGACATCGTGACGCTTACCCTCCAACATATTGAAGAGCAGAGTTTCTTCTTAATGAGTTTCTTGGGAGGTGCTGACCTATGTTGACTTTTAGGCTGGAGAAAAGTTGTATCTATACATATGAGGCTCAAGGAACATTATAGAAGAAAGACAAAAATTTTGAGAGCCACATGGTGGAAAAGTGTACACTGAGAGGTTGTCCCTTCCATAGGGACTTAGTGGACCATTACTATAACCCAAATGAAGAGGACACTCAGTGAATGGAGGTGAGGGAGAGACACATAAAAGTACAAACCAATGAGAATATGACCGATTTCAATATAGTTATGTATTAAAGTCCTCAGCACAAATGAAAATAAGAGGGATGGCTTGTTCTAAGCATTGGAATGCTAGGGTTCTTGCAGGTCATATATCCAACCTAGTCAGTCAAGGAAGTTCTATGATCTGCTGGTGCCTTCTTCATCAAAGTCTAGATAATAAATAAGAAAGAGACATTTTATAATATGTTTCATAAGTGTGATCTATATAAGTGACAATTCTTCCCTAACAAGAGTGGAGGGGTTATTCCAGTTTATGCTACAAAAGGAATATGGGTACAGTGTCCTTAAGCCTAGGCACTGAATTAATCTGGTAAAGTGATGTCCCAATAGTTTAGTGATAAATGTTAAATGAATTCAAGCAGGAGAAACAAAATATGACATAATGTCACCCATATTAGGCATAAAAACATTGACCTTACCAGAGAGATTTGCTCAACCATGTTTGTAGCAGCTCAATTTGTAATAGCTAAGAGCTGGAATCAACCCAGATGTCCATCACTAGAAGAATGGATAACTAAGATGTGGTATATCTACACAATGGAATTCTACACAGCAATAAGAAAAAATGACACAATGAAATTTGACGAAAAATGGTTGAATCTGGAGCAGATCATTCTCAGTGAACTTACCCAATCATAGAAAAAAAAATCGTCACATAATCTCACTCATCTACAGCACCTAACCTGAATCTACCCAAGATGCCTTACATACCCAGCAAGCATCTCGTGGACTAGACAATAGGATGGGTGGGGAGGGAGGGGAGGGGAAGGGGGTGGGAAACAAAAATCTAGACCCAAACGGCAATGGCACCATAAAATTCTACATCCTAAAAGGCATACCAAGTGGCTGAACCTTTAGAGGGAACACCTGAGCCACAAGACACTGCAGAGGGTATGATGAAGACTGACCTTAATCCTCTACAGCTTCTCTCTCTCTCTCTCTCTCTCTCTGTCTCTGTCTCTTCTCTCTAACTCTTGTATATTAGTTATCTTTTTCTTCCTTTTCTTAGTGGGCACTGACCTATAACTCCCAGTACCAGCATGTGGCTATCATCCACAATGAGCTTTTGATCAGAGACCTACAAGGTTTCCTAAAAGGAAGACAGATTTCTTTCAGAGTACTTGATGACCCACCAAAGGTTAGTGGTAAGACCCTTCTGCTGAAGACACCTTATGTGGTTGACATGCAAATTAGAATGGCATGGCTGGAAGTTGGAAGAGAGTCAGTACCCAGACAGTCAGCGCGTCTAGTGCCAGAAGGTGCTACATGGGCGACTGGGGGAAAGACACCAATATCTGTCGAAGCAACTCATGGTCTAACCTACTTAGCAGCAAATAACTTGTTGTGATGCCCACACAAGTGCAATAGTGGTGCACAGCCATGGTGGGAAACCAACTGCTCTTGATTCTGCTAACTGATCCCCTCAGTGGTATGGGACCCATAGCTGGAGCTGGGAAACAAGTCAGAACCATATCCAAACATAAGCCTGCTCTCCATTATCAAGCTACAACCAATCGTGGGCTACAAGAGGGCCTACACCTATTAAATTCTCTATAAAAAAGTAAGGGTTATCTCATTTGTCTGGTGCTAACTTCCTCTCCATTGGAGAATCTGCTTCTCTTTTTCAGATAGATGTTGATCCTAAGGAGAGAGCCACCCATCGGGCCCTGGCTGAAACTAAGAACAATTGGCGAAACAAGCAAGGGTGCTGTTTTCTTGGTGAACCGGGTACCAGCACAAGGGTGAAGGAGATCAACACAGAGAAAAATCAACTCCTACCAAATCAGAGATCCAGAGACCCAGAGGCCCCCAATACCTCATCAATGAAGCAGACCAAAAATGAACCCAACATGGCTCAGGGAAATTTTGCGGAAGAGGGGGCGGAAAGAATGTCAGAGCCACATGTTGGGTCATGATATGCAGAGACATTTAGCTTACCCATAACTGTGGGCTAACTCCACAATACATGACCCATATACCTCAACAAGGAGGGGGCAAGGGGAGGGGGTAGGTCATGGATGAGCCTAATAATTGTACCAAATTAACTGTATTTGCTCAGTAAAAAACTAATTAATAAAAAAAATTAACCTGACACATGTGTGAATCTTTCCTGCTGTGAGAAAGGCCTAATTTCCCAGTTTCATCAACAGGTTCTCCTGGTACTCCTGTTTTTTTCAGTGAGTAATACTCTAATAGCTCTGTCCAACCAGTGACTTACAACTAACAGCACAGAGTTTGTGTGTGTGTGTGTGTGTGTGTGTGTGTGTGTGTGCGTGTGCACGCACACACACGTGCACATGTGTGCATATGCACATGCTATTTGTGATGCGTATATGGTGTTTGCATATATGTGTGCACGTGTGCATGCCCTGTTTCTTATTAATCACAATTATTCCATTCCTTTCTTATATTTTCCTGGTTTCTAAAACTATGTAGAAGGCCAAACTCAGCCTCTTTTTCTTTTTTTTCTATATAAAATCATTGAGGTTACCTTAGGGACTTGAGAAATGTCCCTCTGGCCCCTGTTTCATTACCAGTTTTGCCAACTGCTTTGAGAGATCAGTGTATTACTAACAAGTTGCTCTGATCCTCCAGTGACCCTACTTTCTGCCAATGTATATTTGTTATTGTCCTTACTCTGCTCTCTCTGTAGACATCTCAACCCAGTGGGATTTGTAATTTAAGGAGTTATCTATATGAGGGTTCCTGAAGCCTCATTGCTACAGCCAATTTTAGCTTTTGTTAAATTAATCATTATAGTCACAGACTAAAGAATAACAAAATAGCACATAAACAGTTACACTAGGTAACCATTATCATAGCATACCTCAATTTGGAAGAAGGGTTTTATTGGGAAGGAAGAGGGATAAGGGAGAGTAATTAAGATCAATAAAACCAATATGCACATAGGAATCTATCAAAAATTAAGTAAAAGAAATGATGCTTATAATGATCAACATGAGAGTTGATACCAGAGTTTTAAATTTAGTCTTATGTGTGAAGTCAAAAGAATGGGGTGTGAGAAGTTTTACAGCATACCTATGTTGCCTATATTGATGAGTGGGAGGAAAGGACATTAGGTCATCCCATTCTGTTCAGTGATCTCCTTTCCATTCATGTGACCACCATCCTAGCAGTTCTTAACTGGTCCATTATTTGATATCACAGAAGCGGCAAACTCATTCCAGACCAAGAAAATATAGGCTTATTTTTGGAAGAAGGCTCACCAATTCTTTGTAAACTACTGGCTATCGCCTCTCAATGGTATTGCTAGAAATGATAGTTGGGGAAGCCTCTGAGATATAGGGAAAAGTAGAGACATCTAGCCTGCTTTCCCAGATTCTTGTCACCCTCCAAGTAAAAATTCAGAGAGGAGGGCTGGAGAGATGGCTTAGTGCTTAAGGCACTTGCCTGTGAAACCTAAGGACTCATGTTTGACTCTCCAGATCCCACGTAAGCCAGACACACAGGTGATGCAAACATGCAAGATTGCACATGCGTGCTAGGTGGTGCACACTTCTGGAGTTTGATTGCAGTGGCTGGAGGCCATGGAGCACCAATTCTCTCCCCCACCTTGCTTTCTCTCTCATAAAAAGAGCAAAAAATTCAGAGAGGAGACCAAAGTAAAGTATTGAGAAGTTTTATTATATAGCTAAGTGTCCACTCAAGGGGTTAGTCAGGGATTCAAAAAAGAATGTCACTGTTACAGTGTTTCCTTAGTGTACTGTACTAATCCCTGGATATGTAATAGAAAGTTAGTTTTTTAATAGCATTACTTAACAAGGAATACTTTATTTCTTTGTCATATCTGGGTGCAACATTGAAATTCAGAATCTCTTTTCCAATGTCACATGCTTCAGTTTTAGGAATGCTTGTCCCATAACTAGATAGCATATGATATTTAGGCAGGAAACAATGATGATTTTCACATTCATTCTTGGATGTTGTTTTGTTTTTTGTCACACTCCTAATTAAGTGTTGTTTTATTTATTTATTTTTGGTATTGCTCATTTCTTTAGTTGTTTGATATTTAAAAGAGAGAAAAGGAGAGAGAGAGAGAGAGAGAGAGAGAGAGAGAGTGTGTGGGTAAAGTTGCATGTAGGTATAGCTCAGCCATAGGAATGTGTGGAGGTCATTGTACAGCTTATATTTGGGTCCTCATTTTTCTGCCTCATTTGAGACCGAATTTCTGACTGCCTATCTATCTAGGCTGTTATTACTCTTTCAGTTCTTGAAAATTCACCCGTCTTCACTTTCCATCTCACCATCAGTATATGAGGCTACAGAAGCCCTCCATGGCATCCTACCTTTTGCAAAGGTCTGCGTATCAAATGTGACTTGAGTGGTGAGTGCTTTATCCATTAAGTTATCTCTCCAATGCCCAATGTGTTCTTTAACCTCTTCCTTTTGATCTTCCTCTTTCTTGATCAGCTTCTATTTGAGGGCCAAATTTTCTATAAACTATTTTCATTTTTCTCTGAGTCAACCTACTACTTTACCTTTTGGTTTATTTGATTATTAGTTTCTGTGAAATTTTTGTCACATTTTTGTGACACATGAAACAAAGGGAGCAGCTGCATCTATGAGAAGATAGATTTCAGAGTTAGTGATTTTCATAGGTGTCTATTGAGAGAAGTCTTTGGGGGTCTTGCTCAGAATAGTGACTGTGCACTGACAGGCAGAATGCCATTTGCTGAAGTGAGAAACATTACCTCTTTGGGGAAGCACACTGTATAACTGCTAAAATTGGGCTTCATCTACCTAATGATTCATCTTTGTTCTGGAGCCAATAATCAGCATCATTTTCATGGTCAGTACTAATTAGTGTTTGTAGAGAACACACAAAATACAGTGTATTAAAGTAACTACTAGCATCTCTACACTTGAACATTGAAGAGAACTAACACACCTGTATCCTAGCCTATGTGAGTCTCTTATGGTAGAATAAATTCATAGGCAGTCCCATGGAACACTGAAGTGACTGTTCTTTGCTTAAACATAAGAGGCAGCATGTGGTCTTCCTACCGCAAACATGGAGAGAAAGGCATCCAGTCTCTTTGGGGATCCCCAATAAAGATTTAGAAAGACTTTTGTTGTCCCCAAAAGGAAACTCTCTAGTCTTCATAATGCTCTGGTTGGGGGAGTGACCTGAGGTCCCTAAAGCACTGGGATACTGGCCAATTCCAAGAGTTTAAAACCTGGTAAATTTGGGTCACACCATACAGAAACAGCACATGTGAAATTATCTTATAAATAATGTTGTTTCCAATAATAGAGATTGTATTTGGGCCTTGGAGTTAAGACAGGGCCATTTTCCTCCATAGTCACCCTCTTAAATCCAAATTTCTCCTTACTGCTTTATCCTTTCTATTTACTCCTTTACCAGGAAATAAAAAAGACATGAGTGAACAAAATCTTATTTATGGCTACTTGAACCAAGAGAGGAGAGGAGAGTACTTTAAAGCAGTTTACAAGATTCAAATGGTTTCCATAGTGATTCTAAGTCCTGTAATGTTGACAAACTCTATTAAGCATCACAAGTGCAGTCCTTGTCAACTTGACATTCACAGGTAATACTTTTAAGCCATCACCTTCCACCCTTTGTCCTCATAGGCTCATAGTCATGTCACAATGCAAATTTGTCCCAATCCAATATAAATGTTCCTACAGACTTTATTTTACAAGTTCCAACACTGTTTAAAAGTTCAAAGACTTATCTGACACTGAAGGCAGTCCCTTAACTGTGAGCTCTGTAAGATCAAATCACAAGTTACATACTGCCACCATATAATGGTACAGAACAAATATTCTTATTCCATAAGACAGGAATGGAGACATATTTTGGGGGACAGTATCTTGGTCCTGGACCTCACTTCTGTATCTCTATGTAGTTCCTATTAACCATGATGTGAAGAGTCTCATCCACTTTCTCATTCTGCCATCATGTTCCATCTCACCCAGGTCCACAATCAAAGGATCCAAGCACCATAGACAGAAACCATGTGTCCTGGTTAATTTCTTGATCAAAGCATGAGTCTATTAAAATACATCTCTCTTAGGCAGGCTTGTGAGGGTGTTTCCAGTAAGGATTAACTGAGGGAGGAACATCTTTACCCCACTGGGCAACACTCCTAGAAGTTACAGAAAAAGGCAGTTCCTTTGATTATACCCTTGCTGCTTCAAGATGAGTGCATCTACCCTGTCACTTCTACTCATTTTGGACATTGGAGCCAACCTTCTTTATTCTGCCAACATGGACTGAATATCAGTGGCTCTGGAGAAATCCCCCAGGCCTTCAGTTCCAGATTGGGACTGATGATGTTTCCAGTCTTGTAACTGAGCAGTTTCCAGGTTCTGAGACATTCTAGCCTACAGATTTCCATTGTTTGAATGGCCAACCTGTGTCCTTTAAGCTATAGTAAATTCCCTATATAATAAGTATTCATCCTGTCAGTTCTATTCCTCTAGAGAATCCTGGCTAGTATGGTTACCTTTACTCCTGAGGTCATCACCAGGTGCTCTGCGTTGAATCTTGAAATTCAAAATCAGTTATTATGACATATTAAAAATTGAGACTGGGGGCTGGAGATATGCCTCAGTGGTTAAAAGTACTTGTTTGCAAAGTCTGATGAATGAGTTTCAATTCCTCAGTACACACAAAAAGTTAGATATACAAAGTGTCTGGAGTTTGCTTGCAGCAATAGTAGGCCTGGCACATTCTCAATCTCTGTCACTTTATGTCTCTCTCCTTGAAAATGAAAAATAAAACTCCTTTTTAAAAAACTGAGACTAAATGCCAGGTCACTACAGAGTGAAATGGAACAGAACCAAGTGGCAGATGGTGGCCCTTATTGTTTAGACACAAGCAATATCCCTGATGAAGGGAACCAGGTAGCCCTCACCAGAATGATTTTTAAATAGTGAGCATTTTGGTAGAATGTGTTTAATGTCATAAAGGATTCTCTTTTTTTTTCCTGTAAAAATCTGGGGAACAGGAATAGGCCACACTTTAGGGTGTCTTGCCATTGGGAACAATGATTGGCTGTATGCACATGTTGCAGTCAGGTTCGGATTGCTGGTAGAAATCACCCAACCAAGAGCAGCTTGAGGGAAAAGAGTTTTATTTTGGCTTACAGGCTTAAGGGGAAGCTCCACAATGGCACGAACAGAGGGTGGATATAACCCCCTGGCACACATAAGGTGGACAATGGCAACAGGAGAGTATTCCAAACACTAGCAAGGGGACACTGGCTATAACACCCATAAGCCCACCCCCAACAATGCATTGCTTCCAGGAGGCATTAATTCCCAATTGCCATCAGCTGGGGAGAACATCATTTGGAATACCTGAGTTTATGGGGGACAACTGAGTCAAGCCACCACATTCTGGCCCTGGCTCCCATAAACTGATAACCATACATGATGTAAAATGCAATGCATTCATCCATCTTTAGAAGTCCCCAAAGTTTTTATCAATTCCAATGATGCTCATACATCCCCATATTCCAATATCTTTTAACTGAGCCGTAATACCAAAAATTAACCTCAAAAAATTCATAATGACACAGAATAAACATTCACACTACAAAGGATGGCATTAGGCATAGCAAAGAAATACAGAGCAATACATGATATAAACAGGGCAAACACCAAACTCTGTAGCTCCAAGTCCAACAACTCTAGCCAGTGACAAGTCTCCAAGTCCAATAATTATAACCAGCAACAAGTCTGGAGTTTCAAGTCTGCCCCTCCAGCTAGGCTACTTGCAGTCCTGGAAATTTTCATCCAGTCCCATCAGCTCTCCTTGGCATCCATCTCATGGTCCCAGCATCTCCACTGGGCCTCCACTACAATCCATGGTTCATACTCATGGCCTCATGATGTCCCCATGCAGGCATCCAGCAAACCTGCTTCACATTGCCCATGGCCATTTTCAAAACACAAGACAGTGTTACAAACTCAATGACCTTCTCTTTCCTGCATTTCTTATACACCACAATACCAGGTTGGGTGTCAATTTGTTAATCCAGGGGAAATAAAGCAGACTTTGAGGAACAGGACACTCCTTGAGCACTCAGGCCCCTTCAAGAGAGTCTACACTGTTCCTGTTGCCCCAGTGCAGGTCAGATGGCCCAATCTCAAAGGTTGTAATCTCTCAATTGCAGCTGAACAGGCATCAATTAACCCAAAGATTTTTTTTTCTGTGCCATATATCCCTCTGCTCACACCAGTCCATTTCTATGCAATGCAAACCTGCACAATTTCTCAGGACACAGGCATAACAGCAAGCCTCTCAAACTGCTTGTAGCCCAGTCCAAGCACAGTTCTTTCTCACCTTCATAAGCCAAATCTCACAGTCCATAGTTCTTACTGCATTCAAGTCTTTCAATTCTTACCAGAATATTCCATCAAGCTGTACATACAGCACTGCAAGTCATCTCTTAGACCTAGGTTTCAAATCCTTCCACATTCCTCTTGAATATCAGCTCCAAAAGGCCAAAGCCACACAGTCAGATGTCTATCAGCAAACCGACTTCTGGTACTACTTTTGTGTTGCAGTCAGGTTCACATTTCTGAAAAAAATCACCCAACGAAGGGCAGCTTGTGTGAAAAAAGAGGTTTATTTTGGCTTACAGGCTTGAGGGGGAAGCTCCATGATGGCAGGGGAAAACTATGGCATGAACAGAGGTGGGCATCACCCCCTACTCACATAAGGTGGGCAATAGCAACAGAAGAGTGTGCCAAACACTAGCAAAGGGATATTGGCTATAATACCTACAAGTCCACCCCCAACAATACACTGCTTCCAGGAGGCATAAATTCCCAATTGCCATCAGCTGGGAAGAATAGCATTTAGACTACTTAAGTTTATTGGGGACACCTGAATCAAACCACCACAGCACACATCATTGTTCAGGGCCCATTTAAAGAGAAACGTAGTTATTTAGTTAATTGCAGCTTATAGAAAGGCTATTGTGTCAGGCTAAGTTTTCCTGAAAAGATACCACTCACAGACAGGGTACCAACAACAGACCAAAGCAATTTCAGCAAAATATACCATAGCATCCCAATGAGTTTTGGGTTACTTTTAGAAGTATGGGTGAGAGATTATTTAAAGGAACATGTAGACAAAAAGACATCTGCATCAACTGAAAAGCCCACCCCAACATAGGTGAGGACCTAATGAAAGCTACATCTCTAGAGATCAGTGACAGGCAGCCTAGCTGATGGGAAAGTGTCTCCCACCAAGTAGTTCTTACTGTGTTTATAGCCTTGGAAAAGGGTTTTGGGGATCTTGTAAGTTTCAGGAACTTTCATAGACTTGGGGTGTTTACATCCTGAGTCTTTATTACTTACTAAGCCTGGAGAGTTTCAGAAGTTCCTGACTCTAAAGTAGCAGATGTTTCAATTTGAAACTCCCTAAAGATCCCCCCTCAGAATGAAGTGGTTCGGTTTGTTCCAAAAAATTCACAAAACACAGAATTTTTTTTCTCACAAAACAGAGGTGACTCCCCACCACCACCACTCAATTTGGGTATAAGGTCCATTGGGACAGGGAATGGACTACTGCTAATTCATGTTGATTCATTAGCACACAGCCCAATACAACAGCTTCCAGAAGGATCACAGAAGAGCAGAAAATCACTTCCTCCATACAGTCCCTGTGTTTCTTCACCTCCCCCCCCCCCAGCCCACTCTCTGATCGTCTTACAACAGCATTGTATACCAACTTCCTTTGGAGAATCACTGCAGAGGAAGACTTGATACCAACACTCTATTCCCAAAATCTGATACAAGGAAAAGAGGGAAGACAAGGACTTCTTGGTTAAGCAGATCAGTACTGATCAAGTCCTGTCCCACACAGCCTTCACTTTCCAGTGGAACCAGATGCATACTTTACAGTTAATCGCCCATCTTGAGGGAACCCAAATCTATACATAAGTTGATAGAAAATGAAGTAAAATGGAAGATAGCCTGCAGAGGTCATTTCAGGTGGGATGAAAGCAGCTCTCTTGGTTCATGATTAGTGATGGCCATCTACCTGAATTCACAAATAAACCCAAGTTCAAGAAATTACAATACATTACATGAGATTCCATGTGTACAAGAAAGTTTGAGGCAATTACTATGATCAACATGCAGTTTCCTAATTACCTTTGTTAGATGGAGTATCGGGATTAAATGTTACTTCTCAAGGAGAGATTATCTTTTTTTTAGGAAGAAACTCTAGATATTAGTAGTGATCTCAACACATATGTACATTGTGCCATAATTTTATTAATTTGTATTATCCATATTTTTTAGTGAAAAAAGCAGAAGCTAAGACAATATATATTTTAGCCAAATGTCATGTCTACCAAATATGAGACTATATTCCATTCCAAAGCCAGTGTAATAATTGGTAGTAAGTTATATCAATGACTACTGAGAAGTGTTCCTTCCATTGGCTTCTCACTTTTGACTTGCCTTGTTTTTTAAATGAAGGTTTGACTATAACACAGAAAGGTTTTAAAATTTAATTTTTGTGATATTCTGTACTTTTTGTTATCAAATTTTTATATTTAAAGAAAAACATTCTTATTTATAAACTTACTTTTCTCCCTCTCTAAGAATAATACAGAAGAAAATAGCAGGAGATTTTCACTGCTGTCTAACCACACAGAAAATTTTTGAATAAAAATAAGCATTCAAGCCTGAAGGGAAAGGTTCTAAGACATAACATCCTAAGCATGCTCTTACCACACTTAATCAGCTGACTGGATAGGATCATTTTACAATTAAAGACATCTTTAACAATTATTGAAAGAGGAAAAAGGGAAGGAAGGAAAGAAGGAATGGAGGGAGGGAGGAAAGAAAGAAAGAAAAAAAGGAAGAAAGAAAGAAAGAAATTCATACATGCCCTGAATTTCCACTGCTTCTGTAGGAATGTAGAACACCATAGCAATGGTGGTTAGCCCTCTGGTTGTTCTTTAAAAAGTTATAAATTCCACACACTGTGTGGAATTCCACATATGTTCACCCAAGAGAAATTCATGTAAACTCAATTACCCAAGTTGTAACACCATAATGAACAGTAGCCAAAATTTGTTGCTAATGTTCAAATAAATGTGCATTCACACAATAATGCTTTTGGCTATAAAATGAATGAAGTATTGATAAATGATACATGTATAAAAAGCACTATGTCAAATGAATGAGCCAGATATAAAAATTAAGTGCTTAATAATTTTATTTATATGGCATTTCAAAAATAGAAAAGTTCATAAAATAGAAACCCCATTATGTAATCTAATAAAGGAGAACTGCAGATAATTAACATAGGGTACGCTTAAAAGTGATGGAACTATGCTATGTCTAGATTGAGTTCATTTGAGATGAAAATATTATGTTACATGCAGCATATTTCAGTAAAATAATTCTATACACATGAATGAGAAACAGAATAAGTAAATAATGAATCTTGGTGTCCCATTGTGGTCTGTGGTAAACACACTGAAAAGCTTTGTACTGAGAGATTCAGGCACATGCACACGTGTCGTGGACGGCTCCTGCGATGACACATCCATCTGTGAGGACCTGGCTGTGTGGGAGGTGGAAACACTGCTGGAGCAGGATCCTGCCATGGTGCTGATGATGCAGATGGTGCTTCACTGCACCACACCAAGGGCGAGGCACTCAGCCCTCACCCATGCTCCTGTCCTGTGCAAGCCCAGGGACAGCGCCTCCCACCTTCAGTGTGGCTCAGAATCCCTGCCCTGCACTGAGGGCCAGGCACTGAGCCCTCCACCCATGCTCCTGTCCTGTACAAACCCAGGGACAGCGCCTCCCAGCTTCAGTGTGGCTCAGAATCTCTGCACTGAACCGGGGGTCCAGGCACTGAGCTCTCAACCACGCTCATTAACCTCCAAAGCTATCCAAGAATGCTATCTCCATTTGGCAAGAAAGCCTACCACCGACCCCTGGTGTAACACTGGAAAAAGAAAGATACACAAACTACTGTTCAGAGAAAATTAAGGCACAGCTAAGAGGATTGGGATAATGACCACTGTCATAAGATTCTGAAGTAAGGGAGAGAGTAGGTTCAGCACCACATACAGATGGGCAGGAAGATTTTATAGCCAAGATGCAGAATAGGGCTATGTAGATGGAAAACTATTTTGAAGAAGCTTAAGGGATGAGGGAGATTCTGACTAAGCAGACCTACAGGATTCTTGGTTAAGACAGGCCAGGTGAGCAGACTTTGCCTGGGGCATGGTAGATAGAGGAAGAGGATCCTAATGAGATGTGTAGTGTAATCAGACAGCCAAAAGGAGGGTCCACTGAACTAAGCACGATGTTTGGCTAAAACTGGATGTCACAAGGAAGTACTTAAAGAAGATTGTGGATCACTCAGGAGTTTGAGGTAAGGAGAACCAAGAATTTTGTTTTAAATATCTTATTTATTTATTTATTTATTTATTTGACAGAGAAAGAGGGAGAAAAAGAGAGAGAGAGAGAGTGGGTGCGCCAAGGCCTCCAGCCACTGCAAACGAACTCCAGACGCATGTGTCCCCTTGTGCATCTGGCTAACGTGGGTCCTGGTGAATTGAACCTGGGTCATTTGGTTTTGCAGGCAAGTGTCTTAACCACTAAGCCATCCTTCCAGCCTCCAAGATTTTTTTTAACAGATTTTTTTTGAGATATAGTTCAATGACTCACAACAATAATAATTTCTTCCACACTCTTGCTTAAATATCTCCTACATTTAGATAGTTCTCATTTAATACTTGATGTGAGCACACTGCACAGTATAGTTACAGAAAAGTGGAATATACTTCTCCCCCCAAATAGAGGAAGCAATGGAAGGCCCCATAACAATGAAAACATAAAATATGAAAAAATAAAATGATATACATAACCATATAGTAAGGAAATTTTGATGCATGCTTTTAGGACACATTTGTCACTTAATGGTCACAACTTTTAGTACTCTTACAAGGGCAATTTCATTTTAACATGGCTGTGGTAGGAGATAAGTACTAAACCCATAAGAACAGGTAAATCATACACAGAGAAAATAAAGTGGTGGGTGCTGGCCTTGGCAGGAAGAGGATAAAGATGAGATGTCCCAAAGATCTATGGAGGCAATGGTTGCAAAGCAATGTGAATGTCCATAATATTGAGCTGTGTACCTAAAACAGCTCAGTACTATCTTGAATGTCATGTGCTTTTTACCACAGTGATCAAGATGGTGGATCTAATTGTGTTTCTAGATCAAGTTAACCCCAAGTAGAACTCAGTCCATTAATAAGAATGCACTATTATTCCACTTTTTATAAAGATGTCACAATATACCTAAATATATTATTTTATAACATTATTCAATGACAAAGGTTTACAATATTTCTGGGCTATATCCTCTCCTTATTTTAAAGCAAATATCTACAAATATATTTTTCTATAATCTTAAGAATCATCAAATTCTCTTTATCTTAAATTCTAGAATTTAATGGAAAGTAAATTGTTTAGTTCTTAAGAGGAACATTAACACAAAACATAATATAAAATGCAGAAAGAGAAATTCAAGTAGTTCCCAAAGTTGTTGGTTACTTTTCTTCATGTTTTCACCAAGGTTTTGCTAAAGTTATAGGAACAGGAAGAATCCCAGAATGTGGAGTAGAAGAAATGATGTATTCTAAGTGTCAAACTATCTCAGGAGATCTCCTCATCACAGTCTTTTCCTTTTCTCCCCTTAGGGTTTGAACTTGGCCACCTCCTCACTATTTGGGAATCACTTCCACCAGATGATTCTTGTGACCCCCAGTGGTTCCACCCTGACACTAAGAAGGAATGTACTTCAGACCTGGATTCCATCTTAGTTGTGCATTACATTTGAATGCACAGCACTGAAGGGACAAATTCTTCTTCCAAAGACATATGAGGGTTATATTGAAAATCCACAGAGTTAGCTGGAAACTTCTTTGTCCAAAGCCATCCACCAAGCTCAATGGACTGGTATTTTGTGACCCAAGGCATCAAGGCTGGGTCCCTGCCTTCCTCTGACATGGATGCTCTGCTCATCTCATTGTCCACTTTGGCAATCCCAACACATGCTTCCAGGATAGGGTGGGTCACAATCTGAGCATGTGCTTGAAGTCCTAGAGTCTGGATAGAGGTTAGTCCAGTGGTTCATACAGCCAATCACAAGAAAGGCATGATTGAGAGGTGGAGCTACCTGTACAAATGGATTTAAAGCCTGGGACAGTTTCAACTGGGACAGATCCATGGATCTCATCTACCTCTGAAAAGCTGAATCTGTGGAGTGTACTTTCACAGCAGAGGAAAACTCAGGTGAGGGTCCCCCCAGCCCTGGCAAGGTTGGGAACTGAGCATGGAGAGGGGAACTGGAGAGACACCCTGGAGTAGGCTGTGAGCCTCACTAGGAGTAAGGACATTTACCCAACTGTTATAGCCCAGGTTTTAAGAAGTGGAAGAGGGTTGATAGATAATCCAGGGATGGAACCAGTCTTCTCAGGGGTCCCTGATTGTGCAGGGTCACAGTGAGTGCAAATCCTAGCTGAACACAAGAAGCAGTCATCCTGTCCCTGGCACACTGGCTGCCAGGTCTACTGCTCTCTGTTCCAATAAGAATCATGCTCTTGCGCTTCACCAACAGGTAAGTGCTTTGTTCTCAGCTGCCATGTGCAGAGGGGAGCAGCTGCTGTCATGCCCCAGCCAGGCCCTACCTGGCAGACCTCTCCAAGATCTGAAGCTTGGTCCCTAGGTAATGATGGCATTTGAACTTTAGATCAAATCTCTATTAGAGACGTGTGAAACAAATCCTAGGCCAATTATGTCTAAAGACCCTAGCTATTGCCTTTTAAATTCTTGAACAGAAGGTACTTTGGCATCCTTCTAATAACTGAAGTTCACAGTGTTTCCACTGTTTTCATCCCTAGAGACCTGCGCATCTGCTCCCCATTCCAATCAGCTTATCAAGTCCCTTGAAAGGATACTTTAATAATTCAAACCTATCCCTAACCATCTCCACGGGCTTTGGATGCAAGGAAACACCTTTAAAAGTTTATCCATCTCCCAAGCCCTTAGATTAAATCATATTATTCTAACATGGTGGTCCTAATTTATCTGAAAGATTTCTGAATAAGGCCCTCTTTAGCTATAGATTAGCCAGCAAGAACCTATCAAATGGTCTCCAACTCTCGTGGTTATTGTTGTTTGTACTTGGATTCAGATGCTGGACTTGTTACAATCTTTATTAGGTGAACTCATTACCATTTGTAGAACACCTGGGCCAACAATATCCTAAGTTCCTAGTTGTTGCAAAATGGTATTCCTTCTTTCTCTTAAATTAAGCTATCAGTTATCACAGTATCCCAGATCTTGGAATGCTGAGAAACTTCTTTACAGTTTGGTAGCCTGTGCACACTCCTCCATATGTCTGCTTAGCCATTTTTACATCCTTTGTCATTTTAGTAGTCTTTTCTTTCTTCTTAAAAGATTTGTGTATTTCTTCCCCTCTAGGATTTTGAGAAATGCCTCCTCTTTGTCTCTTGCTACCTCTTTACGTGGTAATGGCCTCAGCCACTCCAACACTTGACCCTAGTTTGGAAGGTCAATGGCTCAATTGGAAGAGAAGTCATGGGAAAACCTACACGGAGGTATGTAACTTAGAAACTGCATGGAGGAAGCCCAGAGTGAATGACCCCTGGTATGGAGAGTTTAATGTGATAGTACAGGTTTTAGAAGCCAGTAAAGGACACCATTGTGAGCGCAATGTTTCAAGCATCTCTTTTTTCACTGGTCATGTAGAATGGCTTCCTGAACTATACAAGATCTGTGCTGTGATTCGTCTTCACCTGTGACACCAGGTGCACATGGTCAGCTTGAGTGATATTTTAAAAGGCCTTTTATTTATTTCTAGAGTGAAGAGCACCACAGGAGAGCAGTATGGGAGGAAAACATGCAGATGATTGAGCTGCACAATAGGGAATATAGTGAGGGGAAGCACAGCTACACCATGGAGATGAACGCCTTTGGTGACCTGGTGAGTGTGACGTGGATTGCTTAACTCTGTGTTTCTTCCCTGAAACTCTTTACAAGTCTGTTGCTCTTTAATATTTTGTTTTTCTTAAAGAACAGTACAGAATTTGAGAACATAATGGGTGACATTGAAATTGAGCCAATCAATACAGGGAATGTATTCCAGAAACGTCAGGTTCTTGTACTACCCAAAATTGTGGATTGGAGGAAGAATGGCTATGTGGCTCCAGTATTCAGTCAGGTATGACAGTGTCATGGTCAAACCTTTCCCTTACCACATAGGAACCAAGAAACAATTCGTGCCCTTGCTTTGTCAACTGTGAAGTAAAATGCTTTTCATAATTTAATAATATTTTTCAACTATGTGAATTGTTGTCAGAGTTGCTATTTGTTTCATCTGTGAATAACAACCTTTTCTTTTGTGTTCAGGGACCATGTAAATCTTGCTGGGCTTTTAGTGTGGTTGGTGCCCTAGAAGGTCAGATGGCTCGGAAAACAGGGAAACTGGTCTTATTAAGTACACAGAACCTGGTGGACTGCTCTGGATCTCATGGCACTCGTGGCTGCAAGGGGGGCAGAATGTCACGCGCCATCCAGTATATAATGGACAATGGGGGCATTAACACAGAGAGTTCCTATCCATATGAAGGAAAGGTAAATGGAACCCCTCTGTTGGTGATCCTCTCACTTTAGGGAAGGGGAACAATTGCAGAGATAGTCTGGGAACTTCTGAATTCACATTGAGATGTGAGAATCTGTCTCCATAAAGTACTGGTGCCTTTATAACATTATCAGCCTTTGCTCAGTTCTCTAAAGTCAGGGCTTCCACAGAGCTGTTCTTGCTTCTACAGATCATGGAGAATGTGGAAACCACTCCACATATACTACAGAGTTCTCCTCTGGGGAACATTTCTTATGCATCAGGAGATCTATGGGGTCTTACTGCAGATATGTGAGTTAATCCTCAGTTCCAAATCTGCCATAGCATTTCCCTGCCTGGGACAATTTATCACAAGACAGACTAGGATCCTCAGCTGCACAGTGCTGAGTGCTGTGGTTGTAACTCATGTTTGCAGGAGGTGGAAGGTGGTAACCAAGTCTCTTCCCTCTTTGCCTTTATAAGGATGGACCCTGCAGGTACAAATCTGAGAATTCTGCTGCTAATGTCACAAGCTTTGTGAGAGTGCCACCTCGTGAAAATGCCCTGATGCATGCTGTGGCAACTGTGGGACCCATCTCTGCTGCAGTTTTCAGTGGCCTCAATTCTTTCCAGTTCTACAAACAAGGTGAACATATCCATGCTGGTAACTCCTGAAGAAAAAATTGTAACATATTATGTAGTTTAATTTATTCCAAAGTTCTATGTTGGTAGATTTTTAAATTTTCACTTTTAGCTTATTTCTTTAAGTAAATTTTCAATTTCAATAACTTTGTGTTCTGTGCTGTTTCCTTGCACTTTTGTTCTACAAGTACAAATACAAGATTTCAAAGAGTATTCTTATATACATCTAGGCAAGTAGTTTTCACCATGATATATCTCAATTTGAAGTTCTGCATTTATCTTTTTAACTTATTTTTATTAGTTATGGACATACTTAGTATGCAAACAACACATGTTAGTACCATCCTTTCCCTCATCCCTGCCTCTTTTCCAAAGAAACCCTCCTAGTTGAAGATGCAGGTCAACCCCATGGGGATTGTTGGTCATGCATTGTGGGGGCAGTAGTCAGTTATGGGGGAGAGACAATGTCTCTATGCATAATATCACAACTTGTGGCTCTAACAATCTTTTTGCCCCCTCTTCCACAAAATTCCCTGAGCCATGTTGGGTGCGTTTTAAGTCTACTTCAGTGATGGGCTCTTAGGAGACTCTGGATCTCTGCTTTGGTAGGTGTTGAATGTCTTCCATGGCCGTAATGCTCACACAAGTACAATAGTGGCATACAGCCATGGTGAGTAACCAACTGTTCTTAGTTCTGCATTTTTATCAGAAACTATGCCAGTAGTCATGATAATAATGACTGTATTATTGAGTCTTCTCTGGGGTTTATGTCACTTTAGTGAACTTAGAAATGTTTGTCTTATTGTTGGTGACAATGTCACTGACAGGTTCCTGGAGCTGCTCATCCAGCTTTTATTTCATTTACAGGCATTTATTCTGATCCACGATGTGTCTCCAAGCCTCTGACACATGCGATTCTGGTGGTTGGCTATGGTTTTGAAGGAGAAGAATCAGATGGCAAAAAGTACTGGCTGATTAAGAACAGGTACAATTGGACAAAATTAGGAACCTTTGAAATTCCTAAAGAAATTGCTATGGCAGTCAATATTTGGGTAGAAGTCCTAGAAATGTTGTTCCTCCTTAGGTTAAACACCCAACTCTTAGTATATGATAATAACATTAAGATTCTGTCACAGGCCGGGTGTGGTGGCACATGCCTTTAATCGCAGCACTCGGGAGGCAGAGGTAGGAGGATCGCCATGAGTTCAAGGCCATCCTGAGACTGAATTCTAGGTCAACCTGAGCTTGAGTGAGACCTTCCCTCAAAAAAAGAAAAATTCTGTCACAGGCTTCCTAGTTTATTGATATGATATTTGTACAATTGAATCTCTAAATTCTGAGAGAATTCTTAACTCTAAACTGCATGTGAGTGGAAAGACTTGTATCCTTCCTCTGTCTTGGATTTTTACACTCCTGTGTACAGTAATTGTTTATATTCAGAAATTGAACATCCGTCTGTTTTGATCCTTTCTGTTATGAGTGGGCTCTAGCTCTATGTTTAAATGAGGTATTGTAATAAGACCATTGTATTGTAGTCTATTAAGTGGAAACCTTGCTCTTTTTTTTCAGCTGGGGTAAAAGATGGGGCATGCGTGGTTACATGAAATTAGCCAAAGACAAGAACAACCTCTGTGGAATTGCTTCAAAGACCATATATCTCACTGTGTGAGCTGCAGTACCATGACAAGGAAGGGCTCGACTGGATACAACATCCACTAAGAAAGGTCTTCCTCTCACTCACTGACCTGTGCTGTAAGGGGTATGAGATCTGACTGACTAGATATCCACATTGTGATGCAATTTCTGAGACGTAATTGTTCTAGTAAAACATTGCTATTACTTTTAACTATGTTATAAATTCTTTATATTAATGCCTCCTATGATGACTTTGAATTTTTATTTTTAAAAGAATGTTCCAAAATATGTATTTAAAAATAAAACACTTTCAAATGTACTGTTCTGGAGTCATTCTTTCTATTCAGTGCCTTCTTACATATTCAAACATGTATCATGTAGCAATCTCTGTTAACTTTGAATGTCAGTACCTTTGGTCAATAGTGGCTTAGCTTGACAGTTCTGTTTTTCTTGCTATTGAGGAAATTCCATACTGACTTTCACAATGCTTGTATTAATTGTATTAATTTGTATTAATTTACATTCCTAAAAACAATATCTTTTTAATTTAATTAATTAATTTATTTATTTGACAGAGAAAGAGAGAGAGAGAGAATAGGCATACCAGGGCTTCCAGCCTCTGCAAACAAACTCCAGACGCATGTGCCCCCTTGTGCATCTGGCTAATGTGGGTCCTGGGAAATCAAACCTGGGTCCCTTGGCTTTGCAGGCAAATGCTTTAACCACTAAGCCATCCCTCCAGCCCCATAAGAACAATATTTTAAATTTCCATTTTTCTCATCTTTTTCCACACTAAGATTTTTTAAAATATATTTTGGTGGTAATGATATTACTGAGATACTACATAAAGTATATTTGCATTATTACTCCCTAAAAATTAGTGATATAGAGCAATTTTCACACATTTATTGGCCATCTCCATATTTTGAGATATATCCATTTAGATCATTTGATGACTCATTTAAAAAATTGACTTATTTTCTTGTTATTTACTTACTTGAAATCCTTTTATATATCTGATATTAAATCTTAATCTTAATCTAATGTATAGTCTTCAAAGATCTTCTGCTGCTCTGTGGATTGTCTTTTGACTTTGTAATTATTTTACTATGTTGTGCAGAAAGTGTGTAATTTAATATAAGTCCATTCTTCAATTTTTCCCATGTTTTCATGAGTATAAAAGAATTATTGCCTGTGCTACCATAAAATTCTATATCCTAAAAGACTAAAAGGTTGAACCTTCATCAGGTCCTTAGAGGGAACACCTGAATCATAGGGCCTTGGAGATGGTATGATGAAAACTAACCTTAATCTTCTCCTGTTTTTCTCTATCTCTCCCTCTTCTCTCTTTCTCTTTTTATATTACCTATCTTTTTCTTTTTCTTTTTCTTTTTTTTTCTTTTTTTTTTTTTTTTTTTTTCGAGGTAGGGTCTCACTCTGGTCCAGGCTGACCTGGAATTAACTCTGTAGTCTCAGGGTGGCCTTGAACTCATGGCGATCCTCCTACCTCTGCCTCCTGAGTGCTGGGATTAAAGGCGTGCGCCACCACGCCAGCCTACATTATCTATCTTTTTCTTTCTTCTTTTCCCTTGGCACTGGACTGTAACTCCAAGTACCATCATGTGGTTAACATCAACAATGAGTTGATCAGAGAGATCTACAAGGTTTCCCAAAAGCAGATTTCTGCCACAGTGCTTGAAGACCCACCAAAGGGTAATGGTAAGATCCTACTGCCAAAGACACCATATGCCATTGGTACAGAACATGGAGTGACCTGGCTGGAATCTGGAAGAGAGGCAGTCCCCAGACAGTTAGCTTGTCTAGTGCAGAAGGTTCTATATGAGCAACTGTGGGAAAATGACCAACATATGTCCAAGCAACTTGTGCTCTAAGCTACACACCTAACAGATCTGCTCAGTGGAAGGGAACCCATAGCTGGAACTGGGAAGCAAGTTAGAACCATATCCAAAAAAATGAGTTCACTCTCCAACATCAAGCTCCCACCAATCTTGAGCTATAAGAGGGCCTACACCTATTAAATTCTCTCTAAAATAGTAATGGTTATCCATTTATCTGCTATTAACTTCACTCTCCATTGGAGAATTTGCTTCTCTTTTCCAGATGGAAGCAGAACCTGAGGAGACAATCAGCCCATCACACCTCATCAGGGCCCTGGCTGAAGCAATAGAGTAATTTGGGAAACAAGCAAGAGTGCTGCTTTCTTGGTAAACCTCGTACCAGCACAAGGGTGAAAGAGATAGACACAGAGAACACTCAACTCTTACCCAACCAGATATCCAGAGACACAGAGGCTCCCAATACCTCATTACTGAAGTAGACCTAAAACGAATCCAACATGGTTCAGAGAAATTCATGGAAGACAGGGAAGAAAGACTGTTAGAGATACAAGTTGGTACATTATGCACAGAGACATTACCACTTCCCATAAGTGATAGCTCACTCCACAATGTACAACCCATATTCCCCAACAAGGAGAGTCCCTTTGAAGGCGGGAGGACAGGGAGGAGGCTAATGATAGTACCAACATGGCTGTATACACAGTATATATAACTAATTTTAAAAGTATTAAAATTAGTAAAAACAGAAAAAAATCATTGCCTATAACAATTTTTAAAGAATTTCCCCGGGCTGGGGAGATGGCTTAGTGGTTAAGCGCTTGCCTGTGAAGCCTAAGGACCCCAGTTCGAGGCTCAATTCCCCAGGACCCACGTTAGCCAGATGCACAAGGGGGCGCACGCATCTGGAGTTCGTTTACAGAGGCTGGAAGCCCTGGCGTGCCCATTCTCTCTCTCTCTCTCTCTCTCTCTCTCTCTCTCTGCCTCCTTCTCTCTGTCTCTCTCAAATAAATAAATAAACCACAAAAAAAAAAACCTAAAAAAAGAATTTCCCCTATATTTACTCTACAAATTTCATAGTTTAGGTCTTAAATTTAAGTTTTTTACATGTATATTAATATATATATATATATGCATATACAAGTACTTATATGTCTGTGGGTTTATGCATGTGTGCAGTTGTATATGTATGTATGTACATAGAAGGCCAGAGGTCAACTTTTGGTGTCTTTCTTAATTGATCTTCTCCTTCCTTTTGAGACAGGATCTTTCACCAAACCAGTACTGGGATTTCAGGACCCTTGATAGCTAGATTCATAAGATGGTGCATGCGTCTAGAGTTTGTTTGCAGTGGCTGAAGGCTCTGGCATGCCCATTCTCTCTCTCTCTGTCAAACAAATAACTAAATTTTAAAAAATGGCAAATCTAACACATCATATAAATAGATTTACGGACAAAAATCATATCACCTCAATAGATGCAGAAAAAGTCTTAGACAAAAACAGCATCCCTTCATAATAAAAACAATGGAGAGACTAGGGATGGAGAGATCATATCTCAACATAATAAAGGCTAGATATAACAAACCTAAAGCCAGTCATACTAAATAGGAGAAATGTTGAAGCAATTGCACTAAAGTCTGGAAAAAAACAGTAGTGTTTTCTCTCCCTGATATTATTAAACATAGTACTTGAAGTCTTAGGTATAGCACTAAGACAAAAGAAAGAAATAAAAGGGCTACAAATGGGAAAGGAAGAAGTCAAACCAGCTTTATTTGCAGATATCATTTTGTATTTAAGAGACCCTAAAGTATACACCAAAACACTACTCATTCTGATATAAACTTTTAGCAAAATGGCAGGATATAGCATTACACAAAAATCAGTATCCTTTGTATATATCAATGACAAACATACTGAGAGAAAATTTAGGGAAAGAGTTCCAGTCATACAAGCTTAACTTGGAATTTCCCTAACCAAGGGAATGAAAGACCTCTACAATGAAAACATGCAACCACTAAAAGTGAAATTGAAGAATACACAAGAAGATTAAATGATGTCATGTGCACATAGATTAGAACAATTAATATTAAAATAGACATCCCGCCAATAGCAATACACAGATTCAATGCCATTTTACTTAAAAGTCCAGCACAATTTTTCAAAAAAAATAGAAAAAATAATCTCAAAATTCATATGGAAGCACAAAAGGCTTTGAATAGCAAAAAAACTTCTCAGCAAAAAGAATAATGCTGCTGATGCCATCACACCTGATTTCAAGATATACTACAAATCTGTAGTAATAAAAATATCTTCATGTAAATAAAAATAAATAAAATAAAAATAGCATCATAGCACAAAAAGAGAAATAGGTCAATGGAATAGAGTGGAAAATCAATTTATAAGTTCAAGTAACTACAGCCACCTGAACTTTGACAAATACATCAAAAACACATGCTGGAGCCAGGTGTGGTAGTGCACACCTTTAATCCCAGTACTTGGGAGGCAGAGGTAGGAGATTCACCAGGAGTTCAAGGCTGCCCTGAGACTATATAGTGAATTTTTGGTCAGCCTGGGCTAGAGCTAGACCCTACCTTGAAAAAAAACAAAAACAAAAAGCAAACAACAGCAACAGAAAAAAAACCATTGGAGAAAAGACATCATTTTCAACAAATGGTGCTAGAGAAACTACATGCCATGTAGAAGAATGAATCTAAACTCTCTTCTCTCACCCTGTACAAAAATAAGCTCCAAATGGACAGAGTCCCAATGATAGTCTTGAAACTCTGAAACAACTAGAGGAAAAATAAGGGAGGTCAATCCAAGATGGAGACATAGAGAAAGATTTCTGAATAAGGTTCTAGTTGCCCAGGGAATAAAACAAACACTCAACCAATGGGATCTCATGAAACTAAAAGCAATTTTATAGCTAAACAAACCATCAATGTAGTTATCAGGCAACCTACAGAATGAGAAAATCTTTGCCAGCTATCCGTCTGTCAGAGGTTTAATATCCAGAATATGCAAATAACTCAAAATACTAGGTAATAAAAAATCAACCAACCACCCAGTCAAAAAATGTGGCAGAAACTTAATAGTTTTCAAAGGAATACATGAAAATCTCCAATAAACATCAAAAAAATGTTCATAATTTTTAGCCATGAAAGAAGTAAGGAAACCCTGATAAGAGGAGGCATATATCATGATCAAATTCATGAGACATGAAAACAGAAGTGGGGACCAATTGGGATTGAGAATGGATCATTAAAAAGCATGTGGTGGGACTGAGAAGGGTAGTAGGAAAGGGAGATGAATGAAACCAAATTATAATGAGAAGTGGATATCAAAATATCATACAGCCCCACATTTTATAAGCAAAACTTTCTAATTTTGAGAAATAAATTAAGATAAAAATGACAGTAGGCCCCTACTTCTTACCATATGCAAAAATAAACTCATACTGAGTCAAGAACCTAAATTTAAGGGCTGCAGAGATTTCTCAGTTCAAGGAGTACTTGTCATTCTAGCATGAAGACATAATTGGGATTCCCACACATAAAAATTGGGTGTAGTGGTGCATTCCTATAATCCCAACACTAGAGATAAGGATAAAGGAGGACATCTGAGTCTTGCTAGCTAGCTTATCTAGCGGCACACCCCATAATGGTATAAGAATACATGATGGCATAATAATACATAATGGTAAGACTAATACAGTTAAAGGATAAAAGAAGAAATACTGTCCCTACAACATCGTTGATGGTACTAGAGGACATTAGGTTAAATTTTAAAAGCCAGATACAATGGGCTAGTGAGATGGCTCAGCAGTTAAGGCACTTACCTATGAATCCTAAGGAGCTGAGTTTGATTTGATTCCCCAGTATCCACATAAGCCAGATGCACAAGGTGGTGCATGAATCTGGAGTTTATTTGCAGTGGTTAGAGGTCCTACTGTGCCCATTCATTCTCTCTCTCTCTCTCTCTCTCTCTCTCTCTCTCTCTCTCTCTCTCTTATTCATTCATAAATAATTTTAAAGCCAGATATAAAAAGCACCATAATACATGCTCTGATTCAACCTAATATGATTGAACTTGTATGTAGAGAGAGTGGAATGGTTTGAGATGACCCAGGGTATAAAGCACTTGCCATTCTAGCTGAAGTACCCAAGTACCCCAGATCCCACAAAAAGAAGCTCTTGGTGTGTTCACAGGATCAATGCACTGGAAAAGCACATGATGTCATCTTGCTACACATAATGACAAGGGGTTAAATATCTATGAACTGATGTGAATTAAAGACAAATTTCTTTAGATTCCCAGATACTATTTCAAATCATGTTTGATGGTGTGCAGATAAAACAAAAAATGGGGAAGCCCCCTGAATACAAAAATTTATTTTACACAGGATTAAAAATCATAGAGAAATGATGGATGTTTTTCCACCCATATTCTAATACAGAACTATGAAATGTATTAAAATTGAGAAATATACCCCAGGAACCTGTCACAGAATCTTAATGTTGCTGACATACACTAAGAGTTGAATATTCAACCAAAGTAGTGTCAAGATTTTTAGGACTTGTATCCAAATGCTGCAGGATAGTGACTACATAACGAGAAGTGCCACCTATTGCCACCTACTATTTTGTCTATACATCATCATTTATATTTCTTCTACACAAACATCATGTCTGTTTATGTATTCTAGCTGAAATACTTGTTTGACAACATAAAAAGTCACTTCAAGAAAAATGGAAAGATGCCAGAACATTACATTTGAAATTATAATCTAGCTTTAAAGATAGTTTGGAACATCCTTTTAAAAACTGGAAGTTCAAAACTCATCATGGAAGTGACTAATACCAAGGAGTTTATAGCATAAATAAAGTAGTGGTTATATATTAGCAGACTGACCATGTCTCTAACATTCTATGCAGATGAGATCTTCAGTAACTCAGGTGTTGTATCCCACTTCACACAGGCTGGTCAGTATGAAGGGAAAGTCCCTCCTTGGTGCATGCTATGTCCAGGCAAGTCCTTCATTTTCACTGTCTTGAAGCTCACACAATGGGGTAGATGGCTGCTGAGGCAATTCCACAGAGGTTGTTCTTGTCTTTGGCTAATTTCCTGTAGCCAATCATGCCCCATTTTTACCCCTGCTGAGAGAAGAGCAAGGTTTCCATTGAATAGAAAGACTAAAACACAGAATTCACACCTGATACTTAGAACCTAATCAAAAGCCTATGACTTGTAAGACCATAGACCCCAGAGGGAAGCTTCCACTGTTCTTTGGGTAAACAGAGATATTATACAGATCAAAAGCCTTCTAAATGCATGTTTAGTCCCTCTAATTAATGCTGATCTCACTTTCTGTTAGTGAACTTTTTTTTGAGAAATATTAAGCATTGTCAATTTTGCTAAAGACACATTTTTAAATATTTGTCTGATATTAGGAAAAATAGCAATTCCCAGATTCAACCACCTCCTAAACTCAGCATAAAAAATGAATATACATCACTTACAGTCAATACCCATTGCTACTTATATCACAGCCTAATGTACCACCTACTTTTAACAATTATGATTCAAAGTACAGCAGCAAGACACCTCCTTGGACCTTTTCTCTCTCACTAGTATTGAACTAGATAATGGACAGTGTTTTTGTTTTTTAAAAAATCAATATCCAAAAGGTATGGATTAAGATGCCCTGATTACATCTAGACCATTTTGCATAGATTTCTCTATAGATTCTTTTCTTTAGAACCTAAATGCAAATACCATATGGTATAATTGTAACCTATTTGCCCCACAATAAAAACTATTTGTCCTGAAAAATATTATGGATATAGCCTTTCAGTTAATAGAACTACTGTCTTACCTCAGATATTTTTATCATTTATCAAAAATGGGACAGGAGTCTTTACTGACTCATAGGATTATGGAACAATGCCCAGCCTCTACCTCTTCCACAGCATCCTCTTCTGTAAATGGATGGAATTATTTAATGCAAGTTTGATGAAGGATAATTGACTCTTATACACAAAATTTAGGGGAAGTCATTGAATACTGTGGAAAAAGAAAGTGTAGTGATAGGGAGCCTACACACTCAATTCAAACTTTAATATTTTCCTACCTTTAAATAACATACTTAATTGTCATGAGGCAGCTATTTGATTTTCAATAACCAAATTTAGGGATACATTCATTGGGCTATTTAAAATAGTCCAGGTGAAATGTTTATGGAAATAGAGGCAGTGTCATTTCAGAAAACTTATTTACATATGAAAATCTATTTTGATACCTGGAAGCTTATAAAATGGCTAACTTCTTAAAACTAATTATGCTTTCTGTAATTTTTAAGCACTCTTTTCTTGGTAAGAGCAAGCAGAAGCTTATCCATGAATTAAAAATGTTTAAACACTAAATTTTTCTAAGCTTAGCTTTCCACTGTTTAAGAAACTGATATCCAAGAAACCAGCATATTCTTTCTACATTTTCGCTACTTTAAGATTGGAACTCTTATGAACTCATTCATCAATCACATTCCCTTTTCTATATTGTTATTGGCACTCAAGACTCTTTAAGCCCATTTTACTTTGTACATTCACATTTCTAAATAAAAACTTAAGGTTATAAAGTGTGCACAAACATTTTGTAAAATTTTTATCACTTAACCTATTTGGAAATGAGACTTTTAGACCACAATTTTACATAAGAGGATAAATATAATGAGTCAAGTATCATTTTTAAAGTCAAATGACAGAAAACTCAAGCTTTGTGTACAGTTATAAAGTGTAATGAGAACATTTCTTGAGCTATAGATAACCACTGACAATCTAAAAGACTCTAATGATTGGAGATGTGATAATGGGAAGAAAATGTGAGTATTTCATGTGTCACTCATCTTACAAAACACTATCAATCTGTCAGAGCCACTTCCTATGTACCAGAAAATAATCTGGCATACACTAGACCTGTCAGTAGAGGAGGTCACAGTGATATTTGTATCAACACTTTATACTCCTACCTTCCTAAGAATAGAAGCAATTTTTTAAAGATTTATCTGATTTCAAATTGAAGCTCAATATTGTAGGCATAGAGTATAAGCAAATCTGGGATGTTCTCCACCAGATAAGCAATAGTATAGCTATGTGATTCTCAAAAATACTGTCTAGAGGTCTGGAGAAATGGCTTAGAAGTTAAGGCGCATGCCTGTGAAGTGTAAGGACCCAGGTTCAATTTCTAGGTCCCATGGAAACCAGATGCACAAGATGTTGCATGCATCTGGAGTTTGTTTGCAGTGGCTAGAGGCCCTGGAATGCCCATTCTCTCTCTCTCTTTCTCTCTCTCTCTCTCTTTCTCTCTCTCTCTTTCTCTCTCTCTCTCTCTCTCTCTCTTTTTCTCTCTCTCTCTCTCTCTGTCTCTATCTTGAATAAATAAATACTAAATAAATAAAATCTTTTTAAAATACTGTCTATAAATTCTTTGATATATTAACAAATGCCCAGTGGCCACACTTTTCACAGCCTGAATTAGTTGACATTAAATACTTGTGCCACAAATCCATCTAAGCTTCTTTCTTTCTTTCTTTCTTCTTCTTCTTTTTTTTTTTTTTTTTTGTTGTTGTTGTTGTTGAGGAAGAGGAAGAGTCTCTCTCTCTGGCCCAGGCTGACCTGAAATTCACTCTGTACCTTGGGCTGGCCTCAAACTGACAGATCCTCATAACTTTGCTTCCCAAGTGCTGGAATTAACAGTGGCCACCATGCCCATCTTACTACTCTTGTTTTTTAATGGAGTGTTGGATATCTCTACAAGTTTCCTCAAAACACTGTAGACCCTGGAAGAGGTAATGCTGCTTTGGATGCACAAAATGCTGTTATTGCAGCCTATTTATATGCAAACATATAAAAGACATATATATATATATATATATATATATATATATATATATATGACAGCTATGCTGTCAACTTTGGGTAAAAGTACCCCATTTTGATGTCGAAATGGCACTGCACAGAAATTAACAGTCAAACTGGATTAAACAATTAACATTAAACTTAACATTTTACCCCATTTGTACAGGGGTAATGTACTCTGTATGGTCTTATCTAAAAGAGTTTGATTACAGAAAGTAATATTCTTTAAATAATGAAAAAAATAGAGTATAACTTTAAAACAATGGATGTGAATTAATTTCTTAAGCTTGAGAAAACAAATTTTTGACTATGTCATAATAGCTACGTCTTTGAAGAAAATAAAACTTTAGCCTAAAGGTACTTCTTAGTTGCTCAGACAAGTTGCCACTTTCTCTGCTGTGTTAATGAATTCAGTCTTCTGCATCAAACCCACTGTCACCTACAGAACAAGTCCAGACTGTTCTATACAACGCTCAGAAGCAGAGTCTTGCTGTTCCTGACCTGGAGTTACAGAGCTGTTTCTACAGCTTGCATATGAGTTCTACTGAAAACTGCAGCAAGGACTTCCAAGACAGACCCAGTGACAAACAGTCACTACAGAAGATAAACTATCCCTTTTTTTTATCTACCTGGACTACCCAACAACATTCTACCATGTCTCATATACTATTATTGACATGAAGGGAAAACTACCTATATTCATGGTTATACAGATGCCTATATTTCAGTGAAACTCACTCTCTTTTTTGCTAATGCGTTTCTTCTTAAACTTTTTGCAGGGTTTCTTTTTTAAGAGCTTCTCTCTTGGAGTTAGTGCTTTGTTAAACCAGTCCAGCTCTTCCTGTATACCACCCAGTCTGCCTTATAAGCAGCTTCATAGACCTGTAAATAAACCAAGTAAGATGTCAATAAACTGTTGCTGGCAAGCTTAACATAGCACATCTGTCAGCAAAGACATGGCATAATTTCAGATGGAGACAGATTCAACCACCAGGTCAAAATTATACCCTGAACTTCTGGGGAGATGGCTCAGCTTGATTACAAAGCCAGCTGGTGTGGGTTCCAGTCCCCAGCACCCACATAAGGCCATACACAAAACTACAGCTGCAAGAGACCCTGGTATGCACATTATCTCCCTCTCTCTCACACTCAGAATTTTTTAAAAAAACTATCCCCTAGGATGAAATGTTTTTTATATGCTTGCTAATCTAGGTGGGAGAATAGTAACTAGCCTTACTACAAAGCAGTTAAACTGAAAACTTATCTCCACCTTGCCATTTATAAACTTCCCTTGTGGACAATGGATGGTGAAAAAAAAAAAAAGAATGGGAGCTGGGGAGCTGCTTAGTGGTTAAAGGCACTTGCTTGCAAAGACTGATGTTGTAAGTTCAACTCCCCAGTACCCAAGTATAGCCAGATAAACAAAGTGGTACATGCATCTGAAGTTCATATGCGGTGGCAAGAGGCCCTGGTACACCCATGCTCTCTCTCCCTAGCCCCACTCATAATTAAATTTAAAAAAAATGGATCACATAGCTAGTTCTTTAAGACATGTCCACCATTCCCAATGCAGAGTAACTGGTCAGCTGGACTGGAACCTTACACACTAGAGTTGAGCAACTGGTCAGCCGGGCTGGAACCTTACATACTTACTTGTTTTTCTGACTCATTAAGGTCCTTCTATCGCCTCCCAATTTCTCTAACTATGTCTAATGTTTTTGCTTCTGTGAATTGGGATAAAATGGAAACACATGTCAATTTAGTTTCTCAGAGGTTAATTACAAAAAACTTCCCAGTAAAGTACAATCAATTAGCTATAAAATCAAGCCATATTTCAGCCAACTCTGTACCACACTTAATACAATTCTTCTTTATCCAGCAATGGTGCTAAGTACTACAGGTTTTTAAATTTTTCTTTTCTAGGCTGAGAAGATGGTTCAGTGGCTAAAGGTGTTTGACTGAAAACCTGCGGCCACCAGTTTTAACTCCCAAGTCGTCCATATAGGCACAAAATGTGGTTTGCAGGGGCAAGAAGCTCTGGTATGTCCATACAACCATACCTAATATATATACACATGCAAATAAATATTTTTAAAACACTTAAAAATACTTTTCATTAGTTCTCACTTATATTTAAAGCATTTCTGTTTGTTATAAGTTATCCAAATCAGGCACTGTGAGGCACACCTTTAATCCCAGCACTAGGGTTGCTAAGGTAGGAAGATTGCAATGAGTTCATGCCAGCCTGGAGCTAGAGAGACCCTACCTTAAAAAAAAGAAAGACAGAAAGAAAGAAAACAAAAGTTAATCTATACCACCAAAGAAAATGACAGTCCTGGCAGCCTCTAGATGCTTTGGTAGTATAAGTTATGTTTGCAGTTTAACAGCTTCATGGCTATTTATTTGGGGGTTTTTGTTTTGTTTTTGTTTTTTGAGGTAGGGTTTCACTGTAGCCCAGGCTGACCTGGAATTCACTATGTAGTCTCAGGGTGACCTCCAAATCAGTGATCCTCCTACCTCTGCCTCCCAAGTGCTGGGATTAAAGGCGTACTGCGCCACCATGCCCAGCTCCTTTTCTATTTATTACATCAGAGAAAAATGCAAACCTCAAAATTACTTACCTGGGTTCTGAGCTGGTCTCGAAAGAAATCGAATGTATTCAGTCTTCGGTTTCTTTGGACACTTATCAACGATGGATGAAAACCATTTTGGACCATAGGAAAAACTGCACCTAAAACAAGAAAATAGCCCATGTTAAGTATTTAATTTGCCAATGTTTACATGCACACACCCCAAGATTCCAAATGAAATGCTATCCAAGATATCACCCTAGCTGGTAGCTTCATCCTGAATGTAAATAACTTTCACCTCTGGGGTTATTTTTCCTCCCTACAAAGCGAATGGAGGGCTCCCACGTGGAGTGAACAGTGCCGCCCAGGGCTGGACCTGCATGGCACCCCGTCCCGGGAGGGCGGCCCCACCCGCGGCCAGCCAAGCGCCCTCAGCGCGCCCCACCGCAGCGCCTTGGCGCGGAGCAGCCCGCGTGCGTGCGTTGTGCCTGCCCCGGAGTTTGCGATCCATCTAAGCTTTTTATGTACTTTGAAAATATGTGTAAGAGAAAACACCTGCTTCAGTTTTACTTAGGGGTATTGACCTATAAGAACCTAACTCCATTTTTTTTTTAAGTTTGAATATTATTGGGCTTACTGAAAAACCAAGTGAAAAAATTAATAACAAACTTCTTTAGGTCAGTTACAGGCCTTATCTCTAGCTGGGATATTACAACAAAATTAACCTCACCAGCTCACAATCTAAAAGTTAATGCCTTCAGTAATAATCAATAGCAGGGAAAAGAAGCCTGCCAACAACCAGACTACTCATTAATAAAAAAGCAGTTTAACTCAAATACTTGACCAAAGTGTAACACTACCTACCCAAACTACCCCACCCATCAGCAAGTAGAGAAAAAAAAATGCTTTACAAACGTAAATAAGCCGAGCGTGGTGGCACACGCCTTTAATCCCAGCACTTGGGAGGCAGAGGTAGCAGGTTCACCGTGAGTTCGAGGCCACCCTGAGACTACATAGTGAAGCCCAGGTCAGCCTGTGCTAGAGTGAAACCCTACCTCAAAAATCAAATGAAAAAAAAAAATCTAAATAAGCTTAGCATTTCTTACAAGGACAACAAAGGTCCAATTCGGGATAGAGTGCTCTGAAGGACAAAAGGTAGAGTGAAGGCAATGTCTAGGGATATTACTAAAAAGCATAAAATTCTGCAAATTAGAGAAAACGGAGTTAATTAAACCATACAATAAATTTTAAAATGTATAAAGTACTGATATCCATGGTGGTGTGCTTGAAGTAATGTCTAATTGGCACAAAGCACACAACCATTGCATGTAAGAATAACAGATCCACAAAAACATACATTAAATTTTATGTATCAAAGAGATTATCAAGATGATATGTCATAGTGTACTTACAACTTTTCATGAATTACCAGAACTGAATATGCTTACCTTTCTTATAGAACCAGAAAGAATTGAGGCCACCAAAAACTGCAGCAGAGATGGGCCCCACAGTTGCCACAGCATGTATCAGGTCTGCCTCACAACTTGCGACAAGAACAAAGTCTGTTACATTAGCAGGGGAATTCTCAGGCTTGTACCTGCAGGGCCCCTCCTTGTAAACGCAAAGACAGAAGAGACTTGGTTACTGCCATCCATCTCCTGGGAACATGAGTTACAACCACAGCACTCAGCACCGTGCAGCTGAGGGTCCCAGTCTGTGCCGTGATAAATCATCCCAGGCAGGAAATGCTACTGGCAGATTTGAAACTGAGGATTAACTCACATATCTGCAGTAAGACCCCATAGGTCTTCCTATGCATAAGAAATGTTCACAGTGGACAACTCTGTAGTGTATGTGGAATGGTTTCCACATTCTCCATGTTCCGTAGAATCAAGAACAGCTCCATGGAAGCCTGACCTCAGAGAAATGCACGAAGGCGGGTAATGTAATGACAGCACCGATGCTTTACAGAGACAACTTGTCACTTCACAGTGTGAACTCCGAAGCTCCTGGACTACCTCTGCAATCATTGACCTCTCCTAATGCTGCACTGTCATCACCACAGGAGTTCCCTGTACCTGTGCTTCATAGGGATAGGAGTCCTCTGAATCCAAGCCTCCATTGTCCTTGAAGTAATGTAAAGCATTCTTCCTCTTGCCACCAATGCAGTCCTTGTTGCCTTGAGATAGAGAACAGTCTAGGAAGCTCTATGTACTCAGTGAAACCAGTTTTCTTGTTTTCTGGAACATCTGTCCTTCTAAGGCACCAATGGCACTCAAAACCTAGTAAGAATTGCATGAACCCTGAACATGGAAAGATGAAACAAAAAGCAATTCCAGTGACAACTCACAATGCTGAGTGCTTCTATTAAATAATTAATAGCACATCACTTCCCAGTTGACCAAAGCAAGGATATGAAAAGCTTGTTAGGTCTCCTGTGGTAAGGGGAAGGTGTGATCAGAACACTCACTTACCTGGCTCTTCATGGAACTCACATAGCCTTTCTTTCTCCAATCCACAGATTTAAGTAGGTCAGCAACCTGATGTTTCTGGAATACTTTCCCCTCCTTAATTGTCTCAATTTGAAGAGCATTCATTGTTTCCATGAATTCTGTACTGTTATTTAAGAAAGTAAAAAAAATACACACACACACACACACACACACATGCAAGAGAGCTGAAGAAAAGCAACAGAATAAAGCAATCCAGGTCACACTCACCAGGTCACCAAAGGCATTCATCTCCATAGTTTAACTGTGTTTCCCCTCACTGTATCCCTGTTGTGGAGCTCAATCATCCACGAATTCTCCTCCCATACTGCTCTTCTGTGTTTCTCTTCATTCTAAACATAGATATAACTGATGATATTTATTTCTACATAAAGTCTGACCTAAGCTTACCAAGTGGACCTGATGCCACATGTGAAGACGAACCATGCCAGGATTTTCTGTCTGCTAAAGAAAGCATTTCCCCATGCCTAGTGACAACAAAGATGCTTGCCACATTATGTTCTCAATGGTTGTCACAGACTATGCTAAGTAAGAGCTGGCTTCTAGAACATATGCTATGAACATAAGATCTTTACAACATGGGTCTTTCTCTCTGGGGTTCCTACAGAGATTTCCCTCTTAAAAACCGAGCTATATGTTTTTCCATGTGTTGTTTTCCACTCAAAACCACTGAGCATCCAAAATGGGATCAAGGGCTGGAGCTGCAGAGGCCATTCCCAAGCAGAATAGTGACAGGATAAGAACAAGAGACATTTATCAGAAAAACTAGAGATAGAGCATGCTCAGTGGTTAAGAACACTTCTGTGTTAACATAAGGGCCTGAGTAGGCCTGGGAGACTGCTAGAGTTTGATCCCAAGAACCTACATAAATATATGAATGTAACCATAAGCATCTGTAACCCCAGTGCTACAGGGGAATCAAGAATCACTGTGACTTGTGGGGAAAACAAAGCAAAATGGCAAGCTCCAGGATCAGCAAAAGTTCCCCTGCTCAAATTTAAGTACTGGCAGTAGAGGGATGGAGAGAGACACCCTGTATCCCATTTTTGCCACCACATGTGTTTGCACTCAATTACAGGCAAGTGCATAAGGCCACTGTCACAATCACATACCACACATACAGATTACACCATATTACACATACATGCACGTGCATGTGCGCGCGCGCACACACACACACACACACACACGTGCAAAAGCAAAGCCTAGAAAGGCAAGAGATATACAAATGTGACTACACCATCATTTCTACCATAAGTTCTTAATCCCTCCTTAGCAATTCAGGCCACCATGGTAAAGTAAAATATTCTTTTAAATAGAAAGAAAAGACAAATGAAATGGCTAAGGATGTAGAAATGACTAAGTAGACTGGCGAAGGAATTTTCACAGGCCACCAAACTGAAAGGAAATTACTTTATGTTCTAAGGTCTGGAACACTGTGTTAATAGATCACTTAGGTGATGAGAAAGATCAAATACTATCTTGTGTTTTGAAGCTCAAAGCATCAACTAGGAACTTGGGATATACCTGGCCCAGGTTTTGTTCAAATGGTATTGAGTTCCCCAAAGTAAGATGTCATCAGTTCACACCAGCAGGGTATGATAAGATTATTTGAACAATTCTTCCAATTATGTGTCCAAAGACTTCTGAGAACTTTGGGGATAGGTTAGAATTAAAGCAGCCTTTGGAAGTACTTGCTTAGCCAACCAGAATGAAGAGCAGCTGCTCAGGGCTCTGGGGATGGAAATAGTGGGAGGGCTGTGGACTTCAGTTATCAGAAGGGTGCCAATGTACCTTGTTTCTCAGAACCTAAAATCAATAGCTAGGGAGTTTAAATATAGTTGACCTAGAGTTTATATCAAACTTTTCTTTTTTTAAAAAAATGTATTTATTTATTTATTATTTTGAGAGAGCAAGCGAGAGAGAGAGAAGAGAGAATGGGTCTGCTAAGGCCAGCATCTACCATTTTATCTTCTGTGTATAAATTTCCATACTTCTATGGGTTTAATACTTATCTCCTACCATAGCCATGTTGAATGTAATTGTCTTTGTAAGAATATTAAAATATTAAAATTTGTGACCATGCCCAATAGCATGTGGCAAAACTTCCTTACTTTCTATGATTATATAAAATTCTATGGTATGAAGACACCATGTTTACTTATCTGTTTATTGCTGTAGGACATTTGGTTGCTTCCTCTACTACTGGGGAGAAATACCTGTGTCTTGTCTGTGCCTATCATGGCCAATGTTCCCAAATCAAAAGCTAATATAGAAATGAATAAGGGTAGGAGATACTTAAGCAAGAAAGTTGAAGACATTGTTGTTGCTATAAGTCACTAAAACATATACTCACACAAAATCTGTTAAGTAGTGCTTGGACCAGCTTGATTCAGACTTATGATTCTTCTACTAGCTCATTTTAGCACTTCTTGTACCATAAAGTTTCAGCAAAGAATCCTGCTAAGTCAGTTAAGTGGAACCTTCCTGCTATCTCACTACACTCCATATCTCATCAGGATCTGCTTCCTCCATCATGCCCCTGAAGATATAGGCACATCCAGCCTGTCTTCATCAAGAATCCTGTACGTCTGATTAGCTAGAATCTCCCTCATCTATGATGTTCCTCCTTAATAGTTTCCTAACTACTGAGACCTGTGCTGTACCTTGACTCTGAAATCCTCCTTCCCACCTGATTGTGGCTGAGCCTTGTCACTTCCTCATTGCAGGACCCCATCTCAGCAGTCACTATCCCATTTCTCCTGGCTGTATTTTAATGAGTCATGGTATAATTTTCTCTGACAGTGTTTCATGTATCTTTATTTTTTCAGTGTTACTCCAGCTGAGCAGGCTCCCTTGCCTTCACACCCTATGGCTTCATGAATTATGATCTACTTATGGTGCCATCAGGCTCTCGGAGTCGAGTGATGTCTCGGAGTCAAGAGATGGGGGCTGGGAGAGGAGTGCAGTGGAAGGCCTAAAAATGTCAGCTTCTGTTTCTAAGTTCTGCTGGTCTGATTGACAGGGAAGTAATTTTCTCACATTAGGAAGTTGCCTGATACTGTCTTCATCTGTTCAGTGACCACCTTGTAAAACTGGTCAAATAAGGCCACTCATCACAATGAGGAATGATTCTGAATGTGCAGTCCCTGATCAGTAGAAACTTCATTTGGAAAAATGCTATAAATTGAATATTCTTAAACCTGATTCCAGATCTAATGAATCAGAACCCCAGCTTCAGCCACTTGAATTTTCCCAGGCCCTCCAGGTGATTCTTGGCCACAGGGAAGCTGGGAGGTGCTGTCACTGGGTTTGCACAGGGCAGGAACATGGGTGGAGGACTCAGTGCCTGGCCCCTCAGTGCAGTGCAGGGATTCTGAGCCACACTGAAGGTGGGAGGCACTGTCACTGGGCTTGCACAGGACAGGAGCATGGGTGGAGGGCTCAGTGCCTGGCCCTCAGTGCGGTGCAGTGAAGCACCATCTGCATCGTCAGCACCGCAGCAGAATCCTGCTCCAGCAGTGCTTCCATCCCCACACAGCCAGGTCCTCACAGATGGACACCTCCTCCCCAGAGCCGACCACAACACGTGTGCATGTGCCTGAACCTCTCAGTACAAACATCTTCAGGCTAGAGCAATTGCTCCATGGTTAAAGGGACTTGCTTGCAAAGCCTGATGTCCTGGGTTAGATTCTCCAGTACCCACATAAAACCAGATGCACTAAGTGACACATGCTTCTGGAGCTTGTTTGCAATGGCACAAGACTGTCACACCCATACTAACTTCCTCTGTCTGCCCTGTTCTCTCTGTCTCTCTCCAAGAAATAAAAAACAAATAAATTTTTAAAATATATTAAAAAGATCTCCATTGTCTTTGCCACATGGAAGAATGAGATAACAAGATAGATGCTTGCCCACATTGATTTCTTTCTTCATATCTGTAGTATCACCACTAATATCATTGGAAGGCCAAACCTTGCAGAGTACAAGGAATTTGACCTCTCATCCAAATGGAAGGCTAATCCTCCTGTGACTGGAATCATATTTCCATCACTCTGTGGGCACAGCTGAAGTAATTAAAGCTTATTAGAGCATTCCATCTTAAAGACTCCCATGAATGGAAGAGATCCTTCTTCCCACCACACCATACACTGTACACCATACACTGTAAATTTAATAATGCTCGGTTCCTGTGGCTTCTGATATGGAACTAAATTTACAACTCTCTTGTTAATCTTTAAATACATCAGCTCTTTATCTTGCGTCACAAATACAGATCCTGCCTTCCTTTCTTCAACCTGAACTCCCACTGCCCAGCCCCATCCTGACAGAATTGTGGACTTTCCATAGATATAGCAACTTCAGCCCAGGATGTCTGCAGCCACATGAGTAGGACCCCATCACTTGCGGCGGAGAGCTGCAGCCTGGAAGAACCTATCATCCCTATGATCCAAGAATGAGGTGGTGGGGGCAAAGTCACTCCTGTCCTTTGACATGGTCCCTGCTAGGAGGAGGTTTCCACATGGCTGAAGCTTCATGATGGAGCTGAAACCGTTCAGTTCCCTGTGTTTGGTTTTCTTATTAGCAATAGCACTCCTGTCTTCTTTAGCCTTTCAAGAAAAGGAAACCCAAATTGTTCCTTGCTGTAGAGAAATAAGAGGGCTGAAAGAAAATGAAACTAAACCCATTTGTATAGACTTATGCTCCCTAGATAAATATAAGAATACAACTAATAAGGAGTTCTTTGCAAAGTTACAGAAAAAAAATTACTTGATCTTCCTGTTACAACACCAGAAATTCCCAAGTCCACCTCAAGGGGCTAAGGCAAATGCTTTTAGGTTTCCTGATCCTACTGACCCACCCCTACCCTATGCAGGAATTTGTGATGAAAACTTAGGTCATGTAGTAAAGAGGAATGGAAAATGGGTATGCTATAATTCATTGCCCTTCTTGGAAGGGCTTGCTTGATTGGTGTTTATTATCCAGAGAACAATAGAACTCTTTAATCAAACAGGTTAATAAGTACTTTGCTAAGCTTGGCTACAAGGAATGTATAAGAAAGCTAGGCCTTTTGGTATGAAACAGTCTGTCTAGCACTTCGCTGATTTTTTTTTTTTTCTGAGAATTGAGTGTTTTGATATTTCCTGGAAAATAAGCCTGCTTTTGTTCTGTAGTAGTATAAATAAAACACAAGGTTTTGAGGAAGGCAGTGACACCTGAATCATTTGAAACAGCAACCTGTGGTCTGTCATTCTTCCCCCACTGACTCTGCATTTCCTTCAAGGACCTCATTCCAGCCGGGCCTGGCTCCTGGCAATGTGGCACTTAGAGAGGGGCATACACAGGCTCACAAGAAAGTCTTGGTCAAGGCTAAAAGTACCTGGTTTGATCCCACAGCATGCCTAAAGAGTAAGTGTCTTCCAAATGTTCTTGTTAGATATCACAAAGACTAGCCCTTAAATCTTTTAAATCTTTTCTCATTCAGTTCTACACTACTCCTTCATTATTTCACTTGAGCTGGTGCTCACCCAGGGGCCTCCATGGTCCCACTATAAAGCACTGAATAAAGTGTTCATCAGGTGTAATCCTCAAAGTTTATCATCTATTCATTGGAACACCCATCACTCTCATCCTAAAGCTCTGACCAAGCACAAGGCATTTCATCCTACTAGAGCAGAGCAGTTGCTCCTTGGGCTCTGAGGATGATGTCCATATTGCAGTGGCTTTACCCAATTTGAGGAGAAGATCACACAAGTTTCTTCGGATGCAAATGATTATTTTAGTCCCTTTTTTCTTCTCCCTTTGGGACATGGACACACATGCACACACCACTGAGACTGACCTGTATCCACTTGGACCCATTGATTTTCTTTCTGGATTGAGAGTTCTCTTATCAGCCTGTCTAAGCTCATTCCCAAAACAGCAAAGATTTATTAAAGAAACCTTACCAGAGTTTGTTTCTCGTAATGCACTATTACAATTAAGTAGGATGATATTTTCGTGGAAAAACAGCTTGATCAAGATTTGACAACATTCCGGTCTCATACAATTGTGTTCTTTCAGTTTCCTGCTACTCTGGGTTCATAACTGTTGATTTAGTGTAATTGTGTTATGTGTCATTTTTTCTGGTAGTCTGCCTATTATCCTGTGTCCATAATAGTTTATTTGATTTTTTAAAAATCTAACAGCTTTGTGACTATCTCTGGACTCCAAAAAATAGAGTTAAGTACTTCTTCTGGCTCACTCTTAGCGAATTTAAGCTACTAAGGTTAATGTAAAGGTGGTGGGTGTCTGACCCTACTGTATTCAGTGATCTAGTACGAAACTGCATCAGAAGTGCATGACACACTTCTAGGATGAAAAGGACTCTAGCAAAAATTCTAGATGCTGCATATTAGGACCTGGTATCTCCTCACACCTTCAGCTACTCCCATACTTCATTGTACTGGATTTTCTAATATTTCTACAATGAACTGTCTGGCCCATTGGTGACTGCATTAATCTCCACTAAGAAGGAATCCTTATTGACCTCAACACACCCCTGTCACTGAGTCTTCAGACACCAAGATGAACTTTTTTTATGTTTAATAATTATTTTAATTAAAAAATTTTACCAATTATTGCCAGTTATGTTTTACTGGACTCAATAACAGTATTATCTTACATACAAATACATGAAAACTGAAGAAAGAAGGAATGTGAAGGCTGTATGATATCTTGTAATTCATATTTACAGTGTAGGACTTTGAAGAATTACAAGCTTAGTAGTTAAAGTCTGTTTCCATCACCATCCAGCTATATGACCTGGGACAAATTACTCTGTTTTCTCATTTGTTAATTATCTGTCATCTGGCTGCTGTACCTACAAGAGTCATTTGGCAGCATGCCAAAGTACCTTGAAAAAAGACCATGTACTTATGAATATGAACTATTACTGTAAAATGGCTGTTGATGACTGGCCTTCCTAGATGTACAAACAGTATTCTGCTTCGTTAAAAGTCAACAGGTATTGACAAAGAGATTTTTGTAAAAGCAATTTTTCTGCATTAGTTTTGACGCCCTTATCTTGACTCTAGCAAGCAGGATATTATATAAAGTAATAACAGTCACAAGCTTCAATTAACAACTCACAGAATAAAATGCCTTATTAATTCTGCAAAACCTACAAATGCAAAAGTTATGATGTAAGATTTTGAAAATGTACAAACCGAAGAGGGAGGGAAACCTCACAATGGTTTAAGTGATTTACAAAACAAGCAGTAACTGTGATGTTAGCAACTAGCTTTTAACCAAATCCTAAATTACTGAGAATAAAGTTTCCCATGAATTCCTAAAAATCACGAGTCTGAAATTTTGTTTTAGAAAATGTCCTTTTTCAGCAAAACATCTCACACAGACTCTTATCCCGAGACTATGGCACAGCCAGGTATGAAGGCCCTTCCGGCAAAAGTTTTGCAGTCTCATTACTTTAAGAAGTGAAATAACTACATCTAAGATCTCAAAAATTAAGGGACAACCTACACAATATTTATAATGATATATAGAAAAAGAGAACACTGTGGCATGCAGACTAGTACCTAATGGTTAATACCTGGCAAACTGATCTCCATTTGTGTGTTTGTAGGGTTTGATCTACTTAACATGATTTCCACAAGGTTTCTGGAACTTGGAGGACAAGCAAAGTAACCTGCATCAATCCTGCGGACCTGTCAAGTACTGTGCTACCGATACAGGCATTATGTTATCATTCCTGCTCTAGTCCTTAGACATTTGTCACCCTTTAGGCACTATAAGATTTGGATAGAACTGTCCAGGAGTGGTTAGATTTATGTAAAGAGTTTATCAGAGTGAGAAGACAAATGCTGCAAATGTTAAAAGTATAAACACAGTTTGTGAGAGCTGCCAAGTATGTGGGTACCAAATAGAAAGCGTCATCATCTGGCTCATCACTCTTGGGTTTGCTAAGTCTTTCCAGCTCCTCTCCATCCCCACTGGGACACTCCCATAGATTGCCAGTCAGATCTCGGATCCTTTCTTGCCTAGGTGCACATTCCAGATTTTGAGAGTTGCTGGCATTATAAATAAACATGGAGAGAAGGACTGACGGGGCTCCAAGAAGAAATCCAAGGAGGGCCTGAAGTCAAAGAGCAGGACAGACACTGTGGTGATGATGACAGTGGTGACTTGGGCCATCAAGACATGGAACATGTTATCCAGGAACTTCAGAATGAAAGCCACTGAAAGGCCCTGGAATGCAGTAACAAAATGAGGGCTACTGAAAATGCATTGTGGTCAGCAGGGCGTGGTGGCGCACTCCTTTAATCCCAGCACTCGGGAGGCAGAGGTAGGAGGATCGCCGTGAGTTCCAGGCCACCCTGAGACTCCATAGTGAACTCCAGGTCAGCCTGAGCTAGAGTGAGACCCTACCTAGAAAAACCAAAAAAAAAAAAAAATGCATTGTGGTCGTAAAAAAAGCCACAGTTCTGAATCTGACCATGGTTACTTCTGTGAAGGCCTAGTGTCAGCCCATTGAAGCCAATGCCAAAAAAGTAAGAGTTTACTGTTCTGAATGAAGATGGTTTCAGTGACCTGGTTCCCTTCCTTCAGTATTTTTTCATTATAGATATTGGCCATTGAAGAAACAAAACACTGGACTATATTAAGAATATGGCCTAAGCCCAGACGGATGTGGTTGAAAATTCTGGCTGTGATGTTCCATTTAGCTTCAGGAAAAGTCCACTCCATTGCTGTACAATTGTCCCTCTGGAACATTCACTTCTGAAATGAAGGCAGGAATTGGATGGGTTGAAGAAGGCATCGTGATGAAATCCATGTCCTGCCAAATTATGCTGTGAAGTTTTCGTACTGGCAGTTAGCGCCACAATAGACAGAAACAGAATCACGAGAGAAGCCCACTGTATCCAGTTTAGATGTCGCTTCAGCTCTATCCTGAATAGAAGAGCTGTTGTTAAAATGCTAAAATTTGAGAAGATAACAGCCATGGCAGGTTGAAGATAGGATAAGACATAGAAGACAATCAAGCTATCCAGGAAATAGAGAAAGCCAGGAATGGGCCATTTCATGAAATTAGAGAATTCCTTCCAGGAAGCACATCTCAAATGTCTACTTTGATGATTTTCTTTCTTTATAACACAGAGTGCCACAAGGACACAGAAAACTAGTTTCCCCAGTTCTGAGCACACATTCACATTAGTTGGAAGATAGTCATACTTGTTCTCTTCATTGGCAGAGTATTTTACCAGTAAGCTGCGACTTGAACTTAAAGCAATGGATACCACACCTAGCAGGAATGTGTAAATCGCTGAGGAGCATAACCTCAGGCGCTTGCAGCACTTTCTTTCCATCCCCCTGTCTTTTAGTTGTCTTAATACTTCCATGAGGAACCTTGTCCGCAGACTTCAGTGGCTCGGGGGCGAGGTTCTCAGGGGGAGAACGGACGCCACAGAGCCGACGCCGCGGTGACTGTGTAGCTCCGTGGTAGGCGCGGCAGCTCGTGAGGGTTCCATTAAAAGCGGAGGGGTGGAGGGGAAGGTCATGAGAGGAACACCCGAGCCGACTCCGGAATGCAAAGCTGGATGCCGACTCACCGAGGGGAAAGTGGGGGGGGGAGGGGGAGGAGAGATGGGGACAGGGGAGGGAAAAAAATCATAATAAATGAGCGCTCCGGGCGCCAGCACGGCGCATATGCGCGCTCGGCGTTCCGCTTCTGGCAAGGGGAACCAAGATGAACTTTTAACAAAACAAATCTTAAACAATATTGCACAACTTGCAACCATTGCATTTTTATATTTTTAGCTCACTCACTGTAGGTATGCTTAACTTGATACTCTTCTTGTGTATTTCTAACACTACAACATAGAGGCTTGAAGCCTATCAATTGAACTGTTTCTTTTTCCTCATCTTCTATTGCCTCTCCTAAAAAGCAATCTGGTTATTCAAGGTTGTTATCACAACCCAGTCCTTCCTGAAATGCAGACTCAAAAGTTAACTGTATGCTTAACACTAGATGCACATGACTAAAAGCATACATGCACCCGAGAGTTGAATGTGTCGTATGTGTAGGCTTCATCAAATTTGATACAGAAGTTTACAGAGCAGTAGAACCCACTACTCTCACTTCAAGACAACCTGTGGGTTCTAGGTGCTCACAACCCAGACTTTAAGGCTTTTCACAGAGGTCCCAACATCCCTCAAGTCCTGACTGACCTTAGAAGACAAGGACCAAAATATTTTCTGTTTCCTAGCTCCTTTGAAACCTTTGGTCTAGACATCATATATCATCTTGGCCTTACAGGCTCAAAGTATTCATTCTGCAAAGGAGAGGGTTATTGGAGATAAAATTGTCCTTAATGGCTCCAGGGGAAGCTACATGGTCAGCCACTGATCCATGCCAGCAGATGAATGAGTGACGGAAAAATAAGGCTAAAGGATCCAAGGAGCTCCTCATGAGTCCCTAAAAGCTATCCCCTAAGGAGTTCCAATTAACCTTAATGGTTACAAAAAATGATTAAGAGGTTAAATTTTAGGTCCAAACACATTTTTAATGCCTAACAGAAGTATAGAACCAAACATCAGAGTAATAACTGGTAGTAACACACAAAAAAGAAAACCAAATAGGTCTAAAAAGGAGTTCTAAGCACCTTGCCAGCTATTATAGGATCTACTTTTAAAAGACCTTTATATGGTGAACAGAGGGTTTATATATGACAACTACTAAAGCATAACAAGCATTAAGAGAGACCCTTCCTGGTTTTGGGCTCTCAGGGTCCCTACAGAGTGTCATCAGACCTTTGATTACAGAAAATGTGACTCAGAAGGGTCTCCACAACCATGGAATCACTCACCACCTTCATACAGCATGGGGACTTCACTCATCTAGGAAGCGTAGAATGTCTATCCATGTAACTACAAGGTCCTTGTCTAAACCAAGTCAGGAAACGTCAGAGTTCTGGATAAAATTGTTATTTGTATCCTTTCTCAGGCTAAAAATATTTCTTAAGGGTACTTTACAACTCAGTTCTTTTGACATACTATATGAGGGGCATTTCTGACTTCAAAATTTTTTTCCCACTGGGAGACGCAAGAGTTTCTTGAACACTGAACCAACCTAGGACAGTGCAACAAACTAAAACTAAATATGAGAAAAATGTCTTACCAGCTACTTGGGGCAAAGAAACTCCTGGCTGGGATGCGAAGGAGGACTTTGAATCACTGTCTTCAGACGTCATGGAAGATGAAGGAAGACAAAAAAGACATCAAAATAGAAGAACTATCTGGAAAGATGGGGTTCGCTGAAAGAGAGATGAGGGAAGGGACAAAAAAAGGTAACGAGAGGGGATCATGATTAACATATAACATGTACATGCTAAAATTGTCAAAACTTTAATAAATGGAAAACAAATGTCATCTTCCTTTAAAGTCCTTGGATTCTCTGATTAGGCTTCTAGGCCTTCTATTTCCTTGATAGACATGACTAACAGCCCAAAGTCAGGCTACAGAATTACTATAAACCTCACCTTCACCTTTCAAAATCCCTTCATATTAAGGGATGGATTCTGAGCAGAAAATGAAATACACATTGAAAGGGATGCAGGAAAGGGCCAAAGGAAGATCTTAAAGGGAAAAAAAAGGAATGTAAAAACCAGGAAGCTAGAGCCTAAAAAGAAGAACAACAACAAAAACAGGATGTTGCAGTCCGGTTCGCATTGCTGGTAGAAATCACCCAACCAAGAGCAGCTTCTGGGAAAAAGAGATTTATTTTGGCTTACAGGTTTGAGGGGAACCTCCACGATGGCAGGGGAAAACGATGGCATGAGCAGAAGATGGACATCACCCCCTGGCCAACATAAGGTGGACCACAGCAACAGGAGAGTGTGCCAAACACTGGCACGGGGAAACTGGCTATAAAACCCATAAGCCCGCCCCCAACAATACACTCCCTCCAGGAGGCATTAATTCCCAAATATCCATCAGCTGGGAACCTAGCATTCAGAACACCTAAGTTTATGGGGGACACCTGAATCAAACCACCACATTCTGCCCCTGGCCCCCATAAACTGATAACCATACATGATGTAAAATGCAATGCATTGATCTAACTTTAAAAGTCCCCATAGTTTTTATCAATTCCAATGATGTTCAGACATCCCCAGAGTCCAAGATCTTTTAACTGAGCCACAATACCAAAAAATAACCTCAAAAAACCCATAATGGCACAGAATAAATATTCACACTGCAAATGATGGCATTGGGCATAGCAAAGAAACATTCAACCAGTACAAGATTTAAAACAACCAGGGCAAACATCAAACTCTGTAGTTTCAAGTCCAACAACTATAGCCAGTGACAAATCTCCAAGTCTGATAATTCTAACCAGCAACAAGTCTCTGGCATTCTAATTCCACCCCTCCAACTAGGCTACTCGCAGTCCTGGAAAACTCACTGGGGCCGACAGCTCTCCTTGGCAGCCATCTCGTGGTCCTGGACATCTTCACTGGGTCTCCACTGCAATCCACTGTTCATCCTCATAACCCCATGGGGTCTCCATGCAGGCAACCAGCAAACCTGCTTCACACTGCCATGTGCAAAACACAAGACCGTGTTGCAAACTCAATGACCCTCTCTTTCCTGCATTTCTTATACTCCACAATACCAGGTAGGGTGCCAATTTGTTAATCCGGGGGGAATAAAGCAGACTTTGAATAACAGGACACTCCTTGAGCACTCAGGCCCCTTCAAAAGAATCGACATTCTTCCTGTTGCCCCAGTGCAGGTCAGCTAGCCCAGTCTCAAAGGTTGTAATCTGTCAGTTGCAGCTGAATGGTCAACAGTTCACCCAAAGATTTTTCTTTCTGTGCCATATCCCTCTGCTCACACCAGTTCATTTCTACACAAAGCAACCCTGCACAACTTCTCAGGACATGGGCATAAGAGCAAGCTTCTCACACAAACTGCTAGCCCAGTCCAAGCAAAGCTCTTCCTCACCGGCATAAGCCAAACCCCTCACAGTCCATAGTTCTTACTACATTCAGGTCTTGCAGCTCAGACCAGAATAGTCCATCAAGCTGTACTTATAGCACTGCAAGGCATCTCTTAGGCCAAGGTTTCAAATCCTCCCACATTCCTCTTGAAAATCAGCTCCAAAAGGCCAAAGCCACACGGTCAGGTATCTAGTGGCAATCCCACTCGTCGGTATCACTTTACTGTTACAGTCAGGTTCGCATTGCTGGTAGAAATCACTCAACCAAGAGCAGCTTCTGGGAAAAAGAGATTTATTTTGACTTACAGGCTCAAGGGGAAGCTCCACGATGGCAGGGAAAAATGATGGCATGAGCAGAGGGTGGACATCACCCCCTGGCCAACATAAAGTGGACAACAGCAACAGGAGGGTGTGCCAAACGCTGGCATGGGGAAACTGGCTATAAAACCCATAAGCCCACCCCCAACAATACACTTCCTCCAGGAGGCATTAATTCCCAAATATCCATCAGCTGGAAACCTATCATTCAGAACACCTAAGTTTATGGGGGACACCTGAATCAAACCACCACACAGGGTATCTGGACCTGGGATCAGCAGTTATCACACTGAGCTTGGTGTTAAGAGGAAGACAGCCTCTGACCTTCTAAACTGCACTCTTACACAACCCAGAAATAAAATATACTTTGTCACATCTTGCTTGTCAAAAAATTAGCTATGCCCTTCGCTATCATATCCCTCGAGTTAGTGTAAAGCCCACTAAGGAAAGCCTGTAAAATGGACTCTTTCTTGACAAGTGCTCACTCCCCTCCTGGGTGCCTTTTGCTTAAAACCTCCTCTCTTGTCCTTGTTTCAGGGGCATGCATGGGTGGCTGGCACTGAAGATTGAACCCAGAGCCACACATGTGCTAGACAAGCACTCTATCACTGAGCTTTAGCCCCAGACCCCAAGTTTTTTTTTTTTAAATCTCTGAATTCTTTCTGTGATCATGGCAAGAACTGGGAACACTGGTTTCAATCTGCTTTCTCCATCTAAAACCTCCCCAACCTTCAGCACCACTATTCTCAGTCTTCTGAGGCAAAGGCCTTGTCATTTTTCTTTAAGTTGCCTGTAAAACGGATGCATGCATAGGGTACCTTTTGGAAGATCTATACATGATCATTGATATTTGACTTTTGCAAGTGGCAGTTCTGGGGGTAATGATGCTCTTTTCCTGTTTTCAGGTAAGAGCAGGAGACAAAAGCCATGAAGACAATGTCAAACCTTCCCATAGTCAAGGGAAGCCACTTATATAAGATCATTTTTACCACTCAGTTTTGTCAAGTAATTGATGGTCATCAGGGCTGCTGAGAATGGACAACTGGGAATTCTTGTTTGCTGCTGAAATTGATGATACTGGCGGGCAGGTGGGGGGCCAGCAACTGGGAGGAGTTCTTTACTTTCTGATAAACATTTCTTGGGTGCAGCAAATGCATTGTATATACTTCACATATTCAAGAGCTTTTTTACAAACCTATTTATCTATTTATTTACATGTGTGTGTGTGCATAGTTCAGGAAAGGGAACCATGAAACAGAAAGATCTTAAGAGAGGAAGTGGGGGGGTAATGGAATCAATGGGACATGAAAGCAGAAAGGGGGCTATAGTGAGGGAGAAAAGAGAGTAGCAAGAGACGGGCAGATGGATGTTGAGGGAGGTGGGGGATGGAGAAGAATTAGAACAAAGTATGCGTGAAAATGTCGTAATGGAACCTACCTACCACTGTGGCTGAGAAGATGGCTCAGTAGCTTACGGCACTTGCTTAAAAATCTATAACTGTACTAACTTAAAAATTAATAAAACTATTCAGAAATGTTTATGTGGTAAACTATCAAGTTGTGTTCAACATTGAGAAGGAATTCATGTTCTTTTCTGTAATTCAATCCATTTTTAATTTAACAGAACATTTCACAATTAGAAATGGATTCATGTAGTTAATGTCCAGCCCTAACTGCAGCATGCACATAACAAAAACATTTCTTCCAACTTGGGTCTCACTGATCCCACAAAACATCAACTGTCTCTTTCCTACACATTCCTCTAGAATGTATTCTAGCACTTAAGAAACAATTCATATGCACAGTTCAACAATATATTCTGGCACTTTATTGCTCAAAAAAATTTTATAATAAATGTATCCTTTTGAAATTAAGACGGTTGATTGAGAAAAGGCAGGGCTCCGGTGCAGAGATGCATCTACAGTTGCAGCTGGTGTGGACGGGGCAGCATTGACTTTCACAAAGATGGCTGAACCCCCTCTAATATGTGGAGAGCTTAGCAATGTAGTAAACATTAAAAGAAAAATAGTTACTTAAGTAGTGATGGGTATTTCAGGGATAAATATTGGCCTTCTGATTTTGAAGCCCTTAAGCATGTAATGCCAGATCCCACCAGCTTCTTATCCTGAAATTCTGCTGCTGCAGCACTCCAGTGCTCTGTCCTCCTGTCTGACCTTGACCATTTTTCTGGACCCAGAGACAAGCGGCCAGGTCACTGCAGGATGTGGTACTAATTTCAGCTGGAAGGGAGCAACCATTCTCTGGCTTTCCCAGAGTAGAACTTGAGGGACACTTCTGTATAGTGCAGATAAATACTCAAGAGCCCAAGCAGCCTTTGCTTCATGATTTAGGACATGTGGATAAAAATTATAATTTCTTTGTACATGGTTGTGGAGATAACACTGGAAAAGTATGAGCTTATGGTGCAGTTAATTTAATATTGCAATATCGTCAGTTGAGAGGCAAAATCCTTTTAGAAACTTAATTGTTTAAGAAAATGTTGTCTGGGCATGGTGGCACATGCCTTTAATCCCAGCACTTAGGAGGCAGAGGTGGGAGGATCACTGTGAGTTCCAGATCACCCTGAGACTTCATAATGAATTCTAGGTCAGCCGGAACTACAGCGAGACCCTACCTCAACTCACCCTCCCCAAAAAATTGTTTATTCAAGGACTGGATTTCAATACCACCTTCACAGGGCTGGAGAGATGGCTTAGTGGTTAAGGCACTTGCCTGTAAAGCCAAAGGTCCCATGTTTGCTTCTCCAAGATCCATGTAAGCCAGATGCATAAGGTGGCACATGTGTTCGGAGTTCCTTTGAAGTGGTCAAAGGCCTTGGCATGCTCGCTCTCTCTCTCTCTCTCTCTCTCTCTCTCTCTTTCTCAAATAAATTAAAACAAAAGTTAACAAGAGGTTTCCATATCACCTTCAGTAGCATCTTTGCTTCATATGAGTCAGTTTATCACATTGGTGGAGTTAATCATTAAGTCATTGTGGAGACTAAGCATTTATGTGACAAGAAAATATACTAATATTTTTAAATTATGCCAAGAAATTAATTAAAGAAATTTGGGGGCTGAAAGATGGTTAAATGCACTTGCTTGTAAATCCTGGTGGCCCTCGTTCCACATAAAGCCAGATACACAAGGTAACACATGTGTCTATTGTTTGTTTGCAGTGGCAGGAGACTCTGGTGCAACCAAACTTACTCTCTCTATGTGTGTGCCTCTTTCTCTGTGTCTCAAATAAGTAAATAAATAAAATTGGGCTGGAGAGATGGCTTAGCTATTAAGGTACTTGCCTGCAAAGATTAAGGACCAAGGTTCAATTCTCCAGTACCTATGTAAGATGCACAAGGTAATGCATTCATCTGGAGTTCATTTGCAGCGGCCAAAAGCCTTGGCTCACCCATTCTCTCTCTCCCTCTCCCTCCCTCTGTTTCTTTCTGTCTCTGTGTGTGTGTGTGTGTGTGTGTGTGTGTGTGTGTGTCTATCTGCCTCTTTATCTCTTTGTCTCTCTCAAATAAATAAATAAATTATATTTAAAATAAATAAAATTTCAAAAAGAAAAAGAAATTAGGTATAGGTATCCTACAGTTACACCTAGGGAACCTAAACTAAATCCATTATGCTCTATGTGGCCTGTTCTAACAGAGATATGTCATTTAAACTTAGAGATTGCTTTCCTTACTGGGAATTACGAGGACATATGAGGGAGACAAGGTCTTCTGAAAACTGTACAAGCATGCATTGTGAGGCCGTGCATTACACACCAGAATGCATACAATGAGTGCAGCAATTCCCAGCATTGGGGAGGATGTGAAGCTGCTGAAATGCTCATGTGTGGCTGGAGGAAGGGGAAACAAGGCTGCTTTGCATAGGGTTTACCAGTTTATTCTACACTGAACAAGACCATCACCTAATGCTTCAGTGGTTCAGTTCTTAGGAGTACTGTTCATAATAACCTCAATGAAACATAGGGACAGGAGTTCACCCACAGGGGAAGTTAGAAACATAGTACATGATATTGACCCTCAGCCACCACAAAAGAACAAATTACATCTATTGACAATAGAGGGGAGGAATCTCACAATCCTGACAAAATCTTCTAACAAAAGCTGCCAAATTATATGAAGTTAAAAACAGATGTGGAGGGTTGGAGAGATGTCTTAGTGATTAAAGTGCTTTCCTGCAAAGCCTAAAGACCAAGGGTCAATTCCCTAGTACCAATGTAAGCCAGATGCACAAGGTGGTCCATGCATCTGGAATTTGCTTGCAGTGGCTAGAGGTCCTGGCATGCCCATATTCTCTCACTCTCTCTCTCTCTTCCTCTTTCTCTCTGTCACTCATAAATAAATAAATATAGAATCTATAAAATAGACATGGAGCTGGAAGATGGCTCAGTTGGAAAAGTATTTGCCACAGAAGCATCAAGATAGGAATTTGGATCTCCAGAACCCACATAAATTCCTAGTGGGCATGATGGCCCATATAATCCTAAATGGAGGTCCTGCTCAGGTGAGAGACCCTGGCTCAGGAAAATAAAGGGGAGAACAATGAAAGGAGACTCCTAATATCAACCTCTGGCCTCTACACACACACAATGCACATCATACACATATACACATCCAAAAACAACAAAAATGAGGACAAAACTAGACAAATCAACAACAGACACATGTATTAATAGAATAAATTATTCAGAAATAATCTCAAGCACCTAGTCATTTGATTCTTGAGAAATGTGTCAAAAACTTGAGTATGTTGGGTTTCTCATTGCTGGCTCAAAATACCTGACCAGAAGCAGTTTGTGTGAGGAATGGGTTTACTTTGGCTTATAGTCTTGGGGGTGGGGGAAGTTGCATGTTGGCAGAGGAAAGATAGCATTGCAGAAGCTGTACATCATCTCCTTGCCAACATTAGGTGAACAACAGCAGCAGAAGAATGAGCTAAATTCTGTCAAAGGGCTGCTGGATATAACACCCAAAAGCCAGCCCCCAACAACACACCTTCTTCAGCAAGAGTCCACATCCAAATTGCCATCAACAGGGAACCAAGCATTCAAACCACATGAGTTTATGGGGGAATACCCAAGTCAAACCACAACATTGGGAAAAAAGAAGACTTCTTTTACAAATGGAACTGGGAAAACTGAGTATTCACATGTAGAAGACAAAAGCTAGCTTCCTGTCTTTTACCTTGTACTAAAATCAACTCAAAATAGGTCAAAGAACTTAATGTGAAAACCTTAAAATTTAAAACTACCAGAGGAAACATAAGAAAAACACTTCAAGATCTAGATATAAGAAGGGTTTTTCTCATTTGCACTCTAGTTGGGTAGAAAACAAGAGGGAGAATCAACAAATTAAACACTATGCAATTGAAAAGCTTTCTCACCACAACAGAAGCAATCAGCAGAGTGAAGAAGTAGAGAGAAAATCTTTGCCACATATTCACCTGACAGGAAATTTATATCCTGAATATAGAAAAAAATTATAAAGTGAAACAAACGAGCAAATAATGTAGTAAATATGATCACCACTAAAACTAAACAAATTTTCAAAGTATAACTGGCTAATATGAAAAAATATTCAATATCATGTCTATCAGGAAACAAACATTAAGGACTGGGAAGATGGCTCAGTAGGTAAAGGCTTGCCACTAATAGAAATACTTCAAGAAGACACGATTTACATGGAAAATACATGCAATTTCATCTGTGAATTTACAGAAGAAAAAATTGAAAATGGAAAATTCAAACCACAATCTAGGAGGTATGAGCAGAGCTGATAATAAACTTGAATCTATAAAATGTTAAGAATCACTTTTGATGGCTCAGAGGTTAAAGGTATTTGCTTGCAAAGCCTGTCAGCCAAGGTCCAATCCCCGAGAACCAAGTGAAGTGGAGTTTGCTCCTGGCATTCATTTGCATTTCAGAAGGGCCTGCCATGCAACCCCTCCACTCATATTGACTAAATAAATAAATAGATTTTTGTAAAGAATTGTTTATGGATAAAATGGAATCATTATGTTCATAAAATGTTTACTGCAGCACTATTTACAATGGTCAAGCTATGAAATCAACCATCCATCAGTTAATGAATGCAAACAAAATGTGGTGTCACTAAACAATATAATTTTGCTTTAAAAAGGAATTAGAGGGGCCAGGATGATATCACATTTGTTAAAGACACTTGCAACACTTGTTGGCCCAGGTTTAATTCCTAAGGTAACCATGTAAGCTAGATGCAAAAAGTGGCACAGACATCTGGTATTCGTCTTTGGCAAGAGACCCTGGTACACTGACACACACGCACATGCACGTGCACATGTGCAAACAAAAAAATTGTAAAATGGAATTAAATCTGGTAGTTATCAATGGCATGAATTGGGATGCTGTGGAGGACATGGTGCTAAGATACAGAAATACATGCTGTGTGGGCTAGAGAGATGGCTTAACAGTTAAGATGTTTGTCTACAAAGCCAAAGGATCTCCCAAAACAAACAAGACAGACTTCTTTCAGAGCACTTGATACCCACCAGAGGTTAATGGTAAGACCTTACTGCTGAAGACACCGAATGCTGTTGGCACAGACCATGGAGAGACCTGGCTGGAATCCAGAGCAGAGCCAGTCCTCAAATAATGAGCCCATCTAGTGCTGGAAGTCACTACATGAGCTACCAGGGGAAAGTGGCCAACATCTGTCCAAGCAACTCAGTCTAAGCGACTCAGAAACAAGCAATTTGATGTGATGCTCACAGAAGTGCAATAGTGGCACACAACCATGGTAGGTAACCATCTGGTCTTGGATTGGCTAACAAATTCACTCAGTGGAAAGGAAACCATATCTGGAACTGGGAAACAAGTGAGAATCAAACCCAGACAATGATTGTGCTTTCAATTGTCAAGCTCAAACTAACCTTAGACTATAAATGTGTCTAAACCCTTTTAATTCTCTCTAAATTAATAATGGTTATCCCATTTAACTTGTGCTGGCTTCACTCTCTGTTGGAGAATCTGCTTCTCTTTTTCAGATGGGAACTGGACTTGAAGAGATAAACTACCCAGCACACTTCACCCCCACCCCAGCTGAAACCACAGAGGAATTGGGAAAATGAGCAAGAGTGCTGCTATCTTAGTTAAGCTGATATCAGCACAAGGGTGATAGAGAAAGATACTGAGGACACTCAATACCTACCAAACCAGACATCTAGATGACCCTAAGTTCCCATCACTGAAGTAGACTTAAAATGCTCCCAGCATGGCTCAGGGAATTTTGTGGAAGAGGGGGCAGAAAGATTGTTAGAGCCACAAGTTGGGACATTTTGCACAGAGACATTGCCTCTCCCCCTTAACTGACTGCTGCTCCCATAATGCATGACCTACAATCCCCATGGGGTTGACCTGTATCCCCAATGAGGAAGGCCTCTTAAGAAAATGGGCAAGGAGGAGGGAAAGGATGGTACCAACATACGATGTTTACATACAAAATATGCCCATATCTAATATTTTTTAAAAAGCAAAAGGAAACTTACTTCTTTGATAGCTAATCAAAAATAGATTTAAAGAGAGAGAGAGAGAGAGAGTTCATGCAGAAGTACCTTGTAGGGGTGAATAATGATGTTCCCAAAAGCCATGAGTTGCTAAAGAAAAGTCCCAGTATGAGAGTATGTCTCACGGTGAGCTGTTGGTCAGGTAGGCTTCTGAGGCCCCCAAAATAATACATGCTATTCCAGTGTGGTTAGTTCCCAACCTGAAGTAGTTGGCAAGTCCTTATTGCTGAAGACACCACATGCTTCAGTTTCAGGACTCTGAGAAACCAAGCTGGAACTGAGCTGGAAGCCTGCTCCCTGATGGCCAGCCATCATAGTGCTGGAAAGTGGTGTGCAGGCTGCTGGGGGTGGGGAGGCAGTTAACCGTGTCTGACCCGTAATGGATTGACACAGAATACTTCACAAGTGGCTAGCCAGTACTCACTGGTGCAGTAATGGTATGACTTTTATAGTGTAACCATAATCCAACCTTCTGATTGGATTTGAGGGCCACTCCATCGGAGGAAATTTATGCCTGATACTGAAAACCTAGTCAAAAGTCTGTAACTAGGAAGGTCATGGGCCCTAGTGGGGGGAGTTACTATTATTGTCAGGCTAAATGGATATGTTGTGCCCACCAAATTGCCCTCTAAATATTTACCCTTGTAGATGAGTGCTGCTCTTATCTTTAGTCAGAAAAACTGATTTTTGCACATGGCTTAGGGAGACTCAAAACTTTTAAGATTTTCAGAATCCTGAGAATAAGTGGCTGTTGAGGGCTCAGTGATAAATGAAACATCTATGTCATGCCCTCCAAAGCTCAGGAACCATTGCAGAAGATGGGAAAGAAAGAATGTAAGAGCCTAGGGAATGTAAGAAGATGAGAAGGAGTGCATTGGCAAGCTGTCTTCTGGACATGAAGTGACCGTTGCATTCATTACCCTGAAACCATTGTTATTACCTAAACTAGACCTGTACAATATTGGGTCCATCAACATTTCAGTATGGATGATGAGAGGAGAGTGCAGAAAGTAAACATCAAAATAGAAAGGGTACTAGTCAGAAAAAGGGGGTTCAGTCAAGGGGGAATGAGGTGGAATGGGACAAAAAGAAGGTAATAGGACAGAATTATAATCTAAATATATTATGTACATGTGTAAAATTGTCAATAAAAAAGTTAAAAATAATTCCTACAGTGTTTCTTACCCTTCTTTTCATATGACTTACTTGTCCAATGAAAGAATAAGTCAATCCTTATGATTTCCTATTTGAATTTCTGTTTTAGTTTCTTCAGTAAACCATTGTTAAGGAGCATGGGCAACTTTCAATCCATGAAGCATGGATAAGTCCCCCTTTAGATTCTTGTCTGAGAAGTATTAAGCTAGGACCACAGCTGAGGGAAACTGGGGGAAATGACAATGTACAAATAGTATGTGTCAGTACCAGTGAAATATCAGTGTCAGTGGGTTGGACAGCCTTTCCTATGAGGCAGGGTTATATGACTACTCTTGAGTTCCTATGTGGGTCTATGTGATTGCAGGTTCAAATCTGAGAGATTGTAGCTAAACTCCTAGAAATAATAAGCTATTCGGCCTTTGAACTCGGGACTATGAATAATTGTCCTCCTACTGTGGAGTTGGCACTCTCAAAATGACCCTTCCAAGTCTGAGTTTCCACAAGAATTTCAAAAACCTCTACCTGCATCCTAAGGATCTGACAAAGAAACTTTTGTCTGTGTGTGGGTGCAGAATCTTTTTATGAGGGAATATAAATGAGTAGCAACTCCCTCATTCCACTCTCCTATTGATATCCACTACCCTTTCATTTCTGAAACACATATCATCACACTGTCTCCCATAAGGCTGCATGCAGTGCATCTTTTTCCAGCTTCCTGTCAGTTGGTCTACCAGGAGAAGGTTTTCAGCTCAGCTCCAGTTTGATTTGTAGGTGACCTTGGAGCCCAGGCATGTGGAGTCTTCAGCAAAAGGGTTTATCATCTATTCTTGGTGGGAAACCAAGAGCCTTGGCAATATCCTGTAATGTTTTAGAGGCATCAGGGACCTCACTGGCCAACAACTCACTGGAAGGAATCCCATCTCTGGCAATGAATTTTTTTCTAGTAATAGTCAATGGTTTCTGGGTGTGCCATTATCCAAAAAAGTAGGTTAACATATGGTTTATTTACAATATCCTGAATTTTGATTACCCCTCTCCCCACTCTCCTTTTACTCAATCTCTTCCCCTGACCTCACTTAGGCCATTCCACCCACCGTAATCTGTCCATCTACTTCCATATATCCATTACCATCTCCTTAAGTCCTTTTCTTTCCTCCCTCCTTTATAGCCCTTTTCTAGCTTACTAGCCTCTACTAACAACTTTTACTCCAACTCACAGACCAAGCTGAACATTTTTAACTAGAATCCATATTTGAGAGAACATGCGACATTTGGCTTTCTGGGCCTGGGTTACAGGACTTAGTATAATCCTTTCCAGATCCATCCATTTCCCTGCATTTCATAATTCAATTTTTCTTTACTGCTGAATAGAAGTCCATTATGTAAATGTACCACATTTTTATTATACATTCACCTGTTAAGGGACTTCTAGGCTTGTTCCATTTCCTAGTCATTGTGAATAGGGCAGCAATAAATATGGTTGTGCATGTATGTCTAAGGTAGTGAGATGAGTCCTTATATGTCTAGGAGTGCTATAGCTGGGTCATATGGTAAATCTATTTTTAGCTGCCTCAGGAACCTCTACAATGGCTATACCAGACTACATTCCCACCAACAATGTAGAAGGGTTCCCTTTTTTATGCATCCTCACCAACATTTATTGTCATTTGTTTTCTTGATGGTAACCATTCTAACAGGAGTGAGATGGAATCTCGAAGTAGTTTTAATTTGTATTTCCCTGATGCCTAAGGATGTAGAACACTTTTTTAGATGTTTATATGCCATCTGTATTTCTTCTTTTGAACATTCTCTATTTAACAGCCCAAAAAATTCATTGAAGAAAAGACAGCCTCTTCAACAATGGTGCTGGGAAAACTGGATATCTATATGTAGAAGGATGAAAATAGATCCTTGTCTCTCCCTTTGCACAAGAATCAAACCCAATGGATCAGGGACCTTAATATCAAATCTGAAACTGCTAGAGGAAAAGGTAGGGGAAACCCTTCAACATACAGGCATAGGGAATGACTTTCTGAATATAACCCCAATTGCTCAAGAAATAAAACTACCAATCAACCACTGGGATCGTATGAAATTACAAAGCTTTTGTACAGCAAAGTATGCTCTGAATAGAGCAAAGAGACAACTTACAGAATGGGAAAAAATATTTGCCAGCTATACATCTGACCGAGGATTAATATCCAGAATACACAAAGAGCTCAAAAAACTAAACAATAAGAAATCAAACAACCCAATTAAAAAATGGGCTATGGAACTAAACAGAGAATTCTCAAAAGAAGAAATATAAATATACAGGTATAAATACTTTTCTCCAAAAAATTTGTTGTTATGATTATAATATTTGGTTAATCTTTTACAAATATCTCTGTAGGTATTTACTTATGTATGGAATTAATTTCAGGAGCATAAATAGGATATTACAAACAGTATGGTATAAAATACTGTTGATTGGGATGGAAATCATGGCTCTGATGATTAATCTATGAAAACTTGTGGTTTATTACTCCAGATTAAAGTTCAATAGATTCACAAAGTGTGGCAGAGGAAGGAAAGAAGTAGAGGTCTGGTCAGCAATTTTTGTGGTCACATATGGTTTTATAGTAATAACTGATGAAGAAATATTACTTCTCCCTGAAAAGGGCTCAAATTCTATAGTGTTCTAAATTCTCTGTGATCATACAATCCAGTCCACATTCTCATTTTTCAATGGACACCAGGTAAGAAAGTATCTTGAATGTCAAAGAAAAGAGAAAGGAATCCTGATATCAAAAATCTTCCAGCTACTGACTACAGCAGGCTCACATGTCTTGGGTACATTCATTTCTGTCCTAAAGACATGGTGGTCTTGCATGGGATGATCCATTCTCTGGCTCCTTGGCTGTGAATCATAAGCCAGAAGAAGACCCTCCCATCAAGATGGGCAGAGTCCACGACACTCTTCGAAGAAGATGAAAGACAAAGTATCCTTGGGTCTCCTCACTTCTAAGAAAATCAATTCTTACCCTGCAGGAAGATCCCACTGAGAATCTTGGAGAAGTTGACTACAACCGAACAGGACCCAATCCTCTCCTCACTACAGAAGTATCTAAAATGTCTCCCCTACTGGAGGTGGATGAGTGTGTTTCCACTTCTTCCCACTAGATGGCAGGACAGGAATAGGAGGCTCATATCTATCTCTATAGGAAAGCTATTATCCTAAAGATCTGTGTTATGCAACCCAGAAGAAATGTCTAGTTCTAGAAAGTGGTGGCAATTTGTTGGGAGGGCATAACAACCATCCAAGATCTCTTATTTAGCAAACTCTATCAGCTGACCATTAGATCAGGCCTACCACACACTCAGCCTGGCAAGGTCTTCATTGGCTGTCCTAGCCTGTTCACCAAATAGAACAAGGCGAGTGGAAGTCTGGGGTAGTGTGCTATCCTAACTTCAGATCTTGTCTTGAGATACTTTTTCTGTCCTTCCAGTCTCTTGTGTGATTAGAATACACACAAGGCTGAGGACTCTCATGGATGGATAATCCCTGCACAGAATCATTTAGATCAGTATGGCTTATTTCATTCAGCATAATGATAGTCATTTCATAGATGTAGTAAAAAAAAAAAGTGTAGAGTTCAATTGTTTTATGTACCGCATCTGCTTGATAGACGTGTGAGCTGAAGGACACTCTGGTTGTGGCCATTTCTTCTCTATTGTGAAGAGTGCTGCAGTAGATATGACACTACATGTTTCACTCTCTCAATGAAAGGTCATTTTCTTTCATGTATGCCTGGTAGTGGTGTTGAGGGGTCATATCACAGTTCTCTTTTTAAATTTTTGAGGAACCTCTGAACTATTTTTCACAATGATTGTATTATTATGTGTAAGATGAGAGATTGAAAGCCAAGTCTGAACATGCAGAGGGTTATAGTTAGGGAAACGGTGGGATCAGAGCTGCTTACAACATACCCAAAGATACCATTGCCAACTCTATGACTCATGGATTTTCAAGCACTTTCTCTACATTCCACCAAATTTCTTCCACAATCTGACACTATGCCTGCAACCTCAGACACCATGGCTAAAGCACCCAGAGACATAGAATACAGGCATTGTTCAGACTAGTCTTAAATGCTTTTCACAATTCACTCTCTACAGAAGTGTTATCACCAGTAACCTTTAACTACAAAGGAATGGTCAGTGACCATATCCCCTGGTACTACCTGACACAGCTGCTGCTGGTGCTACTGTCACCTGTACCACCTTGGTTGCATCTAAGATTCAGAGACTATATGAGCTAAATAGTTTCCTTGTCTAGGTATACAGACTGGGAAAAGACATTTGGTAGGTGGGTATATTCTGAAGTGTTTCAATATGGTGACCAAAGATGGAAGAGACGCTTGCTTACTTCTGAGTTCTTCCCTGTGTGGGTACAGTTTCCCACCTGTGAGTTCACCTTAGGGGCTTTCCAGGGCCTGTGCATTGTGGATCAACCAGTGCCTTATTCATTATTTAAGCTGACCAATCATATTCTCTGGGATGGAAGGGTTGCCTCACTCAACAAAAGCTCAGCTCTCACTGGGTTCAGCAGCTACCAGTTTCTGCATCCACTCCTCTAAGGAGGAGTCCAATTCTCTGCCTCTCTACTTTTGCTTCTGAATAAATTTTGCTCTGCTTAATGTTGAAACTTTTCCTGCTTATTCATCCTTTAATTGGTGGAGAAAATGAGCCCAAATACGTAGATGGTAGTAGGATCACCTCAGCCACCCAAACCCATAGACCAGCACCAATTTTCTCCACAAGAAAACTTCACACAGTTGTGGCACCAGGAATCTTGGGAAGAAGAGCCCAACTATTACAAAGCAAACATGGACTGCAGACCACAGCAGGGTATGCACAAGGGAGGGACTACCAAACTCAGGCTAGCAATCTTTTTTTTTTTGTTTTGTTTTTGTTTTTGTTTTTTGAGGTAGAGTCTCACACTAGTCCAGGCTGGGCTGGAATTCACTCTGTCGTCTCAGGGTGGCCTTGAACTCACGGCGATCCTCCTACCTCTGCCTCCCGAGTGCTGGGATTAAAGGCGTGCGCCACCACGCCCGGCTCTTGGTGCCTTTAGTCCCACCCTGAGACTCCATAGTGAATTCCAGGTCAGCCTGGGCTAGAGTGAAACCCTACCTCGAAAAACCAAAAAAAAAAAAAAAAAAAAAAAGGCGTGCACCACCACGCCCGGCAGGCTAGCAATCTTAAACAGACGCGGCCAACCAGAGGCAGCAACTTTCACCCCTCACCTCCACTTTAGCATTTGCCTTCTCATTGCTGAGACAACACACCTGACCCTAACCTTATTATGAAAGGAAAAGGTTTATTTTGGCTTATACATTTGAAATTTACATGGTAGGAAAAGCATGACAGAGCAGACAACTAGGTGTCACAGCCAGTCATAATATCTTGAAGCAGAAAGAATGACCTAGCTCTGAATACCTAGTGGGCTGACCTAAAAGAACCTCAAGGTCCAATCCCAGTGACAGTCCTCCTTCAGAAAGGTTCCACCTCCCAAAGTTTCCAGCATTTTCCAAACTACACCAGTTAGGGACGAAGTAGTCATAGGAGTCTGGAGGCAGAGGTAGGATCACTGTGAGATCGAGGCCACTCTGAGTCAAAGAAAGAAAGAATGAACGAATGAATGAACAAAAGAAAGAAAGAGAGAGGGAGAAAAAGAAAGAAAGAAACAAAGAAAGACAGAAAGACAGAAAGACAGAAAGAAAGACAGAAAGAAAGAAAGAAAGAAAGAAAGAAGGAAAAATAGATAGATTTCAGGGCTGGAGAGATGACTTACCAGTTAAGGTGCTTGCCTGCAAAACCAACAGACCCAGGTCGATTCCCCAGGACCCACGTAAGCCAGATGCACAAGATAGTGCATGCATCTGGAGTTCATTTGCAGCAGCTGGAGGCCCTGGCATGCCCATTCTATCTTTATCTGCCTCTCTCTCTCTCAAATAAAATTTAAAAAAAAAAATAGGAGCCTATGGGGGACATTTAAAGCAGCATACCAACTTCTTATGGATCAAGTTACATGGGAGCTCAGTGCCAAGTAACACAGTGCTCCCCAGCACTGAAAGGTGCCCAAGTGGGCAAAGACATTGCAACCTTAAAGAGCCTGAGCCACAGAATGACCTCCCTGTGGAAATTTGAATACCCAAACTGGCAGGGATCTGGATCATACCAAGCTGAGGGTAGCAGGGAAACGGAGACAGGAACCTCTGGAAGGAAGAAGATTATGCTTAAAGGAGTCCTGCTCACCTGAAAGAGCACACAGGCTGAATTTAACTGAACTGTTGAGCCTAGTGTCCCTCCCCTTACTCATAGAAATTTACATAAACTCTGATCCTAGTGAAGACAGGAATGACATCATCACATTGACTTTAAAAGTTCAGCCCCAAACCTCCTCTTTCAGGTTACTGCCTTTTACTGTTGTCGGTTGATTTCAATGTTTAGTAGTTTCTTTTACGAATTGATTTTTATTATTACTGCTTGAAAATTTGTACATTAACAAGTGTTTTAATGGCTACTTCATCACAGTAAAACTTCATCAGTATCTCTAATTTCTCTACATCTACAAAAATCTTTTCTACATGTCCACTTCTCATACTTCCAACCCACATGCTTTCCTTCTTATTCATACCTTACCCCCTCTTTCTGCCTTCTCCATTGTTTCCTGATCTCACTACTTATATATGAGTACTATTTATTTTATAAAACCTATAAGCCATACTTCTTTAACAAGTACCCCAGCAATGCTCTCTCTGAACTTTAACTGGAACACAAGTGTTATGAAAAATGATCTCCCATACCTGTGTAGAACCAAGACAACTGATAAATTATTCAGGGGCACCAGTGTGTCTCTCCCCTAAATAGCCGCAGGGAAAGAAATCCCTACTGAAGATAACTTTCTAGGAGAAATCACATAACCAAACTAAAGACCAAATAGAAATGGAAAAGGGGAAAGAGTTAAAACTGGAAGACAATCCAACCCAGTAGAAAAAAAAAAAAAAAAAAAAACCACAACAAAGAATGAGACAATCACCCACCATGACACAGTCCCAGCTCTCCTAATGGCTGTATTAATGCACATTTCATCACTAGCATGCAAGGATCCCCTTTTATTGCACACTCTTATCAGCACATATTTATCTTTACACTTTTTAAAAATACTTGTTATTGACAACTTCCATAATTATAAACAATATCCCATGGTAATTCCCTCCCTCCCCCTACTTTCCCCTTTGAAACTCCACTCTCCATCATATCCCCTCTCCCTCTCAATCAGTCTCTCTTCTATTTTGATGTCATGATCCCTGAATGTGCCCAATCTCATCTTTACGCTTTCTGATAATAGCCAATAGCAATAGCCTGTATGGTGTTGTGTCCTTCAAGGACCTTCATAGTCATCAACTTGTAGAGAAGTCATCTATCACTTACACTGGGATTTCCACCCAATAACCTTTTTACTTCTTGGAATGCCTTATTTCCTATGTGGTTAAACTCTTTGACCTTTCTTTTACTGCTGTGTTGGAGGCTTTCCCAAATTTGCAAGATACCCAGAAGTTAGCGCTATCTCTTAATACAGGATCTCTGAACGTTATAGATTTTTGCTTGTGTTAACATGTTGTTTATACAAGATATTTTATCATAATAGAGGCTATTTTCAATAAACTAAGACATTTTAAATATTATCAACTTACCATGATAAGGAAAATGAGAAGAGAAACCAAAAAAAGGAAATGGAGAAAAATCTATTAACAAAAGCTCTTTTCTGTAAAGTCTGGTTGTAATTTTTCATGTTCCACATTGTAACTTCATGTCACCTACCTTGTTACATATTAATGTGGTTATATATTGTAACTTAATTATCTTGTTTTTAGTTCCAATGCTAAAGATATGGTATACTCACTACCCTCACAATATTAAAAGATTCTGAATTTGCCTCATAATCAATCTTACCAGTGAATTTCATGAATTCCTATGGTTTCTTCTTATTGATTCTGTTTTAAGAACTCTCATTCACATTTTCTATAGGACTTAGCAAGTGGAAATATATTCTCTATGCACTTATATCCATGGTCAGTCTTTATTTCTACTTCATTTCTTCAGGATACCTTTGCCCAGGAACAGTCTTCTTGATTGGCACGTTTATTTTCTACACTGTGAACGTCTCACTAACATTTCTTTTGGTTTCTTTGAGAAGTGTGATATAAGGCAAATTGGGACAGAGTTACTTGCTATTTGCTTCTTTTCTTTTCCTTCCTTACCAGTCTTCCTTTTATCTTCCTTTTAAATATCATTTATTATAACATGTCTTGGAATATTGATTGAATGAAATCTGAATGGTGACCTTGGACTTTCCTGTACCTGGATATTTATGTCCTTCTTGAGGTTCGAATATCTATTCTAATACCTCTGTATATGTTTAACACTTTGGACATTTTTAATTCCTTCTTGAATAGCAAGCAAAAACATGTTGTAGTCTCTCATTGTCTCATATTTCATGCTATTTTGTTTCTACATACTTTATTATTTATCAGTTAAAAGTCTACTACTGAGATTAGTTCTCTTTCCTTCTTGATGTGTTCTGCTACTGGTACCATTTAGTGTATTTAAAATTTTTCTTACTGTGTTTTCTGTTCAAGGATTTTTTTTCCCTTAAACAAATATTCCCCCCACCCTTTGATTTCTTGGTCAGGGTGTTGAAACTTTTATCTGTGTCTCTTAAGGCTAATTGAGGTTTATTCAACTGTTTTAAAAGTTCCATCTGAGATTTTAGCCATAACCATTTTAGCCATTATGAAGACAGTTTATTTTTTTAAGAATTTTGGTTTTTTATTTATTGGGGGGGGCGAGTGAGCCAGAGAGAGAAAGAGAATGGGTATGTCACTGCAAACGAACTCCAGATGCATGCACTATCATGTGCATCTGGTTTATGTGGGTCCTGGGGAGTCAAACTTGGGTCCTTATGTTTCACAAAGAAGCATCTTAACTGCTAAGCCATCTCTCCAGCCCTATTTATTTATTATTTTTTAATTTATTTAATTATTGTTCAATTTCACTGGGGCAGTGATGGTTTATATATTCATTCTAGTCTTCATAAGATGGCTTCGTGTCCCTATCTCTCATGAAATTATAAGCAAGGGCTTATTTTATTTCTATTTCTTCAGCTCTAAACCATTAGATACTGTCCTAAGTCTAGGCTTTCCATGAGTTTACTGCTAGTGTGTTGTCACTAGTTCAGTATTAGAGCACAACCCAAACCTAAGTTTGTCCCAAATATGTGATTACTTATTTTTACTGCATGAGCTAAAGTAAGAGCTTAAGGGGGCAATACATCCCCCACAAGCATTTTCCTGAGGTAAAGCAGGCCCAAGAGATTCAGTTTTTTGCTGAAACTATGAGATTGGGCCCCACCCTACACTAAGTCACCATGTAGGTACAAGATCTAGACTCCGATATCACGACAGAATTCTATGCCTACCATGATACATACGACACTTATATAGGACAAAGGCCAGCAATTTAGTAAGGTTGTTGGCTCAAATTTACTGAAAAAGGCTACAGACCATGTTTCCCAAAATGGGAAATGTATAAACTGCAGGTGTGTATCTGTATTTGGCAAATGAATCTGATGGTTAAACTCTGGACATATACCTGACAGAACTGGAATTAGCATAGAAACAAAATCTTGTCATGTCTGTGAGGGATTTTCCTGATAAGATTAATTGAAGTGGGAGACTCACCATAACTGTGTATAGCACCATTCTAAGGGTAGAAATCCTGGACTGTGTAAGATGGAGAAAAACTAACTGAACATGAGCTTTCCTCTTTCTCTACTTCCTGCTGCTAATGTGATGATAATACACTAGTTTCCTCCTGCTGCCTGCTTCACTTACTGATGAAACTTCCTCTCAATACTGTATGTCAAGATAAACCCTTTCTTAACAAAACAAAACTGAAATAAAGCTTGAAATGAGAAATACAGTATGTCAAACAAAAACTTTAATGTAAGATATGCCTACAGAATGGATGAAGTGGAAGACAGAAAATAAGGACATGCAGTGAAGATTAAATTATTGGAACAATTAGTCAAAACCAATGTGAAGTTTTCCCTGGTCCAGTTCCAGAACTGCACCTATGTCTTCAATACTTTCTGAACTCCTAGCTGTGGCACATGGCCACAGATAATGGCCCCTTCCTTGTACCCATTATTGCTCTGTACCTGTACCCATAAATCCTTGATACACATCTAGCCATGTCATGCTCCTGCTGTTGAATGTCCCACATCACCACCTAATTCCTGACTTGTTCCAGGCCCTGCTAATCCTCCTTACCTATCACATGGCACCGCACCAATACACACTGCATGTGAGCACCCACTATCCAACAACTACCTTGATGTGACTTGCACTTGTGCCTATAAAGCCTTCCATCTACTTGTTTCATGGTGCCCTTACCTCAGAGAAACCTCAGACTCCAGAGAGATGATACAGAGGCTTTTCTTGCAACACATATAAGAAACCAAAGCACTAAAAACATTTCACATAGAGGGGTGCTAAGATACAAGATTTTGCTTGCTCTGCAAAGGAAATCACTCTAAAGAATGATGTCCTATCCTGGAATGGGAGGTGGCTTCCCACTGGTGGCTGCCCTTAAAGGTTGGTGATACCCAAGTTCCCTGATAAAGGCCCCATTCTACACCATTGGAAATGGCCACTAAGTCTCTTGGATGACTCTAGTCATAATATGAAAATAGTTAATTTTTTTCCAATACTGGCACTTCATTCTCTGCCTCAATACATAACCTAATATCCCATTTTAGACAAATTTGCATGGTGAACCCGGTTGATGTGAATTCTGAAAGGCCATAGTGACTATTGACAGCATTAGCCATGGGACTTGCTCTATATGTGACAGAAAGGCAAGGTATATTCTTGACAGTCCTGATCTAAAGATTCTGAGGGACCATAGGATCAATAGTGTCTTCTATTAGGTAGATAGAAGAGGAGCCTAGATAAATTACAATATTATCTTCATGGGCATGTCCCAGGATGCTGCCTCAAGATGGTGGAAAGGACTGCTTACTTCCTAGTTCTTCTACCCTGAAAAAATAGGACACATGGGTGAATTTTTCCCCTTTTTTCCAGGCTTTCCCAGACATGTCTGAGACATGCACAGTCTAGTACATATCATGTCCAGTCAGTGTTCTCATTTTGATTAAGTTGACCAACCATGACATGGGTAGAGAGGCCTTCCTAACCCTAAAGATGCCCTGCTCCCACTGGGGAGGCAGCCTCTGGCTGCAGATCCTCTCCTTTCAGCAATTTGTTCTTCCCCACCTCTTACTTTTACTTTGAATACTTTTCCTTTGCTAGAATCTTCTACTTTTCTGGCTTTTTAATTTTTTAATAGGCAGAAAAAAATACAAACTGAATCCCTAGATGGGAACAGATCCAGTTAGACTCTAATCTTAGCTATAAATTGTTACAGCTGGCAGAAATGTACTAAGGTTACACATATGGCCCTGAAACTGTTAGCCCACATTATCCAAAAATAAAACAAACAAAAAGTCTACTCAGTGAGGATATGGCTAATAGATTCAATAAGAGTCTGGTGTCCTAAACAGATTTAAACAATTATCAAGGAAATTCATGACTCATATTGTCTGAAAAGACAAATATTAACTAATCCAATCACTTGTGCTTTGTAAGGCAAGGTCTAAAAATCCCACAATCCAAGAAATCCTAAGGGTCTGTGTATTCTGCATCTGTAATAGCCCAGGAAGTAAAACTAAGCTAACACCTTTCCTTAATCCAGAACAAAGGTTAAAGCACTTTCCAAACCAGGCATGAATGCATATGCCTTTAATCCCAGCACTCAAGAAGCAGACATAGGAGGATCGCCATGAGTTTGAGGCCACCCTGAAACTACATAGTGAATTCCAGGTCAGGCTGGGCCAGAACAAGACCCTACATCGAAAAACAAATAAAAAAAGAAAAGAAAGAAATAAAAAGAAGAGAAAAGCACATTCTACAGAAAAGATTGACAACTAGATAGATTTTTACTCATGTGCTTCATGGCCATTTTAGTGCCTTTGGAGACAATGAGTATAAAGTCCACAATCCAAAAACTCCTAAAGGCCTATCTGCTCTGAGTTTGTAATAATGCAGGAAGTAAAATGAATCCACTACTTTTCTTAATCCAGTACAAATAATAAAGCACCTTCCAGGGGAAAAGATTAACAATTAGATTTAACACAGATGTTTTCTGGTCAAGGATATAAATATTTTCTGATGTTTGTAAGGCAAATAAAGACCTGTCATGTCCCAGCTAGACTGAATGTCTATTCATGTGTCTTTGGTCCAGTATTTTATTCCAGGACACAAGAACTTGAAAATGTCAGTGGGTGCCCTCTGGACTTGGATCTAACTCTACAACATTAGAACCTGGGGTTTTCTGGTTAACTGTATTGGACATGATAAATTCATTCATAGCTCTCTTTTGGTCAGCATTTCTTCTCATGAGACTTACTCTTTCCTGTACTTACTCTGATGATTAAGACTGTCTTTCCTCCTCCTCCATACATGGTACTCCTTAAAGTGCTGGCTTGGTAGTTATGTTTAGCTTGTCCTTCTCTTGAAATGTCCTTATTTCTCAATCAATTTCTAAAGGCAGCATTGCTAAGTATGCAACCTTGGTTGATACTTATTTACTTTCATGGCTTGAAATATACCTTTTTATGGCTTCCTAGCCTTGAAGATTGCTGATGCAAGATCTGATATTATTGTATTTCTACCTTTCTTGTGAGCTTGTGGTTTTCCCTTACAGCCTTTAATGTTGCTTATTTGTTTTAAATTTTGACATATTGACTATAATATGTCAGGGAAACATTCTTTCTGATTATGTCTATATATGGTTCTAAATGCCTGCTGGATTTAAATGGCTGATTCTTTCTCTAGATTTGAGGAAGTTTCTCCTAAAATTTCATTGAATTGATACTATATGCCTTTAATTTTTATCTCAGATCCTTCTAATATCCCATGAATTGAGAGATTCAATCTCTTGATCCTACCCCAGTGTTCTTAGATGCTGTGGTCATGCTTGTTTTCTCCCTTTCTTAAATGAAAAGTAGCCCTTCTCTAACATGTCTTCTATACTTGATACTTTTCTTTTTATGAGAGAGAGAGAGAGAATTGGAATGTCAGGGCCTGCAACCACTGCAATCAACTTCCAGACACATATATTACCTTATGCACATGTGCAACCTTGTGCACATGTGTCATCTTATGCATCTGGCTTACATGGGACCTAGAGAGTCAAACAAGGGTCCTTAGGCTTCACAGGCAAGTGCTTCAACCACTAAGCCATCTCTCCAGCCCTATATTTGATACTCTTTATTCTAATTTGTAAAGTCTATTAGTCATGTTTTATGCCGAGTTTTTAATTTGATTCATTGAGGTTTTCATTTGCAACTTTTCTTTGTAATGTTTTTCAAAATTTCAATTTCCTGAAATGAGAGGACTTCTGGTCAAGATAGCATCCATGCTTCAGCTACCAGGGGTTCCAGGGTCAGCAGGTCCTAGCAGACCTCCAGGGGGGACACAGAGGAGCACTGTAGGGAATCTCTGATTCCCATGCTCTTAGGTAGCCAACTAGACCTTCAGACCCCTCAAGCAGCTTTCCCAGCTGCCACTCCACAGACCATGTTTGCTCCTGCACCACCTGCAGGCTCTGTGGACCAGGGCCAGGTGACTGTCACCTTTCCTCCTACCAACTGGTCCCCATTCCTCCCTCGTGACGCTTTCCTCCCTTCCTTCTCCCTTTCCCCACCATTGGGACTGCACCATCCCATCACCTGCCCTGCTGTGCCACCAGGTCCACATTGCCCCATCCCCTCCCACCTCACCACCTGCCTCTGGGACTGCACAGTCTCCAGCCTCCTCTCCCCACCCTGCCACCAGGTCTCCAGGTCCCCACTGGGCAGTACCAACTACTACCACCTGAGCAGACAGGCCCCTTGCCATCAGAAGCCTAATCTAGTCAAACATAAAAGGGAAAAATCACTGAAAACACTTCAAAGGTAAACTACAGCTTCCTCCTGAATTAAATAAGATTCTCACACAGTGATGAGCAGACCATGGTCCAAAAGGAATAACAGGAAACATCAAATAGAAGGAACCCCAACGAGCTTGCCTAGTCCCACAATGGAAGTCTCTAATCAAAACATAGAAGAGAAAACAGGATAAGAACCCCAAAATGAAGAAACAAGATATGTGACTCTGTTCAAGCAACTGGCAGAACTTGCAAAAAATCAACAAAACACCAACAATAGTATGAATGCTATCCTTGCTAGTTTGTACCTAATTAAAAGAAAAAGAGAGAGAGAGATTTCCAAAGAGAGCTAAGTGATCTGAAGGACAGCCAAAAACAGAAGACTTCAATAATAAGCTAGCTAAGCTCTGTGAAGACACAAATAAATGCAAGGACAAATTCCAAGAAGCATTAAGAAAATCAGAAAGTGACCTGAAAAGGTAACTTGACAGAGGGATGGATACTGTACAGATAAAGGCAATAGAAAACACAAACTAAATTGAACAGGTCCAAATCTCTCTAGAAGCCCTCAAGAGCAGAGTCAGTCATGTTGAGAACAGAACCTCAGAACTGGAAGACAAAACATACAAAACAGTTTGAAAGTCCAAAAACTTGAATATGTTCAAATATTTTTGTGAGCAGAACACGAAGGAACTGTGGAATACCCTTAAACATCCCAACATTCCAATCATGAGTGTACCAGAAGGAGAAGAAATTCTGACCAAAGGCATGAAGAACTTATTCAACAAAATTATCAAAGAAAACTTTCCCACCCTCTCAAGAGAGAGTCCAATCAAGATACAAGAAGCTAACAGAATTCGAAACAGACTGGACCAAAAGAGAAACTCTCCAAGATATATCATTAAGACTTTAAACAAAGAACACAAAGAGAAAGTCCTAAAATTAGCAAGAGAGAAACAACACATTATATATAAAAGCAACCCCATCAGGATTATGTGAGATTTCTCAATGGAAATCCTGAAAGCCAGAAGAGCCTGAAATAGAACATTGCAAAGTGTAAGAACCTATGGCTTCCAACCCAAACTACTATACCCAGAAAAGCTATCCCTCATAACAGATGGTAAAAGAAAAACTTTTCATGATAAAAGTCAGCTCTACAACTATATGTACACAAAGCCAAACCTACAGAGAGTACTTTAGGGAATTCTCCACACAGAAGAGTCAAACAACCAATCTCAAGACCCTACAAGAAACAGACCTCAATAAACAAACCTAGAGAAGGTTCAAAAGAACTACAAAGTCCAGGAAAATACCAAACCCCATAAAGCACCACAATATGGCAGGGATTAAATCAAACCTCACAGTTATTACCCTAAAATGGCCTCAATTCACCCATCAGGAGACACAAACTAACAGAGTGGATCAGACAAATAATACCCTTAATCTGCTGTCTTCAAGAATCCCACCACACCTCTAAAGAAAGACACCTCCTCAGGGTACAAAGGGAGAAAATGATATTCCAAGTGAATGGTGATAAGAAACAAGCCGGTATTACTGTACTAATATTAGATAAAATAGACTTCAAGCATAAATTAATTTTAAAAGACAAAGAAGGCCACTTCTTACTCATCAAGGGAATGATCCAACAAGAGGATATCACAATCATCAATTTTTATGCACCACACAGGTGCACCATAATTCACAAAACAAAACCTACTTGACAACAAAACAGAAATAATCACCAACACCATCATGGTTGGGAACCTCAATACTCTACTCTCATCAATAGATAGATCATCCAAACAGAAAATCAACAGAGAAGTAAAAAAAGCTCAACAACATCATAGTTGAGGGTGTGTGATCTTTGGAGGAGTCTCATTGCTTGCTTTTTCATATTTCTTGTGTATATGGGTTGAAATTTGTGCATGTGCTCATATCAATGATATGTCTTTCTTTGGGAGATCTTACTGAACAGTCTACTCTTGAAGGTTCCATCCCTGCTAACACTAACAAGATGAAAAAACTGGAGCAGCAACAACATCAAAGCACACAACACACTTCAAATGCATTATGGCCACTGAAAACTGAAAATAGCAAAACTACTGTAGAATGGTGCTATGAAGTTTCTTAAAAAGTACTCTGGGTAAATATATAGGTAGTAAATGAATGAGATACTGAAGGCTACAGAAAAAGGGTAGAAATGGAGGATAATCAAGATTACACTAAAAAAGAGGATAGTGGGGATTATAAAAAGAAAAATGGGGATAAAAAGCTTTTGCAGCAATAAAAATGCTCAAGACAAATCTTAGATAAATGTAAGAAGGATAAAAAATAAGACATGTGTATTAATAGAACCCATAATATACAAGGCAGATCAGGAGCAGAAGCACAGGGAGCAAAAGAGGCAAAAAGAAACTAAGGGGAAAAAATGACTACAACCAAATAAAAAAAAATGTACAAATAAAATTAGATGAATGTTTGAAATGGGAATTATAAATATAAAACATAGTTTTAGAAAATGTGTAATATGATAAATATCCTATTAGATGAGTAGAAAATAGGAACCATGAGAGAAAAGAAAATGAAAACAAACCAGAAACTTAAAAAAAAAATGTTTGTGTTTCCTTCTGGGTTCTTGAACATTAAAGATTGACTGCTAGCTAGTTGCGTGTAGTCCAGGGAAGGGTAGGGTGAATTTGTGGACTCTTGTCTTTCCTATGACTTATGTGGTTAGACAAGCATCTGATGTCTAACAGAACCCTCTTCACAAGGTAGTTTCCTATATTTGTACCCCAGAGATCTCAAACTGCCATACTTTGCCTTATATTGCACAGCTGGGCAGATTCTCTCAACCTCCCAAGACTCCCCAGACAGTACCCTCTTTGTGACTAGTACTTTAGCTGGGAGTGTCTCTCAAGGGTGTTGGGTATATAAAAAGCAAATGTAACAATGGTAACATAAGGAAGTCCTCTATTCATACCTTCCAGAACTCCTGAGCATTAATCACCCCGCAGAAGGGATACAGCTGGGCCTATCATGTGTGCAATTGGAACTTCAGAGTTCTTGGCTTTTTTGCAGTGGGTGACAGATAGTAGATAACAAATGTGGTCTACCCACTGGCCTTAGACTCAAAGGTATCATACTCCAGTGTCATTTTCATTTGACGAGATCTGGTCCCTGCCTCTGAGTGGACTGCTATTTCTTCCTATGCACTTCTGAGCCTGAGGTGAGCCTCACACAATGGACACCCTTGGGTCTCAGTGTCTCTCCTTCCTTGTCTCCACAGCTGCCTTTCCTCCCTTTCCCCTTCCTTCCTGCAGGGGCTACAGCCGGCCACTTAGTGACTCTCTGACCTGTGGTTGTTTCCTGATCTCAGGCCCTCAGGGTAAGTTGAGATGTTGCCATAGAGTCTCTCTTGAGGTAGTATCCAGCTGCTCCTAAGTCATACTGCATTATAAAACTGGATTTCTCTCCATGGCTAACCTGTTCACAGGAGAAATCACTGTCTCATTGTGGTGGTTTGATTCGGGTGTCCCCATTAAACAGGTGTTCTGAATGCTAGGTTCCCAGCTGATGGAGTTTTGGGAATTAACACCTCCTGGAGGCAGTGTATTCTTAGGGGCAGGCTTATGGGTGTTACAGCAAGTTTCCTCTTGCCAGTGTTGTAGTGTTCGGCATACTCTGCTGCTGTTGGCCAGGAGGTGATGTCTACTCGTACCATTGTTTTCTCCTGCCATCATGGAGCTTCCCCTCAAGTCTGTAAGCCAAAATAAACCTTCTTTCTCACAAGCTGCTTTTGGTTGGGTGATTTCTGCCAACAATGTGTACCTGACTGCAAAACTCACCTGAACTGGTAACTGTATTTGAAGCTTGTGAACGCTGTGAGCTTGTCATGAGAACAAGGCTGCACAGCATTCGTCTAGCTTACCGTTAGGAGAGGTTTCTGTTTTTCTTTGCCTTTCCAGGAAACTGTGCCTCCCAGGCTGTATTGAACTAACTTCTGTGTTGCTTATATTTTTCCCAACTCATTTTTGGCATCCTTTTCTTTCCCTTATGTGTTTCTGAAGCTCTTCCTCTATTTCTCTATCAGGGATAAAGTCTTTCTTTTCTCTATTGTTACTCTGTTCTTCATTAACTCATAGGCAACATCTAGACTGTTATCTTAGCACAAAAACACCTCATCACTGAAGCAGACCAAAAATGAACCCAACATGGCTCAGGGAAATTTTGCGGAAGAGGGGGCGGAAAGAATGTCAGAGTCACATGTTGGGTCATGATATGCAGAGACATTTAGCTCACCCATAACTGTGGGCTAACTCCACAATGCATGACCCGTATACCTCAACAAGGAGGGGCCAAGGGGGGGGTAGGTCACGGATGAGCCTAATAATGGTACCAAACTGACTGTATTTGCTGAATACAGAACTGACTAATAAAAAAAAAAAAAAAAAAAACCAAATTAAGGTCATTGCCTACTCCTGTACCTTCAAGTGTTTTCCAGAGTGGTCTTACATTTCACCCTCACACTAGAAGTGTTCAAGATTTCCAGCTCTTTCCATCCTTGCCGTGCTTAGTACTGCCACACTCCCTTCTTGTGCATATGAAATTTTATATAATTGAAATCTTATATACTTGATAAAGAAACTTTAAGCCATCAATACCATTCTAGTGCCTTAGTATTTGCCAACAAATCAAGAGAATTAAATCTAAGTGAAAATACCATGTCTCTACCTGCTCAAACCAAACATAGGACACAGTGTGTTGTATTTCAGGTTATCTTGGTGTCGTTGAAGTGCATATGTACTTGATTTGATCAGTTTGGGAGCATAATTGAAAAATCCTAATAAATTTATCTTTGCCTCTAACCTAGATGCCTCTTCACAGTTATTTTATGACTAACTTCACCAGTTTGATAAATTGGGTCATAGGAAGCAACGATATGATTAGGAGCTATATATTAATATTTTATCACCTAAATATTTCTGGAAGAACTTTGTATTTGATCCTATAATAAATCTATATTAAATTAGTCCTACTATATGACCAGGCTTTACCTGTGGAAATTAATTGTCATAACAATGCTATGAGGAAAGTATAATTGTCATTACCTTTTCCTAAATGGTGACGATGTTTCATACCACTTTCCACTGTTGGAAAGCCACATAAGGGCTGCCCACTTGTAGCTGTAGCATCACTCGCATCCTAAGCTGACATCGTCACTGCTGTCTGGGTTCAGAGCAGTGCTCGGGTCGGACAGGAGAAGAGAGTACTAGAATACTTCAACTGAGGCATTTCATGATACAAAGACCATAGGGAACTGTCTAGGGATGTAGAATTTTAGTGCTAAGAAGAGCAAAATCAGTCAAAGAAGGCTAATCTACTGTGATATCCACCACTGCTTAAATAGCTATATTTTTCCCAAGTTTTGAAATATTAGATTTCCACCTGGTAGAAGTGTTCCCATAATCTTTGTGAAAAAAACACCTCCATTTAGGGACCAATGTTACTCAATAATTTTCAGTTCAAAAGAATACATTTCACTGTTAATGACTGGCACATACGTGTGTGCAGTTGCATGTGTACTAGTATATATATAGGCATAGAGGCATGAAGAAAACCATGAGTGGCATTCCTGAGGCTTCATCCCCTTTTTTGAGACAGGGTCTGTCATTGGCATGCAACTCACCAAGTATGCTGGTTGGCTAGCAAACCATAGGGATCCACCTGTCCCTGCCTCTTGAATGTTGGGATTACAAGCAATATTGAGATACTAACATGATGTGGAACATGTTGTTACATGAGGAATAACTGAAGTGTTAACCAGCATATAATATACTCTCACAAGTGGAAAAGGAGAGAACAGAAAACTATGGATTTATTTGTTCTTACATACATGAATTAATTCTGGGAAAAATGTAAGAAACCATCAATAGATATAGTATTAGTTAGAATGGTGGAGATGTAAGACTACTTTTTGCTGCTTTCCTTCTTTTAGGGCAGGGAACTGAACATAATAACTTCATCCCATTTTTAAATGCCTGTGTCTAAATAAAAAATATCTAATAGAAAAAGGATATAAACCTAAAAATTTATTCAGACACACAGCCTCCACGCCTTCCCATTGTCTCAGTCTTTTTATGTAATTTAACATATGCTCTTCTACACTTTCTATACAAATACTCATATGACTTGTTATCAAAAGACATGATTTCAATTTTTTTTCATTTTTTATGAGAGGCAGAGAGAATTGGCGTGCCAGGACCTCCAGCCACTGCAATCAAACTTCAGATTTGTGCGCCACCTTGTGTGCTTGTGTGACCTTTCAGACTTGTGTTACCTTCTGCGTCCGGCTTATGTGGGAACTGGAGAGTCGAGCCTGGGTCTTTAGGCTTCACAGGCAAGTGCCTTAACTGCTAAGCTATCTCTCCAGCCCTTTTTGATTTATTTTTGAGACTAGTTGTCACTATGTAGTTCAAGGGTGCCTCAAACTCACAATGTACTAGAGGGTAACCTCAAATTTGTGATCCTCCTGTCTCTACCTCCTGAATGCTTAGGAAACAAATATGTCCTGCCACTCCTGACTCTGTTTATGTTGAGAACAAGACAGGACATTGACAAAGGATGTACAGAGTTCTAGAACCTTCTCCTCTGACTCCTGACCAGAGGGTGTCCTTATACCTAAGACATCCATGTCCACTCAGAATGAACTGCTTGAATCATGGCTGAGAATGAACTGCTTTGCAGTGTCCTGCTGAAAGTGCAGATATGTGCTGACAGGATCTGCAGAATATGGAGTACACTGATACCTATTCAGAGCATACCTTACCTAGAACTTCACTTTTCACAAAAGGTTCATCATTGTACAGACTGAAAGTGACTTATCAATTGGCCAGTCTGGACCTTTGAACTAAAATACCAATCTTATTGCTAAAAATGTCTGTGGTATCAGATTTTGTCCTTTGTAGAAAAAAAATTATGTTTAAAATTTTAATCTTTAATCATTTTAAATTTAGTCTTTAATCTTAATGTTAAGATTTTGAGGTAAGTGCTGGGCGTGGTGGCACACATCTTTAATCCCAGTACTCGGGCAGCAGAGGTAGGAAGATCGCTGTGAGTTTGAGTCCATCCTGAGACTACATAGTGAATTCCATATCAGCCTGAGCTAGAATGAGAACCTACCTCAAAAAAACAAACAAACAAAAAAAAAAAAGATTTTGAGGTAAAATATTTTTTTTGTTCATTTTATTTATGAGGTAAAACATTTTTGAGAAAACATGTGACATGTTTTTTCTTTCCTCCTCTCCTAGACATAAAATGAGTGAACTGGATCTCTCACAATAGGAAACCAGTTAAAAGACCCTGGAAGCACATGGGAGTTCTTAAAAATGGAGAAAATATATTTGAGGACTCCCAGGTAGAAGCCATTGTCATGGTACTCATCTAAAGGTGGGCCTTGGGGTCTCTTTATAGAGAAAGCTGAGATGATTTACAGGGTGGTAGGTCTAACCAGTGTTGCCTTTTTGCTAGCTCCTTATAGCCACCCTCAGGAGAGACAGATTTTACTGTAGAAAGGTGAACCCACTCTTTATGCCCTGTGGTTGCAAGTACAGGGTCTTAACATTACAGTTTCTGGGCTAGAGAGATGGCTTAGTGATTAAGGCGCTTGCCAGCAAAGCCTAAGGACTCATGTTTGACTCCCCAGATCCCATCTAAGCCAGACACAAAATGTGATGCATGCACAAGGTTGTGCATACACACAAGATTACACACATGTCTGGAGTTTGATTGCAGTGACTGGAGGCCCTGGCATGCCAATTCTCATTCTCTTTCTCTCTCCCACTCTCTCCTAAAAACAAACAAGCAAAAAAATAAATAAATCTAAAAAGGGGGGATTGTTGGGGAGATGGCTTAGTGGTTAAGGCACTTGCCTGCAAAGCCTAAGGACTCATGTTCGACTCTTTAGGTCCAATGTTAGCCACACGCACAAGGTGATGGGAGTCTGGAGTTCAATTTCAGTGGCTGCAGACCCTAGCATGCCAATTCTCTCTCTCTCTCTGATAAAAAAAATAATTAAAACACAGTTTCTTAGACTATAGAGCATCATGTTATCATGTAGATGAATGTGGGGATTATAAAAAATGTGACAACAGCAATGCAATGAATAAATATTAATTCATAATAAAATGTGTAATGAATTCAAGCTGCTTCCGGCAACCCTCACCCAAGGGTCATGGCGACCTGATGAGTGTTTGCTGTGAGGAAAGGTCTGCATCACAAGGTTAGGTCCTGGAATCCCAAAGCCAGAAAAGATCACTTTTAAGAAGGCCCTATGGATTTTTTTTTTTTGTGTGTCTTCTGAGTTCCCATAGGAAACCTTTCATCACCCAAAAAAGGTGTATTGTTTAAAGTATATCCTATAGCGGAGCCTCTTTTTAGACCTAATCTGGCTTTCTGTTTTGTATTAACAGTTACTCCACTCTTTGATTATATTTCCTGTTAGGTATTTAAAACCAAGTAAGGGGCCAGAAATGAACACTTTCGTTTTAGTATTTAGATTTAGTATTTAGATTCACTGATGCTTTTAAGGAGTGAGTTCAAGGTCTGAAGAGAAGCCCCTGAGCCCTTGAGCCCATGTTCTGTGCTGGCCAGGGCAGTTGGCTGGGCTGGGTCAGGGTCCTAAGGGCATGTTGCGTTACTCCTCCAGTGACCCTCCTTTTGTAGGATCTGCCGGCGTCCTTACTCTTCTCTCTCTGCAGATCTCTCAAGTCAGTTGAATATAGTAATTTAAGGAGTTATCTACACAAGGGCCCCCAGAGCCTCAATATTATAGTAATAATATATTTAGCCTTTATTAAGTTAATCATTATAGACACAGGCTGAGAGAAACAGACAAATGAGATATAAACAGGAACAGTGAGTAAGCCATTATTATAAACACACACTGACAAGAAACAGAATGAACAATTGCACATTATTCATAGGAAAAATACTTTTAATTTATGACAGAACACTGTAGGAAACATAACCCTTAAAGGCTATTTAATTATCATAAATGTAAGTAACATGCTTCCCAGCCTGAGGAGAGAAACTGATCCATTCCAAACTCAGCTATCAATAGATGCAAGAGGGGACAAGTCAGATGTAGCATTTGAGAGAAAATCCAAAAGAAAGAATGCTTTTTGTGACCCTCTAGGAATAATGTTCCTTTAGTCCACAGATATGAGGGGCTGTTGACCACTGTGCAGAGTTTTTGAGTTTTTTTTTTTTTAAGCGACAGACAGAGATACAAAGAGGCAGATAGAGAGAGAATGGGCGTGCCAGGGCCTCCAGCCACTGCAAACAAACTCCAGACGCATGCACCCCCTTGTGCATCTGGCTAACGTGGGTTCTGGGGAATCGAGCCTCAAACTGGGGTCCTCAGGCTTCACAGGCAAGCGCTTAACCGCTAAGCCATCTCTCCAGCCCGTTTTTGAGTTTTTTAATGTTTATCATCCAAAAGCAGAAGGAAACAGAAGTAATCAGTCCCCCCACCCATCAAAAAAACTCATGACCTTCCCCATGTGAATGAATACTCCCATCTCACCAGGGTGTCTTCATGGTGTTGAAGCAATGCTGATGCCAAGGATCAGACTTGCAGGGTGAAACACCCTTGTCCTATCCAGGGCTTCAAAGCAGCAGTGATGCACCCAAAGAAATGAAGCACACTTTTTGCCTGGTCAGGGCTTTATAATTGGAGGGATGTACTTTTGGACCAATCAATGAACAAGTGGTGAATTTTTGGCAATACATCTGAAGGACAGTTTTTTTTAAATAATTTTTTGTTCATTTTTATTTATTTATTTGAGAGTGACAGAGAGAGAAAGAGGCAGAGAGAGAGAGGGAGAGAGGGAGAGAGAATGGGCACACCAGTTCTTCCAGCCACTGCAAATGAACTCCAGACACATGTGCCCCCTTATGCATCTGGCTAACGTGGGTTGTGGAGAATCGAGCCTCGGACCGGGGTTCTTAGGCACAGGCAAGCACTTAACCGCTAAGCCATCTCTCTAGCCCTGAAGGAAAGTTTTTAAAATGTTTTGTCATTGATGGGTGAAGGCCACCTAAATGATAATCAGCACATGAGAGAAGGTGGCTAAAAAGAGTATAGTAATGGTGAAAATAGATGTGAAGGGGTGCAGGAAAAACATTGAATTGAATGAGAAAGAATTTAAGCCTTGCCTATCCCCAGCTCAGACAAAGAGCATCTAGGTAGTATTGGCTTAGCAGGATTGGAGTGTCCTTATCCCAATCTTTCTTTCACTTGACTGTGCCTTTCTCTTTGAGTCCAAGTTTGTTTTCCCTCCTCACAAGATCCATTCCCTAGTGTATCATAACTAAGGCTAATGAAGCTTGTTTTATATTCTTTTCCAGGTCACTGTTCTCTGTGAGCACCCCAGCCAATGCCACTCTAGTGTGCCTGCAAGTACACCATACCTCTTCTCCTATACCTCATACAATCAGAGGGCATGGAATTATGTAATGGTGAGTAGAAGGACAGGACTTTATGCCCCTCTACGCTGCTCAGTGACTCCAATTTTCCATGCATGGGAATTTTTATGTGGTGAATGCCTTAGTAGCAAAACAGGTCACTCTGTTCTAACAGAGCTGTGACTAGCTGATTCCAGTGTGAGAAAAGATAGATTTATAGTTGAAAAGACACACTCATCAATTCCATTTTTTTTTTTTTTTGAGGTAGGGTCTCACTGTAGCTCAGGCTGACCTGGAATTCACTATGAAATTCACTATGGAATTCACTCAGGGTGGCCTCGAAACTCACAGTGATCCTCCTACCTCTGCCTCCCAAGTGCTGGGATTAAAGGCATGCACCACCACGCCCGGCTTCCTCAATTCCTTTTGAAATATTGACTCTGTCCTCTTGATTGTGGTGGTGGTGATGAAAACTGGGGAAATCTCAGAGACAGGGAGAGTAGCTCTAGCTCTCTGGGTCTAGTGTTTCCAGGTTCTTGTCACCATCTGAGAAAAAAAATCAGGGAGAACAAAGTTTAGAGTTTATTACAGGGTAAATTGGCCACTTCAGGGATGGCAGTGGGATCCTTCAAAGAGAGTCAACCTTCCAGGGTTTACTTGGGGGGCTTTGTACTGAATCTGACTACTCTAGTGGTTTCTCATGGGAGGATACAGGGTAGAAGGCTGTAGTTGTTCTTCTTTATCACAAGCTCAGTTTGATGGCTACTTTTGATGACCACATGTAGACTGTTTCTTGTATGTTGGTTATGAGCTCCTGCTCTCACATTCCTTATTGATTTGTTGTTTTAAATATTATCCTTTGATCCACTCCTGTTTCATGGTCAGTTTCTACTCCAAAAACAAAATACCTATCAGTTTATTTCTCTTTATTCTAAGATTCACCCTGCTGCTTCATTGTTTTGTTTGTCTGCTGATGTGGAAGTTTGGCCATGTAGACCTGAAGCAGCTGTGTCTATCACATGAAGGGATAATCTACAGTATCAGTGGTTTGCAAATCTCTGTCCAGAGAAGCTTCTGGATTCTGACTGAAGTAACTAAGCACTGGCAGACAGAATGCCCTGTGCTGAGGTGAGAAACATTATCTCCTTAGGGAATCCACATTACATGTCTGTTGAACCTGGGCCCAGACAACCAAATTATTTGTCTGTGTCCTGGGCTTGTCAGGTTTGTCAACATAACTGTCATAGTCACTACTACATTGTGTTAGCAGAAAGTAAGCATTGGGGTGACACAATACTAGGTGCTTGACAACCTAACAAAGACACAAAATACAGTATGTGTAAAAACTTGCTGTGGCAGTTCTGTACATAAACATTGACAAAACTAACACACCTATACCCAAGCTGCATGAGTCACATGTGGTAGAATCAACTCATTGTTAGCCCTTGTAGAACTTTCATGTGACTTTTTGTGTCGAAACATAGAAAGCAGCACATGGTTTTCTTGTGCAAAAGATGGTGAGAAAGGCATCTAATTCCTTTGGATACCTCCTATCAGTATTCAGAATGGCTTTTGTTGCCCCAAAGTCAAATCATGCTTAATGTATTTCTTTTTAAAAAAAAATATTTATTTGCGAGAGAGAGAGATAGAAGAGAGACAGACAGAGAGAGAATGGGACACAACAGGGCCTCCAGCCACTGCAAATGAACTCCAGATACATGTGCCCCTCACCTGGCTTATGTGAGTCCTGGGGAATTGATCCTGTGTCCTTTGGCTTTGCAGGCAAATGCCTTAACCACTAAGCCATTTCTCCAGCCCATCCTTAATCTTTTTATAATGCTTTTGTCTAGTCCGTGACTATAAAGCCTCTAAAGATTAGTCCTTGGCCAAATCCAAGGAAAACTTCATACATTAAAGTCACCGAGAATTTGGGTCATACCACAAAGAAACAACACAGTTAAAATTACTTTAGAGATACTGTTATGTGATTGTTTTTAGTAATAGGGATTTTCAGTGAGCATTTGTGTCAAAGCAAGCCCATTTTCCTCCATGCTCATCCTCCTGATTCCAAATTGCTCCCTACTGCTTTATATCCTTTCTATTTCCTTCTTACACCAGATGGAGACAGGATAGAAAGTAGATGTGAGTGACAGAATCTTATTCATGGCTGCCTGAAGCACAATAGGAGATGAGAAGTACATTCAAGATGTCTATAGAATTCAAACAATGACACCCCAGTTTGTATGCAGTTCCTGTGTTGTTAGTGTGGGCCAGTCACTGTTAGGAAAACTGATCTTTTGTCTCCCACTTCTGCCCTCCTCCTGAGCCTTTCAGTGGTGCAGGTACCATGTCATCACAGAAACAATCCAAGGGTTTCAGCAAATGTCTGGCAGTTATTCTTCAATTTTTGACACATCCCATTTCCAGGATAAGATACTGTATTTACATTCACACACTGTAAATTTGTAAGTACAGAGTGTTCAAGTAGCTTTGACTAATCACTAAGAAATATCTAATGGGGTTTCTTTGGTATGGATGTCAATGTGGGTGTGTTTATTTTGGTGTATGAACAGGTTCATGTATAGTTCAGGATATATGTGCACTTGTGTGCAGGTATGTGTAGAGGCCAAAACACATACTCAAGTATCATTCCACATGTGCTATCATCCACCCTTTTCTTCTGAGAGAGAGAGAGAGAGAGAGAGGATGTCTCACTGGCCCAAAACTCAAGACATCAGCTAAACTAGTGAGTCAGTGAGGCCCAGATATCTGCTTGTCTCTGCCTTCTCTGTGCTAGGATTACAATTGTCCACAACTAGGCCCCAGCATTTTAGTGAAGTGGGTATATAATGTGCTGGGGGGGGGTATAAGCACATATATGTACACATGTAGCACCCTGTGTGCTCTCCTGTGGCAGGATGTACTTGCCTCTGGTGGTGGGAGGAGAATGTTAAGTGTCCCACTCCAATGTCCTTCAACCCATTCTTACTTGAGCTAGAGTCACTTAATGATTCCAGTGTTTGCTGTGTTATAACAAGGCCTGTAAATTCTCTGGTATCTGCTCCCCACATGTCTTGGGTTATAGATGGCCATGCACATCTGTTAATGTAAATCCTGTATATTGGACTCTAGCAGTTCCTCAGGTTTCTTGAATCCCTCATGCTTGCACAGGAAGTGCTCTTAGCTGATGAGCCATCTCTCTAGCCCCAGGCCCATCACTCTGAATATGGGCTCTTGAGATCAAACTCAGGTCCTAATGCTTAGAAAGTCAACACCTTACTGGCCAAATTATCTTCTCAGTCCCTTTGTGGTGTTCATCAATTGCACAATGGATTTGTAACTTTTACTTTCTGTAGTCAAGGTGAGGACTGAAGTACATTATATGTAGGCTGTATGGAAACTGCCTAAAATATGTGTTTTCAGCCGAGGACAACAATTTTAATATCAATTTTTGTAATGGTCATCAAGATGCTGAAGAATATGACAGTGAAAACAGTGATGCTCTGAATTTATAACAAAATTAGATGCAAAGACATCTCAAAAATAAGTATAAAAGTTAAAACAACAAATTAGATCACATATAGTTCATGAGTTTCTTGATAAATTTTGAGGAAATGAACATTTTCACTGTAGCACATGTAGGACTGCATTTGAGATTCTCTCAGTAGGCAGTTCCACTTCTATAACTTTATCAAAACATTGGACCATTATCCTAAAGACACAGTGCAATGATATTTTTTTCAGTATTACTAGCATTAAGCCACCAAAAATTACATGCCCTTCAATATTAGGGAAAAAAAGATTATTTCTATTGCATAATTTTCTATCTGAAATAGAAGCATTCACATGATTTGCTGTGACTTTACATCCTTGATCTTTTGCTTCTACCTTGTTGGAAGACCAGGAAGGCGTCTACAACCAATATGTGACTATGGACATGTGACTTTCAGATAAGGCACTCTAAGGACTGATGGCATCTCAGGTAGACCTCAAGTCTGCCACATCCCAACCGCTTCACCTCTTCTTCATCTTCATATCTTCTTCTCTCTGATGAGAAATCCAATGTTATTATTGAGAATACCACCAAGATTCTGTGTGCAGGATCCTATGATTCAATTGCTATTATACAAATGTTTGAAAGAATGAGACCAAATCCCAGGAAAATATCAGATAAGCTTGTGACATAGCTATTTTCTGCCCTTGTACCTTGTAAGGAGTTGTGAATCTTAAAAGTTTGAGGAACTTTTTGAGCCTAGTAAATTTCATTTGATCTTGAGTTGTGCTGGGAGCTCAAGATACAGCTTTGCAAGTCCATCGCCCATGCCGAGGTGAGTTTTTCAGTCATGCAGCTGCCTTTAAGTCACTAAGAGTCGTGTAAGTAAGTAACCCCTCATCCACATTTCTGTAACAAACTCATGGAACTAACTTGGCCACTAAAGTAGACTTTGGTGGAATCATTTCTTTGCTGTTGTTAGTGTCTGCCTAGTAGAGTAGATGCTTGTTGCTATCTTCCTAGGAACATGTGCCAGCAGACCTTGGAAAAATGAAGCTGAGTTTAGGACCTTCATCTTCATCCCTCCAACAAATTCTAATCAAACTCTAAGCAAATTCACCTGTAGGAGCCTAAGGACTGTGATTACTGGGCCACAGGAAATGATGCTCCAAGGCTACCCAAGAACACTGTTTCTGTTTGATGAGATGCCTGCTTCACCTGATATAATGCTAGAAGAAGAAAATATAGGTGAAATACTGTCAAGAGAAAATTATTATCTAACACTCATTAAAGTACAGTTTAAAGATCTTATTCAAGACCATGAAGATAGGGAAAATGGCCACCTGTATGTAGTCATGAAGAATGGGAAAGAGAGAGAACTCAACACCACATAGAGATGTGTAAAGTATAAGGGATTTTATTGATAAAAAGCAGAGTGATGGAGTATTAAAAATAAACACCAAGTTTCAGGGAATTCTAGCTAAGCAGACCTACAAGATTCTTGCTGCACACAAACTGGGTGAATAAACTTTGCCTAGGGTATGGTGGAGGAATTTGGGTTCTGATCAGATATGGAGTGATATCAGATAGCAAGGATGGAGTGTCACACTGAAGTGACCTAATGTGGCACTTGACTGAAACTAGACACTACAAGGAAGTGCCTAAAGGAACCCACAGAAGACTCAGGAGTCTGCTTCAAGATTCACCAAGCATTATTTAACAGAATTTATATGGGTAGATGTTTCAATGGCTTCCAGCAATAACAATGTCTTTCACTTACTTGTGTAAGTATTCTTAACTGTTTCTCCTGAATTTATGAACTTCTTAGTAGATGTAGGCAAATTTAGTGGTGTAGGGGCAGACAGAAATCATATCTGTATCCTGAATCCTAGAGAAAAATACCAAATGTCTTTGAAGCAATTAACAGATGAACAAAATACAACTTTCCATGCAGTAAAATATATGTTTAGAAAGTAAGGATATCTGACACATACTATGAGGAGCTAATTATCTCTTAATAGTCAATACTTTTAATACTATCACAATGACTATTACAGTTCGACTGTGGTAGGAGACAAATGCTCAACCCATAGAAACAGGCACATGCATACACAGAGAAAGCAAAGTGGTAAGTGATGGGTTTGGGGGAGAAATGGTGTAGAACTATTGCTTAATGAGTACAGTTTCCTTGATGCAGATGAAATATTCCAGAGGTCTATGGTGGTGATGGTAGCACCGTAATGTGAATGTCCCTAATCTCATGGGGTTGTCTACCTAAAATGGTTAGATGATACCTTTCCTGTTATGTACTTTTTACCACAATGATAAGAATGGTAGGTATGATTGTGCTTCTAAATTGCAGATAAAGTTACTATCAAGTAGAAATCAGCTCATAAATAAGGATGCACACTATGAATCCATTTTTATGAATGAAGTCAAAATACACTTAAAACCACTATCATGGCAATGGCAAGATATTTTCTCTGAAAGGTTTTTATAATGAACATATATATATTTTTAAAACTTTTTTGTTTATTTTTATTTATTTATTTGAGAGTGAGAGAGAGAGAGAGAGAGAGAGAAAGAATGGGAGCGCCAGGGCCTCCAGCCATTGTAAACAAACTCCAGATGCATGCGCCCCCTTGTGCATCTGGCTTATGTGGGACCTGGGGAATTGAGCCTCAAACCAGGGTCATTAGGCTTCATAGACAACCACTTAACTGCTAAGCCATCTCTCCAGCCCTTGAACATAAATCTTATTTTACTAAGAAAATGACAAAGGTTTAGAAGATTTCTGAGGTCTGTCTTTATGTCCACATTTGAGGGAAAAGTTTTTACATGTTATACATTTATATCTAATTTCTACTGGCTAAAACACTTTCCACTTCTCTTTATCTTACATTCTAATGCCAAAGTACTTGAGGGGAAGTTTCTTAAATTAAATCTCAAGACATAGACTGGGGAAAACATAACATAGAACATGTAATGGGAAGTTAAAGTAATTTTTGAAGTTTTCAGTCACATTTCTCAACCAAGTTTTTAGGAATAACTCCTACCTGTTGACTTTGTTTAAGATGTGACAAGAGAAAGATGATTTTCAGAATGAGCAGACAGGAAATAATAAGGGCTGGGCTATCTCAAGAGACACTTTGATCTACTTGGTTCCCTTTTCTCTTAGGGCTTGGCCTTGATAACCCTCTCTCAGTTGGGGTCACATTCTTCTAACAATCTTTGTGATTCCCAGTGCACTACACCATGACACCAGGAGAGAAGGGTCCCAGGGGTCTGTATTCCCACTGGGTTCCATCTCAGCTGTGCACTAAACAGGAACTACTGGACTTGAATATACTGGCTCTCAGAACTCCAGAGGGGATTTCAGGAACACCTCTAGTTCTAAAGCAAAATCAGGAATGGCTGAAAATCCAGTTTATTCCAAAACCCCCTACCAAATACAATGGCATGATGCTTTGTGATCCAGGGTCTCAAAGCTGGTTCCCTAGCTTCCTCTGCTAGGATATCCAGATCTCCTTATCATAGAATACATTGGCAACCCACACTCACACTGCCAATACAGGACTCAATCTCACTAAGTTCCTGGAGATCAGAGCCTGAAGGCCCAGTTCAATCATTGACACAGCTAATTGCAAGGAAGGCAAGATTGAGGGTGGGGCCACCAAGCCAGAGACTTGCATTTAAAGCCTGAAACAATTGCTGCTAGACTAGGTGCTTGGATCTCAGCAACCTCTGAGGAGCTGAGTGTGTGGACACCACCTTCATAACAGAAGATACCCCAGGTGAGCTTCACCAGACATACTATTGTAGATTGGGAAGTGAAGCTGGAGAAGTGGCCTGGATGGACCCCTGAAGAATACAGGAAGGTACACTCTCCAGGAGTGAGAATATGTCCTAAACTTAGGTATCCCTGCATAGAGAAAAGAAAGAGAGAGGAAAGGTATGAAAGTACAGAACTAGACCTCTTAAGGATCCCAGGTTGCTCAAGGTGTTAGTGAGTGCAAGATTCACAGGAAGAAGTCACTATCTCTCCTGCACACTGGCTGCTATGCATGTCACTCCCTATGCCAAAAAAGTCATCTTCTTATGCATCACTGCCATGTAAAATCTTTTGGTCTCAGCTGCCCTGTGCAGATGGAAGCAGCTGGCAGCATGCCCCAGCCAGGCCCTACCTGGTTGTCTTGCTTGTAGGACCCCAGCAAGTCTTGAGCTGGAAACAGTGGGTGTGACCTGCTCTTCTACTCTAACTACATTGGTGTTTTTCAGTGGCTTGGCCACATAACTATTCCTCATAATGACAGTGAGTGTGGACTTTGAAAGCATAGTCGCATGCATGGGACAAAAGAAGCAGCAAATATTCTCTCTCTCTCTCTCTCTCTTCTCTCTCTCTCTCTCTTTCAAGGCACTATCTCAGTCTAGCCCAGGCTGACCTGGAACTCAGTCTGTAGCCCCAGACTGGCCTCTGTCTCATGGCAGTTCTACTTCAGCCTCCTCAGTGTGTGTGCTGGAATTAAAGGTATGCACCACTGTGCCTGGTTCCTTCCCAGTTTCTCTAGGAAGGGGAGATTCAAAGTCATAGCCCAATTTCTGCTCTAAGTTAGACAGGAAGAAAGAATGCACTAGGTGACCCCAACTTGGCATTCCCTTTGTTCCCAGATTCTCCATTATACCTTTTGCTTAGGTGATCATGGTACCGATGGTACAAATTCCAGGCCAACATTGTCCTAAGTTCTTAGCTGTAAGTTTGAGCTTTTGAACCACAAGGCACATGAACGTCACTGTCATAGGTAAGTTTGCAGTTCTCACACTGACTCTTTCCTTTCTTAGAACCCTGAGCAGCTGCAGTTCATTTTGGACAAATATTGACATTTTCAACAAATATTCCTAACATATATCCATTGATCTGTGGATTAAATATTTGGAAGAATAGTTTAATATCATAGTGGCCTTAGTTTCTCAGGAGGGTGAAAGAAGGCATTTTAGAAGTGTTGGTATAGTCAGAGTTGCGTTTCTCTTCCCTCTGCAGGATTTTGAAAATGTCTCTAGTTCTCCTCCTGACCCTTTGCTTGGGAATGACCTCAGCTGCTCCAAGACATGATGCTAGTCTTGATGTTCAATGGCTCCAGTGGAAGACAAAATATGAGAAAATGTATAGCATGGTTGGTAACCTGGACATGGTCTGGAGGGATAACAAAGAGAATGGTCCTTTGTTGTGGGGAGTTTATGGCCATAATGGGGATTATAGGAGTCTACCTTTACCAATAGCCTAAAGAGAATATGGTGAGGGATTGGGGATATAGCCCAGTGGTAAGAGTGCTTGATGAAAAGCATTATGGTTTGAGAGGGCCTGAGTTCAATTACCAGTGCCTACATAAAAAAGCCAGACCTGGCCATGTACACCAGAAACCCCTTCCTATGGAGACTAGTGGCAGGGGTATTGCTGTGGCTTACTGGTCAGTCTGACTGAATAAATGAGAGCTCTAGGCTCAGTGGTAGATTCTGCTTCAAAGAAACAACAAAAAGTTCTCCTATACCCTGTGCACATGGGTTGTATATACCTAGATGCACATACTTACATACACCACAAATCATGACATCACACATACTACACACAACAACAAGGATGCTCTGAGAGCCCAATGTGGCAAAATGACTTTTTCCCAAAGGGAAGGAAGATCATCCTATTCTATTTATTTTAGAGTGAAGAGGAATACAGAAGAGCAATATGGGAGAAGAATATGCAAATAATTGAGCTGCATAATAAGGAATACAGGGAGGGGAAACACAGCTACACCATGGAGATGAATGCCTTTGGTGACCTGGTGAGTGTGACATGATGTGGGTAGCTTCAGTCTGTGCTTCCTGTCTTCAGCTCTTCACAAGTCTCTTGCTTATGGTATTTATTTTTTCTTAAAGACCAGTACAGAATTCATGATACAAATGAATGGCTTTCAAAAGCAGACAACCAAGAAAGTGAAAGTATTACAAAAACGTCAGACTCCTGACCTACCTAAGTCTATGGATTGGAGAGAGAAAGGCTATGTGACTCCTGTGAAGGATCAGGTATGACAGTGTCATGATGACACCTTCCACTGACCACAGGAGAGCTCAAAAGGAATTGATGTCCATGTCAGGTTGACTGTGGTATGGCATGGAGTTCATTATTTGATAGAAGCATTCAGCTGTGTGGAGCTGAAATGATTGGTCCAGTGATTAAAGTGTTTGCCCCAAAAGCATGAGGGCCTGAATTGGGATCCCCTGTGCCCACATAAAAGCTTTGACTGTAGTGTGTGCCGATAATCCCAGCATTGAGGAGGCAGAGACAGAAGGGCTCTTGAAACTTACTGGCTACCTAGTCTAAGTGAATTAATGAGCTAAGGTTTAGTGACATGGTCTGTCTAAAAATACATAAGATGAGGCCAGGTATTGCGGTACACGCCATTAATCCCAGCACTCGGGAGACAGGGTAGGAGGATCGCTGTGAATTCAAGGCCACCGTGAGACTACAGAGTGAACTCTGGGTCAGCTTGGGCTAGAGTAAGATCCTACCTTGAAAAACCAAAAAACCAATCAATCAATCAAAATTAAAAAAGAAAACACATAAGAGAGAGTACCTAAGGAAGATGCACAACACAGGCTCCTGGTCTCCACATCTATGTGTGCAAATATGACCATACTTGTACCCAGATGCACACACACAACACAGGTTTTCATACAAATAAGAAAGAATTCAACATTGTGAATTATTAGTAGAGTTGCTATTTGTTTGTCCATGGATGACAACCTTTCTTCCATGTTCCAGGGTACATGTAATTCTTGCTGGGCTTTTAGTGTAACTGGAGCCCTCGAAGGACAAATGTTTCAGAAAACAGGCCAATTGATTGAACTGAGTACACAGAACCTAGTGGACTGTTCTCAAGCTCAAGGCAATATGGGCTGCAAGGGTGGCTCAGTAGAGTATGCTCTCCAGTATGTGAAGGACAACAGAGGTCTAAACACAGAGGACTCCTATCCCTATGAAGCACAGGTAAAGGGAACTCCTGTGGTGATAACAATCCAGCTTTAGGAGGGGGATTAGTTGCAGAGGTAGTCTGGGACACTCTGAATTCACATTGCAAAGTAAGATGCTGTCTCTGTAAAGCATCAGTGCTGTCATTACATTATCAGCCTTGGCAGTTCTCTTGAGATTAGGGCTTCCATGGAGCTGTTCTTGATTCTATGGAACAATACAGCATTCCCCACTGTGAACATTTCTTATGGGCAGAAAGACCTATGAGATCTCATTAAAGATATATAAGCTGGCTTTCAGTTTCGAATCTGCCAGTAGCATTTCTCTGCCTGGGTTGATTTATCGCAGCACAGACTTGGATCCTCAGCTGCACAGTGCTAAGTATTATGGCTGTAACTCATGTTCCAGGAGGTGAGGCAGGTAAACAAGTCTCTTCTCTCTTTGCCTTTACAAGGATGGACCCTGCAGACACAAACCTGAGAATTCTACTGCTAATGTCATAGACATTGTTATGGTCTCACCTCATGAAGATGCCCTGATGCAGGCAGTGGCAACTGTTGGACCCATCTCTGCTGCAGTTGACACAGCCTTTGTTTCCTTCCGGTTCTATAAGGAAGGTGAGTCAATTTCCACTTATAAATTCATGCAGAAAAAGTTATAGCACCACTATGGCATAACATCTTAACAAGCAATTTAGTATACAAACTGCAGTGTGCATGCTTGGATCTGTAACGTATTTTTCTGTACATGCAATGGAAGTATGTGTTGGGTCCACTAGACTTTACAACAAACATAGCTCCATAGATGTGGATACTTCATTTTTTTATCTTATTGTATGGCTTGCTTTACTCAAATTTTCTCCTTTGGTATTTATCTTACCCTTTTGTTGATGATTTATTTGTGTAATGAAGTCTTAAAAGAATGTCTTGATTCATGCAACTTTATGTTGTCATTGTTCCTTTGGACTGAGGTTCTGTAAGCAGAAATACAAGATTTCAGGGAGTACCCTTAAATGTACATAAGCAACAAGATTTGTGTTAATTTGCAGTTTGGCAACTTTTAATCAGAGCTTGTGTAAGCAGGCATGAAAATGGATCCTATTATTAAGTCATATCTGCTGTTTATACCATTTCAGTGAACTGAGAAATGCTTCCCTTATTGTTGGGAGCAGAATAAAACCACTAGGTCCATAGAGACTCTCATCCTAGCTTGATTTCATTTGCAGGCATTTATTATGAACCAAAGTGTAGCAACACTTTTGTATCTCATGCTGTTCTGGTGGTTGGCTATGGCTATGAAGGAGAGGAATCAGATGGCAATCACTACTGGCTGATTAAGAACAGGTACAATTGGCCAATGTTATTCATACTTGAGTCCCAAAGGGAATTCTTGTCTGCCATTAGTATTTGGGTAGAAATCTTAGAAATTTTAATCCCTCTTAGATTGAACACATAACACCTAATAATGGTTATAACATTAAGATTCTGTCATGGGCTTCCTGGGAGATTAGTATGGTATTTGCACCATTGCATTTCTAAACTCTGAGAGTTCTCAAGTATGTCCCGCATCTGGGTAGAAAGACATCTGTCCTTTCTCAGTCACTGGCTGGTCCAGTACTGTGTAAGGTGAGTGTGTTCAGGGGTTGAATGTCCACCTTTTTCTGATCCTTTCTGTATAGTGTGGCCTCTGGCAGACTTTAAATAAGATGTTGCAACTAAGTCACCATACTGTATGCTGTATTTCTTCTATTAAATATAAACCTTGCTCTTCTTTCAGCTGGGGTAAATTTTGGGGTATTGATGGCTATATGAAGATAGCCAAAGACAGGAACAACCATTGTGGAATTGCCACAATACCCAGCTATCCCACTGTATGAGCGACAGGATGATGACAAGGAAGGACTCTGCTGCTCAGAGCAAGTACTGAAGAGAGTCTTCCCCTTCATAGTGACCAGCCCATGCTGGGGAGGATTCAAGACCTGAGACAATGAAGATCCACATAGTGTTGTTGTTTCTGAGACATGTTTCCTGCAGCAAAACATTACCATGACTTTAATTACACTGTAAACTCCTTTGTACTAATGACCCCTGTGATGAGTTCTGAATTTCCAGTTATTAAAAGAATGTCCCAAATTGTCTTTAAAATTAAAATGTGATTTTCTGGCATTTTTCTGTTTTTATTCAAATGACTTTTTATGTAATCGTACACACAAGTCACCTTGAGAACATAACTGAACATGATAATGGTGTGTGGAAGACAGAGTGGGTGGCTCATGGTTAGACAGTCAGCAGTGTTTGTGGTTTCTTTACAGGTTTTAATCCATACATCATCAATGTGGTCTGAATGCAATGTAAAAATTTACAGAAATTTAAATGTTTAATTCATATTAGTTCATAGATAATTAATTACTCACCATTCTGTGTAGCAAGATGGCACCTCGTGAAGTCCCACTGTAGTGCTCCTAGACCACTGAACCTCCCTTTATTCAGCACATCAACATAATATTAGTGGCACTTTGGCTGTTTAGAACCCATGCTGGTGATCAGATCTACTGTCATAGGATTGCAATGCATACTCTGGTGACCCTTTCCTTATACAAGAGTGCCCCATTATGACCCTTTTCTAACCCAACATGGGTCTATCATTTTATTACAGTGTACTGTTATGAATAATGGACATGTTTTGTTTACTTGTTACTATTGTTGCTCTTTTAACATACCTCACTAATATGTTAGACTTTATCATAGGCATATAAGTCTGGACTCAAACAACAAACATAGGTCTTATAATGTGCCCACCATAGAAAGAGAGGAACATTGTATACAGATTTAATGCCAGCCATCCAATGGTTATGTCCTACTCAATCCTTGATTGAAGCTTTCTTTGAAAGATAGGTATAAGACAAAGGAAAAATGCTTTCCCCTTGAGTTAAGATCTAAATTCTTTTGGTTTACTTCATATATAAAACTTTTACAACACATTACATTTTTAAAATATTTTATTTATTTACTTATTTTGAGAGAGGCAGAGAGAGAGAGTATGGGTTCACCAGTTCCTCCAGCCACTGCAAACAAACACATGCATTACCTTGTGCATCATCTGGCTTACATGAGTAGTGGGGAATCAAAACTGGGTTCTTAGGCTTTGCAGGCAAGTACCTTAACTGCTAAGCCACCTCTCCAACCCAATACATTACATTTTTACTTATTGAATGTACAACACTTAAATTCAACATGTCTGAGCAATATGTAATCACAAAGTTAGTGAAATTAATAATGAAATGCTCAAATATAGTAAATTATATGAGCTTGGAATTTTCAGTCTTTTCTTCTTGCTTTGAAGTTCATAGTTTCTTGTAGAATCTAGTATATGAGGGTGCTTTGTTATTCTCTTCCCAAGCGTATGTTGTGCCCATTACCAATCTCCCTTCCTCCCCCTTCTCTCTTTCCTTCTGAACTTCTCTCTCTTTCTCTCTAATGTACTGGTACATAGAAAGGCTACTGATTTTTTTTTCCAGGTAGGGTCTCACTCTGGTCCAGGCTGACCTGGAATTCAGTATGTAGTCTCAGGGTGGCCTTGAACTTTCGGTGATCCTCCTTCCTTTGCCTCCCGAGTGCTGGGATTAAAGGCATGCACCACCACGCCCAGCAAGGCTACTGATTTTTAACATCGATTTTGTATCCTGCTCATTTGCTGAAAGTGTTCGTTATGATTAGAGTTTTCTGGTTGAGTCTGTATGATCTTTTAAGTGCAGAATTATTTTGTTTGCAAAGAGTGAGACTTTAACTTATTCATTTCCTGTTTGTCTGCCCTTTGTTTCTTTCTCTTGCTATAGTGCACTATGACAGCCAATGTGAATGTCCACCTTGGTGGTGCTCCTGATTCTAAAGGAAATATTTCTGGCTTTTCCTCATTTACCATGATTTTAATCGCTCATTAATTGACCCTGCAAGATAGTAAATTCTAAGGATTTGTGTCATTTCTTAGTTTCTCTTGATATTGGTTTCTAGTCTTATTCCTCTGGTATCTCATAACATATAAAAAAGTCATTGATATTTTGGTATTTGATAAGGTTTGTTTTGTGGCATATCCTGTGGTCTGTGATAGAGAACATTCTACAGGTTGCTGAGAATATTGTGTGTTCTGTACTTGTAGGATGGACTATTCTGTAGATATCTTTAAAGTCTGTTTGACCTTGGAACTTTTTAGTCATTTGAATCTAGAAATTCATCTTTTTCTTTTAGATTTTTCAATTCAGTGGAATACAAGTTTTTAAGATATTATATGAACATGTTCTGAATTTCTTTGGCATCTGTTGTAATTGCTCCCATTTCATCTTTCCTTTTTTTTTTTTTTTGAGCTTCTCCCTGTTTTTTGCTAAGTTTGCCTATTTATATTTATCAACTTTATTTACATTTTCAAAGAATAAACTCTACTTCATTACTTCTTTGTGTTTATTTCTATTTCATTACTTTCAGACCCAACCGTAAATATTTCTTTCCATCTATTGACTTGGGTATAGCTTTTTGTTTTGTTAAGGTCCAAGGAAGCATGGTTACATTTATTTGAATCACTTCTGATATTTTTATTTATTTGCAAGGGGAAAGAGAAGGGGCATGCCAGGGCCTTCAGCCACTGCAAGATGAACTGCAAATGCATACACTGCTTTGTGCATTTGGCTTTACACAGATACTGCAGAATCAAACCCAAGTCGTTAGGCTTTGTAGGCAAGCACCTTAACCACTGAGAAATCTCTCTAGCCCCCACTTCTGATTTTTTTAATATAAGCATATATAGCTATAAAGTTCCCTCTTATGGCTCATTTTATTGTATGTCATAGGTTTTCATATAGCTTTTCATTTTCATTCAATTCTTGAAGTATCTTTTATTTTCTTTTGGTTTCTTCATTGACCCACTCATCTTTCAATAGTATGTTGCTTAATCTCTGTGAGCTTGTATTATCTGTATTTTCTCTTGATGATGTATTGTAATTTTAAACGACTCTGGTTAGAGAAAATACAATAAGTTATATCATTTTTCCCATCATAAGACTTTCTTTGCAGTCTGTTTTGTGATCTGTTTCAGACAGACTTCCATGGGCGTTGTTCCCTTCTTAAGGCCTTCTATGTCTCTTCTTAATAATTTTAGCATCATTTCCATATTTTTGCTGTAAAGTTGTATCTGTCTTTGATGATGTACTGTGTTTCTTAGAGGCAACAAATAAATGGTTCCTGTTTTTATAATGTAATCTGCTGCCATGTGCCTTTTGATTGGTGGAATTGAGACTGTTAATCTGTTTTTTCCATGGGAGGAAAGGGTTTATTTAATTTTATAGTTTTGAGAAGTTTCTTCATGACAGTGAAAACATAGCAGGAGTAAGAATGTAGTTCCTATCATCATGCATCAGCAGCAGGGAGGAAGCAGAAAAACTGGGCTGTGTAGCACTATCCAGCTGGGCTGGACCATAAAATCCCAAGGACCAACTCCAGTGACATGCCTCCTCCAACCTCCATTTCACAAAGGCTCCACAGCTGGGGAATAAGCAGGAGGCTTAGTCACAAACACTTGTAGCTATTGGGAAGACTTCACATTCAAGCCGCCACAACAATACAACTGCCTTTCAATGGCTCCATGGCTTTTAAATTATTTATTTATTTGGGCTGGAGAGATGGCTTAGCGGTTAAGCGCTTGCCTGTGAAGCCTGAGGACCCCGGTTCCAGGCTGGATTCCCCAGGACCCACGTTAGCCAGATGCACAAGGGGGCGCACGCGTCTGGAGTTTGTTTACAGTGGCTGGAAGCCCTGGGGCGCCCATTCTCTCTCTCTGCCTCTTTCTCTGCCTGTTGCTCTCAAATAAATAAATAAATAAAGATAAGCAAAAAATTTGTATTTATTTATTTATTTGAGAGAGAGAGAGAGGAGAGAAATGGGCATGTCAGGGCCTCTAGCCACTGTAAAGGAACTCCAGATGCATGCACCACCCTGTACATCTGGTTTACGTGGTTCCTGGGAAACTGAACCTGGGTCCTTTGGCTTTACAGGCAAGTACCTTACCTAAGATGACTAAGTCATCTCTCTAGCACTCCATTGCTTTTTGAATCCTGACTTCTAATCTTGGCTTTTCCTATATTCCTACAGTTCTCTCCTTGACCACAGAGCCACAGATCCTGTGTGGGAATGCAGTCAGGATACTTTTTGTCTGTAAGCAAGGGAAACCACAGCTCAACCTGCCTTCATCATCTCGGCAGACAGGAATGGAATCTTCTGCCTTCTCTGTCCCCAAGATCTACCTGCAGCAACTCAGGAACCATCCATCTTAGTCCTCCTGAGACAAGAGGAGCTTCGAAGTATCCAGGAGGCCATTAGACCCGTTGATCTGGCCCTCTACCACTGTAACACAATTGCTGGAGGGATTGATTCTTATTTTATTTTTGTAACCATTGTAAATGTGATCCCTTCATAAATATTTATGACTACTGTTGGTTTTACAGGTTGATTTTGTATCCTTTCATCTATTTTGCATTTTTTTAATTATTTATTTGTAATTTATTTTTATTTGAGACAGAGAGAAAGGTAGAGAGACAGGGAGAGATGGTCTAGCCCCTGCAAACTCCAGACTCATGCTCCACCTTGTGCATCTGGCTTACATGGGACCTAGAGAATCAAACCTGGGTCCTCAGGTTTCACATGTAAGCGCCTTAACTGTTAAACCATCTCTCCAGTCCCTATTTTGCATTTTGAGACAGGATTTTATGTAGCCCACACTTTCCTGAACCCCACTGTGTAGCCAAGGATGGTATTGAACTCCTGTCCTGCTATCACCACCTCTAGCTGCAGCATGACGCCCATCTTGTGTCTTTCAGCCTTTATAAATTAATTTATAGTTCTAATGTTTTTTGGTGTAGTGTTTGAGGTCTTCAGTATGTAGGATTATATATATAAAAAAATGGCCAGGCCTGGTGGTGCACACCTTTAATCCCAGCACTTCAGAGGCAGAGGTAGGAGGATCACTGTGAGTTTGAGGCCACCCTGAGACTACAGATGAATTCCAGGTCAGTCTGAGCTAGAGTGAAACCTTACCTCAAAAAAACAAACAACAAAAAAAGATTGTAATGTGTAATAACTATCTGAATTCTCATTTCTTATATAGATGCTATTTATTTTATTTCCTAGTCTGATTGCTCTATGACCTTCAGTACTATGCTAAATAAGAGCTGTGAAAAGGGCCAGTCATGGTGGCTCACGCCTTTAATCCCAGCACTTGGGAGGCAGAGGTAGGAAGATAGCCACAAGTTCAAGTCCACCCTGAGAGTACAGAGTGAATTCCAGGTCATCCTGGGTTAGAGGGAGACCCTACCTTGAAGAAAAAAAAAAAAAAAAAAAGAATTGTAAAAGGGGACATTATTGTATTATTCCAGATCTTAGAGTGAAAGATTTCAGCTTTTCCATATGAAAGAAAAAAGGCCTCTATTGGGTTAAAATATATATTACTCCAATAGCTAAATTGTTTTTAATTTTTATCATAAAAGAAAGTTTAATCTTATAAAATGCTTCCTTGCATGTATCAAGATTATCATATAATGTCCTTTGTGTTGGTATGGTATATTAATTTTCTTAATTTGTACGTTTTTAATCCATGTTTTAATTTTTCATGTTCCATTCTATAACATTGTATGTCACCTATGTTGTTGCATATTAATGTGGCTATGTTGTCGTTTAATTGCTTTATTTTTATCCTTCATCCTAATGATATGAACAGTTTATATACTATAATCAAAATATTAGAGAATTATGAATTTTCCTGCATAGTTATTCTTATCAGTGAATTCTTATATTTCCATGTTTTCTTCTTATTCTGATTGAAGAACTCTTACTAGAGGAAATATAGCCTCTCAGCTCTTTGCTTGTCTGAGAAGTCTTTTCTTATACTTTATTTTAAAAATACTTTTACTTATTTGAAAGCGGAGGGAGAGAAAGCGCAGGAGGGAGGAAGAATGGATCCTTGGATGGTCCAGGGCTTCCAGCCACTGCAAAAGAACTCCAGATACATGTGCCACTGTGCATTGCTTTACAGGTTGTTAGGCTTTGCAGGCAAGCACTTTAACAACTGAGAAATCTCCCCAGCCCTATACTTTATTTTTAAAGGATACCTCTGCACAGAAGTAATCTTCTTGGTTGCAGCATTTATCTTCTATACTGTGAAAGTTTCATTATCCTTTCTTTTGATTTCTTTTGAGAAATGTCAGACAAATTTTGATAGTCTTATATGCTGTTGTCTTCTTTTCCTTCCTTAACAAACTTCCCTTTTCCTCTCCTTTTGGTATCTTTATTATGATATGTCTTGGAATATACTTGATTGAGTGAAATCTGATATATGACCTTTGACTTTCCTGTACCTTAATATCTGTGTCCTCCTCATTGTAAAAAAAATGTTCTCCCTTATTATGTCATTGAACATGTTCTCTAGCTTTTGTTTCATCTCAGTTCCTTCTCAAATTGCCAAAGCAAAAATATTTTCTTTTCTAGAACTGCTCCTAATTACTTAGTTTTTTTTCATTTCTGCATATGCTTTAGTATTTATCATTTCTCGTAAAAATTATCTGTTACTGAGAGTATTGTCTTTTCTTCTTATTGTGCTGTGCTACTGATGCCTTCCATTGCTGTTTAAATTTTTCTTAGTGTGTTTTTAATTCAAAGATTGCTGCCTTATAAAAAGATTTCTCTCTCCATCTTTAATTTTCAATTAGATTTTGAATCTTCTCTCTATGCTTCTTGAGATTCACTGAGTTTCTTTGAAACAACTGTCTTAGGGCCAGAGAGATGGCTTAGTGGTTAATGAACTTGCCTGCAAAGCCAAAGGACCCCGGTTCTATTCCCCAGGACCCATGTAACCCAGATCCACAAGGTGGTCCATGCATCTGCAGCTCCTTTGCAGGGACTGGAGGCCCTGGTACACCCGTTCTCTTTCTCTCAAATAAATAAATGAATAAATATGTTTAAAAAACCAACTGTTTTAAATTTTCTCTCTGAGAGTGTACCTAGTATTTGTTACTGCAGCACTTTATTTTGATTGCTATATGTGGAGAATCAAAGCTTGTTGTTCAACATCACTGGGTCCTTGACAGCTTAGATATTCATTCTACCCTTTGAAAGATATTTTGCATCTATTTTGTGAAAATTTGGTTGTGTTTAAGAATACTTTCTCTCAGTGGCTTAAATCATAAATCATTAAATGCTCACCTAAGCTTAGATTGTCCATGACTTTAAGTGTATTGTCATGAGATCACTAGAGGGCAACCCAAACACTAGCTTGTTCCAAATATGTGATTTCTTGTGTTGTATTACATGAACAAACGTAGAACTTAAACAGAGAAGTTCATCCCCACAAGCCTCTCCCTGGGCTTAAAGCAGGCCCAGGAGACTGAAATACTGGTAAAACTTTGTGGTACAAAACTGAGATTATGTAAGACCCTGGACTGAGTCATTATGGTGCACCAAAACCAAACTCCTATATCATTTCAGATTCTTATGGCTGCCAAGACTACTATAACATTTGAATAGGACAAAAGCTGACACTACTGTATGCTACCTACTTCTGAGATAGACTGTTGGTCTAAGTTACTGCAAGGGGCAATAGCTATAGGTGATGCTGGAAGGGTGGTCATCTAATGGACTTCAGGTATGTGTTTCTGCCTGGCACATTACTCTTATGGTTAAATCTCTGGTTGTCCACTTGAAGAGATTTAGAATTGGCATGGAAACAAATCTCTTGCCATGTTTATGAGTGATTTTTCTAGAAAAGATTGATTAAGGTGGAAAGACCTACCCTAACAGTATGCAACACCATTCCATGGCCCTAGGGTCCTGGAATATATCAAAAGGAAGAAGTTACCTGAGCATTGACATTCTTATCTCTCTACTTCCCCATTAATGTGAGGATATGATGCCAGCTTCCTGATTCTGCTACACTTTCACTACCATGATGAAACTTCCTCTCAGAACTGTAAGCCAAAGTAAACCCTTTACCAATGATAACAGAACTCAATTGAAGCTTGGAAGGATAAATACAGCAAGTCAAACAAAAAAATAAATCATTGAAAGCCATGCCAACAGAATGGATCAAGAGGAACATTGAATATTAGGCTTTGAAGACAAGATGGGAGTATTGGATCAATTAGTCAAAACCAACATGAAATTCTTTCTGGTCTCTTTCCTGACCTATACCCATGCATACAAATACCTCCCACACTCCTAGCCATGCCATGCTGCAGCTGGTGTGTTCCCTTCTCCCTGGTGTCATTACCACACTGTACCTATGCCCATGAGCCCTTCCCATGCTTCTGTCCATGCAACACTGCTGCCAGTGAGCACCTCACTCCTCAACACTGTTCTCAACTTTTGTCAGCTAATCCTTTCCATCTGCTTAACTGCACCATATCAGTACAGTTGAGCTCTCACTATCTGGCCTCTTTCCCAACCTGAATCTGTACCTGCAAATATTTCTTGCCTACCTAGTTATACCACAACTATACAGGGGAGTCTACCACTCCCCTGAGCCTTTCCCTGACCTATTTGCACAACAGGGAATCCTTCCCAATGTCATGGTTAACCCACTCCATTGTTATTGAGATACCTTGGTACTGTCCCCCTCCTGTGCACTCCCTGCCCAAGAGGCTAGCCATGCCACTCCACCATCAATCTGGGGACACACTCTTCTGTGTGTCCTTCCCCCAAGTGGCAGGGGTGATCCCCCATCTTTTTGCTCTGTACACCTGCCACACTACAGGGCCTTGTACAACCCCCAACTCCCCCCCCCCAATGAGCTCTGCTCCTGCTCCCTCATTCACACTCCACATAAGAACACACAACCTAATATACTACTACTCTGACCTTACTGGAACTTTATGTGAACCCCAACATTTTCAACAAATAAAGTATCTCCAGATGGGCAAATCCCAATGAAAAACCAGTGTCATAAAAACTTAAGCAATATATTCCCACAAAAATTCCCATGTCATTATAGAGACATCCCAAGAGAGCTACTTAGAAGAAATTCCAGGCAAAGAATTCAAATGCACAATTATGATAAATGAACTCAACCAAACAACTGAAAGCATTCAGTAGAAACAACAATGGCTACAAAGAAGACAAGAACAAATGCCTAATGAACTCCAAGAAAACATAAACACATAAATGAAATGAGAAAGTCAAACCAAGATGTGAAAATGGAACTCCATAGAGATAGAAATGCTAAATAAGAATTAAACAGAGCCGGGGCTGGAGAGATGGCTTAATGGTTAAGGCACTTGCCTGCAAAGCCAAAGGACATCGGTTTGATTCCCCAGTACCCATATAAGCCAGATACACAAGGTGGCAACATGCATCTGGAGTTTGTTTGCAGTAGTTGGAAGCCCTGATGCACACATTCTCTCTCTCTCTCTCTCTCTCTCTCTCTCTCTCTCTCTCTCTCTCTCTCCCCCTCTCTCAAATAAATAAATAAGAATAAAGTACTTTTAAAAAAAGAAGAATTAGAGACTTCTGGGTAAGATGGCGGCTTAAGAGCCACGCCAAACCAGCCTAGGAAGGGATTTAAGCAAAACCCCAGCAAAATACACTCTTCTTCTGAAAAGTGAAGGAGTATAGGTTATTCTTAGACACAGCAGAGGAGCCAGAGAGACCAAGACCCACCAGAAAGGAGGAAAACGGCCAGAATCCCACTGAGGCAATCCAATCTGCATGCCTGCCTGGGACAGTCCCACTATTTATGACAGACCTACAGCCAACATAATACTAAATGGTGAAAAACTCAAAGCTTTTTGACTAAATTCAGGAACAAAACAAGGGTGTCCACTGTCCTCACTTTTATTTAATATACTACTGGAAGTCTTTGCTATAGCAATAATGCAAGAAGCACTCATAAAAGGGATCCAAATTGGAAAGGAAGATATCAAATTATCACTATTTGCAGATGATATGATTCTATACATAAAAGATCCTAAAAACTCTACCAGTAAACTGTTAGAGCTGATAAACACTTTTAGCAATGTACCAGGATACAAAATAAATACAAAGAAATCAGTAGATTTCCTATATACTAACAACAAATGTGTGGAGAATGAAATCAGGGAATCTCTCCCATTCACAATTGCCTCAAAAATAAATAAATAAAGTACCTTGGAATAAACTTAATTAAGGAAGTGAAGGAGCGCTACAATGGGAACTTTAAAACACTCAAGCAAGAAATTGCAGAAGACACAAGGAAATGGAAAGATATCCCATGTTCTTGGATCAGAAGAATCAATATTGTGAAAATGTCAAACTTACCAAAAGCAATCTACACATTTAATGCAATCCCCATTAAAGTTCCAATGGCATTCTTCACAGGAATAGAAAAAAAATCCAAAATTTCCTTTGGAAGCACAAAAAACCTTGAATAGCCAAAACAATTTTGAGCAACAAAAATAAGGCTGGTGGTATCACCATACCTGATTTTAAGCTATATTACAAAGCTATAGTAACAAAAATAGCATGGTATTAGCACAAAGAGAGACATGTAGATCAATGGAACAGAATAGAGGACCCAGATGTTAATCCAGGCAGCTACTGCCATCTGATTTTTGACAAAAATGCCAAAAATATTCATTGGAGAAAAGACAGCCTTTCCAACAAGTGGTGCTGGGAAAACTGGATATCTATATGTAGAAAGATGAAAATAGATCCTTGTCTTTCCCCATGCACAAGAATCAAATCCAGGTGGATCAGGGACCTTAATATCAGACATGAAACTCTGAAATTGCTAGAGGGAAAGGCAGGGGAAACCCTTCAATATATTGGCATAGGTAATGACTTTCTGAATATAACCCCAATTGCTCAGAAAATAAAACCACTAATAAATCACTGGGATCTCATGAAATTATAAAGCTTTTGTACAGCAAAGGACACTGAATAGAACAAAGAGACAACCTACAGAATGGGAGAAAATCTTTGCCAGGTACACATCTGACAGAGGATTAATATCCAGAATATACAAATAACTCAAAAAAAAAAAAAAACAGAACAATAAGAAATCAAACAACCCAATCAAAACATGGGCTATGGAACTAAATAGAGAATTCTCACTGGAAGAAATACAGATGGCATATAAACATCTAAAAAAGTGTTCTACATCCTTAGCCATCAGGGAAATGCAAATTAAAACTACCTTGAGATTCCGTCTCTCTCCCGTCAGAATGGCTACCATCAAGAAAACAAATGACAATAAATGTTGGTGAGGTTGTGGTAAAAGGGGAACCCTTCTTCACTGTTGGTGGGAATGTAATCTGGTACAGCCATTGTGGAAATCAGTGTGGTGGTTCTTGAGACAGCTAAAAATAGATTTGCCATATGATCCAGCTATAGCACTCCTAGGCATATATCCTAATGACTCTTCTTACTACCTAAAGATACTTGCACAACCATGTTTATTGCTGCTCTATTCATGATAGCTAGGAAATGGAACCAGCCTAGATGTCCATCCACAGATGAATGGATAATAAAGATGTGGTACATCTATATGATGGAGTTCTATTCAGCAGTAAAGAAAAATTGAATTATGAAATTTGCAGGGAAATGGATGGATCTGGAAAGGATTATACTAAGTGAGGTAACCCAGGCCCAGAAAGGCAAATGTCTCATGTTCTCTCTTACATGTGGATCCTAGCTACAAATGTATAGACTTGTGTGTGATCTGGAACCAATAGTCAGTAGCAGAGGCCCATAAGCTAGAGAAAGGCTATAAGAGAGGGAAGAGAGGGAAGGTCTTAAGAGGATGGTATTGTAAATATGTAAGAAGAACAGATTACAGGGAGGGGAAAGGCCTAAGTGAGGTCAGGGGAAGAGATCATATAAAAGAAAGATAGGGGGGAGGGTCAATCAAAATTCAAGATACTCTGAATAAGACATATGAAAATCTACTTTTTTAAATAATGGCACATCCAGAAGCCATAGATTGTTACTAGAAAATTTTCAGTGCCTGGGATGGGATAATTCCCAGTGAGTCACTGGCCAGGGATGTCTATGTTGCCTCCAAAACATTTCAGGCTATTACTAAGGCCCTTGATTCCCCATGAGAAAGAGATGGTAAGACCCTATTGCTGAAGATGTCACATGCCTGAGAGGCAAAGTCACTGAGAAATCAAGGTGGTGCTGAGCAGAAAACCTTCTCCCTGTAGCCCAGCAAACTGAAAGCCAGAAAAAGCTGCACTGTATGCAGTCTTATGGGAGACAGAAGTCATCAGCAGTGAAAACAGTGGACACTGGAAACCTCAAGTTTGGCCAGACAGGCCAAATGTCTGAACGAGTGCAATAGTGGCATGTCTGTTCTGGGGGAAAACAACTGCTCTCTAATTGGACTAAACGCCCACTCTATGGGAGAGAATATGTGCCTGGTACTGAAAACCTAATCAAAAGCCTATGGCAGGAGAGGTCATGAGCCTTAGGGGTATAAAGCCTTCTCTTGTCTGGATAAATGCATATATTACTCTCACTAAATTGCCCTGAAATCACTACACTTAATGTTCATACTCATATATTAATGTTACTCTCACTTCTGGTTAGAGAAGCTTCTCTTTTCTGATGGTGATGACCACTGGGATGGCCCAAAAGGCAACATAGTGCTGAGAAGAAGGGATGGAGCAGTGTCCAGCATTGAAACATCTCATACCTCCAAGGCTCAGGGTCCATTGCAGAAGAGGTGGCGGAAAGAATGTAAGAGCCAAAGGAAGGGTACCTCTCCCTACATACAACTGTCCTGACAGAATTTGGTCTCAATATCCAAGACCTCACAGGGCCTAGAAATACCCACACAAGACCCTTATAATAGGAGAAAAAGATGATGACATCAAATTAAAAGAGAGACTAATGGACAGAGGGAGGGGATATGACGGAGAGCAGAGCTATGAAGAAGAAAGTGGGGGAGGGGGAGGAAGGGGAGGGAAATACCATCATTTGTTGTCTATAAGTATAGATGTTGTCAATTAAAAAATATATATATAATATATTTAATAAACTCCAGTTCTATATTAAGCTAAAAGAAAAAAAGAATTAAACAGAGCCAGTCATGGTGGCACACGCCTTTAATCTCAGCACTCATGAGACAGAGGTAGGAAGATCGCCATGAGTTCAAGGCCACTCTGAGACTCTATAGTGAATTCCAGGTCAGCCTGGGCTAGAGTGAGACCCTACCTCAGAGAAAATTTAAAAGAAAGAATTAAACAGAAATGAAACATGCAATAAGTCAAATAAAAACTTCCTTAAGAAGTTGTGAGTGATTAAATTGTCATGTATTTTAAATGTTAGGTCCCCAGCTGATAGATATTTGAGAATTGGAGCCTCGTGGAGGAGGTGTGTTTTGGGGAGCAGGCTTATGGTTGTTACAGTCATCTTCCCCTTGTCAGTTCTAGCACACTGTCCTGCTGCTATTGTCCACCCTATTCTGGCCAGGAGGTGATGTCCAACCTCTGCTCATGCAATCATTGTCCCCTGCCATCATTGAGCTTCCCCTCAAGTCTGTAAGCCAAAATAAATCTTTTCCCACACACACTGCTTTTGGTCAGGTGTTTTGTGTCAGCCATATGAAGGTTACTGCAACAGAAACTTTACCAATATATCAGAACATGTGGGGCACAGAATATTGTGGCTTGAAGACAAGGTAGAGGAAATAGGCAAGAGAGCCCAAATAAATGACAAGCTCAAGAAAAGTATGGACAAAATACAAGACACATTTGGATACCATTAAAGGGAAACAAATCTATAAATACAGCAGGGAAGTACTATGAAAACTAACGGGGGAGAAAGACCAGGTACAACTAACTATGAATCCACCCTACACACTATAAAACTGAGTAGCCAGGCAAGAGATGCTCTCCAGTGAAGATGTGGTATGGTTGCTATGGGAGTAAACAACTGCTCTCAGGTTGGATCTGAGACCAATTTCATGGGAGAGAATTCATGCCCTGTACTGAAAACCTAGTGGAAAACTATAGCTGGGAAGGTTATGGACTCTAGTGGGGAAGCCACTGAAGTCAGTTGACTAAAAGGAATTGTGCCCATCAAGTTGCCTATAGGCTGCTTTTGGTCATGTGCTTTGCTTGCAATGAGAAGGTAACTGCAATGTTTGGGGCCTACATTCTCAAAATGACCCTTCTAGGTTTGGATCACCATGAGAGCTTCACAATCTTCTACCTAAATCCCAAAGCCCCAAGAGAGAAATTGTTATCTTTGTATGGATGCAGAATGCTTGCTGTGGGATGCTATGACCCCCTTATCCCATCATCTTCTTGATATTCCATGCCCCTTAGTTTCTGAAAGCCTAAAATCCCAAAGGTTTGGCATTAGAATTACTATCCCAGATCCTCAGTCTTCGGTGTCTACTTACTGGAGCAAGGATCTGCCTTGCCACTATTTCCTCATATCCTGGGTCCTAACATTTGCTTATTGAAACACATTGCAGTTCAGTGTAAAGATCTTCAGTCAATGACTTTGTTATATTCCCACTAGTGTATTCTGTTCATGTTTACTATTATTTATCTGGGTAAGTACACTCTCATCCTCATTTTATTTCATTACATTTGTGGAAGGTGAATTCAGTGCATTTCAGTAGGGTACATTACAAAAGATATGCAGTAAAATACTGAAGCAGCTAGGGTTGGAAAAAATGGCCCTGGAGATTAATCCATCTTACATTCTGGTTTCTTGCTCTAGTCTCAGATCTCAACAGGTTCACCAAGTGCTGCAGAGGAAGGAAAGAGCGATTCCTCTGCTCACACATTGCTTCAAAAATAATGAATGACACAGGAAAAATTGTTTAACCCAAAAATTAAGCTCAACTTCTATGATATTCTCAATTCTGGGTGACCATAAAATCAGTCATAAATTCTCACTTTTCAATGGAAAGCAAGTTGAAAGCCAATGAAAAGGAAAGGAGCCTCCATGCCATACACAACCATGAGACTGGGAAACTCTCCCATCACCCCAGTGCATGCCTTACCTTCCAAAAAGAAATGATGGATTTGGATAAAATGGCCCATTCTTCCCCTTGGCTCTGGGATCATAAGCTAGGACATTACTCTTGTGTCTAGACGGGCAGAGAACAGCACAATCTCCAAAGGAAAAAAAGCAAATTATTCTTGAATCTTCTAACTTATTTTTAACTACTTATTTATTGATTGACTTATTTCAGAGAGACAGAATGGGTATGCCCGGGCCTCTAGCCACTGTAAATGAACTCCAGATGTATGCACAGCCTTGTGCAGCTGGCTTTGCATGGGTGCTGGGGAATTGAACCTGAGTCCTTTGGCTTTGCAGGCAAGCACCTTAAACGCTAACACATCACTCCAGACTGAGTCGTCTCATAAGGAAATCTAACCTCATCCTGAAGGAAGACTTGTTATCCTTTTCACTGAGAACCGTGGAGAGTCTGAACATGAGTTCTGAAATCTCTCCCTCATTGGAGGCAAATGGGTGTATTTCCAAGTTCTCCCACTAGATGGCAGAACCGGGATGAGAAAGCCACAGATATCTCCCCTGAGAAGACAGCTTTTTTCAACCCAAAAAGCTATGTTCTCCAACTCAGAATTGTCTAGTTCTAGAAGGTGGTACAAATTTTAATTTGTTTCGAGCACATCACAGAAAATCTATCCAAGATCTCTACTTAAGAAAACTATGAGATTTTCCCGAGACCAGAGCTGGCCACAATCCTTCCTGGTGAGGCCTTTCGCTAGCTAGCTCAGCTGGGAAGCTTATCAACCAAACAGCCCTAGGAAAGTAGAGATCAGAGTGACTGTGCTAGCTCAGTTTTGCCTCTTTATCCTTGGAATGTTCCCCAGTTTTTGTCCCCTCAGATAATGGGTGTATGTGAATATACACAAGACCAAATATAATCTTGGATATGGACAAGAGTTGTCTTCAGTATAATTGAGACCAGAAAAGAGGACGCAACTGCCAACTTCATGATGTGCAGAACTCTGAACTAGAACCTCACAGATGGTCATGAAGACGAACCTGAAGGCACGTTACACACATCTGTTGGTGAATTTTAATTACTTGCTTTAAATATCTCCTCCTTCCCCGCCCCACTTTTTTTTTTTTCTTGTCTAAGGCTTGCAAAGTAGCAGAACCTGCCCAACCCTGCCAAGCACCAGAACGTCTCATCTGGCCACCAGCATCTCCTGCTACCAGGGCTCCCTGCTCCTCCTCCAGATCCTGACACTTCCGCCTGAGAGGCCAGTGGGAACTCTAAATCTAAGGCAGAGCTCACACCTGCCTGCTTCCCACGCCTGGACCAGACCAACCCCCAACCCAGGTACATGAGTTGCGCCTGCCTCTCTGATCCCATCATACATCTCTCCCTGCCTGTGTCACCAAGCTCAAGCTCTGGCCCCACTCACCCTTCTTCCTTGTATACCCCCTTTGACAAGATCAACTCTTTTGATCCAGGACATTTGCACTCACTGTTCGCTCTGCAGTCCTTCCTCCAGCTGTCTCCTTCCTGACCTTCAGATATTTCTGATCAGTGAAGTGATGGTGCTTCCACTCCATACTACATCTCATTTCATCTTCTCAGTGCCCTACAAATCACGCCCACCAGGGGGCAGCAAACCTTTCTGTAAAAGACCTACTGCACCAACTCAATCTGTCCTGTGTGTGTACCAGTGGAGGTACCCAGTGGAGGAATTGCTGGATCACACCACATTTCTGTTTTTAAGTTTTGGAGACATGCTCATACTATTTTCAATAATGCATAGACTATTATAGATCCAACAACAGTATAAAAGAATTCTCTTTACCTTGTTTTTCATAGAAATTGTGTATGGGACTGCTTTCTTCATCCCGCATGGATAGCTGGTTATAGATGTACAGCAACACTACTGAGGCTTTGACAGTTTGACTTTGCATCCGTTAACCTTGTGAAATTCATGTGATAATTCTGATGGGTTTTGGTGTAGTCTTTGGAGTATTTTTGCACATAAGAGCATGTCTTCTGCAAATGCTCCATCATCTGTAACTTGGAGGTCCTTTATTTCTTTCACTTAGCTGAGTGCTCTAACGAGGGCTTATGGTACTATGCTAATGGGAATGGTGAAAGTTGACATCCTTGTCTTACTCTGGATCTTAGAGAAAAATCTTTCAGCTGCTCCCCATTCAATATAATGTTAGCTGTCACCTCATTAAATATGACCTCCATTTACCTATTTACCTAATTAGTAGAGGGGAGTGAGTAACCATGAAACAATGTTTACTTTTATCAGCTGCCTTTCTACATCTATGGAGATGACTAAATGATTTGGCCCTTCATCCTATGGCTATAATCTATTACCTTTACTGATTTCTATATGCTCAGCCTTTCTTATATCCCTGGAATGAATTCCAACTGAGGATGAAAAGTAGTTTATTCATTTGCTGTACTAGTTCTTTGTTGAAGATTTTGCATCTGTGATTGCCAAGATGTTGGCCTGTCATTCTTCTTTGCATGTGCGTACAGTATGTGTTCATGTGTTTATTGTTATTCATATGTGTGTGAGTGAATGTGCATGTGTGTGGAGGCCAGAGGTCAACATCATGTATCTTTGTCAATTGCTCTGCATTTTTTGGAGGCTTTTCTCTAAACCTAGAGCTCACCAATAGAGCTACACAAGCTAGCCAGCAAGCCCGGGGAGCATCTGTCTCTGCCTTCCCCATGCTGGAATTACAGGATTGTGTCACCACACCTCTTTTTTGTGTGCTGTCTTTTTTATATTTAACCTCAAATCTGGGGTTCCAAACTCAGGTCTCATGCTTGTACCCATTGACCCACCTACGCAGCCCAGATCCGTTTTCCTCTTGTAATCCTCTGTTTTTCTTATTACATGGTTAGCATGATTTTACTTTTCAAATTTTGATGTTTTATTTGTTACTTCCCTGCATGCGTTCACATAATTTTTATACATTTTTTCCATTTTAGGGCAATAATTTTACTTAATATTGTTTTTCTTTTTTTGGACCCTTGTATTTCCTCTCTCTACCATACATAGGATTTTTTTCTTGGTTTTTCAAGGTAGGGTCTCAGTCTAGCCCAGGTTGACCTGGAATTCACTATGTAATCTCAGGGTGGCCTCGCACTCATGGCGATCCTCCTACCTCTGCCTCCCAAGTGCTAGGATTAAAGGTGTGCACCACCACACCTGGCCATAGTAACATCTTGATTTTACTATAAAGGATTTTAAATACACAGGCTTTTATTTTTTAGTCCCTTTCTCATATTTATCAAATTTTGTTCTTGAATTATTACATTGCTGGGAAATCATGTTTTTATGTTTTATTTTTTACATATATTTTATTTATTTATTAGAGAGAGAATGGGAGCACCAGGCCCTCCAGCCACTACAAACAAACTCCAGACACATGTGCCACCTTGTGCATCTCACTTATGTGGGTCCTGGGGAATCAAACGGGGGTACTTTGGCTTTGCAGGCAAATACCTGAACCACTAAGCCATCTCTCCAGCCCTCTTTTTAATTTGTAAAAAAAAAAAAAATTCTAATGTCTCGTTTTATTCTCTACTCTGCCACAAAATTCTCCATTCCTTTTCTTATTTCTTCTTTTCATTATTTAAGCTTGCTTCTACACTAGTGCCCTTTCCCTGTCTCCTTCCTTCATTTCTGTCATTTACTCCTTCCATACCTATGCTAAATAATTTACTCTTTCCACTCCTAAATAATTACCAACTTCATAGCACATTCTATAATGATTTTGCCATTTTCGGACACACGGTTTTGTTGATACATCTGTGGGCTGTTGGTGATTTTGAGTGCATCTCTACGACCGTGATGGACTGATGCTGTCACTGCTGCAGCACTTTGTGTGCTCCTTGCTGAGTGGAAGCCAAGCAGGGATTGAGCCTGCAAGCACAGGCTGCTACAGTGCACCACAATGCAGCAGGCGGCAGAGCCAGGAGAAACCCAAAACCCACAGGCCAGCTCCTCTGACATGCTCAGTGGCAGAAACAAGAGATACCCTGTCTCAAATGGGATGGACAAACAGAGCCTACACCTTAAGGCTGTCCTCTGACTTCCACACATGGACTGTGAAAAGTGCACTCCCCCACACATACCCACATGTGCAAATAAAAAGTATTTTTTTAATAAAAAGAAACTAACAAGGTACATTAGTACTAAGCAATACACTCTTTTCTAGTATCTTTTTTATTTATTTGAGAGAGAGAGAGAAAGAGGGAGAGAGAGAGAATGGGTGTGCCAGGTCCTCCAGCCACTGCAAACAAACTCCAAAGGCATGTGTCACCTTGTGCATCTGTCTTATGTGGGTCCTGGAGAATTGAACCTAGGTCCTTTGGCTTTACATACAAGTGCCTTAACTGCTAAGCCATCTCTTCATCCCAGCACTTTTGAATGACCAGTGGACCAATGAAAAATCCAGAAGAAAAAGTAAAAAGTTCCCAGCATCAAATTAAAATGAAAGTGAATACTATCAGAATATTTGGAATATAGGAAGGCAGTTATCAGAGGAAATTTTATGATAGCTATGAGTGCTTACATTAAAAAATCAGATGCTGGAGAGATGACTCAGTGGTTAAAGGTGCTTCCCTGCAAAACCTGATGGCCTGGGTTTCATTCTCCAGTACCCATGTAAAGCCAGATGTACAAAGTGGCACATTTATCTGGAGTCCATTTGCAGTGATAGAAGACCCTGATTTTCCCATGCTTGTGCTCTCTCTCTCTTTCTCTCCCTCTTTGTATCTTTGCCTCTTTGTCTCTCCCACTTTCTCAAAAGTAAATAAATACAAATATTTTTTTAAAAAATCAGGAAGAGCTTAGTTAAGTGCTTAATGATGCATCTTAAGGTCCTAGAAAACAATAACAAGCCAAACCTAAAAGCAATAATGGCAAGAAACAAGAAAGATTGGTCAGAGCAGAAAATTATTAAGACTGAGACAAAAAGCAAACCATAGAATCAAAAAGAAAACTAGTCTCTTTGAAAAATTATGATTGCTAGGCTCCTAGCAATCTCACCAAAAGAAAGAGAAAGAAGATTCAAATTAATGCATCCAGAGAAAAGGGGGGCATTACTAAAGACACCAATTAATTACAGGGAATCATTAATGCATTCCTTAAAAATGGGAAAATCAAAACACCTTTAATTTCAGCTCTTGGGAGGCTGAGATAGGGGGATTTCCAGGAGTTGGAGTCAGCCTAGGCTATAGAGTGAGTTCCAGATCAGCCTGGGCTACATCGAGACTCTGCTTCAAAACAAGCAAAGCAAAAAGGTAAAATCTGCAAGAAATAGATAAATTCCTAGGCAATATGAACTACAAAAACTAAATCATGGTGATATAAACAAACAGACGCATAACACTCAACAAGACCAAAGCAAAGAAACAATCTCCTATCAAAGAAAAGCCCAGGGTGACATGGAATCACTTCCAAATTCTACCTAACCTTTAAAGAAAAGCTACCAGAAATGGTACACAAACCACTCCAGAAAAGAGAAAGGGAAGGAATACTAACAAGTTCTTTCTATGAGCTCACCTTTACCCTGATGCCAAAACAAAATAAAGACACAAAAAACAAAAGTATAGACTAATTTTCCTGATAAATATAGACAGAAAAAGTAGCAATGAAATCCTTGCAAGGTAGATTCAAGATTCATTTAAAAGATGATACAACAGGATGGTTTCAGGCATGCAAGTTTGGTTCAGCATACATAAATCAATAAGTGTAGTGTGTCAAATATATACACTTAAGGAAAGAAGTCCATGATCATCTCAATAATGCTGAAAGGGCTTTTAACAAAGTACAACATCTCTTGCGACAAAAGGCCTAAAGAAACTAGCAATAGGAAGAATGTAAAAACTGTCTCTAGAATAGAAAAAATGTCTTTGCCAATTATACATCTGACCACCTAGCACATATACAAAACTAAAACTTAAGTGCCAAAAATTTAATCAATAAATAAATTGGCCAATGAACAAAAAAGACGATTCTCAAAAGAAAAGGCACATGTGGCCAATTAGTACTTTTAAAGATGTTCAATGTCTTTAACCATCAGAGAAATGCAAATTAAAACTTATTTTAAGATATTATCTTATCCCAGTCAGAATGACTATCAAGCAAACATATGTCAGAGGGATATGGAGAAAGAGAAACACTTATTCACTGCTGTTGGAAATATAAATTTGAGCAGCCACTATGAAAATCAGTATGGAGGTTTCTTAAAAATAACTGTAAATAGAACTATCATATGACTTAGCTATACCATTCTCATGTACATACCTGAAAGTCTCTAAGTCAACTACGTAAGAGATTCTCAGCTCACACATAAAAGCAGCATGGGGAGCAATGAAGATATGAGAATCCCTAGCTTGCTGCCTAGTTAGTCTAGCCAAATCAGTAAGCTCCAGGTTCAGTGAGAGACCCTGTCACAAAGAATAAGGTAGAGAGTGACTCAATAAGACATCTGACATTGACTTCTAGCCTTCACACACGTGTACACACACACACAACCACATAAACATGCCATTTAAAAGCTTATATAAGTTACTGCTACAAGACCAAGCTTACACAGCCCGACAAGAGGAACACTCCCACACTCAGGTCAGAAGCTAAATTATCAGTAGATCCAAGAGGGCACAGGTCAGACATCAGCATTTGAGAGCAAAAGAAAATGAAGAAATGAAGGCTTTTCTGACCTCTGAGGACTAAAGGTCCCTTTTACAGTAGCATTTTATAGGGTAGTGAGTAACAAGGAATTGGCCCACTGTGCTCCTTACTTGTTTTTTTTTTTTTTTTTTTTTTTGTATGTGCTTTGTTTTGTTTCTTGATTGGTGTGTGTATGTGTGTGTGTGTGTGAGAGAGAGAGAGAGAGAGAGAGAGAGAGAGAGAGAGAGAGAGAGAGAGAGATCCAAAGGATAAAAAGGAAAAAAGGCACGGAAACACTCAGTCACCTCTAGCAAGAGGGCTCATAAGATCCACTGAGTGAAATAACAGCCAATATCCCTTTGCAGGAGTGAAACACCTGCAGTCTGACCAGGCCTTCAGAGTGCTGATCACATGTCCAGAGCAGTGAATCGCCCTATTGTTTGATGAGGGTATGGTTGGGTTTAGAAGTGAATCTGGCTGATTCTTCGGATGGCCAATTTATTCAGTGCTTTATAGCTGAGGGGTCAAGATAGCCAGACGAAACAGTAAAGGGAAAGTGAAGAAATGGGTGAAAAGGGAAGTAGGGGTACCCTTTCTCTTGGCTTTGACCAAGAGCACCTGAACAGCACCAAGTTGAAGGGATTGTAGCATGGAAGCCACCAGGTTTATTTTTTGCCAAGACTGTCTCTGTGGTCGCAGGGATGGATCCACCCCAGTGCAGGACACTTGGGTTGCTGAGAATGGGGATGATGTCCCATAAATATTTTCGGTACCTCTCGTGATGCTGCTCCTTGTGCAGTGTGATACGTTTGCACATAGCCAACAATGCTGGCAAAGTGAGCCTGAGCAACAGGAGTGTGGAGTCATAGAAAGCATCTGTAAATTAGGAAGGTGATAAGATAGGAGGGTTGGGGCTCAGAAGGTGGCCCCATGGGTAAAAGCACTTGTCATACCAGTGTAATGACCTGAGTTCCCATCCCAGGAACCCACGTAAAGCTGGATGAGGTAGCACAAGGATCTGTAATCCCAGTGCTCCCATAGCAAGATGGGAGGTGGAGACAGGAGAATCCCCGGAAGCTCACAGACCAGCTACCTTGATATACACAGCTGTGTACAACATGACACACTGTCTCAAACAAGATGAAAGGCAAGGACCAACACCTGAGGTTGTCCTCTGACCGCCACATGCACGTACCGTGGCACATGCACACCCACACTCCCATACAAAGATTGCTTTAAGGTATGGAGCTGATATCTTTAGAGATCAACAAAACAAAGTTGAGACTGGAACTGTAAATTAAGCCCCACGTGGGCAGCAGTGAGGGTGGGAAGTGGGTGGTTTAACTAAGTAACCATGCTATTGTAGGGAGATTTTCTAGTGGTGGGTAGAAGATACCACTCTGTCCTGCTCTGGGACTCTACTTCTTTTTCCATGGAGTCTTTAAGTTATGAAAAACTAATGGAATTTTTTAGTTGCTTAATCCACACTGGCAAATGTATAAGAAACTAGTTCCAGTCCCCAAAAAGGATAGTCTTCTTGTTAAAGAACTTTCACTAATTCTTTGTAACCTGCTGGTTCTGGTTGGCCAATGTGGGTGGTCATGACGGCTGAGGAGGTCTTAGATGGAGAGAGCAGACTGAGACCTAGTTCTTGCCACAATCAGAGAAAGAATTTAGAGACAGACAATATAAGGATTTGGAAGGATCTTTTATTATAGAGGAAAGCACAAACTCCAGAGGTGAATGAGGGCTTCTCAAGAAAGTCAAGTTTACAGGCTTTTCTTGAAGAGCTTTACAGTAAATCTGGGTTAAGGGGTACACACTTTATTTTTTAACTTGGCTGATGACAAGGAACGCTTTATTTCTTTGTCATGTAGGATTCATGTTAGGAGGTCAGAAGCTATTTTTCTTTTAATACAAAGTCCAGCAACACAGTTGTTGATCCCGTACCTGTATATGTGGTTTTTAGAATATAAGCTCCTACTGTTTTTCTGTATTGACTGTTTTGTTGTTGTTTGGTTTGCTTACTTGTTGCTTTGCATTTTCCCTTTTACCCTTTCTTATTCCTTGGTCAGTTCCTATTTAGGGACAATGTCACTGAGGTGTTAAATCGCCTACCAAGCAGTTCATTTTTTATCATCTGATTAGGGCTTTGCTCTGAGCAGCCTTTGGGTTCTGACTGGAAACTGGCTGAACACTGGCAGGAAGAATGTCCTATGCTATCTGAGGTGTGAAGTGTGATCTGTTGGTGATGAAACAGTACATAGCTGCTGTACATGAGCCTCATCTACCAAGTGACTCATCTGGGCCTTGAGCAGTTTTCAACATCATGACCTGAGTCACTGTCTGTGAGTATTTGCAGAGCACCAGACATGGAGATGACTGTACTCAATGCCTAACAGAATGCAAAAAAGACAAGACACACAGCTAGTCAAATGCTGGAACTAAGCATACATATGAGCACAAAGCACAGAACAAACATGCTTGTTACTCCAAGCATACCTGGGTCATACATGATAGAATAAACCCACTAACACTCATCTTGAAGCTTGACAATGGATATTTGTGTTGAAACCTAGGAGAAATCACAGGGTCTTCCCCAGTGAAGGGTAATAAGAAAGACTTCTAGTTTGGGGACCTCAGAGTCAGGCTCTAAACTTAGGCTTGGAAGGGCCTTTGTTGACCACTGAGCCAACTATAGATTGCTTTCATGATGCCCCTAGTTAGTGGGCAACTGTCAAGTCCCTAAAGATTTGCAGAATTTTAAATTCTAGGAAAGATTTCATAGATTACAAAATGGGTAATTTAGAGCATGTCATAAAGAAATTCTAGGAGAAAAACAATTGAAATTATGATAGAAAAGCTATTACTCAATAGTTTCCAGCTGGTGAGTAAGAGAAAACCTGGACAGTGCCAGACTTCTTGAGGAAGGCAGCTGGGGCAATGCCCCTTGAGAGTGAGAGCTTTCATTAGGAGAGGTAGAAGCACTATGCCAAAATGGCATATTGGGGTCCAAAGCCAGAGAGGTGGGGTGCTCCTGAAACCCAAGAACAAGTGGGGTGGTCCTTTTGTAAATTGCTGAGGGAAAGGGGTTGTCTGTGAGAGAAGTCACTGAGGCAATAGGAAGTGGGAGATAAAGAAGCCTTCTCATCCTTCAAGTTCTCTAAGGAGGAGGGGCTGTTTTGCACTGCCCTGCTCTGAGATAGGACCTAAGGCCATAACCCAGGTGGCACCAGGGGGCTCCTTATTGCTTTCCTGCCTAGTCTTGGTCTTGGAAAACAGTGTTCTTTTAAAGTGATCTCATCGATTTTCTATGAGGCATTAGATTTGAACCAAGACCATTTTTTTCCATTGTCTCCATCCCAATTTCAAATTACTCTTTACTATTTCATATCTTTTTTATGTCTCATATCAGCCAGTGATAGCAGCAGAATAGAAAGAAAAAATAAACAGGACTATCTGTGGCTTTTGAAGGGCAGACACCTGCATGAGGAGCAGGCACAGCTTCTTATGTGATTTAAACAATGTCTCCAGTCTATATGCATTTACTGTATCCTCTATTAGTTTGGAAACAGAGTGTGTTTTTCCCCTAAGCCCTAAGCCTTGCTCCTCTTAAGAATTATCTCTCTCATTTCCCTCCTTCCCAGAGCATTTCAACTGTGCAAGAACAATCTAGAGGTGCCAGCAAACACCTGACTGCTATAAAACACTTCTAGCTTTTGACACACCCCATGTCAGAGATAAGAGATATTTATACTTTACTGTTGAAAGATTAGATCTTGCTTAAAGGCACTAAAAATAACCTGTACTGGTTTTTTGTTTGGTTGGTTGGTTTGGTTTTGGTTTTTTGAGGTAGGGTCTCACTCTAAGCCAGGCTGACCTGGAATTCACTATGTTGTCTCAGGCTGGCCTGGAACTCACGTTCATCCTCCTACCTCGGCCTCCTGAGTGCTGTGATTAAAGGTGTGTGCCACCACATCTGGCTTGTTTTTAAATCACAGAATGTGGGCTGGAGGGATGGCTTAGCGGCTAAGGCATTTGCCTGCAAAGCCAAAGGACTTAGGCTCGATTCCCCAGGACTCACATTAGCCAGATGCACAAGGGGGTGCATGCATCTGGAGTTCGTTTGCAGTGGCTGGAGGCCCTGGTGCGCCCATTTTCTCTGTGTGTCTCTCCCTCTTTCTCTGTCAAATAAACAAATAAATAAATATAAAAATAAAAATATTTAAATTACAGAATGTATTCATAACTTCATGTGGCTAACTCTAGGAATAACTATAGGCTGAATAGAAAGAGCCTGGTACATAAGTTCTCGAAACCAGGTAGCCATTGTTCACATAGACTGTTGATGATAATGATAAACATGACAGCAAAAGTAAGGATACCTTGAATTATTTTTATTTTTATTTTATTTTATTTATTTATTTGAGAGCGACAGAGAGAGAAAGAGGTAGAGAGAGAAAATAGGCGCGCCAGGGCCTCCAGCCACTGCAAGCAAACTCCAGATGCCAGCACCCCCTTGTGCATCTGACTAACGTGGGTCATGGGGAATTGAGCCTTGAGCCGGGGTCCTTAGGCTTCACAGGCAAGTGCTTAACTGCTAAGCCATCTCCCCAGCCCAATACCTTGAATTTTGAATGAAAACTGTTTTGAAATTAGGACTTCCAAGCAGATTTTGAAAGTAAAGCCACAAATTACATCATGTTTTGTTTCTAAAATGAGTTAATTTATAAATTATAAGGAAATGGACATTTTCATTCACTGTATGTAGTATATACATGTGGGAATACCTTTTTCACCAGGAAATTCCATTTCCAGTAATTAATTTTGCAAAAGTATTTGTACAGTTCCATAAATACACATGTTCAAAAATATTGTAATTTTTGGATATACTTTAAGACAAAATAATTGATATGTCCATGTACATGAGAAAATTAGATTGAATTGAAAATTAGATGAAATTAAAATTTGGAACTAAAAGAACCCATAATTTAAATAATGCCTATTTCTGGTAGATATCTTATGAGATTAAATTTTAATAAATTAAATTTTAAAAATTGGAGAGCTTCTTGTGACAAGGATAAAAATGAAAGAGAGGGGTTAGAGAGATGGCTCAGCTGAGCAGTTAAAAGCACTTGCTTGCAAAGCCTGACAGCCTGGGTTCAATTCCTCAAAACCTACGTAAAGCCAGATACACAAAGTAATGCATCCATCTGGAATTCATTTCAAAGAGCAAGAGGCCCTGGATTGTGAGCTCTCTTCCTCTCTCTCTCTCTCTCTCTCTCTCTCTCTCTTTCTGTCTTCTGGCAAATTATAAATAATTTTTTATTTGAGAGAGAGAGAAGAGAAAATGGGTGCACCAGGGCCTTCAGCCACTGTAAACAAACTCCAGACACATGTGCCACCTTGTGCATCTGGCTTACAGAGGTCCTGAAAATCAAGCCTGGGTCTCTTGGCTTTGCAGACAAATGCCTGAACTGCTAAGTCATCTCTCCAGCCCCAATAATATTCATAATAGGAGGAAAAGATGATGACATCAAAATAAAAGAGAGACTGATTGAGAGGGGGAGAGGATATGATGGAGACTGGAGCTTCAAAGGGGAAAGTGAGGGGAGGGAGGGGAATTACCATGGGATATTGTTTACAATTATGGAAGTTGCTAATTAAAAAAATAAATAAATAAAAATAAAAGATAAACATGTTTTTCTGTAAAAACAAAAATGGAAGAAAGCTTGCAAAGACCCTTCCTGATGTTGCCACTGGCTTTTCTGTCTTTCCCTCTCCCTCTTCCCCCTCCTCCCCTCTCTGTGTTTCCAGGTTCTTGGCATCTTACTCAAACAATTTAGAAAGGCTCAGGACTGATAGCTATGCAGCAAGACAATTCATTAGGAGTAAAATAAAAGTAAAGTTTAGAATGTGTTGCCAATGTGACAGCTCCCTGAGGGAGCTTCTCTTTTATAGGCTTCTTTTTTACAGGATTTTTAGGGGAGGATAGGCTGGTTGCTAGGAGTGTAGCTTGCATATTGCTCTCATTTGATTGACAGATCTGAGTTATATTACCTTTTCTCTGCTCACACATATTCCTTCACTTGATGCATTTGATTTTAATCATATGTGTGCCCAGTTATGCATAAAAATAAGATGGCAAGTACAGGAGTATCCCTAAAAGCTCACTTAGAAGACACAAGGTTACTATGCATGCACTCAAAACCATCCAGGCTGGATGACTCCCTGCTGTTGCAATCCCGATCTACCTAAGAACATACTTGAATTAGTACTGACCACAAATAATGATCACCAAGGGGAAGAGAGAACTATTTCATTGTGTGAAGTGGGATGTATATGAAGCTTGTGCAGATAGGGGTTCCAGGTTTCTAACAGATTGCTAGTGCAATGTGCAGGAGAAGGGTGTGTTTACTGCCCAAGCAAAGCAGCATCCTGGGCTGCTCTACCATTCACCATGCTTGCCTGCCTCAGGAGAGAGCCAGCTCTCACAGTTCATGGTTAATGTTTTAGATGACCGTTTACTTAAGTTCACAAGTCAACTCAAGTTCAACCCAGTCTAGTGCATTACAGTGGGATTCCAGACATGTGCAATGGTCAGGGTCATAACTAGGATCAGCATGAAGTTTTCCACAGACACGAGTTATTAGTTTGGTGTGCTTTTGCATCAAAAATCATTATTTAAGGATTGGGCAACTTTAGAGGGAGAAGGCCTGAATGTAACTGGTTAAATCAACACATTTCATTTTTAGTGAAATCTTATAAGGCTATGGTGATATCCACATCTTATAGACAATAAAATCAAAGCTTAAATTGCATGACTACCAAAACTGAGACTGGAATTAACTACATCCTAAATCAAGTATAATGGGTGATAAATTGTATAATGTATAATGAGTAATAAATGAAGAAATACTGAAAATTGTTCTTTCCTTTGGATTCTCATTTTTGCATTACCTTTTACTTTCTTTAGTTTTATTTATTTATTTGAGAGAGAGAGAGAGAGAATGGGTGCATCGGGGCCTCCAGCCATTGCAAACAAACTCCAGATGCATGCACTACCTTGTGAGTCTGGCTTATGTGGGTACTAGGGAACAAACTTGGGTCCTTAGGCTTTGCAGGCAAGTGCCTTAACTCCTAAGCCATCTCTCCAGCCCTGCATTACTTTTTTCTTTAATGTAGACATTACTACAAAATAGAAAAGTTTCAAATACAATTTCTGGATGATCTATAATTTTAATTATCAAAGTTTAGAACTTCCACAAAAAAACATTCTTAGTTGTGAACTCTTTTCTCCAGCATCTAGAGGGCTGGTATATCTCCTATAGCTGAATGCTATAGTGTGGGTGCAGATGCTGGGCAATGTCAACAGAGCTGAGAAATGGAAGCTGCCTCTTGAGCCTTCATCTTCATGCCCCACTCAGCTCCCATCACTTTCAGAGTTGAGCCCAAGGGCACCAGGAGAAGTGGGAAGTGGACCCTGAGACTATATGAAATAAAGCTTCAGGGCTACTCAAGAATACTGTCTCTATTCGATGCCTGCTCTCCTGGTATAACACTGGAAAAAGAAAAGATAGATGAATTGTATTCCAAAGACATTAATCCGTGACTCATCAAAGCATAGCTAGGAGGACTAGGATAGTGGTGCTAAAGTGATGGAGAGAGATGAGCCTTAGTACCACATACAGATGGATAGAAGAATTTAAAACTATTAAGAAGATACATCATGGTGAGAGGCATTCTGGCTAAGCAGACCTACAGATTCTTGGAGAAAATAGGCCAGGTGATGAACAGACATCGCCTAGAGCATGGTGGAGGAAAGGAATCCTGATCAGATATGGTGGGAGATCAGATAGCAAGTGAACTAATTTAGCAGGGTTCTTGGCTGAAAAGACTGTACAAGGAATTGCCAAAAGAAGAATTAGAAGCATGACTCAAATCAGGCCAAGCAGAGAATCTGTCACTATATAGAAGGTGCACTGCCTAGCCAGGGCTGGGAGCTGTACATATTTCTCTCTCACCACCACCCAGGAGAGTTCAATTCCCTTTGCCTCCTGGGCGTATGCTCCCTTAATCATTTCCAGGAGGCAAAAGCTCTAACTCTCCCCTAGGATCCAGTCACCATCAGGCTCTTAAGTCCATCAGGTGAAAACACTTTGTTGATTATGCCAGATACTTGAAAGTGAGATTCATTCACTCACATAAGCATCCTTCACAACAGTCACAATGAGGAAATAGACTTGCATTGTATTGTCTAAAATCCCCTCAGATGCAAAATCAGGGAAATCTAAAAGTCATTTGTGAAGTTCTGCTAAATCCCTGATTCCATTCTCATGGTTTGCTTGTTTCTCTTGTGCTGTGCCCTGGTCCTCAAATCACACTTGCAGCTTTAGTCTCTCACAACTCAGCTTTATCCTCAATTTGTAGACTCCAGAGGAGCTTGTTTCTGCTTTGTAGAACTGATCTATCCTCTGAATAGACACATGGTCATTCTTTATTTTTCCTTTTTAAAACAGAATCTATAATTCTATACAGAATAGTAGGTTGAATTGTGACATTCTCATCTATGCACATAATTTACCTTGATTATATTCACTACCCATCACACTCTCTTGCCACTCTCCCTCGATCTATCTTAGATCATGGCTAAGATGCTAGGCAACATACCAAGGGTTAAGTACCGAATACACAACTTGATCCAAGTAGACAACAATTTCTTTATTTTATAGCCACAGGTCCTATGTTTAGATTGCATTTCATTCTGTAAGGGAACAGTCTGTTTGTGGCAGGAGACACCAGTCAGATCTGAGGAAAAGAACTTCTGGCCACTGGAAGAGGGCTTATGGGCCTAAGGTAAAGCTGAGGAACGTGGTGAGTAGTGCTACAGATTGGTACCATTACCTCCTGCACCAGGATGCTGGGCTATAATTGCATTTAAACAAGTGGGCTTCATTTTGTGCCCACTGCTGGGAAAAGAAGAATTTTATGGTCATCTCATCCAATATAGAAAGACTGAGTTAAGGAGAAGCTTCTAGAAAGGTGCATGTGGATATATTTGAAGAAAACACTTAAAATACCCAATCAAAGGACCAGCAGACATGAGAGGTTCATTAATTCTTGACCCACCTACTCAATGAACTAGCTGATAGCCTAGCCTTTCAGAAAGAGCAAGGAACAAAACTCAGAGACAAACTTATTTCACAAGTGGCTTCGTTTTCATGAACTGCACGCAATTCCATGGAGCTGCATGCAATTATAAAAGGTAATAAACCTCTTTTCAAATGATGATTTGCAGGATAGTTCTTTCTAAAGCATAACTGTTGGATTAGCGAATTTAAACAAGTTGATGGAGGAGGAAGATGGGGGAGAGGTGGTAAGTGATATCATCTCTTGAAGTTTCAGTTTCTCCACAGCTTAACTTTTCCAGAGACTGCATAAAGAATCATCCCATTTTATTGTCAGGAAGAAATCTCTAAGGATTGACAAAAGAACATATAATCCACAGATACTGCATTTTACAGTCGGATTGGGAAGCTCTGCCTACTGCATTCTACCACATGCAGAGCTATTTTAATAATTAGCAGTCATGAAAGTTAGGCATGCGGAAATAAGAATCAAAATGGTTAGCAATGTCAACTTTCCTTATTGCATATTTAACAGATTTGTAGAGTTATTTCAGTGGCTTAGAGCAATGTCTTCTATAATTGTGCTCATGTATCCTCCCTTGTTTCTCCTGCATTTGGATGTTTCATCGGATAATTTTTTATTCGGGGCACATTGGGTAGTGCAGAGGCAGACAGTGTCTTTCCTCCCCTCTAGTAGGTTTCATGCTGAGATTGTTGTAAGAACAGACAGACTGACAAGTTTACATGACTTGAGAGCCTTCAGAAATGAGGCTCCAAAGAGCAGGACAGTATTTACCTGCTTAGGTTTGATGAGGAGTGGGCCGCTATGTAGAAATGTGATTTCCCAAAAAACATAAGATTCAAATGGAAATACCAAAGGCCTGTCTCTTCAGATTCTTCTCCCCTCTCTGTAACATTCCTTTCTTCCAGGTGTGGGGCAGACTCCTCTGGAATGAAATTCTTCTGAACTACTATCAGACAAGCTAGGTTAGAGAATTTCTCATGGCCAGTTCCCTGACAGAAAGGCCAGGAGGAAAGTTAGTAAAACATTTTTCTTCTTCATGCCTTTCTTTGCAGGAAAGATGTTCTTGGCTTCAAGATACCCCTCACCTCTCCCTTCCTTTTCTCTCTTCGGCTTTGGCCTCAACCATCTCTTCCCTCCTTGCAGATCACTTTCCCCTAAAGAGTCTTGTGAGGCCAAGCTCACCCTGAGCCTGGGGAAAATGCACCCTACATGGATATTCCCACCAAGTCCCACCTTAGCTGTACACGAAGCAGGAACATGAGATTACAATATATTGACTCACAGCACTCCAGAGAACTCTAACCAAAAGTTATAGTTTGAAGGCCTTATGGCTAGTTCCCTACCTTTCTCAGACAGAGGCGCTGATCACCTCCCCTCAACACACACACACACACACACACACACACACACGTAGGTTGATACTGGATCTCAGTATGTGCCTGGAGTCAAGGATCTCAGACATCCTGCAGTTACTGAACCAGTCAATCAGAGCAAGAGCAGGAGAAAGGGGCAGTGGCATAAGGCCAGGGGCTCTAGACTTCAAGAGTCAAGCCCTCAGCAACCTCTGAAGGGCTGAATCTGTGGAGAGTGCCTACACTGCTGTGGACAACTCAGGTGAGCTCCCTGGACCTGCCCAGGCACATTCAGAACTAATAAGGAATAGGGCCTGGGGCAGGGATACCCTGGATATAGGAGACAGTCTCAACATGACCTCTGCAGACTGGTGTGGAAAAGTAGAGGAGGCTGGGTGGGAAATCCAAGGAGATACTGAAAACCTCCAGTATCCTGGGGTTGTGTAGGGTCCCAGTGAGTGAAAATCCCAATCTGCCCACAAGAAGAGGTAAGTCTGTCACCTGTGCATTGGATGCCATGCCTACTACTCCCTGTGCCTACACCTGGCACATCCATGCCAGGTAAACGCCTTTGGTCTCAGAGGCACGTGCAGAGGGAAGAGCAGGTGGCATGCCCCAGCCAGGCCCTACCTAGCATGTTGCATGGGCTATGTAAGACCTGAGCCCAAAGTCCTGGATGCAACCTACTCTTGTACCTCAGTCCAACCCACACTGGTGTCCAGCGACCTGGCCATGTGGCCCCTTTCCTCACTGGCAGTGGAAGGGGATTTTGGAGGTATAGTCACAAGTCTTATACAGAGGGGCAGAGAGACTCTAAGGAGGAGATTTCAGACAATTTAATTTAAGAAGAGTAGGGGTTAAGATATAGTTCACTTCCTACTATGTGTTAGACAAAAAGATGTCAGGCGGGCCCCATTTCTTCAGGTTCCCTTTGTCTGTACTTGGGAGCAGATGCTGTAACCATGATATCTTTTTAAAATTTTTTTAATGACAACTTCCATAATTATAAACAACATCCCATGGTAATTCCCTCCCTCCCCCCCACTTTCCCCTTTGAAACTCCACTCTCCATCATACACCCTCCCCCTTTCTATCATTCTCTATTTTATTTTGATGTCATGATCTTTTCTTCCTGTTATGATGGTCTTGTGTAGGTAGTGTCAGGAACTGTGAGGTCATGGATATCCAGGCCATTTTGTGTCTGGAGGAGCACATTGTAAGGAGTCCTACCCTTCCTTTGGCTCTTACATTCTTTCTGCCACTTCTTCCGCAATGGACCCTGAGCCTTGGAAGGTGTGATTGAGATATTTCAGTACTGAGCACTCCTCTGTCACTTCTTCTCAGCACCATGGTGCCTTCTGAGTCATGTCAAGGTCACTGCCATCTGAAAAGAGAAGGTTCTCTAATGAAAAATGAGAGTAGCATTAATATATGGGTATGAACATTAAGAGAAGTGCTTACTGGGCAGTTTGGTGAGCATAGTATATACATTTAGCCAGACACCAGCAGACGTTACACCCCTACGGCTCATAACTACTCCTGTTGTAGGTTTTCAGTATCAGGAATGTATTCCCTCCCATGGAGCGGGCCTCCAGTCAAATTAAAGGGAGGTTAGTTTTCCCCCATAAAAGATATGGAACTATTGCACCTGTTGGCTCATTTGGCCTGGCTGGCCAAATATAAGGCTTGCAGTATCCACTGTTGAGTATCTTCACTGGTGACTTCTCTCTCTCCCAATGAACTGCATGCAGCATGGTTTTTTCTAGCTTTCTGTCAGCTGGTCTACATGGAGGAGGTTTTCAGCTGAGCTCCAGAAGGACTTCTCAGTGGCCTTGCAGCCCAAGTATGTGGAGTCTTCAGCAATAGGGTATTACCATCTATTCCTGGTGGAAAACCAAGGGCCTCAATAATGGCCTGTAATGTTTGGGGTGCACCAGGGACCTCCCTGGCCAACAACTCTCTGGAAGGTATCTCATCCCTGGCACTGAAAATTTTCTAGTAACAATCTATGGCTCCTGAGTGATCCATTGTCAAAAAAAGTAGGTTTCCATATGACTTATTTATGTCCTCTTAGATTTTGATTAGCCCTCCCTCCACCTTTCCTTTACTCAGTCTCTTCCCCTGACCTCACTTTAGGCCTTTTCACCCCCCATTAATCTGTTCTTCTATTTACCTATATACAATACCATCCTATTAAGTACCCCCTCCCTCCCTTTCTATTACCTTTATATCTCCTTTCTAGTTTACTGCCCTCTGCTACTGAGTTTTCTTTACACGGGTGCACTCAGTACCATTTGTACAAATCTTCAGCCAACTATATCCTAAGTTCCTAGTTGTTGCTTTAACTCTCAAGCCACAAGAGATCCTCTGATCTTTCTCATAACCTAATTGTCAGTTGTCACAGTGTTCTATTTCTTTGAACCCAAGGCAGGTGTTCTTGTGTTTGGTGACTTATGCAAAGTTCTCCACATGACTGTTTTAATCCAACCACCTCCTTAACTATTTCTCCAGTCTTTTCTTTTTACTTTAAAGAATATTTAATTTTATTTTGCCACAGTAGCCTTTATTACTAAGGAGGAATTAAGAAGGCACTTCAGAAGCATTGTAGTCAAACTTGTGTATTTCTTCCCATTCTAGGGTTTTGAAAAATGTTTCCTGTTCTCCTGTCACTTCTTTGCTTGGGAACAGCCTCAGAAGCTCCAACCCTTGATTCCAGTTTTGATTCTCAGTGGCTCAAGTGGAAGGCAAAACATGGAAAAGCATACAGATTGGTTGGTAACATGGAAACTATCTGAAAGGACCCCAGACAGCATGACTCTTGCTGTGGAGAGCTTATGACCATAGAATAGGTCCTAAAGGCAGCAACCATTGTGAACATAATGCAGGGAATCTCTCTGCTGCCAGTGGGCATGGGGAATGGCTTTCTGAAATGTACAGAAATTCATAGACACAATTTGTCTCCACCTATGGCAGTAGGCCCACTCGATCAGCTTGTGTCATTGAAGTAGAAAAATAGTCCAACAGCTATGTTTATTTCTTTTTAAAAATATTTTATATTTATGTATTTATTTGAGGGGGGAGAGAGAGAGAGAGAGAATGAATATGGGTGCACCAGGGCCTCCAGCTGCTGCAAATGAACTCCAGATGGATGTGCCACCACCTTGTGCATCTGGCTTACATAGGTCCTGGGGAACCGAACCTGGGTCCTTTGGCTTTGCAGGCAAACGCCTTAACCACTAAGCCATCCCTCCATCCCAGTTATGTTTATTTCTAGAATGAAGGACAACAAAGAGCAGTATGGGAGAAGAATATGCAAATGATTGAGCTGCACAACAGGGAACACGGCGAGGGGAAGCACAGCTTCACCGTGGAAATGAACGCCTGTGGTGACGTGGTAGTGTGACTCGGATTGCCTGACTCCGTGCTTCTTCGCTTTAGTTCTTTACAAGTATGCTCTTCATGTAAAATGTTTTATTTGCTTTTCCTTAAAGACCAGTACAGAATTCAGGAACATTATGAATGGCCTTCAATATTGGAAGCATGAGAAGAGGGAAGTATTTCAACAACCTCAGCTTGAAAATGCCCCCAAATCAGTGGATTGGAGACAGAAGGCTATGTGACTCGTGTGAAGGATCAGGTGTGGCAGTGTCAGGACCACACCTTCCGCTGCCCATAGGAGAGAGCCAGGAAGGAATTAATGTCCTTGCCTTGGTCTACTGTGGAGCGACATGCAGTTTGTAATTTTATAGACTATTCAACTTGGAAATTATCAACTCTGGCTTTTGGTTTTGTGGATGACAGCCTTTTCTTTCTGTTTAGGGCAACTGTGGCTCTTGTTGGGCTTTTAGTGCAAATGGTGCCTTAGAAGGACAAACGTTTCTGAAAACGGGTAAACTGGTCTCGCTGAGTGCACAGAACCTAGTAGACCGTTCTCAACCTCAAGGCAATTTGTGCTGCAGTGGGGGCCTGGTCCCTAATGCTTTTCAGTATGCGATGGGCAATGGAGGTCTAGACACAGATGAATCCTATCCATATGAGGAACAGGTAAATAGAGCTCCTGTGTTATAGACATTCCAGCTTTAGGTAAGGGGAGCAAATGCAGAGCTGGTTTGCCAACTGCCAAATTCACATTGAGAGGTATCAGGGCTGTCATTACATTATCAGCCTTTGCACAGTTCTCTGAGGTCAGGGACTCCATGGAGCTGTTCTTACGGAACATGGAGAATGTGGAAACCATTCCATATACAATACAGAGTCCTCCTCTGGGAACATTTCTTATGCATGGGAAAATCTACAGGGTCTCACAAGGATATGTGAGCTAATCCTCACTTTCAAATCTGCTGCAGCACTTCCTGCCTGGGATGACTTGTCACAACACAGACTGGGATCCTCAGCTGCACAGTGCTGAGTGCTGTGGTTGAAACTCATGTTCCCAGGAGGTGGATGGCGGTAGCCAACTCTCTTCTCTTTGTGCCTTTACAAGGATGGACCCTGAAGGTACAAGCCTGAGAATTCCAGTGCTAATGTCACAGACTTTGAGAGAGTCCCATCTAATGAAGATGCCCTTATGTGAATGCTGCGACAACTGTGGGGCCCATCTCTGTAGCCACTGATGCTAGCCAACATTCTTTCCAGTTCCATAGGAATAGTAAGCATATTTCCCTCCATAAGGTCATAAAAAACTGTGATACCACCAATGGAATGTCAATGTAATGATCTAATTGCTTTGGTATATAAAATTTCATGTAAATATTTGGGCCCATGGGTCTGTTATTCTGTATGTGCAGTGGTTGTGTATATTGTTTTCATTTGACATACTTTGAGCACAGCCCTATGGATATGAGTACTTCATATATTTAAATAGCTTCATTATTTATTATATGCCTTAATATAACTTTTTTCCCAAGATCTTTACTCAAGATTGTGTTTCTTTATTAAATCTTAAAGGAGCTCCTGACTAGAAGTCATTTCATATGCTGTGATTTTTCCTTTGACTGGTGCTTTTTATGTAGCAATATAAGATTTTAAAGAGTGGCCTTACATGCATCTAGGCAATTGTTTTACAAGAAAAGAAAGATACTGATTTGCATTTCTACAGCTTTATGTGAGAATGTGTATCACTATTCTTGATAGCAACTGATGCTATTATTAGATCTTATGTAGAGTTTATGTCATTTTAGTGAACCTATAAATGCTTCCCTTGTTGTTGGTGACAGCATGTCACTGTCAGGTCCCGAGAGTCTCACCCCAACTTTGATTTTATTTTCCAGGCATCTATTATGACCCAAAGTGTAGTAGCACTTACCTGGACCATGCTGTTCTGGCAGTTGGCTGTGGCTTTGAAGATGACAAGCGATATTGGCTCATCAAGAACAGGTATAAATTGCCTAGTGTTTGTGTTTGACATTCCAAAAGCAATTCCTGTTTGCAGCCAATATTTGGACACAGGTCCGAGAAAGCTTATCCCACTTAGGCTGAACAAATAAATATGAGTGTGTGATTATAACATTTACGATTCTGTCACAGGCTTTCTGGGGGGATTAATATAGTGTTTGTACCATCGCATATCTCAATTCTAACAGAATTTTAATTCTGTACTAGACATGGGTGGAAAGACACATTCATCCCTTCTCTGTCTCTGGCTTATACTGTCCTGTGTAAGGTTATTGTTTGTATTTAGGTGTAACAGATGGCTGAACATCCACCTTTTCTGATCCTTTCTGTTAATTGTGGTCTATGCCAGAGTTGAGTTGACGTGTGTTGTAATAATGGTATGATGCTATTTTCTTTCTTTTAAACTGAAAACTTCTTTAAGCTGGGGTGAATTGTGGGATATGAATGGCTACATGAACTTAGCCAGACAGGAACAGCCACTGTGCTATTGCCACAGATGCTAGCTACCCCATTGTGTAAGCTATAGGACCATGACAAGGAAGGACTTGACTGGGCACAGCAAGTACAGAGAAGAGACTTCTCAGTGACCAGCCTATGCTGAGTGATTGAACATCCATATTGTGATGTGATTTTTGGGACATGTTTACTCTAGTAAAACAATACCACTACTTTACTTATAATATAAACCCTTTGTATTAATGCCACCTATGATGAGTATGAGCTTTCATTTTTTAAAACAATGCATCAAATTATGGCTGTTTAAATAAAACAATTTCAAATGTAGTGTGTTGAATTCTTTCTGATTTTATTGCAGCAATTAATACTTTGGCATGTGTATGTGTGTGTGTGGTATGGTATGTGTGGGATGCATGTATTTGCACATTTATATGAACTCAGGTAGACACACATGTGTACATGTGTGAAGAGGCCAGGAGTTGACATGGGGTGTCTTCCTCAATCACTTTATTTTTTGAAACATGATCTCTCAGTGGACATAGAGATCACTGGTTTGACTAGACTAGCTAGCCAGCAAGCCCCACAGATTCAGTGTCTGTCATCCCAGAACTGGTATCATGAAACCTGACATTTTATGTAGTTTCTAGGGATCTGAATTCAAGTCCTCACATTTGTGTGGCAAGCATTTTACCCACCAAGCCGTCTCCCCAGGCCAGCAGTGACTTCTCTTTGGTGTATGTGTTTAGTGATATGTATATGTGATAAGAGTTTTAATAAAGGGAATAACAGCTCTTAAAAAAAAGCAGACATCACTCAGGAGGCAGAGGTAGGAGGATCACCATGAGTTCAAGGCCACCCTGAGACTACATAATGAATTCCAGGTCAGCCTGATCTAAAGTGAGATCCTACCTTGAAAAATCAAAAAAATAAAACGAAATAACAGACATGAGGGCTGGAGGCATGGCTTAGCAGTTCAGGCATTTGCCTGCAAAGCCAAAGGGCCCAGGTTCGATTCCCCAGGACCCACGTTAGCCACATGCACAAGGTAGCATATGTGTTTGGAGTTTGTTTGCAGTGGCTGGAGGCCCTGGAGCACCCATTCTCTCTCCCCCCTTTCTCTGTCAAATAAATAAAAATATAACATTAAAGAAAACAGACATGAGCCAAGCATGGTAGTACACACTGTTGTCTCAGCATTTGAAAGACAGGAGGTGGGAGGATCCTTTCTTTCAGGCCATTCTGAGCTAGGTGCCAAGTTCTTATGGTACATTTTGTAAAATTTCAGACCATTCATATTTATTTGAATCTGAAAAGTTCTAAACTGTTCTATTTCGTTTTATAAAATCATTTTTGAGTGTGTATGTGTGGTTAATATGTGTGTGGGTGCATGTATATGTGTACACATGCATTCAGAGGCCAGAGGTTGATGTCTCAGTCATGCTTCATCTTATTCTTCAAGACAGGGTCTCTAGCTGAACCGAGAGTTCAATGATTCAGCTAGTCTAACCAGGCAGTGGGCCCCAGAGAGTCTGCCTCTGCTTCTCCTTCCCCAGGCACAAACCACCATACTTGGTGCACACTGCATCTGCATGTTTCAGTTTTCAATTTTTGTCATAAATCTTGAAATGTTTGTTTCCCTCTCATGGCCTCTGATTTCTCATGAGCAGACTGTGAGCACCTCATCGGCAAAGAAGAGGATATCAACAACCTGTGACAAGAACTTAGGACCTGAACATCCAAGCTCTACTGACAAGCATTGCCTCTCAAAGCCTCACCTAAAACATCTGCATGCTTCCAGGACCAGCTGGAACCCAAGATTCAAATGAGTACAATTCAGGTTGGCAACTCTTAGTAGCCCCTTTCTACTGTGTTTCTCAGGTACAGTGGTGTGTGTGTGTGTGTGTGTGTGTGTGTAGTTTTTATTGTACAACTTGACATCATGTCAAACCCATTTGCAAAATGCCTTTTCACCTGTCATGAGAGATTGATCATCTTTGCATGTCTGTATTTACAAGCTACAATGATATTCCTTGGCCAGGCAGTGGAAGCCATATTTTGGTGAAATTCTAGTCCAGAAGCTACTACCATGAAGTTACTCTGTAGATGTGTTTAGCATTTACAATCAAGGGACTTGAAGGGAGATGACTTTGGGTCATGTGAGTAAGCTTTATCTCATCAGATAAAGACCTTGAAAATAAAACTAGAGTTTTTCAGAAAAGAAAGAATCCTGGGGGTGGGGGGGATTGGAGTAAGTTGAGGACAAGGACCAACTAAAACAAATTGTTTTTGAAAATGCCAGAATAAATGATACCTAAATCTTTGTATACCGACTAATAAAAATAGAAAAGAGTATAACATTGAGGTCCTGCCCAAGTTTCCAGCCCACCCATCTGCCACCTGCGCTATGAGTCTCAGACCTGCTAGCCCACATACTCGTGTGTGTGTGGTGCCCTACCGGTCCATGGCTCTGTTTATCAGGACAATACTGGCTGCCACACATTATAGATCCACCCACCATATTTCTCTTTTCTTTTGTACCTTTTTCATTCTGCTTCTTGCCCAAACAAAGGTGATCAATTGTCATTAGGTGAAAGTGTAAAGAACATGTTGGTTTTCTTCAGGAGAAATGAAGTGAAAAGCATTTAGGGTGATCACTAATACATTTATTAATTTCTACCTTTTTTGTTCTTTAAATATTTTATTTATTTATTTATTTGAGAGAGAGAGAGAAAGAGGTAGAGAGAGAGGGAGAGAGAGGATGGGCACACCAGGGCCTCTAGCCACTGCAAAAGAACTCCAGGCATACCCTGTGCATCTGGCTTTACTTGAGTATTGGGGAATTGAACACAGGTCCTAAGGCTTTGCAGGCAAGCACCTTAATGGATGAGCCATCTCTCCAGCCTACCTTTATTTTTTAAATTTATTTATTTGCACAGGGGTGTTAATGGGCATGTCAGAGTCTCTTACTGCAAATGCATGTAAGTGGCTTGGAAATTCAACCTGAACAGACAGGCAGGCTTTGTAAGCAAATGCTTTTTAACTGCTGAGCCATTTCTCCAGCCCTTTCTTGGCTTTTTTACATTTTGTTTATGAATTTGCACATGTTTGTGCCTGCATGTGTGTATGTTGCTGCAAACAAAGACCAGATGCTTGCACCACTTTTTGCATACAACTTATGCGGGTGGCTTGGAAATTGAACCCAGGCCAGCTGGCTTTACTCAGACTGACATGTTTTGCAAGCAAGCACCTTTAACCACTGAACAAGCTTCCCAGTCTACTACTTTCATATATTCTTTTAAATCTTTTTACTTTTAGAGAGAGAGAGAGAGAGAGAGAGAATGGGCCCACCAGGTCCTTCAGCCACTGCAAATGAACTCCAGGTGCATGCCACCTTGTATGTCTGGCTTACATGGCTCCTAGGGAATCAAACCTTGGTCCTTTGGCTTTGCAGGCAAGCGTCTTAACCACTAAACCATCTCTCCAGCCTTCCTTTATCTATTTTGATGTTAAGAATGCCTTTAATAAAAATGCAAAAAGTGAGGCTGGAGAGATGGCTTAGCAGTTAAGGCACTTGCCTGTGAAGCCTAGGGACCCAGGTTCAATTCCACAGATACAAGCCAGATACACAAAATGGCACATGCATCTGGAGTTTGTTTTCAGTAGCTGGAGGTCCTGGTATGCTCATGCTGCCTCCCTCCCTCTCTTTCTCTTTCTCTCTCTCTCAAATAAATAAAAATTTAAAAAATACGAAAAGCAGTTAGGGAGATGCCTCAGTAGGTAAGAGTGCTTGCTGTACAGCATGAGGACCTGAGTTCAAGGCCCAAAACCCACATAAAGATGCAATTTTTGTGGGAGAGAAGTACAGCATGGCCACACCTACCTATAACTCCATCTCCAGGAGCAAGCTCGGTGGTGGACAAAAGCAAGAGGATTACTGGAGCTACTGTTCAGCCAGCCTGGCAGAAAACTGGTGAGCTCCAAGTTTCAGTGAGAGACCTTTTCACAAGGAAACTGGGAGGGAGAGCAAGTGAAGAGGATCCCCGAGATCCTCTTCTGCTTTCTGTATGTGTGCACATGAGGAGCACACATCTGCCCCCACATGCATAACTACCCTCCACACACATACCACATACTATGCACACACACACACACACACACACACACACACACCACCCCAGAACAAATTTATTTCAACCATACATAAAAAAATGAATGGGTTTGGTTTGTAAGTCCCAAGCATTTTCAAACTGCTACATAATTTTCCAAATATAAACTCTCTCCTTATTGATGGTATTTCTACTATTCTCATCCTTTTTCTATTACAAAAACACTTAAATTTTTTAAAGGCTGCTATACTTTAGGTATTGAATTATCCTCAAAGGCCCCTATATTTAAGGCTTGGTCATTAGATTGGGGCTATTGTGAGGTGGTGTTGACCTTCAGGAGGAGGGGTCCGTATGGGAGGTCCTTAAGTAATTGGGGGTGTCAGCCCAAAAGCAACTGTGGGATCTGAACCCCTTCTTCTCACTTTTATTTCCTAGCCATGAGGTGAGCAGTTTGCTCTGTCACATAAGCCCTGCTAGTGCTATCTAGAACCCACATCAGAAGGCCAAAACCAAAGGGCTACCAGATCATAGGTTCCAGTACTGTGAGACAGAGCCAACCTTCTCCTTCTATGAGTTAGTTATCTAAAGTATTGCATTATGGTGTAGAAAGCTGACTAACTGGCGGTGGCCTTGCATCTGCAGCAGTCGGCTCTGAAGTGTGACGCCGCTGGAACTCCGTCTTGCAAAGCTGTGGAATCCGAGACTTCCCTCGGCAAAGCCGGGAGGCCTTGCAGTGACCTCCTAGAATGCCTGCTGCCTGCCAACCTGCACTACTGCTATCTCTTTCTTGGAAATTTTTGGAATTATAATAAGTGTACTGTTGCTTATTTTTGCTTTCATTCTCCCCTTCTCAGTAGTAATAGGGTACTCCAATTCAGACGTGTTTATACAGTCACCAATGATTAAACAGGAAAAGAATGTTTCTGCAGAAATTTCTAAGGCTGTAATGTTTAAACAGACTATGGATCCTGAAACTACCTGTAGTTTCAATGAACAAAGTTTCTTAACACCACAGATGTATATTTCACCTAATGAGACATGTTCCTTTCAATGCTATGCTACCTGCCTTACCAATTGTTCCCAAGAAACAAACAAGAAAATTCTTGTTGTCAAGATGATTACAGGAATTAACGGGCATGTTTCCTGAACCTACAGATGACTTACGAGAAAAGGAGCCTGAAACACTAGGGAGCAAAAGTAAACATCTTTCAAATAATGGGGTTGGGCCCACACAAGGAAGTAAAACAGAATATGTAACTTTCACAATCAACAATAGAGTCTGGTGGGCTCCTAAAGGAAAGACATCAATGCAAAACACTGGTTGGATAAATCAACCTTTACTATATACAGGGGCATACATTAATGGAGTAAGAATAGTCTGGGAAAAGAGTTAAATACCAAAATCTTCCTTTTATGGACAGACTTGCAAGGTCAGGACCAAACTGTAAAATGGAGCAACAAAGAAAGGTCATAGAGAGACAATTAAATCAGTACTGGATTAGAAATAGAGAAATGTACAAGATAATATTATGTAGAGAGCGGCTAACACTGCCCTTTCTGAGGTAAAAAATGTCTATCATCTTATAGCCGCAAGAGCTGCCTGCCAGGACTCTTGGCTAGTTTCCATGAGCCTGGGTAAGATATTAACCAGCTTACAATCTTTGACTTTCTTGTTTAAGATGTTACCAGAATGCCTATGGGGCAAGAGGTTTGTGAGTTAAACAGAAGCAGGGGCAACCAAGGGAAAAGAGAAATATCGTGCAAGATTTCTTACAGAATAGGAGCTACATGAATAAGTTGCTATGTCTTACTTGCAAAAAAAATATAATGCATTGTAAAAATATAAATAAAGAAGCAGAGCTTTGCTCTGAGTCCAGTATGTTTCACCCGAACTACTGGTCCACATCATTTCCTCACAATGCCAACTGCACACAACCCCTTCGAGTTCTACAGCCCTGCTGAGGTTGAACCTCAGCGACTAATGGCAAGGCCAGTGTGGGCTTCTTTGTAGATGCTAGGCTATGGGCCTGCCAGCTCAAAGGCCCTACACATATAAACTTGCCAATGTTATTAGAATCACCAAATTACCCTCCTCAAAGATTGTTCCCATCCCCTCTCTCTCAGCACCCAAAAAACAAAACTCTTGTTCTCCTTTTCAAGAGATCAAAAGAGTTCTGATCATGTATTAATATTCTGTTGCTTCTGCTGCAGCTGCCGAGCCAGCATGGACTGAGGAACAATGCTGAATGCAGAATTATAGCCAAGGTGAAATGTGCCTTTACATTGTGTAAAACCTCTGCCCCAAACTGACAAGGAAAAGGAGAGATATGCTTCCTCCAGAGCCTCCTCCCAGCTCTCTGTCCACACCCTGCCTTCTCCTCAATCCAGTGAATTATTGCCACAGAATGTCTAATGCTAGGTCATTCCTGATTTTATGAATTATCTAATTTTGTCTTGATGCATCTTTAGTTTAAGCACCTCCAGTTTTGATTTTTCAGTGTTATGTCACTATTTTGGACTTCCAGGTTCATGTGTACACATAACAATTATTGTTCAAACAAGCTGAGCTCTCAGTGGTATGTGCTGGACCACTTAAGCCCTTAGCAGTGTGGGCAAGAATAGAGTCATTTAACCTGGTTAGACTCTAGGGTTGCATTTCCCAAAAAATAACATGGAAAAGTTGAAAACAAGAGTCATTCATTTTTAAATATTAACTATATGATATGGGCCCATATCATATAGTTAATAAGCTACCATTGTTCCATTCAAACAGTTTTTAGCCATCCACCGAAAAAGTCTCAGTCAGAAACTTGATAATTTAATAGCCATGAGATTTATAACTCAAAACTTAGCCAAAATAAGGCACAAAAAACTCTTCTACTGAATTAAATCAGCATACGTTTTTGTACATAATACATTTTATATATGGAGAAGGAAACTAGTCAACAAGAAACTAAATTGGAGGCTGAGGAAATAGCTCAATGGGAAAGGTGTTTGCTATGCAGGCTTGAGGGCATGAGTTCAGATCTCCAGTTCCCTTGTAAGAGCCAGGCATGGTGATGTGTGCCTGTAAGCCCAGTGCTGGGAGGCTGAGATGAGGAGGATCCCCAGGGTTTGCTGTCTAGCTAGACAGATTGATGAGTTCTGGGTTTAGTGGATGATCTTGTCTCAAAAATAAGATGTAGAGTGAGTGAGGAAAACAACCAATGTCAACCTCTGGCCTCCACACATATGCACACACACACTATGAACACACACACACACGCACAAAGCTAAATTGAAATTTCATGACAATTCATAATGGATCTATGAGCTTCTTACCCCCAAGTGGACAGCTGATGACAAGATGAGTTGGTAGACGTAGAATTACAGCTCCTTCTTGACTATTTGCTGCTGATTGTGACAGGTAACACACAGAAGTATTCTTTTCACATGTGAATTTTATTTGTAGCCCTTTGACCATAGCACTGCTTCTTGCTTTTAACCCTGTGACAGTTGGCTGCTGCTCTTTCGAGTGTGATCTGGAGGGTTGGCACTTTTTCCTCATCCATGACACCTCCATTTAGCATTCATCATCAGTCCTTAGCACAGAGTGCAAGACAACAAGAAGAAAACTCTTAGGCCACACCCACTACCTGCCTGCCTGGTTCCTCTGCACACAGGCAAGATATTCCTGAACATCATCTGGGGAACCCAGAATGAGAGGGACTCGCTGGTGAATACTCTCTGGCTTCACATCTAACACAGGCTGGGTGCCTGTGGTTGCCATGCCTCCTGCCTGCTCAATGATGTATGCCACAGGATTGCATTCATACAGGAGCCGGAGCTGGGGAGAGACAGGGAGAGATAGATGTAAGTTGTGCAAAAGGACAACATACAAACTGTGTGGTAGTTTAAATGTACAATGTCTCCTGTACACTCATGTGTTTGAACATTTAATCCCCACTTGTTGGTGCTGTTTGGTAAGGTTGGAGATCCTTTGGAGGTGGACCCTTGCTGGAGGAAATGTGTCGTGCGCAGCACTCGGCTCACCCCTCTACTGTCTCTGTACTGGTGTTGAGGATGTGGCGCCCTGCTATCTGCTCCCACCACACTTCCCCTACCACAATGAAACTGCCTCTCCAAACTGAAGCAGAATAAACCCTTTTCTTCCATAAGCTGCTTCTAGTCAGGCATTTCTCCCCAAAAATGAGAACATAACTTTTATGTTCCATGAAACTAGAGGAGGAAAATAAATTCTGAGCTGTCTCATGAGTGTACACAGTGAGCATGCATGGTGAGCGTGTGCGCGTGTAGTAAATGTGAGTGATGTCTGAGCTTTCCAACCCACAATAGACTGGTGCAGGTGCTGAAACTCATCATGTACCCTTGAGAGACACCTCTGGCCAGGCGTAGCTGAGACCCCTATCTGTCTGTCTGGTGACCTCTGTGCCTATGAGACATGCTTTTTGTTTGTTTGTTTTGGTTTTTAGGGGTAGGGTCTCACTTTAGCCAAGGCTGACCTGGAATTTACTATGTCGTCTCAGGGTGGCCTCGAACTCACAGTGATCCTCCTACCTCTGCCTCCCGAGTGCTGGGATTAGAGGCGTGCGCCACCACGCCCGGCGAGACCTGCCTCTTTTTCAGTTTACCTTTGGCTTTGTGTTGTTTTGTTTTTTTTGGTTTTTTATTTTTAGTTATTTTCGAAGTAGAGTCTCACTGTAGCCCAGAGTAACCTAGAACTCACTCTCTAGTCCCAGCCTGGTCTTGAACTCACATTGATCCTCTGCCTCTCAAGCACTGGAATTAAAGGCATGCACCACTGTGCCTGACTGGGCTTTGTCTTTTGAGATAAGGTCTTGCTATGTAGCCCAAGCTAACTTGAATGTTAGATAATGAAGTCAGACTGTAAGCAATTAGCCTGTTGGTTCACATGCTTTTTAAACTTCAGCATTATTTTGAAAAGCACTTTCTGGAGCCAAGTCACATTTGCTGTGACCTCGAATACTCCCATGTAGACAACTGGTCTTCATAGCAAAAAGCACTTTAGCCTGCAGGCCTGTCTGTGTGATCTACTCTTTTTTGACAATTAAGATCTACTCACAGCCAAACAGAGGCATGTCCACACAAGAGAGAAGTATGTATGTGTGTGCACACATGCACATTTCATGCATGTGTGTACACACAAACATGACACAGAAACCAAGAGCTGAAACACGCAGCTCAGGAACCAAGGGTACCTTCAATATGATCAATGGTCATAGTGCCATAAACAGATATATTTATGAATTGCATGTGTTTATAGGGCACATTTATGTAATCATATGTGGGTATTTTCAGACTCACATTTACATAATTAGTAATAAATAGTCTTTATATTATACCTGTTGGTGCCAAGTATGTGGCAAGCATGGTTCTATTCAGAACTTTCCCATTTTTGACTGTCTCACCCAATCCTTTGTTGCAATTTTCTTCCCATCAGCACCCCCTGTGAAGACACTCTGTAGTTCCAGTTGAGCAGATTAACATGAGAGCTAAACACTCTCATGGACAACAGGAATGCCTGATAAAATAACCTACTATGCTAATCCTCTCCCAGGTTTCATGTGCTACGTGAGATTTCTTATCCTTGCTTTGATCCTGGCATTCCAATAATGCAAATCTCAATGGTCAGCTTCAGTGACACAAATGTGGCAAGCTGTTGATGGCTGAGGAAAATGCAGGTCTTTCTGTGCTCTGAATACTTACCTATGACTCTGTCAATGGCTAAAATTCATGTACACTTTTTGGGGTGTGTGTGTGTGTGTGTGTGTGTGTGTGTGTGTGTGTGTGTTGACAGATGCATAGCCTCAGGTGCACACATGCACAGGCCAGCGAAAGACTGAGTGTTCTCCTCTATTGCTCTTCTGCATCATTTCCCTGAAACACAGTTGCTCACTAAATCTGGACCTCCCTGCTTTTCCTGTTATACTGGCTACCTGGAAGTCCCAGCAATCCTCCTGTCTCTGTCCCTCGTAGTACTAGAGTTACAGACATACATTACAATGTCTCACTTTTTATGCCAGTCCTGAGGATTGAACTCAGTGAGCACTCTTACTCACTGAACCATCTCCCCAGCCCCTGAGACACATTTCTATGGGAGGTGCTAATAAAGATAAATGACTTTGTATCACAAGATTTCCACTTGATAATGAGTATTTTCGGTTCTGTGTCATAAAGTTGCAGTTAGAGCTTCCAGAAGCTACCTTTCCAGAAACATTGAAGGAATTCTGAATGGAAGTTTTCATTCTGGTGTTTGGGAATTCTCTAGGGTGTTTTTAAATGGATCTAAGGGCCTATGTGAACCCTCCAAAAATAAATGCAAAGTGGTTGTTTAATAAATTTTTCTAAAAATAAAATTGATAGCTTTCATTAGCTCCTCTAGAAGGTCAATGATCCCAAATCGGTAGGTGCTGCCAATGAAAGTTAGTGGGAGATGAGCACACACAGTCCATGGAAAGTGATGGAATGAGGCCAGAGAAGGAAAAGCATCACTAGGCATCACCATGCATCATGCCAGCATTCCCTTCCCCAAACCTGCCACAGCCTCCAAACTCATGAGTGGAGGGCTGGAGAGATAGCTTAGCAGTTAACACACTTGCCTGCAAAGCTAAAGGACCCAGGTTCAATTCCCCAATAACCATGTAAGCCAAATGCACAAGGTGGTACATGTGTCTGAAGTTTGTTTGCAGTGGCTGAAGGCCCTGGCATGCCCATTCTCTCTCTCTCTCTCTCTCTCTCTCTCTCTCTCTCTCTCTCTCTCTCTCTTTCTCTCTCTCTCAAATAAATAAAAAATAAATGAATGAATTAGTTAAAATAACTCACTAGTGGAAAGCAAACCTTGTTTCAATTTCTCCACCCTCCCACAGACACACATGCCCCAAAGGAGATCAATAGCCACTTATCAGGCCCGAAGAGAAAAGAACCCCAGTGGATCACTGACCCAATAACAGCCAGTGGACACAGGAAAATTACCTTTCCCTTAGGACTCTTCTGATTGGCTGGGTACATGAAGATTCCTCCATAGACCAGGGTGCGATGAACATCAGCCACCATAGAGCCCACATACCTGGCCCCATAGGGAGCACTGCCATCCTGCAGGGCAGAAAGAAAAGACAAGACCTATGTGCTTAGCAGCTAACTTGGACCAGCCCCAAGGTCACAAGCCCTGTGGGTACAGCTTCTGCATTCTGACCCTGTACCCTCCATCCACTAGCTTAGGAACTAAAAACATTATATAATTGAGCCTTTCATTCCTTAAGTGTCCCTCAAACCTCATCCTGTTATTGAACTAATTAAATATAGGACCACTTAAAGGCAAACACTATCCTGCAGCTATGATAACACAAAAGAGGGGAGTGAGGAGAGAAGAAGAGGGAAGGGATGGGCCTAGGGACCAGAAGGAGGCAAGGAAGGAAGAGAGGAAAGGGGAGAGAAGAAAGAGGAGGGTGATGGGAGAGGAGAGAGACAACACTCCATAACCACAAGGTTCCACATCAATAGATTAAACCAACTATGGATAAAAAGGATTCAAAAAATAAAAATTGCATCTGTATTGAACATGTACATTTTTTCTCATCATTATCCCCTAAGTAGCTTAGTATAAGTGCTGGACAGCTCAATGATATAGTGATTTGCCTAGCCATAAGTTTGCCCTCCAGCACTATATACAATAATGATAATATAGTTTTTTCCATATATATGTGCATGACATATGTAGTAATTTATATTGTATCAGATATTACAAGTAATCCAAAAATGACAAAGTATATGGGACTGTGTGCATAGATTATATGCAAATAGTACTTCATTTTAAATATTTTATTTTTATTTATTTAGTTTCTTGAGAGATAAAGGCAGAGAGAGAGTAAGGGAATGCCAGAGCCTCTAGTCACTGAAAACAAACTCCAGATGCATGTGTTGCCATGTGTGTCTGGCCTACATGGTTACTGAGAAATAAAACCTAGATCCTTAGGCTCCACAGGCCAGTATCTTAACCATTAAACCATTTCTCCAGTCCCAGATAACTACTTCGTTTTTAAGAGACTTGATATCAAGAGATTCTGGCATAAAAGGAGGCTCCTGGAACTAATCTACTGTGGTGGTTTGATTCAGGTGTCCTCCACAAACTTAGGTGTTCTGGATGTTAGGTTCCCCAGATGATGACAACTGGAAATTAAAGCCTCCTGGAGGAAGTATATTTTGGGGGGTGGGCTTATGGGTATTACAGCCAGTTTCCCCTTGTTGGTGTTTGGCACACTCTCCTGTTGCTATGGTCCACCTTATGTTGGCCAGGGGTGATGTCCACCCTCTGCTCGTGCCATCATTTTCCCCTGCCATCGTGGAGCTTCCCCTCGAGCCCATAAGCCAAAATAAACCTCTTTTTCCCACAAGCTGCTCTTGGTTGGGTGATTTCTACCAACAATGCGAACCTGACTGCAACATCTACCATGGAACCTAAAAAATGAAACTTGATTGGCAGCTTCTACTTGGCACATTGTGGTTCACAGTACTTCATCTTTCTAAAAACCAAACCCCCTTGAGTAATCACCATGGCAATTTTTATACTTATTGCAAGCAGTCTTTATCCACTGGAAAAATTCTAAACACTTTTGGAAATAATTCAACAAATACAATTTGTTTGTAAACTTCAATTTCATTAGCCATATATAATGAATGGAATATCTGTTCTGAGAGAAATAACCCAATACTCATGATATTTCTCCAACAGAAATGCTTCAGGAAAATCACAACATATGATTAACTCCTTTCTTTTTAAAATTTTATTTGGGGCTGGAAAGATGGCTCAGTGATTAATGTGCTTGCCTGCAATGCCTAAGGACCCAGGTTTGATTCCCCAAGTAAAGCCAGATGCACATAGTGGTGCATGCATCTGGAGTTTGTTTGCAGTGCCTAGAGTCCCTGTTGCACCCATATTCTCTCGCTGTCTCCCCCCCCTCTAAAATATTAAAAATAAAATTTTACTTATTTATTTGTGAGCATACACATATGTTTGTGTGTGTATACATGCCAGGATCTATTGCCACTGAAAATTAACTCCAAGCAAATGTGTGGAATCAAACCCCTGCTGGCATGCTTTGCAAGCAAGCACTTTTAACCACTGAGACATCTTCCAAGTTCCTAATTAATTCCTTTTCTAGCTGTATTTCTATTTTCCTTATTCAGTGATTCAACAATGATTTCTTTGTTTAGTCTAATAATAGTTATCTAGCAATGTAAGGGAGCCAGTAAATTCTTCAGGGAGTCCTTCAAGCATTTTGCATTGCGACAAAGCTTGGGCTAGCCAATGCAGTATAAATAATGAACGGTGACAAGCTAACATGAATTTCAAAATAAGTACTTGATCAAAAGAGATTTTATGGACTTTAAAGACTTAAACATGAGCTACATTGAGTATTGGACACAGGCAGTACTTTCTAATAACAGGGGGTCTGGGGAGATGGCTCAGTTGGTAAAGTACTCTTCTCACAAGTATGATGACCTAAGTTTGAGAACCAAGAACCCATGAAAAACTCAGGCACAGGGCCACATGCCTGTAATCCCAGCACTGGGGAGACAGGAGCAGAAGGATATCTATGGCTTGCTCGCTAGGTAGTCCAGCTGAATGGGTGAGCTCCAGGTTCAGTGAGAGACTTTGTCTCCAAAAATGTGGAAAACAGCTCAGAAAGACACCTGACACTGATCCCTGTCAATCAACAGCATCCCTATTCATCCAAAGCCATTTTTTGGAAGTTTGGGGGATCAAGCCTAGGGGTTTGCACATGCTAAGCAAGTGCTCTGCCACTGAGCTTCATCCCCAGCCCTAATGTTCTTCTTGTATTCATAGGTGGATCTTCTCAGGGCCAACAACGTGTCTCTGGGCTTTTGTCATACTTTTGGTCTACTCAGAATCAGAATCAAACACTCCCAAGACTTCCAACACTTGGCATGTGTCAGAACACGTGCACCGGGCCAAAGGAGTTAATAACCGTAAGTATGAGGAAGGCTCTCCTTGATAGTTATGTTCCTGAAAGGAAGGGTTCAGAACATATCGGTCAATCTCTTGAATCGTGGTGTGCGTGTGTTCGTGCTACCCTATTTCTTGGTTTCTCTAAGATAACATATGTTCTCAGTTTAGTGTTTGTTCTTGAGTATCATGACTAGTTTCCGTGGAGCTTGAGTCTGTAAAACCAACTTTGTTTTTCAAGATGTGTTCCCTAATTGCCTTGGATATAAAAATGCTAGGCTCTCTGCAATAAAGTGTCAGATGCATAAGACCTCTGGCCCCTGTGTCTTCATTTCAGGTCTCTCCTCCAGGATCCCATGAATCAAGAATTCACAGGCATGGATTAAAAAAAAAAAAATCACTCCCCAGACTCTCAAACTTTGCCTGTACAAATTACCAAGCATTAGCCCTGTTCTCCTGAGATGTTGCATGTAGTTTTCAGTGTATACAGCTTTTAAAATATTTTATGGAAAAGCAGACTAGCAAAGCCAAATCCTCCTACAAACAAAACAATTTATGTTAGGCTAGAGACAGATTTATACCAACCTTGCCATTTCATGTCAAGTAACAACTGGTGGATTTTAGAGCCTTCATTTAGGTTAAAGAATTAGAAAACATTCTGATTTTTTACAATAACAGAAGAGCCAGGTCTTGAAATCAGACTTAGAAAGATCAAAGGAAAGTTCTATAAAGCCAACGCTCTTGAGAAGCATTCACTCACCCCCTGGAGCAGGCACTTTTTCTGTGCAACAAAACACTTTCCTGAGACCTTACTTTATCTCATCTCTGAATTACCTCACTAATGATGACAAGATCCTGGCAAGCTGTGTAGAAGCATCTATCTGCTCTCTGTCTGGAAAGCCCCCCAGCCTTGCTACCGGCAACAATTGCACAAGACCCACTCATTCAGAATACTGGCAGCAATAATAGGACTATTTTATTTTATTTTATTTTATTTTATTTGGTTTTTCGAGGTAGGGTCTCACACTAGCCCAGGCTGACCTGGAATTCATTATGTAGTTTCAGGGTGGCCTTGAACTCACGGCGATCCTCCTACCTCTGCCTCCCGAGTGCTGGGATTAAAGGCGTGCGCCACCACACCCGGCTTAATAATGGGACTATTTGAGGAAAGAAAACCTATTCTCTATCTAAGGCATACACTTCCCATAGTTTTATTCCACTGGCTTCATTCTGAATTTGTGGATTAATTTTAAAAACTGGTGAAATATCTAATAATCTTTCTAACATAGAACCTTTTCACAGTATAGATATTAATGCATTGTGGATCATAAAACCCACACAACTATTCTTTGCTTGCCTCTTGTTTTCAAATGAAATGTGACAGAATGGAGCACATAAACTAAAACAGAATTAAGTAGAACAGAAAAATACATGAGTGCCGTGGAAGAATAGCTAGTTTAGTGCTTGTTTCAGTTGTGTGTTCACACTTGTGCATGTGTTCACAGACAGATGTGTTTGGAAAAAAACTGTCCCAGTCTACCTTTCTTACTCCTGTGGCATCTCATGGCAACTTCCATAAATCCCTTTAAGGCACATCCTCTGTTTTGGAAAATCACAGAGTAACTTCATTGTAGAAGTTCAGCGGCCTTCTGCCAGCCTTAGTCAAAAACATTTAAGCAAGAATATGAGAAAGGACATAAAAGTTACTGGAAGAGTAGAAGACTTCATTTGGGAGGAAATAAAAGTTAAAAATTGGAAATGATCTCAAATATCATCTAAGGGCTCCAATTTTACAGAGGAATTAAGTGAGTTTAACAGTTAGATTGTGGAAAAGACTAGAACCTAAATCTCCCATGATTCTGTCTGCCAGCATGATAGAATCTTGTAGAACTGGAAAAAATCTCTTGGCAATACAGATCCAGGAGGGCCTACCCTTAATCCCAGCCCTGTGGAAATCAGTCCTGGTAGTCAACATCAAGAAAGATTTCCTTTACAAAGTGCTTTGATCTATTTACAGTAACATATGATCACTGCACACTACTCATATTCACATAAAACAGGAGCCACTATTATCAAGGTTGCGCATTCTTTGAAGACATTTTATACACACACACACATATGTTTGTGTGCATATAACCACATGTATGGATTGTAAACTCAATGTAATTAAGCTCTGTAGCCATTTATTTCACTTACTTTTTTGTAGACATTTCACTATCAGTATGTAGAGATGGACCTTCCTTTTCCTGGATAATTAGATGTGTAGTGTAATGTTCCACTGTGTGAGTATTCCACAGCATATCAAACAGCCCCTACTGGAAGATACTTCAGCTGTTCCTTTCATTATTTGAATGAACAATGCTGCAATGACATGCTCCTGAGCACATATCTGTCTCTTTTGAACCTATTAGCTCCATAGGAAACACTGCTAAGGAGTGGGCGGTTAGGATACACTGCTGAGGAAGGGGGTTAGGATACACTGCTGAGTCAAGACATGGATCTTTAAAGGGTGTGATCACAGTGCCAGATCACCCTCCAAAAGGGCAAGGATGTTTGTTTCCTCTAAACATTTGTAAGAGGGCTTATTTTCAACACTACTGAGCACTGTCCATCATTCAAACCTCTGTCCACCTCATATGTGTAGTAAGGCTACTGAGATACCATTTCACTTTGTATTTCTTTCTTATGAGCCTCATCCCACTTTCTAATTGGACATATGTGTTCCCTCTATGATTTACAATTATCATCCCCTTGTCGAACTTCCTATCTGGGTGTTGATCTTTATCTTACTGAGTTGTAAACTGGTCCTTATATAACAGAAATATTCACCTGTGAGGTGGGAAGTTGGCTCCGTGGGTAAAGTGCTTGTTGCAGAAGCATGAGAATCTGAAGCCCACATGAATGCCAGTGCTCAGGGGGTGGAGAGAGGGAATTACCAGGACAAGCTAGCAAGCTAGGCTAGCTGAATCAGTGCACTCTAGGTTCAGTGACACAGACACTTTTGCAAAAATAAATAAATAAATAAATAAAACAGATAAATAAATAAAGTAGAGGGCAAATGAGGAAGACACTCAATATTTGCTCACACACATGTACTCACATACGAACATACATACACAACACACACATACAAGCTATTCTTCTGGTATCAATAATACGTGTAATAAGTAAATTTTTCCTAGTGTACAATGTATCTTGCTTGCTAAAACTTTCTTTTATTTCCTAGTGGTAAAATAAATATGCTCCTTTATGAATCTGCAGAGATATTTACAATCTAGTATTGGAACCACAGTGAAACCATCTCTAAGACTAGGAAGTTTTAAATCACCTTGAATTTCTTAACCTTACAAGTCATATCTTATTTCTTCTGCATTAAGACAGTTCGCAGATTTGTCTAATATGAACCAATAACACCTCCAAAGAAGAGGAGGAGGAACTGGCTCTTCTGAGGATTTAGTTTCAAAAATTACAAGAAAAACCCCACAAAAATAATGCAATTTCTTAAAGCTCCTATTTGAAATAGCAAAAACAGGTCCCAGAATTCTTTTTGGTTCATTTGTTTGTTTGTGAGTGAAAAGTTCTTACACTACTATACTCCAAGCTGGCCTGGAACTCCTGATGTAACCCAGGATGGTCTCAAACTTGTAGAACTCCTCTTGGCCCAACCTATCCATGGACTACTCCAACTAGCTCAGGTCCCAGAATTCTTGACCAAGTGCCACCTGGTCCTGTGAAGCCTGGCCTCTTTGTCCTTGGAGGTCATCAGGACTTCTGGGAACAGCACACATACCACATCACTACTTTTTCACCAAATGAAAAAGGTCTTCTCTGACCTTGTCCCCAAAATTTGGAAGAGAAGGGACTCAACATCTAAAGAAGCTTCATTCAACTTCAGCTTACCTCCACCTCCATCTCCACTACCACCACCACCACCACACACACACACACACACACACACACACACACACACACATAATCTGGATGTTCTTTGGCTCTGGCCAATGGATGGAAAGTAGAATTCCTTAATGGGCCTTGTGTGCTGCATTCATATCCAGAACACAGTGGTCCTGTCGGAGCCAATAAACTTACTGAAACATGAGATAAATGCAAGTCCCTGGTATTACAGCATGCACACTGACTTTCAACTGTAACTCTCCCATCTTAAAGCTCCATACATTGTAGCTTAGAAAATAAATGACTTGAGAGAAGTTCTGGCCAAACCTATAAATTTTGAAAATGTTGCCTCTGCTTTCTTCATAATCAATTTCTTCTGGAAAAACTCTATTGGAGTACCCCTAGGTAAATCTCAGCTACAAAGGCAATTGATTGCTTATAAAGTACTGCGGTGTCCACCAGACTCATCCAGACCTGAGACAAACAGAGAGACTACCTCTTTAACTAAACCAAAGCTGCCACCAAACAGCTCCCCACTAACACAGCCCTTTTTGCCACTGCTCTAAGCTTCCTTCACTCACCTCAGGGAATTTCTTCTTCTGCACATACTCAGTTGTGGCAGCATCAAAATACTTGGCATAGCCCTCATTGAGGCTATAAATCTTTCCTTTCTTCTTAATCTTGATATCTTTTTCTACCAGCACAAATTCTCCAAGAGCCTAGAAAGATGATAAGACACTTTAAGATGAAGAGTAATACCAGAAAACAGAAGTCAGCAGGTCGCCCTTAATGATCAGAGAATGTGAGAAGATAGTGGCCTGCTGGAAGGACCCAAAGGTTCTTTGTTATGGCCCCCAAGCTTGCCTTGTGGTGTGTTCAAATTAAAGTGATACAAATATCTAGACATGAGTTGGACCTATTTCTAGACAACATCCCATCCACAACTGACCCTCTCCTCCTGAAACTCCCTGGCAATCATCAAGTAAGGCCCAAGGGTTGTCATAGTCCACCCAAGCTCTCTCCCACCTTAACCCACCTGATTTTTACCCTGTGTGGTCCTGAGAATCTTTAGTTCCTAGCTTCACTCAGTCATTATGGACAGCTATTGCAGCTCCACTTCTTAAAAGCATCCTAACTTCCCTTAAAGAATGACTTTTCTGCTAGGCATGGTGGTGCTTGCCTGTGGTTACAGCACTTCAAAGGCTGAGACAGGAGGATCGTGAGTCTGAAGGCACCTAGGCTACCTAATGAGATGTTGTCTCAAGAAACAAACAAATAAACTATATAGATATGTATATATGTGTGTATACATGTATGCATATTTGTCTATATGCATATATAAAACATATTTTATTTTATGGTTATTTTTATTATTATGAACTTTACCATATAAACATATTTCATATTGGTCATATTCCCATCGAGTTACCCCTCTCTCCCACCCCCATTCCAATGAAGACCCTCCTGAGTCTCCTTTCATTGTGGGGTCATAAATGCACCAGTCAGTCTCAGTGGGGGGTACAATGTCTCAGGATACACCTTCCCACCCTGTTGCTTTCATAATCTTTCCACCACCTCCTCAATGTCCCCTGTGCCTTGATAGCTTGTTATAAATCTCCTTTAGTGTTAGGCTTTCTTCATCCTCTGAGTTTATGCTTCAATGCATTTTGAGTGTCTGCAGTATTTACCACTATCTCCCTGAAGGAGGCTGTCAGGCTATCAGTGAGAACAGAACTTGAGTTTAAATCGCCACTTCCTCTGTAGTGTCTCTTGAGCCCTGGGAGATGTGACAGAGATGGCTCATCTTGTGCTAGGAAATAAGCTAATTTTTCTTGTCATATTGATGGTTCTTTGTTCTCCTTGTTATTCACTGCCACCTGTTATTTTTAATTCTCTTTGGATTTCAGTTGAGGAAGACTCTAATCTGAGCCTCTTTAGCCAAAGGTCCGGTATTTGACATACTTGGAAAATTGGATATTCCTACCTTGCCCTTGAAACGTAAGCAAGAGACATACAACTAGTGGTGATACCAAGACCTGGCTGGACAAGCTACAAATCTGTTCCTGAGCCTCCTGCTTTCTGTTCCTCTAGACCACTTCCTGTTCCTCTTGACCTTCCTATGTCTGGTCTGGATTCTCAGCTCTTATCAACGCACGTTTTATTTAAATACCTTTTGCCTAACTGAGACAGGATCACTTCTCTCTTTCTAATCAGCAAGGAGCTTAGCAGACACCAGTCATCTAAACAGGGATATTCACTAGCCATGCAGATCAGGAAAGGCTTATCTCTCTTTCAGTCATGTAGCCAAGCTCTCATGCCTATCTCTGTCAAGTTGGGCTCTCCTATAATAACTGCAGACAGAGCACAGGACTGCCTCTGAGTGTTTGAGTTGAATCCCAGGCCAAAAGCATGACCCATGGCCTTCAGAGCCTCTGAACTACACTGTCCAATTGTTAGCAGTTATCCTACAGCTGTTTTTGAAAGCTGAGAGTCATATTTCGGAGCCATACTTTCTCGGGTTTCACTTTCTTTCTTGAAAATAAGGAGAAACTGAGGCATCAGACAACTGACACAGTAAGGGGTTAATATGTGAAACATTTATATCCAAAAAATAATAATCACTAGCCTAGTCTGGGGAGATCACACTATCAATAACATGCTTGCAATCCCCAGAACCCATGTAAAAAATACCAGGCATGGTAGTGCCAACTGTAATTTCAGCACTGGGGTGTCCTCCTCTATCACTCTTCACACTGCTTGAGATAGAGTCTCTCATTGAACCTGGAGCTGGATTTTTTTTTTTTCCAGTCAGATTGGCTAACCAGCAAGCTCTAACAATTCTCTTGTCTCTGCCCCCAACAGGATTGGGGTTACAAGTGTGTGTTGTCATACCCAGCTTTTTATGTAGGGTTTAACCTGCTTTAAATATTACCCATAATATCATATATGCCTTGTTGATATGTATAATTGGGTTTGTTTTGTTTTGATTGAGGCTGTTTTGAACCTTGACCTTTTGACCCTTCTTTTTTTGTTTTTCAATGTAGGATCTCACTCTAGCCCAGGCTGACCTGGAACTCACTATGTAGTCTCAGGGTGGCCTTGAACTCACGGCGATCCTCCTACCTCTGCCTCTTGAGTGCTGGGATTAAAGGTGTGTGCCACCACTCCCAGCCCTTCTGACCCTCCTGTCTTACCTTCCAAGTGCTAGGATAATACACATGTACCACCAACAACTAATTTATGTGGTGTAGGGAATTGAACACAGGACTTTGTGCATGCTGGCAAGGATTCTACAAACTGAGCTACATCTCCAGCACAAATTTTATGTTCCTTAAAACTAAATTTAGGGCTAGAGAGATAGCTTAGTGGTTAAAGGCACTTGCCTATAAAGTGAAAGGACCCAGGTTTGATTCCCCAGGACCCACCTACATAAGCCAGATGCAAGGTGGCTCATCTGGAGTGTGTTTGCAGTGGCTAGAGGCCCTAAAGCACCCATTCTGTCTCTCTCTATCTCTATCTCTCTCCCTCTTTCTCTCTCTCACTCTCTCAAATAAATACATAAATAAATTTAATAAAAAAATAAATTTAGCTAATAGAAAGAAAACAAATTCTGTAAGAACAGGACAAGTTGATGTAAATGACTGTGTAGAAACACCCAGATGCCTTTGTTGGATCTAAGTCCGTAATGCTTTTCATGATCAAGTTGGCTTTCCAAAGTAGACAATCTCTTTCCAAAAAGTAAGCATTCAAAATAACCAGAAAGTTGTCCCAGGGGATAGGAATTGAAGCACACAAGCCAATGGAATCCCCAAGAGCAGATGCCCCTGTGTTTGGTACCTACCGGGTCCAGCATGAAGAGATCCACACCTTGCCCTGTGGAAAGAGCCACCAGGGTTGCACTACCATAGAGTGCATAGCCTGCAGCCACAATATTGCGGCCAGGCTGCAGGGCATCCTTTTCTGAAGGCTCACTCTCTGTGGTCTGTGAAAAAGATGAGAAAACATATAGTGGGCTAGTGTCGCTAGAAAGAGCACTTTGCCAGAGGTCTGCACATTAGATCTCATGGGACCAATGAAGGAAGGAAGGGCATTTTCAGAGGGAGCAATTCCCCCAAACCCAAGTCTTTCCACATTTCACCTGATCTTAGTTCTCTCCAGTCACTTTTCCACATTCTTTGGCCTATAAACATACCCAATTCCTGTCCCTAAGGAGGTTGACTTGAAATTTGCTCACCCTTCTCCACATAATCGGCTACAATTACAGTGTGGATATGACATGCCTCCCAGAAGGTTCATACACTCAAGGTTTGGTCCCCAGCTGATGGCACTAAGTTAGAACATTCTAGAAACTTTAAGAGGTGGGATTTAGCTGGAGGAATTAAGTAACAATGGACATGTCTTTGGAGGATGTATCTTGTCCCTCTCTGTATGCTCTCTATGTTCCCCATCCTCAGTGAGATGAATGTCATGATGTCTGTCCAAGTGTATGGGCAAGTAATCATAACTTAAACCCTCAGAGACCTAGAGCCAAAATAAAGTCCTCCTTCCTCTTAAGTGTCCTGTCAGGAAACTTGCCCCCATGATGAAAACACAGTAACATAGCCACCTTATGGACAAATTCTCTCTGTTGTAAAATTCATCATTTCAGTGGTTGACATACTGCACAGTGGGCAAAACAGACTTGACTCAGGAATCATTTCAAGCCACAGCAAATAGATATAGAGGAAATGAGCTGCTGAGTTCTAGTTAAGTCACTACCAAGGCTGTCTAGGGTCTGTCCAAGGGCACTCGCCCCTTGCATGCTGTCAAAAAGAGCGCTTGAAGATGCTCGAGCCACTCACTCCCTTTGTAACTGTCACAAGTCATGCTCCTAAGTCATGATAATGGAAACCAAGCTCTCTGAATTTTGCTTTTGTGAAGTCTCTCATTCCTCATGTTCACCAGTCCTCTGAGGTAGATAGCACAGGAAGAATTTGGACCTGGGCTATTTAAAAAATTCATTCAACAATATGAAGCCCATGGAGCTATAACATTCTGGTTGATGTAAACTTAGATGTCATGGAGAATATTCTATTTCCAACATTTTGGCTTTACAACTGGTGTTCCAGGTACTGGATAACATGTGCTCCCGGTGTCTTCTTTGAAGCCTCAGCATGTTTTCATCCATGTGATAGACCCTTCTTGAGCATTGTTACCTGGAGGAACCAATGGTTATTTAGCCTGGCCTCCAAGGCCTGTGCTTTATTTAAAATTGAAGGCAAAAATCTCTGTGTTCAATTTCATCTAAATTCAAGTATTGGGGTCCTATGTTGTGAATAATAATATTCCTCTGTCTTCAAGCCTGTTGGTCTTAAGATGTTCAGGCTGCAATGGTGCAGTGAAAGGAACCATCTGTTTCTCTGTCTTGCTGTTACTGACTGGGTGAGGTTAGTGGAGTTACTCCCTTCTCTATGTTTCTGTTGTTCTTCAGTCAAAAAGTGCCAGTGGGGCCTGAAGATATGGCTCAGCAGATAAAGGTGCTTGCTGGGAAAACCTGTCACCCCAGGTTCAATTCCCCAGTACCCATGTAAAGCCAGATGTACAAAGTGGTACATGAATCTGGAATTTGTTTGCAATGGCAAGAGAGGCCCTGGCATGTTTTTTCTCTGTCTCTCTCCCTTTCCCTGTCCCCCTCATGAATAATTTTTTTAAAGTGCCAGTGAGATCTATACCTGCCATCCAGGGTGGAGGAGAGGACCAGCCCAGGAGCAAGATACAGGGAGGTGAGAACAGTAGAAGAGCCAAGATGAGAAAACTTTCACTTAAAGCCACCTAAAGATACAACTGAATGTCTCTCTTCAGAACCACATAAATATTACACTATTTATTTCTTTTTGAAATATACAGCTCCTTTACTCCTTCATCTTGTGTTTGACCTTGAAACAAAATCTGTTTTCAATTTTTTTCGGGCAGTAAAGTGCCTTTGTCATTCTCTCCTGCTTCCTCAGCACAAATCTCCTTTTCTCTCTTCACACAAAAAGAGGATATTAATAGGTGGTCAAAATTCCCTATGGGTTTCTCCTGCTGAGTTGAGTCTAGTTGGTTTCCATTCTGTTCTCCAACAAAGGAGTAAAATGAGACCCTCCTGTTTCCTTTGCCTTTCTTACTAGGAGGAAAGTTTAGGTCCTTTACATAGTTTATCAAAATGTGTCTTCTGCTAAGCTGTTGGTGGTTACCCCTAAATTCAAATTCTAGCTCCTCTCCCTGTTCTGACAATAACCAACAGACTACACATATGAGTCTATAGATACTCATTAGGGCAAACCACATAGCCACAACTAATTCCCCTTTGAGTTTGTAATCTGGAAAAAACACAAGAAAGATGAAAATAAAAAGTTCAGGACTGGCCAGGCATGGTGGTACACACCTTTAAACCCAGCACTTGGGAGGCAGAGGTAGGAGGATCACCAAGAGTTTGAGGCCACTCTGAGACTACATAGTGAATTCCAGGTCAGCCTAAGCTAGAGTGAGACCCTACCTCAAAAAATAAAAACAAAACAACAACAACAACAACAAAAAGATCAGGGCTGGAGAGTTGACTTAGCAGTTAAGGTGCTTGCCTGCAAAGCCTAAGGACCCAGATTCAATTCCCCAGTACCCACGTAAGCCAGATGCACAAGGTGGCTTATGCATCTGGAGCTCGTTTGTAGTGCCTAGAAACTCTGTGGGCGAATTAATTCTCTCTCCCTCTAAAAAAAATTAAAAATAGTTTCCCTCTATCTATCTGTATCTGCCTCTTTCTCTCTCAAATAAATAAATATATTAAAATATTATTTTTTAAAGTTCATTACAGAAGTCTTGCCTTATGTGTGGTTTCCTGGGGTCTAGTTGCCCCCAGTCTCCTGCTGTCTGAAGATATCACCATGCTTGATGACCCAGGTTCACTTGAAGTGGCTGATCTTCCTTCTAATGAAGCTCAGAAAGTCAACAGTAGCCTTAACATGCCACAAACCCTACATCATGCACCTGACTTCTTCCCATAACCTAGGCATTGTATCTTTATCACAGCACTACAGGAGGGGTGAATATAATGCAGTGTGACATAAATAAGTGTTGCTTTATGTGTTAAATTAGGAGCAATTTAGTGGAAAGCATGTTCCAAGAAGTAAGTCTCCAGGACCAGCCCAGCACTCTGTCAGGGGAACTTTGCCCACCTGAATAATCCACAAAATTCTCAAACACCGGTGGATTCCTTCTGCCTGAAAGCCCAGGGACAGAGGCCTGCCCATCCTGCCCGTTGCAATGATTGGTTCTAAACTGAAAGACAGACTCATGGTATGGTCTGGATTTTGACGGGTGACATGAAGTTTCTGGTCATGCTGGATGTCATAGGTCAACTCCTAAGATTCCCCTCTGCTGGTAGGCTAGTAGGACAGGCAGAATGGTCCCACAGCTATGCTAATCCCATTTGTGGATCTTTTGCTTTACAGAGCAAAAAGGATTTTGCAGATGTAATTAGGGTTGTGAGTTTAAAATAGAGATGATCTTGGCTTGAGAAAACATTAGCTGTAGTCTGATCAGTATGCCTATACATGCCTAAAGGCCAGGAGGATAGATAAGGGAGGAAGGAGATTTAGAAGGAGAATACCTTTGGGTCTTTGTGGGCTTTGTAAATAAATAGGCTGCAAGTCAAAGAATATAGGAAGGGCTAAAGAGATGGTTCAGAGGTTAAGGTGCTTGCCTGAAAAAGTTAACAACCTGAATTTGATTCCCAGTACCCACATAAATCCAGATGCACAAAAGGAGTGCATGCATCTGGGGTTTGTTTGCAACCAGTAGAGACCCTGGTATACCCAATTTCTCTCTCTCTCTCTCTCTCTCTCTCTCTCTCTCTCTCTCTCTCCTTACAAATGGATAAATAAAATATTTTTTAAAAGAATACAGGCAGCTTCTGGGAGCTGAAAAGGACCCTCAGCAAAAAGAACAAGATCTCCATCCTATTGCAGAATGGAACTGAAGTCCACCATCAACCTAAGCAAGGCAGGAAGCAAATTCTCTTCACTCCTCATCCCAGTCTCCAGATAAGAAAGAGAGCCAACAACCTAATTTGTGAGACCCTATGCAGATAACTCAGAGAAGCTTCCTCCACTCTACTTACTAAATCAACTATTTAGTAAATAAAACTAAATTAATGCATGTTATCGTGAACCTCTAAGCAGGTGGTATTATCACAGAAGCAATGGGACCTATATGCCTAAAACCTAATATAGGTTGAATGTCTCTAATCTGAAAATCTGAAATCTAAATTCCTTAGCTGGGCATGGTGGTTAGTATGAACATTTAGACTCAGAAGCCTGGGGCAGGACAATTTCAAGCTTAAGGACAGCATGAATGGAGATGGAAAGAGAAATCCTGTTTAAATAAATAAATAAATAATCCCTCAAAATCTGAAAACTTTTAAAGTACCAGCATGAGGCCATGAATGGAAAATTCCACAGGTGACCTCATCTGATGAGTCACAATCAGAACACAGGTGTACCCAAACCTGTATAAAATTACATGCAGGCATGTTCAAGCTGTGTAAGAGTCACAAGTGAACTTTGTGTTCAGATTTGAGTGTTATCACCACGTTAACTCAGGATGCACATGCAAATATCCTAAAATTTAAAAATATATAAATCTGAAACCCTGAAACACTCTGGTCCCAAGCATTTTGACTAAAGGATATTGAACCTGTGCTACATCTGACATCTGTTCCATCGAACCAATCTAAACAGGGTCCCATGGGAATCCTTTCATGTCATCCTCCCAGGAATGCTGGGAAGAGGGCAGATGGAAAATTCCCATTGGACAGTCAGAGGCAGAGACAGGGGTTTTTGGTGTGTCTGCAGTCAGTAAGTGGAGGGAAATGCAAGACTCCTGGCTCAGTTCTCAGCCCAGGAACCTTCTGGAAACCTCCACATGAAGGAGAGATGATATGTCAGGTCTGTAAACTCACCTTTCTGTAGATGGCAAAGATGGTTCCAATGGAGGCCAGGCAGTCAATATTGGATGACCCATCCAGAGGGTCAAAGCAGACCACGTATTTCCCCTAAATCACAGAGAAAAAGCCAGACAATCAGTGCACTTCCCCATCAGCACAGTTGCTCTAGGTCACAGCTGTTCATGGCAGGCAACTCTACAGCCACAAGAAATTTAGAGCTATGAGCATTTCCTTGCCAAAATTGCCATTACTTATGGGTGTGGCTCAACAGGTTTTCACTGAGCAGCTATCATAGGCTGCAAAATACACTACGGATCATTCGCTACACACTCAATTTGTAGAACTGATATCCAAGTGGAGAAACACACTACACAGGCAAGCACACGCAAAAATGAGGTGTGGCAGGTGCTCTGAAGCAAACCTGAGCAGGTGAGGGGCTGCAGTGTGGGGAGGAGGTGACATCTGATGAAAGACTTGGTTGGAATTTAAAAGGCACACAGAGGGCTGGGGAGATGGCTTAGCAGTTAAGGTGTTTGTCTGCAAAGCCAAAGGATCCCCATTAGATTCTCCAGGATCCACGTAAGCCAGATGCACAAGGTGGCGCATGTGTCTGGAATTCATTTGCCGTGGCTGGAGGCCCTGGTGCGCCCATTCTCTCTCCCTCTGTCTCTCTCTGTCTCTCTCTCTCTCTCAAATAAATAAGTAATTTTTTTTTTTTAAAAAAAAGGCACACAGAGAACTAGGTAGGAGAATTCTAGGCACACTGATCACGTGCTCCTGGCATTGCGAGCAGGCAGGGAACACATTGCAGAACTAGCAGACGATGGTACATAGAAGTGGAGAGAGAAACAAGGATTGTAGTCGTTGGTGTTGGAAGTTGAAAATAATAGGTGTGATTCAGGTTATGTGAGACAGGTGTAAGGGGGCCTTGCACAGAACCTGGTTAACTTTGTCTTTTCTGTTCTTCCAGCTAATCTGAAAGGTATGGCTCCTCATCCCCAACACACACGTATAAAACAAGAACCAATAGTGAGTATCTATTCTAGATTACTGTGCTGCAACTGAGCATTGCTTAAACTTTTAGCCAGCAGCAAGCTTCTCTCTTTAATAAGCTTTGTGAACGCAATAAGTATAAGCCTTTTCCATGCCCTGTACTGCAGGATTCATTTCTAGATTGGTCTAGTGACAGGCATGGATATGTTTCCCTCAAGCCATCCCCTAACCTCCCCACAGCATAACCCTGAGGACGTGTGAGGTGAAGAACAAGATAAAAAATAGTATTAGAGGGAGAAAGAAATAGTATTGGAAGAAATAAGAAGTTATTGTACAGTTCTCCCTCCTCCCCCCCACACACACACAAAAAAGAAAACTTTCCAATAGCAAATTCTCCTTTTTCACTAGACTCTACAAATCCAGGCTGAAAAATGCCCAGATCCTGTTTTCTTACATATTAGATAACACCCATCCACCAAGTCACTACACAGCATAAGATTTATAACTAAACAGCAACAACAACAAAAAAAAAAAAAAAAAAAAAAAACAGTTCCCAGAAAACAGGTGTTAAGAAATAGAAGAAAATTTCCAGAAAAAGGAAAAGTACGACAACCAAATATTGCAGCCCAATAGCACCTCCTACTGGTAAGACAGGACGCTTCAGCCCACTCACAGACATACCTGCTTCTCCTTGGCTGTGATAATGGCCTCTTTGTTCTCCTCAGAGACCAGCACGCAGGTGCTGTAGGAGGACTGAAGCATGTTGATCACCAGGGAGTTGGACAACACATCTAGTTTCTTCACCTCATCTCCTGTCACATTCACACTTCCTGCAATTCCATACCTAAGAAGACAAAGGTTGAATTAAGTCTCTAAGAGCACCTAAACTCCAGCACAGAATGCCCAGAGCTCAAACACCAGCAGTGTGGGGGCCACTTCCCCTCCCATGTCTTTGCCATCTCCATATTATAAATACATGTGGAATGAATTGTGCCTCTATTAAGAGGCGATGCCACAGCTTCCTTTATACCTTGGGGACACTGTCATAGGTTCTTGGTCTCCTAAAGAGATTAACCAAATTCAATCTCACTGAAATACAAAGCTATGCTTGATCCTGGAAGTTACAGAGAATGGAAAAGCACCTAAAGCCACACATGTCACAGTGACTGTTAGAAAACATGTGGTCACTTTAAGAGCCATCTGCTGCCCGCTGCCCCAGCTGAGGCAAGCTTGAATTATAACTTTACTTTTATGGCTATGTGCTTCCTTCTTTAAGCCCAACCCTTACTCCTGCTGCAGCAGTCGGCCACTGTTGTAAGAGACATGCTAAGTCACCTTGGTCTTACCTAGTGGCTCCTAGCACATAGGCTGAGTCAAGAAGTAAGTAGATCTTGTCCTTTCCCCCTGAGGAGTTATTTTTAAAATTTTTTTTTAAAAAGCTGCCTTTGATTTTTTGAAGCTAAAGCTCCCCTCTGGCTCCAATAATCCTCTACCTAAGGGTTTCCTACTGACCTGGCCTTTTAGTCATTCTTTCTTTTATTACTTTTATACCATAAACACACCAAAGAGTAAAGGATTGTGACCTTCTGACTTTGAACTTTAAACTTCAACTTCAGAAACCTCGGTAGAAGCTTGTGTGTGGAGCATTAATATGCAAGTATCTCCTGCTCTTACTTTTCTACCCTTCAGGATGTCCCCAACACACTCTGATAGTCCTCATCTCACCCAGTGGCAAGGTCACAGTACCACACATGTCTGTCAGTGACAGTGGCCTCAGAACATGAAGGTCCATCCTCCTGACCCCTCAATGCCCTTCAGCCAGTTTCAACTTCAGATCTCTGGTCATCTGACAACTGGCCTTGCTGACACCACCTGAGATATGCCCCCCACCCCACCAAGAAACATGGCTGTCACCCCACTCCAGCCTTGATTCAAACAACATTTCTTTTTTTTTAATTTGTATGTATTTATTTGAGAGTGACAGAGAAAGAGGCAGAAAGAGGGAGAGAATGGGCGCACCAGGGCTTCCAGCCACTGCAAACGAACTCCAGATGCGTGCGCCCCCTTGTGCATCTGGCTAACGTGGGTCCTGGGGAATCGAGCCTTGAACTGGGGTCCTTAGGCTTCACAGGCAAGCGCTTAACCACTAAGCCATCTCTCCAGCCCTCAAACAACATTTCTTAGTGAAGCTCTCCAGAGCCACCTTTCTTTCTGTTTTGTTTTGTTTTGTTTTGTTTTTCAAGGTAGGGTCTCACTCTAGCCCAGGCTGACCTGGACTAGTAGGTAGTCTCAAGGTGGCTTTGAACTCACAGTGATCCTCCTATCTCTGCCTCCCAAGTGCAGGGATTAAAGGTATGAGCCACCACGCCTGGCTCAGAGCCACCTTTCTGAAACAACAATTCCCAGTACTCAACATCTCTCTTGATTCCTGACCACTATGTAGCATCTGTTTGGGAGAGACATCTTTCTGCTTGTATGGATGCTGGCTTCTCAGTAGCTCTACCTTCCCCCCCTTGCAGCAAGGCTCAGGCACATCCACAGTCTGGACCACTTGACTCCTGCCAGCCACAAATGTCCTGTTACCTCCAGCCCCCAGGCAGCCACTCTTCTCACCTCTGCTCCTGGGATTCCTACCACATAGTGCCTGCTGCTGACCCTCCTAACCCACCCAGGAAGAATCCTGTTCCTCCAGCATGTCCCTATTGCCTATTGGGCCCATCTCTGTGATTCCTTCTGTCATGGCTCACAGTCTATTCATAGAAGCCTTCCTTCTGCATTATGTGCCTGCTGAGGACAAGAACCATGTCCTGCTGTCTGAATTTTCACAGTGCCTATATACACAGTCTATGTTCAATGTCGGATTGTTATGTTACAAATTAAGGATTATTTACCTTCTGCTCTTTGTTTTGGTGTCATTTACTTGTTTTACAAAAAACTTCAGGTTGTGCTGTTGGCCAGAGTTCAGGATTGTTGATCTACTCTAACCTGCAGACAAACAACATCCCCTCCTCCCTGACTGACAACCTCCCCTCTCAGCCAAACTCCAACCAACATTGGATGGCTAATACAATGAGCCTGCTGCCTTGGGAAACATCACAGTTAACACGACTTCAAAGACTGTACGACCTGTTGCAAGACTAAAGCATGCAAGCAAACAATGGAAACCACAAAAGTCAGTTCGCATCAGTTTTTAAAGGAACTACAAGCCTCAAGTGTAATATGGAATACTGAGGCAGCTGCTCATGAGGAATGAACACCCGGCCTGTGTGGACGGAGCTGAGGAAGAGACCCCATCTGGGGTACTGGAAGTGTACTGCCACCATCACTGCACCTTCCTGCCACCTACACCTGACCTCCATACCCTCCCTTCATGGCCTGGCAACCCCCCTCCTTCCAGAAAAGGTGGAAACCCACAGTGAGAAGTAATGTTCCCAACAACTGCTTCAAGTTAAAGCATGCCTTTAACAGTGCTTCCCCACCCGTGCTGCAGTGTCTTCCCACCTTTCAGCAAGTATTCAAGCTCCGAGATAACTTCTAAACGAATGTTCCAAATGGAGTGGAATATGCATGAAGGGATTTCCAGAGGCCATTATTCTGGCATTCTCTTTTGTGATGTTTTTCGGTGCTGAGGACGGAACCCAGGGCTTTGAGCTTGCTAGGCTCTAGCATTCTCTTATTTGCACAGTAAGGAGAGGTGGGAAGGTGGTGCGAAACGTCCTTCCAAAGAAAAGCAAAGGAATGAGGGACTCGAGGTTCCATGAGTGGGACAGTGACAGGAATATGTGACAGTTCCTGTATCACAGGCAGAAGCATAGCAGCTCAAAAAGAGGACAAGCTTTTCATTCCTCAGAAGCAGTTCCAGGGACCCAGGAGCCCTCTGGCACCTTGTTTCCAGGGCTGCTCCTGCCACCTAGTGGTCAGTTGCTGTTAAGCCAGCCCGCTCATTTCCCCAGGTTGGGGCGTGGAACCCTGGTAGTTGATAATGGAGTATTTCCTGAGTACTTATTTTAGGACTGCTGCTATGGGAAGCATCATCACATAGACTTACAAGAATCCTGTGGAATAGGGGCGATTAGTATCTCCCCACTTTAAAAATCTGGGAATGGAGGTCCCAGCAAAGAGATCCTTGTCCCAGCAAAGAGATCATGTGTGGTAGGTAAAGCCAAGTTAAACAAAGCACCTTAATTATCCGATTCTTAAGACTTCTGCCCTTAGCATGACACTCCGCTTCCACAGAGAAAGGATTCTTCAGAAGATAAATAAGAACCCTACAAAGGCAGCCATTGAGTTGCTGGGAGCCCCCACAGAGGAGGGGCCTTACTGTGTGTGTCGAGGGGGGGATGCCTTGACATGTTACTTACTGAGTAAACCACCCCAATTACAGTGGGGTGGAGTACAGGAAGAGACAAAGGTACTAACCAATGTATGTGTCCATCACCAGGCAGAAGCAGGACAGGAACACATACCTGTATCTCACATTCAGGAAGGCCCTTAAAGGCACAGCTAGGACATTCTTGCCAATGAGGGAATAATAGTTACAGCAATCTACAAAACAGCAAAGCATCTTTAACTTGGGTATTACTGGATCTTAAACCTTTATGTACATAAATACTGTAAGGATGTCATAACAATTGCATTTGTAACCATAGTCTTTTTTTTTTTCTATTGAAAGTACCATACAGTTAAGAATAAATATTTTAAATTGTTGAAAGTTGTTGTGTCTTCATTTTGGGGTTCCCAGACCAAAAGTGTGGATCCCTTAGACTTAAAAAAGGACTGTGATTGCTACCAAGAAAAAGGAATCCCAAAGGAAGGTGATCTCCTTTCATAGTGGATTTAAACTGGACTTCTGGCAGTGACCATCGTCAGCTGTGACATGAACTTGGCCTCATTCTGTACTTGGAAATGAGAAGCAAGTGAGAGCCCAGCACTTCCCAGGTTCCTCAGCAACAAGTTTACAGAGAAGAAACGCTAATGAAAATAGCATGCAAAGACTCTTTTATATTTCTGTTCTTTTGCATGTTTGTGTTTTGTGTGTTTGAATGCTCACATGTATGTGGATACATGTGCATGGAGGTCAGAGGTTGGTCCTGGTGTCACTAGGGAATCCTCTGTCTCCATCTCCTAACCACTGGGAGGCCACCATGCTAACCTGTCACTTACATGGGGGCTGGGAGATGCAAACTCTGGTACTCATGCTCTCATAGCAAGCACTTTATCCACTGAGCCATCTCTCAAAAGTGAGAACAGGACCCTGTAAATGATTTCTATCCCCTGACCTACTGGCTAAAGTCCTAACAAACTTGCAGAATTGGACAAAGAACATCAAAAGACATTTCAAGATTCCAGTAAGAATCTGTCTACAGGACTAGAGTTATGTCTTAGTGGATAAGTCACTTGCCTGCAAAGCCTAAGGACCCAGGTTTGATTCTCCAGAACCCACGTAAGCCAGGTACACAAGGTGGTGCATGCATCTGGAGTTCATTTGCAAGGGCTGAAGGCCCTGGCACACCCATTCTCTCTCTCTCTCTCTCTGTTTTTCTTCCTCTTTGTCCCCCTCTTAATCTCTCTCAAATAAATAAAATTAAAAGAATCTGTCTGTACTAATACAAGTCATGCAATTTCAGCCTGTATTTTCATGCAACAAGCATTGTGCTTATCATCACAGCTTAGTGGTAATGAAGAAGTTTCATTTTTCTCCATCTCATGTCTCAAAGTATTTTTTTTTCATATAACATATCAAAGGCTCCTTTGTTAAAACATGTGTCAAGGAAACTGGAAATGCAACTTCCTCCAGGACACTAAAGGCAAATAAACTTTGGACCCAGATCCTAGCTCAAGCAACCACTCCCGCACCTTGGCCTAAGCCCAGCAGCTCTGTGCGCCTGCGCAGATGTGCACACGCGCTTCAGCACTTACAGGTTGGCCAGGCCGGCCTTGCGCACAGCCGAGGAGATGGCTTTGATGGCCGTCAGCATGGAATTCAGCAACTGGGTGAGCTCCCCAGTTCCCTTGGCCTGTCGCCCTTTTTCCATGACGTAACGGGTGAGGGTGAGCATGTCCGTTTCGAAGGGGCTTCTGTCACCCATTGTGGCTGTTCAAACCCCTCTTTTCACCCTGCAGGAATCTTTGCTTGTCTCACAGAGGTGGCTCCACAGTGTGCAAGCTGATGTCAACCCTGTGCTGGCGGTGCCAGGACCTTTAAGGGAAAGGGTTCCGACCCACGTGACTGAAATAGCTAGGCGAGCCCTCAAGGAAATCTCTCTGGTCTTGCTGACCTTGGAAGCTGCCAAGTGCCACTAGCAAGCTGCAAATAGCACAGGCAACCAGAAGCACAGCCCTCCATTTCTCTTCCTGAGCCTCTCCCAATAGCCAGTGTTCAGCAACAGGTGACAGATGAGAAATCAGCTGATAAGCATGACCCACATAATCCCCCCTTGGGCTGCAGAAGCTTCAAGGCTCCGTGGTTGTAAGTCTCTGGTGGCAGATTGGCAGATATCTTATCTAGGGCACAGGTCACACAACAAACTCATGGTAATCCCAGGAGCTCTGTAGCCTGCTGTTTCCAAAAAGCATGGGTGACTGGATGGATATTCATAGTAGATATCCAAATATGGAAGGAAAAATCGCATTCTTAGCATGGTGTCTACCATCAGGCTTATTTTATCAGCCTCTCTGAATCTGCATTTTTATTTTAAAAAGAGTAGTTGAGGGCTGGAGAGATGACTTAGTGATTGAGATGCTTGCCTGTGAAACCAAAGGACCCAGATTTGATTCCCTAGGACCCACGTAAGCCAGATGCACAAGGTGGCACATGTGTCTGGAGTTTGTTTGCAGCAGCTGAAGGCCCTGGCATGCCCATTCTCTCTCTGTCTCTGTCTCTCTCTCTCTCTCTAAACAAATGAAATAAAATAAAATATAAAGTTTTTTATTTTTTTGTTATTTTTATTTATTTATTTGAGAGCGACAGACAGAGAGAGAAAGAGGCAGATAGAGGGAAAGAGAATGGACGCACCAGGGCCTCCAGCCACTGCAAACGAACTCCAGATGCGTGCGCCCCCTTGTGCATCTGGCTAACGTGGGTCCTGGGGAGTCGAGCCTCGAACCGGGGTCCTCAGGCTTCACAGGCAAGCGCTTAACCGCTAAGCCATCTCTCCAGCCCAAATAAAAAGTTTTTTTTTTTTAAAGAGTACTAGATTGTTAAAAAAGGAAACACTAAAAAGTATATGAAGAAAAAGTGACTCCTTACCACCAGTCCCCTTCCTTGAAATAACAGCCACTAGAGCTGTGGTGGTCTGCATGAGCTGGTCCAGTCACTTTCCTTGGTTGCTGACAGACCTGTCTCAGAATCCCAGCCTACTTGTCTGCTAGTTGGACAACTTGAGAAAGTTATTAAACCCATTGAAACCTCAGTCTCTTCACATATGTACATAACAATAAAAGAGGCACCTTATAAAATGAGTGCAAAGGTTAAATATCATACAGGCCTAGTACCAGAGAATTGCTCAATATTTTAGAAATCTGTGTATTTATATTCTTCCAGCTTTTCTGTGTCCCTATAACTAATATGCATACATATAAATGATGTGAAATCTAATGGTATATGCCTACAGTCCCAGCTACTTGGGAAGCTGAGTCAGGGAAACTCAAATTCAAGGCCAGCCTGGGCTACAAAGTAAGATCCTGTCTCAAGTAAATAAAATAAGTTAAAATAAATAAGTAACACAAATTTTCACATTGCCCTTCAATTTGATTTTTTTAATATATTATATTTATTTATTTATTTATTTGAGAGAAAGAGGCAGAGAGAGAGAGAGAGAATAGGTGCGCCAGGGCCTCCAGCCACTGCAAACAAGCTCCAGATGTGTGTGCCCCCTTGTGCATCTGGCTTACGTGGAGCCTGGAGAGTTGGACCGGGATCCTATGGCTTTGCAGGCAAATGCCTTAACTGTTAAGCCATCCCTCCAGCCCCAATTTGATATTTTTCTTCTTTATACCTACTTCAGTTAGAATGGGTTTAGCTACAAGTACTACAAAACTTGGAACCGTTTGTGCATGCATTTATTTTCAGTTTTCTCTTGTACCATGAATTCCCTAGGCAGTGGCTGTGGCATTCTTTCAGATATTCAAATGTCCTACCCTGTCCCTTCTCTTTCATCTGGGATCTCCTGGATCTTGCCCCCCACCCCCAGGCTTGTCATCTGTGGGGCACAAAGCGGCCACTCCAGCTCTGAATATCCAGCCCACTTTGAAGAACCAAAGAGGAAAGGACAGCTTCGTACACATCAGTTTCATTTTCTAGGGAAAGAAAACTGCCTGGGACCCTGTCTCCTCAGTATGTTGGCTTACTCGAACTGGCCACACTTGTGTCACGTGCTGATCCTTTGCTGTGGGAAGTGGGCGCTGGCAGTGGTTCTGCCACTGAATGTCTGCTGCAGCAAAACAGCCTGGGAACACATCCAAGGCAGTAAATAGCAACTTAACTAAATTCCAGAGTTGAGACATTCAAATAACTTGGGAAAGGTTTGCTCTTCAGACAATGCTACAGAAGATACTCATATGCTTGTGCATGTTCTCACTAAGTGCAGCCCCAAAGGAGGACTGTCATGTGAGAACATTTTAATTTTAGTATCACTAAGGGGAAATCCAGAAACTTGTCTCCTGAGACCCTCTGGGAATTGGAAAGACTAAGCAAAGGAATTTTCTTTGATCCTTACCTGTCATGTCACCAATAACAAGTAATTAAATTTTGCCTTTCATATGGGGAGACCAGCAATGTTCGCTTTGATATAACTCTAGAAAGAGCAGTGGCTGCACTTTTGGAATCCTGAGACAATAAACGATTGGCTACATGGAGACAGAAGCCTCAGTCTGACATTGTCATTAGAGGAAGGTTTCTCAGGTGATAGTACAGAACAGTACCCACTCACATCTGCCCTACAGAAATCAAATGTACCTTCACACAAAAACTGATGCCTTAAGATTTACATCAGTGCCATATATAATTGTTAGAAACTGCAAACACCCAAATGTGCCACAACTGTGAATGGGTAAACTGCCTGGTAGAGCTATGAAATGAAATACTATTCAGCAGGAAAAAGTAACAAGCTTTTGTTACATGAATTGCAGAGGCATTCTGCTGAGTAAAAGAAGTTAGTCTTGAAAGATCATAAAATGCAATCTTTTCAAAAAGACAAAAATGTGGTGACCAAGAGCAACTCCATGATTGCCAAAGGGTAAGCGTGTGGGAAAGGACAAGGGACACTTCTACATGACGAAATCTTGATCCAAAAATGGTCACTCACATCTGCATGTTGTAAGAAAATGCATAAACCCATTACATTTTTAAGTTGGTTTTCCTGTAGAACATAATACAAAAATCATGAATATTCTGCAAACCTCACTGGATATAGTAGAAAAATAGAAATTTTTATGTAAATATCCCTATGTTTATTCTGATTGCATGTAGTGAACTATAAGGTTAGTAATGAAATTCCAATTAACTTTATTTTGTTTTTCCTAAACTAGCCCTCCTATAGGGTGTGAAGTGGCTTCTCCTTGAGGCTTAGAGTGGCATTCACCTAACAATTTCAGCAAGAGTTACTTTTCATTTGTTTGGGGCTATTCTAATAGTTCTTTTATTGTGTTTTTGTAGCTGTTCACAACAGGCTGGTATTGAGACTGACAACTCAACCAGCCAATGTTTCGGTGCAGGCAGCTGAACACTCCATGATGTCAAGAGTGAGAATTCTGGTGATTTTCAGGAGACAGAAGTATTGGCTAGTGTCATTTATAACCAATAAACTACTACCCTATTAAGGGACCCAAAGAGGGTCTGCTTTTTACTACCATCTAGCCCTGCTGACATGACTCTTCACAGCTACATTAAATGTTAGAAGTTCAAGTTACCTGCATGGCCTGAAATTACAACTTCTGACCTTTCAGCAAATGCCAAAGTTCTTTCAGGATACACAACAGAGCCAAAACTTACAGAGCAGCCATGGGATGGCCTGGAGACAGGGAGGCATCTCCCTCACAGTATTTCAGGGACACTAAAGCCGCAGTGACCACAAAGCTCGTGATGGACTTACGGGGTTTGGGGAAGATGCCTGCATTGGAGTGGACCAAGGCCAGTGAACCTTCTGGACAAAGGCTGTGGTGGTTCTGGGAAGGATCCTTCAGAGCCTCTTCCAGCTTCTGGCAGCATCGCTCGGATGCCATGACTTGTGACATTACTCTCTGCCTCCATCTTTGCATTGCCTGCTCCTCTGGGGTCTCTTACAAGGATATTTGTTGCATTTATACCCAGGAACTTGAGGACCATCTCATCTCAAAATCCTCAGTTGTATCTGCCAAGACCTTTTCTCCCAGTAAGGTCACATTCACATATCCCAGAAGTTTGGATGTGGACATGTCTGCAGAAATCTTGAAATTAGTCCCAATTCTAAATTGGGGGCCAGATCACGGCTACTCTGAGGCTTTGGGAAGATATAGTGGTCAAATGAATCTTCCGCCTCCGCCCTGGTGGGGAGTGTTCCACCAAATACCCAGCAGAATAATGGTAACCTGTGGTGGCAACACTGAGGCATTGCAGCTTCCTCACACGGGAAGGGCCCTTTGACAGTTTTTGTCTAAGGACACAAGGCAGCAAGTACACTCTGGTGGAGAAGGCCTCCACTGATTTGCTCTCAGAAACAGGATTTCAGGCTAAGACCAAGTGGGATTCTTGGAAGCTGAGAGGGGTTGCTATGAAATCTCTAAGAGCAAAACTGGGACCCCAGTGGGAAAGGAGAGGAATAGGGCTGCTTGACACTTCCTGCTAGTGCTGACTCTGGGGAAGTCAGCAGAAAGTATTTGGCAGCCTAGTGTGTACATGGTGGCATGCTTTCCTTTGTACAGAGGATAGTGTGTGATTAAGAGTAAAAAAAAAAAAAAAAAAAAAAAGCTGGGCATAGTGGCGCACGCCTTTAATCCCAGCACTTGGGAGGCAGAAGTAGGAGGATCACTGAGGGTCAGCCTGGATCAGAGTGAGACGCTACCTCAAAAAACCAAAAAAAAAAAGACTAAAAAAAAAATACTGTCCTACTTTAGGGCAAGGTGACATTGTGGAGCTTGGCTTTGTGCATTTCAGTGGGTGTGATTACTGTCACCTTCACCTGTCCATCTAAGAAACTCCAAAGTCAAAATCCAACTCAGACTCTAAGAATCATTAGAGAAAGATCACTGTGTTATATTTTTCTTTGGACCATGTCTCTTGGAGTCAGAGCCAAACACAGAGAAAGACGTGGAAGAATCTAGAGTGGAATACAAATAAAGGTTCAATGGCAATGTTCCATCAGGTAAACCACCTATCAATCAAGACACCATGCAGAACCCACAGACAGAAGCAGGGGGCAGGGATCTCTGTGCTCTTCTGCTTGTTTCATCATAGCCCTGGGGTGCGGATTGTTCTCCACATAACCGAATCAGTCATGGGAAAAACTCCCAGGCTACACCCCCTTCAGTGCTATGGAAACACAAGCCAAATAGACCATGAGGACATTAAAACCAAAAGGTGCTTTATGAGTCAGGAGATGAACTTTCTTGAGAAGGCCAGCTACGGGGTTGGAACAAGTGATTGGTTTAAGGTCAATTAGTGGACAAAAACTGATCTGAGGCTTCGGAATCAAGCTAAACTTCTGTCAAAAGAATATGGAATTTAGTAGAGTATGCGCACATGAAATTTTATACATACACAGATTTTTAAATGTATATCTTAAGAAGGGACATAGGTGGCATGGGGGCTGTGAATGTGCATTTGCATATGCAGACAGGTACATGTGTATATGGACATGCATGCACCTATGTTTACATGTGTGTTGAGGCCAAAGGAAGTCTTCAGGTGTCACTGTATACCTTTTTTGCAGACAGGGTCATTGGCCTGAAACACATCAATTAGGCTAGACTTGATGACGGGGGAGCCACAGGGATCCACCTGTCTCTACCTCCCGAGTGCTGGGACTACAGTTACCCACCACCATGCCTGGATACTTTTTTTTACATGAGTTCTGGGATCAAACTCAGTTCCTCATGCTTCATGGCAAACACTTTCCCAATTGAGCTGTCTCCTTGGCCCCGCATAGGTGCCGTAACCTAGAACTAACCAAGGTTATCTAAAGCATGAGCTATTTGTAAATGGAGCTTGGTGAGAAATGTACACAAATTCTAGTTCCTTGATTTTTGTTCATAGGGTCAATCCTTTTCTTTGTGGGAACTAGATCCTAGGAATTATTAGGCTCTGTTATTCAAAAGACTGAGCTTCTATAGAAAACTCACCATTGATAGTAATGTAAACTTTCATCTATGACTTGGGTGGTGACAACCATGTGAGAGAGGCTAAGATGCTACCACCTTTAACAGAGAGGCCCTGACTTCTAGAGAGCCATAAACACTCTTCTTCTAGTTGGCTATGCACAGCTGGACCTGAATGGGATCACGTGTAGGAGAGGTGATATATTAACTCAGAATTCAGTGGCCAGGACACCTAGACTCTTATACTAGCTCTGCTACTCATTGCCTGGAGATCATGAGCAGATTTTAACTCTCAGCTCTCTATTCATCACTGATAAAATGGATTATTTTCAATATTCAATGTAAAGATTGTTGTGAAGATTAATGAGTTGTCTTATACTGTATGCATTCCTTATTATTATCTGACACAAAGCAATGAAGATTTTTTTAAAAAAAGAAAAGGAAGAATGTGTTTATTTCTCCTTCATCTACTCAAAGTAGATTTCTTGCTCACCAGTGGCATTACCAAGACAGCATGTGGGTGAGACTGCCCTGGGCATTACCAAAGCACTGGACTGTGAAACTATGCACACCGTTATGTCTGCTGTTTAGAAATGCACACTGCAGTCAGAATGGGGTGGTGCCACACAAGACCAGCAGTCCAGATAAAAGACAATACCAGGGGCGAGGGCAAGGCCAGCTCTTCATTTGCCAGAGTGCTTCTTATAGATCTCCATGAATTCCTTCACATCATCAGGAGACCCCATGATGACTGGTGCCCTCTGGTGGATGTCAGTGGGAACGATGTCTAATATAGCTTCCTTCCCAGTGGTAGCCAGTCCTCCTGCCTTCTCCATCACGTAGGCCATTGGATTACATTCATACAACAGCCTCAGCTGGAAAACAAGAGACCGGGGTGCCAGAGGTGTTAACAGAGAGAGGAGACTTGTTCTATTACAAAACACTGAAGAGTTGACTGGAGTTTCCAAGATAACCTGATACTCTCCTTCTATGAGTTCCCAAAGTTCCCTCCTGCCCCAGTTTCCATCTGAAACAAAATGATTAGCCATTTGCTTTAATACAACCATTCATCAAGCCACAGCCAGCCACAGATTACCTGATGCAAATGTGGGGCAGACCACCTGGATTTGGAACAGAATGACATTTTGGCAGTAAGGTGGTTCCCTTTCTTGGGAGCGCAGAAACTGGTCTTAGTGAGGGATTCTGTATGTGTTTTGGATGGAGCGCTGCCATTGGAAAAGCATTTTTAAAAACCCACAGTCATGTCTGGCTGCAGACATCTGGTGAGCAGATCGGCTCCTCTGAACAGTGTAATATTGTGCATTCTTTTTGCAATCTTCCCAACACTCCAGGCTTGGGATTTCCTATGTCATACAACTAGGCATTTACTTTGAATATTAACGTCTTCATTGTGTGCATTTTCATGCAGTCTGACTACAGAGCAGACAGCCTTGTGCTGGCGTCTCCTGATTCTGTTTCCATCTAGGGATCAGGGCCAGACTTGAAAAACTGAAGAAGAAGGAAAAAAATGAAGCATTTCCACATTTATATTAAAGAACAATTTTTTGAAGCATTAGAGGAAAAGTGCAGGAAAGCAGGCTAATCCTATACTTTGGGATTGCAATAGCAAGTCTGGTGCTGGAAGTTGAAAAGATTACCTTCAGTGAACACACTACACAGAACTGAATGGATCCAAAATCCATCCATTTCTGACATTTCAAGGGGATTGCTCCTCCTATTTCCTCACATAAAAAAGGAGCAGGGGCGATGGCTCAGTAGATAAAGTGTTTGCTGTGTAAGCATGAGAACCTGAGTTCAGATACTCAGAACCCATGTAAAATGTCCAATGTGGTGGCATGCACCTGTAATGCCAGCACTGGGGAGGCAGGATGGGGAATCCATGGCTGCTTGTCTAGCTGAATCTATAAGCTCTAAGTTCAGTGAGAGACTTTGCCTAAAACAATAATGTGGAGGTTGACAAATGAGACATTCAACATTGACTTATGGCCTCCACATGCATACTCACCCATTTGTACATATACTACACACACACCTGTGAACATGCATGCACACACACTCACCACACAAAAGAAGTAAAGAGAGAGACAGGAAGCAAGTGAGGGAGGAAGGGAAGAAAGGAAGGAGAAAGGAAGGGAAGGGAAAGGAAAGGAAAGAAGAAAAAAGAAAAGAAGAGAAGGGAAGGGAAGGGAAAAGAGAAGAGAACAGAACAGAAAAGAATAGAAAGGAAAAGAAAAGAAAAGGAGAGTAAAAGGATGTATGTTTGGGAAGAAATGACACTGCCACCTTGTGTAGAAGGAAAGGATGTCACCTAACCAGCAAAGGAAAGTACAGCCCACCCTACAGCTTGCTGGGAACACGCCAGCACTGGACTAGCAGTCAGTGGGTAAATCACCTGAAAGCTCTGGGTTTCACCACAGACCCTTTCCTGCCCCCAGACAGCAATGCTTTCCAAGTAGCAAATGTCGAGCTCATTAGTTAGCTGTATTTTGCACCTTTTGATCAGACCTCACTCTGCAATGTGTACTTGATTTGCTATCTTGGTAATGAGACCGGACTATCTCATTTCACTCCATGGCTGGAACTCACACTGTCTGAGCCAAGGCAAACCCCATATCCACTGGAAGCTCCAAGCACTCAGTCTCCTAACCATAACTCCATTAATCCTGTTTTGCTGTGGCATTGGAAGGGCTCTCAAGGGAACATTTCTACCTTTAGTTGACATTGCCTGACTGCCTTGAGTGTAGAGAATATGCCACAGACATTCTTGGCAACCACCTGGAGCACCCAACAACAGTAGAAACTTTTTTCCTAGTGAAGCAAAACCCTCCAGGCTGGAAATGAAACCCACTGCCTGGGTCACTTTCAGGGGATGTGCATACCTTTCCATTGGGGCTTTTCTTGTTGGCAGGGTATAAGAAGATCCCTCCGTACACCAGAGTGCGGTGAACATCAGCTACCATGGACCCCACGTACCGGGCACCATATGGAGCTGAGTTGTCCTACAAAGGGAAGAACAACAATAATTAGGGCTGCAGGGATTTAAAGCATTCTCTTTGTGTTGCTGATGCTTATTGGATTCCACTGTCATTTATCAAGCACCATACAAAATGTACCTCTGAATCCATGCCAGGAAATATGATGATAATTTTACTCCCAAGAATAAGAAATGAAGCAATGGAGACACACAGCCTTCTGTAACATCTCCCAAGAAGTTAATTCCTGGCAGAAGCTGCAAAGATGGTGTGATGATTGTGGCTGTGGGGTTGGAGCAGCCATCACAAAAACCATGTCTTGCCAAGGGTTTTGCCAAGCTAAGGAGTTCGGCAGGCACGGAAGTGTCTATTGTTTTCTGGGAGAGGAGTCAGCATAAGCAAGGACTTAACAACATTGAGAGGGGACATGGGACCGGCTCGAGCACCTCTGAGCAGGGAGCAGACCTGAGAAGGAGGAAATGTTGCAGGGCAGAAAGTCTGGGGCCAGCTCTGAGGATCCTGGGTACTGTGCTAAGATGTGAACTTCAGAGAACAGCAGCAAAAGCATGACAAAGCAGCTACAGCCTGCCTTTTCTTCCTTTGCATTCACTAACTTGGAGCCTCTTTATTGAGATGCCAACTCAGACACTGTCTGTCTCGATACAACTGACAGGGAGCTATCATAGATGCAAGCCTGGATAGACAGCAGACACTACATGTCTGGGTAGGTGAACCACATATTGTATTTCTAGGAAACAGGACTCTAGACATGGACCGTTTTAATGCCATGAAGTCATTTATCTGGTTGACTGCATTATCTCGACTGTCTTTTTCTGCATGGTAAGACTAAAATAACACTCCTATTTTGACATCTCAGAGCAAGACTCCCTACCTCCAATACCTGTGAGAAAACTTAACCACGGGCTTAGCAGCTTCTACTTTTTGCTTCCAGGGTACATCATGGATCAAGAGAGTTCCTCATAACTTATCCCAAATGAGGTCCAGAGTCCTTCTCAATACCAATATACCTTTTCTCCTATCAAGGCACATCCCTTTAACCCAGAGCTGCACTGGGTGCCTGATGTCTGAACACCATGCCAGCCCCACACCTGTCTACTCACTTACTGGTGGGAACTTCTTCCTCTGCACATACTCAGCAACAGCAGGGTCAAAGTCCTTGGCATAGCCTTCATTAAGGCTGTAGATGTTCCCTTTCTTCTTGATCTTCACATTCTTGTCCACCAAAATGAATTCGCCAATAGACTTTGAAACATGGAAGGAAAAGGGAGACAGATGACCAGAGATCTCACTCAAGCATGAGCAAGACAGACAGTGAACTGGGTTGAACTGGAAGGTGCATAGCCTGTGGCCACACTTCATCTAGGGAACCTGTGATGGTGGCTAAATGCCCCAGGAATTGTGAACAGGATGAGTGGGGAAAATATAGTGAGAATGAATGAAAGGAAATGGGGTGAAGGTAGCAAGAGGATGATGCAGTAGTCAGTCGGGAAATATGGGGATTTGTGACTTTGTTTGTGAATGATTTCCATCACTAAATGAAGAAACCTCACAGGGCCAGGAATGGTGGCCTGTAATCTTAACACTAAGGAGGGTGAAGCAGGAGGATTATCCTGGCCTACATCATGAGACTCTGTCAAAAAATGAAAGAAAAGAAAGCCTGGCATGGTTGTGCACACCTTTAATCCCAGCACTTCGGAGGCAGAGGTAGTAGGATCACCAATAGTTTGAGGCCACCCTGAGACTACGTAGTAAATTCCAGGTCAGCCTGGGATAGAGTGAGACCCTACCTCAAAAAAAAATAATAAATAAATAATAGAAGGGAAGGGGAAGGACAGAGAAAGAAAAGGAACAATAGACAAAAGCTCAATGAAAGGGCTGGGAGATGACTCGGTGGTTAAGAACATAAGCATGCTTGCTGCTTAAGCATGAGGACATCTCAGTCCAGAGACTGCCAAGTTTGACTCCTCAGAACCCATGAAAACAGCTAGGCATGGCCATGCATGGCTGTAACCCCAGTGTTGGTGGAGGGTGCTTGCCAACAGACAGCAGCTCTGGGTTGAGGGAGAGACCCCATCTCAAGGAAATAAATGTATGGATGAGCAATAAGAGAAGGACACCCAATGTTATGTTCTCCTCTGCCCTCTGTGCATGGAGCATGTGCATCTGCACATACACATATAGACCACACATGCACACAAGCATGCATGCATATGCACAAAAGAAAAAAAACTCATTGACAGTAAAAGCCTGCTGGAAACTTGAGTACAGCTGCTGCAGTGGTTTTGGCAGGAGCCATCAGCCAGGCCTTGCAGCAAGCCAAAAGAGGAGCACTTTGCATCCCCCTGGGGCAGGTTCCTCCACCCCTTCAGGCAACAGAGAGCAAAAAGCTCAAGTCAAATCAAATGGAAGGCTGGCAGGCAGCAAGGGAACATTACAGCCACTGTATTGTTCCAGCAAATATTTAGATCTGAGGAGGAAGAGGCTATGTAGGTCACAGAATCTTACTAGATGCCTGTCTGAAATCTGGAATAGAGAGATGGAATTTTTTTCATATGTCCATTGATTCCAAAGTATCAGAGAAGGAGAATGAAGAATACGTGGGGAGGCTGAACATGACTGGTCAGGCACTATGTCAGCAAACAACACTGGTTTTGGAAGCAGTGTCCAAGGCTCATGTTGAACTTTGCTCTGGTTTTGCCACTATTTTCCTCTGCTCTCGTTTACTTATCAAGTGCCCATCCTTCCAGGGAGGTGAAAGTCCTGCTCTGTTACCAGCGCATAGGTCAAAGGAGCTGGACTCTGGTTTACACCAGTTTACCACATGCTCCAGGGCAGCCTCTCACAGTAGACTCTGGGCTGCAGTTTGTACCCTGTGTTCCATTTGTCAGGAGAAAACACTGTATGAGATGCTTTTCTCATGTCGAGAAGACACTGCTAAACTTAAAAGGAACTGGGCTCAGTGGATAAAGTGCTTGCTATTCAAGCCTGAAGACCCAAGTTCAGCTTCCCTGGCTCCATGTAAAAGCCAGAAGCCAGTACAGGTTCTGTAATCCCAGCATTCTGACTAAAAAGGAGAATTTCCCAGGAGCTCTTGGGCCAGGTAGCCTAGCAAATGCAGCAGTGAACAATGATGACAGTGAGAGCCTCTGCTAAAAATAATAATAAATAAATAAACCTCTGTCACACATGCACACACACATGCCTGCATTCATACACATAGACATGAACACACACATACCAAAAATTAAAATTGAAAAGTTAAAAACAGGCTTAGTGGTTAAGGCACTTGCCTGCAAAGCCAAAGGACCCCGGTTTGATCTGGTCTGTAAATGGGTTTGAGTTGGCTAGGACAGAGTTTTGCACATTTGAAAACATTGCTTTTTGTTTTAATCCAGAGGCTTTTTTTTCTTTATTTATTTGAGACAGAGAAAAAATGAGTATGGGCTTACTAGGGCCTCCTGCCACTGTAAACAAACTCCAGATGCATGTACCTCTTGGTACATCTGGCGTGTGTGTGTGTGTGTGTGTGTGTGTGTAATACAGAATCAAACCCTGGCCATCAGGTTTTGCAAACAAATGCCTTTGGGTCTACATTCCAAAATTATAACCACCATTGGACTTCTCCAATTCACCCATCTCCATCTGGCCCCTGCTCTTCCTTCCTTGGCACACTTGACTCATTTTTATGGCCACTCATATTTATTGCCTGGTTGCCATGGACATTTAAATCATTGGAGGAATGGCTGTTTTAAAGGAATCATCTTGGAACAAAGACTCTGCTTCCACAGGCCTCATTTCCTATGTTTGCATAGTACTGTACAAACATACACACACACACACACACACACACACACACACACACAGAGGCTCATAGCTATCAGCCTAAAACATGTCTCACCGGGTCCAGCATGAAGCAGTTGACACCACAGTCCATGGCAAGGACCAACATGGTGGCACTACCATAGAGTGCATAGCCAGCTGCCACCAGGTTCCGGCCTGACTGCAGAGCGTCCTTCTCAGAAGGCTCATCGGTGGATTTCTAGAGCAAGAGAGAAAACAAACATATTCTTGTTTTGCTTTGTGGTCCCTTTTTCTAGTTCAATCATCAGCAGCCTGCAAGGCAAACAGGATATCTTCCCAGAGGGCCCTCCCTCCACACATCAGCAACATCCTGATTACATTACCACAGCAGCCTTCCCAACAGACCTCTGATTTCCTGCATCTGGACACTTCCATCCAGTCAGGGTCCTGCTCCCATTTTCCTAATCCGATATTCCCTCATGTCTCCATTATCACTTCCAAAAAGCAGCATGACTTCTCGCCAGCTCTCACTAATGTAATCTGATTATGGGTATCAATGTCTTTCACCTGCCTGCTTCATCTTTATTTAAACAAATTAACATGGGCTGTAGGTCATCAGGTCTGGAGAGGAAATCAATTTCATGAGCTCTTGCCAATCGAAATACATATTCCCTGAGCACTGTGGTCAGTCCCTTCCACATCAAAGAAATTCTCAGAAATCCAGGCTTTGGAACATCTCTCCAGAGCCATTACAGAGAAGGGCGGCCACTGCATGAGTGTTTTCACCAAGACCATAGTACGAGACACATTTTAAAGCTGGCCTCACAGTAATTGAGAGAACAGGGCTTACCACAGACTAGGGGTGGGGAGGGAAGAAGAAAGGGATAGGGACAGGTTAAATAGTAGGTACTGAGTCTCAGGTGGACAAGAGAAAAAATGTTCTAGTGTCTTAGAACACAGTAGGTGACTATTAATAATGACAATGTACCATGTAGTTCAAAAAAGTTAGATTTTGAATATCCTCACCACCAAGAAATGATAACTTCTTGGAAAGAAAGATATGCTTACCCTGACTTAAATATTCCGCAGTGTATACATATGTGGAAACATTACACAGTGCCCATAAATATCTATAATCACTATGTGTCAACTTAAAAATCAAAAGTTAAAAAGAAACACATCTAAATCACAAAACTGACCATTCATACACACATGAACACACACAGCAGAAACAAAACAACACAGACACTTAGAACATAACACCTGTTCAAATACTTCTTTTCATTTTTTCATTAAAGCACATCCCAGGAGCTGGGGAGGTGGCTCGGTGGTTAAAGGCAGTTTCTTGCAAGCTTACCATCCTGAGTTCAATTCCCCAGCACCCACATAAAGCTGGACACAAAGTGGTATATGTGCCTATAATCCCAACACGCCTACAGCAATGAGAGGCAGAGTTGGAAGAATCTGGAAGCTCATGGGACTGCTAGACTGGTGCACATGCAGCAGAAAAAAAACACAAGAGAGATCGTGTATCACAAGGTAAAAGGAAAGGACAAACACCTGATGTTGTCCTCAGACCTCCACATGTGTGCCATAGAAAAAACATGCACATACACACACACACTTCATACACATACCACACACAATACACCCAGAAAAATAAAAATAAAACACAGCCCAAGGAGATTGCTCAGTAACATGCATGCCTTGGAAGTATAAAGACCTAAATTCAATCCTCAGAAGCCACATAAAATTCCAAGTATGGTGGTGAACACTTGTAATCCCAGTGTTGGGAAGGTGGAGAATGGAGGATTCTTGGAGTCAATCTAGCCTAATTGGTAAGCTCCAGGCCAGTGAGAGACCCTGACTTTCAAAAGATGGATGATGTTCTTCATCCAGTACCAAGAAGAAACACAGGCTAAGCCACAACCAACTTAAAGAGATGGTCCAGAGTGTCAGAGAGTCTGCCCAGAATTCTGGAAAGCCCTGGGTTCCATCTCAGCAGCACTAATAAATAATAATTCTACACAGCACTAAGTGAAAATGACACAATGAAATTTGAAGAAAAATGGTCAAACCTAGATCAGATCATTCTCAATGAACTCACCCAATCACAGAAAGACAATCTCTGCATAGTCTCACTCATCTACAGCTCCTAACCCGAATCTCCCCAAGTTTCCAACATACCTAATAAGCATCTCTAGGACTGGACAATAGGGAGGGGGGGGGAGGGGAAAGGAGAGGGTGGGGGACACAAAACTGGACCCAAACGGCAATGGTACCATAAAACTCTACATCCTAAAAGGCCCTTAGAGGGAACAACTGATTCACAAGGCCCTGGAGAGGGCATGACAAAAACTGACCATTATCTCCTCCTGTTTCTGTTTCTCTCTCTCCCTCTTCTCTCTCATCTCTCTATCTCTTTTATATCACTTATCCTTTTCTTCCTTCTCTTCTTGAGTGCTGACCTGTAACTCCCGGTACCAGCAGGTAGATATCATCCACAATGAGCTTTTGATCAGAGAGACCTACAAGGTCTCCCAAAAGAAGACAGATTTATGTCAGAGTGCTTGATGACCCACCATAGGTTAGTGGTAAGACCCTACTGCTGAAGACACCATACACTATTGGCACGTATCATGGAGTGACATGGCTAGAAGCTGGAAGAGAGTCAGTCCCCAGACAGTTAGCGTGTCTAGTGCCAGAAGGTGCTACATGAGCAACTGGGGGAAAATGACCAATATCACTCCAAGCAACTCATGGTCTAACCTATTTAGCAGCAAACAACCTGATGTGATGCTCATACAAGTGCAATAGTGGCACATAGCCATGGTGGGAAACCAACTGCTCTCGATTTAGCTAACTGATCTGCTCAGTGGAACGGAACCCGTAGCTGGAGCTGGGAAACAAGTCAGAACCATATCCAGAAATGAGCCCGCTCTCCATTAAACTCTCTCTAAAAAATAAAGGTTATCACATTTACCTGGTGCTAACTTTACTCTCCGTTAGAGAATTTGCTTCTCTTTTTCAGATAGACACATATCCTAAGGAGAGAACTACCCCATCATATCTCAAAAGGGCCCCAGCTGAAATTAAGAATAATTGGGGAAACATGCAAGAATACTGTTTCCTTGGTGAACCAGGAACCAGCACAAGGGTGAAGGAGATAGACACAGAGAGCAATAAACTCCTACCAAATATCCAGAGACACAGAGGCACCCAAGACCTCAACACTGAAGCAGACCTAATATGAATCCAACGTGGCTCAGGGAAATTTGTGGAAGAAGGGGCAGAAAGAATGTCAGAGCCACACGTTGAGTCATGACACACAGAGACAAAAAAAAAATTTCCTCCTAGCCAAAACTAAAGGCTAACCCCACAATGCATGACCCACATACCCCAACAAGGAGGATCCCTGTGGAGGGGGGATTACAGGGAGGAGGCTAACAATGGTACCAACTTGACTGTATTCACTGACTACAAAAATAAAATAAGAATAAGAAGAATAAGAAGAATAAGAATAATAATAAAATGATCTGAAGCCAGGAGGATGCACTTTCAACTTTATAATGTTTTATGATGGCTGCGTAGGTGTTCATTCCATTTTCACTTTGCCTAGAGATACTTAATAGTTCTCTCTCACACACACATTCTCTTTCTCTCCCTCTCTTCCACATACACACAGATAAAGAAAAGAAAAGAGACAAAAATATGAGAAAAGAAAAGGAGATGCACTTGGAAGTTCAAGTTACATGGTTGTAGGATACATCCAAGTGCCTACACTGCTGAGCCACCTCTCCAGCCCTGGTTGTAACATTGAAGGCAGGGATACTAGGTTTTATCCAGAAAACAAAGATTGTACCAAGAGCTCACCACTTTCAAAGCAAGCCTATAAGAATTATAGCTGATTTTTCAATGGAAACTAAAAGCCAGATGGGCTTGGAATTGAAGTATTTTAAAAGACCACAGCTGCCAACCCAACTACTGTATACAACAAAATTATTCCTCATAATAGAAGGTAAAAGAAAAAATTTCCATGAAAAAAAACTGGCTTTATGAGCGCTGACCCAGCCCTACAGAGAATACTGCATGGAATACTCTATGAAGAGATGAACAAACATATTAAGAGGCTACAGGAGGGAAAAAGCAGTAATCAAAACTAGGACAGATATGAAAACAAATGATGATCAAGAAAGTACCAAATTCCACAAAATCTTCAATAAGACAGGGATTAACCCACACTTCTCAATTAGAACTCTGAATATCAATGGACTCAACTCTCCAATCAAAAGACAAAGAAATTTGTCAGAAAAAAACTTTGTTGTCATAGTTAAGTTGATTGTAGATGGTAATTGAATATACTCCTTTGAAAATATTTCATCAAGTATGTTTCCTGCTCATTGTGATACATTAAAAAATATGAGCAGAAAAAAAAAAGACAAAGGGTTTCTGGCTAGATTAGAAAACTGGATTGATCCATCCACTTACTGTCTTGAAGAAACCCACCTTACCATTAAAGAAACATACTACTTTAGGTTGAAATATTCTAAACAAATGAAAATAGGAAACCAGCAAGTGTGACTACACTAGTATCTGACAATATACACTTTAAACAAAAAAGGGAAGAATTCAACAAGATATTACAATCATAAATATAAGTGCACCAAATAAAGGTACACCAAATTTTATAAAGCATAATCTACGAGACATTAAATCAGATATAAATCCCAACATAATAATAGCCAATGACTTTAATTCTGCACTGTCATCAATAGACAGATTGTCTAAATGGAAAATAAATAAACAATGGAGCTAAGGAACACCATAGATCACATGGACTTAACAGACATGTACAGAACATTCCATCCAAGATCTATATAATACACATTCTCCTCAGCAACTCAAGGAACCTTCACTAAAAAAGATCATATATTCTGAAATAAATCAAGTCTCCACAAATTTAGCAAAATTGATGTAACTATAGTAAAGCTAAAAATCAACAAGAAAGAAGCAAAAAATACAAAAACTTTTGGAGATTCAATAACACACTTTTGAACGCTAAATGATTCATTGAAGAAATCCAAAACTTCCTGGAACTGAATAAGAATTAAAACACAACATATCAAAACCTATGGGACACAATGAAGGCAGTCCTAAGAGGGACGTTTATAGATCTAAATGCCTATATTGCAAAAATATTGTAATGAGATCTCAGATAAATAACTTAACAACCCATAAGTCTATTCAAGCTTCCCAGTTTCATATTCTGACTTTTTTATGATCCAAAACCAGGAGCTTCATATTCCACACTTTACCTTTTTATAGATGCCAAAAATTGTTCCAATGGACACAAGACAGTCGATGTTGGAAGAGCCATCAAGGGGATCAAAGCAGACCACATATTTGCCCTGAACAATGAAAAAATACAACATTAAATATTACAATAAAAATATATCCTGAAAAGACAATGCTGGGACTATAATGGAAAAATTTTAAAATATGAGTCTTATTCACTTGTATTCTGTCATGAAAAGCATGAGAATACATACACACACTGCACACACACATGTGTGTGTGTCATAACAGAAAATATAATTTGGGCTGGAGGGATGGCTTATTGGTTAGGGCGTTTGCCTGCAAAGCCAAAGGACCCAGGTTCGATTCCCCAGGACCCATGTTAGCCAGATGCACAAGGGGGTGCCCGCATCTGGAGTGGCTAGAAACCCCAGTGCAACCATTCCCTCTCTCTCCCTCTTTCTCTGTCAAATATGAAAAAGAAAATATGATTTAGCATAGGAAGTCTAGAAGGTGGTAGAATGTAGACAGCTACATAATATTTCTTGTATCACTGTTGTCAATAAATCATAACTTTCATTTGAGCAAGTGCTGGTAGCCAAAGAAAAAGAAGAAATAAGAGTAGCCATTCATTTCTCTTTATTTGTAAGGAAAGAAGCAATTCACTGGGTGAAGGAAAGACTTGGCTGGCATTGGGATATGTAAGAAAGACCTCAGGCAGATCTGGTGGTGATGGGTGCTGCTCGCTGCTGCAATGCACAGGCTTCTCAATGGCATCCTACTACAGCTCCTAAAGGAGATGGCCCCCTGCGGCAGCAGCACCACCTGACCTTTGTTCTTTGGATGGAAGGCTCAGGGGTGTGCTGCACATGGGTTGCTTCAGCTCTCAAGAGCTCAAGTCACATGATTCATCCACTCCACTATAAAAGATGCCATGGGGCTGGAGAGATGGCTTAAGGGTTAAGGTGCTTGCCAGCAAAGCCAAAGGGCCCAGGTTTGATTGCCCATGTAAAGCCAGATGCACAAGGTGGTGCATGCATCTGGAGTTCATTTCGAGTGGCTAGAGGCCCTAGCATGCCCACACTCTTTCTCTCTATCTGCCTATCTTTCTCTCTCTCAAATAAATAAATAAAATATTTTAAAAGATGCATGGTGGTAGAGTTCAATCAATCTGTGATTTGAGTATTTGGTATTTACACCCTTGAATTTGGTAAGTGCTACTAATCAAAGGGGTGTGTGTTTGTGTGTGCATGTGGGTGTGAGAGAGAGAGAGAGAGAAAGAGAGAGAGAGAAAAAAACACCAGGTTATAAGCACATCACATCACTGGGAATTTTCCATCTACAAATTAACCTCTTAGGATGTGGCTTTTAGTTGTTCTGCCTCAGACTCAGGTGGCTCCAGGTCCACTTTCTTGTTCTTAACAAGTCACCTCATGGATTGAAAGGAAACTGAGAAACAACAGACTAGAAAAAGGGACTGCAACTACCACAAATCAAGCTGCAGCCAAGAAAGATCAGCTGACTGACAGACAACATCCAACACTGACTTCACCCATGTCCCTAGCACTGCAGAGTCTACCTCCATCCATGTCCCTAATACTGCAGACTCCAACTCCTCCCAAGTCCCTAGCACTGTAAAGAGTCTACCTCCATCCATGTCCCTGACACTGCAGGGACTCCAACTCCACCCATGTCCCTAACACTGCAGAGACTCTAACTCCATCCATGTCCCTAACTCTGTGATGACTACTTCTCCATCCCTGCACCTAACAGTGCAGAGACCCTGTGAGGGCACAGAGAAACTTGGACTTTGAAAACAGCATGTACTACTATTTTGAAGTGATGCAGAAAAGGTGACTCGGGTGTGACTCCAGTCCCTAAAACAGGCCAATACTGGCAGCCTCTTTAATTACTTTCCAAGTCACTTTTCTAATTCTACTCCTTTCTGTCTCAAGTTCATCTCAATCACAGAAAGATAATTAGCTCTTATAAGTAACTGTACTTCTAATCTCAAAAGGTATCTTTCTTTTTTGAGGCAAGCCCAACAGACTGGCCTTTTTATGAGAAAGGGGGTGCAGAGGAGAATTAGTGGCCCAGGGCCTCCAGACACATGCACCACCTTTTGTGCATGTGTGAACTTGCACATGTATCACCTTGTACATTTGGCTTACTTGGAATCTGGAGAGTCGAACAGGGGTCTTTAGGCTTCACAGGCAAGCTTCTTAACTGACAAACCATCTCTTCAGCTCCAAAGGTTTGTTTTTCAATTGCTATTATCTTTAAAAAAAAAAAACCTGGCAATATTTGTTCATTCAGCAATCTTCAGGAGTCATCTGTTGTTGAGCCCTACCACATGCCAGGGACTGTGCTAGATTCTAGGATACAGGAAAGAGTATCATTTGTTTTCTGCCCTCATAAGCAACCAGTGTGCTAGACCTCTAGTACATATATTCCAAGGCATGTACCAGGAAATTTGGCAGTGGGGTCAGGTGTGAAGATTGGACATTTGGTGGTAGAAATCCAGCAAAAGAGGCAGTTAACAGAAACCAGACTTGAAGATCCTTGAACATGGCAATGAAAAGTCAAAAATGGAGATGCATTTGTGGGGAGATGCTAACAGAGGAAAGACAGAACCATCATGGACAGCAGAATGCAAGGACGGTTTGAGATGGAAGTATCTCAAAGCACTGAGGAGGAAGATGGAAGCAGGAAGGAGCTAGGGTAATCCCTAGACCACCAGCTTGAAGGAACCAGTGAAGATGTGCAGCTGAGGAGGACAAAGACACATGAAAAATGTCACAGTGCAAATGCAAACTCACCCTCTTCTCTGGTTCTACTATTATGGCATGTTTATCCTCTTCAGACACAAGCACACAAGTGGAAAACGACGACTTCAGCATGTTCATAACCAGGTCATTGGAGAGGACATCCAGTTTCTTCACTTGGTCCCCTGTCACATTGGTGGAGCCAGCAATACCATAGCTAGAAGGGAAAAAGCCACAGAAAATCATCCCAGGCCACCAGAATCCCACCAAGAGTGAGTGCCAAGTGGACCTAGGGAAAAAGAAAGAGGCTATGTGGTTGATGTGGTTGAGGAAAAACAAAACAGGAAGGATGGTTATGCTTAAAGTGGCTTGGAGATAGGAAGCAGTGATGTCACTCAAAAGGCCTAATACCTGTCATAGGTCCCCATGTGGACACCTCTGTGACCAAATGGATACTTCCCATTTTTTAATATGGTGTTCATAAGAACCCACACTACCCTATGAAATATTCATTTTAATAATATTAATATAGTGCATATCTATTTATTACTGTGTGCATATTTAGGCTTTATACAGAACAAGTGAGAGTTTTCTTATGCTTTTGTTTTTGTTTAGCCTAGCAAGAATCAATTTTTATTTTATCCCCATATGTGGATTCAATGCATCATTTGGCAGCAAGCAAGAAAGTTTGGGTTAGGGACAGGGAGATGGCTCAATGTAGACTTGTCATACAAGCATGAAGACCTGAGTTTGGATCCCAGGATCCAATAAAGCTGGATGTGGAAGCATGTATCTGTAATCCCAGCACTCCTAGCAAGATGGAAAACAGACAGAGGAGAATCTCCAGAAGCTTGTGGGCCAGCTAACCTGCAGTAAACAGCAGTGTACAACAAAGAGACCTTTCTCAAACAAGATCACAGATAAGGAATGACACTCAAGGTTGTCCTCTGAGTCCCACATGTGTGTTGTGCTCTGTTGTATACACACACACACACAATCCTCCACACAAAGAAAGCCTGGGTTTGAGTGAGCATGATGTGTGAGCTAACCAAGGAATGCTGTGGCTTCAGACTAAAAGATACTGAAAGAAAGGGAACATCTACTGGCCCTGACAATTCAGGTATAGAGGAGGAAACTCAGACTCTGAGATAATTGTGAACTTCAAACCACAGAGTATGAGCAAGCTATTCGCTCTGACTTCCAGTCTGGGCTGCTCTACACACACACACACACACACACACACACACACGCTGGGAGGATTTTTGTAGAATAGAAGGGGTAAGAAGCCCAGAGCTCATACTTTCTTTTAAAACTACCTTCAAGTCAATGGTTATAAAATTCCCTGAAGCCTAAAGCCTCGTCTAAAATGCAGCCTGCGTTGTTGAAATGAAGGAGGGCTAACATAGAAACATAGACAGAGGGCCAATGTCATTCAGGAAGGAGGTACAGAGAAAAGAAAGAGACTATATATGGGGAGTGAAAGAAAAGAAGGCTAAGGATGCTGCACTCAACTGGATGTAGGCTGCTGGGGCTACCTGAGGAAATGCACACCCTTGTCACCTCATGGATGCAGATTAATTGAGGCTTCTCCAGGTAACCTGGGAAGCTGGGGTAGAGGTGGATGGCTGAGGGTACCAGGCAGGTAGATAGCCCAGTTCAGACTGGCAGGTACTCCCCATTTTCATCACTATCATGAAGAACCTCAAGCATACTGAGTGCCCAGTGGGGGAGGCTGACATCCACACAACACACTATCAGCTTTAGCAAGGCCCCTTTGTCTGCATCACCTCATAGTGGATGACACCCCAATGGCCAGAGTGCCTGGGAAAGGGAGAGATCACATGGTGAGACAAGAAACTAGCATGAAGGGAAGGGGGACTGGTCTCACCACCTCCCTTGGTGCCACCATGTCTTAAGACCACCACATGGGGAGCCAGCTCCCAGCTATTCCTGGAGAACACACTCATAATAAGCTATGGGAAGGAACGGCCTACTGCATACTGGTCCAATTGCACCTGCTTCACAATCCTGGTCCCTTTTATTTAAAAGCTTCCTAGAGGCCTACCTGCATATATGTGTAATCCACAAATACTTACAGGGATCTATTGTACTAGGCCTGCAGAGCTGAACATGACAGACCAGGCCCTGCCCTCAGAGCACTTATGTTCCAGTGAAATGAAACAAAGAAGCAAGTGTTTCCAAATTACTGAGATAAGATGAGAGAAGGACAGGTATTCTCTATAATATAATACAATAAGGTAACACAGTGGTAAAAGAGGTTAAAAAAAAAGTGGTAAAAGGGGCTGAGACAATGGCTCAGTGGTGAAGCACTTGCTGTGCAAGTGTAAGGACCTCGGTTTGTATCCTCAGAACCTATATATAACCCAACACAGTATCACACATCTGTTATCACAGCATACCTGTGGCAAGATGGGAGGCAGAGAAAGGAATTGCCAGGAAACTCACAGGCCAGCTACCCTAGTACACACAGTGGTAAATAACAACATTCTGCCTCAAAGTGGAAGGTAAGGATTAACCCCCTCCCAAGATTGTCCTTTGACCTCTACATGTATACTGTGGCACACACACATTTACACGCATACATTTACACACACACATACACACACACACAATTGTTGAAAAAGTCAACAGTTTAAGAGAACTGGACATGTTAGTTACAATGGGCATGCTGTGTAGAAAGAGAACCCCTAACAAGCAAATAAATAAATAAGCAAATAAACAAGATGGGTGGCAGGGTGGGTGGGTGATGGTTGAGGAAGTTCTCTATGTGAAAGTGGCCTTCAAGCTGAATGGCATTAAATGTTTTACCAGCAGGAAGAAATGGAAAAGCCTTGAAAAAAGCCCAAATTAGCAATAGTTCCAAAGACAAGCTGCACATGAGCAGTTTAGCCAAAGAAAACAAGTGTATTTTGTGCATATTTCCAGAAGGAAGGATCCGGGGACTATGTGTATATTTAATGAATAAATTTTTTTCTGCATGCGTGTGCGTAGAAGATGTGTGTGGTATATGGTGTATGAATAAACACACCTGTGCCATATATGTGCATGCAGAGGCCAGAGAAACTTGGGTGCCTTCTCTGTCACTCAACTATATTTCCTTAAAACAGGATCTGTTCCTCAAACACAAGCCGCCCCTGTGAGTTCCTATCTTCATCCCCTAGACGGGGAGTGCAGACGTGTGGCCCATGAAGTGGGTTCTGGAGAGTCAAACTTAGTGATCTCCAGCCCAAGAGGCCCTCATGCTTAAATGTCAAGCACTCTTAATGCTGAGCCATTTCCCCAGCCTATAGCTTCGGAGCTGAGCAGATGACTCAGTGGATAAAGTCTTTGACATGGAAGAGTGACAACCTAAGTAATGACCTCCAGCACCCATGTACATGCCAAGTTGGCATGGTAGCCCAGCTACAAGTCCAGCACTCAGGAGGCAGAGAAGGGATCCCCAGGATAAGTTGGTTTGCTAGCTTAGCTGAACCAGTAAGCTCTGGATTCAGCTGGAAGTCCCTACCTAAGTAGATAAAGCAGAGGGCAATTGAGGAAGGTACCGAACGTCAACCTCTGACCTCCACATGCAGGCACATGTGCACCTCCACACATACATACACGCATGCACACCACACACACTTTAAAAAAAACCTGAGTTTTGGGCTGGAGAGATTGCTTAGTGGTTAAGGTGCTTGCCTTTGAATAAGCCTACAGACCCAGGTTTGATTTTCCAGGTTCCATTTAAGCAAGATGCATATGGTGGTGCATGCATCTGGAGTTCATTTACAGTGGTTAGAGGCTCTGGTATGCCCATTCTCATTCTCTCTCTCTGTCTCAAATAAATAAATAAAATTTAAAAACCTGAGTTTTTAACCCATTATGCCTGTTGATTGCTGGAACTCAGTAAGAGAGCTCCTGGCACACAGGGCAGCTTTTCCTGAGCATGCACCCAAAGCATTTGACCAAACTGAAATGAAGTGCGTTCTGTTGTTCTGGGTCTTGCTCTGGACTGAAAATGGTCACCGAGATAACTTGCCAAACCAAGATCACAATCCTCACTGTGTGTCAAGATCCTGGAGGACTTGACCCTGGGGTCACAGAGAGGCCAACACACAGAAAACCCAAGGACCATAGAGGGTGCCATAACCTATCTATAATGAGAATCATGTGGTCCACATAACACACAAAATGGGTGAGTAGCGTAGGATGTGCCTACAACTACACTGAAGTACACCAGCCACCTTTCCACTCTTGTGGCTTCCAGGACTCCCACTGCACTGTTGGATGGGAGTCACTATGTCACACTACTCTTCCACCTTTCTCCAGAAGACCTCTTTGCCCATAGTGAGGGTCCTGTCCCTGTTCCAGAAGAAAAGGACTTTCTGGAGCCCCTCAGACTCATAGGCTATTTGCTATTTAATTTCTCTAGAACGTGTTACATGAGGGCTTCTCCACTGAGCCCTGATATTAAGAAAGCCTATGAGAAAGTGACTTGAAGGTAGAAACGAAAGGATGGATTTCCACATGCTGGGCAGTAATGCCACCACTGTGGTAGTAATGATGTCTAAGTATTATGGCTTGAGGCATCCTTTGACTCTCTTCCCAGCAAGTGAAATTAGTGGGCCTCATAGCTCTCTGACTGCACTGAAATGTCCATCCTGGTCAGGTATGTAGTGACAATTGAGGCACAGTAGTTTTTCCACTAGGACATCATTTGAAGGGATGTAAGGAATCTCTGGGTAGCACTTTTCCAGGGCTCATTGAAAATCTAGAAGCAGGTTTGGTTTGGTTTCTGGTGAGTTCTGAAGCTAAGGCAGAAGGCCAAAATGTCAATGCTTAGAGTATTCTCTGAGAGAACTGAAACTCTTCCACATAAAGAGCATGTTTAAACTTGCTTCTGGAAGAAGGGGATTTTCAGTTCTTGGGCAGAAGAAAGACTATTTCATTCACCTTGTATCTTTAACACCTAGAACAAGGTCCACATGCAGCAAGTGCTCAAAAAATACATTTTAAAGGATTTTTAAAAAATTTGTATGTGTTGGTGTGTGTGTCTGTGTGTGTGTGTACCAGGGTCTCTTTGCTACAAACACACACTCATCTGGCTTTATGAGTGTAGGTAAGGAACTGATTCTGAGCCAATAGGCTTTGCAAAAAGCACCCTTAACTGCTGAGCCATCCTCAGCCCCAATAAACATATTTAAATGGAATGAACTAATTCAGAGAGTAAGAAAAGGATCCAAGAACTCCTAAACCCAATAGTATCAGTACTGCTTCCCTTTGTAACTTCTACTATCCAAGATCTCTGCCACTGACAAGACCACTGTACATTATAATATGCTCCAGATGAAAGTGTGTTCACTGCATGAACTTTCGCACACAAGTACAGTAGCCCTTTCCTCCTGCCAGCTCACCAGGAGACTGCAGGATGTCATGGTCAAGACCACAGGCTAGGATTCTAGACCACAAGGATCCATATCCCAGATTCACTGCATGCTAAGGAGCTTTGTATAAGTTGTTTCTTGTCTCTAGACTCTGGTGTTTCACCTGTAACCTGGGAATATAACATCTCAGTTTCATACTCTGTAGAGCGGGAGTAATGAGTAGTTGGTATGGGTAAGGAACTCTGTTGTAGTCAGCTCCAAGTTGCTGGGATGAACATCCAAAGCAGAAACCAATTATGGAGGAAGGGATTTATTTCAAGCTCAGATCCAGGGGAAGCTCCATCAAATGGTTGAAGAAGTTGGCTCCCTTTCATAAATCCAAGCAGAGAGACACCACCAAACAGCCAGCACCACAAGCAAGCATAGATAGAGTTCAAAACCTCTCTGTGTACCATTAAGCTGGAATTCAGATCCACCCAAACATAACTTGGGGCTGGATCCCAGGATCCTCCCCCTGTGACACCTCTTCCAGCCAAGAAATTCAAGTTACAAGCTTAATAAAAAACACCTGAGTCTATGGAGAACATATATTCAAACTACAAGCTCCAAATAATACCTGAAGCATAGTCTGCAAGAAATATTATCATTCCTTTCCCATTCCTACCTCTCTGGAATAAACACATCCATACTGAGAAGCAAAGTGTGGTCCTGGCAAGAGCTCAGCGCCATGGAGACCTGGATTCAAATTCCATTTGCCTCTCTTACCAAATATGTGATCTCCATCAAGTTGTCCAAATTCCCAGATTAACAGTTTCTGGCCAGATATTCAAGGATGCTGGGTAATGTGTAAGACACATCTGGTCCGCATACACATCCCTCTCTCTAAACTGATAGCCATCATTGTTCTGTGTATTGGTGGGTGTGCATGTATGCACATGCTTGTGGAGGCCAGAGGACAACCTTGGGTGTGTTTTCTCTCAAGCATCAACCACCTTTTTTGAGACAGGGCCTGTCAGTAGGCTGGAACTCACAAAGAAAACTAGGCTTGATGGCCAGTAAGTCTCAGGAATCTGCTTTTCTCCACTCCTCCAGCTCTGGGATGACAAGCATGCACCTCCACACCCAGATCTTCTTGGTGTCTGTATAGAATATATGTGTGTTGTGGTGTGTGTGGTGTATACGTGTGTGTGTGTGTGTGTGTGTGTGTGTGTGCAGATGCACATGCCCCATGTGCATGTAAGTAGAAGCCAGAGGAGAATGTTGGGCATCCTCTTATTTCTCATTTCTTTCCTTGAAAAGGGGGTCTCTCCCTTAACCTGCAGCTGCTCTCTGTCTGCAGGACTCCAGCAGTTCTTCTATCCCCCACTCCTCTTCCAACCTCCACAAACTAGGGCTGCCACACCCAGATTTTTACTTGTTCTGGGGAATAGAGCTTGGTGGTCTCATGATTAAGTAATAAGCATTCTTAACCAGTGAGCCCCCAAATAGTTGTTCTCAGTAGACTCCCATGGGCATCTGCTAAGCAAGTGTTGGTAGTTGCACAGGTGAGGGACCAGCTCTAAACTTCTTTTGAAAGTAACTTCTAAGAAGACAGCCTGCATAGAACTATTGTCACAAGTAACTGACAAGAAAAAAAATAAACCTCACAGGATTATTATTTCCTTTGAAATCTTGTGTCATTTCAGTTCAAATTTATTCAAATGAGATGGCCCTGCAGCTCAAGTAGTTAGAGTGGGAAATGCACCCTGGTAGAATTTAAGGTCAAGTGACCTTTCCCTTTTAAACTCCTAGAGGTACAAAGACCTCTTCCTGAACTTCAAGGACCAAAGCTGGCTTTAAGAAGTGGTCTATGATATCTCATCTATTACTTTACTATAAAGCTCATTTTGTTCTATAAACACCAGTGGTATTTTTAAAAGGCTATACATCATTTTAATTTTTAGAATGGAGAAATTCTTACAACATAGGTTAATTTACCCCATACTTCCAAATTCTTGGAAATCTGGATTAAATATTAGCACATATGTGCATATGGTTTCCATAATGGCATGAGCCATTTCATAACCATGAAGTCTGTGATATTTTATATGCAAATGATCAAGAAAACCACCTTGAAGAGCATTTTGTTTTTTTGAGTCAGGGTCTCATAGCCCAATCTGGCCTTGGACTTGCTATGCAACTGAGGAAGGCCTTGAACTTCTGATCCTCCTGCTTCTATCTTCCAAATACTGGGGTTACATATGTGCTCCACTATGCTCAGCTAATTTGGTGTGGGGAATCAAACTCAGAGCCTAGTGTATGTTGGGCAAGCACTCTGCCAACTTGGCTATATCTCCAGCCACCTTGAACAGTTTCTTAAGCACAGATAACGATACAGGACTGGAGCCAGGGCCTGCCACACTTAAGGCCAAGCTCTTTGTGACTTTCCTCTTGATGTTAAGCAGAAGTACTTTGTGAGGCATGCAGAAGAACCAAGCTCCTTTTCAGAACACCAACTGAGAAAAATAGGAAGATTACTGTTTAAGCCTTATCACCAAAGTCCAAGGTAACATCCCCTTGTTACTGATTGATTCCATGGTAAATGACCAACCACTCACCAAGGTGAGAACATCCAAGGGTTAGTTCAGAAACACATGGAAAACAAGTGAGCTGAAAAGGTCACAAACCCCAACCTTTGCTTGCATTCATGTGGACTGGAAATGGACAGATAGGGTGGGGACTGGCATATGTCTCCCATGGAAAGGGAGCTGAGGTTCACTCTTTGGTCATGAGGATCTATTAAATTAAGAAGTATAAAACAAATTGGATATGGTTCCTCACAGTTTAGTGTCATATACTCTGAAAATGTGAAGACAAGCTTAAGCATGCATAAGCTGACCTGAAATTACAAAGTTAAAACTGAATTTCTCTATTATTTTCTCATATATAAAAGTAACATCTCTGGATATACTAGGAGCATGATGAGGATATGTTTTCTGCAACCACTGTGAAGTACAGCACTGTGTTAAGATGGAATGTTCTAACCTTGCATATATTCCTGCTGATGTGCTACAGAATGAAAGCAAAACATAAGTAGAGTTTACAAAACATACATACATATACTAGGGCTGCAGAGATTGCTCAGTGGGTAGTGCTTGCTATGCAAGCATGAGGACCTGAGTGCAGATCCCCAACAATAAATTAGGGGGCATGGTGACATATTCCTGTAATCCCAGCACCCGTGGTGGGGGAGATAGAGTCAGTAGGGGCTTGCTGGCTAGCTGACTAGCAGAACGAGTAAACTCCAGGTTCAGTGAGAGAATGCCTCAAAAAAAAAAAAAAATAAGGTGGACAGCAACTGAGAAAGACACCCAATGTCAATCTCAGACCTCCACACTCACATGCATAAATGTTTATGTGCACCCACACACATACATGGGCACACAACTTGAGCATATTTACACACATACATATATACACCACATACATATACACTCAAAATAGGCCAAAAAAGAATAAAAATGTTCAAGGAAAAAATGATGACATCAGTATCCAATTAGTAAGCTCAACTCAACCTCACACAACTCTTGGAGGTCAAAAATTCCGCTGTCCTTATTTTACAAGAGGGGAAACTGAGGCTCATGAATATTTCATCATCTGCTTATACTATCACAGAAATTAAATGGCAGAGCAAAGCACTTGAACCCAGTCCCTTCTATATCTAAAGAGGGTTCTTAAGCTCTGCATTTCCCTTTCTGTGAAACCCAGCCCTTCTGCTCTTCCTCTTACCTCAGGGCAAAAATGCTCAAATCCAGCAGCAACATCTTGAATGCATTCTTCCTGCGTGAATATCAGACCGGCCCATCCAACTACAGGCTGGATTTGTCCACCTGCATAACTCTATAACACCCAAGTTTACTGCTTCCAAAACATCTGAATCATCTTCTCATCCCTCCCCTCTAAAAACCAGCTCTTCCTTGGGATTGGTGTGTGTGTGCATCTGCATGTGCATGTGTGTATGTGATGTACATATGTATATATGAATGCTCACATGCGTGTGGTTACACAGATGTGCATGTGCACATGTTTAGTTGTGTGTTGTGTGGAGGGCAGAGGTTGTATTGAGTATCTTCTTTTATTACTCTGCACCTTATTTTTATAAGGCAGGGTCTCCCACTGAACCTGGAACTCACCCATTCAACTAGGCTAGCTAGCAGATGAGCCCCAAATATGCACCTTTCTCTGCCTCCCCAGCTTTTGGATTACAGACAAGCACCACCATGCCTAGCATGCTATGGAGGTGTTAGGGATCTGAACTTAGGTCCTCATGCTTATGTGACAACTACTTTATCCAAGAAGCCATATCCCCACCTGGGAACTGATTTTAGTTTTGTTATATTGTTTCAGCTTTTGGTGGCATGATTCTGCTCTCTTGCTAAAATTAGCCCTCTAAAACTATCCCTGGCTGTCCTGCAAACCCGATCTATGCTTAGACTTCAATTTCATGTCCATCCCTTCCCCCTTCAATGCTCCAGCTCTGATCACCTCTTCACTTTTCCACCGGTTTTTGAAATGTCTTCTCCAGCTCTGCACTTCCAGCCTTATCTTCCCCCAGATTATTTATACCACTACCCTACTCCACAACCTTTCAATAGCCTTTATTCTTTCTCTTTGCCCAACACCAAAAGTATGACACAGTCTTCCTTGCCATAGGATGCTTCCCCAATGTACCCACAATGTCACATCTACAAATGCCCCAGCATGTACTCCATACATTGGTCAAACAAAATAAACAGCTCCTCCCAAAACATGTTTCCAACTCTGACTCTTTCCTCACATGACTCCAAGCCCTCAGGCTCTGTGGATAACTTGAAACACACATCACAAACGCCCACCTTGAAGTCCCATAATCCTTTTCACTGGCATCATCATTCTGGTACCTCCATGAAAGCATCTTTCTGAATCCCTGTTGTACTTGCTTATTTCTCTCTGTGTGTTGTATGTGTGTGTGGTGTGTGCATGCATGTGTCTATGTATGTAGTGTGTTTATAGGTGAATGTACACATGTGAGTATGTTGGTGTCTTTATCACTCTCTACCTTTGTATTTGAAACAGGGTCTCCAACTAAATCTAGAGCTCACCTCTGCAGCTACATGAGCTAGCCAGTGAGTCTCAGGAAGTCTCTTTCTCCATATCCTTAGTGCTAAGATTATAGGCGTGCATTACCACACACAGCATTTGTAAATGGGTGCTGGGGATCCAAAATCAGGATCTCCTGCTTGTGTGGTGAGCACTTTATTCACACAGCCATGTCCTTAGCCTCCCTTTTCTGTTTTAAAACTAATTCTATACTTTTATTTTTTCCTATACAGTGAGCTTTTTATGGCTCCCTCTGTTGGTCTCCTTTAGAGCTTTAGACATTGTGGATGTTCACTACCAGTTTGTTGAATGGAATGGGATCAATGAATTCTTCAGACAGTGATTTGGATATATACAAGGAGAAGTCAGCTACATGCCCACTCCATAAAACCATAAAGTTTAAGTCAATCCCAAAGGAGGGAGAGCAATGAAGTAGAGCTACACTTGACTTTGACCATTAATTCCTCAGCTAAACTTGACAGTCCACTCACTTTTCCCACGAATAACAGCAGGCCAGCTGCCCTTGTATGAGTAAGTGTGCCATCTCTGCTAAGTGGATGGAGGTGAGCAAAGCCCAAGAGACAATACTAAAAGAACACATTTGCCAAAAGTATATCCCTGAGATATAATTCTTAAATTACACTAAAAATTTAGCCAGAGGGCATGGGTAAAGGGCTTGCCTTACAAATTTGATCTGACTTTGATTAAATTTGATCCCCAGTACCCATGTAAATGTAAAACTATCATACATGGTGTACCAGCCAGTTTAGAGTAATTGTCAAGCTCCAGGCCAATGAGAGACCCTGTCTTGAGAGAAAATTAAAAGATGGACAATTGCTCCTCAAGAATAATATCCCAAGTTGTTCTCTGGCCTACACACACACACACACACACACACACACACACACACACGTCATCAGGGTGGCTGAGGAAATGGCTCGTAGTTAAAGATTCTTGATTGCAAGGTTGCTGACCTGAGTTTGACTCCTCAGTACCCACATAAAGAGGGACACAGTAGTCCTGAATCTTACCTGTGGCAATGGGAAACAGAGCCAGAAAAATTCCGAATTTCACAGGCCAGCTAGACTGGCACACACAAAGCAAAGCAGCAAAAACAAGATCACACCAAGAGTGACAAAGTGTCTCAAGCAAGATGGAGGGAGAGGACAATCACCTCAAGGCTGTCCTCAGACCTCCACACATGTACAATGAGTGGCATATGTACGAGCACATAAATACACATGCATACATATGATACACATACACAAATACATGCACACACACACACACTTAAAGGAAATGCAGTCAGGCATGGTGGAACATGCCTGCAATCCCAGCACTTAGGAGGTAGAAACAGGAGGATCAGAACTTTAAGGTCATTCTATATCATGAGTTTCAGGCCAGCCTGAGATATCTGAGATTCTGTCTCTACATATCATTGTAACATTATAGTATCTCATTAGGAGTGGAAATAACTACAGTGGCAGCTTCAGGATGACAGAGAGAGAAAGAGATAGAGATAGAGATGAGAGAGAGAGAGAACATGCTCCATGTATAACTCCCAATGCTTCCCTGATGAGTTCCAGAAACTGGTCCTGGGAAGATTCTTGCATGACTGCAACCATCCCATCCCTCTGGGTGCATGACCTCCTAGGGCCAATCTGGGTTCCTAATAAGCTCTTTGTGACACACTAGCACTTCAGCCAGCCTACAAAGCCTGTAATGAATATAATTTGGAGATCTGGTTTGAGATCATATCCAGCTGCTACTGGCCTCCCTACATGTCATGATGGGAACAGTCATATTCTTACTCTCCCACAAGAGTCTTTAAGAGTCAAGCTTATAAACTCCCCATCAGCTACCCACAAACCAGGCATTGACACCTGTTCCAACACTGCATTAACCAAAGAGCAAAGAAAACTTAAATGTCTCCCTAATACTTTGAGGATGGTTCATCTGTGGGATGAGATGCCATGCAACGGTCTAAAAGATGTGGAGATAATGGGAGATGACTCAGTTGTAAAGTGCTTGCCTCACAAGTTTGAGGACCTGACCACATAAAATGCCAGGCATGGTGACACATACCTGTCATCCCAGTGCTAGGAAGGCAGAGACAGGAGGAACCTGGGACATGCTGGCCTGCTAGTCTAGCCTGACTATTGATCTCTAGGCCAATAGGAGAGAGATCTTGTCTCAAAGGAAGTGTACAGGACTCCTGAGAATTAGAATTAGGTTATCCTCTGGCTTCCATGTGCATGCACACACATGTGCACCTACAAACACATACACACAAACACAAACACACACATAATATAAGAAGGTAGTAGATGTGTGCATCCTGGTAGTGGAATTATATAGTTGGAATGATAAAGTAAACTGAAGAAAAGAATGTTAGTGTGTTCCCACTATGTTTCCTAGCTATGTGGGAATATGTGAAAGCACATTCATACAGAAATCCATGCGAGCAGAAAGAAGTCTCTGGGAAAATCAATGGGACACTAATAATAGTGAATATCCCAGGGAATTGATAAGGATTGAGCTTCACTTTTTCCTGTCTTTTTTTCAATGAGTACAACTTACAATGGAGTTTATAACAATAACAACAAAAACATCTTCAAAAATCTAGTGTCACAACTATCTAGTCTACTAATACAACTTCTTTTATGGCCAAAATTAGCACCTTTATTCACAGTCCCACTTCCTGAGGTTTGTGAAATTCTGGAACACCTCAGAGCAGATGTTGTGCTTATCAGTTGCTCTGAGGCTGTGATGAATACTCACATGGTTTTAAAATAAGGTAAGAAATGACAATTGTTTACAAAGATGGCTGGTCTTCAGAGTGAAAGCTGTGAGCTGTAAGTTAAACTTGAAGTATAACTTTCCCTGAGCGTGTTTGTGAAAGCAGAAAATACCTAGAAATGTGCTCTTCCAGAGACCAGGGCAGGAGCCATCCACTGCTTCAGCAGCCATGCCTCTAGCTTTCCCTTCCAAGCCCTAACCCTGCTTGACATCTGAAAAGAAACATGACCATAGTCTTCTCTCTGAAGAATTAGCTCATTGGGCTAGGAAGATGGCTCAACGGATAAAGTGCAGGCCATGGAAACATGAGGACTAGAGTTCAGATCCCCAGCACCTAAGCAAAGTTGAACAAAACAGTGTGTGTCTGTAATCCCTGTGCTCCTGTGGTAAGAAGGGAGGCAGAGACAGGTGAATCCTCAGATGGGTTCATGGGCCTGCTAGCCTGGTGAACACAGCGGCAAATAACAAAAGAGACCCTGCTGCAAACAAGGTGGAAAGTGAGAATCAACACCCAAAGTAGTCCTCTGACCTACACACACGTCAAACACACACACACACACACACACACACACACACACACACACACGTTCCATCAAGCCAAACCCCGGGAGCAGGGCTAACCAGAAAAAATAATCCAAGTCAGTGTTGTATGTCATCTTTGTATTGTTCATAGGTATGTGAAATATTAGGAAAGCATGTAGACTACTGAAAACCCAGATGACCTTCAGTTGTAGAGAGGACCAATTAGATGTCAAATGCTCACGCATAGCAGAACAAAGCAATGGGTGCTTGTTGTGTGATTTACAGAAGTCATGGCAAGAAGGTGCCCCGGAGTTCCCATGCCCAGATCCCCTCGCTCCTCGCTAGTGGCAACGCAGTCTTGTAGCTACCCACCAAAAGAACCGGGCACTGCAGCATCTCCACCGAAAGACACAGCGCCTCTGCTGAAGGAAGGGCTGCATTTTAACCGAACCCCGAGGGGTTCCTGTACACACTGATGTCTGAGAGACATTCTTTGCTTCAATCCAAAGCATTCTACTTCCACGCTGTCTTTGGACTCCTCACTAATTGGTGGTCGGCACGCGCACCATTGTTGTATATGGGTACAGGTTTTGAAGCTTGTAAGGTGGGTTTTCTGTTTGTAGGGGACAACACACTGCAAACATCACCAGAAATGGGGAGTCTCTTGGGGCGCTGTGCGTCCAGCTGCTGCTTCTCGGTTAGTTCCACGGTGCGGTGTGTGTGGTGGGGGAACGTCCTAACTACGGACTTGCTTGGGTCAAGGGGGAACCGGATCAGAATCCTAGTTGGGACCTCAATTCCAAAGGACAAAGAAGAGACAGGGAAAGCAAGGCACCAGAGCTAGCACTTTCCAATTCCTGCTAAGTCACCCACTTTCACCCGGGTCTGAGAGGAACCCCAAGCCGAACTGCTCAGGCCAAAGAAGGAGGTGGAGGAGAAGGTAGATGTGCGCCCTCCACGATGAGGAGAAGGGGGGCTTGTGAGACAGGTTCTCAGCTGTCAGATGGGCGCACAGGAGCACAGAGAGGCAAACATGCGGCCGCCTGGCAGATCCCGGAGTGGGAGGACAGACAGACAGCACGCAGCCAAGTTGCCCAAGACCTAACTCACAGATGCGCGATGCCCGCCTTGCGCACCGCGGAGGAGATGGCTTTGACCGCGGTACAGAGCGAGTTGAGAAGCTGCGTCATCTCGCCCGTGCCGCGAGCCTTCCTGCCCTCCTCCATGACGAAGCGGGTCAGGGTGCTGATATCCGTGTCGAAGGGTGCTTGGTCCGCCATGCTGGAGCCGGGCACAGGTGCGGGCGCAGGTGCGGCAGGTGAGGCAGGTGCGGGCCGCAGGACTCACGAACGGGGGTCGTCAACTGTCTGCAGACGCGCAGCACGACTCACCCTGGCCCGATCGAGTCCCCGAGGGCTGAGTCGTGGGGGAGCCTATAGGTACCAGGTCCCCGCCCCCTGCCCCAGGCACACCTCCGCGCTCCCCGCTCCCCGCCTCCACCCCAACAGCCACTGCCTCCCAGACTCTCCTTCCCTCCCTCCATTCCACATCCCCGCCCCTAGGGCCTCGCTGCCACCTCCAAGTCCTCCATTGGTCGCCCTGCCACAGTGCCAGCCGAAAGCGGCCCTATGCCTTGTGGAAGGTACCTCTGAGCCACCTGCATGATCAAATTCAGTCCCCAAAACTACCCTGCCTAGGAGGAAGGTACGATTTACTTCGCCCCCCTCCCCGATATCGAGCAGAAGTTCAGGCAGGACGTGTACCTGGCTCTCCCACACTACAGCCCACATTGGCCAGTGGACCCCTCCCTTCCAGTCCCGGCCTAGTCCTGCCCCTCCATCTTCCCCCTCTACCCACTCCATTACCTGGCTCCTCAGAACCACCTCAGAAGGCATGGACTCCCAGTCCCTCATTTGTGTAACGGTCCATTCCTGGGTCCTTAATTTTGGCCTTCTCATAATTTCTAGAATTGGAGAGCTATTGAGGGATGTTAGTTTCCAATGTGCGTGTTTTACAGGGGGGAAAAAGTGGCAGACATGAGTCCGATCCTCCTGGGTCAGATGTCTCCATAGCCAACCCACACCCTGTCCCTTTCTAGCCGCAGCACTGCACGTCACACAATGCTTCACAGGACTTTTACTGAGCAGCTACTGTGTGCCAGAGCACCTGTCCTCTCTGGGCTCAATTCTAGAGCCCTAACAGATGCCAAACCCCTGCCCTTCTGAGCTTACAGTTTAACAATAATAAGAAATAAACTACTAAGGAATTTGTTACACTAGCTACAAATGCCGTAGTGGGGAGTGAAAGCAACCGCAAAGGGAGATAGTGTTGGGAGGGTGGTGAGAGTAATCCCAGGAGTCAGGGAAGACTTCACTGAGAAGAAATTTCAGCAGAGCTGACATGTGAGGGAGGAGACAGTGGAGACAGGGAATAAAGCATTTTCCACAGAGAGGAGATAAATGCAAAGGCCCTGGGGTAGGAAGAGATTTGACAGCTGGTTGCCTTTCTCATTGCTGGGATCAAGCACCTGACCAGCAACAACTTAAAGAAGGAAGGGTTTATTTTGGCTCACCGTTCAAGATTACAGTCCATCACAGTAGGGAGAGCACAGTGGCAGGAGCTTGACATAGCTGGTCACATTCAGCCCACAGGGAGGAAACAGAGTGATAAATTCTGTTGCTCAGCTCTTTCCCTTTCACACAGTACAGGACCTCCATCCCATGAAAACTCCCTTTCAAACCTGCCAAGAGATATATTTCCAGGTTGATTCTAAATCCTGTCAAGTAGACCACCAGAGACCAACCTCATCACAGCAGCCCAATGGAAAATAGCTTGTAAAGTGGGAAGGTACAGATGAGGTCTTGGGGGACGGGGAGGAAGAGGATACAGGCAGGAGGCCTGGAAAGCTGAGCTGCACTTGACTTGGATATGGGGAAGCCACTGGGGCATTACCAAAAGGAGCAGTACCCCAGCCGCTGTTATCCTCCTCTGGTATCTGTGTTGAGATTTGACTGAAGAAGGAAAGTAGGTGTTGTGAGTTTCCTGAGAGACACTGAGCCAGAGAGATGCTCTGAAGTGATGAGAAGTGGTAGGTATTGGGCTTGTTTTGAACATCCATCTACAGGTGAGCTATGTGAGGCAGGAATTTGGAATGTATGTAAAGTCTGACACCCAAGAAGCTGGAAGAATGGGAAGGACCAAGAGGGGCAGGCTATTTGAAACACCCATGAGGCCCCCAAGGGGAGGTCAAGGAAACAGTTAAATGTCTGTAGCTGAGAGAAGGGAACTATGCTGGAAGAGGTAAAATGAAATCCTTCCCTAACCAATGGTGTTTTGGCTCAACAAGGAAAGGGCTCAGCTGAAAGTCCGGTATGATGTCTAGAAACCAAAAGCACATCATGACTGATCAGACAGGGCTGAGCAGCAGGCAGGAGAGGGTCTGAAGCTGACTGCTGAGTCCATTGGGAGCCTCAGGGCCACTCTTAGGCCTAGGGTTGTTGGATGAGGGAGCTGTGGATATGGGAAGCTGGTGGAGCCACCAGAACAATGACAGTCTCCTTCATGCACCATCAGAGAGCAGATTTTGTAGGGGCTTGCTTAACTCTGCTCCTCAAGCAGCTTTGCAAGAAAACACTGCAGTGTTTTAAAGGGTAGGGGCTGGGGTGTCTAGGAAAGAGAAAAGTATCCTTCTGAGGGGTGTTACATTGGCTTTCTTAAGAGAAACATTTTTGCATGTGTGTGAGAGGTGTGTGTATGTGTGTTCCTATGTGTGTGAGCACATATATGTGTGTGGGTGTGCATGTACATGCATGTGGAAGACAGAGGTCAACATCAGATATCTTCATCATTCACTTTTTAAAAACTTTTTATTGACAGTTTCCACAATTATAGAAAATAAACCATGATAATTGCCTCCCCCACTTTCCCCTTCACAAATCCACTTTCCATCATACCCCCTCCCTCTCAATTGGTCTCTCTTTTATTTGATGTCATCATTTTTTCCTCCTATTATGAGAGTCTTATGAAGGTAATGCTAAGCACTGTGAGATAATGGATATCAAGGCCAATTTCTGCCTGAATAATTGCATTGTAAGCAAGCCTACCCTTCCTTTGGTGCTTACATTCTTCTGCCACCTCTTCGGCAATGGACCCTGAGCCTTAGAAGGTGTGATAGACATGTTTCAGTGCTGAACGCTCCTTTGTCACTTCTTCTCAGAACTATGGTGTCTTTTGGGTCATCCCAGTGGCCACTGCCATCTGAAAAGAGAAGTTTCTCTAATCAAAAGTGAGAGTAGCATTAACTTATGGGTATTAACATTAAGAAAAGTACTTACAGAACAGTTTGGTGAGCAGGTATTACACCCCTAGGGCTCATGATCTCCCCTCCATAGGCTTTTGATTAGGTTTTCAGTACCAGGCATGTATTCCCTCCATGGAGCAGGCCTCTAGTCCAATTAGAGAGTGGTTGGTTTCTCCAATATCAGACATGTCACTATTGCACCATTCAGTCATTTGGCCTGGCAGGCCAAACTTAAGGCTTGCAGTGTCCACTGTTTTCACTGCTGATAACTTCGCTCTCTCATAGGGCTGCATGCAGTGTAGCTTTTTCTAGCCTTCTGTCAGCTGGTCTGGGAGGAGATTTTCAGCTCAGCTCCAGCTTGATTTCTTAGTAACCTTGCAGCCCAAGTATGTGGAGTGCTCAGCAATAGGGTCTTAAAACAAGAACCTTGGCAATGGCTTGTAATGTTTGGGGGCATCAGGGACATTCCTGGGCAACAAATCACTGGAAGGTATCCCATTCCTGGCACTGAAATTATTCTAGTAACAGTGTATGGCTTCTGGGTGTGCCATTGTCCAAAAATATGTATCCATATGGCTTATTCAAAACATCTTAAATTTTAATTAGCGCCCCCCCACCTTTCTTTTAGTCAGTCTCTTCCCATGACCTTACTTAGGCCATTGTTTCCCCAGTAATCTGTTCTTCTACTTACATATATACAATACTATCCCCTTAAGTTCTCCCCTCTCCTCCTTTCCTTATTGCCCTTTTCTAGCTTACTGGCCTCTGCTACTGATTTTTACTCCAACTCACAAGTCTAAATATTTGTATCTAGTATACACATATTAGAGAGAGCATACTATGTTTGGCTTTCTGAGCCTGGGTTACCTCACTTAGTATAATCCTTTCTGGATCCATCTATTTCCCTGCAAATTTCATAATTTCATTTCTCTTTGCTGCTGAACAGAACTCCATCATATAAATGTACCACATCTTCTTTATCCATTCATTAGTTGAGGGACATCGAGGCTGGTTCCATATCCTAGCTATTGTGAATAGAGTAGCAATAAACATTTTTGAGCAAGTATCTCTAAGGTAGTGAGAAGAATCCTTAGGATATATGCCTTGGAGTAGTACAGCTGGGCCATATGGTAAATCTTTTTTTAGCTATCTTGAAAACTCCACAAAGGCTGTACCAGATTACATTCCCATGAACAATGTAGAAGGATTCCTGTTTTTCTACATCCTTACCAGCATTTATTGTCATTTCTTTTCTTTTTTAAAATATTTTATTTATTTATTTATTTGAGAGAGAGAAACAGAGGAAGTGGCAGAGAGAAAGAGAGAATGGGTGTGCCAGGGCCTCCAGCCACTGCAGGCAAACTCCAAATTCATGCACCCCCTTGTGCATCTGGTTTATGTGGGTCATGGGGAATAGAACCAGGGTGCTTAGGCTTTGCAGGCAAATGCCTTAACCATTAAGCCATTTGTTTTCTTGATGGTAGCTGTTCTGACAGGAGTGAGATGGAATCTCAAAGTAGTTTTAATTTGCATTTCCCTGATGACTATGAGTGTAGAACATTTTTTATATGTTTATATGCCATCTGTATTTCTTCTTTTGAGAACTCTCTATTTAGTTCCATACAAATATTAGCAAACAGAATACAGGAATATATCAAAGTGATCATTCAACCCAACCAAGAAGGCTTTATCCCAGAGATGCAAGGATGGTTCAACATACACAAATCAATAAATGTAATGCACTATATAAATGGACTGAAGGACAATAATCACATGATCATCTCAATAGATGCAGAAAAGGCATTTGACAAAATTCAACAGCCCTGCATAGTAAAACTCCTAAAGAAACTGGGAATAGAAGGAACATATTTCAACATAATACAGGCTATTTATGACAAACCTATAGCCAACATAATAGTAAATGGGGGAAAACTTGAAGCTTTTCCATTGACAGCAGGAACAAAACAAGACAACATTGACCACTGGAACCCAAATGTGCATCACATTAGAATGAGAAGCATCATGTGAAAGCAAGGTCCATTTAGTGATTGGAGGGAAGTGGAATCCTCCTCTCTGGCAAGAGAAATCTCTACCATGGATGTGATGGTTTATGTTGATTGTCAACAGAACCTAGAATCTCCTAGGAAACTAGTTCAGGGCATGCCTGTGAGGGAATAACTTGATTATATTGACTGAGGTGGGAATATGTACTTTCACTGTGGGCTGGGGTCCTGGACTGTATCAATAGGAGGGATCTGGCTGAGCAGCAGTATTCAGTAGCTCTCTGCTTCCTTACTGTGCTGAGTGTGACCAGCTACCTCAAGCTCCTGCTGCTGTCTTTCCTGCCATGATGGACTATAACTTTGAACTATAACTTGAGTTGCTTAACTATAACTTAAGTTGCTTCTGGACAGCTTATTTTTGTCCCCACAATAAGAAAGTAACTATACAATAAGAGTGGGTGCCAGATGGATAGAGAAAACCCCACATCCAAGGAACCCTGTACAAGACAGCTCCTCCTGCTTATCTGTAGCCTCTGTCTCTGGCAACACTGGGGTGTTAGGTTTTATGCCTCTTGACCCAGAAAAAGAGCTGGGCAGAATGTCCAACACAATGGAGAGGTTATATTTGCATACTTTGTAAATATTGACATTGTCAATTTTTATGTGTGTTACCAGTTATTTAACAGCTTTAAGTCCTTGGAAGAAAGCATTCACCCATTTCCACATTCAGTCCCACTAAGGAGGTCAGCTTTAATTTCAGATGGAGGCAGAAGCTTGAGAAGAAAACATCTGACTGACCACTCAGTCCCTGCTGCCAACCTCTAAACCTAGGAACCCATTTTTTCACTTTGCCCTCTTTGATAGTAGTCAGATTGTGTCACAGAGGGTTGCTCATGGGACAGGGATCCTGACAGTGTGTACTCTGCTCGAGTTACTCCTCCAGTCCTGTGGCCTCAGGGACTTTGAACAGATAATGGAGATAGGACTCATAATCTCTGCAGAAAGAACCTAACAGCCACACTGTAGAGCCAGCAGCTAGTTGACACTTGCTAAGTACCCTGAACTTGCCAAGTGCTTCATAAGCAGATTTTGCCAGCACAGGACCCAAGTTTAAGATCAATTAACTTGCTTATGGTCTGTGGCTGGCTAGCCAGGAAGTTGCAGAACCAAGACTCAAGTCCTGCTGTCTGGTCACAGCCTTCAAGACCCCAGGGCCCTACTGGAGCCCTGCTGGGCAGCAATTATGCCTCCATGGCACTGGGCCATAAGTTGGGCCAGCTTTGCAGGGCACTGCCATGACTGGAAGTTCAGTGTAGGGAATTCCTGAGCATCACTGAAGAGCTGGGGACCTGCCCGCAGTTTTCTTCCACATAATGATTCATTTTGAAATTCCATCTTAGAAAACAAGAGGAGATTTAGAAGGCCAGCAAGGTGCTTTCATATGCCAGGTTTATGCATATAACATTACTGCCTCTCATTTCATTGAATCCCTATGGCAACCTAAGTCTTCAGCTCTATACATAGTAGAGGGAAATCAAAGCTTAGACAGGACTCCCTGGGCTGGGGATTGTATAGTTCAGTGGTAAAGCACTAGTCTAGCATGAAAGTATGAAGCCCTGGTTTCAGTCCTCAGCACCACTAAATAAACAAACAAATTGATTATTTGATTAATTAGCCAATACATAGTTACATAAATAAATAGATTCCTTCTTGTGTAAACATCATCAAGTGGCAGTGAACCAGGACTCTGGTTCCAAAACCTGCTATGGGCACTAACATAGAGCTTCTCTCTCGTTGGATGAGATCAAGAAAGAGAACACACAGATCTCATGCCTGGCTTTATTAAAAGCAGATGACCTTTTGAATATCACCCCATCTTTTTGGGCCAAATTTCTCCATTGTACAATAAGGAAATGGAGTTAAAGACTTTGTGAAATGTCTTCCTCCCCCTGAGTTCTTTGAGAAATAATCATAGTTCTTGTTTGTTGAGTGCTTAATACTCACCTGGATAAAGCACTTTCAGATGAATAACCTCATTCTACCATACCATACCCAGATGATTAAGTACAATCAGGACTTCTTCCCCTTCCACAAATGAGGAACCCATGGTTTGGAGAAATCAGTATCTTTCTCAAGGTCATACAGTGAAGAAGAGGAAGTGGGGGACATTGCCACTCAGACATGCTAACTGGAGTGTACGTGCTTAGCCTGTCTGGCTTCTAGGACCTCAAAGTTCAGGTTCTAACACTGCCTCTGACCTCACCCTGTGCTCCCTGGTCTAGGAAAGGCCTGGTAGGCCCCAGGAGACCCAGCTCTCCAGCTTCTGTGGGCTGCACTTCCCATAGACTGACTGCCTCAGGACTTTCTGTCCTCCTTGTTAGATGTAAGCTCTGAGGACCTGCCTCTGAATACCTGGGGACAACACATTGGAAAAAGAAGAAGTGTTCACTATGAACTGTCCTTGCTAAGAAAATATAGAAATTGTGTACTGTGGTTCAGCTCAAGTGGTGCTAACACCACAATGTTAAATTTACCCACACCAGATCTCACTAAGGCTTCTATGACCAGTGAACAATAGGACTTGTATAGTGTATATTAATTGTACAACATAATTGGTTTCATTGTGACATTTTCATATATGTATATTACTTTGATCATATTCATCCCCACATTGTTCTCCCTGATCCTCCTCCTCTTGTCCCTCATCCTTCCCTATTCCCTAGTTAAAAACTGGGGGGGGGGACCTTTTACAAACCAGCATTACAGACATGTAAGGATTCATCCTATCCTACCCAAGTTGCATGTTATCTGATCTAATTAGCATAGCCATAATAAACTATTTGTTCCTGGTTGTTTAAAGTAAGAAAAAAATGAAGGCTGGAGAGATGGCTCAGTGAACAAAGTGCTTGTTGCAAACATGAGGACTGGAGTTTGGATCCTGTTGTGGTTTGATTCAGGTGTCCCCCATAAACTTAGGTATTCTGAATGCTAGGTTCCCAGCTGATGGCAATTGGAAATTAAAGCCTCCTGGATGTAGTATATTGTTGGGGGTGGGCTCATGGTTGTTATAGCCAGGTTTCCCCAGTTTGGCACACTCTCCTGTTGCTATGATCCACCTTATGTTGGCCAGGGGGTGATGTCCACCCTCTGCTCATGCCATTGTTTTCCCTGCCATCCATGGAACTTCCCCCTCAAACCTATAAGCCAAAATAAACCTCTTTTTTTCCCCCACAATCTGCTCTTGGTTGGGTGATTTCTACCAGCAATGCGAACCTGACTGCAACATATCCCTAGCACCCATGTAAATGCTAAGACTACTTGTAATCCTAGCACTCTGGAGGCTGAGACAGAGGACCTCTGGAGTAAGCTAGCTAGTTATACTAGCCAAATAAGTGAGCTGAGCTCTGGGTCATGTGAAAGACCCTGCCTCATTAAATAAAGTGGAGAGTGATCCCAGGATATGTCCAACATCAACCTCTGGCCTCCACATGGAGACACACACACACACACACACACACACACATGCATATGTATAATTGCCAAAAAATAAAATAAAGAAAAACAAACAATAAGAACTGAATAAAACAATGCTGAGCCTTCTCCTCCCAGAGGTATTCAGTGAGTTAATTCATGTCATATGCCTGTGCCTGAAAATAAATAAAGCTAGCCTTATTATTATCCCTATCATTATCATTATTCACATACTGCTTTAATGATGGTTTTATCCTTTGGCAAGACATAGCAAGTTCAAAGAATATTTATTAAGTATCATAAATGTAAACATTTGTTCTATCAGATAAGGATTGGCATGCCTCAGGAGCCAGAAGGAAGCGTAGTGACTCCCCCAAGGTACCTGGGAAGCATTCTCAAAGGGAGTAGGAGGAAACATCCAGGTTTGTAGCCAGAGCTCCATTCTTTCCTACTTCACCTGATCTTCAGTCTCAGCATTTCTTTTCTTTCTTTCATTGTTTTGGTGTGTATACACACACACACACACACACACACACACACACACACACACATATATATATATATATATATATATATATATATATATATATATATATATAAAATGCAGTTACCTTCCCACTGCTGGGGCAAAGCACCAGACACAAAACAGCTGATGAGATGAAAATTTACATGTTGGCTTATAGTCTCAAGAGGAAACGTCATGATGGCAGGGAAAACATGGCATTAGCAGAGATTGGCCATCACCTCTGACACAGCAGGTAGAAAACAGAAGCAAGACAATGAGCTGATCTCTGGCAAAGGGGAGCTGACTATAACACCTCTAAGCCCACCAACAGTAAAACACCTCCTTCAGCAAGACTCCACCTCCCAAATTGCTACCAGCTGGTGACCAAGTATTCAGAACACATGTGTTTATGGGGTCATCCAATTCAAACCACCACATTCCATCCCTGGCCCCATAAACCAACAACCCTTTCACAATGTAAAAATGAATTCAGTCCAACTTTAAAAGTCCCCAAAGTTTTTCTTAGTCACATCACTGTTCAAACATCCCCATAGTCCATGGTCTGTAAGCCTGAAATCACATAATGCCACAGAGTAAACATTCACACCACAAAAGATGACATGACATGGAAAGATTTTGTATTTTTGACCATTGCAAAGTCTAAGACAAACAGGGCAAACATCAAATACTGTAGCTCCATGTCCAATATCTGTAACCAGTAACAAAGTCTCTGGGGTTCCAAGTCCACCCCTATTGTTGGACTGCTTTTATCCTGGAGAACAATCCATCCCAAGCCAACACCTCTCCTCGGCACCTGTCCCATAGTCCATTCATTTCCAGAATCCTGTGGTCTCCACTGCAACCAATAGTTGCATGCCTCACAGAACCTAGTGGCCATTTCCAAAATACTGCATTGAAAATCTAATGACTCCCTATTTCCTATATTTGTTATACTTCCATAGTACCTGGTGGGCTACAAACTACTTTTAGTCCAAAGCTCTTTCTTTCCCTCATAAGCCAAGTGTCATATTCCATAGATTTTTCTGCATTTAGATCTTTCAACTCTGACAAGAATGGTCCATCAAATTCTGCTTGAAGCCTTCAAGGCATTTCTTAGTCCAAGATTTCAAAGCCTTACACATTCCTTAAGCAGATTAGTTCTAGAAGGCCAACAAATATAGTCATGTTTCTAGCAGTAATGACCCACTCCTGGTACCAATTTTCTGTTGTAGTTACCTTCTCATTGGCACAAAGCACCCAACCAAAAACAGCTGATGGGAGGAAAGTTTTTATTTTGGCTTACAATCCTGAGGAGAACATTCGTGATGGCAGAGGACAGCATGCCATGAGCAGAGGCTGGACATTGCCACTGCTACAGCAGGTGGAAAACAGCATTTAAGAGAGTGACCTGATCTCTATCAAGGCAGAGATGGCTATAACACCCCTAAACCTGCCTCCAACAACACACCTCATCCAGCAAGGCTCCATCTCCCTAATTACCACCAGCTGGGGAGCAAACATTTCATAACACATGAGTTTATGGGGGATATTTGAGTCAAGCCACCATATGATGCATGTTTGTATGTGTGTGGGTGCATGTGTGTGTGTGAAGGCATATGTGCATGTGCATGTTAAGGTCAGAGGACAACCTAAGGTGTCATTTTTCAGGTACACCAGTCACCTCTTTTTGAAACAGGGTCATGAACTACACTAAAGTAGCTGGCCAACTGAGCCCAGAGGTATACCTATCTCTGCTTTCTTAGCACTATCAGCCTTTCTTTTCTAGAAAAGAGCCCATAAGACATTCTGTTAATGGTTTCTTGCCCAATCCCTTCAACTTTATGCTCTCTGCCTGTCAGCACCACCAATCTATTCTCTCCCTACTGCACAAGAGCCCCAGAGAGCCATGCTGGATAAAATGGTGTCAACTGGACACATGAGGCTTGCCATAAATTCCAGAAGAAACATTATTCCTTCAGTACTGCTTAGCTTGTCTCCAATCAATCACTGCCCTCCAATTCTCAGGCTACCAACTCCTCCCCTGCTTCACTGATCCAGGAAGAGCCTCAGGTATGTGCTCTTGACCTTCTCTTGAGATAAGATCCAGCTACATCTATCCCCATCCTCTTCAGTCAATATCCACATCTGAGCTTTGTAGGTAGTCCTCTTGCTTTCTTCCAAAACTTTGCCATATTCTCTACCATCTAGCCTCCTTGGATACTCAGCTTCCTCCTCTGAACTGGATGTGTTTCATTAACAGTTAAATATGCATAAATACCTTACTTCTGACACCAAGGCATCCTTCACTTGAACCCTTTGCTCCTCTTCAGCTACTATTTTATAGTCAAATCAATTGGACAATGATGGGAGACCATGAGTCTAAACTCATTGCCTTCCCTAGCATGGCTCCAAATTGGCTTCAGCCTCCACATTCCATGGAAAGTACTGCTGCCAGGGTCACTTAGGACTCTATGTTACTAAACCCAACAGCTCCTTTTCAGTTCTGCTCTTGACTTCTCAGGAACATTAGACTTTGTCTACTCCCTTTTGCTTGCAAGATTCTCATGGTCTCATGGTCACACATACTTCTACTTTCCCCTTTACTCCTATGGAATTCCTTATGGACCAGTCTACAGGCGGCCTCCAGGACTGGACTAGGGCTATACTGACCAAGTGTTTTCTACTTGCTGCTACACTCCCACTCCAGCTTTGGCCTCAACAAAATTGCATACAATTACTTCTCTCTCTCTTTCTTTATTTTGGTATGTATATGTGTATATAGGTATGTATGTGGGTGCTCATGCACATGTGTACACATGCATGTGGATGTCAAAGGTTAATGTTGTATGTCTTCCTTAACTACTCCTTGACTTTTGTTTTTTGAAACAGTCTCTCACTGAACCTCACCAATTTTTCTAGACTAGCTAGCCAGTAAGCCCTACGGATCTACCTGTCTCTGTCTCCCAAGTACTTAGATTGAAGGCACATACCACCAAGCCTAGCATTTTTCCATAGATGTTGGGGATCTGAACTCAGGTCCTTATGCTTGCATAGCAAGTACTTTTCCAGCTCTCCAGCCCCCAATTGCTACTTGATATTTTCATCTAGATATCTCAAAAGGTACATCAAACTAAAAACTGAATGTGTGTACTCTGTATCTCCTCCACACCAAACCAAATCGTCATCCAACATTTCATTTATTGCATTATGTTATTACCTAAGATTTTGTTACATACAACCATCTCCCATCCTCCATATCCAACCCACCTCTGACATTCTTGTTCATTTTGTTTTCTTAATTTATTTTGCATTGTTTCGTTTCTCCCCATGTCCTCAACTCTGGTACTAGTCCAACCCAGGCTTTCATCTCTCATTTAGACTATGGCCAAGGCCTTCAATCTAGCTAGCCTTTACATTCCACCCTCAGCCCTCCAGTCCATTCTCTGTTACATCCTACTGAAGACTTAATAATTTTGAAATCATCCATAACTCTCTCTCTCTCTCTCTCTCTCTCATGTTTAAAACACCCCATTGGGCTGGAGGGGTAGCTCTGTGGGTAAGGCTCTTGCTGCACAAGCATGCAGATCAGAGTTTAGAATGTTGCACAAATGCACATGAATTCTGAGCAAGGCATGGAGGTCCTCCTGTGATCCCAGTGCTTGCAAAGGAGAGACAGGGGATCCCCAGAGCCACCTGGCTAGCTAGACAAGCTGAATCTGTGAGCTGTGAGTTCAAGTGAGAGGCCGTGTGTCAGTCAATAAAGTAAGGAGCAATTGAGGATGACACTTGACATCAACCTCTGGGCTCCATGCCCATGTGCACATGCACAACACACACATACTCCCACATACATGTGAACAAACATACACACGTGCATATACAACACACACACACACACTTTTTAAATTAAAAAAAAACACTCCAGGTGGCTTTCTTTGCTTGTTTGTTTGTTGAGACAGGGTTTACTATGTAGCCTAGGCTTGCCTAAACTCTCAATCCTCCTGCCTCATTCTCCCAATGTTGGAGTTACAAGTGCGCACCACCATGCCTGGCTTTTCTTATTTTAAATACAGATCCAAATACCCCTGACCGCAAATCCTGTGCCATTTAACTCTATCCACCTCCCCTGTGTTATTGCTATATTTCCATCACCAGCCTCTGACATTACTTGTTTCTACTCCAGGCACTGTTTCTCCTTCCCTTCAAAAGACCTTTGCTCAGAGGCTTTCTTTGCAGTGTGACATCCTTCTCTACCTGCTCTTTGCCTGACTCAGGCCTGCTCATCCTTCTGTCTCACTTGGCACTGTGTGCTCAGCAATGCAGTTTTGGATATAGGTCCAGGCCAAGTTTTGTGCATTACAGAAACAAGTGTCCATCCTTCAAAAAGTTTGTAAAGCATACTCTATGATGAGATAATATAATCGATGTCTCTCTATTCCCAGTATATTGTTTACACCCCAAAAGTAGGGCTTTATCTATCTTGCTCATCGTTTCATTCTCAGGTATTAGTAGCATGGCACCCAGAAGACTATAGGCCCTCACTAAATATTTAGCAAATGATGATTAATGTGAGGGAAAACAGAGGGGAATGAAGGGGCTAGTGTGAGTTCTGTGAGTTGTCCTGAATTCACTAATGCATCTCTATCACCCAGGGAACAGCTAGCTCTGTGCCTTACACACAATGGGGCTTCATAAATATTGGATTGAATTGAAGGGAAGTAAATTAGGGTTCCAACCAGAGCCATGTCAAAGCATATACATCTTAAGCTATCATTTATTGAGCACATAACTATGAACATTATTATGGTAAATGCTCTTTGTGTATTATCTTATTTAATCCTGAAGACCCTATGACATGATCCTGTTTTTGCATCTTTATAAACACAGAAATGGGAAAGAAAGACATAATTGAGGATGGTTTCAGGGGAATTACACAAAGGAACCTTTGTAAAGCTATAGATAGAGAAGTGAGACACAGAGACATTGCAATACATCAGAGCTAGCAAGGTTGGGCAGGAGTTTTCCAGAATCTACACATAAAGAGGGTAAGGTGGAAGGCACTACTGCCAAGAGCAGAAATATAGGTTGAAAGATGTGACTAGTTCCTGAAACCCTGGGAAAACCAGGAAAAAGTGTCCTGTCCTTACTCTCCCCATCCTCTGAGACTGTGCATTGGCCAAACCCAACAGGTCCCCTGAGATAACCCTAGATGCCATCTTAAAAGTCAGATTGCCAGGGATGTGAACAGGTGGAGAAGACTGGAGGATAGATTCAGAAATGCAAAATAAGGACACAGGACACAACTCCCAAATGCATATCCCTGAAAGCCAGAGCTATTCTCTACAAGATCTAGGTGGTTCCCTCCAAGGTCCTCAAAGAAGAGTTCAGGATGGTTGACCACACACTACCTTCTTGGAACAGAAATCAGAGAAGTTAGGATTCTGTTCCCAGCCACTTGCTCATGAGTCCATGTTCTGAGACTGTCTTGCTGGGGTAAGAACATCAGGGGATGTGGCCCAGGGCACACAGGAAATACAAGGACACACCAAAGAGGTCACTAGACAAGTACCTATCAGTTATGCCTGGGGTCACTCAGCATAAAGGAAGAAAGCAAAGGCTGAGCCAGTCATATTAGTCCATAGACTAGAAGCAATATAGAATCCAGCCACATTGGTGACTCATGCTATAGACCTAACCTTACATTTTCAAACAGATCGAGAACAAGGCCAGCTCACAAGTTGTCCATTTCAGCCTCGATTAAATCTGGTGGCTGTGGCTCTGATCATTCTAAAGCTCTGGGCACTTTTCCAATGACACAACCCATATCCTTTGACTTACTCAGTGGCTCAGTCCCTGAAACCAGGATAAGAGAATGCAGAGACAGTCTAACACTGGCAGAAGTTTAATAACTGTCAGCAAAGTATGATGCTGGTCTCAAATAGAAAAGTTCCATCATTCTTTCTTACATCTTTTTTTAACCCCCTGCTTTGTTTTTTAGACTAGTAGTCACTGTTAGCTGAAGAGGAAACCCCAAAAGCCACTCACTTAGTGACTTAGTCTGATTCTAGACAATTTAGCAGTGACAAATTTTCCCTCTGTTTTATTGATAGTTAAATACATCTCCTTGCCAGTCAGACGTTTTTGTTATAGTAACTTGGACTGTTTGAAGTTTTTATTTCCTTCTTTTGCATAATTTGTATAAACTTGTCACCAATAAAAGTTGTTCCCATCTATGGTCCCTATGTTCAGCATAACAAAATATTCCATGCATCTTTTCTTTCTTTTAAGCTGAAAGTACTGAAGAGCAGTATTCTCAGGCAATTTGGGGATGTTAAATTTGATCATTGTTTTTATACCACTCAATATTTTGCCCAAACTAGTTGGTATTTAGACCAAATGATAACATTCATAAAAAAACATTAGGGTGGTGGGGCTAAAGAGGACTGTATTGGGTTCAGTAGTACACTTCCCTTTCAACATGTCCACCCAGAACTTGTAAGTATGACCTGAGTTAGAGAGTGTCTTTGCAGATGCAACACCAATGAGGGCACTGAGGAGATCATCCTGGATTAATCAGAATATAGTCACATTACATTTCTGTTACTTGGACAAGAAGTTTGTAGTGCTTTGTTTAGGCAGTCACTGGGAGGGGTGCGGGGACTCTTCACACCCCCTGGTTGAATTCCTCCATGCTACAGATGGGAAAAGTAATAGCATTAGCAAGTAGCACAGCAGCTCTGTGAAGTAGTAGTCCAAAGCACTGGAAGATGCCTCTTACAAGGTTCATATTCTCTCTGTGTCTGTTTCTCAGTCTCTCTGTTTCTCTCTCTCTCTCTCTCTCTCTCTCTCTCTCTCACACACACACACACACACACACACACACACACACACTTTCTCTCTCGTGTCTGTGTGTGTGTGTGTGCTTGCATATACACATGCACATGTATACATGCATTCATACATATGACAGAAAGTGCAGATGTATGTGCCATAGAACACTAGTGGAGCTTGGAGGACAATTTGGGGTATTGGTCTTTGCCTGCCATCTTACTTGAGGCAGGACTTCCTATTGTTCATCACTGTATTTACCAGACTAGCTGTCTAGTGAGCTTCTGGAAAATTCTCCTGTCTCCTCTCCCCTTCTCCTGAGGCCATGGGAACTACAAATACCCATCATGGCATATGGCTTTTTTGTGGGTTCTGGAAAGCCAAACTTGATCACTCATGCTTGCCCAGGAAGCTTTTATTAATGGATCCATCTCCCCAGCCCAAAGTGCATGATTTTCCACCAAATCTGTGACTTATGGTTCAGAGAGGCCCACATCCTGATTACACAGCTGATGAGAAACAAACTTGACTATAGTTCTGTTTTTCTCTCCCCACTTTTGCTCCACAGCTGTACTCAAATACAACAGGCTCTTGGCAGGAAAGGTGGCTTAGCGGTTAAGGCACTTGCCTGTGAAGCCTAAGAATCCAGGTTTGATTCTGCAGGTCCCATGTAAGCCCAATGCACAAGGTGGGGCATGCATTTGGAGTACATTTGCAGTGGCTAGGGGCCCTGGCATGCCCATTCTCTCTCTCTCTCTCTCTCTCTCATAAATAAATAAAATTTTAAAAATTACATACCACAGGCTCATCTCTAGATCAGAGCTGTTGAACGATAGAGAGACTGGTTCAATAAAAACACCTCAGAACACATAACTTAGATTCTGAAGATAACTAAGGATGGACGTCACTAAAAGGAAGGGTGGCAGACTTACAGGTAATTTAAATGAGCAGTACATGCTTTTTATGTGTCTAGGAAACATGCTTTAAGTTTCTCAGAAAGCCAGTACCAGCAACAGCTCTCCCAGGCCAACCTGATTCAGGGACTCCATCCTGTTATCTTACAAAATGTTTTATTTATGTGCTGCAAGAGACAAGGGGAACCATACCAAAGCCCCACTGGTTCTAATGGTAACAAGCCAGTAATCCACTTGAGCAAGTAATCAAAGAATAGTAACCCCCAGTTTGCAATTACTTAGCAGTCTCAGTTCACTCCATTTGGAAGATTTGCCTCTGAGGCAGAAGGAGGCTCTCATTCAGGGGCTAATTAGATTAAATTAGGAGTGACACATTAGCTGGGGAGACAATTCATTTTGGGTTATTGCTGCTTTAATTCTGACCCACACAGAGTGAACCATTCTTCTAATGCTTGCTATCTCTGTGGGTCTGGAGGTGACTGGGTTCCTGGGACTGGTGTGTGTGGCCCACTAAGCCACTCAAGGCTGAGTTTTCACCAAATTATTCCCTAGGGTCATCCTCTCAATTGCTATGGGAGGAGTGTTTTAGGAAAAAGGAATATTCACAAAGGTTTCCTTTTCAAAAAAGCCTTATCAAATTAAGTTAATAGACAATAAACTGTACAAATTTAAGATATACAATCTGATACAAGTTTTGTATGTGTATGCTTGTGTGGTATGCATGCATGGATGGACACATGTGTATACAGGTGCGTATTATGTGGGTACTGGGGATTGAACTCAGGTCCTCATGTCTGTGAGGCAAGTGCTTTACCAACTGAGCTATTTCTCCAGGCCTGTTTGATGCATTTGGAAAAGTAATGCTCATGGAATGATCACAATCAAAACAATAATCCCATCCAGGCAAGCGCCTTAACCACTGAGCAGTCTCTCCATCCACTGTGCATAAAGATCTCATGGGAATTTATGTTGGGCTTACTGAAGTACATAGCACACCTCTTCTTATTGGTCTCAACCTGGTCACCAAGATGAAGAAGCATAGAATCATCTATAGTTGGACCAGTTGGTTAAATAGCCCCCATCATTTGTCTGTCTTAATTCTGTACTGCATCTCTCTTACAAAGCACTCAGATGAGCACTGAACTCTTCCCAACCCACTCACTGAGACAGAGAGCAACACGACCTGATGGGAAAAAGCTTTGGCCTTTCACTTCCCTTTCTTCAATAAGACTTGACATGCTTACCCTTCTACTGTTCTTGTTCATCCTACTTCACTGTCATAAAACAACAAACTCAACCCAGAAAACTGGTGACACTGGGGTGGGGTTTTTTTCAGTGATGCAGCTGCCTTTGAGTCATCCAAGCACCTGTAACTGACCCCAAATAAGTTCACTGGTTCACTAACCTTAAAAAAGATACAGGTAATTCTTGCAGATCGCTTAATCTAGGCATTTGGAAAATTTTTCAATTGTAAAACTTCCTCCTCAGTGTGCGTACTCTTCTTTCCCTACTTGGGCTTTTGGGTTTCTTAATTCTTCACCTAGTGAAGACTTGTCAGAAATTATTTTCAAGTGCTATTTTAGGAATGTCACTCTTCCTTCTGGGAGGAAGTACACACTCAACAACCATTCCTGATAAGAGGCACTGTGATTCTTTCCTACCTCCACCACGTCTACAGCTCACTGGTTTAGCTAAAGTTGGGCTTGAGCTCACCCAAGCACACTGAGCAGTGGCTGCAGAATGGCGTAGCATAACAGAAGCTTATCATGGTGATCCCCACATTCTCTGTGAAATATTCGAAATGCGGTGGTGCACGCCTTTAATCCCAGCACTTGGGAGACAGAGGTAGAAGGATCGCCATGAGTTCAAGGCCAGCCTGAGACTATATATTGATTTCCAGGTCACCTTGGGCTACAGTAAGACCCTATCTCAAAAAAAAAAAAAAACACAAAAAAAGAAAAAATTAAAAAACAAAAGAAAGGAAATAATCAAAATGAAGAAATCCCAAGGATTCAGATCAGTGTGAACAACTGCCTGATGGGCAGGGTTTCATTGACATGAATATGTTTTAGAACTAGAGAAAGATAGAAGTCAAGTGACATAGTAAATGTCATATGCTACAAAACTGGAACTATAGAATGTACAATTTCTTTATGTTAATTTCACCACAACTAAAGAATAAAAGTCAGAGAAGTAGGTGTCAGGTGGCTATGACGCCCTAAGAGCCCCAAGATTAGCATGTTCCACAGGAAGGCCTTGGGAGAACAATCTTTACATCAAGAATGGGCTCCCACATCACTAGGAAATCCACCTATGGGATGGGGAGAACATCACAGGGCCTAGCTCACTGAAAATAGTGAGAAGCAATAGCAGAGTCTTGATACAACAGACATTGGTGCTTAACATTCATAGGTGGGAGATGGTAAGAACTAGATCATGCCGAGCAAAATGGGCTTGCTTTCTCTGATGACAGCAGATAGCTTTGTCTCTGTGTGCCATACTGTCTCTGTCCCAACTGCTCAATGCTGATTGGTGTGGAAGCAGCCAGGGCCAGAACATGAATAATCACGCAGATCTGATTAAGAGCCCCATGGGTCACAATCAGGGGTGTGGATTGGCTCCTATTTACAAGAAGAGAGACCAGAGCATTATGAAAGAGTAGTGATAGAATGCAATGATCACCTTTGGTCTACAAAAATACAGTGATAATGAAGGGATATTTTTATTTTTGTGAAAGTCAAATTGTAAGCTTTCAAGGTCAGTCAAGATAGCTTCCAGTTCATAACTTCCTCATTTAAGTGTTAATAGTATGTAATCATCATCTAAAATTTTTCCATGGAATTATTAAAAGCACAGAGTTGGCACAGGCCTGAGGAAAAAGCCCAGTCTCACTGTTCCACTTCCCAGTAAGTCCATCCCTCACAGAGGGATAAAACCCAAATTGCAGGCCAAGGCTGGCCTGGGGCTTGGTTCCTCTTTCTCATGTGACAGGAACACCCATCACACAATGATGAGAGGCTTGAAAATGATCCTAGCTTTTTAAAAGAGATTACACAGGAGTTGGAGAGATGGCTGTGGTAGTTTGAATATAAATGTATGTCCCCCGATAGCCCCAGGGATTTTTTTAATTAAGATTAAGCTTCCTATTTAAGTCTCCAGCAGGTAGAACCCTACTGGAGGAGGTACGTCACTGGGGGTGGATCTTGAGTGCAGCCCTATTAGGTGTGTGGAGAGTCAGCTTGAGTTCTGGCTGTTGGAGTTCGCTGGTGTTGGTTTTTCTCCCTCTGCTGTGGATGCTGAAGTGAGCCAGCTACACGAGTACCCACATACATGCACACACAAATAAATATTTAAAAGAAAAGATAAGCTGGTAAGAAAGACCAGCACCGAACAAACTCAGAGGAAGAAAAAGGCTTGCTTGTAGTCAAACAGGAGGGAAAGAAACCCTGGCAGCCAGTTTGCTGCGACGCTCTGCTCTGCTGTTTGCAGGTCACTTCCCAGTAGCTTTTCCGTCTGTCACATATTGACAAATGCTGGTAATGGTACTGCTTTGAGAGCAATAGTACTCTAAGGAATCCATATGGCTCTTAAGTGTGGTTCCATTATGGGATTACATGGCGCCGCAAAGTCCAATAGCCAACAAGAGAGGATGGGAAATGCAATCCAGGGAGCTCAGATAAAATGACAAAGCAGTCAGTTTGGGATCTGTGGCAGCAGATAACATTTTCTCCTTCCAAAGAACCACGAAGCCTTTTTTAAAAAGCAAATGGAATAAAGATGTGAGCAAGAAGTTCCCTCCCTGGAATAAGCAGATGGAAAGGAAGAAAATGGAAAGCAGGTGACTTGCCATGGAAACATCAAAATTTAAGAGTTAATTACATACCACTCTTTGGGACATGAGAGATAAGAAGCCAGAAAAAATACTAATTTAGTGAAGGTTGAGCAAACACTTCTTTTCCCCGTGGCAATGAGAAGGAGAAGCAAGCATCTTTAAATGTGCAATTATGCAGATGGCAGAAAGAATAAAAGATTAAATTTCATTCTCACATAATAAGGGAGAGTATTAGGGTAACAAAAACCATCTGAAGTGTTTACAGTTTCGAGGAAGCCCACAGCTCAGCAAATACTTAGAACACATTATCTGAGCTGTGAAAAATTATCCTCAGAAATTACCGAAATTAATCAAGAAGTTAAACATTTATTAAAAACAAGCTTAAAGATTATAGGGGAAAGGTCAGGTAGGAACAGCTGAACAAGGCTGAGTCAGTATATTTCTGTGCTGTGAAATGTTGGGTGTTTGATGACGAGCAAAGGTTCACATGTAAATGAAGCCTGTGGAAGCCTCGGGGCCTTGGGGGAGTCTAGTCTGTACTTGAAAAAACAGCTGTTAGTATCAGCTGCCTTGTGAAAAGCCAGTGATGCAAACCTTAAACAGCAGAGGACCTTGAACCCTGTATGACGTTGGTGCCCAGCCTGGATATTTGGGCAACATACAAAATTAAACATATTTCTCCCTGGTTGTTCAGCCTCCCACTTATCAAGGTCTGGACTCCAGTGTCCAAACACATGCAAGACTTCGCAGTGGTTGGCAGAGCTTTTCCCCTCCCCTGCCCTTAAAAAACTTTTTATAGAGCATTTTATACCTGTACATAATATATTTTGATGTAATCCCTTCCCATTACCTTTTTTTGTCCCTCTTCTCTCATCTCCCTTCAACTAAATCTCATTTTTTTTTCAGCTAGTTCCTCTTCTCTTCCAATGTCTTTGTTTGTCCTCCTCCATCATCATGATGGAATGTTGATGGGCCCAATATTATACAGGTCTTGTGCAGGTAACTACTGTGAAGTCATCAATGCTACATCCACTTTGTGTCCAGAAGACAGCTTTTCAAAACACTCCTCCCCATTCTCTGGCTCCTACATTCTTTCTGCCCCTCCTTCTGCTTTTGCTGTACAGGTCAAGCAAACACAAAACATTGAACAAACAGACAGAGACTCTGACATGCTTCTCAGCACAACATTGAAAACAGGCTCCATTGTAGTGATGGTCATGGGTGCTACTTTCAAAGGGTGAAAGTACAGGAAGAGAGATTTCTCCCAATGACTGCGAAGCTTGTACACGTACCTCTCTATGTGTGGTCAGTGAGCTTTACCAAAGCATGGACACTCTCAGATGGCCAAGAGGAAGACACAATATAGAAAGTATCCAGCCTGTCTTAGACAAATTCATCCTTGCATGAAGATCCATTACTATTCCTTTTTTTCTTTTTCTCTTTTTGTTTTTGAGGCAAGCCCAACAGACTGCACCCTTCTTTTTTTATGAGAGGGAGCAAGAGCGAGACCAAAAGAGAGAGAGAGAATTGGCATGTCAGGGCCTCCAGCCAGTGCAATCAAACTTCAGACATGTGCACCACTTTGTGTGCATGTGTGACCTTGCGTGATTGCATTACCTTGTGTGTCTGATTTACATGGGACCCAGAGAGCCAGGCTTTGCAGACAAGCACCTTTGCTGCTAAGCCATCTCTCCAGCCCACTATTCCTTTTTCTTAGAATGTTTATATAACATTTTTTTCTTGGACCAGGGATTGAACCTAGGATCTCACACATACTAGACCAGCACTGCCAAGGACCAAAATTTTCACAAGGGAAAAAGGGGAAGTATGTTTCAAAGCCATTCCAGTTACCCTAAAATTTGCAGGCATCCTAAATTCAGAGCTGCATGAAACCCTAAATGTCCTGTTTTACTAAATGAAGGAGGAACATCTATGACTTTCAAAGCCAAAAGTGTCTTGTTCAGATGTCAGCTTTGTCACTTACTAGCAGCATGACCTGGGGGAAGATGTTTCAACTGCTGGATATCGGTTTGGTCATTTGGAAGGTCAAATAACATCTACCTTTTTTTTTTTAATTCTTTTTTTTGTTTGTTTGTTTATTTATTTATTTGAGAGCAACAGACAGAGTGAGAAAGAGGCAGAGAGAGAGACACAGAGAGAATGGGCACGCCAGGGCCTCCAGCCACTGCAAACGAACTCCAGACGCATGTGCCCCCTTGTGCATCTGGCTAACGTGGGTCCTGGGGAGTTGAGCCTCGAACCGGGGTCCTTAGGCTTGACAGGCAAGCGCTTAACCACTAAGCCATCTCTCCAGCCCACATCTACCTTTTGCAAACACTGATGCAGTTGTATTTGGGAAACTGCTACAGCACAGTAATGGTAGCAGAGATGGATCTCAATAAGTAGTGGCTATCATTATTATTAAGTAAGCAGAATTTTTTTTCAAGGTAGGGTCTCACTCTAGCTCAGACTGCCCTGGAATTCACTCAGAAAGAAATATACCATATATTTTCTCTCTTTTGTGGATCCTAGGCTTTATATAGATACCTAAAGTATATATACATATATATAATAGATAAATTCTACAGTACAATGTGACATATATATATATGTACATATATATATATATATATATATGTATATATATATATGTGTGTGTGTGTGTGTGTGTGTATTACATGATAAGCAGAAGGGAGTTAGAAGAAGGAAGAAGGGAAGGAAGGAAGGAAGGAAGGAAGGAAGGAAGGAAGGAAGGAAGGGGGAAGGAGACTGGGGAAAGAGGGAAAGGGAAGAACAGGCAGGGTATAGGAGGTAAATATGGCCAAAGGTCATGACATATTTAAGCTTGTCTTTATGAGACATCACTATGAACAGTGAATCTACATGTATACAATGCAAGCATAGTACCTATGCTGCAGGTATAGTACTAGAAGCTTTGCGTTGTTACTCAACTTCTTTATCCTTGATCTTTGCCACCGTTGTCTGGATCCTTTTCACTTTGACACCCCCTCTTCCATCTGGTGTGGGGAAACAGACTGTTCGTGAGTGCCTCCCTTGTTTGCATAGCATAGCGATCTGCCTCTCACTCTTGAAGAGTAATTGGAATACTGGTGGTATTGGATGCAGAACTTTAGAAGCTTGCTAATTTCTGCTCTAAAGTAATACCCTGTTGCTTACTAAAACTGTTTTGGAACAAGTGACAATGAGACAGAAGTTGGTGACCGAAAATAAGAAATTGAGAAACTTTTCCAAATGGTCATAAATTAAGAACAAACATGGTTGTGGAAGGTTTATATACAATGACAAAAAGAAAATAGTAATAGCCTAAGGCTAGATATGGCTAAGGAAACATGGTGTATTTATACACATATCATGAAGAATATCATGAAGCCTTTAAGCACTTTGTTTAAATTTTTTAGTGTCATACAAAATACTTATGACATGATGTTTGGAGTAAATGAAAAATCTGGCTCCAAGTTGATGCATGCTCGGTTACATTATACAAAGCAAACAACACAGGAGGGAGACATGCCAGTGGACAGAACGTCATGGTTGCATCCGAGTGGCCGTCTGTTTTATTTCTTCCTTCTTTTCTGTTCTTCTGAAATCCTCCATAACTGTACTACAAGCACAGACAGTGTGGCCAGATGTGCTTGGCAAGTGCTTATTACTCAATCTCTATGATAGAAAGAAAAGAGACTAGAAAGATCAAAGATTACGGGAAAATATTTTTAAATGTGTTGAGATGTGCTTGAAATAAATGTTTTATTTTGAAATAAGCTCAAAATATAAAGATTTAAAGAAAAGTTATAATGATAGTTCAGACAGACCCCATCTATGCACCCCTCACATGTTTTCTCCTATAGGTGTCAAAACTGTGAAATTAATATTTGTTTATTACTATTAGTCCCAGACTATTTGAAGCTCACCATTTTACATTTACATATTTTTCCCATTGCAAGAGGATAAGATTTTTTGAATGCTTAATAACATCCTCTGTTTTTTTAAAGCATTTCAATTGTGAATCATACATGGGATGACACAAAAACACAGCTCTTACTTCAAAGAGAAAGAATAAAAGGTAGTTTATTCTAGAGCCAATATAAGTGACGATGGCCCTGGGGGCACTGATTCAGGTTGTCCCAAATGTTATGTTCCAATGTGGTAACAGTTTCATGAGATTTTTATAGTAACAGAACAAAGAAAGTCATAAATCAAGATGCTTTTCAAGTACATCAGACAGGTTATAGCAAAGTGAGGAAATCTCTCCTATAGGTCTCAGGGGCTGGTTCACTTTGGGACCAGTGAAAGCTAGTTGTTTACTAAAAATACATGTTTAAAGTTTTGGCAGTCACAAAGATATTAGGTCAGACACAGGGGTGGGCTATGGGCAGCTTTCAAAGAGACTAAAAATAGCTCAAGATTATTTGCTTCGGATCTGTAACATCTTAACTCTCCATAATTTCAACGTTCAGTCATTTGGCCTGTAGAATCTTTTACACGAAAGCAGTTCCTTTTTATTTTTCTCTAAACACTTCATTTAACAGAAGTTCATAAAACTAAATGTACTATTTACAGTTTTCAAAATTAATAGCACCATTCCTTAACATCCTTTCCCCACATCCTACCCAAAGTAATCATTCCCTGGTATTACCATCCAGCTATTAATTCTCCCAATAAAGTAGTTTTGCCCATTTTTTTTGTCTTTGTGTGCATGGATGCATACTGTATGCATTCTTTTCTGCAACATTATTTTGTTTCTATATTTTGTGCCTACCTAGGGCACATTCCTTTTCATTGCTATATTGTATTATAATAATGCAATTTTGACATCACTTCTTACTCCCCAAACCTTCCTAATCAAATACCCCTTCTTCCTCCATGCCTCAAAAATGACAACAATCATATTTAAATTTTTAATAGCAATTTCCAAAAATCAGATTTAAATAGGGTTAAAGCTTAAGCAAAAGAGTGTAACAAGAATTGTCAACCTCCATTCCAGAGACATGTTAGACCAGATCGTTATTGTGGATCTGTGTGTAAAACCTGTGTAGGATGTTTGCAGCATTCCTGATCCCAACAGCTAACAACCAAAAATGTCTCTAGTCACTGCCAAACTACCTTTGGAGGTGAGGTTCCCAAAGCACCCCAGCTGAGAAAAAGTGATTCAAAACAATAAGGAAAAAACTAATATAACCCTTCAACCACATGAAAATCCTCGAGAAGAAGGGGTCCTGTGCTAGTCAGCTCTGCATTACTATTGCAAAACAAAACTAGATAATCAATTTAAAAAGAGGAAAGGTGGGCTGGAGAGATGACTGAGCAGTTAAAGTGCTTGCCTGTGAAGCCTAAGGACCCAGGTTCGACTACCCAGAACATACATAAGCCAGATGTACATGGTGGCACATGCATCTGGAGTTCATTTGCAATGGCTAGAGGCCCTGGTGCATCCATTCTCTCCCTCTCTCTTCTCTCTCTCTCTCTGTCTCTCTCTCATAAATAAATTTAATAAAATAAAGAAAAAAGGTTCATTTTATCGCACAGTTTTGGAAGACTGCTAGTAGCCACATGGTCATTTCACTATATTACTTTGGGGCAGCACATCATTGTGGAGTGAGTGACATAGCAAGCTACTCACCTACTGATTGGGAGAAAAGAGAGGAAGAGACCAAGTACCCACAGTCCCTATTTAAGGGTACGTCCTCAGTGACCTAAAGGCTCTACTTCCTGCCCAAGGAACCATGGGCTAGGGACCAATCTTTTAACCTGTGGGCTATACCGGCTCCAAGATAGCAGCAACAAAGTTCCCACAGCCAGGCAAAAGAGCCACTGCTTGTTTGGGTGACATCTAAGGGCTGAGATGACACAGCATGAAGAATAGATCTGTAGCAACTAGCAGCTGGACCAGTGAAGACACAGTTGGCATATGCAATGGGCCAGCAGCTGAAGATCAGATGAAAACAAGAATGGTAATGACACCAAGCAGATACTGCCCTTCCTTCTGAAAAGGACCCTAAAAATACTTACACCCAGGAGCTAGGGGCATTGCTTAGTGGTTAGAGTGCCTGTATAGCATGCTCAAAATCTTGGGTTTGATAAAAACACCACATAAATCAGACATGGTCTCATATGCATGTAATCCCAATACTCAGGAGGTAGAGGCAGCAGGATAGGAAGTTCAAGGTCATCCTCAACTACATAATGAGTTCGAGGCTAGCCTGAGCTACATGAGACCCCGTTTCAAAAAAAATAGCAGCCAGGCATGTGGTGTAAGCCTTTAATCCCAGCTCTTGGAAGGCAGAGATAGGAGATCACTGTGAGTTTGAGGCCAGCCTAGGACTACAGAGTGAATTCTGGGCTAAAGTGAGACCCTACCTTGAAAACAACAACAGCAACAACAAAGTAGTGGCAAGTAGGAACACTACAGAAATAAGAAAGAAAATACAACAAAATAAAATATTCTTTAAAATTATACCTAAGACTGAGAAATGCAAGGCAGACATGAAATTAAATGATAATTATATCCTATGGTTTGGCAGGATGAGAGTTTAAGATAAAAAATAAAGTAACACTGGACCATATGTCCAAAAGGTAAAAGGTATCAAGATTGTCACCGAATAGTTGGGTATGGTGGTGCACACCTTTAATCCCAGCACTCCGGAGGCTGAAGTAGGAGGATCACCATGAGTTCAAGGCCAGAGAGTGAACTCCAGATCAGTCTGGCCTACAGTGAGAGCCTGCCTTTCAAAAAACAAAAGATTATCAAGGAAGAAGTGAAACAATGTATACTTGCAAATGGCATGATTTTACATATAGAAAATCCTACGGAGCATGCTAGGAGCTGGAGAAGGCTTGAAGATCAAAGTGCTTGCTGCACACATGTGATGACCTTGAGCCCCAGAACCCATAAAGCTGAATGTGAAAGTGAGTGTCTGCCATGCCAGCCCTGTGTGGTGAGAAGAGAGGCAGAGACCGGAGAATCCCCAGAAGCTTGTGGTCTAGCTACCCCCGCGTACACAGCAGTGACTGAGACCCTGCCACAAACAAGGCGGAAAGCAAGCATCAGCCCCTGAGGCTGTCTTCTATCTCCACACACATGCCATGACGTGTGCACCCACACTTATGCTCATGAACACACACACACAAACACATACACAAATCATTTTTAAAAGAGTGAATGAAAGCCTGCTCAAACTAATATGCAGGTATGGCAAACTTGCAGAATACAGGATCAATACACAGAAATCAGTAGCATTTCTAAACACTAGAAATGAATGCTCCAAACATGATTAGATGATCCCATTTACATAAAGTGTCCAGAAAAAGAGTCCATGAAAATAGAAAGTAGACCAAGAGTTTTCAGTGACCAAGGGCAGCACGGGTGGAATGAGTTCTCTTTGGGAGGAACAAAAATGTGCAAGAATTAGATAGTAGGGATGGTAGTACAACTATGTGACATATGAGAAGCCACTGACCTGATTGTACATTCAAAAAGGTGAGGTTTTTCTGTATTTTTTTTAATTTTCATTTATTTATTTGAGAGTGACAGACGGAGAGAGAAAGAGGCAGAGAGAGACAGAGAATGGGTGTGCCAGGGCTTCCAGCCACTGCAAACGAACTCCAGACGCATGCGCCCCCTTGTGCATCTGGCTAACGTGGGTCCTGGGGAACTGAGCCTCGAACCGGGGTCCTTAGGCTTCACAGGCAAACGCTTAACCGCTAAGCCACCTCTCCAGCCCAAAAAAGGTGAGTTTTATTGTATACAAATTATACTTAGTTATTCTTTTCTTAAAGTAAACATAAATAGTTATTTTTTAAAGCCAGGCATAGTAGTGCACACCTTTAATCCAGCCCTTGTGAGGCAGAAGTAGGTGAGTCACATTCTCTCTCTCTCTCTCTCTCTCTCTCTCTCTCTCTCTCTCCTTCTTTTCCTGCCTTTCTCAAATAAATAAATAAAAATATTTAAATAAAATTATAAAATATAGATTCTTTTTTAACCTCTAACAAAACTCACCTTTATTCCTATTCATCTCTGCCAGCAATTCCTGGATCTATATCTCTATCCCTGACCTTGGAGTCAAACTCCCATATCTTAACTGTGCACAGGAGTACTCATAATTAGCCACTCTTCCATCACTCTATATGTATACAGATGTTATATGGTTTATAGAACCAAGTCATGCTAATAGCCTCTTTATCTTCCTATTGTCCATCATGAACAACATGCCATATCTCATAGCCTCCTATAGTTTAGGATGGATTTTCACATGACCTCATTTCACCTGTGAGGTTCTTGCTTTGCTCCTTCCATTTTACGGATGAGGACACCGAGTCTGACAGAGGTGAAGTCATATAGTTAGGATATGGCAGATCCAAGACTTGAACCCAGATTAACAGATGAAAACTGGGCCACTATTATCCTCATCACACTAGACCTGGAATCTCTGAAGAAACATCGATTCTTATTCTAGTTCTCCAACCAGCCACAAAGCTACGAACTGTGAAGCTGAGAATCGAGCTGACAGACATGAATCCCTGGTAGAGTTTTCCATTAATTCGTCTTTGATGATATGTTACCAGTTGGCCCTTTCCATTTCCACAGCCACCACTTGATGTTCCTTAGACTTCAGCAGCAACAGCTTCCCTAGGAAGACACAGGTGGTGGATCTCACTCCACGAGGCCTAATTCGGGAGATCTGCCATAGGCATTTGTATTTCTAAGGAATTCCTAAGTGATGCTGACCTGACAATGCTGGTCCTGGGGCCACACCTTGAGAACCACTGGTTCAAGCTCTCATCCAGTCCACGGGCCTGACCCTGTATGTGGTGCTACTGTGAATGCGCTGTTCACTGGTAACCTCAGCTATCTCCCCAGTCAGGCTGTGAGTTCTCCGTGTATGCATCGCAGTTTACATATCCCTAGCAGGTGTGGATTCCCATAGACTGACCATAAGGTTCAACCTGAGTTCAAATCCCTGCCTTGCCAGTAACTAACACTCTGACCTTGGAAAGTCACTCAAACTCTCCAAGGTCAGCTGCCAACCTCTGTAAAGTCAAATGAGAAATGTGCCTGTTTTGTGGGACAAGTGTGAGCATTAAGTGAGGCAATCTTTGTGAAAGACTTAGCACAGCCAAGTAGACAGGAGTTCCTCCCTAAACACTTGCCGTTACTGCTGCTGCTCCGGCTTCTGAGTCATGACTACAGCATGTATATTTCTCCCGGGGTGTTTACCCATACATCCCTTTGGCTAAAATATCTGCTCCCCTTATTACTCAATGTGGCCTTCTCTTTTCCCATATTTTCAGAATGTGCCTCAGGCTAATGCCTCCATAGATATGTCATGCTTAGGCCTTGTCCCACTTTGTTCTTTTTAAAAATTGGAGCCCTTAGCTATCTTGGTCCCTCACTGATAAGAATTAAATTGTTTTGTTGTTTGTTTGTTTGTTTGTTGTTTATTTTTCAAGGCAGGGTCTCGTAGCCCAGACTGACCTGGAATTCACTATGTAGTCTCAGAGTGGCCTCAAACTCATAGCAATCCTCTTACCTCTTCCTCACGACTGCTGGGGTTAAAGGCGTGCACCACCATACCCAGCATCAGAATTAAATTCTTTCTTACAACAGCCTTTCCATCCATTTATTAGTTAGTTGTCACATATATTCTTGTGGGAAGGGGCACATGTGTGGATGTTAAGGCCAGAAAATACCCTCAGGTGACAGGTTTAAAAAAAATTAAAACTTTTATGGATAATTTTCATACACACACATCATGTACCTTGCTCATAATTCCTTCCCATGACCTTCTTTTGTCCTCCCTCCCTCAGTCTCATTCCACTGAACAACTTCTTTCCAACTAGTCACTCTTCTACTTCGATGACATTTTGTTGTTTGTTTGCTCTCTTCCATCAACCATGATGAAATGTTGGCCATCCAGCTTTTTTGAGACAGGGTTTCTTATTGGTCTGGAATTTGCCTAGTTAGGCGAAACTGGATAGCCAGAGAGCCCCAGGGATGCACCAGTCTCCACCTAGCCAGTTCTGGAATTATAAGCATGCACTACCATTTTTACTTGGATTCTAGGGATTGAACTCAGATCATCATGCTTGCAAGGCAAGCACTTTGCCAACTGTGCTCTCTCCCCAGTCCCAAATGACACATATTTTCAACTACGTCTTAAGGTCCTTGAATGCAGAAAGCTTGCCAAGTGCTTGCGTATTGATGTCCACTGCCCCATCCCAAATCTCAAGGAATATCTGCTGAATGAAAGACTCACCAGAGAATTAAGTTATCCAGTTGTATGCCCTGTAAAGAAGTAACATGAAATATGAGAAAACCTATTTTTAACTGTCTGGGCCTTGGGGTTTAATTTGGCTCTGTTACCCATGGATCTGTTTTCAGTATGGCTTTTTTCTTTAGCATGAGTTTCTTGGCTGAAGGGCAGTGGGGTTTCCACTCTGCAGAGAAACCTGTAACTGTGCCATGTAAAATGTGCAGACTCCTTTTGGGAGAAGCTGAGAGCCTGCTCTTGGATCTCTGATTTTTTTCAACCTCCCAGATTTAAATGAACAACTTTGCTTCAATGAGACAACAGATGGGATGTGAGCTTTTGCTCTTGGTCAACATAATATTTCCCCACATCAAAAGGCATGGAAACAAGGTGGAGTAAATGATTTCCAGCACTGTCTGAATTCTTGGGACATTGTTGAAATAAATATTTTTCTGAGGGGACCTTAACAGCTATTATGTTTGGCCATTGCAAAGTGAGTCATTTCCATTCAATGTTATTTAATTTTTGTTTATTATTATTATTACTGCAGAAATATTTTTGTATCCCATCTGCCCTCTCTACTCTCATGAATATGGTCAAAATAGCTGCATATAATTAATTATTTGGACAAAGTCTCAAGTCTACCACCATGCTCAGATGTCTCCACCATTCCTTTGTGACCCATCATGAATTCCTCCTCATTTTCTAGATGAATAGGAATTCTCTAATCAAGTACTGAGCACTTCAAAGCCCTATCATCTTCCTTTTAACAATGGTTTATTCAAATACCAGCAAATGGTATGGTTTTAAATTCATTATCCTGTTCAATCCTCAAAAAAATCCCATATAAGAGGCTATTTGGCAGAGAACAGAAATGAGATTTAGAAGCCACCAAGAGACTAGATGGCACACTCCAGAAGTGAGGGGCACTTGGCTACCCAAGAAGCAAGAATAAGTTGATCAGATAAATGCCCTTTCCTTCACAGAGTTGTGACCCTTCTGAAGAATCCCCTCCTCATGGAGGGACAGCCAGCAGCGCACACCACTATTACTCTTGATGATTCTTGGTGCTGCCCTGGATGGTACAGCAATGTGTTATTTTTGACTCTCTTTCTCATTGCCTTGTTTTTAACTTCCTATATTAGTAGCTTTTCTTATTGCCATAACTTGGCAAGAAGAAATTTAAGGCAGGAAGTGTTATGTTGGCTTACAGTTCCAGGGAATATATCCATCATGGCAGGTAGGGCATGGCAGCAAGAGCATGAAGCAGCTGGTCACACTGTGTCAGCAATCAGCTTGTTTTCTCCTTTTTCTTCAATTGTGGACCCCAGACCATGGAATGGTGCCACAGTTAGGGTGGGACTACAACTAACTAAATCTAAAGACTCTGTCATAGACACACCCAGGGACTTGTCTCCTAGATGATTCTAGGTCCTGTTACATTGACAATGTTAACCATCACCTTTTCCAAACAAAATACCAGTCCTTTAATCCAAGTTAAATTTGAGTTACTTTATTTTCCCAATTTATGAAATTGGTTGCTGTATGAAAATGATCCACTGAGGGGCTAGAGAGATGGCTTAGCAAAGCAGTTAAGGCACTTGCCTGTGAAGCCTAAGGACCCAGGTTTGCTTCCTCAGTGCCCACATAAGCCAGATGCACAAGGGTGGCGCATGCATCTGGAGTTCATCTGCAGTGGCTAGAGGCCCTGGTGTGTCCATTATCTCCCTCTTCCTCTCTCCCTCTTTCTTTCTATCTGCCACTCTCTCACTCTCAAATAAATAAAATAAAATTTAAAAAATAGCGCATTGAGACATGAAGAAAATAATACCAGATATATAGGGTGGCACATGCATTTGGAATTCATGTGCAGGAGAAGAGGCCCCTGGTGTGTCCATCTTTCTTTCCCTCTCTTTGCAAATAAGCAAGTAAATTTTTTTTCATTTTTAAACAAATAAATTATCCTTTGTTCTGCACCTGTTAACAAATTTATTAACATATAGACTAGATATATATCACCTCTAGCCTTATACATTTATCAGTTTAGAATTTCTTCCTTTTTTCATTCTTTCTTTTATATATCTCAGCATCACTCTGGGTATTGAGCTAAATTACTAAATAAAACACTGCTATATCCTTGGAAGGTAATAATGTAATGTGATACTTGTAGTACAAATGCATTACAAACTATGAATATTATTTTAACTTTTCTAGTAGCTACATTAAATACTATAAAAAATGTAAAATTAATTTTCATGCATTAAACCCAATATATCAAAAATTGAACAATGTTAATATTCTCCCTTCCTCCTACCATATCTTCAGGAATCTGTTGAAATGTATGCTTCATAAATGCTTAAACAAGCCATGCTACATTCATAACATGGTCATCGTTTATAGCATAAATGAAAAGGGATAAACTGTTGATGCACATCAGAACTTGTATGGACTTTGAATAACTTAACTGAGTGGAAAAAGCCAATCTCCAAAGAACACATATGTGGTGGTTTGAATAGAATAGATGGCCCCCAATATATTCAGTTGTTTATTTGTTTGTAGTTTGCATCTTTAGCCACCTGGCTGGAGGCAGGTCACTTGGTAGATCTTAAGGTGTGGTGGTGGGTTTCAGATTTCAATCTAAAGATATGCAAAGTGTGCCTAGCTGGAGTTCCTAAAGTGTGCTGTGCTGTGTGGCTTTTGGCTTTAGGCTTGTACTTCTCTCCCTCTGCTTGGGCCCAGTGAAGGCAGGCCAGCTTCTTCTGCTCTTATGGAACTTCCCCTGGATCTGTAATCTTCAATAAATCCCTTCCTCCATAAAAAAATAAATAAAAATAAAATAAAATAAAAATAGCACATTGAGACATGAAGAAAATAATGAGTATAACAAATCATCCAAACATAAAGAATGAGTAGAAGCTGCTTGTGAATACAGAGTGTAAACCTATGTGTCAAATAATAGTTCATAAGGAACAAAAAGGAATTCAAGCAGAATAATGCCCTTGTGTTGTCTTGAGTGAAACTTTGTTGAGCTTTTCAGTTCAACACACACTCACACACATACACACACACACACACACACACACACACACCAAAAAAGAAACCTCTGAGCTCTAATAGAACAATTGAGTTTTTCCAAGTCAAGGCTAAATAATGCTTCAGGCTATGTGATTTTGTTGCCCAAACCTTAAAGACATCATCCAAACTCCCACTCCTTGTATTCAAAACAGGTAGTTTACTTTGCTGCCAAAAATCCCATGAAAGCCGTCCTATATTTATAAATGTTCTGCCTCAATATGAAAAACGGAAAGCTTATTCACAACATGCCTTTATAGCACATCTCTCTGGACATCATATAAGATGCAGTCCTTTCAAATGTGGAAAAGCCATCAGTATCACATGTGTACGAACAGATATTTTACTTCATAGGTAGATTAAAAATGCCCATGTCCAAAGTAGGAATCAACTTTTAGAATACATATGTCATGTCAGGCTGGGTGACGTGGAACAAACTGAGGGACTATGTTTTATGAAATGGATAGTGCTGGATGGCCCTCTTCATGTAGCAGCCATGCCACACGAACAACTGTCGTCCTAGGCTGCTGCAGCCCAGGCAGAGTGGGAGGCGGCCCACCAGCTCTTATGCACCCTCGCCTGGAAGGACGCATGAGGGAGAAGTGTAAATTGCTCATCACTGATGATTAACATGAACTCATGCAGTGGAAAAATGGTTTGTGAATATTTGATTAAATAGCCGTGAGAAAGGCTGAACACAGTGTGTAGTCTTATTCACTCAGGGTGGAGGCTGATATAGAAGGATTGCTTGAATATCAGCCTGAGAAACATAAGACCACCATCTTGAATGAAAAAAGCTGTGAAGATAGGTCATATCCTGAATGGATGCATGTCCCGTGCATAACACAAGGTGGCACTGCCAGGTAAGTCAAAGAGGCTTCTTGGGATCATCAGACCATGCCCTAGCTGACCTTACAAAACAATGGCCAAGAACAAGGATCTTGATTCAGTATTAAAGACAAGGAAGAAAATTACACATATCCGTGTAGTTCTCATCAGAGTGTTGTGGCAAGAAACAAGCAGTAAATACAAAACATGTTGCTCATCCAAAATGAATTCATGCAGCTTTCCAAATAAAAACTGCTCGGGGGTGGGGGGTTAGAGAGATGGCTTAGAGGTTAAGCACTTGCTTATGAAGCCTAAGGACCCTGGTTCGAGGCTCTATTCCCCAGGATCCACCTAAGCCAGATACACAAGGTGGCACATGAGTCTGGAGTTTGTTTGCAGTGGTTGGAGGGCCTGGTGCGCACATTCTCTCTCTCTCTCTCTCTCTCTCTCTCTCTCTCTCTCCCCCTCCATCCCACTTTCTCTCTGTGTGTCTGTCTATTGCTCTCAAATAAATAAAAATAAACAACAAAAAAACTGCTCAAGTGAAGTTTTGATATGAAGAAGGGTAATTTCTAATATTTTGGTAAAAGAGAGAAGTTTGTGCGTGTATGCATGTTCATGTATGTGAGTTCAGAGTGCATGTGTCTTGAAGCTTGTGTGGAAGTCAGAGTCTCACATTATTCACTGCTGGCCCTGGGGCTTCTGAACAATTCTCCTACTCATGCCTTCCTTTCCCTCCTTAGATGTGACTGGGATGACAAACAATTGCCACAGCATCTGGTGTTTTACGTGGGTGCTGAGGTTCCCAACTCAGGTACTTAGGCTTGGGTGGCATCCACTGAGCAACCTCTCTAGCCCCGAGAATGGTAATTTCAGAAAAGACTGTGTTGGTGGCTATAGGAAGTGTTTTTTTTTTATTATTTTTGTTTTTTATTTTTATTTATTTGAGAGCGAGTGAGAGAGAGAGAGAAAGGCAGAGAGCCAGAGAGAGAATGAGCGCACCAGGGCTTCCAGCCACTGCAAACGAACTCCAGATGCATGCGCCTCCTTGTGCATCTGGCTAACGTGGGTCCTGGGGAATCCAGCCTTGAACCGGGGTCCTTAGGCTTCACAGACTAGTGCTTAACCGCTAAGCCATCTCTCCAGCCCCTAGGAAGTGTTTTCAAGGGCATCTGCAGTTAACCATCTTGTGAAAGATCTGGGTAATCAGTCACTTCAGGCCCAAAATATTGCAACTGCTTGCTTAGCTTCAAAAGTGGCTTACCCAAGGGGGAGACATTTTCTTCAGTGATGTGGCCACTAGAGAGTTGCCTGTGTTCTTGTAAGTATTCCCCACCCATGCTCATGTAAGTAACCCAATTCAATTCATTGTCACACATACACACACTCCATGAAAGTAGGAGGGAGACTAGATGGGAAGAGGAAGGGGTAAAATAGAGTAGAAGGGGTATAACAAGGCAATGGAGGTTGAATATGATAAAATAGATTATATACATGTATGAAAATTATCAAATCAATTTAAAAAATAAAATTTAAAAATGTGCCTTCCCAAATCCATTCAGATGGCTGGCTGTACTATAAACACTTCAGTTCTCTGAAAGTTAATCCTCCCCAACTCTACATAATTTCCTTCCCTGGATGATGAAATAGATCAAGGGCACATTACTGGACATACTTTAAAACTTACGACCTATGGCCCCATACACACATGAACATGTACACATACACATACACATAACACAAAATAAAAAACTTGTGCCTAATAAGAAGAAACTATGCCAAGGAACATGTGCAATTCAAGAATTATTAAGCCAGACATGGTGACACACACCTGTGATACCTATACTTGGGAGGCAGAAGCAAGAGAATGGCTGTAAATTTAAGGTGAGCCAGGGAGACATAGTAAGATCCTGTCTCAAAACAAAACAAAGCCATAATTAATTAAATTCCCATCTATTCACCACTATCTTTCAAGCTGAAATATCCCACAGCATCACAACCACCAGGTTATCAGGAGGTTCCCTGAGGAGAAATCTCCCCTGAGTGTCTGACAGCATGTGACAAAGTTACCAAACATGTTTTTCATAATTCATTTTGTCTTTGAGATGGACTGTTCTAACTCATTACAAATGAGAAAATAATGGAGGACCTCATTTATCCATCTGCTTTCTAACCAGATATCTATTCATTGGTAAAATATTACAAAATAGTATCCCTGCCACTAAATGTGAAATAGATGGTCTCAGCTTTGTAGTGGCCTGACTTCTGGTTTCTCAACTTTAGTGTGGCTCAGAAGTGACACACATTTAGTGGAAACCTTACTTCAACTTCAAACTGTGTTTGGTAGAACCACATTTCCTTTAATTAATCCCTCTATTTTATTTCTACCCTTGCGTGGTGTGGTCATGCATGTATGAGTTCTAGGGCTTGAACTCAGGCCCTCATGTTCGCACAGCAAGCATTTTACTGAATAAGCTATCTCCCCAGAACCATAGTTTTTATTTATGATATTTTCAGATTTTGATGGGCTTAGTGGGTTGCCATTCAACTGCACTCTAAGTGAAGAAGCACACTTGTGTGTTCTTGAAAATATTAACAAATGTTTTCATTAAAAACCTGAAATCGCCTGTGTACAACACACACCATTGTCACACAGCTGAATAAAATTCCAGTAACATCCTCAGAGAGAGCCAATAGAATGAGGCAGTGCTTATCTCCTGGCTTCTCTTAGCTTCTGGACTTCGAGACCAGGCATGGTGAAACCTGTACTGTGTGTAGCCCTGCAGTCCCTCATACTCCCTTGTTTTTGCTCGCCTTGGCCCCAGGTCTGTAGGTCTGAAAACAATATTCAAACATGCAGGGTCCAGATGGTAAATTTCCATCCAAATGTGAAGCAGATAGTCATTAATCAAAGGCCCGGAGGACAATGGCATCTATTAGCTGAAGGAAAAGGTCTCCACGCAACTGACTAGGTCCCCTGAGAGGCCCAGAGGTTTTACTGCTGATGCAGGCTGTCCAGAAATCACAGCAGCATTTTCTCTCTCTCTCTCTCCCTCTCCCTCTCTCTCTCTTTCTCTCTGTCCTCTCTCAGCAACTCTCCATAAAAATACATTTTATAACACAGCAAAGCACTTTGTACACATACACATCTACATACATAAATCATTTAAGCAAGAGTTTCTCAAATCAGTACTTTCCCCTCCCCTTGGCTAGGCACTTTCATGTGTTCTGTTATTTTCATTCTGTTCTTTTTCATTTTAAAAGTGTGGCTCAGATAGAGAATAGCGCAGTAGATTCCAGGGACTGTAAAGACTGGGGCTATGACCTCTTTGAGGTGTGGGATTGGTTTTTTACCATGAGTGTGGGGACAGCCATATGCATCTGTGTGTGATGAACAGATGCACACACAGAGAACCGAAGCTGACGAAGTCTGGGTCTCTAGTCTGTAGCATAGATGTGTTGTGACAATGTCAGCTTCCCGGAACTGATAACCCACCATAGCTATGGCACATGCTGGCATCAAGGAGTCCCAGGCAATGGCACACAGACCTCTCTGCACCTTTTCTTATGTTAGTGTGAAACCAAGTTAGAGTTTCTTAAAAAATAGTCATACTGTATATCTAAGCATGGGCATTAGTGGAGAGAAAAGGAAAGTTATACACGCAAGACCTGACTTTTCGTGGGAGTAAGTCACATCTACATTTCTTATGCATTTATCTTTTTGAGGGTTCTTTTAATGATATAAGAGCCCAGTACGTAATTAAAGCTTTCCTAAAACTTTCCATCCTCTTGCATCTACCTCCCATGTGTTGCGATTATAGGCGTGTCACCACACCTGCTTAATACCTGTTAAACTGATACCGCAAAGTCACAACCTATAAATTGTAACTCAAGTTGTCACTCATCAGGCCTGGACATCTGGACAATGGATTAACATGCACCTAAGCAGCTGGAGCCAGTTGGAACTTTACAACTTTAATCCTGTTAGCTAGAATTTGACTGAAAGGATTACACTGAAGAGATAAACACATGTTCTTTTCTGCTAGTGCATTGTCCTTCAAATATCCTGTCCTATTCCACCTCTATTTTTATTAGTATATAATAATCATACAAAATAATGTGTTTAATTGTGACATTTTCACATATACCTACATACATACATATAATGTACTATGTATTCGTTGTAAAAAGAAGCAAGTTCTCCTCCTTCTACCCTTCAATACATTGGAACAATCAATTCATCGTTCTTGGTTTCTCGGATCTCTGCAGGCAATAGTTAGAAGTGTGAATCCTGGTACTCACATGACTGTTAGTTTTCAGGGGTAGAGTTCAGAAATAGTATTTTAAAGGCTGAGGAGATAGTTCAGTCAGTTAAGTGCCTCACAAGTATTAGGACCTGGTTTCGATCCCTAGAACTCACATGAAAATGCTATGCATAGTGATGTGCACTTGTAACCCCAGTGTTGGGAAGACAGAGATAAGCAGATCCCTAGGGCTTGCTAGCTAACCAGTCTAGCCTAATTGTTGAGCTCTGGGCCAATGAGTCAGCCTGTGGCCAAAATATGGTAAGTAGAGTTCCTGAGGACTGACACCGAGGTTGTCTTCTGGACTCTACACATACATATGCAGAATTTAAATTGAATAAATATGTATTTTAAACAAGTTCCTTGGAGATGCACACCAATATATGGAGAACCTTGGAAAACTTGCTGAAACTGGATGCATGAAAACATGAGATGTCAGTTTAACCAGCCACTAGAAATAGAGACTAAAAGTTCCTTTGTTATGCAAATACAAATTCAGAGGAGAGCTTGCCTTTCAACTTACATGCTCCTTATGCCATGAAGTTTTCAATGATGACCTGAACCAAGTTTCTTGCCTTTTATGGCAAAAGCGTTAGTGACTTAGCTTCTCCATGTGTGAGGACAAAACTTCCAGTAACCTCCTTAATTTATAACACTTTTGTAGATAATGACCGTTTGTTCTCAGATGGAAGCAATTTCATTAGCATAAGTGGGTGCATATTTTATAAACACAGGCGCATGTGTTTCATATTCCACTCATATTTATTTACACATTCTGTAAACACACGTGCACACAAAGCAACATCATATTTTTGGAGGGAGTGCATGGAACAGTATGTCTGTGTAAACACCACAGTTGCTGTCTGGGAGTGGTTTTTCCCTCAGGTGGCAAATCAGTTTCCACCCAAAGATTCTCATTTACCTTCTTAATGCCTTTTCCCAGGAAAAATGAATAAATTATGTACCCTGCCGGTAGTCAGGCTCTGAAATGTTCTCTAACCTTGTTCCTATCCTTGGAAGGCCTCATCCTCTTAAAGCTCTGACTTATTAGAACACTACTTCCTAAAGTATTCATGGTTTCCAGTTAATATCACAATCTTTTCGGAGATCGTACTATTTCCAGAGAACTGGAAAGTCACCTCAGTCCAAAGCAGCCCAAGGCTAGGGACACCTCCCCTAGAGTACCTTCCCAGACTAAGAGCCAGAGGGAGACCAGAGGAAAGGTTAATGAAGTGGAGCTTTCATGAAACCGCAATGCAGGGAAAGGAGGGAATGCCTTGCAAGAGAGGTTAAGATGAGTAAACCCAAAAAGGACAAGGTACCTGATGCCCTCTTCCTCTGTTCATTGAGGCAGGTATGGCTCTGGGTTCTACCAAAGATAACATGAGCCTTGGGGACAAAAACTGTGCTCCCCCTCTGCAGGCTAACAGAGAAAGAAATATTGCAACATTCAATTACTGCTAGTTTTAACCTTACAATCAGTTTAAGGCCTATTCTATGTGGCCTGAACTCTGAGTGAATGTATGAGATAAGAGACAGAAAAATGTGTCTATTGTCATGAATTTGCCTGATAGCCTTTGACCCAGGAAGCACAGTTAAGTGTGTATCCTGTCATCCCTTCATGCTTTACCATGTGGTTAGTTTAGCGTTCCAAGCTATTGTTCTGGTTCATTGTTTTTTGTTTGTTTGTTTGTTTTGTCTGATTGTTTTGTTTTGTTTTGTTTCTGGTGTGTGTCTGTTTGTGTGTATTCCACATGTATGTGTTTTCACATGTGTGTGGGTGCTCATGCACATTTGCGCCCATGCATGAAGAGGCCAGAGGATGAAGTTGGATGTCTTCCTCTATCACTGTCCACTTTATTCTTTGAGACAGGGTCTCTCACTGAGCCTGGAGCTCACCTATTCAGCTAGATTAACTAAGCAGTGAGTGACAAGGAATATTCCCCAGTGCTGGAATTACAGGCATGCACCATCATACTTAGCATCTTATGTGGGTGCTAGAAGTCTGAACTCGGGTCCTGATGCTTGCACAGCAAGCACTTTGCTGACTGAGCCATCTCCCCAGTCCAGGTTCGATGACAAGAGATTATGTAGTTGCTTACTAAAATGACATTTGTAAATTTTAAGCTGCCTCTTTGAAAATCTGTCTCCTCTTCCAGTTCTATAACTCCTTTCCTACCCTAACAATATCTCTAAATTCCAAATTCCTGAGTTTCATGAAGAGAAGTAAATCAGGTTGATGAGGTTGCTACTTTCTGACAAGTAGACCTTAGACATGTTTGGGGTCAGTTTCAAATGAACCTGGTCCTGCAAGTCACACTTGCACAGGAGGGATGAGAAGGCAAAAACAGGCGGTCTTACACTTTAAAGTATTGTATGTCATATTATCTTCTCAGTGAGACTGAAGTAAACCCAAATGTTATCTATTGCATCAGAAACAATAAGCTATGAGCTAGCGTCTTAAAACTAAATTAGATTTTTAACTAGATGCTTAACATAATATGAGAAGAAAAATAATATTAGGTAGAAATTGTGTTCCCCAATGTTCTCTTATTTAAACAGCCTGGTCTAGGGAGCATGTGGTATATTTTTCTCCTCTGTTTAAGCCTTATTTTTTTGTGATAGTGAAAGCAAAAATAATTGCTGTCTTGGGCTGAGTATTAACTTTTCCAGGTGCACACCAAGTGTTTACATTAACCCCTATAAAAGGCCTATTTAGTTGGCATACTTTTGTTTTAGCATGTGTATATATGTGTGTGTGGTCTGCATGTGTGTACATATGTATAAATGTGTGTGGGTGCACATATGTGTACATGTGGGTGGATACCAGAGGTATCAGGTATCTTACTTGATGGCTCCTCACTTTATTCTTTAAGATAAGATCACTCGCTGCACCTAGAGCTCACCCATTCTGCTAGACTAGCTAGCCAGTGAGCACCAAGCACTTCCTGTCTCCACTCCCTCCAGCACTGGAATTGTAGCCATGTGTCACCATGCCTGGAATTTGTATGGTGCTGGAGACTTGAACTCAGGTCCTCATGCTTACATGGCAAACATTTTACCCACTGAGCCATATCCTTAACCTGAGTTAGCATCTGTGTCCTCATTATACAAGAGAAGATAGATACACAAATTATATATATATATATATATATATATATATATGACTGGCTCAAAGTTACATAGAATTTAGTATCTAAGCTAAGACCTGAACACAAAGTGCATGTGCTGTATAGCGCTCCAAAATTCACTTGCTTCCTGGAATGGGACTTTATTGGAAACAGTGTCTTCATAAATGTGCTTAGTCAGGTGAGGCCAACATAACCAGTGTCCTTGTCAGCGACACAGATAAACAGGATGCCACCTGATGATGGAGGTGATGGGGATGACACTGATGAGGGCTGATGAGAAGCCCGTGTAAATGGCAAGGGCAATGGTATATGCCTGTCATCCCAGTGCTCAGGGGGATGAAGATGGAGATCCCTGACAAGCTGGCTAGGTAGACTAGCTGGATCAGTGAGCAATGGGTTCACTGAGAAACCCTGCTTCAATAAATAAGGTAGAGGGATACATCTGATGTCAACCACAGGCATGCTCAGGAATTGGTACACATGTACACCCTTATACACACATGCACCTACATGTATGAACATGCCCATACATACACATTCACATGCATACCACACACCCAAACACATGTAAACATGGTTGTAAAGTCCAGAATCTGTGTGTGTGCACATGTGCGCATGTGTATGTGCCCCCCCCCCATGTGCCTACACGCAGAGGTCAGAGGAGACTATCCCTCAGCTACAATGCTTCCCTGAGAAGGTGTCTCTTAGGCCCTCTCAGATCCTAATGCTGGCATAGCAAGTGATATTATCCACTGAGCAATTTTCCCTAGCCCCCAGAATCTCTTTCTTTTAAGATCATCATCATGGTTTCAGCTCATTGAAACAGGGCCAGTGGATAGTACAGCTCTTGTCTTTGGTTTGGAACCCTGGCACTAAGTGGAGCAACTGGTATGGAGAGATCCCCAGTAGGTGGCAGTGTGGGTCGCAAAACCTCTGATTCACACAGTGCTACTGACTCCTCCTGACACACCCAGCATAACTTGGAATCCTGGGCCTTTGTCAAAGGTCCTAGAAACAGCAGTCAGACCACTCACTGCCACGAGGGCCATTTGGAACAATTGTTTTCCAGCTATGCTGGGTCCTTTCTCCTAGTTAAACACTCAATCAGGATGCCAAGCTCTTTACTTGAAGAAAGTTGCAATTCCGGCCTTGGAGACTTTTCTTGGCTATTTCAATAGGTCAAATGTAATCTCCATATTCTGTCTTCTGATCTGAGAGTTTCAGGCAGGCATCTAAGCTCCGATGTATTTAGATTATAGATAAAAGAAAGGAAGGACTGAGAAGGCATGAAATAGCTCAGAAGGAACAGAACACTAAGATCTTTTTCCCCCTTAAATTTGTGATTCCCCTGCCTGTGCCTTCCAGGTTCTGGTATTATAGGCATGAACCACCATACCCAGCTATCTAGTTCTTTACATTTTTATTGTCATCATTTATTTATTTGAGTGTGCGTGTGTGTGTGTGTGTGTGTGTGTGTGTGTGTTTGTAGCACATTTCCTCTCCTGTCACCTTTTGAATCAGGGTTTCTCTTTCCATTTTTTCCATTGCTACTTGCAGGCTTCTGAAATCTTCTGGTTCTGCCTCCCATTGCCATAGGAATGCTGGGATTTAAATGTGTGACCCACTTTGTACCTGGCTTTATGTGGGCACTGAGCAGGATTTGAACTTGGTTGGTAGGTTAGCAAATAAGCACTTTTAACCTCTAAGCCTAGATCTAGTTCTTTACTGCTTACTGGCTATGTAATCCTGAGGTGCTCACTTACTCTCATTCTAAGAATCCTCATATTTAATTTTTTTATGGGCACAATATTTGCCACAGTGATTTTGGCACTGTTGTAGCACAACTCAGATGAGAAAATGACTACTTAAACTACAAATTGTACTTCTGTGATCAAACATTTCATCTAGTATCATCTAGGTGTGAGTGATCCTAAAATACTATAGTCGATCATAATCACCCAATGGGCTTGTTAAAATACAAAGTTAGGGACTGGGGATGTGGCTGAGTGGTAGAGCACTTGCCAAGTATTCATGGGACCTTAGGTTTGATCCTAGCACCACATAAACTGTATGTGGCTGCACACCTGTCATTCTGCACTTAGGAGGTAGAAACTGGTGGATCAAAAGTTCAAGGTCTGGGACTGGAGAGATGGTTCAGTGGTTAAAGATGCTTCCTTGCAAAAGTTCAGGTCATCCCCAAGTACATACTGAGTTTGAAAGCATCCTGGGCTACATGAGAACCTGTATCAAAAGGGGCTGGAGAGATAGCTTAGCAGTTAAGGCACTTGCCTGCAAAGCCAAAGGACCCAGGTTTGATTCCCCAGGACCCATGTAAACAAGATGACACATGCATCTGGAGTTTGTTTCTAGTGGCTGGAGGCCCTAGTGGGCCCTTTCTCTCCCTCTCTTTTTCTCTCTCCCCCTCTCTTTCTGCCTCTTTCTCTCTCAAATAATTAATGTAAATAAAACTATTTTTTAAAAGAGGGGAGCTGGGAAGATGGTCATTGGGAAAAGTGCTTGTTCTGATAGTATGAAGACCTGAATTCAGATTCCCGGCCCCCACATAAATCCAGGTGCAGCAGTGTACACTTGTAATCCTAGCACTGGGAAACCAGAGACAGGAGGATCCCTGGGACTTGCTGGGCAGCTAGTCTAGAAAGTAGGTGAGCTCCAGACTCAGTGACAGAGCTCTGCCCCTTTCCCCACACACATGCACGCACACATGTGTACCCACACATATATGAACAAGCATGCATACATGCCCACATACCACATACACACATACAAATGCAAAACACCTCACAGATTGTTGGTACTCCAGAGTTTCTTGTTCAGTATGTCTGGGACGAGGCATAGAATTTGCAGTCCTATCACTCTCCCAGGTGCTGCTGTTGCTGCTGCTGCTGTCCCTTGAAGGACACTTTGAGAAGCACAGTCTAGAATAAGACAAAGGAAGCTTGGAACATTTGATACAAAATGTAAGAGTTTTTTTTTTTTTTTTTGAAGGCAGGGTTTGAGGCAGGTTCTCACTCTAGTCTAGACTGGCCTGGAACTCACTCTGTAGCTCAGGATTGCCTTAAACTCATGGCAATCCTCCCATCTCAATCTCCTGAGTGCTTCAATTATAGGTATAAGCCACCACACCCAGAAGAGAGTCTTTTTCACATGTGTGTGTAGTATTTATGTGTGTGTGCATGCACATGCATGTAGTGGCCATCAGAGAAGCTCATCATTCTCAGGAATGGGATCCACCTCCTTTGAGATGGCGTATCTCATTGGCCTGAAGCTTACCAGTGAAGCAAGACTGGCTAGCCAGTAAGCCCCTGGGATCCACCTGTCTCCGCCTCCCCATGCTGGGATTACAGATGTGTACCACCATGCCTGGCATTTTACATGGGTGCTGGGGAGGGAGCTCAGGTCCTTCCTCATGCTTAGAGAAGCAAACACTTTACTGACTGAGTTCTCTCTCCAACCCTAGGAGAATCATTTTAGAAAATTGAAAAATACTCTCTTAGTCTCTGTCCTGTATGTAGGTTGTTTTCAGATGTAGCCAACGTGTAGACATTGTGTGAATTCTTCCATTACCAAAAAATATAAGCATTTTCTGATTATGGCATCCACTACTCCACTATACTTGGACAATGGGATCAACGTGACTGAAAGAATCTCATAAAAACCAGAATAGAAACTTACTAAGGGCCAGGACATTGCTTCAGAAAACTATAAGATCTCTGCTGGAATGCTAGCCCCTCACCCTTTATTTTCTCTATAGTATTCAATTGTTCTTACTATCTTATTTACTAGTTTATTTCTTGCTTAGTCCATTTTCTAAGACCAAGAAATGTATGAAGAACTGAGGTTTGTTTTTTTAAATATTTGATTGATTGATTTGAGATATATGACAGAGAGAGAGGGGGAGGGAGGGAGAGAGAAACACAGGCATGCTAGGGCCCTTTAGCCACAGCTAACAAACTCCAGACACATGCACCACCTTGTGCATCTGGCTTATGTGGGTACTGGGGAATCATACCTGGGTCCTTTGGCTTTGCAGACAAGTGCCTTAATTGCTAAGCAATCTCTCCAGCCCAAGAATTGAGGTTTTTATAATTTATAATTAGTTAATGATTCTGGAGGCTAGGAAGTCCAAGCATTAGCTGCTTAGCACCAGATATGGCCTTCTTGCTGGGGTGGAGTTCTCTGCAGAGTAGCAAGACAACGACAGAGTACATGTGACATGCTAGCTTGGGTTTCCTCATTGCAAAGCCACTAATTACATCTTGGCCCTTAGTGATCTCATCCAATCCCAAATACTTCTCAAAGGCCTTATCTCCAAGTCCCATTAGCATATGATTTAAGTGGTTAGGTTTCTAATATGGGAAGTTTTGGGGACACATTCAAGATATTGCATTGTCTATCTTTCCTTCACCCCCAAAATGTAGAGATCAGGGAATTTAGTTCACATTTTTTTGTTGTTGTTCATTTTGGGATAACATTCAAGCATAGTGACTGGCAAATAGGAAGCAGGCAGATGTTTTGTTGACCATGGGCATCGATGCTAGTAGTGCCCTTTCTTTCCCAATCACTTAGGGACTCTGTGAGGCACTTTTATCTAAGACTAGTTAACACTTTCCAGAATGATGAGAGGGTGTCTCCTCATTTTAGCAGCTTATACACTGTTATGAACCAGAAACGTTAGGCATTTGAGAAGGGAGGCCCTAAATGCCTAAGCACAGCTTAACCTAATCAAAATTCACACAATGCAATCAAGAGTCAACCAATGACAATGAACATGGAATTATAGAACCAAAACAGTTAGTGCTAGAAGAGATTAAAGGAGTTTATTTTCTAAGTGCCAGGCCTTCATCCAAGAAGAGGCAGAAAGCTCTTCATTGCCCCCTACTATTGGCCAAAAAATATATGAGGAGTGAAAGTCTCCTTGGCAGAGTTTTTGCTTAGGTGTTCTCTTAGATACCCTGAAGCTGTGGATCCCAGATGTAGTCCTCCCGCGAAACTTGTGTGGATATCATCATGCACGGTGACCAGTGACCATTTTGAGCAGTACCTGGCTTACACAGACGTCCTGCACAAGTCACTATGTTGGCCTGCACTTGACAGGTTTGGGTTCATACAGAGTATGTGGGCTTTGTTGCATTTAGATTTTGATAATGTTCCTATGTCTTCTACGCTCTGTAGGTTCCGAGGTCAGAACTGTGTGGCTCCTCTCAGTGACTTGATCATCTGTTTCTGCTGACTGTCGCTATTGAGATTTGTTTTCTGTTTGTTTGGGTCTTGGTTTTGGCTTTCTGTAGACCACATGGCCTCAAAACTTGCAATCCTCCTGCCTCTGCCTCCTGAGTGCTGGGATGACAGGTGTGCCCCACCGTGCCTTTCACCATCATTTGGATTCATCTTCAGGAAATATCAGTTCCATGCCAAGCTGTGCAGCACGTGCTAAGGTGAACCACATAAAATTGCCAGGTGTTTTGTCTATTTATTTGTTTGTTTATTTATTTATGTGTATGTCTATATGTTGGCGTGTGTATGCCATGGTTGATGTGGAAAGGACAGCATGCAGGGTCCCTCTTGTTTGCTGTTGCATATCCCAGACTAGCTGAGCCCCAAACTTTGGGACTCTTTTGACTCTACCTCCCACTGCATAGGCACATGGGGGTTACAGATGGTGCATCACTGTCCCCAACTTCACACGGGTTCAGGGGATCCAAACATTGGCCATCAGGCTTGTGCAGCAAGTATTTTAGCAACTCAGTCATTTCCCTACTCTTGAATTTTCCATTTTTATAAGTTAAAAATGATTGAATAAAACAATGGCAATTGGCTCAAACTAAAAATTATCCTCTCATGTCACAGATAAGATTCCTGGCATAACTATTTGACTAGTAAATGGTACAGACAATGGTTGTGAACACAAATCTCACCCTCTTTCCACTCTACCATAGTGCTAGAAAGAAGGGCTGTGCTTAGGAAAACATATAATCAGCTGTGCTATTTTTGCTTCACTGACCAACAGTTCTTTTAATAACATATAGGTCTTCACTCTTCCTTTCTAGTCATAAATAATGCACTTTAGGAAAACTGTAAGTATGGTCTTGAAGAAGCCCTGAGTACTAAAAGAACCGCAAATGGCTGTTTTTAGGTTATCAAATTTTAATAACACTGTTTTGTTACAATGGCACAGCTATCCTTTAAGAGAGAATGTTCCAAGAACTCATTATGTGATTATAAAATAATAAGGCACTTCATAGAGTGTTGAAAAAAGGCACTCCTCTCCTTATAGTAACACTCAACATCCCTAATTTGTTTTTAAATCCTCAGCATGCAACAATGCTTTTTTAAGTAAGAGCTAACAGTGAGGAACTCTATAAAACATGACTCAAAAGTAGTCTGATACATATTAATGCCTTCTCACAATATTCTAGGGTAGCCATGGTCTTAAAGGTTGATAATGGGCTGAAGAGACGGCTTAGCAGTTAAGTAACTTGCCTGTGAAGCCTAAGGAGTCATGTTCTACTCTCCAGATCCCACATAAGCCAGACATGGTAACAGAAGAACAAGGTCACACTTGTGCACAAGGGGTTTCACACATCTGGAGTTCAGTTGTACTGGCTGGAGGCCCTGGTGCACCAATTCTCTCTCTCTCTCTCTCTCTCTCTCTCTCACTCACACACACACACACACACACACACACACACACACACACAGGCGAGTCTGTTGGGCTTGCCTCAAAAAAGAAAAAGGGTAGGGAATGTAGCTCAGTTGATAGAGTGCTTGATCAGCATGTGTGAAGTCCTGGATTTGATCCCCAGCACTGCATAAAACCAGCCATAGTGGGGCACTGGGAGGTGGAGGCAGGACGATCAGAAGTCCAAGTTAATCAACTACACAGCTACATAGTAAGTTTGAGGCCAGTCTGGGATACAAGATATCCTGTCTAAAAAATGGTTTCCAACTGGAAACTTTAGGATGATCTCTTTTGTGTGGTTCTGGGGTCATTGTTAACCAGTTTCTCTTAGCTTGCTCAACACCCAGTAGGCTCTTTCTAAATGTGGAACAAATGATATTCAAAGACTAACATCTTAGCTGGGTATAGTGGCTCAGGTCTGTAAGCCCAGCACTTGAGTGGCTGATGTAGGTGGATCATAAGTCCAAAGCCTGCTTGAACTATGTAGTCAGTTCTAGGACAGCCTGGACTACAATAAGACTGTATCTTAATAAAAGTCCCCTACAAAAAAAAGGGACCAACATCTTTGTACCATTTTGCCAGACAGAGTAACCAGTGTGCTAAACACTCTATTTCACAGGATAAAAAGAAAGCAGCTGAGTCTGAAGATGTCTCAGTGAATAAAGTGCTTGCTTTGGCAAGTCTGAAACCCTGAATTTGGATACCCAGCACCCACATAAATTTCTAGAGGTATAGCTACCCACCTGTAATAGCAGTGCTCAGGAGGCAGAAACAGGATCCCTGGGGCAAGCTGTCTAGCTAGACTAGCCAGATCAGTTAAAGTTCAAGTGAGAGACCCTCTGGTTCAAATGACAGGCCTTGTCTCAGTAAACAAGGAGGAGAACGACTGAGGAGGACATCCAACTCCAACCTCTGACCTGCACAGAAGGCACAGACACATGCATGTGCACCGGCTTATGTGTAATGCCCATGCACATATGAATATGCACATGCACACGCACGCACACGCACACCCACACACACATTTTAAAAGAAAGGAAAGCAATTGTTGAGCTGGCATTTTCATTTTCCCTGGCATTGCAGTGACATTTCCAGGATGTGACACTGATTAGTAGATGATGTATGAATGGAGCAGAAATAGCTTTAGAGATCACGAGCTTTGGTCTCCACCATCTGAAGGAGGGTAAGAAACATGAGGGTGTCAGTTTAGATTCTCCTCGTCCATGAACAGTGGATGGGAAATGCTGCTGTCTGCACAATCCAAATAGATCCTCTCCAAATGAGCTGGCTTTTTCCAGTGGTGACAAGCTGTGATAAAACAAGATGTGGGCACACAAGAGGCCATGTCAGAGGGTAAAGTTAATAAAGAATGCTATGCTATGATAAATAGAGTTTCTCATGCTTGATTTCATTAAGGGTTTGGGTCAGAATCAAATCAGTATAATGCAGCTATGATGAACATGCTGCCTCAACTTACTTAAGATGGAACCAACCTTGTCTCCCAGAATGACCTCCCTGCATGCAGAGAAATTAGAATTAGCAATGACAACAACAACAAAGAACAAAAAAAGCTGGGCGTGGTGGCGCACGCCTTTAATCCCAGCACCAGGGAGGCAGAGGTAGGAGGATGGCTGAGAGTTCAAGGCCACCCTGAGACTACATAGTAAATTCCAGGTCAGCCTGGGCTAGAGGGAGACCCTACCACAAAAAAAAAAAAAGAATACTTTATATGCTTTATGCTGAACAGGCATGGCAGCCTGCCTGTAATCCCAGCTCTCAGGAGGTGGAGACAGAGGATCCATGGGGCAAGAGTGCTAGTTAGACTAGCCAAATTGGTGAGCTTTGGGTTCAAGTTAGAGATCCTGCATCAGTAAATAAGGTGGAGAGTGACTGAGGAAGACACCTAACGACAACCTCTGGTCTCCATAGGCACACATATACATATGCACCCATGCACACACATGCGCTCTCACACACATGTGAACATGCATACACAGAGATAGAGAGAGAGAGGGAGGGGAGAGAGAGAGAACACCCAAATGATTTGATTGAGGAAGTGAAGCGCCAGCATCATCAATGTTAGATGAGGTGACAGACATTCCCAGTCATGTGCAAATCCCAGTGGGTGGTTGTGGCAGCCTTGTTTTTTGTTTTTGTTTTTTTTTGTTTGTTTGTTTGTTTGGTTGGTTGGTTGGTTGGTTTGTTTGGTTTGGTTTTTCAAGGTAGGGTTTCACTATAGCCCAGGCTGACCTAGAATTCACTAAAGAGTCTCAGGGTGATCTCGAACTCATGGTGATCCTCCTACCTCTGCCTCCAAGTGCTGGGATTAAAAGTGTGTGCCACCACGCCCAGCATAGCCCTGGACTTTTTACCAAATGCCCAGCTCTAGAATCAGGGCTTCTTCCCCAACTGCTGACTGCTCTCTCCTCTGGTCCCCAATTTTCTTTCCAGTACCTGCCACCCTTGTGTGAGGTCTAGTTCCCATATAGATTTTTGACTGGACTTACATAGAAACAACTTAAACAATTTTAAATAGCAACTTAAATTTTTATCATTTTGTTGTTAATATTCACTATATATCCATAATTTTAAAGATTGGGCAATACAGAAAAAAAAAAAACTATAAGAAATTTCCTAAATCCCACTTACTTGGTCTTACTAGACATAGAAGATTTGGATTGTTATCATTTTGTTGTTGTTAATATTCACTATATATATCCATAATTTTGAAGATTAGGCAATACAGAAAAAAAAAACTATAAGAAATAACCCAATTCCCACTTACTTGGTCTTACTAGATATAGAAGATTTGGAGCTGATTTTCTACAAATCTACCTGTAGGTTACAGAACATACTGAAGCAACTGATAGAAAGGAGAAAAAGGAGTCAATACTTGGCATTGCAGGGCCTTAATATACTACCACTCAGCTACAGTCTCAACCCTGAATTATCTTTAGAGTTAAAAAAAAATAGATATATTTACTTTCCCATAGATCTGATTCAGAGAATTTCAGATGACATTTTCCTTTCATTTTCATTAGGGTCCACATAAAATATTTTTTGTTCCAGTTATAGCCAGAAGTAGAAACCTGCCCTCTCTATCCAAAAAGTCAGTCTGGAATCCTCTGTGTCATGTTCCATTTCTAACTTGAGTGTCAGTGTATTTTTCCCAGAAGAGTAACCTCTTGGGAAAAGAGTTAAGAGACTTTGGGTAAGACGTCATAGCAACAGCTTAATGGAGAAATGAGAGTGGAAATACATCTTTCCAAACTTTCCAGATGTCTGTTCCATTCATACTTCTAATCATGGAAGGCCTACATATGATGAGGAAAAAATGGGAAAAAAATTATTTAAGAGCCTTCCTAAGTTTGCTTCTTGGAAACTTAGTGAAAAAGATTTTTAAAAATAGATCCCAAGACCTTCCAAGTCTACAAGTCTTTCATTAGATTCCATGTCTGTGGCCCCTCAATATAGTCTATGTATGGATCATATTCCATAAAGTATTAGCCTAGATATGGAATGCCCCCTTTCCTCAACACTGCTCCCCCAGAACCTAACACAGTGGGGCAGGGGTGTGGTGGCACAGACCCGTAATCTCAGCAATTCATCACTTGAGAGGCTTAAGCAGGAGGATTTTAATCTCAAGGTTAGCCTGGCTACATACTTATGACCTTGTTCCATAAAAAATAAAATAAAAACATAAACTGTTCACCACTCACACAAAACCTGTGAATATGGAAAACTTCTCTAAGATTTTTGAGGAACAAAATATATTTACATGGCAGAAACTCAAAAAATAAATTTATACTGAGTCTAAGATTTATCTGTCTTAAAATTCCTTTGTCCCATCTGTCCCCTCTCTGAGTAAAGTTCCTCTTACTCTGCACTAAACCCTTTCCTTTTAAAGGACCGAAACTCCACTGTAAGGGATGAGAAGATAATCAGTAAAGTACTTGCTTTGCAAACATGAGGACTTCAGTTCAATCCCTTGATACTACTTTTAAAAAGTCAGTGTGGTGGTGGTGCATGCTTGTACTCCAGAGGTAGGGAAGAGGAGACAGACAGATCCCTGGAGCTCATTGGCCAGCCTAATTGGTGAGTTCCAGGCCACTAAGAGTCCTTGTATTAAAAAGAAGTGGTTCTTTCTCCCTCCCTCTCCCTATCTGCTTCTCTCTCTCTCTCTCTCTCTCTCTCTCTCTCTCTGTCTTTCTCTCTCTCTCTCTCTCCCTCTTTCAAATAACTAACTAAAATAATTTTTTCGAAAGATTATATGGGCTAGATAGATAGCTCAGTGGTTAAGGAGCTTGCCTACAAAGAGTCAAAGGAAGGGGAGGAGTGCTTATAATGCCATCTTCCAGATACAAAGTGGCCATAGTATTTATGACTTCACAGTGGCTGATGCTACCTACACAAGATCTGCATGATAGGAGGACTTGACCCACCCATTCTCTCCTCTCTTCTCTTCTCTTCTCTTCTCTTCTCTTCTCTTCTCTTCTCTTCTCTTCTCTTCTCTCTCTTTATCTCTCTCTCCCGCGCATGCATGCATGTGCACGTACTCACTCTCTATCGAATAAATAAATAAAAATAAAATATTTTTAAAAAATTTTAAAGAAGTGAATGGCTAGAGAAATTGCTTAATGGTTAAGGCACTTGCCTGCATAGCATAAGGACCCAGGTTTGATTCCCCAGTACCCATGTAAGCCAGATGCACAAGGTGCTGCATGTGTCTGGAGTTCACTGCAAACAAGTCATGCCACCAGGGCCTGGTGAACCCATTCTGTCTCTACCCCTGTTTGCCTCTGTCTCTCTCTCTCTCTCTCTCTCTCTCTTTCTCTCTCTCTCTGTGCATCTCTCTCAAATAAATAAATGAATAAAATATTTTCAGTAAAAAAAGAAGTGAATGACATACGTAGGCTGCAGGTCACTAAGAAATCAAGCTGGAGCTGGAAGCCTCTTCCCTATTAACTAGCTGTCAGGATGCTGGAAAGACCTATACAGCCTGTCAGGAAGAAAAGTCATCAACAGTCTTATCCAGCAGTGGACCCTGCAAACTTTATAGCTGAGCAACCAGGCCAAATATATTTACTGCTGCAATGGTGGCATGATAGTTATGGGGTAAACCAATTGCTTTCTGATTGGATTTGAGGCCCACTCCACAGGAGGGAATTTTTGTCTAGCACTGAAAACCTAATTAAAGTCTATGGATAGAGAGTCCATAAGTCTGAGGGGAGAAACTATTACTGCTATCTAACTAAATGGAGGTGCTATGCCCACCAAAATGCCCTTGAAATACTTATTTATGCCTATATATTAATGATACTCTCACTTTTGGTTAGTGAAGCTTCTCTTTTCAGATGGTGGAAACCACTGGGATAACTCAAAGATCACCGAAATGCTGAGAAGTGATAGTGGAGTGTTCAACAGTAAGTTAGACATCTCTATACACCCTTCAAGGCTCTGGGACCATTGTGGAAGAGGTGGTGGAAAGAATGTAAGAGTCAAAGGAAGGGGAGGAGTGCTTACAATACCATGTTCCAGACACAAAGTGACCATGGTATTCATGACTTTACAGTGGTTGATGCTACCTACACAAGACCTGTATAATAGGAAGAAAAAAAATGATGACATAAAAATAAAAGAACTACTAGTTAGAAGAAAGAAGGGATTCAGTGGAGGGGGATTCAGGAGAGGGAAAAGAGAAGATAGTGGGAGGGGATTATGATCATGGTATATCATTTATATTTATAAATGTTGTCAATAAAAAGTTTAAAAATAAGAAGTGAATAGGAGAAATGACATCCAAGGTTATCATCTGACCTCCACATGCACACACACACACACACACACACACACACACAACAACAACAACAACAACAAAAACAACAACAACAAATATAGTATGATGGTAACAAGAGTTATCCATACCTCATGCACATGCCCAGCACTGACCACCCCAAGTGTGCCCTCAGAGCCCATTGTAAACTATTGTGCTGCAGCAATTTCTACTTGCCTCAGACAATCAGCCATAAGTGCCAGGAAGTGAGTGTTCTCAGGGAGCAGCCCTCTGAGAGTGATGGATGGGAACTGAAGGATAAATTCTCCATCTTTCCTGTCCCTGGGAAACTGTAATATTTTCCATATCATCTATCTTCCAGATTTCCCTACAAAATTGCCCATAATGACAGTCTACTTCAGAATGCACATTATTTGGGCATACTTGCCTTTCCTAACTTACATCTTCATCCCCCGCCGCCCCCCACTCACTGCCCTGAGAGCTTCCTAGAACCATCACCAAGAAAGCTACTTGTACTGAGTGTTGTATTTCTGCTATGTTGCAGGTTATATTGTGCCCCCTCCCCAAAGTTAAATTCCTAACTCCAAGTACCTGCAAACGTGACCTCTTTTTTTAGACTTAAGGATGCCTTTATTTTTGTTAAGTAATGGCCATTATTTATTTTTTTAATCTCTATCTAAAGTGTTTTATTTTTTATAATTTTTTTTATTAATTAGTTTTGTACTCAGTGAATACAGTCAAATTGGTACCATTGTTAGGCTCATCCATGTCCTATCCCCTCCCCTTGGCCCCTCCTTATTGAAGTATATGGGTCATGCATTGTGGAGTTAGCCCATAGTTATGGGTAGGAAAAATGTCTCTGCATATCATGACCCAATGTGTGGCTCTGACATTCTTTCTGCCCCCTCTTTGGCAAAATTTCCCTGAGCCATGTTGGCTTCATTTTTGGTCTGCTTCAGTGATGAGGTGTAGGGGCCTCTGGGTCTCTGGATATCTGATTTGGTAGGAGTTGATTGTTCTCTGTGTCGATCTCCTTCACCCTTGTGCTGGTACCTGGTTCACCAAGAAAACAGCACCCTTGCTTGTTTCACCAATTGTTCTTAGTATCAGCTGGGGCCCTTTTGAGGTATGATGGGGTGGTTCTGTCCTTAGGATCTGCATCTACCTGAAAAAGAGAAGCAGATTCTCCAACGGAGTGCAAACGTGATCTTAAGTGGACATAGGGTCTCTGTGGATATAATTAAGTAAAATAAAGTGTCCCCCACTCTAACTTGGGTGGTTCTATTCCAATATAACTGCTACCCTTAGAAAAAGAGTAGAGAAAGCTGGGTGTGGTGGCTTACACCTATAATCCAAGCACTTAGGAGATTGAGTTACGAGAATTTCCATGATTTTGAGGCCAGTCTAGGCTACAGAGTGAATTCAAGGTCAGTTTGAGCTACATTGAGACCCCTGACAAAAGAAAGAAAGAGAGAGAGAGAGAGAGAGGAAGGAGGGAGGGAGGAGAAAGAAAGAGGAGAGGAGAAGAGGAGGGAAGGAAGAAAGGAAGGAAGGAGGTAAGGAAGGAAGGACAAAAGGAGGCAAAATAAAAAGAGTAGAGAAAATAACCACAAGGAGAACACCCCATGGGAAGAGATCACAGGGAGAGGGAGAGCCATGTGACAACAGTCACAGATTGGAGTGACACAGCTACAAGCGCAGGATTGCAGGCTGTTGATCATCTGAAAGCCAAGAGAAAGCAATTAAAGAGAATGTCCCCAGAGCTTTCAGAGGGAACTAGACCCAGAATTCTGAGATGATATGTTTAAATCCTTTGAAGAAACCATTTATTGCACTTTATATGTGAGCCCTAAAAAAACTGATAATTCCCTATTCCTATATGTAATAAATTCCTAAAACAAAATGACAAAAACCACCATTTTGTTTATTTCTCAACTTTCTTGTTTCAGGAATTTGGGCAGGGTTTGGTTGGATAGTTCTTCTGCACCACATGGTGTCAACTGAGGTCTACTCTGTCATATGTGACTGACAAGTGGGTAAGTCTAGACTACTAAACTACTAGAACTATTTGTTCATTATCTGTAACTGTGGCAGGAAAGCATCAATGATTGGAACAGTAGATTCAACTGGGACCAGATCCCAGAAAGCCTACATGTAAACCTTCTAATGGCATATTTAAGGTCACCAGAGTTCTTCCATGATGGCTAGGGGCTCCCAGAGATGGATTGTTCCAGGACACTCAGGAAGATATTTTAAGGATTCAAGAAGTCTTAGAATGCTACCTCTACCACATCCTATTGGCCTAGTAGGTCAAGGAGTCTAGCTCAGAATCAAAGGGTTGGGAATTAGACTCCTCCACTTCATAGAGGGGAAAGATCAATGAGCTGTTGTTGCTGTCTTTAATCTGCCCCACCAGGATGTGTTTGTGGGGAACCCAATTGAGACAATCTGGAACCTGCTTATCTCTAGGGTCATCTTGTGAATGCATTCACCTCTGGTGCTCAAAATACCAGGTTCTAGGTGAGCATACTGCAGGAGAGCATATGGGATGCCACACCACACACATAGACACAGATACACATACTACCACCACCACATTACACACAAAAAAATACAAAATACCAGGCTCTTAGTGAGCAACCTGCAGGAGAGAGTATGGGATAACACCACACACACACACACACACACACACACACACACCACATTATATACACAAAAAAACCCCACAAAATAGCAGGCTCCTTACTGTTTTTCTTTCTTTGTCACATGTATGTATATGTGTTTATATGTATGTGGGTGCAAGTGTGTGTGGATACAGGGTATATGCACATGGAGGTCATAGGGCAATACCAGCTATCTTCCTCAGTTGCTATTTACCTTATTTATTTAGACAGATTCTCTCACTGAAGCTGGAGCTCACAAATTCAGCCAGAAAAAGCCATCCAGCAAGCCCCATGGATCCTTTTGTCTCTACCTCACCAGCACTGGGATTAGCCATGCATGCCACCATGCCTAGCTTTTATGACATGGATTCTAGATTTCTGAACTCAGGTCTCCATGTTCCTATGGCAAGCACTTCACCAATTGAGTCATCTTTCCAGCCCATCCTTGCATCCTTGCTACTTCTCTAAATGACCCATGTTCCGCTTTGCTTCTATGCCATTATTTAATCTCTTATTTCATACAAAGTAAATAAATAAATAAATGCCCATGTTCTTCTCTGCCTAGAATGCCTTTTACCCATCTTCAAGAACTAGACCACCATCTCGATTCCAGCAAGCAAGCTCATGTTCTTTTCCTCCTGCTCCTTTCTCAACAGCCCAACACACATCTACTATGTGTCAATTAACTCTTTAGTAGAGGAATCCATCTTTCCTCTGTCTCTGTATTTTCATGTCTGTTGATAGATGAATGAATTATCTTCAGTCTTAAGAGTCCCCAAGGCAGGGCTGAAGAGAAGGCTCAGCAGCTAAGATGCTTGCCTGCAAAGCCTAATGACCTGGTTTAATTCCCCAGTACAGAGGCACATGCATCTGGAGTTCATATGCAGCAGCTGGAGGCCCTGGCATGCTTATTCTCTCTGTGCATGTCCATCTTCTCTATCTCTTTCTGCTTGAAAGTAAATTAATAAAAAGATTTTTAAAAAGAAGCCCTAAGGCAAAAATCTAACCAATAAAGCAAATGACTAAAATTTGACATCAGTGTTCCTTGTTCTCTGCCTTTTCTTTTTCCTTTTCTTTTGTTTGTTTTTGAGACAAGGTCTCATGTAGCATAAGCTAACCTGGAACTCTCTGTGTAGTTGAAGATAACTGCGATCTTCTGTTCTTCCTGCCTCCACCTCTATGTGCTAAGATTACAGATGCCCTCCACCATGCCCAGTGTCCTGTGCTGAGGATCAGCTGAGGACCTTGTGCATGTTAGGTAAGAACTCTACCAACTGAGCTACATCCCCGGTCCTTAAGTAATTGTCTCAGTGCCAACCAGCTTGATATGAGCTTGTCATAAAGCTGTTTACAAGCTAAATACAAATCAAAAAGAAATTCTCCAATGAGTAGTAAAAGCTACTTGGAAATAGTGCTGAATTGAAGTATATATGCCATAGTTAATTAGGACTATGTTCAAAGAGATTGAGGCCAAAGGACATTTCTATGGCAAAAACGACTAGGATCACATATCTGTAAACAATAGTCTTTGGCTACAAGGTTGAAAAAAAGGTGACACTAATTCTGTGTTCTGCTAGACAGCTGCTGGGCTCCAGTCATTGCAGAGGTGCCTCTTTTGTATAGAGTTACTATGGCCTTTGTGCAAGGTGTGGTCCTGGAAGACCTCTCTGATAGTTCTTTTCTTTTTTAGCCTCTGTGTGTGTGTGTAATATGCATATATGCATGCATGTACTTACATGTGTGTAGGCACATGTTTGTGGGAGGGCACACCTGCATGTTTATGTGCATGGTGTGTGGAGGCCAGAGGACAACCTCAAGGATTTTCCACAGGAATACCACCCACCTCTTTATGAGATGGGGTATCTACTGACCTGGAGCTCACCAATTAGGCCAGACTAGTTAGTCAGTGAATCCCAAGGACCTGCCTGTTTCCACCTCACCTAGCATTTTACATGAGTTCTGAGTATTGATACTCATGCTTGCCAGGCAAGTACTTCACCCACTGAGCTATCTTTCCAGCCCTCTTTGTGATAGCCATTATTGAAGTACTTATGGTATATTAGAATGAGTCCTCTAGTTAAGTCACTCTTTCTGCAAGGTGATCCTGCCTAAGAACCTTCTTTCACAAGCTCCAAAGATGATCTGTATTCATTTGTTAGTGCTTAAACAAACAATTCCATTTTGACTCTGACAACTGGGTGAGAAGGTGCTAGCTGTGAAGACGACCTCAGGCATCTATTTGATTTAAATGGTGGACATTACATGTGCTATTACATCTGCCCTCATTTAATGTTACTTGTTTTCTAATAGGGTTTGTTGGTATATTAATATAATCTCTTTCTTGTTCTTGCTTCTTACTGGATAAAGAACTCATAATTGCTCCAAATACAGGTATTTTTATTCACAAGCCCTATCAGAGTTCTACTTATACACTGGGACAGCTTATAATGGCAGTAAAGACACTGGGAAAGTTTTCTATAAAGGACCAGGTAGTAAATATTTCAGGTTTTGTGGGCCAAGAAGCAAAATGGAGGATGTTTTTTCCACACACAAATGCAATGATTTAAACACTCAACAGACATCTTCAGGCCAGCAGGTGAGCAGGCCAGAGCCAGATTTGGATGATATGTTGATGTTTGCCTGGGGTTGTAGACCAAGAGCAAGACCTGAGGGAAGGAGAGTCAGCCTGAGCTAGCCTGAGTCACTTATTATCATGTGACCTTGAGCAGCGTCCCCTGAAACAGATGCCTGGCATGGAGCCACTGCCCCAATAGAGGCTCTACTTCTGAGGAGTCCAAGGTGGTTAACTGGTGTTCCAGGACCAAAACACATTCTTCATCCTGGTAGAGTAATGAAGAAAGGATCATGGGTAGAACATTGGCCCTTGGGAGTGTCAAGTGGGCTCAAATAATACTGAAACACCACAATTATGGGCTGGGTCTATGGATACCATGAAGGGACTTGTGAGAGTGACCTCAAACCAATGCAGGAAAAGTAGCTTAATCAATGCCCCAGACCAATGTCCCATTCTGCATTTAGGTGAGCTGTATCAGGACCACAGTTCCTAAGCAAATTAAAAATTAACTAAGGCTGCAACCCCATGCCACAGAAATGTATAAAGCACAAATTTTCTCAACAAGTCTGCCTTCATGTGGCCATCTGAAGCTGAATAAATATGTTTTCCACTTAACCAACTGACCTTCTGGGAAGGGCATTTGCCAGGCATTGATTCTGTAATTCATGGACCAGACCCACATGATGAAAATATGTCCTGGTCTAGCACTGGCACTGACAAACACTGCTACTGAGGCATACTAGTGTTCCCAGGATGTCAGGATGGGGAAGGAATCATTACCTGTGACTCCAGTGATTTCTCCTTTCTCATCTAATCTCAGAGATATTTGCAAGAATCAATACTAGAAACCTACCAGATATTGTTCATTACAAATTTGTCTTCAGATGCCTCCTAAATGTGAGCTCCTTCAAAAAGGATAATATATACTTTGCATGACATAAATCTTAAGTTCTAGCTTAATGACATTTATGTACACACTACTATATGTACCATCCACATCAAGATAGAGGATGTTACCATCACCCTAGAAATCTCCTTCATCCTCCTTTTCCTTACTACCTCACTCCCAGAGGCAGCCACTATTCGGAACTCTGCATAGATGCCTATTCCTGAACTTCCCATCATTTTAAACATACAGTATGTGTATATTTCTGGCTTCTTTCACTCAACATATTCTTGAAATTCAGCTGTGTTATAACTCCTACCAGCAATTTTTTTCTTGCTGTATCATGACATGATTTTTAAGTTAGAAGGAATTGTCTAATCCCACAATTACAGCAGAGGCTAGACTGAAACACTTTACCCCTTGCATGATTTCTAATCCTGGTCTCTACCAGCCTCTCTCCCATGCTTGAGGAATGATAAAATCAATTAGCTTACAGCTGCACTGGGTTAGGACTGGACTGTCATTCCTAACAAGGACAAGCTCTTTGAGAGGAAAGGCTCTGTTAGCTTAACATTTGTTAGTCACTTATCTGTTCTTCAAATCAAAATGCTGCTTGCTTCATATTTAACCATTTTATTTACATGGAAAGTAGAAAGAAAGAACTAAAGTGCAAATAGGCTTTTCAACATGGGAGCAAGGGTGGCGCTTTAAGACAAAAGCACATGCTCTGCAGACAAGATGTGGGGAGGGGAGTGGAAAACTCCACTGAGTGCTTTCCTGGCCTCCTGCCATTCTTGGAATACTTAACGATACATATATTTTTAAAGGCAACTGTTCTCACATTTAGGACAATTTTTCTTTTGCTAATATAGTCTTTTCTTGCCTTTAGTCCAAAACCACATTGAGAATTTTAAAAGATAGATTCTGTCCACAGTTTCATATCACCAATCATCTGTTCATTTTCAACTAAGGATAACCATTTAGATGTCTTTAAATATTAACGATGGTGCCAAAGAACACAGAGTAAATGCAGTGTTTGCTGATTAAGGATGCCTATAGAGTGGCAGGGTGATGTGAAGTGATGACATTGATGGCATTGGCCTGGTGGTGTCCATGGCTGAAGGTGCCCCTAAGGACATGCATGAGCCCTAGGGAACAGTGCCTGCCTACCATCTACAGGTTTTGGCACATGAACAGGTAAGCTCCTGAGACATTCTCTTCCATATTCAATGGTACTGTATTGAGTTGGTTCTGAACTGGAAATAACTCAGGGAGAGGTACTGGCTTCCTCTATTCTATGCATTATGCATCATAGCTAACAATGCAGATCTGAATCTGCATCCACCATCAGCCTTGGTATTTCATGGTGCTGGTGACCACTAGCCACTGTCCAGGAGCTCACTCTGTGAGGTTCTAAGGGCCACCCAGGAGGTAGTCAAAGGATCAATGAGTTCTGCAAGGCAGAAGTTAGGAGGCAGAGAAGGCCTGGCCTCTTTCTCTCCTTTTTCTCTAGTTCATGCTGTATGCTACTTGAACAATGGTGTCAGAATATTTGGGATATTTTTGAAAGCTCAATTAAAAAAGAAGAGTCTCAGGGCTAGAGAGATGGCTTAGCAGTTAGGGTGTTTGCCTGTGAAGCCTAAGGACCCAGGTTTGATTCCCCAGAACCCATGCAAGCCAGATGTACTAGGTGGTACATGTGCATCTGGAGTTTGTTTGCAATGGTTAGAGGCTCTGGTACACCCATCTCTCTCTCTCTCTCTCTCTCTCTCTCTCTCTCTCTCTCTTTGCCTCTTTCTGTAGTAAATAAACATTTTTTTAAATCTTAAAAAAATAAAGAGTCTCTATTTTAATATAATTAAACAAGGCATTGTCATAGAATAATAATATAATAACTAGTTGTCCCAAAAAATTGACTCAAAATTACCAGATAGCATGGTGTTACCTGGTTCTCTCCCCACCCATCAGAATTATAAGCTCCACAAAGGCAGCAACACTGCATATTCATGCATTGTTATGCTCCTGAACCTAGAGCGGTGTCTAGCACATAATAGGTCATATTGAATACCTGTTAAAGAAATGTGAGGTGAAGAAATGAAGAGTGAAGGACAGCTCTGGTAGAAGTGGCTCACTAAAGGCCTCACAACTTTAATTAACAAACTTGATGTTCCAGTGTGACTCTGCTCTGTTACATCTTTGCGTTTTCTTTTTCTGCATTCCCAACAGCAGTATTCATTGTCTTTACGGAATCAAGACACAGGTGGGAGAGAATTTGCCATTTTTCTCTAGAAATACCTTTCACCAGTGACCCAAATTATAGCAGATTCTGCGTGAGGAAAAAGAGCAATGATGTTGCTTTGGGATGGAGGCTGGCTGTCTGGCTGTTCCCTCTATTACACAGATAATGTGCTGACCTACAGCATATGACTTAAACACACAGATCATGACAGAGACCTATTTAAGTCTCTAGGTGGTAGTTTTTCTAACATCACAGACATTAAAGGTCTGGGTAGCTGATTACCCTAAGGGCCTCACAGCTAATCTACTTTATGTTTATTCTTAAAGCATATCACTGAAGATTTTTAAATAACACAAGACTTGCCCACGGGAAAGGTGAAGTTGATGGTTGATGCTCTTATTTTCTCATGCTTTGAGCATACCAGATAAATATATCTGCTCATGAATATGCAAATAATCTATTTAAAGCTTGACTTAAAAGAAGTCTTGAATCACCTCTTGGTGTTCTAGGAATTCAGTATTTCTCAGTGCAAATATCAAACTCCTACTCAGGCACACCAAATGGAGACTTGGGCGCTTTTGAAGCATGTGTCTGCTCAGATGAATAAAGGCCACAATCTTGAAAAATGAACCCAATTCTATCTAACATCCCAAATGCCTCTTTCTTTTAAAATTACTCAAAAGCAGGTTGGTTGAAAAGATGGCTCAGTTGATAAAGTGTCTGCAAGGCAAGTTTGAGGACCTGAGTTTGGATTCCCAGCACCCACATGAACCCCAGGCTCAGTGGCCTATGTCTGTGATCCCAGTGCTGGAGAGGCAGAGATAAGAGGATCCCTGGCGGTTGCTGGTTTGCTAGACTAGCTGGGTCAGGGAGCTTTAGGTTCAGTGAGAGATCCTTTCTCAAAAATAAGCTGGAGAATAACTGAGGACACTCAATGTCAACATCTGGACTCCACACACATGTGCAAATGCCCCTGCCTACCCCTATATGAACACGCTTGTGTACACACATGCACACACACACACATACACCCAGAAAGAGAAAGAGAGACAACAAAAAATATTACTCCAAAAGGGTGTGATATAGACAATGCAGATTCCTAGTGGCGTGTGGGCCAGGTCCAACTCCATGCTACATACATGTGTTCTACAAAATTGGAAGGTTCACAGAGAGGAGAGGAAAGAGACAGCCCAGAGAGGAAGAACCTATGCTGACTGTAAAGAAGACAATGCCAAGGCAGTGGATGGCACCAGATGATGTAGTTTAATGCCTTTTAAAAACCAATATCCATTTCTGTTTTTCTCCTTGTAGTCTGTATTCTGAAAAGAGAGAGCAAATCAGTGGCTTAATGACATTTGCAGAAAAATTACAGTAACCAAGTGTACCTGAAAGCTTATAATTTTTCTTGCCAGCCATCTTGAGGTTTATTCCTTCCATCACATTAAAAATGGAGACTAATTAAGGCAACTGGGGCTAGAGCAAGCCAAATTGGATTTTTCTTATAGCTTTCCCTTCATCTCGCAGAGTGATGTCATCCTGTGCTCAGGCTATGAAATGCTGAGGACAGACTGTTTCCACTGTAATGTGAGTCATGGAGGAATGTAAAAGAAATCTACCACAGAATGTCATAAAGCTTAAAGAGTTACAATAAAACCTATGTGGAGGCAGAATATGGGTATTTTTTCCTCTTTGTACACAGACTCAAAGAAGCCAGAGGGAATATAGGTGAGAAAGGATGGCATGCCTGCCTCATTCAGTCTCTCTGCAGACTATTTGGTCTAGGACTTCTTAAATGGCCAGCCATCCCTCTGGGCCTTTAACATAGAACTGGGCATTGGGACTACCAAACTGCAAACCTACTTGGTAGACTTATTTGGCCACAGCCAGCTTTTGAGTCACTGGATTATATTAAACGGTCACTTAATACGCGCTTGTGATTAAGAAAGCTCCAGTGTGTTTCAAAGCAGATATATTCATCAAATAAACTTACCTCATTCACTTCCATAGGTGTTGGGATTTAGATAGTTAAAGGTTATTATAGTGTACTAACCAAGTTTTGTTTCATAAAGATGGTTTTCTTATGGTAAAGTAGACTCACTGTGTCTATAGGCAAAAGAATACATTTAGCTGGACCTTTCTGTTTGGTTATTTTCATGTGTGTACGCTGTATTTGAATCCTTATTCTTACTGAGACATAACCATTATTGCTGATATTGATCATTAAACATCATAGCTACTAACTATTAAGGATGCCATCCCAATGCCTGAAAGGTATAAGGGGTCGTTCTCAGTGGTGTACTGGTGTGAGGCAGACATTGATCAGAAAGCGGTGGGGCATCAAGAAGACAAACTCAGAGCACACTAAGTAACAGTACAACATGATCTAAGAAACAAAGAGAAACAGTGATAAAATAAACAGGAGAAGACTGTGAGGAGACAGGCTGGAGAGATGACTCAGTACATAAAATACTTGTCACACAAGCATGAGAACAGGAGTTCAGAACCCATATAAATGCCAAGAAAGCATAGCAGCCTGCCTGGAATCCCAGCACTCGGGATTTGGAGACAAGGGGATCCCAGGGGCACGCTGACTGGTTAGACTTCCAGATTTGGTGAGCTCTCGGTTCAACTAAGAGACCCTGCCTCAATAAGGTGAGGTGGAGAGTAATTGGGGAAGACACCCAATGACAACCTCTGGCGTGCACACATGCACACACACTTGCATGTGCAACTGCACCCACATGTGCTCACATGTGTGTGAACACATATGCACACAAGCACAGGACACATACATACACATGTGAAAATAGAAAAATGTGAGGAGAAACAGAGTTCAAGAGGAATAAATATAGTTTGAAATGATCAGAGAAGATGCAAAATTTAGATCAAGGGGAATGTACAATTTAAGAGCAGTAGCCTTTAAAGGAAGGATAGAACAGAAAAAAAAAAAAAAGACAAGACTGTGGGAATTTTTGTAAGAAGTTTGACTCAAATAAAAAGGCTGGCAATGCTCCAGTGGTGTACTGCCTCAATGCTGAGCTAAGGAATTTAAACTTTGCTTTAAATAAAAACTACTCTATTAAAGCAAGATTGATATATAAAAAGCTGTACATACTTAATGTATACATCTCAGTGAGTTTGGGAATAAGTATATACCATGAAGCCATTGCTACCACCAAGGCACAACACAAACATATCCAAAAGTTTGTTCTGATGAACAGAGAGGAGATACAAAAGGCTTTTAGCAAGGGGATTATATCATTCAGGGCTATTTTGTCATAAGAATCAGTGAAGCCAGCTTGCCCTGGCTTATACAACAAAGTGAATCTATTGGCTCACATAATGGAAATGTTCACACAGGTGCTGAAAGTTGGGATTCCAGAGCCCTGGCTCTCTCAGTCTCGCCTGCATCCTTAGACACTGTTCTTCCAAATCTACAGCAACTCCAGACGACAGGGCTCCTCCTTTGAGAGGAGAAATGAAGGTTTGGTTTGTCTGTTTATTTGCTTGCTTGCTTTTGGTAGCACCTATGGAAGAAGGCAGGTCTTTCTGAGGTCTCAAATGGCTTCTGTGACTCCATGTATGGGATTGAGTTACTAGTCCATCTGGGAACTAGTGGAAAAGAGGTAGGTAAATGGGAAAATCTCATTTTAGACCATTCATGGTCTACCATGGAGCAGAAGGTAGGGCCAGTCCCCACCACCACACCAAATCACAGCACTGAGAGACTTTGTGAAGGAATCTGCTAGTACTGTTAGGCAGGGAGAAGGCCACTGGATAGCCAAGGAGCAATAAATGCCCACTAGAGGGAATAACCTGATAAAAGGTTTGTGTGATGGTCAAGACCAGTGTATCAGGCCATAAACCAAAAGCAGTGTGAGCAAAATCTCCAGTCATCTCCCAAACCTGTACTAGCCTGAGCAAACCTCTTACCATTTTATTTCAGAGTTTTGGACATCATATTCAGAGACCCAAGGGTGATTTTCTTTCAAACAGAAAGAAATCTCCTTGTATGTGTGGGGGAGGGAGGGTCATGTCTACTGTCTTCCTCTTCTCCTTACTTTTAGAGACAGTCTCCAGGCTTAATGTAGAGCTCACTAATTCAGCTAATCTAGTTAGCTGCTTATTCCAGGGATCCTTCTTTTTGCACCTCCTCAGCTCTGGGATTATAAGCATGCACCACCAAACTGGGCATTTCATATGGATACTGGGGAGCAAAACAGGTTCTCATGCTTATGTGGCAAGTATTTTATCCACTAAGCCATCTCCCCAGACCCAAAAAAGAATTCTTAGGGCTGGAGAGATGGCTTGGCGGTTAAGGCATTTGCCTGTGAAGCCAAAGCACCCAAGTTCAATTACCCAGGACCCACGTAAACCAGATGTACAAGGGGCACGTGTGTCTGGAGTTCGTTTGCAGTGGCTACAGGCCCTGGCGTGCCCATTCTCTCTCTGTCTCTCTTCTCTTTATCACACACACTCTCTCTACTTTCAAATAAATAAATAACTTTTTTAAGAAAAGAACTCTTAAATCTGACATAAAGGAGTTATCTTACTAGAGATATTATTATTTTTTCAGAAATCATGTTTTCAGGCTCCAAATTTATTCTATACATTGATCAGCCAAAAGACGGCAGTAGGCACTCAGAATTTATGAGAAAAATATGATCAGTCTGGAAGAGTCTTTGTATGTGTGTGTTGCTTTTTTTTCTTCAACTGTTGGACTTAATCCTGTGTTCCCACAAAAGCAAATTATGGCATTGACTTCAATGGGAGTAAGGAAGCTATGTTTTCAACAGAAGACCCCTTTTCTTTAGTTTGTTTTTCTGTCTGGCTTCAATCTCTACAGGCTGGAACCTATTGTGAACTATAAAGCTATCTGTGCACAAATTAGTAGCACATCCACCAGACCTTGCAGCTTTTTTGATTTCTTGGGTTAAGGCACAACTGTCGTTGCCATTAAAGTTCAATGCCACTGAGACAATTGTGAGGGCTTAGTGTCTAGGTGGCTCAGTTTCTGGAGGTGGGAGAGACAGGTGTCCCCCACCTGGCTTCCAGTGTAGGAGGTGTGTACTTGGCCTTCATCTGCCCCTTAATCCTCTGCTCTTGTCCTAGCATAAGAATGTAGTTCTGGGATGGTGTATAAGTAGGAGGTATGGGAGGTATGAAAGGAAATGCTTGAATGAGAAGGGTTAGATGGAGGAAAAAGAGCAAGTTCCCAAGAAGACAAACAGGTAGTAACTACAGGCATGGGCCTTAAAAACTATACTGAAGTTTGACATGATTTTCTAACCATATTCTTACCAGGGGCTTCTTTACTCTCAGAAAGCTGCTTTTTTTGGGGGGGGGTGGCTGGTTAAGGTGTTTGCCTGCAAAGCCAAAAGATCCAGGTTTGATTCCCCAGGACCCATGTTAGCCAGATGCACAAGGGGGTGCGTGAATCTGGAGTTCATTTGCAGTGACTGGAGGCCCTGGCATGACCATTCTCTCTCACTCTCTTTCTCTGTCAAATAAATAAATAAAAATAAAAATATATTTTAAAAAACAAAGCTGTTCTTTTCTTTTTTCTTTTCTTTTCTCTTTTTTTTTCTTTTCTTTTTTTTTGAGACAGGCTCTCATGTAGCTTAGACTAAACTCCAATTTGCTCTTAGTCAAGGATGACCTTGAATATGATCCTCCTGCCTCCACTTCCTGAGTGCTGAGATTACCAGTGTGCACCACCGCAAACAGTCTATCCAGTGCCACAAGCTGAACATACAGCTTTGTACATGCTAGGCAAGCTGCATCCCCACCTATAAAGTAAATTTTGCATGTGTGTGTGTGTGTGTTGTGTGTGTGTGTGTGTCATGCATACATGTATGTATGAGTATAAATGTTTGTATTTGTGTGGGCACACGTGTGCAGGTATGCATGCAAGTGTGTATATGTGTGTGGAGCCCAGTGTTTGATGTGAGGTGTCTTTCTCACTTGCTCTTCCCTTTATTTAAATGAGTCAAGATCCCTCATGGGAACACAGAACTCACCAAATCAGTGAGTCTAGCTAGCCAGCTTGACCAAGAGGAGTCCCCTGTCTCAGCCTCCCTAGTGCTTGGATTATAGGCGGCCCAGCATTTATGTGGATTCTGGTGATCTGAACTCAGGTCCTCATGTTTGCATGACAAGTACTTTATCCACAGAGTCATCTTCCCAGCCTCCAGAAAGCGTTTAATTCACACTAACAGGTTGGGTCATAGTGACTCTTGATGGGGGGAGGAAATGCAAGTTCAAGTGAGAAAGAGAACAAAGCAGGTCCTCCACTCCCAACTTGTGTTGATTTGTACGCAACTAACAGCTGTTCTAGTAGGGATTTCACCTACTTAGTACTCTCCAGCAGTGATCTTACTTAGAATAAGGAATGCTAATTTCATGCTAAGACCAAAGGCTCTCGGTTTAAATAAAAACATCACCAGGCCTCCCTACTTGTGAAAGTGGCATGTCCATCTCAAATGTCAGCTGATAAATGATCCATTAAAGATAATATTTCATGTATGTTGAAAAATTAGTATAGATGCAAAGCGCCATGAAGTGAAAATGGAGATCGCTTAATGTGAGATAAAGAAGCCTTAGGTTTCTAGGGGCAGAGAATGGAATGACTGGAAACTAGGAGCCTCGAGAGGGGTCTGGCAGGTGACAGGGACCACCTAGTACTTAGGTCAGTACTGATGCTCTTGGCACATCAAGATCATGGGTGCTATTTCTGCTTCTGATGGAATTAAGAAAATGGTCTTAGACCCATTTTATTTCCCATCTTCCCCTGATTCCCTTTTCTAAAATAGTTCTTTGCATTTTGTATAAACTTTTGAGGCAGGCAAGAATAGGGAATAGTTTAGTCACCCAGGACAGTTTGGCTGGAGCAGTAAACATACCCTTCTGCATACTGAACACTGCACCTAGCAGCCTACTGTCAAACTGGTTGCCACCTATACTGAGCTACATATACACACAACCCCAAACTATGGACTAGTTTTCCCTCCTCTTAGTGTCTATTGTTCCTATTATCTGTGATCAGTACCCATTCAAATATGCTCTTAGATTCATGGGGGCATCCATGCTGGGCTGCTTTGGGGTACCTGCATATAAAGCACATTGTGCCATCTAAGTGAACTAACTTTTATGGAGAAACCCTTATTTGCCATCTTATGACTATGCATAACTGGGTGTACATATGATTAAAATCAGATGCATCATAGGAAAAACATGCATAACAGAGATGATGTTATATAACCCAAACCTGTCCATAAAACCAGACCAATACCCAAAGTATGCCCCTAGCAACAAACCCACCTTTCCCTAAAAATCCACCAAGAGAAACCTCAAACCACATCCTGGGGCCCTTCAGTACTTTCTACTCTAGTGGTCCATTGCCCCTTTTGGCAGTATATTTAAACCTCTAATATTGCCTTGCTGTTAATAAAGTTCATTATTGATTCCCTACTTGTGTGTGCCTTTCTTCACTGTGAGTAAGATACCAAGAACCTGGAAACACACAGAGATAGAGGGAACACTGGTACCGTTTTTACACTGAAGACACACTTGAGGGAACTTCTCCCCTATGCGAGCTGGGGTAGATAGCCTGCTTTGCTCGCTTTGTCTTTCTGACCCAAACTTGTATTTCCCATCCCCACCAAGAGTCACTGTGGCCCAGCCTGCTCACGAAAATTAAAAGTATCTGGGGGCTGGGGAGATGGCTCAGAGGTTAAGGTGCTTGCCTGCAAAGGGTTCAATTCCCCAGCACCCCACATAAAGCCAGATGCAGAAAGTAGTGCATGTGTTTGGAGTTCATTTGCACTTGCTAGAGGCCCTGGTGCACCCATTCTCTTTCTCTGTTGGTCTGTCTCTCTCTGCTTGCAAATAAATAAATATTTTTTGTTAAAAAAGGATTTTGGTGTATTCAGAGAGGTCTTGGAACTCATCCCCATCAAGACTGAGAGATGACTGTACCATACTTGAAGACTTTTTTAAAATGGTATCTCACTATGCAACCTAGATTGACCTTGATCTTGTAATCCTGCTGCCGCAGCCTCCTGAGCATTGCATAGCTCGTCCTCTAGATCTTCTCTCAGTACCCCAGCCTTGCACGAGGACACTGGCTAATGGGGACCTTTTCCCACATTTATCCTGCCTCCCTTTTTTTAGGTAGGGTCTAGCTCTAGCTCAAGCTGACCTGGACTTCACTATGCAGTCTCAGGGCGGCCTTGAACTCACAGCAATCCTCCTACCTCAGCCTCCCGAGTGCTGGGATTAAAGGCGCACACCACCATGCCCCGCTTTTTCTTTGTTTTTTTTGAGACAGGGTGTTGTGTAGTCCAGGCTGGCATTGAGTTTTCTATGGAGGCTGAGGATGACCATGCACTTCTGATCCTCCTGCCTGCCTTCCTGTGTGCTGAGATTGCAGGTGGGCACCACTATGCTCAATTTATGTGGTGCTGGGGATTGAACCCAGGGCTTTGTACAGGGTAGGGAAACATTCTACCAACTTGGCTACATCCATAGTCCTGATTCTGAGTCTTGCCATTATATCTAGATCCTGCCCTCCACTCTGACCACATCTTCTATGCCTTTTCTGGATGAGACTAAATCTTAGAACTGAATCGGTCACCCAGATGTGGGGTGACAGCTGTTACCCTTGGTTATGAAAACTAAAGGAAGGTGAGTGGGGAGATGACTCGGTGGATCAAGCACTTGCTGGTCAAGCATGAGGACTAGAATTCAGATCTGAGCACTCACAGAAATGTTGGGTGGGTGTGGTGGGACCCACCTCTACCTCTGCTCAGGAGGTAGAGACAGAGGATTCCCAGGGCAATCGTGCTATCTAGACTAGGTGAATCATGGAGCCCTGCGTCCAAGTGAGAGACCTTATCTCAGTAATCCGGTTGGAGAACAATGGAAGAAGACATATGCTGTAGTCACCTTCATGTTGCCAGCACAAAGCACCCAACCAAGCAGCTTGTGTGTGGGGGAGAGGGGGTTTATTTTGGCATATAGACTCAAGGGCAAGCTCCATGATGGCAGGGGCAAATGATGACATGAGCAGAGGGTGAACATCACCTCCTGGCCAACATCAGGTACACAATAGCAGCAGAAGAGTGTGCCAAACGCTGGCAAGGGAAAGATGGCTATAATATCCATAAGCCCGCCCCAACAATACATCACCTCCTCCAGTAAGGATCCAATTCCCAAATTGCCATCAGCTGGGAATCAGGCATTCAGAACACAAGTTTATGGGGTACACCTAATTCAAGCCACCACAGCATGAAATCAACCTCTGATCTCCACACACATGTGCACACATATGCATGTGTGCCTGCACACAAGTGCTCACACACATGGACATACATATAAATGCACATGTGCACACACTACACAGGCAAAACATAACAAAAGGAAACCAGGTATGATGGATCATCCCTATAATGCCAATACTAGGTAGGCTGAGGCAGTAGGTTTACTGTGAATTCAAGGCTACCCTAGGCTACAGAGTTTCAGGCCAGCCTAGGCACAGAGTGAAACTGTCTTAAAGTGCCAAACCAGTTCAACTAACCAAACAACCAAAAAGCCCAAAGACATGCAAAGGCATGCTTCTTTTTTAAAGTCACCTGGTTCATCAGACCCCGCCTCACAGAGGCACTTAGAGAGAGCCACCTAAGGTAAGGTATCCTACTCACTTCCCCCTGCCTAAGGCTTGGGATATAACCTCCCTCTCCGAACCTTGCAGCTTCCATCATTGTATTTGCATAATTAGCACCATTTTATCTCTGAAACAAATTATTTTTTTAACAACTTCTTTTTGGTGCAGAGAACAAAGAGTTGACTACTCAGGACCATATGGCAGTCAAATGCCCCATTTTGACTGTTAATGGTTTAAAAATGTACTACTCAGCATTGATGGTGTCACTTGAATAATTTTCTAAACATATAAAGCTCCAACCCATCTCTATCTTTTTTCAAATGCATCTCTTTTAATAGAGTCAAAATCCAGTCAATACAAAAATAAACTTGTTTTTTGAAATATAACCTGAATGACTTCCAGTGCCACCAGACATTTGCTCGTAATTGATAGTAAACAATCCTTACGTATTATGAAAGGTCAAAACAAGGTCAGTAGTGCAGCAGTCGTAATGTTTTCTTGGCAGCTACAGGGGTGGCCAACTGTCATAATTTGCCTGAAGTTTTTGCAGCTTTGGGGTTTTTTGTTGTTGTTGTTTGGTTGGTTGGTTGGTTAGTTGGTTCTTCTTTGTTTTTGTGGTTTTGAGGATTGAATCAGGCCGTATGCATACTAAGCATGGGCTGTACCACTAAGTTATATACCCAGCTCTACCTTATATTTTTCTTTTTTATTATTATATACGGACGTATTTTGTATGCAAGCATCACATGTTGGTACTATCCTTTCCCTCCTCCCTGCCCCTTTTCTGAAGAGGCCTTCCTCGTTGGGGATGCAGGTCAACCCCACGGACTACAGGAAGCATCAAGAAAATCAGAATTCAAATTGAAATCATACCTCAAAAAAGAGATGGACATGATACAAAATAACACAACAGAAAACAAAAATCAAATATAATTTATAAAAACCTCTTAGAACCACTCACGAACAGAGTTATTCATGTGGAAGACAGAACCGCTACCTTTTTTTTTTTTTTTTTTTTGAGGTGAGGTCACTTATTGTTCAAAGCTGTGTGCACCAAGCTAGCTGGCTCACAAACTTTCAGAGGTTTTCCTATCTCTGCCTCCCATCTCATGTAGGTATACTAGGATTATAGACACCTGCTACAGCTTCTGGCTTTACTAGGGTTCTGGAGATCTGAATTCAGGAACTCACGGTTGCTTAGTAAGCACTTTACACACTGAACCATCTCCTCGGCTCCCACTTTTTTTTAAATTATTTATTTATTTTAGAGACAGAGAGAAAGAGGCAGATAGAAAAAGAGAATTGGTGTGCTAGGGCCTCCAACTACTGCAAACAAACTCCAGACGTGTGCGGCCCCTTGTGCATCTGGCTTACGTGGGTCCTGGGGAATCGAACTATGGTTGTTAGGCTTTGCAGGCAAGCACCTCAACCACTAAGCAATTTCCCCAGCCCTAGGCTCCCACTTTTTTGAAATCTTATTTTCCTGTGTAGCCTAGGTTAGGCTCAAATGGAGATCCACCTACCTCAGTCTCCCAAGTGCTGGTTTCACAGTCATACACTCCCATACCTGGCTTGACCACACTTTGATTTATCACCACCTTCACCATTGTTTCCTATGCCAACTCTATTTCTAGGGGGAAACAGGGCTTTAGAGTTCACAGAAGAGGGGACATGAGCAGATAATAGTTTTCTTTTGTTCCTGTTATGAGAAATCATCTGGCAGCTGTTCTATGCTCTCAGGAACAGCCTTAAAATTTCCTTTCTATTGACGGGAAAATGCAAGCAAAAATCAAAGTCATAATCAATGTCACTTAGTGAATTAGTGATGGAGACAGGAACAGAATCCAGATTTTCTAACTTGGAGATTCCCCTGCTTTCAAGTTTAAATGGCTCTTTTTATTTCAGTCCAGCTGTGCTATGGTAATAAGGCTTTGACGAGACCCAGTTCTGTATTTTGTGGAGTTAACATATTTGATATTTGCTTCAGCTATTTGTTGTCTATTTAATAAGTTTTGTTTGTCCTCCCAGATGCACATTATCTGGCAGTGTATAACCACATACAATTGTTTACACCATTTACCATTTGCTTTCAAGTCTTGCCAAGAAGGACTTGGTGTAAACTAGCTGTCTGCGACAGCCACACTGAGTTAAGCCTTTAAAAGGGTCCATTTGGGCCTACATAAATAAACACAGTGATATGGAAAATAACCCTGTAGACATTTACAACACTGCAGACCTTCCCTGTTATGGAATAGGTAGGATTCAATCTAACTTTGGGACAATGAAGAGCATGTCATGATTATAGAGAGCTCTTTACATTGAGAAAGTTGTAGAACGCTGTCTCCTTGCACATCCATCTTCATGGGAGCAGCTGTGATACTCACAAGAGACCCTCAAGATTGGACCTGTTGTTGTGAGGCAGGGAGGAGGGCCATCAGTCTTTCATTTGAATCTCAGCTATTCTCTCCTGTGCCTCTCTGCCAGCTGTGTGTAATTCTGCCCCAGTTACATGTGGCTGTGCACTCTTTGTATGTGAAAATAACATGGTCTAAGATGGAAGTTTTAGGACAGGCTTGGAATTTGTAGTCATACTCATTTAGATGAAAGTAAGTTTTTCATTTTTCACTGAGTAGTCATTATGCATCTAAAACAGTGCTGAGTGTCACAGGCCAGGGAAGGAAATTTACAAAGATGTAGAGGACCTCATCTTTGCTCTTGATTAATTAATAAATTGTTATTTTGTCTTTGTATGCCCTTTGGGGGCGTCATAGATAGGATCTCACTCTAGCCTACGCTGACCTGGAGCTTACAATGATCCTCCTAACTCTGCCTCCCCTTACAAGTGCTGGGATTGAAGGCATGTGCCTCCAAGCTTGGCTAGCTGTAATTTTATGCCTTTTTAAATGCCGATCCTTCCAGTGAAAAGATATCTGCTGCTTACCTAAGAAAAACACAGGCTTTTACAGATCTTTATTTTTTATTATTATTACCATCATCATCTGTTTGTGTGTGTGCATGTGTGTGTGTATGTGTGTGTGTGTGTGTGTGTGTGTGTGTGTGTAGACACATTCATACAAAGGTGCACCTGTAAAGGTCAGAGAACAACCCCAAGTTTATGTCTTCACCTTCTACCTTGTTTGAAGTGGGGCCTCTTGCTCACCTAGAGGCTAGCTGGTTCAGGATTCTCCCATCTCTGGCCCTCATCTTGCTATAGGATTGGGATTATACATGCTTGTTATGTATTTGCTTTTTATGTGGGTTCTGGAGACTTTTACTCAGATACTCTCACTTGCATAGCAAGCTGTATATCCACCAGGCCCTTTTACAGATCTTTCAGCATTCTGTCTTCTGTTTGTAGGCAGTGATGAGGATCAAACCCAGGACCTCTCACATGCTAAGCAAGTGCTCTACCACTGAGCAACTCCCTCGACCCTAGCATTAGAAGTACTACCCCCATCTTTACTTGTGACTAATTCATTCTGCTTCCACATTTATGTGCTTAGGTGCAACCAGTTTGTTCCACAAAGCAAAAAGTAGGTCTTATTGATCTTTGTATCCTGTGATTAGTAAGACAGTAGTAGTTCAATAAATAGCTGTTGGGTCCATAAATGAAAGAATGAACAATACTAATATTTTTTTTAAAAAATGGCAAGGTATTACATTCCTTATTGAATTGTTTGAATTTAGCTACTCTGAAATGATAACAGAATGAGTTTTAAACTTTTCTACAGTGTTTAATTAATACCAAGAAAGCTTGTGTTGGCCAAAATACTGTGAGGTAATTTTTGTTTCATGTAATAAATTTTATTTAAAATGTCTTTTTGGGGAATTACTGTTGATTTTGGAGTGTGATGAGGGTACTGTGGTTATATTTAAAATTAGGAGAACTTGAATGTTAAAAATACAGTCTGAAGTATTTAGGAGATGAAATTAGGTGATGTCTGGAATTTGCCTCAAAATAACTCAGGAGAGTTAAGGAGTAGAAATATGGATGAATAAGAATGATGATGAGGGGTTGGGGAGATAGTTCAGTGGGTAAGAACACTTGCCATGTAAACATGAAGGCCTGAGTTTGATCCCCCAGTGCTCATATAAACAGCTGAGAATGTTCATGCACCATGAAACCCAGTTCTGGGAACAGAGACCAGAGAATTTCTGTAGCTTGTGTAGCAAACTCCAGAATCTGTGAGAGACTCCACCTCAAGGAAATTATGTAGATGAGTGATAGTGAAAGGATACTCCATATTCTCCTCTGACCTCTGCAATGCATGCACAGTGTATATACATCTACACATGTGTGCATACAACACACATATGCATATCACACCACACCACACATGCTATACATGTAAAAAAAATGACCACAAGTTGACCATGATTGAAGTTGTGTGATGGATACATGAAGGTTCACATTAAATTACTATATAAATTTTCCATCATAACACTAAAATCATGTTGCATTTACAGGTGACTCTAGTGTAAGAGTCATACCTCAGCAATAAACATGAAACCACAAACCTTTCTCCTGACTACAACACTGCACAGTGTCAAAGGAAGTGCAAACTTGATTCATTTCTGACAACTCTATTTGAAACAATTCATTCATGTTCCAGGATTGTGATATGACCACTTTCTATTATAAATGCTTTGGCTATTACTGCTTACAACAGACTTGAAAGACTAGAGGAGGCAAAGGAAAAAAATGTACTGTGAAACCAGGACCTCACTCTCCAAATATCTTGAGATCAGCATTGGGCCCTATAGCTGTTACTATCTTGTTGCTATACCTGGTCAGAAGCAGCATAAGTAAGGAAAGGACACATTTTTGACTTAAATTATGAGAAGTTTATCATGATAAGGAAAGCATGGCAGGAGCAGAAAACCAGAGTCATATTGTCACATCAGCAAGGAGGAAGTAGAGGGAGAAAAGCAAATGGGGCTGGCTTTTCTACTCCAAGGCCTGCCTCTGGTGACACTTCTTCCAGCAAGTCTCCACCTCCTAAAGGATCCACAACCTTCCCAAACAGTGCCACCAACTGGGGATTATGTATTCAAACACCAGAGTCTATGAGGGACATTTTCCATTCAAGCCACCACAGGCCTCCTTCACTTAGCCTAAGTGAAAAGCTTTCCAACCCCGCTCCCACCCCCACCCCACCCCCGTGCTTCATTCTATCACTTTTCATCAGTTCTAGTGTTTGGGGGTTAATATTGTGATAATATAATATTGGGTAGTATTGTTGGGTAACACATAGTCTGCCAAAATAAGTTTGAATTCCATAAACACAACAAAAGTTTTTCAAAATAATTTGCCCCAGATATTGCAGGAAATGTACCTCACACCTTTTACTTTACTTACTAAACCTGTAAACCTTATTCTTAGAACTATGTCATGTTGTTAAGTCTGTTAGGTTAGTTGGTCAATTAATTAAAGTGCTGTGTTGGTTTGATTCAGGTGTCCCCCATAAACTTAGGTGTTCTGAATGCTAGGTTCCCAGATGATGGAAATTTGGATATTAAGGCCTCCTGGAGGGAGTATATTGTTGAGGGCAGGCTTATGGGTATTATAGCCATTTCCCCCTTGCCAGTGTTTGGCACACTATGGCTGTTGTCTACCTGATGCTGGCGAGGGGGTGATGTCCACCCTCTGCTCATGCCATCATTTCCCCTGCCACAGAGCTTCCCCTCAAGCCTGAAAGCCAAAAATAAACCCTTTTGCCCACAGGCTGCCCTTGGTCAGGTAATTTCTGGCAGCAATGAGAACTTGACTGCAACAAGTGCTATTTTCTATATTTAGTTGATTTATTCATATTGAAAGTCTCATTAGGCTTCCTTTATGAGATTGTTGAAGGCTCAATTTTATTTTTTAAAAAAGGCTCTTATTAGGAGAACTATGTTTTCAACACTATTTTTTTTTTATTTCAAGCAAAATAAAATGCACATTGTTAAAACAAAATCAAGTGATACCAAAAGGTTGAAAACAAAAAGCTGGCAACTACTTCAGATACCCAGCACCTACATAAAAGCCAGACATGGCCATGTGTGTTGGTGCATGCCTTTAATCCTAGCACTTGGGAGGCAGGTAGGAGGCCTGCCATGAGTACAAGGCCACCCTGAGACTACATAGAGAATTCCCGGTCAGGCTGGGCTAGAACACCACCCTACCTCAAAAAACCAAAACCAAAAACAAACAAACAAAAAGCCAGATATGGAGCGTGTGCTTATAATCCCAGCACTGGTGAAGACCAGAGGAACCCTTGGACAAGCTGGCTAACTAGTCTAGCTGAACTGGTGAGCTCTATGCTCAGTGAGAGACCCTGTGTCAAAAAATAGTGTGGAGGGAAGGCTAATCAAAATCTAAGAAGATATAAATAAATCATAGGGAAACCTACTTTTTTGGACAATGGAACACTCAGGAGCCATAGATTGTTACTTGAAAATTTTCAGTGCCAGGGATGGGATACCTTCCAGTGAGTTGTTGGTCAGGGAGGCCCCTGATGCCCCAAAAACATTATAGGCCATTGCCAAGGCCCTTGGTTTCCCACCAGGAATTGATGGTAAGACCCTATTGCTGAAGACTCCACATACTTAAGCTGCAAGGCCACTGATAAATCCTGCTGGAACTGAGCTGATAACCTCCTCCATGCAGACCAGCTGACAGAAATCTGGAAGAAGCCATTCTGCATGCAGTTCAATGGGAGAGAGAGAAATCACCACTGAAGATACTCAACAGTGGACACTGCAAGTCTAAAATTTTGCCAACCAGGCCAAATGAGCCAATGGGTGCAATAGTGGCACGTCTGTCATGGTGGAAACCAACTGCCCTCTAATTGGACTGGAGACCCGTTCCATGGGAGGGAATACATCACTGATACGGAAAACTTAAAACAGGGGTAGTCATGAGCCCTAGGGGTGTAACGTATGCTGGTGTTTGGCTAAATATATATATTATGCTCATCAAACTGCCCCTAAGCACTTTTCTTAATGTTCATACCCATATATTAATGCTACTCTCACTTTTGGTAGAGAACCTTCTCTTTTCAGATGGCAGTGACCTTGGTATCACTCAGAAGGCATCATAATGCTGGAAAGAAGTGACAGGAGTGCTCAGCACTGCAATATCTCTATCACACCTTCCAAGGCTAAGTGTCTATTGCAGAAGAGGTGGCAGAAAGAATGTAAGACCTAAAGAAAAGGTAGGACTACTTACAACGTGCTCCCCACCAGATACAAAATGGCCTGGATATCCATGACCTCACAGTGTCTGACACTACCTACACAAGACCATCATAGTAGGACGAAAAGATGATGACATCAAAATAAAAGAGAGACTGATTGAGAGGGGGAGGGGATATGATGAGAATGGAGTTTCAAAGGAGAAAGTGGGGGAAGGGAGGGCATTACCATGTGATATTGTTTATAATCATGGAAGTTGTTAATTAAAAAAAGCAACAAAAAATAGTGTGGAGAGTGATTGAGAAAGACATTTGACATGGACTTCTGGTCTCCACATGCATACACACACATGTGCAAATGTACCCACAGACATGCACTCAAACCAACAAAACCAGCTGGCTTCCTGATCTGTTGCTGTTGTTTATTTACTTTGTCTTTAAGACAGGGCCTCCCTCTTTAGCCCAAGCTGGCCTGGAATTTGTCATCCTTCTATTTTTGCCTCCTGAGTACTGGGGTTATAGGTGTGCACCACAATGTCCAGCTGTCTAGATTTTTAGACCCAGTTCTCATTAAAAATACCCTTACCTTGCTATTTCAGGATTTATCAATTTGAGGTTCTACACACTGAGTTACTTTTGATAGATGACTTATTCTTTTAGTGAGTTTAAATTGTCCTTTCTTGTATTATTACTGTTTTTAATAAAATCATATGAAGTGTTTAAATCAGGGCCATACAAAAACTTAGCACAGAGCTGAGGAAGACATTACATTTCCTTTCTTTTAGTTATGCTTTAAGAATTAAGAATTTCATTTCTTGGCATGAAATTTGCTATTCATATATCTTTAATTATTTACATATGTTCTACTACAGCACAAGTCAAAGTACGGTTCTATAAATCAGCAATGGCAACATTACCTGGGAACTTACTAGAAATGCTGGAGTAACCGGATATCCACTTGTGGGAAAACAAAACAACTCAAGTTTCAACCCATTCCTTTACTATTGTTGCAAACATTAACCTCAGGCTGAGGGTGTGGCTCAGTGGTAAAGCATGGCTTCACACATTGAAGGTCTTAGATTCAGTCTCCAGAACAACTGCCACAAAACAATCCAAAGAACCTAACTTCAAATGTATCACAGAACCAAATGGAAGACCCAGAACCTTAAGACCTCCAGACGGCATGGGGAAAAAAAATCTTTGTGGTGGTGTGTTAGATAGAGGTTTCTTAAATATTGGTAGATATTAAAGAGGGAGAGCAAGCAGGTCCAAGAGATGTACTGAGACCACTGTCAATTTTATTGGGAGAGTTATTAGTGGGCTTTCACTCCTAGGAAGGAGTTGGGCTAGTACACCATAGAGAAACAATAGTGACTTACCAAGGCCAGAGAAGTGCTCCAGATTTTCTGAAGGACAAAGGAAGCTTGCCACTTTTCATCATTTTAGGGGTAGGGAAAAAGCTCTACTTCACATGACTCAGCCTACTTTGACAGGAGCCAGGGAGGCAGGAGAACTCAAGTGGCTTTGGGTTTCCCTGGCAACAGTGAGCTTTTTCTGGCTTGGCTCTGGTCCCATCAGCAGAGCCTCTTAGAGTGACCATATGTATGGTCTAATAAATATAACGTCCAAAGCATGATTCCAGGGGAAAAAAAGACAAATGTGACTTTACCTACATTAACAACTTACATTCTTTCTTTCCTTCCTTCTGTGCTTCCTCACTCACACTCATTCTTTCTTTCCTTTTTTCTCAAGGTACGGTCTTGCTCTAGCCCAGGCTGACTTGGAATTCGCTATGTAGTCTCAGGGTGGCCTTGAACTCATGGCGATCCTCCTACCTCTGCCTCCTAAGTGCTAGGATTAAAGGCATGCACTACCACGCCCAGCTCTCTTTCCTTCTTTCATGCTTTCTTTCTCTCTTTTTTGGCAATTATTATTATTAACAACATATTTTGTATGGCTATATCATGTGTTGATACCCTCTTTATCCTCGTCCTGTCCCCATTCTGCTGGGAGCCCTTCTCAGTGGGGTTGTAGGTATTCCTTGTGGGGTTGTGGGTTATGCATTGTGGGAGAAGCAGTTATTTTGGGGGGAGGGAATGCCTCTGAGCATGATGTCCCCCTGTGGCCCTTACAATCTTTCTGCCCCCTCTACTGCAAAATTCCCTGAGCATTGATGGATGAGTTTTAAGTCTACTTCAGTGATGAGCTCTTAGAAGCCTCTGGATTTCTGCTTTGATAAGTGTTGAGTATCCTCAGGGTCTGTCTCCTTCACCGTGGTGCTGATTATCAGGTTCAGCATGGAAGCAGCATTCTTAACTGTCTCCCCAATTCCTCTTTGATTTCAGCTGTGGCTTGGCTAAAGTGCAAGGGGTAGTTTATCTCCTCGGGTCTCACTACCTTCTGAAAAAGCAGAACAGATTCTCCAATGGAGAGTGAAGTCAGCATAGTTTAAATGGGATAAGAATTATTAATTTAGAGAGAATTTGATGCATGTAACCCGCTTTTAGCCAAAGACTAGTGAGAGCTTGACACTGGAGAGAATAATCTTTGTCTCCATAGGATTCTGCTCTTGTTTCCAATTCCAGATATGGGTTCCTTTATACTGAGTGGATCTCTTAGCCAGTCAGAAAGCTATTGGTTACCCACTGAGGCTGTGTGCCACTATTGCACTGGCATGTACATTGTGTCAGCATGTTTGCTTCTGAGTAGCTTAGACCTCTGGTTGCACAGATCATTGTTGCTCACTTTTCCCCAGTAGCTCATGTAAAGCTTTCCAGCACTGGAGGGGCTAACTGTCTGGGGACTGGCTCAATTCCAGATTCCATTCAGGTCTCTCCAGTGCTCTGTTGGCAGCATATGGTGTCTTCAGCAATAGGGTTTTACCTTTTGTCTCAGGTGGGTAATCAAGGGCTTTGACAGAAACTTATCTTGGTTTCGGCACCTCATAGGTCTCTTTGATCAACAGCTCATTGTGGGTAGCCACCAATTTCTGGTACTGGGAGTTACAGGCCAGAAACCAAAACAAATATTTTATTAAGCTTCATCCCACTCTCTCCAGGGCCCTTCTATTCAGGTGTTTCCCCCTTACTCCTTTTGAGGGTTATATCTTTTAGTTTATCTTCAAGAATAAAGGTTTCTATGGTACCAGTTCATTTTGAATTTATTTTTGTGTTTGTTTCTCCCCATCCTTTCCGTCCCTCCCCTCCCCCCACAAACCCTTCCATCCCTATTGTCTCGAACTTAAATTGCCTATCAGGTATGTAAGAAACTCAAGTTGATCCAGGTTAGGAACCACAGATAAATAAGACTATGTGGCATTTGTCTTTCTGTGATTGTGTGAATTAGCTGAGTATGATTTGTTCAAAGTCTGCCCATTTTTCTACAAATTATATTGTATCTTTTTTTTCTTACTGTTGAGTAGAATTCCACTGTGTAAATGTACCACAACTTCATCATACATCCAATGATGGGCACCTGGGCTGATTCTAGTTCTTAGTTATAATGAATTGAGCAGCTATAAACATCGTTGAGCAAATATCTCTGTAGTGAAGCATGGAGCATTTAGGATAAATGCATAGTAAGAGAATAACTGGGGTTATTGATAGCTCTATGGTTCATCCTTTTCAAGAATCTTCATATTTACTTCCATAATGATTGTACAAGTTTACATTCCCACCAACAGTGGATGAGGGTTCCTCTTTCCCCACATCCTTGCCAACATTTGTTGTTGTTAGATTTTTTAATGATTGCCATCCTTACTGGAGTAAGGTGGAATCTTATAGTTGTTTTAATTTTCCCTAATGGTTAGGGATGTTGAACATTTTCTTAAGTGTCTGTTAGCCATTTATATTTCTTCCTCTGAGACTCCCTATTCAGGTCTCTGCCCCATTTTTGGTGTGGGTTGTTTGATTTTTTTACTGTTTAGTTTTTTGAGTTCTTTGTAGATTCTAGATACTAGGCTTCTGTCAGTGGTATAGCTGGTGAATATTTTCTCCCATTCTCTGGGTAATCTATTGTTTCTGCTTATGGCACGTTTGTCTATGCAACACCTTTTAAACTTCATGAGATCCCATTGGTTGAGTGATTGCTAAATTTCCTGGGCTACTGAGGTTTTGTTCAGGAAGTTTTTCCATACTCCTATATTATGAAAAGTTCCTCCTACTTTTTCTTTCAGTAGAAGAGTTTCAGGTCTTATATTGAGGTCTTTAATCCATTTGGACTTGATTTTTATGTATGGTGAGATGAGTGGGTCTAGTTTCATTTTTCTACATATGGTTATCCAATTTGTCCAGCACTATTTGTTGAAGATGCTGTCTTTTCTCCAATCTACTTTATTGGCACCTTTGTCAAAGATCAAGTAGTTGTAGTTGCTTGACCTAAGGTCTGGGTCTTCAATTCTATTCCATTGGTCTATGCTTCTGTTTTTATTCCAGTATTGTATTGTTTTCATTAGTATGGCTTTGTATTATAGCTTTAATTGGGTATGGTGATACTTCCAGAGGTTTTTCTTTTGCTGAGGATATGCTTGGATATCTGAGGCCTGCTGCCATTCCATATGAATGTTGAGATCATTTTCTCTATCTCTGTGAAGATGATGCTGGAATTTTTATTGGCATTGCATTAAATCTGTGAATTACTTTTGGTAGAATTGCCATTTTCACAATATTAATTCTACCTATCCAGGAGCATGGGAAACCTTTCCATCTTCTCAAGTCCTCTTGATTTCTTTCTTGAGTTTGTTTATGTTTTCATTACATAGGTCTTTCATATCTTTGGTTAGTGTTATTCTAAGGTATTTAATTTTTTGTTGTTGCTATGGAAAATGGTACAACCTCTCTGATTTCTTTGTCTGCATATAGGTCCTTTACATATAGAAAGGCTACTGATTTTTGTGTGTTGATTTTGTATCCTGCCACTTTACTGAAAAAAAAATAACCTTCAGAAGTTTTTAGATGGAGATTTTCAGGTCACTTATGTATAGGATCTTGTTATCTGAAAATTGACTTCTTCCTTGCCATTTTGTAACCCCTTTATTTCTTTCTCCTGTCTCATTACTGGGGCTAGTACTTCTAGTCTTTCTGCATTAAGTATTATGTGGGCTTTAGGTGCATTATATATAGCCTTTATTGTGTTGAGATAGGTTCTTATGATTAAGATTATTTATGTGGTGTATTACAATGACCAGTTTCTATATGTTTAACCATCCCTGCACCCTTGGGATGAAGCCTACTTGATCAAGGAGGGTAATGCTTTTGATATGCTTTTGAATTTGGTTTGCAAGGATCTTGTTCAGGATCTTTGCATCAAAATTCATTAGGGCTATAGGCTTATAGTTTTCTTTTCTTATTGTATCTCTTTCTGGTTTTTGGTATTAGGATGATGCTAGCTTCATAAAAGGACTTGGGTAGGATTCCCTGCTCTCAGATTATGTAAAACAGTTTGAGAAAAATTGGTTTGATAGAATTCGGTTGAGAAGCTATCTGGTCCTGGACACTTATTTTTGGGGAGGTTTTTGATTACCTTTTAAATCTCCATGGATGGAATATGTTTGTTTAGGAGATTAATATGCTCTTAGTTTAGTTTTGGCAGGTATATGGCTAGGAATTCATCCATTTCTTCCAGATTATCCAATTTTGTGGAGTAGAGGTGTTGGAAGTATGTCCTGATGATTCTTCCAATTTCATTGATGTCTGTTATGACTTCCTTTTTCATTTCTGATTTTGTTAATTTGAGACTTCTCCTTTTTGTGTTTTGTTTTGTTTTTGCTTGATCAAATTGGCCAGGAGTTTATCAATCTTGTTTATTTTTCAAAGAACCAGCTCTTTGTTTCATCAACTTTTTAAATTGTCTTCTTAGTTTATGATTCATTAATTCCTGCTCTGATCTTGATTATTTCTTTCTGTCTGGAGCTCTTAGGGTTGAGTCTTCTTGTTTTCCCAATGCCTTTAGGTGGACAGTAGCTTATTAATTTTGGATCTCTTTGTATTTGTTATGAAGACACTTAGCACTATGAATTTTCCTATAGGGACTGCCTTCATTGTGTCCCATAAGTTTTGGTTTTCATTATTATTCAATTCTAGGAATTTTACAATTTCATTTTTTATTTCTTCCACAACCCCTTCATTGTTTAAAAGTATGTTGTTCCATCTCCAGGGGATGGTGGAGTTCCTGATGTGTCTCTTGTTAATTTCTAGCTTTAAAGCATTGTGATCTGATAAGATGCAGGAAGTTACTTCAATTTTCCTGAATTTATGGAGGCATGCTTTATGGCCTAATACGTGGTCTATTTTGGAGAAGGTTCCATGGGTTGCTTAGAAGTATTTGTATTCTGTAGAATTGGGGTGGAATGTTCTGTAGGTGTCTGTTAGGGCTAGTTGATCTGTAGTGTTTTTTGAGCTCCATTATTTCCCTGTTTATTTTCTGCTTGGATGATCTATCTATTGATGAAAGTGGAGTATTGAAGTCTGACAAGTATGGTTGTTGGTGTTTATTTATGTTTTGTTATCAAGTAGGTTTTGTTTTATAAACTGTGGTGCACATGTGTTTGGTGTGTATAGATTTATGATTATGATGTCCTCATTTTGGATTGTTCTCTTGATGAATAAGAAGTGGCCTTCTTTGTTCTTTTGGATTACTTTTGTTTTGAAGTCTATTTTATTATATATTAATATAGCAATACCTCTTGTTTCTTATTTCCATTTTCTTGGAATATCATTTTTTTTTTTTTTTTGGTTTTTCGAGGTAGGGTCTCACTCTAGCCCAGGCTGACCTGGAATTCACTATGGAGTCTCAGGGTGGCCTCGAACTCACGGCATCCTCCTACCTCTGCCTCCCGAGTGCTGGGATTAAAGGCGTGCGCCACCACGCCCGGCTTTTTGGAATATCATTTTCCATCCTTTCATCCTGAGAAGGTGTCTGTCATCAGTAGTGAGGTGGGTTTCTTGAAGACAGCAGATAGAAGGGTGTATTACTTTTTTTATCCACCCTGTTAACTTGTGTTTTTTGATGGGTGAGTTAAGACCATTAATGTTTAAGGTTATAACTGTGAGATTCCATTGTATCCATGCCATGGTGGGGTGCTTTATGGGGTTTGGTGTTTTCTTGTGTTTTGTATTTTGTCAAGCCTGCTCTAGTTTGGGTTATTGTGTTCTTCTTGTAGGCTCTTGAGATTGGTTGTTTGACTCTTCTGTGTGGAGTGTTCCCTGAAGTATTCTCTGTAGGTTTGGCTTTGTGTTCATATAATCATAGAGTTGACTTTTTTCATCTATTATGAGGGATACTTTCACTGGGTACAGTAGCTTGGGTGGAAGCCTTAGATTTTTAGACTTTGCAGTGTTCCATTCCAGGCCCTGATGGCTTTCAGGTTTCCATTGAGAAAACTGAGGTAATTCTGATGGAATTGCCTTTGTATGTAGTGAACTGTTTCTCTCTTGCTGCTTTTAGCACTCTCCCTTTGTTTTCATTGTTAAGAAAGTTTTAACTATGATGTGACTTGGAGAGTTTCTTCTTTGGTCCTGTCTGGTGTTCTGTGAGCTTCTTCTATCTCTATGGACCTTTCTTTTGTGAGATTGAGAAATTTTTCTTCAATTATTTTATTGAAATATTTTCTATGCCTCTGGCCTGGATTTCTTCTCCTTCTGATATCCCCATGATCCAGATGTTTAGTCTTTTTTGTATATCCCACAGTTCCCTCATATTTTGTTTGCATGATTTTTTGAACTTAGCAAAGTTTTGGGCCTCCTTATCAATTTCTTCTGTCTTGTCTTCCAGCTCAGAGGTTCAGTCTTCCACATGCCTAACTCTGTTAGTGAGGGGTTTTAGGGAGGTTTTTTAAAGCTCTATTTGATTTCAGATATAATAACATGCCCATTTATGTGGTACTGGAGATTTAACCCAGGTCTTTAGACATGTTAAGCAAGCACTCTAACAATTCAGCTACAACCCTACTCCCCTGCAACTTATGCTTTTTGACAAAACATGTGTGCCCAGACACATGTGAACATGTATACACACATGAACACATACCACACAATACATATGAAAATACTCTAAACTAGTGCAAAGATAAATCACAAACTAGAGAAATATTTTCAGTTTATCTATATAATGAAAGACTTGTACATGCAATATATAAAAAGTTATCAAAACTCAGTAATAAGAAAAAAACAAGATTAACAAGTCTTCATCACATATTTTACCAAAGATACAGAGATTGCAACTGAGCACAGAGAAAGATTCTAGAAATTGAGCTGGGGTGATGGCTCAGTATTTAAAGGCATTTTCTTGCAAAGCTTGCTGGTCTTGATTCAATTCCTCAGTAACAATATAAAGCCATATGTAAAAATTAGTGGATGGGTTTGGAGCTCATTTGCAGCAGCAAGAGGCCCTGGTATGCCCCCCCGACAAAAATAAAAAATTTAAATATGCTAGATATTATTAAAGATATGGAAATTAAAAACACAACAAATCAAGCTGGGTGTGGTAGTGCACGCCTTTAATCCCAGCACTCGGGAGGCAGAGGTAGGAGGATCATTTTGAGTTCGAGGTCACCCTGAGACTACAGAGTAAATTCCAGGTCAGCCTGAGCTACAGTGAGACCCTACCTTGAAAAGCCAAAAAAAAAAAAAAATCACTATGTGCTTGTTAAAAATGGATAAAAACAAGCAGATAACACCAAATATTGATGAGGATGTGTATGAACTGGTGAACATTTACAATGGCATAATCCCTTTTGAAAGGGTTTGATAGTTCCTTTAAACACTGGACATCTCCACCCACTCCTAGGTATACCCAAGAGAAATAAAAGCATGTCTCCACAGATATTTACAACTGAGAATTCAGCAGGTTTACTTGTAATAGGAAACAACCCAGATGTTCATTGATATATGAATGGATAAGCACATTATGATATATCCATACAATGGAATTCCACTTAGCAATGAAAAGGAACTAATGGCATACCTTACAACATGGATGAACCATAAAATAATTATACATCATAGTGTCAAAATGAGTATATATTGTAGAATTCCAATTATATGAAATTCTTGATGCCTAGGGAGGGGAAAGGGTATAAGAACAATTACCAAAAGACAAGAGAAAAACCTTTTAGGATGGTAGCAAGATGCTACAAGTATATACAATGTCAAAAATATCTAATCTGGGGGCTGGAGAGATGGCTTAGCAGTTACGGTGCTTGCCTGCAAAGCCTAAGGACCCAGATGTAGTGGTTTGATTCAGGTGTCCCCCATAAACTTATGTATTCTAAATGCTAGGTCCCAGTTGATAGAGATTTGGGAACAATGCCTTCAGGAAGCAGTGTATTGTTGGGGGAAGACTTATGGGTGTTCTAGCCAGTTTCCCCTTGTCAGTGCTTGGCACACTCTCCTGTTGCTATTGTCCACCTTATGTTGGCCAGGGGATGATGTCCACCCTCTGCTCATGCCATCATTTTCCCTACCATTATGGAGCTTCCCCTCGAGTCTGTAAGCCAAAATAAACCTTTTTCCCAAACGCTGCTCTTGGTCGGGTGATTTCTACCAGCAATGTGAACCTGATTGCAACAGTATGGTTGGTACCGAGATTGGCATTGCTGCTAGACTCCTAACTGTGTGGCTTTGGCCTTTGGAGCTGATTTTCAAGAGGACTATGGAAGGATTTGAAACCTTGGCCTAAGAGATACCTTACAGTGCTGTAAATACAGCTTGATGGACTATTTTGGTCAAAGTTGAAAGACCTGAATGTAGTAAGAACTAAGGACTGTGAGGTTTGTTTGGCTTATGAGGGTGAGACAGAGCTTTGCCTGAACTGGGCTAGGAGCAGTTTGCATGAGAGACCTGCAGATGTACCCATATCCTGAGAATTTGTGCAGGTTTGCATTGCATAGAAATGGACTGGTGTGAGCAGAAGGATATGGCACAGGAAAAAAAAAATGAAATCTTTGGGCATAAACTGGTGCCCATTCACCTGCAATTGTTTGAGAGATTACAACCATTGAGATTGGGCCAGCTAGCCTGCACTGGGGCAACAGAAAGAATGTAGACCATATTGAAGGGACCTGAGTGCTCAAGGACTGTCCTGTTCTTCAAAGTTTGCTTCATTCTCCCCTGCATTAACAAATTGGCACTCTACCCTGGTATTGTGGAGTATAATAAATGCAGAAAAAAGAAGGTCATTGGATTTGCAACACAGTCTTGTGTTTTGGAAATGACCATGGGCAGTGTGAAGCATGTTTGCTGGACACATGCATGGAGACCCAATGGAATTGTGAGGATGAACTGTGGGTTGCAGTGGAGACCCAGTGGAGATGCCATGACCATGAGATGGCTACCAAGGACAGCTGCCAGCCCCAGATGAAGTTTTCAAGGACTGTGAGTAGCCTAGCTGGAGGGGCAGAATTGGAACTCCAGAGACTTGTTGCTGGTTAGAATTCTTGGACTTGGAGTTGTCACTGACTAGAGTTGTTTGACTTGGAGCTACAGAGTTTGATGTTTGCCCTGTTTAAACCTTGTATTGGCTGAATATTTCTTTGCTATGCCCAATGCCATCTTTTGCAGTGTGAGTGTTAATTCTGGCCATTATGGGTTTTTTTTTGAGGTTATTTTTTGGTATTATGGCTCAGTTAAAAGACCATGGATTATGAGGATATTTGAACAGCATTGGAATTGATAAAAACTATGGGGACTTTTTAAAATATTTTAAATTTTGTTCATTTTTATTTATTTATTTGAGAGTGACAGAGGCAGATAGGGAGAGAGAGAGAGAAAATGGGCATGCCAGGGCTTCCAGCCACTGCAAACGAACTCCAGACGCGTGCGCCCCCTTGTGCATCTGGCTAACGTGGGTCCTGGAGAATGGAGCCTTGAACCGGGGTCCTTAGGCTTCACAGGTAAGCGCTTAACCGCTAAGCCATCTCTCCAGCCCCTGTGGGGACTTTTTAAAAGTTGGGTGAATGCATTGCATTTTACTTCATGTATGGTTATCAGTTTATGGGGACCAGGGATGGAATGTGGTGATTTGATTCAGGTGTCCCCTATAAACCTATGTGTTCTGAATGCTAGGTTCCCAGCTGATGAAGATTTGGGAATTAATGCCTTCTGGAGCCAGTGTATTGCTGGGGGCAGGCTTATGGGTGTTATAGCCAGTTTTCCCTTGCCAGTGTTTGGCACACTGTCCTGTTACTATTGTCCACCTTATATTGGCCAGGGGTTGATGTCCACTCTCTGCTCATACCATCATTTTCCCTACCATTATGGAGCTTCCCCTCGAGTCTGCAAGCCAAAATAATTTTTTTTCCCAAAAGTTGCTCTTGGTAGGGTGATTTCGGCCAGCAATGAAAACCTGACTACAACACCAGGTTTGATTTTGCAGTACCTATGTAAGCTACATGCACAAGGTGGCACATACATCTGGAGTTTGTTTACAGTGGCTGAAGGCTCTGGGGCACCCATTTTATCTATCTATCTATCTATCTATCTATCTATCTATCTATCTATCTATGTATCTATTTATCTATCTATCTATCCTATCTCTCTTTGTAATCTATCATGTATCTATCTATCTTCCTCTTTATCTTTCCCTCCCTCTCACTCTCAAATAAATAAATAAAATATTTTTTAAAATATCAAATTTGAGGGCTGGAGAGATGGCTTAGCAGTTAAGGCACTTGCCTACAAAGCCAAAGCACCCAGGCTCAGCCCTTCAGGACCCATGTAAGCCAGATGCACAAGGTGATGCATGTGCCTGGAGTTTGTTTGCAGTGGCTGGATGCCCTGGCACACCCATTCTCTCTCTCTCTCTCTCTTTCTCCCTCTCTCTCTAATAAATAAATAAAAATATTTTTAAAATATATTTATAAAAATTTTTAAGTATCAAATTTGGGGCTAGATAGATGGGTTAGTAGTTAAGGCACTTGCCTGCAAAGCCTAAGGACTCATGTTCCACTCTCCAGGTCCCACATAAGCCAGACGCATAAGGTGATGCAAGCACACAAGGTTGCACATGCGAACAAGATGACACACATGTCTGGAGTTTGATTTCTGTGGCTGAAGGCCCTGCCATGCCAATTCTCTCTCATAAAAAATATCAAATTTCATACCTCAGAATATACAGTTTATTATGTGTTATTTAAGGCGGGACTGTAAAATTTGTTTGGAAAATTAAATAATACTGACAGGGCTCGGGATATGGCTCATTTGGAAGAATACTTGCCATGCAAGCATGAGTCTGGTTCCTCAACACTCATGTAAATGCTAGGTGGCCATAGTGGTATGTCTGTGGTCTTATGATCAGGAGGCAGAAACAGTGGATCCCCGGAGCAAGCCTTCTAGCTTAACTAGCTAAATCAGTGAGCTCTGGGTTCCACTAAGAGACCCTAACTCAATAAACAATGTGGAGAGAAATTGAGGAAGATACCTGATGTCAACCTCTAGTTTCCACATATGCGCACGCACACATGTTCACACATTCCCCCAACATGTACAAACAAACACACATATTCAAATGCATGTATGCTACACATATATATACATCCAAAAATTAAATACTGGCTCATAATTATGGTGTCATGTGGGTGGAAGGAAGAGAAAGTGGTTGACTCTAATACCTTCATAGTGGAGAGAAGGGTACATTGTTTCTTATAACCATTTGAAGTATGATTATATTCAAGAGAACAAAATACTGGGGCTGGGGAGGTCTCAGTAGGTAAGAGCACTTGCCACACAAGCGCAAGGGTCCGAGAGGAGCCTGACTTGCCCTTAGTTCAATTCTCCAGCACTCACATAAATAGCCGGGCATGGCCACACATGCCTGTAATGCTAGTTCTGTGGGAATCAGAGATTGGAAATTGCTGAGGCTTACCGGTCAGCCAGTCTGACCAAAAACAGCAGCTCTGGCTTTACTGAAATACTCTGTCACAAAGAAACAAGTGGAAGAATGATAGAAGGAGGACATCTGATGGTCTTCTCTGGTCTCCATACATGCACACATAGGTGTGTGCTTCTGCACACACATGTGAATATACTACACATATGCATCACACCACATATACTACACATGCACACATACATGCATGGGAAAAAAGAATAAAATACAAACAGTAAGTTTGTGGAAATTGAAAAATGTTTGTTGCTGATTTATTTGGCCTACAACAATTTAAAAGTTGTATGTTTCTATGAGGATAGGGCTTCAGACTCTTGTGCACTTAGCTGGTGGTGACAAGTTTGCTGTACAACTGGCCCTCATTCCATGCTTCCCTGTAGTGATTTGTTGGTGCATGTTGTCACCTATGTATGTTTTCATCATCCAGTGAAAATTTATTTGTTTTCCTTTGGTTGTTTTGAAACTTGAGCTATGATCAATTATAATTTCTTCTTGATAGAGTCATCTGTTGAATATGGGGCCAGTAGAAAATTCTCCCATGCCAGGCATGGTGGTGCACGCCTTTAATCCCAGCACTTGGGAGGCAAAGGTAGGAGGATTATTGCGACTACAAGGCCACTCTGAGACTACATAGTGAGTACCAGGTCAGCCTGGACTAGAGTGAAACCCTACCTCAAAAAAACAAACAAAAAAAACCTTCTTCCATGTAATCGCTTAGTTAGTGCCTTTCTCCTTCTCTCCCTCTCCATGAGCTGCCCTTGTCTCTCTTCTTTCCCTCTACCACCTCTTTTCTGCAGTCGTTGGATTTCTAGAGGAGGTTGGGTAGGTCAGCTCAGGGCCACAGATTCTTTGTTCATTGCTTCACCATACCTTTTTCATACTATGCCTTTGTGGTGACCCCAGAATATCTGGTGTAGCTCCAGCATGCACTAGTTTTGAAAATGTCTTACTCATGTTATGTCAAGCAGTTTGGGCTCTCATGGGACTCTAACATGTATAGATTGCCTTATAATTGATATTTGTGGTTGTTTGGAATGACAACAGATTCTTTCACCTGTTAATACCCTCCATACCTGCCCTACATCCTGAAAATTCTGGTAAACTGGATTCTTTGGCTTATATATTTCCTCCTCGGAACCCTGAAGCTTTAGTTGAGATAATATTAATACACAAACAAAATTATATAAATGTGGTTCTAATTAAAGCTAGGGGCCTTGTTTTAATAAAGCTTAGAAATCAGTGGAACTTCAGAACTGGAATGATCAAAATGTCTTCAATCAACAGGAAGTCAGTCTGCTTCTTTCTGGAAGCTGGCATGTGTCCCAATCTGTTTTCCATTGCTATAACAAAATATCATAGACTGGGTAATTTATAAAGGAAACAAGTATGTTGTGGCTCACCACCTGGAGGCCAGAAAGTCTAAGAGCAGATCATTGGCATCTGATTGGCATCTGAGAAGGTTCTCATGCTGTATCATATTGTTGTAGAAAGCCAAATGAGTCACGTGCCAAGAAAGGAAGCAAGAACACAGAGGAAACTGTCCTTGCTTTTATAACTGCCTGTTCATACAACCACTAACCTCCTCCCACAAGAACTCACTCACTCCTGCAAGAACAGCCTAATCTCTTCATGAGAGGAGAGCTTCCAAGATCCAAACACCTCATAAAAGTCCCACCACCTCTCAACACTGTTACTCTGGGGACCAAATTTCAAAATGAATTTTGGAGGAGAGAAATTATAATCAAACACAGCAGCATGACTCACACCAAGCTATTGAGTGTTCCTGCAGGACAGAAAAAGCTAGTCTTACATCGCCTAGAAAAGCAAAGCAGATTTGCAAACCTCATGAAAGATTCAGGAAGGAATCTATATTGTATCACTGGACTTCTACTTTTTAAGAAAACCATGAAATGGATGCTAAGAGGGTTCGTGCTCAAAATATAAAAAGTCCAAGTATGGTAAGTTTGCCAATATTATGACTTTTAACACAAAAAAATGTGAAGTGAAAGATGTTGAAATTATTTATGATTTCAGCTAGAGATTTGGCAGGCTTTAGTTCATATCTTGATAAATCATCCAAACACCAAGCAGCAGTGGTGTTTAACTAAGACAGAACTAGAATTAATTGGGCAATGTCATCCAAAGTGTGTATCACTAATTCTTAATGGCATCACATTATTTTCCCTGACAGAGACATTTAATATCATGGAAGAGTAATATATTAGGAAATAAGTGCTATTGCACTATCATACCTCTGAGTGTCATATAGACCACATTGATATCTTTCTGCTTTTGTCAGTTACTATGTGTCCCTCTTGAAGCTGTCACCTTTTGTCCAATGTAATAGACCAAAAGTTATCATAAATAGCTTTTCTACTGGTACAAGGCCATGTATCCATTAAATAAATGCTTATTAAATTGATCCAATAACAGGGACTTTCTTAGAAATTTTCCAATCTCTATCATGAGAGGCAACAGAGTGTACTGGTTAAGAGCTATCTTGATTTGGGTTCCTCAAAAGCAGACCCTGAGATATGAACTTAGGTGGAAACAATGTAGGTATCATCAATGCCAGGAAATTCTATGGGAAGTTGGGCGTATTACATAAAGAAGGTAGAAAAGCCAACACAGCAAATTAAGATCAGGTTACCTCTGGTGGGTAACTGAGGTCCCAACCAGCTCTGGACGCTATAGAAAACTTTGTGAATCAAACATACAAATCTTCCAGGTGAGGGGTGAGGAATCTGGACTCTTTGTTTCCCAATATCTGTTTGTTTGGGGGATTTTCATTGCCATGAGGTAAAATTCCTGTGACGTGGTGGCTGTCATTACCCGCACAATGTGGGGCCCATCAACACTGAATAATGTAAGGATGGTGGAGGGTGCAAAAAGATATCAAAATAGAATACTGAGAAGCTGGAAAGAAGAAGGGGTTAAGTGAAAGTGGGAGATGGGAGGGGGCAACAAAAGATGGCAATGGGAGGGGATTATGATCAAAATATATTCTGTACATGCATGAAAATTGTTAATGAAATGGGTTTTTTTAATATTCTATTTTTATTTATTTATTAGATAGAGAGCAAGAGAGAAAGAATGGGCATGCCAGGGCATCTGGCCACTGCAAATGAACTCCAGACATATGTGCCACCATGTGCATCTGGCTTACATAGGAACTGGGGAGTTGAACCTGGGTCCTTAGGCTTTGCAGGCAAGTGCCTTAGCAAGTGCTAAGGCATCTCTCCAGCCTGTGAAAGGTTTTAAAAAATCTCTGTGTGAGAACTGGGATGATGGCCCAGCAGGTTAGATTCATAAGCATGAGTATCTGAGTTCAGTTCCCATCATCATGTGAAAGGCCAGCATGGCCCCTGAGGTGGGCAGAAACAGGAGAATCACTGGGGCTCATTGGTCTGCTAATCTGACTGGAAAACTGCAGCCCCAGGTTCAGTAAGCACCTCATTCTCCAGGACACAAAGCTCCACAGTGGAAATGTGATAGAGGGGGACATCTGATGTTTGCTCTGGCCTCTGCACAAATATGCACAGGGCACATACACATGCAACACTAACACACACACAGTAATCACCTGTGCATAGGTCAAACAGAGGCCAATAGCCAGAGAAGGTTCTTCAGAAGAAATATACATGATTGAGGACATGTCTGCAGTTGGGTGGGCTAAGTGGATATGTATGAGGCAATGTCAGCATCAGCCCCAAGCATTTTGAATCAAGACAAATATATCCCAGCACTAAGTACACACAAAGGCAAAGACAGAAGCGCAAAGCCTCACTCTGAAATTTATGTACTGTTTAGTCTTGGGCACGTTAATCTCTTCATGCTTTGATGGTATCAGCTGGGAGGATACTAGTCCCATCCACCCAAAGGCTGCTCTGCATCCAGGGGCTTTGGGGATGCTTAAGGACACATTGAGAAGTTGGACAGTAAGCAGAGTAACCATAATAACCATAGTAAACCATTGATCTTCTGCCCTATAAAAATACTTGCTCAGTGTGGCTGATGAAGATTACAGGGTTGATCCATGTCCCCTAAACTACCTCTCTGAAGCTGTCAGTGTACCTGCCTTTTAGAAATGGTATGTAAGGAAGGTCTTCATTTAAAAAAAAAAAAAAAGGCCCCATTGTCCGGCGGATTGCTCTCCTACTCATAGACCACTGCTTTCAGGAAAAAAGGATGACATTTTTGCAAACAAGGCAGCTTTAACCTCTGAACCGTCTCTCTAGCCAAGGATCACATTGTTTTGAGGGGGAGGGTTCGAGGTAGGGTCTCTCTCTAGCCCAGGCTGACCTGGAATTCACTATGTAGTCTCAGGGTGACCTCAAACTCACGGCGACCCTACTACCTCTACCTCCCAAGTGCTAGGATTAAAGATGTGTGCCACCACACCCAGCTAAGGAATACTTTTTTTTTTTTGGTTTTCCAAGGTAGGGTTTCACTCTAGCTCAGGCTGACCTGAAATTCACCATGTAATCTCAGGGTGGCCTCGAACTCATAGCGATCCTCCTACTTCTGCCTCCCAAGTGCTGGGATTAAAGGCGTGTGCCACCATGCCCGGCTAAGGATAACATTTTGTTTGTTTGTTTTTTGTTTGGTTTTGGTTTTTCAAGGTAGGGTCTCACTCTAGCCCAGGCTGACCTGGAATTCACTATGTAGTCTCAGGGTGGCCTCGAACTCACAGAGAAGGGATAACATTTTTAACATGGGGTACAATATTCTAAAAAGCCCAGACCCTCCCTAGTGCCAAACTTTCTTGCTTGCTATGATCTTGTTACTCCCCTTGTTTGTGCTGTGCTTTGGTCTGCCAGAGGATCTTTGCTTATGTAGTCCCTCCAGGAAAGCTCCTCAGCCCTCAACTCCATAGGCTAACCTTGTATCATTAGGACCAACCTTCTATAGGGCAAGATTCTCCTCTTCTCCCTGTTTGGGCTAACAATACCCCCACCCTACTATCACCACCACCCATCACTAATGACCCCAGTGGTAGAGAACTGATTTCCAAGTCCTTGTCATTCTTATACTAAGGAGTGAAGATGCTGGCCATGAGGCCTTCTTGGGATGGAGAAGGAAGACTATTTGTTCACTCCTATAGCAATAAGAACAAACTATGTTGCAGTTACCTTCTTGTTGCTGGGACAAAGCATCTGCCAGAAGCAGCTTGTGAGAGGAAAGGGTTTATTTCAGCTTGCAGTTTTGAGGGGAGCCTTCATCGTGGCAGGGAAAGCATGGAATGAGCAAGAAAGCAGGGGAAGGAAGTAATCCAAGTAGGCTGGTTGGCATTAGCAAGCTGAGTTAATAAACCTCAAGGTGTCCCACCCACCCCAGTGATGCACCTCCTCCAGCAAAGCTCTACTTCCCAAACTACCACCACCAGGAAATTGAGTATTGAAGCAGGATTTGGGGGTTCAGGAGAGGGCCCCAAGTTTATGCACCTCCATTTAGAGTCCTGTCCTCTTTTTATCAAAGAATTGAAAAAGCCAGACTCAAGAAGTATAACTTATGAATTGTTGAGTTTATTTAGGGAGAAATTACAAATTGTAGGGTATATTTAAAGAAAACTGGGATTTGGGAAGAAGACTAGAGCAGTCATAAGCATGTGGGAAGTAGGACACACGCACCCATGTGGAAAACACAGCACAGTCCATGAGATTCATTCAAGAGAAATGGCTGGGGCAGAGCCATAAACACATGGAGGATAGAACCCAGGTGCTGATGTAGGAAGATTTAGAAAAGACACATAGCTCTGCCCTGAGCTTCCCCATGGAAGAAAGTGAAGAGGGCAAATGGAGGTAGCTTAAGAAAGAAGAGCAGAGAGAAAACATCAGAGCAGAGACCAAGAAATTTAGAGGAGAAATGAGTAGTAAAGAGAGTTATGCTCATGGTTACCCTGAGATTAGAGAAATTACACAGGCTTACAGTTGGAGAAAGCACCCACATGGTATATCTAGACTGTAAGAGAAATACCCATGTGGTAGATTCAGAGGCCAGAGGAAAATTATGCATGTAATTAAAGTGAGAAGTTACCCCAAAGTATAAAGCAGAGGCAAACCACTTAGATCAAGAAGCACTATTCTGCTCCCCCTCCCCCCCAGCTTGGCCAGACAAATGTGTGTCCCTGTGACCAGAGCAAGAAGAGGCAGAGAGAGACAAAGAAAGCTGAAAGTAGCCTCTATAGTGGATTGAAAAATGTATTCTTTCATCAGATTCAGGTATGCAAAGGGAAGACCTGATTGGTAGATTTGAAGGGGCAGGCTTCAGGGCCAGCCCACCTGAGTAGTGAAGGCTGCCTCTCTAGGTAGCATGCTAGACTGTGGGCAGCAGGGGGCACTACAGCCATTGTAGATCAGTACTGATGAGACACCAGTTCCTTCCTGCCCAAGAGTTCCATTCATGCCAAGGTGAAGTGGCATAGCTTTTCTCAAGCTAGATTTCTCCTATGTCTTCTTCAGTATAAGGCTTAATCACAAGTATATAAGGTTATGGGGGACATTTCACATTCAAACCACCACACTGTCTTTTGCCATAATTATCACCAAAAACTGGGTCCACAGTCTTTCCCTTATCCATTTATTAGTAGTGTAGGAAAACATTCTTTAATTCTCAAAATTCCTCTTGCACTCTTTCCTCTTTCTTTCTTTCTTTCTTTCTTTCTTTCTTTCTTTCTTTCTTTCTTTCTTTCCTTTCTTCTTTCTTTCTTGGAAACAGGCTCTTGTATAACCCAGGCTGCCCTCAAATGCACTATGTAGAAGAGGCAGGCCTTGAACTCCTGATCTCCCTGTCTCTACCTCCAAGTGCTGGGATTACAAGCATGTACCACCACACATGGCCACATGCATTATCTTTATAAGACATTAATTACCATACTTCGTTTCAGTGAAGGATGCCATAATCTGCTTTGGCACAAGGTTTTCTGGGTAACCTTTCAATGAGATAGCTTAGTAATGTTGCCTCTTATTTAAGTTCATTCAGAACAAAATACAAAACTGTACTACCAAGTTCTCTGAACACTACCCAGAAATACTAGTGAGAAACAGAAGACATTATATAGAAACACACTAAGGTGTTTTTTTTTTTTTAATTCTGTATTCAAAAGTATCTCCTAAGAACCCCTACAGTGTAACTCACTCTCTAACACTTCACTGGCAATCACCAACAATGTGATTTTTAAAAATACATTATCATTGGCAGTTCATGTTGTGCACTTCCCACACCAACCTCATAATAGGGCTCCTTCCTCTGGAAAGATGAAGTGTAAAGAGAGAAGGGTTACCATTTTCTATCTTTCAGGATTTGAGAGTAAAAACTATTTTTCCTCAAAGAAAAAAGTTTATGAGAAGACCACAGAGTCCTGATGAATCTTAGCAGATCTCCATGGGGCAATCAATCACACAGATTCCTAGCCATGGTAGTAGAGTAGGGCATCAGTGTAGTCACAGTCCTTTGCAACCAATTGTCATAGCTATGCATACTGGAGGAGTATGCAGACATCTCACCTTGGGATCTCATCTCAGTATGAAAACATTTAACCAGGAATTGCATCCCAGTATGCAAACATCTAACTAGGGATCTCATCTGAGTATACAGACATCTAACCAGGGGATCTCATATAAGTATGCAGATGTCTCAACAAATAAGGTGGAAAGTGATGGGAGACACACTATGTTGACCTCTGCCCATATGCATGTGCACATGTTCATGCACACACACACATGCAGTACACACACACATATGAATATAGCATGTACACACATGTACCCACACACATACATACTCAAGAACTGTCTATCTAGAAACTGATAGTACCTAGATACATAGCTTCTCTCAAACCCCTTCAAGGCTAAAGGCACATAGATTTGCTTTTTCAAACCTTTAGTCACCTTGGATTTCAAGAACAGCAAGCACATCTAGGCAGGACAGAAAGTTCAAAGAACAATTGTTTATAATAGAGAGGCTATCCTAAAGACTAGGAAGAAACCAAATTAACCCCCTCAGGTACAGAAAGCTATTAAAAGATTAACAATTGATCACCCTGTAACAGTTTTTAGGGCTTACAATTCAATAGAGAACTTACAGTATGTTTGCCAGTCACAAAATGGACCTGGTATTCGTGAACTCAGAATGGCTGACACTACTTACACAAAATCTGAATAATAGGAGGAAAAAATGATAACACTGAAATATAAAAGAGACTAATTGGAAAGAAGAAGGGATTCAACTGAAGGGAGATTTGGGAGAGGAAAGGAGGAAGATTGTGGGAGGAGATTATGATCCTGGTATATTGTCTATATTTATGGAAATTGTCAATAAAAGGCTTTTTTAAAGCATCATTTAACATAATTTTCAGTTTCAGTATCTGTTGCAGTCAGGTTCACATTGCTAGCAGAAATCACCTGACCAAGAGCAGCTTTGGGAAAAAAAGAGTTTATTTTGGCTTACAGACTTGAGGGGAAGCTCCACAATGGCAGGGGGAAACGATGGTATGAGCAGAGGGTGGCTATCACTCCCTGTGGACAACAGGAACTGGAGAGTCTGCCAAACACTAGCAAGGGGAAACTGGCTATAATACCCATAAGCCCATCCCAACAATAAACTGCCTCCAGGAGGCTTTGATTTCCAAATCTCTATCAGCTGGGAACCTAGCATTCAGAACACCTAAGCTTATGGGGACACCTGAATCAAACCACCACTGTATCCTTGGAAATGATGCTGTCTATTCTAGCCAAATTCTCCCCCATGTTTGTTTTTGGCATTAGTCACTAATATCTTACCTGTTCTACAGGTATTGAAAAGCACTCCCCCCTTCTTTTGGCTCTTACATCCTTTCCACCACCTATTCTGGAATGGTCTGTGAACTTGGAGGGTATGAGAGAGATTTCTCACATAGTGCTGAACATTGGCCAGAGGATCTGGACTGGAGCCAACACTAAAATAGGAATATATATGAAATCTATGGTAATCTCTCCGACCCCTATGGGCCCAGCCAGTGAAATGATTTGTAGCTCATGATTATAACCTATCATCACATTCATCTTTCATTTTCTACTTCTCCTTTTCTAATAGGAATTTTTACCAAAAAACTTGCAAATATTTCAAACACTACATTTATATTTTGACACTCTCATCCCCCTGTCTCTCTCATCAGATCACATTGTAATTTAGAGATTTTTTTTGTCATAGTTCTCATCTCTAGAGACAAAGACATGCAAACCCAACCTAGGTTTAGACATACTCATATTCCCTCCCTTTGGTGTGATGCATGGGTGAACTATAGTGACATTCAATGGGTCAGAAGCATAGCAGACAAGTTTTAGACTAATTTTGTTATTCTTTTGTTGTTGTGTGTTTGTATGTATGGTGTATATGTTCATGTGTGTGGTGGTGTGCATGCATGTACATGCACGTGGGGGCCAGATATTGGCATCAGGTGTCTTTTTCAATCACTGTCCACCTTATTTTGTCTGTGTGTAGGATGTGTGTGTGTGTGTGTGTGTGTGTGTGTATGGTGTATGTATATGTTTGTGCAGATATGCTCACATGCATGAAGGCCAGAGAATTTTCAGTGGCCTTCATCTCTTGTTCATCTGTATATTTCTTTGTGACAGAGTTTCTCTTTGAAGATGGAGCTGTGGTTTTCATGAGCCCCAACAATTCCCCATCTATGCTCCCAACTGGACTGGGGTTGCAGAGATGTGTGCCCATACCCAGCTGTTTGTGGGTTCTGGGGCATCAAACTCAGGTGGTCCTTATGCTGGTGGCTAAGCCATCTTAAAGCCCTCTAGCTTATTTTGGAGTAGGGTCTCTTACTGCAGCTGAATCTCACTGATTAAGCTAAATTATCTACTAAGGAAGCCCAGAGATCCTCCTGACTCTATACCCCCAGAGCTGGGATTACAGGTGCCTGCTGCAATACCTGACTTTTATGTGGGTGCTGGGGATCCAAACTCAGGTCTTCATGCTTGCGAAGTAGGCACTTCACTGTCTAAGACATATCCTCAGTCCTAATTTTCTTATTCTTAGGAAATTCTGTTGAGAGCTTAAAGTCTGTGTGATTATATTTTATATGTTAGGAGTAGGTAAAGCAATAGAATTTGAAAAGTCAAAAACCCCATAAAAATCATTTAATAGGGCTGGGGAGATAACTCAATGAAAGCACTTGCCATACAAGCCAGAGTACCTGAGTTTTGATCCCCAAAAGCCACATAAAGCTGGTAGTGGTAACACTAACATCTGTAATCCCAGTGCACCTAGGGTGAGAAGGAAAGTGGAGACAGGAGCATTCCTGGAAGCTTATGGATGAACTAACCTGGCAAATGTAGCAATGGCGGAAAGAATGTAAGAGCCACAGGAAGGGTAGGACTCCTTACAATGTGCTCCCCCCAGACACAAAATAGCCTGGATATCCATGACCTCACAGTGCCTGGCACTACCTACACAAGACCATCATAATAGGAGGAAAAGATCATGGCATCAAAATAAGAGAGAGACTGATTGATGATGGGGAGGGGATATGATGGAGAATGGAGTTTCAAAGGGGAAAGTGGGGGGAGGGAGGGTATTACCATGGGATATTTTTTATAATCATGGAAGTTGTTAATTTAAAAAAATTGAAAAAAGAAAAAAATTAGCAGAGAAAAGAAATCAAACTCTGCTTCAAACCACATAGAAGATGAGACCTGACAGTGGAAGTCGTCCTCTGACACTCATATGTGTGCTGTGGCACATGCATACCAGCACTCACATATGTAAACACTTGCTTACACACATCAGAAAATCATTTTGTTGTAGTCAGGTTCGCATTGCTGGCAGAAATCACCCAACCAAAAGCAACTTGTGGGAAAACAAAAGTGGTTTATTTTGGCTTACAGGCTCAAGGGTGAAGCTTCATGATGGAGGGAAAACAATGACATGAGAGAGGGTGGACTTAAGCCCCTGGCCAACATAACGTGGACAATAGGAACAGGAGGGTGTGCCAAACATTGGCAAGGGGCCACTGGCTATAATACCCATAAGCCCACCCCCAACAACACACTGCCTCAAGCTTTAATTTCCAATCGCCATCAGCTGGGGAACCTAGCATCCAAAACATCTAAGTTTATGGGGGACACCTGAATCAAACTACCACACATTTATTGACATGTTTCATTGTACACATAAGAGAAATGAAAGCTTAAAGAGTTCCTGGGCTGTGTAGATAGTAGCAGAATCAGGAATCGTTTTGGCTTTCCCTTTAGTGGGTAGGGATTTAGTGGCTTTCCCAAACTTGACATTGTAGCATCTCCTTATCAAGACATTGAGCAAAAGGAACTTCTATTGACTACACAGATCCCTTTACTTTCCATGAACTATTTATAGGTCAGCCTGTAATGGTGGGAAATGTATACCAAAACCCAGACTTGTACTTGAGCTATGCACAAAATGGTATTGCAGAGATAGTTTAAATCCAATTTGCAGAAGAGCTAATCAGAGAAGGGTTTATTCATCTCACTCAAAAGTGTAGGGACAGAGTACCAGGATGTGGCTAACAGTCACAATGAGCTACTGATCAGAGAGACCTACAAGGTCTCCCAAAACAAGACAGACTTCTGTCAGAGCACTTGATTACCCACCAGAAGTTAATGGTAAGACTACTCTGAAAACACCATATGCTGTCAGCATAGAGAGACCTGGCTAGAATCTGGAAGAGATCCAGTCCCCAGACAGTCTAGCTAGTGCTAAAAGATGCTACATTAGCTACTAGGGGAAAGTGGACAACAACTGTTCAAGCAACTTGAGGTCTAGGCTACTCAGAAGCAAACAACCTGACATGATGCTCACATAGTGCAATAGTGGCACACAGCCATGGTGGGTAACCAAACTGCTCTTGGATTGGCTAACAGATCTGCTTAGTGGAAAGGAACCTATATCTGGAACTGGGAAACAAGTCAGAATTATATCTAGATAATGATTTTGCTTTCCAATATTAAGCTCCCACTAATCTTGGGCTAGAAGAGGGTCTACACCCATTATATTCCCTCTAAATTAATAATGCTTATTCCAGTTAACCGGTGCTGATTTCATTCTCCATTGGAGAATCTGCTTCTCTTTTTCAGACAGGAGCGGGACCTGAGGAGATAAATGACCCAGTGCACTTCACCCTGGCCCCCGATGAAACCACAGAGGAACTGGTGAAATGAGCAAGAGTCCTGCTTTCTTGGTGAACCTATATCAGCACAAGGGTGAAGGAGATAGACACTGAGGACACTCAACACCTACCAAAGCAGAGATCCAGAAGCTCCTAAGAGCCCATCACTGAGGTAGACTTAAAACACACCCAACATGGCTCAGGGAATTTTGCAGAAGAGGGGGCAGAAATATTGTTAGAGCCATAAGTTGGGACATTATGCACAGAGACATTGCTTCCACCCCATAACTGATGGCTGCCCCCACAATGCATGACTCACAATCCCCATGGGGATGACCTGCATCCCCAATGAGGAGGACCCCTTTGGAAAAGGGGTAGGGATGAGGGAAAGGATGGTACCAACATGTGCAGTTTACATACTAAGTATGTCCATAACTAAAAAAACTGCACATGCAGCACAAGAATGAGGACCTGAGTTCAGATCCGCAGGACCCACACAAAGGCTGAGCAAGGTGGCGTATGCCTGTAATCCTAGCACTTGGTAAGTGGAGACAGATGAATCCCTGGGACAAGCTGGCTAGCTGGACTAGTTGAATTGGTGAGCTCTAGGTTCAGTCAGAGCCCCTGTCTTACTAGTAAGGTGGAGAGTGATCAAGGGAGTCACCTAACAATGACTTCTGACTTCTACATGCATGTGCATCCATGTGCGCACACACATGTATGAACACACATTCATTCATGCACACTGTGGTGGTTTGAATGTAAAATGTTCCACGTAGACTTTTCTGTTTGAGTACTTAATCCACAGTTGGTTGTGCTGTTCAGGGAGGTTGTGGAGCCTTGGGGAGCTGAACTCAGGATGCAAGCAAGCACCTTTAACTACTGAACCATCTTTCTGGCTGAAACTTTTGATTTTTAAAGAATATTTATTTATTCCAGGTGTGGTGGTGCATGCCTCTAATCCTAGCACTTGGGAGGCAGAGGTAGGAGGATCACTGTGAGTTAGAGGTTACCCTGAGATTACATAGTGAATTCCAGGTCAGCCTTGGCTAAAGTGAGACCGTGCCTCAAGAAGACAAAAACAAAAGAATATTTATTATTTATTTCAGAGAGAGAGGTGGGGAGAGGATGGGTGCTCCAGGGCCTCTGGCTGCTGTAAACTAACTTCAGACACATGCTACTTTGTGTGTCTGGCTTTATGTGCATGCTAGGTGTTGCAGTTAGGTCCTCATTGCTGGTAGAAATCAACTGACCAAGAGCAGCTTTTGGGGAAAAAAAAGGAATTTATTTTAGCTTACAGGCTTGAGAGGGAAGCTCCATTATGACAGGGAAAATGATGGCATGAGCAGGGGTTGGACATCACCCTCTGGCCAACAGAAGGTGGACAATAGCAACAGGAGAGTGTGACAAACACCGGCATGGGAAACTGGCTATAACATCCGTAAGCCTGCCTCCAACAATACCCTGCATGCAGGAGTTGTTAATTCCCAAGTCTCCATCAGCTGGGAACCTAGCATTCAAAACAACTAAGTTTATGGGGGACACCTGAATCAAACCATCACATCCCACCCCTGGTCCCCATAAATTGATAACTACACATGATATAAAATGCAATGCATTCAGTCCAACTTTAAAAGTCCCCATATTTTTTATCAATCCTAATAATGTTCAAACATCTCTATAATCCAAGGTCTTTTAACTGAGCCATAATACCAAAAAATTTCCTCCAAACCCATAATGGCACAGAATAAACATTCACACTGCATACTGGGCATAACAAAGAAATATTCACCCAATACAAGACTTAAGACAACCATGGCAAATATCAAACTCTGTAGCTCCAAGTCCAACAACTCTGGTCAGTGGTAAATCTCCAAAATCTGGTAATTATAATCAGGAACAAGTGTCTGGAGTTCCAATTCTGCACCTCCAGCTATTCACAGTCCTGGAAAACTTCATCTGGGGCCGGCAGTTTTCCTTAGCTGCCATCTCATGGTCCCGCATCTCCACTGGGTCTCCACTGCAACCCACAGTTCATCCTCACAGCTCCATTGGGTCTCCATGCAGCATCCAGCAAACCTGCTTCACACTGCCTATGGCTGTTTTAAAAACACAAGACTGCATTGCAAACTCAATGAGCCTCTGTTTCTTGCATTTCTTGTACTCCACAATACCAGGTAGGGTGCCAATTTGTTAATCCAGGGGGTAATAAAGCAGACTTTGAAGAACCTAACATTGCTTGAGTACTCAGGCCCCTTCAAAAGAGTCAACATTCTTCCAGTTGCCTCAGTGCAGGTCAGCTGACCAATTGCAAAGGTTGTAATCTTTCATATAATTGAAGCTGAATGGGCAGAAGCTTTAACCCAAAGATTTCATTCTGCGCTATATCCCTCTGTACATACCAGTCCATTTCTATGCAATGCAACACTTCACAACTTCTTAGGACATGGGTATAATAGCAAGCCTCTCACACACACTGCTTCTAGCCCAGTCCAGGCAAAGTTCTTTCTCACCCTCATAAGCCAAACCTCACAGTTCTTAGTTCTTACTGCATTTAGTTCTTTCAACTCTGACCAGAATAGTCCATCAAGCTGTACTTATAGCACTGCAAGATGTTTCTTAGACCAAGGTTTCAAATCCTTCCACATTTCTCTTGAAGATCAGCTCCAAAAGGCCAAAGCCACACAGTCAGGTGTCTTGCAGCAAATGACACCACTCTTCGGTACCAGAATTGTAGAAATCACCCAACCAAGAGCAGCTTTTGGGGGAAAAAAAAGAGGTTTATTTTGGCTTATAGGCTTGAGAGGGAATCTCCATGATGGCAGGGAAAATGATGGCATGAGCAGAGGGTGGACATCACCCCCTGGCCAACATCAGGTGGACAACAGCAGTGGGAAAGTGTGCCAAACGCTGGCATGGGAAAACTGTCTATAACACCCATAAGCCCACCCTCAACAAGACACTGCCTCCCGGAGGCATTCATTCCCAAATCTCCATCAGCTAGGAACCTAGCATTTAGAACACTTAAGTTTATGGAGGACACCTGAATCAAACCACCACACTGGGGTACCGAACCCAGGTCATCAGGCTTTGCAAGCAAGTGCCTTTCTGACTATTGGTTTTTCACTCTCCCGCTTACCACCTGTGGTCTCAAGGTGGCTGCCAGGCCACTGGGAGCTCTAAGCATCCTTCCCCTCATTCTAGTATTACAATCAAGAAAGGTTCAGTATCACACTAGGAAACAAAGTCCTGTCAGATGTATTTATAAGTATGTTTTTATCAAAAGAAAACTGTTCCAACAATCCTTTAGCAGACTTCTCCTACCAGCTCATTGGCCAGACTGTGTCTTGTGGGCACCCTCAGCTCTAAGGACAGCTGGGACTATGACTATGAAGCAGAGGGAAATGGGATTCTGTATCTGGCTTAGATTTATAACCATTTACCCATTGAGGCTGGAAGAGGGGGCATACCTTCTCTGAAGTAAATAGATTTTCTTTCACAAAAATGGTTTTGTCAGTAGGGCAAAGGAAGTTATTGGATAGGATACAAAGAGTGAACCTACAGATGGTGGAATATTTGCTTTATTTAAAAAGCTGACTTTTGGGCTACAGAAGATGGTTTAGTGGTTAAGGCATTTGCCTGCAAAGCTAAAGGACTCCAGTTCGATTCCCCGGGACCCACGTAAGCCAGATGCACAAGGGGGCACACGTGTCTGGAGTTCATTTGCAGTGGCTAGAGGCCCTGGCATGCCCATTCTTTCTCTCTCTCCCTCTTTCTCTCTCAAACAAATAAAGATTTTTTTTTTAAAAAAAGGCTGACTTTTAGCTGGTCATGGTGGCACATGGCTTTAATCCCAGCACTTGGGAGGCAAAGGAAAGAGGACAGTTGTGAGTTCAAGGCCAGCCTGGGACTACAGAGTGAGTTCCAGGTCAGCCTGGACTAGAGTGACATCTCAAAAAACCAAACTGAAATAAAACAAACAAACAAAAAAAGCTGACTTTCATCCTGGAAATGGTGGCGCATACCTATAATCCCAGAACTTGGGAGGTGGAGCCAGGAGGATCAGAAGTTCAAGGTCATCCTGGCTATATCTGAGTTCAGGACCAGCCTGGGTTATAGGAGACCCTGTCTCAAAAATGAAAACATAAAAGAAGAAGCTGAATGGAGGAATTACTGTCTCAGACAAGGCATCTTACAGAGATTTCTGCTCTAGTCTCACCGTTTGAGGATGCTGCTGTGGGCTGCTACTTCCTTCGAGAGGACCTTTCTTCTTGCGATACAGTAATACATGAAAGCTGAAGTGTCTTTACTGTGTGTTTTTATTTTGGCTTCTCATCCTTATCAATAAGACTTAGAATTGGTGGAAGACACAGATGTGCAGTGAAGTGACTTCAATGCAAAAGCAGCTTATTTCTCTTGGTTAAATTATAAAGAAAGATAGTTCTAAGTTGGTATTGTGGCTCCATCCAAAAAGTCCTTGGGAACACTTTTTCTATTTTTATTTATTTATTTATTGGATTTCCAAGGTAGGATATTGCTCTAGCCCAGGCTGACCTGGAATTCACTTGGTAGTCTCAGGGTGGCCTTGAATGCATAGCGATCTTCCTACCTCCCTCTGCCTCCTAAGTGCTGGGATTAAAGGCATGCACTACCACGCCCGGCTTACACTTTTTCTATTTTATGGATTGAAGTGTTTTACATTTATAAAACTGAAAAAAAGACAATTACTATCTTAAGAAACAAACAGATATAAAGCTTTTTAGGAACCCAGCCTCCTATCCTGCTGCTTCCCCATAAAATGTTGAGAGTTGAGCTATGATGGATGGTTACTCTAGCAGCCATCCCAATGCTCTGCATCCCAACAAATAGGAAGAATGGGGGGCGGGGAGAAGACAACTCAACTGTGTCTCAACTATACCTCAGCTATGTCTTCTAAATGACTTCACACCACAATTTCTCTTACAGTCATTGTCCACAGCTTAGTCATGGAGTCATAGCTAGCTACAAGTGAGGCTAACAAATTATCTTTCTTCTGGGTAGCCATATGCCCAGCTAAAATGAGGACACACTATTTCTTACCTAAATATTTATGGTTCTGCTGCTATGTAAAAGAGACTGGATGAGAGTGCGAGTCAGCAGTCTCTGTCATCCACTCCTCCATTGGATTTTGTCCACATGAGAGACATCAGAAATTCATTGACATTGAATCTGATATGCTAAGTCTCAGGGGCAACATGAGTAGATTTCATGGAACTGACAGAATAGAGGAAAAATAGTTATGAAAATCATACCCAAAACCATTGTATGTCAGTTATGTATATTGTGCCAATTATATCAGACTTTAGGAAAATACCTCTGCTGTGGCATGGACAAGAAGTCATAAATTGGGCTTAGAACAGAAAGTCTAAAGACTTTCAGGGCTCTTTGAATGAATACAAAAGGATGATTCATGTTCCTTTGACTATGTGAGGTATTAATTTAGTGTATATGAATGAAAAACTTAAACCAGGATTATATAATGATTTTAATCAAATTAAGTATTTTCTATAGCAAATTTTATTGTGCCAATTTAATGTCACAATCAGTTTCATACTGCAGTTAAAATCTTTCTTATTTTTCTACTTTATTATTTTCTCTTGAATCAGTTCCAGCTCTTTTGCATGAAAATTTTATGCTGAAATCATAATTCAGTATTATTCTTTCTCTTCATGACAAATGATAGCCATTAGAACATCTGATATTAGGAGCTGATTTTTGTGTTTAATTAACCAACATGATCTTTTTCTACTTTAACTTTATAAATCAATATATTGTCAAGATTAGATTTTTCCATCAATTTTCAATAAATGATTCATTTGTTTATTTTTCTAGTTTTTAATGGCCAATCAGCTGTCACTTTTCAGTCAGTTTTTATTCTTTAATAAACAGGTCAGTTAAAACTAGTGATAATTTCATTTTTTAAAGTTAATTTTTTTTATTGACTTCCATGATTATAAAAATTATCCCATGGTAATTCCCTCCCTCTCCCCACTTTCCCCTTTGAAACTCTACTCTCCATCATATCCCCTCCCCCTCTCAATCAGTCTCTCTTTTATGTTGATGTCTGGTTATTTCTATAAAGTCTAGTTTTCCTTGCTAGCTTGTCACAATACCCTTGGCATTTATAACAACTAGGCCCCAAAATGAAACTATAAAACCCTCCCCAATTCTAGGCCAGTATTCTTTTATATTTGGTGGCTTAATAACACAGAATATTATTGTTGCAATTATCTTCTCATTGCTGACACAAAGCACCTGGCCAAACACAGCTTGTGTGAGGAAGGGGTCATTTTGGCTTATAGACTTGAGGGGAGGCTCCATGATGACAGGGGAAAATGTGGCATGAATAGAGCCTGGACATTTCTTCCTGACCAACATTAAGTGGACAACAGCAGCAGGAGAGTGTGCCAAACACTGGCAAGGGGAAGTCTGCCTCCAACAACACACCTCCTAAGGTAAGGATTCAATTTCAAATTGACGTTAACTGGGGATCAAGCATTCAGAACACATGAGTTTATGGGGGACACTTGAATCAAACCACTACAATTACCAATGGAACATATTTGAGGACCATCTGGTCTAACCTTCCCAATTAACAAGTGAGGCTGGAGTGCAGAGAGACCACTTGACTTGCCCTCAAGTGTTATGGCCTGATAGGGCTAATAAGGAAAGAGGTATTAGGTAGATATGATAATGTAATAAATATTGATCAGACCAAGGGAATAAAGGAGAGGAAAAATTCTTGGATTTCAGGTTTGATAGCAGAATATTAATGCAATGGACTGAGAGAGAACAGATGACATGAGGGTAGAGGACAAATTTATCTTTTCAAATGCCAGATGTACAGCAAAGTGGAATTGGGTTGTTTAAATAAGAAAGCACTTAAATGGTTTGGGTGGAGTGGCAGTCTTGAAAGTTGTCAGCTTTCAGATGATAGTCACAGGAAACAAAGTAGCCACATTGGGAAGTATCCACCAAGGAAGCAGAGCTATAGCCTGCAAGATTTATCAGGCCAGAAAATGTGTTCTGCTTGGCCTACAAAAATAGTTTAACAAAATTTGAGTTAGGAGTCAGTTTCTTATTGCTGGAACAAAAGCAGCATATAGGAGGAAAGGGTTTATTTCCAGCTTACAAATTCCAGGGGAACACTATCAATGGTGGAAGAAGCTGGCTTATTTCCATATAACCAAGCAGACAGACACCACCAACAGTCAGCATCACAAAAACTTCCAGAGCTCAAACTTGCTCTTTATACACGTAGTGTGGCTGAACTCAGATCTGCCCCCAGTTACATACCCCTTGTATCAGGGATCTACCTACTAGAGGTTCAAGTTGCAAGCTTAATTTTAATAAAGCATCTGAGTCTATGGGACCATACATTCAAACTACCACACGGCCAATGTTCAAATTTTGGGAGGTCTCATGCAAATATCTTTTTTTTTTTTTTTTTGGTTTTTCGAGGTAGGGTCTCACACTCTAGCACAGGCTGACCTGGAATTCACTATGGAGTCTCAGGGTGGCCTTGAACTCACGGTGATCCTCCTACCTCTGCCTCCCGATCATGCTAATATCTTTATGTTCATTTCTCTTTAAAAATGACAGGATCCAAATGTGGTGACACATACCTTTAATCACAACACTTGGGAGGCTGAGGTAAGAGGATCTCCATGAGTTTGAGGCCAGCCTGGGCTAGAGTGAGAGCCTACCTAAAAAAAAAAAAAAAAAGGCAGGACCCAATATCACTAGGCCAGCATTCTTGTCTGACAAAAATTACCTAGAACTAAATGCAGAGCAACAGTGCCTCTTGTTGAGTCTCTACCCATGTGTTCCACTGCTGTCAGATGGCTGCACTGCTACTAGAGACTTCTATGTGGCATAAGAACAGCAAGGGAAGGGGGAAGAGCTAAGGAAAGGGAGCGATGGGGGGAAATCCTTGATAAAAATTGGGAGGAGATGGTAAGAGAGGTATGAGGAGTGCCTCAAGGGCTTGGTAATATGAAGGAAAAAGAATTAGGGCTGGGAAGATGGCTCTTTGGGCAAGAGTGCTTGCTGTACAAGCATGAGAGCCTTAGTTTGATGCTTGGGGTCCACATAAAAAGCCAGGCATTGCCTGTCACCCCAGCACTGGAGTAGAGACAGGAGGATGGTGAGGTTTGCTGGTCAGCCTGTCTAAGTGAAAAATAATGCATGATCTGGAATCAGTGAGAAACCCTGTCTGAACGAAATAGGAAGAAGAGCAATAGAGGAGGATTCCTGAAGTTCTCCATGTGTGCTCATGGAGTGAGGGCATCTGCGCGCACACACCCAGGCAAAGGAAACAGGGTTAAAGGAAGAAACACATCTTGTTTTCATTGCATTATTCAGAAATTTTGGTTATCCAAACTTAGGAGTCACCTTTGGCATCATCCTTTGTCATCCGTATCTAGTTCCTTGCCGTGCCTGTCACATCTACCTGCAAGTTACTTCTTAAAGGTACCCACTGTATCTTACTTGAACTCTTCTTTCTGTATCCTTTCTGGATCCCAGCAGTTCACCATATAAACAACAACCAGCAGGTGGTCTTATAAAACTTGATCCTGTCACTCACTCATCACTGACTTCCTCTGCATTTGAGATAAAACCCATGCTCCTTACAATGGCCTAGAAAGCTCTACGGGTTAGGACCCCTGTGCGTAGCTGAGCGCCTTTCGTGTGCTACCTAACCTACACCCTCAAGGGCAACACATGCTGCCTCTCAACACCTTTCTCTTAACAAGGTGCATATACAAGCCTATTTGAGTAGTTGTTCAAGGTTCGCATTCTCATCGAGAAAATAATTTCCATGAAGGTGTGCACAACACCTGTCTTGCTCACCGATGTACGTTGGGATTCTGTGACAACGTTCACCCTGCACATGGTACGACCTTAACAGATTGCAATGGAATGAGTGACCATAAGCTAAGGAATAAAAAGTGCATATTTGTATTTCAATGACTTATTTCTTTTTTCTTAATTTTGCACGAGATGTTGCAACGCGGAGTCACTGGGCACCATGGGCACTTGACATCCCATCCCACGCCAAACCTTACAGCGCCTGAACGGTTCAGCGCTTGCGCAGACGTTCCCTCTGCGGCCCCGCCCACTTCTCCCCAAGGCGAGCCGGGCGGACTGCGGCCCAGGGCGCGCGTGGATGACGTCAGTCGGCGCGTGCCCGGGTAGCCCGTAGTAACCTGGAGTCCGCAGAAGTGGAGCCCCCGGGGCAGGCGGCCGAGACAGGTAACCCGCGCGCTCGCCCTCGGGTCCCTGCCTTCTTCCCTCGGGCGCCGGGGACGCACTTCCGGTCCTGAGCGCGGCGGAAGCCCGCGAGAGCCTGCGGGGGGCTCGGCCTGCGCGAGGCGGGGGCCCCTGGGGCTCGGGCTCGGGTCCGGTGCCCGCTGCTCTTGCCTGCAGGCCCTCCTCACCAGTCCCTGGGCTCGGTCTCGTTGAAGCTCGGGTACACTTGCAGGGACACCCGTCAGTCCTCGGTCCCCAAGCATCCTTATTAGAGCACCAAGTTTTGAGCGTTGATGTCCCCACGGAACGCCCCCCCACCCACGTCATTGTGGAGCTTTGCTCATTAACGCATTATTTGCCGGGTTTGGGGGTTTGGCGGCGGCGCAGTAATGAGAACATCTTTGTGATAGCGTTGCACGTGGCATCCAGTCAACTGTAAACAGTAAATAGTATTTCAGTAAGATACCCTTCGCCCTTGGATTTCTTTTTTGGTTTTTAAAGCGATCATGACAATTATCATTAGAAAGATAGCCCTCGAAATAAGTGGGTAACAGAACCCGCCACGAATGCTTACATTTCTTCCTCTCTCTTTTTTAAAGGTAACACTTGTAACAAAGGCAATAATACTGATAAAGGGATAATGTTCTTACTATAGAACCAACCAGAATCGGTGCCGGATAGATACGATTCAATTTTTGATCTCTTTCATGGTTTTATTTTGTTTTCATGAACAATTAATACATTCCGTGTGTGTGTGTCCATGTCCTTTCACCTTATTTGAGGCAGAGTTTGTTCACCCCCGCGTTGCCTAGGCTGGCTTTCTAGTGGGGATTTTCCTGTTTCTGCCTCCCATCACTCAGAAGCACTAGGGTGTTTGGCTTTTTAGTTGGGTTCTGGGGTTTGGAACTCAGGAACTCATGCACGCTCTTTATCTACTGAACTGTATCCACAGCCCAAAGCATTCTATTTTTGAAGAGTATGTTGTACTTCATATAATTCTGAGAAACTTCAGATATTTTGCTAGTTAGTAAAAATTAGATTGTTTCAGTATTTGGTGTTACAAAGTAGAATAAACAAGGGAATAATTTTACTTACTTATTGTTGACTTGTTTCCCAGCAACTGTGTCCAACACTTTAAATATAATTATCTCCTTAATTCACATAATAGCATTGTGAGTTGTGACTTTTATCCCCATTTTACAGAGAAAATAACTGAGGCTATTAAATGAAATTGACTTAGCAAATGACAAATTCACAATTTAAATTCAGGGCTACGTATAACTTCAAGTCCTGTATTTTTCTTGTTTTGTAAAATAACTACTATTAGGGATCAAGTTTTAGGTTTTTCAGAAAAATAATTACATAATTCCATGAGTTTGTTCGCTCACATGTCCATATGATATGGCACTTTGAATTATCTTTTTGTAAATTCTCAGATTCTTGGAGTTGAAAACATCTGAAAAGAGGGTTAGGAGATGGCTCAGTTAGTAAAGTGTTTACTCCACAAGCATGAGAACTTGAGTTCAGATTCTGAACACCCATGTCAAAGCTGGGTGTTGAGGTGTATGTGACTGCAATCCTGGTGCAAGGGAGGCAGAGGCAGGAAGATATCTGGAGCTTACTTGACTAGCTAGTTTAGCTAAGTCCATGATTTACAAGTTCAGTGAGAGAGGCTGTCTTTAAAAATAAGGTGGAAAGCGTGTAAGGAAGGTACCTGACGTTGACCTGTGGTCCTTACATGTGTGCGCACATACACATGAGCATATGAGACCACATAATAAAACCACATATACACACCACACATACACATGTGAAACAATAAGTTTTAAAATTTTGGAGAGATTAGAGGCCCTATCATGCCCATTTTCTCTCTCTCTGCTTGCAAATCAGTAAATAAATAAAAATACAATTAAAGGGCTGGAGAGATGGCTTAGCGGTTAAGTGCTTGTCTGTGAAGCCTAAGGACCCGGGTTGGAGGCTTGATTACTCAGTCCAAGTAAGCCAGATGCACAAGGTGGCACATGCATCTGGAGTTTGCAGTGGCTGGAGGCCCTGATGTGCCCATTCTCTCTCTCTCTCTCGCTCTCAAATAAATACATTAAAAATTTTAAAAATACAATTAAAAAGAAAGAATACTTAGATGATCATTGTGAGAGGCATGTGGGTTAATGTATATAAAAACTTCTAAAAAGCTTACAATGCCAGATATACTGAAAAGGCCAAGTATGTGCTTGCTAGTATTAATTATTATTTGCTTGGCCTTAGTTTTAGGTCTTTGAAAATGACAACCTAATTCTTGAAAAATTATTATTCTTTGGATAATATTTGATACATTATAATTACCATTTTACCAGATAATCAAATTAGCCTAATTGGGGTCCTTTATTCTATGCTATTTTGCAAAATATTAATTCAATAAACTCACTTTCATTGTGTCTTGTATGCAATAAGCATTTTTCTTGAGGAGATTTAAAGTGTTGCTGCTTTATGTATCACAGTAATGGACTTTTAATTTCTGTTTAAATTTGGAGGCTATCACAGTATTTCAAATTACTGTCTAGAACACGGAAACCCCTGTACTTATGTTAGTATAGTTGCATAATGATAAATATTGCCTTTACGAATATTAGTATGAGGGCTGGAGACATGGTTCAGCATTTAAGGTTCATTATTCTAGGCACTTCACCAATGAAGCGGGTACTATTTTTGTTCCCATTTTACAGATGAAGAAACTGAACATAGGAAAATTAAATTGCTAAAATAAAAGGCTGGTTAAGTGGTGAAATTGGGATTTGAACATGGACTCCAGACCTCACTGGTTCCTAGAGTCAGTGTCAACTTTGCAATGCCACACTCCTCTTGCACTCTCTCTGTTGTGCTGTCTTTAACTGAACAATACTGAGTAGACAATGGAAGAACAATTGAAGCCAAACTTCCACAAGAGTGGCAGGTGCCTCATCTGACTGGAGTGGTCATGCCTGCATGGGGCTCCATTCTCATAACTTAGTATTTACTCTTCTTTGAGAGCCTGGTCAATGAAAAACAGATCCCAAAACTTTTTGTGGTCCTACATTCAGATATACTATGCTGAACTTGACTTTCAATATTGTATAATTCCTATACTATGAGAGCTATGTGGGGAGAAAGAGCTTTCTGTTTATAGCATTAATGACTGTTAGAATGGTTTATGGGACACTCATTTGCTGCTAACTCATTATTCTGTGCTGTCTGATTCCTGAAAAATTATTTTGAAAGGGCATTTATGTATCCATGATCAGTTTGATTGTAGTTTTCCTTGGCTTTTTTTTTGTTTACATTTTATTTAACATGTGCAATTGAAAGTTTAGTTTTTGAAAGTGTTGGAATCAGGATATGCTTGATATATTTTGACATCAAAGGAGGCAAATCAGCCTGTTCTGTTGGCACCAGTCAGATCTTACACATGTATAGTGTATATTTGGAGGTGTGAACTGTACAACAAAATCATAAAATAAATAAAAGAGATAAAATCTTTTAGATTTCATTGGACAGTTGGAACTCTGAAGCATTGGATGGTTAAGTAATATTCCTATTTTGATTCAGTAGTAGAATCATTTTGTGTTTATTTGAATCATACCATATCATTTATATAACATTTTTGTTTATAAGAGGAGGCTTCATGGTTTTTATTCATATGTACTTAATTATCATTTTTCCTATAGTAAGGTATTCTGGATGAGAGATGATGACCTGTATTACACAGATTGAAGAGAGAATGAACTGATATCAAAGATGCTTAGGTTAAAGTGACATAGCTTTGAAATTGGTTATTTGTATGAGAAACCTGGGGTAAGAAAACTTAGAGTTGGGAATGTAGACCTCAAGCTCTAGAGCAGAACTTCCTAGTCAAGTGAGTAAATTTTTCAACTATAGCTGCATCATATCATGTCTAAGAAACAGGAGAAGGAGAGGCCAAAGAAGTAGAAAGATGGAGAGGTTATGATCACAGAACTTTGAAGAGAATTTGGTCATTATATTAATGTCCCAAAATTAAAGGATTAAATGACCACTGGATTTGCTCACAAGGAAGTGATTTCACTGTGGAACTTGAATGCCATGGTAGGGATCTGAGCAGTGACTTATGGATTGAAAGGATGAAAAGGAAAGAGACTGAAGACGGCCCTTAAGGAATAGTTGGCTGTGATGAGAAAGAGAAGTCAGAGGGAGAGAGGAGAGGTCTAAGTGTAGTCAGTGCAGGGGGATGGAGGAGAGGAGGGAATTGGGAGAAGGGTTAACTAAAACTAAAGATATTATGATAAAGCCAAATGGGATCTAGGCGTGGTGGTGCATGCCTTTAATCCCAGCACTTAGGAGGCAGAGGTAGCCGGATCAATATGAGTTCAAGGCCAGCTTGAGACTACATAGTGAATTTCAGGTCAGCCTGGGCTAGAGCGAGTCCCTACCTCAGAAAATGAGCAAAAAGAAAAAGTCATATGGAAACCTGCTTCTCTGTTAACTAATTAAAAATATAATTTTACAGCCGGGCATGGTGGCGCACACCTTTAATCCCAGCACTCGGGAGGCAGAGGTAGGAGGATCACCAAGAGTTCAAGGCCACCCTGAGACTACATAGTGAATTCCAGGTCAGCCTGGGCTAGAGTGAGACCCTACCTCAAAAAACAAGTATATAATTTTAAAAGGAGAATTTAGGCAGAAGTACCCTAGAAGGTATGGATAATGCTACTTCCAGATGCCATAGGTTACAGAAAAATCCCAGTGCCAGGGATGTGATACCTCATAGTGAGTTGTTGGTAAAGAAAGCCCCAACAACTTTCAATACAATACAGGTTGTTGACAGTTCTCCTGGTTGCCCACCAGAACTAGATGGCAAAAATCTCATTGCTGAAGTCACCACGCTTAGTTGCAGGACACTAAGAAATCAAGGTGAAACTAAAGTGTCCTCCCTGCTGGCTCTCTGTCATAGGGCTAGAAAGTGCTAAGCAGGCTGCTGTGGGACAAAAGTCATCAACAGTATTAACTATCAAGGGTTCCTGCAGACTATACAACCAACCAGCCAAGCCATTGTGCGCACTGGAGTAGTAGTGGCATGACTAATTATTGGAGTAACCAATTGTTCTCTGATTGGAGTTGAGGCCAGTTCAATAGGAAGGAATTCATGTCCAATACTAAAAACCTAGCCAGAAGACTATGGCTGGGGCTGGAGAGATTGCTCAGTGGTTAAGCATGATGCACAAAGTGGTACACGCATCTGGAGATTGTTTGCAGTGGCTAGCAGCCCTGACATACCCATTCTCTCTATCTGTCTTTCTTCTCTCTCTCTCTCTCTTCCTCTGCCTACAAATAAATAAAAATAATAATTTCTAAAAAAGATTATGGCTGGGAAGGTCATAGCCCCTACACAGGGAGGTACTACTGTTATTTGGCTAAATGGATATGTTATGCCCATCAATTTACCCTCTAAATATTTCTGTTTATGCCCATAGATTAGTGCTGCTCACACCTTTGGTCAAAGAAGCTTATTTTTAAAGATGGAACTGTCTATTGGGGAGTCTCACAACTCAGAGTGCTGAGAAGTGACTGTTGGGTGCTCAGCACTAAGTGAGACATCTTTATCATTGCCCTCCAAGGCTCAGGGGGCATTGCATAGGAGGAGGGGGACAGAAGGAATTTAAGACCCAGCGGGTAGGGAAGAGTGCTTTGAAATGCTTTCTTTTGGACATGAAGTAGGCATTCATGCATGACCTCACAACTAAACTTTCATTACCTGAACAAGATTTCCATAATTCTGGACCATTAACTTCCATCATGTATGGTGGAGGAGAGCAGCGACACAAAAATGACATCAAAATAGAAGAGGGACTGTTGGAAGGAAAAAAAGGATTCAGTGCAAGGATGACAAAAGAAGGTAATGGGAAGGGATTATGATCACTTTGAAAGCTGTCAATAAAATGTTTAAAAAGAGAAATCTAAGGTTTCATTTTACAGCTACAATTAACAAACCAAAAGGGGGGGAAAAAGGAATTTTTTTTTCTTTTGTTGGAGTGAAGTGAGGTTTGAGGCATAGTCTCATTCTAGCCCAGGCTGGCCTTGGACTCACATCCCCCTCTACTGATATTCAAAAACGTCTTCAGACATTGCCAAATGAGAGGCAAATGATTCCCAATGGAAAACCACTGTCCTAGAAACATAGGGAGCAGATGGGTTGGATAAAATGGGAAAGCTAAGGGACTGGTCCCAAGGTGAAATAGAAGTGTGAGTGAGTAAAAGAAAGAGGAGGACAACTGCGAGATCTTGTTGAAATTAAATCTGTCACAGGTGGAGCTGTTTTAGACAACAGAAAGGTCAAGAATGGATCATTGGCTGACCTCTGCTAGCACCTTTTCTAAATGGATTGATATTCATAATGACTATACATTCTCCTGGGATAGAGTACAGACACAATCATTTTCTTTAACTTGAGCTTCCCTCCTGTCATACATATACATGAAATTTATCCAGTTTTCTTAATAGCAATTTTTAGGTGGATAATTTTTAAAAAAATTTTTAGTGTCTTGATCAGATGTGCTGTGTGTGTGTGCTGCTTTTGTTTCTAGGTGTACTATTTTTCAAAAGGCCTAATTTTTGGCTATATGACCTAACTTCTGAGCATTTCTTTTGCATTTGGGCATCTAATATGAAGCCTGTTCTTTGTTTAGAAGATATGTCAATATAGCCTTATCTTTTTTTTTCTTTGAGACAGGGTCTCATGTTCAGGCTGGCCTCAAATTCTATATGTAACATTATCTTCTTGCCTTTACTTCTCAAGTGCTAGGATTAAAGGCACATCATTATTTATAAGAAAGAATGGGTACTACCTCTTTTACAAAATATTAAAACCAAAACTCCAAAAAAAAAATCTCTTTTACATAGATCCAAGCTGATAATAGGTTTTAGCTGGATTCCCATCCAGTGGTTTTTCATGAATGCTGATTTAAGGGCTAGGTTTCAGTGGGTAAGAGAACTTGCTGAGCAAGCAGTAGGGCCTGAGCTCAATACCCTAGGACCTATGTAAGCATGCCTGCCTATAACCCTAGTCCCATGGGAAGTACAGACTGGAGAATCCCTAGGGCTCACTGGTCAATCATGCTGACTAAAAATGGCAGGCCCATGTTCAGTGAGAGACTCCATCTCAAGGAGTGAAAAGAGAAGGATACCCGACATTCTCCTCTGGCCCTTGTCCAAGCAAGCTCCAAATTGAACACACATCTGTACATATATACACACACCCCAAAATAAAAGTTGGTCGACTTAATATAATGTAAAAGATAGTCTTCATCAAAGAATTTTTTATGATACCAGATAGCCTACTGGCGAGTAACTAAATGTTCTATGACTTTATTTTCACACTTCAATATGAAGATTTCCAAGGAAAAGGTTAATTTATTACCTCAATGGGAAGGTGACCAAATATTCATTTAGCTGTGGTTTGTTTTGGTGTTTAGGATATAGCATTGTTCTGTGCAGGCCATGAAAATGGACATGCACACTGATTGTGAGTGTGGAACATAGACCCAAACATGAAGAAGAGGGACCTGGTGCTTTGAGAAGCAGCTTTGGCTCCCAGTTGTTCTCTGGTGGGAGAGGACCTGGAACAATTTGTGTGCTGTCTGCCACTGTGCTCAGTGTTTGGCCAGTTGTTAGATCCTTCAGTGGTCACTCTTGAGCAAGTGGATACCCAAGGACATTAATTGTTGTTCATGACAAAGATTTCTGAGTTGGAGCAGGACTGTGTATATTATTCTAATAAACAGATTCTGGAAATACCATGGCTACTGTATATGTTGTGCTTAGTCATTTTACAATAATTTTCAGAATCATTGTAAAAGGATTGCATCTTTATACTGCATGTTTGATCATATCTTTATGTGGGTTTTGCAACATTTAACCAGCTTCTGGCTAAGTCTTAAAATGTTAAGTCCATTCCATATTGGTAGACTTTTATATTTATTTTTTAGTTTAAAATTTTTTTCCCTCAGGCATATATATCTTAATCAATATAACAATGGCATTTCAAAGGAACATAAACTGCTTTTAACCTTATATTTAAAAACATCCTAGTTTTAGCAATTAATTAAGTTAATTGTTCAAACTTAAGACATATCTGAGCTCCTAAAGATCTTATACAGATATTTAAGCTCTAGAATTTTTTTTTCTTGTTTTCAAACCCATTTCAATTTCTGGAAATTTGTTGAAATTTCTTGTTTCTTGAAGGTTGAACCTAATGTTTTTTCCTTTCACCATATAAAACCTGATTTTAGAAGTACATTTACAAGGCTGGGGAAAATTAAAATTATGAAGAGCTGGGAATGTAGCTCAGTGGTAGAGCACTTGCCTAGCATGTACATGGCCTTGGCTTTGAATCCCAGCACCACACTAACACATAATGACTAGATATTTAAATACGGCATGAATTTAAAAGCCATTCCTGAGGACTGGACACCCAGTTGGAGTATATAAATTCTGCATTAACCTCTGAATGAGAAATATATATTTATTCCCACAAAGAACTAGAATGTAAACATTGAGATCTGAATGTGTCTACGCTTCTGTTATTTCTAGAGAAGTTTTGAGTTTTTCCCTGACCCAGCTTTGGCCCTGGGTGTGGGGCTCCCTGCTGAGCTCATCTGCACAGCTGCAGCCCTGTGACATGGCCACCAAATCAGTCCCTACTAGCTGGAGGGAGCCTGTCTTTTTTTTCGGCTAAGGAAATGCAGTTTCCTAGGACAGGAACAGAGGGACCTCTTGACCTTCCTATGGTTTTCCTGCTGTAGGAAGTAGTATTTCCTACAAAGACAAAGAGTCTGTCAGTGTAGGGTAGAAGTTGGGGTTGTAGGGTCAGGTAAGGGCCAGGAATTGTTGGAGGAGGTAGGAAAGGTGCCATAGCAATGGAGTTGTCAAGAAAGGACATTCTTATCACCTAGATTGCAAGTTGTGAATGAACCGAATTTCTCAGAATATTTCATTGCCAGCTTCCTGTGTAAGGTGCCCCTTGGCAAGTGGCTGGAACTTTTGCCAGAAGCAAGGATTTCATAGCATCAACTCTGAAATTTCCAAGGAATGCTAAAGAATGCTGGTTGGGAATGCATCAGCTTTAGCTAATCCAGTGGTTCTCAAAGCCTCATCTGTCAATTAGGAGTGACTAGTGTTCTCAGCTCTTATTGGAGCACAGCAGTCTACTTTGATAAAGAGCTTCAGGCAAGAAGATTTCAGGTTTGAGAACCACTAGCCTGGGCAACAGCCTTAGGGTAGTGGCTGAATCTTGGTGAAATACAGAGTGAAAACTTCAGCTCATGGTAGAGCTTCTATTCTGCTCTGTGTGGATGGCGTTCTCCTTGCAGACTGCTATGTTGAAAGTGGATGGGGAGAAGAGATTACTCTAGTTCCCAGAGCAAGGCAGCACTGTTTAATGGCAAGTACCACCCCCCACCCCTTTCATGGCTGTCATTTGTCCTGGAATCTAAGTTCCTCCAGATTTAATGGAAGAAGCCTTTTGCCTCCTTTTTTCATTTCAAATATGTATTCATTGAGTTTTTAAACTGCACATCCTGTGACCTGTGAGAATGCTGTTTTCATGGCATTATGATGGTAGGGGTTGATTCAGAAAGCTCATTGGTTCAGTCCAGGCTGGTCTGGGCTGTCCAGTGAGCTCCTGGTGGCAGAGGTGAGGGCCTGGATCCTTGCTCTCTATGCGCTAGCCTCCACTTCCCCAGTCCTGTGGCTGTGCCTATGCCATTTGTCTCCCCTTCAGTGAGCTCTCTCCTGCTACTGTCTGCATCTGAACCTCTCTGTATGGGTGTTACTCTACCGTTGGAGGTACCCAGAGGATTGTGGAATGGGAAGCACTTCTTTTTGGAAGCTCTTGCACAACTCCCACAACCATACTTGTAGGGTGAAGAGGTGGCTTTGTTATGTTTATTTTTACAAAGACTCACCCACCCACTGAAAGCCCCAGCTGCTGCACCTGTCTTCTTCCCTCATAGCTCTGTAGCAATGGTCCTCCTCTCCTCCTGTGCACCCTGGATGGCCAGCTCAGGCTCACCATACCCCATCCCCAGAAATCCTATCTGCCTTTCCCCAAGTGACCCAGCACCCCTCCCCAAATCCTGTCTAGCCTCTAGCAACCAAAGATGGTGAAACTTGTTTGTAAGCTTCATGGGGGGAGAGACCCCATGAAAAAGTCTTAAGTTCCTAGGTGCTGGCTCAGTTGAGGTCTTTGAGGTAACGGCACGGTAGGCCCACAGAGACAGGGCTCCATTGTTAAACTCCTCCCACACTCCTTGTCTATAGGCAGGAACTCCTTCCACTGTCTCCCAGCCTGGGATGGGCCTTGTCCTTGACTTCCATTGCCTTCCCTTCTTGGCTGGCTTTAGTGACTCACTTGGCCAAGGAAAAGGCTGCAGCCTCCGTCCTTGAGTGGATGAGTCCCTAAGAAGGGGAAGTATTATTTTTTCACTCTTATCTGCTGCACTGTCTCCAATGGGGGAGGGAGAGTGTTGACATGGATGGACACTCAGGGTCCATAGATGAGAGGGAGCTTTCCACACTCCCAAATGTGGACAGAACCAGGAGGAAGAGCTGCAGGTGGAGCTTGCTCTGGAAGCCACTCATGAGTATGCAATGCAGTGTGAAGCTCTGTGCCTTCCATACACATGTACATAAGGCCATGTCCTGTGTCTACCTTGGTAACCTCTATATTGCAGGACCAGTTCAGGGTCAAAATGGGGTAGCCCATCCTCCATGCCAGCAGCAGGATAGGAGAAGGAGGCCAGAGGGTATGGATCAACTTCTCACTTGAGGGACACAGGGACCTCTAAGTGCCCTTTCACTAATGCTCCAGCTTCAAGTGGGAGACATGCAGGGCAGGGGGTGTTGCTCCAAATTCTTTGTTGGCTGCACTTTTAATCCAGTGCTCCTCAGAGAGTGCCCTCACTCACAGGACAGAGATAGAACCCTGTACTTCAGGAGTGACTGTCATATGCCTTATTCTTTAAAAAAATGTTTAAAGCCCATCTAAAATAAAGCTCAGTGATTCATAAGCCTTAGGTACATAAGAAGTATGTGGCCGGACGTGGTGGCGCACGCCTTTAATCCCAGCACTCGGGAGGCAGAGGTAGGAGGATCGCCGAGAGTTCGAGGCCACCCTGAGACTACAGAGTGAATTCCAGGTCAGCCTGAGCTAGAGTGAGACCCTACCTCGAAAAACCAAAAAAAAAACAACAAAAGAAGTATGTGGACATCTAATTCAAAATGTGGGTCATTTGCTGCTATCCCTGGTGATTCTCATTTAGTGGATCTGACATCATATCTGAATGGGGGTGTTGTCACATGTACTGTGTGCATATGCACATGTAGTGTATGCACATGTATGTGTTGATGCATGCGTCCTATTCATATGTGTGTGGAGGCCAGAGGAAGACATCAGGTGATCTACTCTGTCACTCTTCCACCGTATTTTCCTGAAATAGTCTCTCACTGAACCCAGAGTTTCCTGTTTTTTGGTTAGGTTGCTTGGCCAGTGTGCCCTAGCCACTCTTCTTTCTCTGCCCCCCTCAGTGCAGGGGACTGGGGGGTTACAGTCATGTGCAGCCATGTGTGGGTGCTGGAGATCAAAGTCAGGTTCTCATGACTGCACAGCAAACACTCCTAACTGCTGAGCCATCTCCACAGCCCCAGGAGTCTGCGTTTTTAACATGTCCCCTTCTCCCATATTGTATGTAGTGCCTGTGGTTCTTAGGTGACACCTGGAGAAACACTGTGTTCCACCTCCAAGGAGGAAGGTGACTTATCTGATTGTAGTTTCACTTCGGGGAGTGACAAGATACAAGTGTTTTCACAAGTTTCTGAGAATATTCATCAATATGAATCTTGATTTCTAGGAATGAAGCTACTGGATGTTAATATCCACTGGAAAGCTATACAGAGATGCTGAGAATAAAAACATTTTAAAAGCCATTAGTAGTCTTCCTAGTTAAAAATGCCCCAGAACGATTGGAGAGATGGCCTAGCAGCTAAGGCATTTGCCTGCAAAGCCAAAGGACCCCAGTTCAATTCTCCAGGACCCACATAGGCCAGGTGCACAAGGTGGTGCATGTGTTTGGAGTTTGTTTTCCATGCATGGCTGGAGGCCCTGGCATGCCAATTCTCTCTCTCAAATAAATAAATAAAATGAAATTTTATATATATATATATATATATATATATATATATATATATATGTGTGTGTGTGTGTGTGTGTGTATACATACATACACACACACGCACACACATATATATATATATATCTCCTAGAAGATTTTTTGATAATACAACAAAGTCAATAAGATGTAACAGATTTGTAGTATTTTTATGAGGCTTTTGAGGAACCATACATTCATAGTTGTGAGGCTTTACATTAAAGCTGTCTGTAGGAAGAGTAACAAGAAAATGCTGGGGAAATGTCTTTTCACACAGTCTTTAAGCCATGGGCTAGAAGCATACAAGGTGGCATAAATGTTAAGTAAATGTTGATGAGCCCATGGTCACTATCAGGACAGGAATGGGTTAATCTCTAAGGATTTACAATTTTTCCTACATAAAATTGTCAAAAAGATTTATTTTATCTGCCTTCCACAAAAAGTGAATTACAGAGGGGCAGAAGCCTGCTTCCTCTGTTTCCCCTTTCTTAGCAGAAGGCCTCCAGTTATTGCCTTTCTCTGTGCCAGGCTTCTGTTAAGGCTGCTTCTGATGGGTGAAATAAAGACACAAGCAAATATTTGGGTCACTTACTGTAGTGGACAATTACCAGCAGAAATAGTTCCCTCTTTCCATGGGGAAATAGAAAGAAAAAAGCTGATTCCACATTGCAGTGCTTTCAGTATGTGCTTTCTGCAGGACCTTGTGTAGTGACATCCCTTGTCAGGAATGGGCCAAGCTTCTCCTGAGGAGCCATTCCAAACTATCCTGTGCACTGATACCTCAGGGAAATGGAACACATCTTTCCTTCAGGGTAAACGGATGTGCTGGAGCCTAGGATTTCTGTATCCTGGAGACGCTTCTTTACGAACGGCCCCCTGGTGTTCTTTTATTTATTTATTAACTTTATTTATTTGAGGGAGCAAGAGAAGCAGATAGAAAGAGAGAGATTGATTGCACCAGGGCCTTCAGCTGCTGCAAACGAACTCCAGAAGCATGTGCCACCATGTGCATCTGGCTTATGTGGGTCCTGGGGAATTGAACCTGGGTCCTTTGGCTTTGTAGGCAAGTGCCTTAGCTACTAAGCCATCCTTCCAGTCCCCCTGGTATTCTTTGTTGCTGTTGTTGGCATGAAGGGAGCAGGGTCATTAGGGATCTCTGCCCACCTGCTCATTAGACAGTTACCCTTCTCCTGTGTTCAACTCTGGCCTTTGGAGCATAGCAGTAGCAGCCACACCTAGGAATTCTGCAAGGAAACCCAGCATCCCATTTCTTCTCCTTTTCCCATGGAGGCTGACTGCCCAGCCTTCTTTTACCTTCATGCTAACATTGTTGTCAGAAACTTTATCCTGTGGCTCACTTTCACTTTCAGCATAAAGTACTTTTCTGGATATTCTAATTTCCCTGTCAATTTTTTTTTTTTTTTTGAGACAAGGTTACACTCTGTAGCTCAGGCTGGGCTATACTTGCTATGTAGCTGTTGTGGTTTGAATGTAAAATATCCCTTCATAGGATATGTTTGGACACTTGGGCCCTGCTGGTGGCACTGTTAAAGAAGGTTGCTGGAGATGGGCCTTGAGATTGTATAGCCCAGCCCCACTTGCTGTTCCTTTCTGCTTACTGCCTGAGGGTGTGGAGACCAGCTTCCTGCTCCTGTCATGCCTTCCCCACCTTAATGGATTTACCCTGTGGAACTGGAAGCCAAAACCAACTTTTTCCTTCCCTAAGAGGCTTCTGGCCAGGTATTTGCTCAAAGCAATGAGAAACTGATATAGTAGTCTAGGCTAGCTTCAAACACAGTAATCCTGCCTTCACTCCTGTAGTGATAAGATTTCAGGTATGAGCCACCACACCTGGTTTTGTTCCTGTTACTTTTAAAGTAATAGATATATATCAGCTACCAAATTATATTATTTTTACCACTTGTTCTCAAGTTGTATATAAGGTGATTTGAAGTGACTTGTGTATATATACATTCATTTTAAGTCTTTTCAATTTATTTCAAATCTTCTGTATTTATTTTAATATATTATAATACAAAATAAGTTAGCACATTCAGGTCATGATTTTATGCCTATTATTGCCTAAGGTAAAGTTGGGGAGAAAGTAAGCCAATTGTTAAGTGGATTTAAGAAAAATATTTAATAAGTCATAACAAGGGTAAGGATGGCAGAAATAATGAAGGTGGCACATGTGTGACTGAACTTTGGGAAATACTGTTTCTTTGGGGGGATTAATACTATTTTAAACTAATTCTCAAGACTAACAGTTATTTTAAATGATCTTGAAAATAATGTACAAAATAAATTCAATTTGAAGTGCTATGGCATGTTGGAAGAAGATGGGTACTCGGTATAGAATGGTTCATTAACTGTAAATTTTCACTCAGACCTGTGCATGTTTAAATAGTCCTTCTAAAAATGCTAAGCTTGTAACTTTCTTGCTAGCAGCACTTATTTTCATTAATTTGTTCCAAATTAAATTTTTTTTGTCTTCTATAGGGCATGCAAGAAAAGCACTGTAAAACTTCATTGAAATGGTTTGCTGTTCTAGCCCCCCCCCCCTTTTAGCTTTATTAAATTCACATGCCATAAGATTCACCTTTTAAGAGTATTCAGTTCAGGGGCTGGGGATATTGCTCAGTGGGTAAAGAGTGCTTTCTGCACTAGCATGAATTCCTGAGACCACCTGAGTTCAGTTCTCTAGCACCTATGCACAGCCGTGCAGTCGTGCGCATTGACTGGAGAATCATTGGGAGGTGCTTATTAAAAACAAGGCAGCTCTAGGTTTATTGAGAGACTTCATCTCAAAGAAACAGGTGGATGGTCAAAAAGAGGACATCCAACATTCTTCTCTGGCCTCTGCATACATGAACACAGAATGTGCACATCTGGACATGCATGTGTATACATCTCACATACATCACATCACACACCACACATACTCTGCACACACACCAAATAAATTTTTTTGTTGATCTTTTGAGGTAGGATCTCACTCTATCCCAGCCTGACCTGAAACTCTGTAGTCCCAGGCTTGCCTCAACATCTGCCTCCCAAGTGCTGGTATTAAAGGCACGCACCACCACACCCTGCAAACAGCAAACCATCTAACCTGGGGCTTGAACCCACAACCCTGAGATTAAGAGTCTCATTCTGTACTGACTGGCCTAGTTGGGCACCCTCTGAGAAAGTTTTAAAAATAAAATAAAGCCCACAATTCAGTGGATTTCAGTGTCTTTACAGACTTGTACAATCATCACTACTTGTGTATTTTTTTTTTTCCCCCGAGGGTCTCACTTTATTCCAGGCTGACCTGGAACTCACTATGCAGTCTCAGGGTGGCCTTGAACTCACAGCAATCCTCCTACCTCTGCCTACTGAGTGCTGGGATTAATATTTTGGTATATTGTTATCACAACAAAAGAAATCCCTATGTTCTTTGGTAGTCATTCTTCATATTTCTCTCCCTAGTCCCTAGCAACTACTAATCTACTTCCTGTCACTGTGGATTTGTCTGTTCTGGACATTTGATAGATACAGAGTCATATAATATCTTCTTCATACCTTCTTTTTTCACTTAGCACAGTGTATTGCCAGTGTTCATCCATATTGAGCAAGTCTTAATACACCATACCTTTTAATGGCTGAAGACACACTTATCAGATGACAAGCATTTGGGTGGTTTGGCTATGTTTAGAAAAACAGTATTAAATATACCTGGAACTTTTTCACTTGATGACTTACACTATTTGTGTTTTATGGGCAATCTATATTATGAGTAGGAATTTAATTTAGAGTCAGTATTTGTATGGATTTGAGGAATCTGTATCTTTAATTTCTTTTTGATAATAAAATGTGTTCCAAGACTTGGGTGCTTCTTAACAGAGTATTTATAATTAATACAGGAACTATTTTCACATTACCTCTTTAAGGTCTGAATTTCAAATGTAGTTGCTATTAAAATAATACTCCTTAACATTTGTATAAGAGGAATTCTTAGGGACCAAGTTGATATATTTGTCTGTATTTTAATCTTTCCCTGTCTCTTTAGTTTTTCTCTACTGAACCGTGTAACTCAGTCTATACCTGTTTTAAGCACAAATACTATAGACAGTAATAAATTACATAAGATCTTTTAACAGAGTTTAAAATGTTTTGTTACTTTTTATCCTAGCATCATGAAAATCTCTGGGTGGTCTTTAAATAATGTTAGTTCTTTTATTTTTAAAAGCTGCGTTAATTGAATTATGTCTGCAAAAGTACTTTACAGCTGTTTTTCTTGGGCCATAGTGCACAGAGCACTTCATGGAATGATGGTTCTTTTTGAATCTGTGTAGTCATACCTTATCAAGCCTTGTCTTAGAAACCTGGGCTGACTATTCTGCACAGGGAGAGTGACCAAATTGGTGTGTGAATCAAGGTTTTGGAAACCATGTCATGTGGGCACTGGGTGAAAGAATAGGCTGTTTTGGTTGCTAAGGAGAAGGCTCAGGTGGTACTGTGTAGCCTTCAGAGTGAGATTGCTACATTTCTGCAGGGTTATAAGTAGACTTATTGTCTCATTTTACCATTTTGCCTGTGTTTTTGAGGCAGGGTCATGCTATGGAGCTCTGGCTGGCCTGGAATTCATTATGGAGACCAGGCTGGCCACAAACTCATGAACAATCTTCCCAAGTACTGGGTTTACAAGCATATACCACTGTGCCTAGCTCTGAATTTCCCATTTTTTTTTTGTTTGTGTGTATGGTGTGCATGCATGTGTGTGCATTCATGTGGTCACATGTGTGAATGCATGTGGAGATCAGAGGTTGACATCAGGTGATTTCCTCAGGTGCTTTCCAGCTTATTTATTGAGGCAAGATCTCTCACTTGGACCCAGAGCTCACCAATTTAGCTAGTCTAGCCAGCTTGCCCCCAAGTATCCATCTACAGAAACCCCTAATCAAAAAAGCAAACCAAACCAAACCAAATAACAAAGAAAAGAAGGGACTGGGGATATAGCTTAGTGGTAGAGTATTTGCCTAGCATGTGTGAGGCGCTAGGTTCAATTTCCCGTGCCACTAAATAAATAGATAAATCCAACAACAAAATGCACCTTGTGTTTGTTTTAATCAGATTATGACAAGATGACAAACCTAGAGACAAAGAAGAACTTTTTGAGCCAGGTGTGGTGGCTCACTCTGTAACCCCAGTAATCCCAGATGTGGTGGCTCACTCTAACCCCAGTAATCCCAGGTGTGGTGGCTCACTCTATAATCCAAGCCTTTAGGAGGCAGAGACGGAGGCAGGAGGATCACAGGAAATGTAAAAGCAGCCGGGGGCACAAATGAGATGCTCTTCAAAAACAAAACAACAAGAAAGTTAGCATTTATAGGCCTGTGATGGTTTATATTGTTTTTCAATTTAACTGGACCTAGAATTATGTACATTAGGTTAGCCTCTGGGCATGTCTATAAGGGATTATTTTAATTTAATTGAGGTGGGAAGACCCACCCTAACAGTGGGTAATACCATTTCATGGGCTGGGGTTGTGAACTGTATAAAAAAGAGAGAGCTGACTAAGCAGCAGCACTCATCTCTGTCCACTTTCATACTGTGGATTCAATGTGACTAGTTGCCTTCAGTTCTTACCTCCATGCCTTTTCTCTCACCCACATAATAAACTGTAACCTCAAACTGTAAACTGAAATAAACCCTTCTTAAGTTGCTTCTTGTCAGATATTTTCTCATTGCAATGAGAAAGTAACTAATATAGGGTATGTCACACAGGACTCCCACAACAGGACCTACCAGGACTGGTGAGAAGGCAAAGAGTTGGAGGAATGCATACTGCAGGGTCTTTACTGGGGCTTCCGGGTGGGGGGGGGGAGCAAGGTAGCACAGATTGGCTAGTGTGAATAATTTTAGAGAGTTCTGGGCTAGAGGGAGGGTCTCTAGTTGCATGGTATCAGGCTCAGGCTAGTTTAGGGTTTTATTTGTTTAAGGAAATACTGATTTGGAGCATGAGAGTTAAATAAAGAGGTGGAATGTGGGTTGGTTCATTTCATGTGAAAGGCACAAAATGTCCTGTCTCGGAATTAGCTGCCCTGGAAGGTACATCTCCAGGATCCTCAGAGCCCCAAGATTGTGAAGCATCATAATATTTAGAAAAAAACATTCAAATGTGTTTGCTTTTGTTTTCATTAAAATGTGGAAATTCATTCTTCCCTTCCCCCCTCCTTCCCTCCTTTTTTTCTGTTTTCCCTTCTGGCATTAAATTAGTTCTAGTATAAAATAACTCCAAAAGCTCTGTGTCTTAAGCAATAGAGGTATTGTGTACATTCCATGTCCTTCACAGCTCTACCAGGGCCTTTCCTCAGCCGTCATCCAGGGACTTAGGTTGACAGAACAATCACCATGCACTGGGGGGTCACACACTAGCTAGTATCTGGTGGGCCTGGGATGACTCATATTGCTTCCATTTCTCTTCATTTTTTTTCTTTTTGTTTTTCACTCTCCACTTTCAAGTCATCAACTAGAACAAATCACATGGAAGAAGTTATAACAAGGGTTCTAAGAAGTTCAGTCCTCTCTTTGGAAGGATGTATTGGGGAAAATGAGCTGGAAATATTCATAAATGTCACTGGTGACTGATTACCTCACAGGGAGACTCTTAATGACACCAGTCTTAGTTTTGTATCAAGAATTGTTGCTTTCACTGTGGATAAGGGTTGAGAAAAAAGGATTTGAAGGAATAGAATTTAAAAGTTGGCAGTTGATTAGGTAGAGCTGGGGAAAAGAGAGAAAACATGGCAAGACAAGATTGCCTTTCCAGTGGGAGGGGGTGCTATCAGTACAAAAGTATAGAAGTTAATGTCCATTCAGGGTTAGCCCTAAGGAACCTTCAGTGAGTCCTCTAGTGATAAAGCCCTGTGATGAGTAGTCCACCAGCCAGCACCTGACCCTAAACTGTAATTGATTTGCAAGGTTATAAGTGGAGCAGAATTATTTAGAAACTTCCATAGTAATTTTTATGATTATGTTTATGGTGAGTCTTGTAATTAAAAAAAATAAGACCTTATATTTTATGATTTTTTCTATTGTTCTTAATGATCTGTTTTTATTACATTTTACAAAAGTATAAGATGGGTGAAAAGTAGCCCTTCACCACAGTGCTTGAGAAGCATTCTTTGCTTTGGAGTTGGGCACAGGAGCTTAGCGATAGGAGCTGGTGATGAGGGTTGAATCCTGTTCATGGAATGCTTAGGTTTATACCTTTGATGGGTACAGAGATATAAGAAGAAATATATATAGGGTCATGTCCCAAGAATCCTCAGAGGTGGTAGGAGTTACCAGTGTCTGATGCCATAGTCAAGGAAAAGATAGACTTGAGGTTTATGGTTTGGATGTAAAATATCCCTCACAGTCTCATGTATTTGAACACTTGATCCCCAGCTAGTGTTGCTGTTTTGAAAAGTTGTGAATCCTTTAGGAGGAGGAGTCTACCTAGAGAAAGTGAGTGAAATGGGTTATAACTCAGCTTAGGTCTGACCTGATCTTTCTGCTTCCTGATTCTGCAGAGATATAACAAGCAGTTGCCTTATACTCATACCACCAGGGAGCTCCACGTACCTTCCTGGCCATCATGGACTGTATTCTCTTACATCACGAGCCAAAATAAACCTCCTTTAAGTTGTTTCCACCAGATATTTTGTCACAGTGACAAGGAAAGTAACTAATAGAGAGCTCAAGCTGACAAGGAGTAAGTCACCATGAATGTTTAAATGTAAACTTTTGGTGAAGAAGGGTAATCAGATGCCAAATTCCAGTGGTTAGAAGAATTTGTAGGTCATAAAACAGAAGAAGGTATAACTTACTGGCTCAAAGAGTTAGGTAGCAAAATGCAGGCAAAATCTATGATGTCATGGGCTGGGGAGATGGCTCATTTGCTTGTGAAACCTTCTGGCCTGGGTTCGATTCCCCAGTACTCACAAAAATGTCAGACATGTGACATGTATCTGTTGTTCATTTGCAGCAGCAAGAGACCTTGGTGCATGTGTGCATGCACACACATACTCATGTGCATGTGTAAACATGCTTGTGCAAATAAATAAATAAAACTTTTTTAAAGCTAGAATGAGAACTATTGGTCCTATCAAGGGAAAGCACATTTTGTTATTTTTTCCCCCTGAAAGGAAAATCTGAGTAGCTTGAAAGTCTGCTGAGAGGTGGGACAGTAGATGTGGAAGGGTAGAAAAAGGTGGCATTGTCTATGGCTGGAGTGGGGTTTGAAAACAGACCTAAGGAGTGGGTTGAACCCAAGACTCAGGTTTTGACTTTGAGTGTGATAGCAAATTGAAGCTAGATAAAAACCAAGCAGCAAATAGGAGACATGGAAAGAGATGGCATTTCAGCATACCTCAAACAGGGTAAAATGCAGGAGGGAGCCTGTTGGACTCAGCACTTATGTGGAGGGTGTGGCCAAAATTAAGCTAGCCGGGACTAGAGAGTGTACTCATGAAGTGACATGAAATTGTTCACAATGAAATGTAGCCTGAGCCACTCAACTTCCTTTATGTGCAGGAAGTTGATCCTCAGTAAAAATGAGTATAGAATGACAAAGTAACAAAGGGAGAATGGACTACGGCTACTCACCCTCAATCATGATTAATATAAGGCTTAAAACATAAGTTGATAAAGTTAGTTAGTTAAAACTATATTTTAAAACACAATCATCAAAAGTTATTAGAAATTATAGAAAATATCAGTACAGGGCTGAGGACATGGCTCAGTAGATACAGCACTTGCAGCATAAACATGAGTACCTGAGTTCAGATCCCAGCACCCATGTAAAGAAGTGGGATGTTGTGGCGGGCATCTGTAATCCCAGTGCACTTATGGTGAGAAGAGAAGTGGGGATAGGAAAATCCTGAGAGCTCACAGGCCAGCTGGCCTGGCAAACACAGTGATGAACAATGAGAACTTGAGAGCCTATCTCAGCAAGGTGGAAGGTGAGGACTGAAATACCTGAAGTTACTCTCTGACCTCCACATACATGCATTGTGGGACACCTGATCTCATACTCACGTGCATGAACATGTACCCACACACATACCACAAACACACATCATACACACACAGCAAAAATATAAGTGAAATATTTTAGGTGTTCTGAACATTATAACGTTTAAAGAATGCCTTAGAACTCCCACCTGTCCAAGAGTATATACTGATTCCTCATTTTTATTATTTTTAATTTTTTTACTTTTTGAGATAAGGTTTCCTCAAACTTACTGTTTAATTAAGGATGACCTTGAACTCATGATTCTGTTTGTACATCTGGAGTGGTGGAATGACAGGTGGTACACCACCCTGCCTAGATCATTTATTTTCACTGAACTATACATTCTGTTTTTGTTTCTGTTCTGTTTTTTTTTTTCTTTTTCTTTTTCAGGGTCTTTTTATAAAATAGTGTAGGCTGTTCCTGGGATTATAGGCATATGCTATTGTGCCCAGCTTGTAAGTGTTAGAATTAGAGAAGAGTTGGGCAGAGATGCATTGCCCATTCTCTTCCCTCATCAGGTTTTGAGTCCTTACCATCCTGAGCCCAGCTCTTGGATTTCCCCTTACTTTTTCTGTGTTTGATATTTATTTTTTCCAAGTGACCTTGATACATGGAGGAATGTTGTGGCCACCATAGGATTGCTATGTCGTAGAGGATGTGGATGTAGTACATAAGAAAGAACACAATTGAGTCCAAATGATTCAGTCAAAGCCTGGTAATCCTGGGCATATAGGATTCCTGAGCAACCATTATAACAATAATTATCACAAGAGATTGGGAAAGTGCTGGATGCACTGAATGTATCTTATAAGTTACATTTTTTTTTCTTTGAAATAGATTATCTCTAATAGATGTTTTCAGATGTTCTTTGCCAGGTTCTTGGTTTTGTTTTGTTTTTCTTTTAATATTTTCAGTTATCTCTTTGTGAGCACAGAGAGAGAGACAGAAAGAGAGAGAGATAGAGACAAAGACACACATACACAGAAGAGCTAGAGCCGGGCTGGAGAGATGGTTTAGTGGTTAAGCACTTGCCTGTGAAGCCTAAGGACTCCGGTTCGAGGCTCAATTCCCCAGGATCCACATTAGCCAGATGCACCAGAGGGCGCACGCATCTGGAGTTCGTTTTCAGTGGCGCGCCCATTCTCTCTCTCTCTCTCCCCCTTCTGTCTTTCATTCTCTGTCACTCTCAAATAAATAAAAATAAACAAAGAAATTAAAAAAAAAAAAAAGAGACAGAGCCAGGGGGTGGGGTGGGAAATAGGTAATGCAGGACCTCCTGCCACTGCAAATGAACTCTGGGTGCATGTACCACTTTGTGCAACTGGCTATGTGGGTGCTGGGGATTTGAACCCAGGCCAACAGGCTTTGCAGGCAAGCACCTTTAACCACTGAGCAATCTCGCCAGCTCTTGTTTCTTTTTTCAAACAAGTTATTTGTACTTGGATAATGGAATGTTGTGCAAAATTTGGTGCATTGAGCAAGATGACTGACAAGGGCTGAGGGAGGATAAGTCAAGTTTGATGGGAGAGGTATGCCTTCAATAGGCCTTGTGATTGGTATAATCACAGCAGGTCTTTTAACAGTTTTGACAAAGAAAGTTTATTTTCTGGTTTAAAATTGAAAATATTTCTTGTGAAATTTTTAATTGTTGATAGCGACAGGAAATAAATATACCAGTATTTGTCAAGACAGGTTTCCTAAGGAGGAATCAGAGGCTGTAGTTGAGCAGGTCAGCCTCTTAGTTGGTTAGCCTGCATGGGAAGATGCAGCTTCTTGAAAATGGAGCACAAGAGTGAACTGCCTGTTCCTGTGTAACTAATGAGTCCTCCCAGGAATATCTTCTTATAACTCTAATGTAACTTGGTTTAAGCAGCATTCTTTATAGAGTGGATACACGCTCTATTCTGGAAGCAGGTGGCATTCAAAGGAATAAATACACTGCAGTCACTTCCAGTGTGATCTTTGCAACCCAGTGCTGCTGGTATTGTGAAAGCAAACACATCATGCACCTAAGAAGAAGAGCATGTGAGAGCTTTGTGTGTTCAGGGTAGCCAGATTAATTAGCTGACCTCGAAGAGCCAGAGCCCTTCTCAGTCCATCGTGGTGAGGCAGATGCTGTCAGGGTGGGCATGACCTGTTGAGTATAAAATTGGTGTTTTGTTTTGAGTGTTCACAATGTAGACCTCTCTCCTCTTCTGACTGGTTATGACGTATAAATCAAGCCACACTGACAGTGATTTGCTTTCTTTATCCTTGAAAAGGTCTTTGACTCAGGCCTCACCTTTGACCTTGGCCTCACCACATTCATCTTCATCACAGGCACGTTTTATAATTCCCACAACAACACTCAGAACTCCAGTTTTGTTTTTCTTCTTTCCCTTTCTTCTTTTTTTTTGCAGATGTATATCACAATAGGGTCTTTCATTACATGGTTACAAGTTTTGTGCAATCACCCTTATATGCTTTATGAAAGTAATAAATTTAAAGGAAAGAGAGACTCTTTAAAACTTGAGGCCAGAGAGCACAGTTTATCTTATTTACAGTTTGGCTTAGAGATTGGTATTTAAGTTGATATCATACCACATGTGGTCTTCCTGCAAAGTGCTACACATTTTTATTTATAGCTAAGGGAATAAGGCAAAATCCCCCTTTCAGTATGCTATCTTGTGTTATTTACTCAGTGATAAATGACACTGCCTTGTGGGTGTGAGTTCCACAGTGAAAGACCCTATTGTAGCATATGCTTCCACAAGGAGGTGCAGTTAGACTTACGGCTCCAGAGGGAATTTAAACTTGGAGAATCTTGGTACTTGTGCAGTTGAAACATACAGCTTTCTGTTGTCTTAACACAATTTTTACATAAAATAAAAGGGGAAAAGATTAAGGTTGAAATGTTAGAAAATAACCAAATGCACATCCTAAATCCATAAGTTTCACTTGTGCCAGAAACAATGGTGATCTTTTGGCTGGTCTGTTTCTGCTCTGGCTAAATGATGTCTGCTTTCAAAGTTTATTAACTCTTTAAGGGCACTAGAGAACACCTTCGCCATGCAGAAGAGAGGATCATGGGCTGAGAGTTTCAAGGGACTGGACAGTGCAATAGCTGCCTCACCTCTGAGCCTAGAGGCAGCTGTGTGCCAGGCCACTGCATCTAAGTCAGTGCTGAGGAAGGAGGTAGACATTTTGGAGGGAGAATCCTAATAAAATTTATATTGGTTTCAACATGAATAAGAAAAGAAACTCTAATTTTTAATAACATAGAAATTAGTTCAGTCTATACTTAGAATCTTGGATAAACAGGAATGGGCTGTCATTTTTGCCACGTATATAAAAAGAGATCCTTGAACAAACTAGTATTTTATTGGAGCTGAGGAGATGACTGAAGAGTTGAAGTACATGCTGGACAAGTGATGTCCTGAGTTTAGTTCCCCAGTTCCCAAGTAAAAGCTGGGCATGGCTGGGGAGGTAGAGACAAAGATCCCCGGGGCTTGCTGGCTAGCTAGCTGAATCAATGAGCTCCAGGTTCATGAGAGACCCTGTCTCAGTAGTTATACAGAAACTGATTGAAGAAGATACCTAACATCATTCTCTGGCCTCCACATCCATGTGTCTCCATCTGCACCAACATGTGCATGGATGTGCACACATGCACACCCCTACACACAAATCTTTAAAGATTTTAGAACTAATATGTTTGAGGTAGACATTTCCCCCTCCGTTGATTTAACACAAAAGATAAGTTATCCCACTGTTTTCTGTAGCCTCCATCGTATCTGATAGGATGTCAAACATTGTTCCAAAGAGAATTCACCAAAAGTCAATTTTCAAATGTTTCATGTTTCCCATGTTTACTGTCATATTGGTCTGCACTTTTCAGATTTTTAAATTTATTTTTTGTTTGTCCCAGAAGTTTGACAACTGTACCTTTAGTACTTGCATCTCAGTACTTAGTATTATTCAGATTGTTTCATATTTAAATTTGTTGCACCAAATTTGGGGATTTTCAACTATTTAATTTTTTTTTTTTCGAGGTAGGGTCTCACTCCAGCCCAGGCTGACCTGGAATTCACTAGGTAGTCTCAGGGTGGCCTCTAACTCACGGTGATCCTCCTACCTCTGCCTCCCGAGTGCTGGGATTAAAGGCATGTGCCACCATGCCTGGCTAACTATTTAATTTTTAAGGTTTTTTTTTGAGATCTCACTTCACCCTAGCTGGCCCCAAACTCTCCCATCTTTCTACCTCAGCCTCTTCACCTTGTTGATTGCTGACAGGCTCTACATGAGCTGGCCACTATTTTAGGATAAATGGTTCATTTTGAAATACATTTAGGTTTAACAAAAAGTTGAAAGATAGTGTATTGAATTCCAACATACTGATCACTAGATCCCCCCAAGGTTCACATCTTAAGTAATTATGATTTATTTCTGGGTCATAAGAGGATAACCCAATGGAAATAAAACCAGTTTGAAATATGTTTATTTGTTAAGGTTCCTGATAAAATTAAAAAATCCTCATTGTAATCAAAATAAAAGATGAAAAAGTTATTCTTCCAGAAAAAGTTAGGTTAATCTTATTAACTATAGTTTTCCCACTAATGTCCTTTTGATAAGGCCCATAGTCCATTATTTATTTTCAATGGTTCTCTGGGGACCAACCTTGTTAATTTGTTTTACATTTCATTTTTAATTTTCGTATGTAAATATATTGCATCTTGATAATATGTACCCAGCATTACCCTTCCTTATCCCTCCTCATTCCCATTGTACTCGTTCTCATTTCTTACTAGTGGCTATGCCACAGAAGACAGTGATTTCCCCCTTCCCTGTCATTAGCTTATCAGAGAGGGGAGTGGCCTCTCATACTCCTCCCCTACCCACAATAAAAAGCTGACTAATCCCGTCATGGGCAGGCCTTGTGCCCATAGTCATAGCTGTTGTGAGCTCTGCAGTAACTACCTCCAACTGCTAAAAAAAATGAAAAGCTTTTCTGATAGGGCCTGAGAGAAAAGCTGACCTGTGGGTATAAAGATAAGTATTGCCAGGCATGGTGGCTCGTACCTTTAATCCCAGTACTTGGAAGGCAGAGGTAGGAGGAACGCTGTGAGTTTGAGACCACCCTGAGACTACATAGTGAATTCCACGTCAGCCTGGGCTAGAGCAAGACCCTACCTCAAAAAACAAAAAGCAAAGCCAGGCGTGGTGGTGCACGCCTTTAATCCCAGCACTCGGGAGGCAGAGATAAGAGGATTGCCTGAGTTCGAGGCAACCCTGAGACTACATCATAGTGAATTCCAAGTTAGCCTGGGCTATAGAGAAACCCTACCTTGAAAAAGCAAACAAAATAACAACAACAACAAAACCCAAACAAACAAAAAAAATTAGGAGGCAGTTTGATAACACATCTGTTTAACAGTTTAACAATACAGCAATAATAGATACTTCCCTAGGACCTATATTCTCCCCACCCATGGGCTTTTGCCATGGTTTTTAGTAACAGACCTGAGTTACTTCAAATCTGATGAGAGTAAGTTGTGCCATGATTGCACTAGAGGACATGTCTTTCCTGGTAGAGCAGTATTGTAGAATGCATGTTTTGTCTTATGGTAATATTATTGGAAGATGTTTCTGTACTAGCAGCCTGCACAGCACCTTCTGGCATTATGAAAACTAGGCAGCAGGAAGGACACTTCTGCTTTGACTCTCTGTGTCCTGCACCAAATGGGTAATGGCATTTTCAGCAATACAGTTGGTTTTCTTATCTTTCAGTTCTGTTGGATCACCAACAGCCATGACAATTGCATTGGTTGTTTGGGGACCTTATGAGGTTCCCCTGACCAACAAACAACTTACAGTTGCCTGACACTGATAATATTGTCTTATAACACTTGGCTACTAGGAGCAGCATTATCTGCTTATGGTATCTCTCTTCATTCTGTTATTATTAATTATATTTTATATATTTTTATTAAATTTACTAAGAAATTGGTTTTCTTATGGATTTTTCTTATCTCCTAAGTTTTGGGTACTCCTCCCCCTACTTCCTCTTCTAACCCATCTGCCTGCCCTTATTCCTTTTCATCCCCAGTACTTCCCAACACACACTCTTTTCATTACTTGTGTTCTGCTATCTCCCCCTTATGGCCTCTCTGCCCACCCCTTAGCCCTTTGCTAACTGCTTTTTCTGTACAAAGACTCCCAAGTTGAACTCACAAATCTGGTCTTTGATTTATTATTGCTTACTTTTTGAGTTCTTAGTATATTCTCTGTCAATGTATGGCTGGCAAAGATTTCCTCACATTCTGTAGGCTGCCTTTGACTTGGTTGACAGTTTCCTTTGCTTTACATGAGCTTTTTACTTTCATGAGGTCCCATTTCTTTACTGTTTGCCTTCTTTCTTGGGCAACCAGAGTTCCGTTCAGAAAGTCCTTCCATATGCCTTGATTTTGAGGTGTACTTGATGCTTTTTCCTCTAGCTTGTCTCAGAGCTTCAGGTCTTACATTGAAGTCCTTGACCATTTGGAATTGATTTTTATTCAGGATGAGAGATAAGGATGTAGCTTCATTGTCTGTATATCAATATCCAATTTTCCCAGAACCATTTGTTGAAGTTGCTGTTTTGTTGCAATGTGTATTGTTGGTATCTTTTTCTGTTGGTCTACATGTCTATCTTCATGGCAGTATCCTGCTGTTTTTATTACTATGCTCTGTAGTATAACTTTAAATCAGATATGGTGATACTTATATCAGTATTCTTTTTGTTCAGGATTGTTTTGCCTATCTAGGGTCTTTTGTGCTTCCATATAAATTTTGAGAATTTTTTTTCTATTTCTATGAAGAAGGGTGCTGGAATTTTGACTGGAATTGCATTGAATCTATAGATTGCTTTTGGTGAGTTGGTAATTTTCATAATACTGATTCTTCTGATCCATGAGCATGGAAGATATTTCCATTTTTTTCATGTATTTCTCAATTTCTTTCTTCATTGTTTTAAAGTTCTCATTGTAGAAGTCTTTCACTTCCTTGGTTAGGGTTATTCCAAGATATTTAATTTTCAGGGGGTGGGGGGTACTATTGAGAATGGTGCTGTTTCCATGATCCCTTTCTCAGTATGTTTATCATTGGTATATAATAAGGGTACTGATTTTTGTGTGTTAATTTTGTGTCCTGCCACAGAGTTTTCTGTTTTTTTTTTTTTTTGAGTTTTCTGGTGGAATCTTTATTGTCTCTTATGTATAATCATGTCACCTACAAATAAGGATAGTTTGACTTCTTTTTTTCCTATTTTTTATTCCTTTTATTTCTTTCTGTTGTCTTATTGCTCTAAGATTTAAAGTACTATTTAAGTAGAAATGGAGAAAGTAGGCAACCTTGTCTTATTCCTCATCTTAGTGGAAATGCTTTTGAGTTTTTCTTCATAAAGCACAATATTGACTGTAAGTTTGTCATATATGCCCTTCATTATGTTGAGATATGTTCTCACCATGTAATGGCGGTGAAGTAATCTCACTTTATCTATGAGGGCATGATATACCCTGATCTTTCAGACCAGGGTGTGTCTGTCATTCTGGGATCAAGGTGAGGAGGGGTGAGGGGAGCAGGCTCTGTGTCTAGACTTACATGGGAGACCCTGTAAGTGACAGAATGAGTCACAGGCGTGGTGAAGGAAAAGGGACCCTGGGAACAGGCAACTGTGCCTATCTCACGCTCAAGAGACCAGGGGCTGATGGTGGCAGTAACAGCGAGTGTGGGGAGCCCGTTAATTTCTTTTCTTCTATCTTAGGATCCCATCTAGAATTCACATTGCATTTTACATTAGGTCCCTTAGACCCTTCTGTTTTGGAAGTTTCTCATATTTGTTGTTTATAGGCCTACTGCTTTTGATATATACTGGTGATATGTTTTTGGGATATCTTTCAGTGTTTCTTTGAAGAATGTTAATGTTATTTATTAGCAAGCAATTAATTTGGCTAAGCTCTAACTTCTAGCTGTGCCTTGTCTGTTGTGTACAGCAATCAAGATCTCTGTGTTGCTCAGTTTATGCAACCTTAATTTATCTGCCCCAAACATGCTCAGTTCTGGGGTCAGTTGGAGAGATTATCAATTTCGTTTTTCTTTCCAATTTATTTTTATTTATTTATTTAGTAGAGTCAGAGAGGGAGGAAGGGAGGGAGGGAGGTAGAGAAGGAGAGAGAGAGCATGGGTGTACTAGGGTCTCTAGCCACTGCAAACAAGCTCCGGACGCATGTGCCACCATGTGCATCTGGCTTATGTGGGACCTGGAGAATCGAACCTGGGTCCTTAGGTTTCGTAGGCTTGTGGCTTAACCACTAAGCCATCTCTCCAGTCCCAAGATTATCAATTTCATTGCAGAGCACAAGAGCTGTGTATGGTGGTACACACATGTAATCTCAGCACTTGTGAGGCAGAGGCCAGGAGGATTGTGTAAGTTTGAGACTGGCCTAGTCTTCTTAGCAAGTTGTAGTCCACTAGGGACTACATAGCCAAAACCACCATCCAAACAAACAAGAAAACACATAAACAAGTCCTGAAAAATATAGGACTCTTGCTTTGTACATGTCACTTTTTCTGAATTTCTCTCCTTTATCTTTTAGTTTATGAATTATTCCTGAAATATTTTTTCTGATTCTTCAGCCAATAAAACTGCAAGTTTTAATTAGCGTTTTAGTTACTTTGCATAGCACCAATGAGGTAGGGCCTGCCCATAGGTGAAAAAGTATGAAATGTGAAACTCAGTGCCATTCTCTTCTTCTAATTGTCAGCTTCCTACATTCTCTACCATTTTTACTCACTTTTGTGTAAATTCATATTCATTGTTGCTGTTCTAAGTTATAAATGCTAATAGTGGGAAAGTTAGTCTGATAGAAGGTGATACTCTGTTTCTTGCATGGAAGAATAATAGATACATAGATGATTGGATAGACAAAGTAGAGGTGAAGCTGGCCATGCTGTGAAGTGGAGATCTAGTGAGAGGGAATTTGTCTTAGTCAGTAATGCAGTGCCTGTGGAAAACTGAAACTGAATTATCCACAGAGCCAGCAGCTGTGAGAAAGAGGTTCTATTCCACATTCCCAATAGAGTGCAAGGAAATTTGCTATCTGTTCAGAATTGGCTATATGTGGATAGAATTTCTGAGTTCTCAGACTGCAGGAGTGTTCTGAACTTTAGCAAGTCAACAAGTCCACAGTCAAACACACCAGAGGAAACTGAAACTTTCAAGAGAAGCAGAGTGGATACAGATTGAGACAGGCATATCAATGATAACCATTAGTAAAATAAAAACAGATGGAAAAATAATTTAGAGTAATCAATATATTCAAAGTGAAAATTAGTCATTCTGAAAGTCTGTACCTAGTGATCATTTAACAAAGATGTTATAAAGTTGTTGCACGTATGCAAGTGTTGAAAGACTTGACTACTCATGGGCTCCTCCTGAAAGAAGTACTAAAAAGACATTCAATTGAATAGGAAATTGGGGCAAATTGTATTTGTTTTTATTTTGTTAGTGAGAAAGAGAGAATTGGCATGCCAGGGCCTTAACCACTGCAATTGAACTCCAGATGCTTGCACTACCTAGTGCTCATGTGCAACCTTGCACTTGTGTCACCTTTGTGTGTCTGGCTTACGTGGGATCTGGAGAGAGATCGAACATGGGTAATTAGGCTTTGCAGGCAAGTGCCATAATCATTAAGCTATTTCTCCAGCCTTGCATTTTCTTTTTCTATAATTTATTTATTTATTTGAGATAGAATGGGCACACCAGGGCCTCTAGCCACTGTGAACAAATTCCAGACACGTGCCACCTTGTGCATCTGACTTATGTGGATACTGGGGAATTGAACATGGGTTTTCAGGGTTCTCAAGTAAGTGCCTTAACCACTAAGCCATCTCTCCAGCCCTGTATTTTCTCAAAATGGCCCCAGTGGCATATACCATCTCATGGGTGCCTCTGCTGTCATCCCACCATTTCTTTATCCAAAGGTAGAGAAATCTGTCATGAATCTGGATCTGCCTTTTAACTAGTCTCTCAAAACTAATGGTACCCAGTGGAAGTACTAACTATCCTGGCAGGCATGCTAACTTCAAAGATAAACTGAAAAGGCCATACTGCTTACTGGTTCTCTGGGACACTTGATTTGGAGGTCATCGCCTGCAATGTAAGGGATTCCCATGTTAGGGAGGCTTTATGTGGCCCATCCTGGTCAGCAGCCTTTCAGGCAAGACTCTAAGTGGCACTGAATGACACAGATTCAGAGAATGTAGAAGAATGGCCTTGCTCAGTAGGACCCAGATTCATTACCTACAGCATAAAAGAAACTGATTGCTACTTAGAGGTACAAAGTTAATTTCTTATGCAGCAACTAGAACAACTTTGAACCCAGAAGGTAAGAGCAGGATGTGTGAATATGTGTCATTATAAGGAGGCTGGTGCACATACTTATCAAATAAATATTGACCTCAAAATGTTGGGTAGGGGTTATCTAACAATTTGATGCTAAAGATTTTGGTGACAGTGATAAGTCAGCTGATATGGAGTGAGGATGGTTGAGCTTTCTAATATCCTGTGTTAGGCTAGGAAGATGGCTCAGTGATGAAAGGGGCTTGCTTGCAAAGCCTACTGGCCTGGGTTTGATTCCCAGTACTCATATAAAGCCTGATGCAAAAAATGGGGCATGTGTCTGGAGTCAGTAGCATGAGGCCCTGGCATGTGGATGCATATACAAACACACACACACACACATACATTCACACACATGCACACAAGTAAATAAGGATATTAATAAATAATATCCTTGTATTGTTTCAAAGGCTGCTAGGTATTGACTTTAGGCATTTTAAAGAACAGAAATAGATTGTATAACTTAAAAAACAGTGAAGAAAAAACATGAAGGCAGATAAATTCAACCCAACCCAGGAAAATAAAACTTTAATAAAGGAGCAAAGAAATCACTGTAGGCAGGAAAAAAAAAAGTTGATTGAGATGATGCCAATGGAACTAATAGTGGTAAGTGCAAAACAATGAAGTTTATTCATTAAAATAATAATTATGTTTTTTTTAATTCAGCCAAATGTTGCTCTAAAAGAGCAGTCTAGGCAAAACAAATCAGAACTCAAAGATAAAGGGGCAGAAAAACATACACCAGAAAAAAGAAAATAGACTGATAGTAAGTAGATGTGATAAAATCAAGAGAAATGGAATTTCTAGGTTATTTACCCTCAAAAAAGTATATGTGTACAGTGGGAGAGGTGAACCAGGAGGAGGATGGTCACTGTAGAACCATACTAATGAAAAAAAATTAATTGCTAATCTGGATAATTTCTCTCTTCTTTTTTTTGAGGCAAGCCCAACTGACCTGCCTTTTTTTTATGAGAGAGAGAGAGGGAGAGGGAGAGAGAGAGAGAGACAGAATTGGCACATCAGGACCTACAGCCACTGCAATCAAACTCCAGATGCACGCGCCCCCTTGTATACATGTACAACATTGTGTGCTTGCATCACTGTGATGCCTGGCTTGCATGGGAGCTAGTGAGTCAAACATGAGTCCTTAGGCTTCGCAGGGAAGTGCCTAAACTACTAAGCTATCTCTCCAGCTCAATAATTTCTTTTTTAATTGGGAACTTTAATATATGATCATAGAGTAATTGCATTATGTTCCTGTCCTTTATCTTTCTTTGTCTCTCTCTAATCTTTCTTGAGGACCCTTTTCTTTAAAGGTAGTCTTTCCTCTGTCTTGTCATATCCATTTTCTCGTCCTCCTTCATGTCAAAATGTTGATGGCTCAGAACCATGCTGTCTTTTGGTGTATCAGTAACCATTGAGGGGCTATGTATACAACATTTGGTTCATGTCAGAAAGGACAGGACCCCAATAAACACCTGCATTCTTTCTGTCCTTCCTCAATGTTCTCCAAGCCTTGTAGGGTGTTTTAGACATTTCCTTTAGCGTTGAGCTCTTATCAGCCTCTTACATTCTGCTTTAATGAGTTTTGAGTTTCTCAGTGTCTACTACCATTTCCATAGAGAAAATTCTTTAGCTAGCAGTAAGAGAAGCACCCATACTCATTCTTCTATTTCCTCTGAAATGTTCCCTGAGTCTTGGCAGATGTGATAGAGAAAACTTGTTTAGTTCTAAGCACTGGCTTTCTCTTCTGGTTATTTTTGTGAGTCTTAGGGGTTCCTAGTATGCACCTCCATCTGTAAAAGAAAAACAAAGGTTCTCTAACAAAAAATGAAATTAGCATTAATCTAAGGCCATACATATGTACATTTAAAAGGCTTTTTGATGGGCATATTATCTCAGTTTAGCCAGTGAACACTGGAAGTTTCCTTCTGTGATCTGTGACCTTCCAAGCCACTGGAAGGTGATTTTGCCCATAACTTATGTGCCACTCACTTTTGCACCCACAGGTACAACTTGCCTGATTAGTTGATGTGGTTTTTTGCAGGATCTATTGCTTGTTCAGACTGTAGATGACTTTTCTCCCCAAGCATCTTGCTTAGCTCTTTCCAGCACTATGACACCTATTTGCCAAGTAGATGGCTTCCATCTCAGTTCAGGCTTGATTTTTCAATGTCCTATGGCTGCAGCCTGTAGTGTCTTCAGCAATAAAGTCTTAATATTTAGTTTTGTGCTTTAGCAATGGCCTGAATTGGGTGGGGGCTCATGGGCTGTTTCCATTTCCTAGTTATTGTGAATAGAGTAGCAGTAAATATGGATGAGCAGTTATCTCTGTGGTAATGTGTAGAGTCCTTAGGGTATGTACTCAGGAGTGGTGTATAGCTGGGTCATATGGTAGATCTATTTTCAGGTTTTTTGAGAAACCTTCATACTGACTTCTATAGGTGTTAAACCAGTTTATATTCCCACCAACAGTGGAAAGGGTTCCTCTTTCCCCACACCTTCACCAGCTTTTGTTAGTATTTCAGTGTTTTGATGGTGGTCATTCTAAACAGAGTGAGATAGAATCTCAAAGTAATTTTAGCTTGCATTTCCCTGATGGCTAAAGATGTTGAACATCTGTTGAGATATTTATTGGCCATTTGTATTTCTACCTTTGAGAAGTCTTATTCAGTCCTATAGCCCATTTTTGACTGGGTTAATTTTATTACTTAATTTTTTTTCGTTCTTTGTATATTGTGGATATTAAATTTCTATCAAGGCTGGGCATAGTGGCACATGTTTTTAATCCCAGTACTGGAGAGGCTGAGGTAGGAGGATTTTTGTGAGTTTGAGGCCACCCTTAGAGTGATATCCTGCTTCAAAGATAAATGAATAATAAATAAATAAACCTCTGTCAAATGACAGCTGCCAAAGATTTCCTCCCAGTTCTGTGGGTTGTCTGTTGACTTGCTTGGTGGTTTTCTTGGCTGCACAATAGCTTTTTAGTTTCATGAGATTCCATAGCTTGCGTGTTTGCCTAATTCCCTGGGCTACTGGAGTCTAATACATAAATTCTTTCTCTATGGCTACATCTTGGAGTGTTTGTTTTATTTTTTCTTCTAATCATTTCAGTTTCAGGTCTCACATTGAGGTCTTCAAACCATTTAGAGTTGGTTTTTGTCCAGGGTGAGGAAAATGTCTAGATTCATTCTTCTACATGTAGTTATTATATTTCTCCAGCACCATTTGTTGAAAATGCTGTCTTTTCTTTAATATATGTGCTTGACCTCTTTGTTAAAGATGGCTATAGTTATTTGAACTTATACCTGGATCTTCTATTTCATTGATATATGTGTCTGCTTCAGTGCCACTACATGCTGTTTTTATTGCAATGGCTTTGTAGTATAAATTGGAATCATGCACAGTGATGGCACCAGAAGTATTCTTTTTGCTGAGGATATTTTTGGCTATCTGAGGCCTTTTATATTTCCATAGGCACTTTTAGATTATTTTTTCTGTTTCGGTGAAGAATGGTGCTGAAATTTTTGTTGGAACTTCATTGAATCTATGTTGCTTTAGGTAGGGTAGTAATTTTCACAACATTATTTCTTTTTGAACTAGTCATTGACTTTTTGGCTTCCCATTCTATTTCCTCTACTTTGTCCTCAAGTCCTCGTATTCTGTTCTCCCCATGATTTGTTTTATTGGTATGGATTTCCTGGGAGTTTAAAAAAATTAATTTATTTGCAAGGAGAGAGAGAGAAGAGAAGAGAAGAGAGACAGACAGAGAATATGGGTGTACCAGGGCCTCCAGCCACTAAAAGAATTCCAGATATATGCACCACTTTGTGCATCTAGCTTTGTGTGGGTGCTGGGGAATCAAACCCGGGTCATAAGGCTTTGTAGGCAAGTATCTTAACTGCTGAGCCATATCTCCAGCCCCTTAGGAGTTTTTAAATAAGATTATTTTGTTGTTTCCATTTGCTTTTTCTTCAGCATCTCCCTCTTTATCAAATTCTTGTGGTGGTTTGGATTAGGTGTCCTCCATAAACTCATGATTCTGAATGCTAGGTCCCTAGCTTATGGCAGTTGGGGAATTGGAGCCTCCTACAGGAGGTGTGTTGTTGGAGTTGGACTTAAGAGTTTTATAGCCAACTTCACCTTATCAGTATTTGGTACACTCTCCTGAGGCTGTTGTCCACTTTATGTTGGCCAAGAGGTGATGTCCAGCCTCTGCTCATGTCTTGTTTTCGCCTCTCATCATGGAGTTTTCCCTTGAAAAGCCAAAATAAACCCTTTCCTCCACAAACTGCTTTTGGTCAGGTACTTTGTGCCTGCAACAAGGAAGTAACTGCTACAGGAAAATTAGTACCAGAGGAGTGGAGTTATTGCTGCTAGAAACCTGACTGTATGGTTTTTGGCCCTTTGGAGCTTGATTACAGGAGAAATGTAAAAGGATTTGAAACCTTGGCCTAAGAGGTACCTTACAGAGTTTCATGGACTATTCTGGTTGGAGTTGAAAGATCTGAATGCAGTAGGAACTATGGACTGTGACATCTGTCTTAAAAGGGGAAGAGAGAACTTAGTAGGGACTGGGATAAAAGCAGTTTGTTTGAGAAGCTTGCTGCATTCTGCTTGTCCGTGTCCTGAGAACTTGATCAGGGTTGTGTTGTGTAGAAATGGAATGCTGTGACCATGTGTGTATGGCACAGAAAGAAATGATAGTTTCAGGCTAGAAACAAGACCCATTCAGCTGCAATTGTTTGAGAAATTATAATCATCAAGATTAGGCCAGCTGTTCTGCATTGGGACAGTAAGAAGAATGCAGCTTCTTTTGACATTAGGTGCCTGAATGCTGAATGAGTGTCCTGCCCTTCAAAGTAGGATTTATTTCCCCCCTGGATTAACAAATTTGGTAGTTGGCCAGGAGGTGATGTCCAGCCTCTGCTCATACCATGTTTTTCCCTGCCATCATGGAGTTCCCCCTCAAGTCTGTAAGCCAAAATAAACCCTTTCCTCCCACAAGCTGCTTTTGGTTTGGTGCTTTGTGCCAAAAATGAGAAGGTAACTGAAACAGTTCCATTTTCCCTTCTTGATTTGACTTTCTCATTGCATTTAGTTGATTGTGTTCTCTTGGAATTCATTCAGACATTTGTTTGGCTCCTCTTTGAATTCATTTGGCTGTCTATTGAGTTCTTTTAGTTGATTCTTGTGTATTTTGTTAAGGTAGATGTTTGTTCATGTCCTCTTTAAGTTTGTTGTATATGCTTATTATAATGGTGTTTTGGAATTTTTTGTCTGGAATTTCCACTAAGCGGTTCTCAAAGGAGGGTTCAGCTATGGAACTAGGCATTTTTTGGTGGGAATATCATGCCTTGGTTTCTTGTACTGCCTATCTGGTGATATACACTTTGTCTTGCCAAAAATATAGCAATAGCCATATTGGAGGACACCAGGTAGGCTGAGGCCAGTAATAAATAAGTGTTTGGACTTCAAGCTTATGGGCCTGGCTCTCCTGCCTTCCGGGTAGACTACACATCTCTGTGTTGTAGAAAATGGCCTGAACATTGTAAGCTCACAGGAGGGTGAGGGGCCTCTGCTCAGCCACCTGGACTGCTGGCTTCTGAAGACCTACCTGGGACTGGTTTTGGTAGAAGTGGACTGTGGATCCAGAGGTCACCTGGGCCAGGGCCTGGTTGCTGGTTTACTGTTGACCTACCTGTGACTCTACTGGAAATTTTAAGAGAACTTAAATAACTATGAGTAGGGGAATGTAGAATATTCATATGGAACACTAACAGCAACTAAACAAACTGGATGGGTATGTATCAACATGTCTGTATTTCCTTGTTCCCCCTCCCCTGCCTTTTATTGAGACAGGTCTTGCTAGGTACCAAGGCTGGACTAAAGTGAACTAAGATGGCCTCAAATTTGTGACCCTCCTGCCTCAGTCTCCTGAGTATTGGGATTATTAGGCCTGTACTACCCCACCAGAACAGTATGACTGCATTTCAACACTACTGAATGAAAGAAATAAATTGCATAATAGTGTTAGTGTGTTGTTTATAAACACAGAACAATTTTTGGACATCTGAATATTTTATCAAATTTCATAAATTTTTTTTATAAATTTGTACATTTGAGTATCTGAGGAACTTTGCATGGAAAGTGGCTTTTTGCAAGTAAGCTGACCATAATCACCTTGTTGTCACCTCATTGCTGGGACAAACAGCTGATCTGAAGCAACATATGGGAAGAAAGGTTTATTTTAGGTTTACAGATTCCAGGGGAAAGTATCAGAGCAGAAGAAGCTGGCTCATGTCAGCATACATCCTTAGCAGAAGAGACCACTGCCAGTACCAGCAAGTATGAACAGCCAGAGCTCAAACTGGCTCTCTACATACCTAGTAGGTCTGGACTGAAGATCTGCCTCCAGTGACATATCTCTTCCAGCAGAGATCTACTTAATTATGTCTAAATAGGAAGCTTAATCTTAATCAACAAATGCGTGAGGCTATCAGGGGCATATATTTGCACTCAAACCACAACATACCTGAATAAGAGAAGCTACCATCTTCTGAACAAGTAATTTTTAGAATTACAATTAGTGAGCTGGGGAGATGACTCAATGGATAAGGTACATGCCTCACAAATGTGAGTACCTGAGTTCAGATACCCAGAACCCACGCAAAGCTGGATGAAGAAGTAGTGTGAGCATCTCTCATCCCACCATGCCTATAGTGAGAGGGGAGGTGGAGACAAGAGAATCCCTAGAAGCTAATGGGACAGTTAGCCTAGTGTACACAATGGTGAACACTAAGAGAGCATGCTTCAAATAAAGTGGAAGGCAAGGACAAACACCTGAGTTTGTCCTCTGAGTTCCATACATGCCAGGACACACACAGTAAATAAAATAAAATTCATCACTGCTCACAATGAGCTTGGTGCTGTAGAATAAGCATATGTGCAAAAATTTCTCCTTTGCCCCTCAAGTTGCTTTCAAGAAAAAGATATAGCATAAAAAGGCATGGGCATGTGAAGTACCTAAAAATGCATAGATGTTTGTTAGGTGATAACTTTTTATTAGACTGTAGTTTATCAAATGAGGCCTGTGCTATAAGTTACTAGATAATAAAATCATAAATGTCCGGCTGGAGTGGTGGCTTAGCAGATAAGGCACTTACTTGCCTTTGAAGCCTAAGGACCCAGGTTTGATTCTCCAGGTCCCACATAAGCCAGATGCACATTATGGCGCATGCATCTGGAGTTCATTTACAGTGGCTAGAGGCCCTAGTGCACCCATTCTCACTTCCTCTCTCTCTCTCTCTCCTTTCCTCCCTCCCTCTTTCTGTCTCTAATAAATAAATAAATAAATAAAAATAAAATCTTTCAAAAGTTATAAATGTCTTTGAATTTCAATTTCCCAGTTATTTATTGAGACCCAACCTTACAGGACACTCCACTTACCATGGTCATGAACCACAGAATCACCAGAATGCCCAAGAAGTTTATAGCATGGGATAAATTGAGTGTCCTGCAAATGATACACATTGCTTTGTAGCTTGAAAGAAGAATGAAATGTTTTTCATAGGTAGCTTAGAATCTCTGCACAGGCTATTTCAGGCCATATTCAAGGTGGCACAGCATTTTCTTTTCTGAGCTATGGATCTGCTTATTTGATCCTTCGCGCCACTGTAAGAAAGACTGTTCTGCACATAATCCTTCAGAAGCCTTTAATGGTATCCCTGAGACAATCATTTAAGCATTTAAAACACATAGTACATAGTACACTTACTTTAGAGGCTGCAGTGGTTAGCCAAGGAGAAACTAACTATTGGCTTTGATGGAGGGAAGCTTTTACATGTTATGGCTTATGACAGAAAGTGGAAAAATGCTTTAGTGAGACAGGCTGGTGTTTTAGATTGGAATACAAAAGTGCTGAAGTCAACAAACTTCTTAGAAATATGGTTACCATTTGCTGAGAGAGCCTTTCAAAGTGGCCACAGACACGCGTTTGCAACCACAGTCAGTTCAGTTTTTCCCCAGTGTGGTCTGTGACCTCAATTGACGCCAGTAATAGCTGTGTATTTCCAGAGAAAGAGATTTAGGTCATCCACAAGTCCAAGAAAAGTAAGAAATAGGTAAATAAGCAACTATTTATACTAAACTTACTTAGTATACGTAATTTAGGTTGGAAACCACAGGAAAGTGACAGTGTTCTCTAAATCTTCTGGAAGGGAGTGGCTTTAAAGACCTTTCTTTGCCCCTTTAAATGACTACAAAAAGATCTGATTGCTATTCTATGAAACTTGAAGAAGATAAGGTACAATGAGGATGTGGAGGAGAGTTTTGGAGATAACATTTGATTTGTTACTTATACAACTTCAATGACATGGTAAAGAAACCCAGAAGAAAACTCCAAGGAAAAATGCTATGTAAGCTGGGTGTGATGGCTCACACCTATAAGTCCATCATTTGGTAGGCTGAGGTAGAGGAATCACTGTGAGTTGGAGGTCATTCTGGGATATGAAGTATGTTCTAGGTCAGCCTGGGCTAGAGTGAGACTCTGTCTCAAAAAGCATCCCTCAAAAATGAGCACAGGTGCTGCTTTCTTGGTAAAACTGAATCAGCACAAGGGTGAAGGAGATAGATACCAAGGACACTCAATACCTACCAAACCAGAGATCCAGAGGCTCCTAAGAGCCCATCACTGAAATAGACTTAAAATGCACCCAACATGGCTCAGGGAATTTTGCACAAGAGGGAGAGGAAAGATTGTTAGAGCCACAAGTTGGGACACTATGCTCAGAGACATTGCCTCTTCCCCATACCTGATTGCTGCCCACATAATCCATGACCCACAATCCCCATGAGGATGGCCTGCATCCCCAGCAAGGAGGGCCCCTTTGGAAAAGTGGCAGGGATGAGGGAAAGGATGGTACCAACACGTGCTGTTTACATACTAAGTGTATCCATAACAAATAAAATATAAAAAAGCATCCCTCCAAATGTTATATGCCTCACAAGCAAACGAGACCTATTGTCTCCAGATCTATTGTCTTTAGTTGTAAAACTACAGCTTTGGCTTAAGTGAACCCAAAGGATTTTTTTAGTTCCAAAGTTTAATGAAGAGAAGGCTAGAAATATAGTCAGTGGTAAAACGTGTCTCAAGCCCTGGGTTTGATCCTGAGCACTGCATACATAAAAGATCAGCAGCAGGGTAAATGTAGCTGATTTTTAAATATGGCAACCCTCAGTCCATTCCAAAGATTAGAAACAGGATGAAATTGTGGAGGAAGATAAAATGTTGGCAAGAGAAAATATCAAAGGAAACAAGACTCTATGCTGGCCATGGTGACACACACACTGAACTCCTAGAACTTGGGAGGTGGAGGCAGGAGGATCACACATTCAATAGTGAGTTTGAAGCCAGCCTGTACTATATAAGACCTTATATCAAAACACCGGAAGCAGAAGGGTCTACGTGAAATAAGTGGAAGGAGGAGGTTTGGGGGAAAATGCTTCTTTCCTAATTCTTTTATTTCCTTTCCTGTGGGACAGTTAGTGACACTGCTGGTCCTACGTCCTCTTCTTGGGAAAGCATGCTCTGCTTATTTCCCCTTTAGTTTAAGACATCAGTCTTGACCACAGAGACTCAACTCTTTGAGCCCATAAGTATTGGCCTGGAGGCTTTGATGTGTTAGAGCAGTGCTTATGACCATGGGGATAAATCTTGTTCTAGGATTTAGTTTTGAGGTATCCTTGACTCTCATAGAAAGCCAAGTTCTACAGTAGATTTCATCAGTAATAATGGTGATATTTTGGTATCCCTTTGCTCTATCACCACTGTATTTCTCAGTATGTCCAGAAATTTGATGAGAAAGAAAAGTACTATGTGTTTGTCTCTTAGGAGCCCAGAAGTTGGGATTCTGAGAGACAGGATTAACTTGGTTGTGAAGGGATATTGGTCCTCTGCATGAGGAAGAAGAAGAGGCAATAGTTGCAAAGAGCAGGGACACTGAAGTGTAAGGGAGTTTCAGAGACTAGAAATTGTTTTGGGAAAGGAAGGAGCTCAAGTAATCAGCTGAGCATGAGTCAGCAGGCAGACTTGGAAATTTAGAAGAAAGACTTAGAACGGCCTTGGAGATATATTGGAGAGTTTACTGAAGAAAGCCAATGGATTTCTTATCAGGTGACAAACATTTCACACCAAAACTGGGCATGGTAGTGCTTGCCTTTAATCCTAGTACTCGAGGGACAGGGATAGGAAGCTCTGTGTAAGATTGAGGCCAGTCTGGGACTACAGAGTGAGTTCCAGGTCAGGCTGGGCTAGAGTGAGACCTACCTCAAGAACAAAATGCACATCAAAACTCCTGGATGAAGTGGTGCATACTTGTAGTTCCTAGTGCTTGGGAGGTTGAGGCAGGAGTGCAGGACCAGATTGGGCTGTGTAGAGACTGTACTTCAAAAGGCCACCCCACCACATAGCACACTTATTTTTTTTTAATTTTTTTTGTTATTTTTATTTATTTATTTGAGAGCGACAGACAGAGAGAAAGAGGCAGATAGAGAGAGAGAGAATGGGCACGCCAGGGCCTCCAGCCACTGCAAACGAACTCCAGACGCGTGCGCCCCCTTGTGCATCTGGCTAACGTGGGTCCCGGGGAGTCGAGCCTCGAACCGGGGTCCTTAGGCTTCATAGGCAAGCGCTTAACTGCTAAGCCATCTCTCCAGCCCAGCACACTTATTTTAAAGGCAACAATGGTTAGCCACTGGAAAATGGCTGGTTTTGGTGTGTGTACACACATTGAGTGTCCTCCTCTGTTATTCTTCCTTTTTATTTCTTTGAAACACTCTCACTGAACCTGGAGCTTTGTTTTTTTCTGTTTTCTCCCTCACTGTGCTGGGGTAACAGGCATGCATGGGCATGCCTAACATTTTACACAGCTGTTGGAGATGGAACTCCGGCCCTTATGCTTGTGTAGCAAGCACTCTTAGCTGTTGAGCCAGCTCCTCCACCCCAACAATGGTTTTGGTGTAACTGACTTGTCAGGATAGGCCTCTTAGGCAGCCTCCCAGCATTTTGTTCTTTGCTACCATGCACACAACTGGTAAAAATTGCTCTATAGAATATATTGAATTCTTGATTTATATACATTTTCAGAAATAAGTGAAAAATCTGTTAGGGTTAGAAAATGAATGATTATATCTATGTTGATATAAATGTTGAACTATTTTTTTTTCAGATGTGATAGTTTAGACAGCCACTAAAGTCACCCCAACGGACACACATACTCTCTCTGTCTCTCTCTCTCCGTGTGTGTGTGTGTGTGTGTGTGTGTGTGTGTGTGTAGGCTTTTTTTTTTAAGCCCAGTGGTGTCAGACTTGGTGGCTCACATCTATAATCCCAACACTTGGCAGGCAGAGGCAGGAAAATCAGTCAGTTTGAGGTCAGCCTGGACTACATGTGAAGTCCAAGCCAACTTGGGCTACAGTTTGAGACTTTTTGTCTCAAAAGACAAATAACAAAACCAAGCAAAAAGCCCAGTATTAAACAAAACACTGTATGTAGTAGTTTGAACGTATAGCCCCATAGACTCATGTGTTTTATTAAAATTGTGTTTGCAGCTTCAGCCCTTAGTAAGCAGACTCCTGCTACAGTGGGTGTGTCCCTGGGGTGGATCTGAATTCTAGCCCAAAGGTATGCAGAGAGATTTGAGCTCTGGCAGGGTCCCTGCTTGCTGTTTTTTTTTTTTTTTTTTTTTTTTTTTTGGTGTTTACTGGCTGTTTGATTGTATGTCTGCTAGAATCTGTGAAAGGGAGCCAGCTTCTTTCACCACTAGTGGAACTTCCCCTGGATCTGTAAGCTTGAAATAAATCCCTTCCTCCCCTAAACTGTGTCTGGTTTGGATGTTCATCCCAGCAATGTGAAGCCGTCTACTACACTGCATATAAACAGCTCCAAACACCAGTAGGATGATACTTTGTTTTGTTTCATTTTAAAATATTTTATTTATTTATTTGAGAGAGAGAGAGAGAAGGAAAGAGAGAGAGAGTGTGTGTTTACCTACCAGGGCTTCTTGCCACTGCAAAGGAACTCCAAACACATGTGTCACATCACGCATCTGGCTTTATATGGGCGCTGGGGAATTGAAACCAGTATTTCAGGCTTTGCAAGCAAGCACTGTTAACCTCTGAGCCATCTCTGCAGCCCAAGTAGGGTGAAGTTTTAACATCAGTTTCTCATTAATAGATACAACCAGTGGCTATATCAAAAGTATATAAATGGTAAGTTCAGTAATGCTTATTCAGGTAATAATATACTTTAGCTTAGCCCCTGTACCCATTGAGTTTTCTGTGACTAAGAAAAATAGCAGCTTCTCCATAAAGAAATCTGAACCTGTTCTTTGTATCCCTGATTTCTTTCTATTTTGTTTGCATTGAAAGTCATTACCAAACCAGGGTTGGTGGCCTAAGCCTGCCATTCTAGCACTCAGGAGGTAGAGGGAAGATTATTGCAAGTTGAAGTCAAGTCTGGCCTATAGAGTGAGTTCCAGGCCAACCTGGGCTACAAAGTAAGAACTTGTCTCAAATAATTAATTAATTAATTTTAAAAAGTCATTACCAAATACTGCTTTGTCAGAGAGAAAATAGGGACCATGGAAGAATTTTGTGTGGCACTTGAGCTAGGGTACTGGGAAAAATGGGACTTGATAGGAGGATAAGGGAGGTAGGAGCCAGGAGCATCCCAGGGAGTCAGGATGCAGAAGATGGGGGCCTGGAATATGCCACAGGTGTCAGAAGGCTGAGGTCTGGAGTCAGGTTATCTTCTGGGACAGTGCCTGGAATAGGCTCTTTGGCTAAAGAACAGATGCAAAGACTGTATGGTCCCTGCAGGCATTCTTGCTTGGATAAGCTAAGTGAGATATTTGTTGAGATCATGTGTGGAGAGGTAGAAAGTAAAAATTCATTTGGGTGGTTTGTTTGGCTGAGATTCTAGGAGGAAAGAAAATAAGATCTGGTAGAAAGGTAGATAAACTCAGGAGTTAAACATAATTAAAAGTGCCTTGGAGGGGGAGGGAGCCTCAATTCACTTGAAAAGTCAAACAAATCTTTAGTAGTTGAGAAAGGAGGACCTTCTGATATTTAGAAATAAAAAAATATTTAATTATTTCTATTGTGTCAACATTTTTGTTTCTCTTTCCCCGCCATTTGTTTTTCATTTTTGATAAAATAAAATGTAAAAAGAATAGAATAGTCTAAAAGAAATGAGATGCACATCAGGGACTGCAATAATTTCAAATAATTTTTCTTTCAGTTGTATTGCTGTTGTGTAATAAGAACACATTCTGATTCAGAACTTTCATAAAGAACTCGTACATTTTATTGCAACATCTGTTTCTACATTTTAATTTCTCTCCTTCCTTTTATAGGTATTTGCATACTTTTCTTTTTCAAATACGAAGACCTTTTGTTTGCCTCAAGAAAGCTATTATCCAGAATGTTAATGGGTTTTCAGCTATTAAGATGTAATGATATACCTTGAGTATTTAACTATAAATTTGAAAAATCTCCCTGAACAATCTCAAAGGAATACTTAGAATGCACTCCTGGTAAATTGGCTCATTTTCCTGTAATTTACTGGAAGTGCTGATAGGAGAGCCTTCCTAATGCGAAAAGTACATTAATCCCTGGAGTTACATTGTATGTATTAAATTATTACTCTCCAAGAATAAAATGTATGTGGCCATTTAGTCCTCATTCACACTTGTTAGTTAGAATCACTGTAGAGAAGCAATCACTTATCTTTTGATGCACAAAATTAGATGCCATACATTTAATGTCTTTTAAAACAAGAAGCATAGTGATACTCAGTTACAATTTTGCATAACAATGGCTCTTTTCCAAAACAAGGACTGCTGTAGTTAGGAGCTGGATGCTTCTGGCTTTGTAGAGGCAGGGTTCATTTCATTAACAATTGAAATATTTTTAGGCACCCATAATGCAGCTTTCTTTCAGGTCAGTCGGAAAGCGTTATCTGCCTTTGAGCTGTGAGCATCTATCACATGTGGGGGATTGCTAAGTATGGCAGCCAACTTGTAGAAGCTGCAGTTTCAGGAGCATTTAGACTCTTATTTGAAATTTTATCTGATTGTATTTTTTTCCTTTGGCAGAGCTGAAACTTGTGGATACATAACTTGGGACAGCAGGTGCTTGTCTTCTTGGTAAGCAGCCATTTCTGATTCTGGAAGATTGAAGCCGACAGGAAGCCCTGTTAGATTTCAGCAAAGCTGTCAAACCACAGGCTTCACTATGGATGTAAAACTGGACCCTTCCCGAGACGATCTGCCTCTCATGGCCAACACCAGCCATATGCTTGTGAAACACTATGTACTGGATTTACAGGTGGATTTTGAACACCAAGTCATTGAGGGCGTCATAGTGCTTTTCTTTGAGGATGGAAACAAATTCAAGAAACAGACAAGTTCCCCCAAGGCAACCTCCCAGTCAGAGCCAAAGGAAGCTTACAGATGTAGGACACCTGAACCCTGCCAGATTCCTGGGATCCATGAAAGGACCTTCTCATCTAAAATGGGGTGTAATAAATTTGGAATTTATGGTAAAGGTGATAAAGATACTTTTGATAAGGGTGGTAACCATGACAACCAGGAACAGACCTCTGGGATCTCCAGCTCAAAGTACTGCTGTGACACAGGGAATTATGGGAGAGAGGATTTTTTGCTAGTGCTGGACTGCTGTGATTTATCTGTGCTAAAGGTTGAGGAGGTGGATGTTGCTGCTGTGTCAGGTATTGAGACATTTGCAAGGTCTCCCAAGTTCACGCTTGCCCCAGAGGAGCTCAGGAATGAGATCGTTGGTGAACTTGTGACCCTGCCTGCAGATCGGTGGAGGGAGCAGTTAGACTATTATGATCGCTGCAGCCAGGCTCCTGGTTGTGGGGAGCTCCTTTTTGACACAGACACTTGGAGCTTACAGATCAGGAAGACAGGGGCACAGACAGCTGCCGGCTTTCCTCATGCCATCAGGATATGGTACAAAACTAAACCCGAGGGGCAGTCAGTTACTTGGACCTCAGACCAGAATGGCAGGTAGGTCCTCATGCTCTCCTGTGCCCTACTGATCCCATGTACTTCAGGGACCAAGTTTGTGGATGTCCACAGAGAAGTGTGTAGATTCCCAGGTATGATGAACCTTTAATAGGATTACCTCCTGGAAGTCAGGAAGAAAAGATTATTTCTTTAAAATCCAGTATTTCTAAGTTAGGAGATTAGAAAGCAAGCTTAATGAATCAAAACCTAAGTCTGGGTCTTGGTGGAAATCACTGCCCGTGAGTTCTAGTGCTGGCAATGAAGGTCATGTCTCGTTCACAGTCCCCTTTGTTGTGACGTTGAATGGGCATGAAGTGGCAAAGTGCTTTCTAAGAAGGCCAGCCAGGCTGTGAGTTTCTCACTCTACCTTTCTCCCAGCAGCTATACTTTCTTTCACCAGTTGTCTAAGAGGCTAGGGTTTGTTCTCACCCCCACCTAAACACTTGAGAGTTCTGAGGGGGAAAATGGTCAGTCTTGTGTAGTGCACATAGGCTTCTTTGGCTTAATTCTTGGTATCTGGCACCTGTTACAGACATGGGAGTTTTTAGTGGAGGCAGAGTTGGTGTGGCTTTGCTTCCCAAGGGAAGCCATTCATTCTCATCTCATTGGCCATCTCCAAACAGCTATCTAGAATTCTTAGAATGTGAGAATTTCTGAATCAAACTTTATTGGTTCTTCATTACTTTACCTATTTCTTTATGCTAATGGTACTGTGATCTGATGTGTCCTTGCAGAGCCTGAATGGAGGGCTGTTGTTCTTTATAAGCTGCTGATCAGAGCCTTTTTTTGTAGCACTGGCCTCCTTTAATGTAAGTAGTGGTCTTTGGCAAGCCTTTTAGATTGTTTTTAAATTAATTAATTAATTAATTAATTTACAAACAGAGAGTGACGGGTGTGGGGGACACACCAGGGCCTTTAGCCACTGCACATGAACTTTAGATGCATGCTTCACATTGTGCAGCTGATTGTTTTTAAAGCTTGGTTTGGTCTTTGGGTCTCATGATCCCATTCTTTGCCTCTAATCTTACCTCTTGCTCTGGGCTCCAGTCCTCTCCATGAGTTCACTTTCTGTCTTATTTCTGCTAGAATCTGAGGCAGCCTTTGGGAAATTGCAGTGTAGGTACACAGTCCCCTCACTGCAGAAGCATAGTGGATTTTTATGGGATAGCTTATACAGTGTCCTTTGGAGACTGAATGAAAAAAAAAAAAAAAAAGAGCTTGTGCTACACAGTGAGACCCTGGTTCAAAAAACCAAAAATCAATCAATCATCAATCAGTCAATAAATATGTCCACTTAACTGTTTAGACACCTTGAGAGCTTAAAGTGACTAAAGATTCCAGTTTGCAAGGCAAAAACAATTCCTCAGTTATGTGAGTGAAAAATTGTCGGAATCACAATACTGTGATTATAATTGTGTAAGAATATAAAATGTCATAACTATGTAAAAATGTAACTTAGACCTTACTTCCTACAGGGCAGAGAGTCCACATTTATGAAAACTACACAGTTGTTAAGTATTTGTCATTGAATGCTATCAGTGTATTTACTGCAAATTGTCAGGCCTGACTGAGTGGGAAACCTTTTATTCCCATTTAGAGCTAGGAAAATTGAATAAAGTAATAGGACTCTTGGAAGAAGCCATGGATGTTTTGTGAAAAGGTGTAGCTTTTCTTACTTTTGGTCTCTATCATGTTGCTTACTCTGTACAAAGTTTTCAAGTACCTGTCAAAAAACAAGTGAAGATTGAGGTGATGACTCATTTGTAAACTGCTTATCTTATAAACATAAGAACCTAAGTCTTATCTCCAGAAACCTGGTGTGGTGGTGTTGCCTGTAGTCCCAACTCTGGGAAGGTGAGTTTTAGGGAAAGGAGAACCCTTGGGGTTCACTGGCCAGCCTGTCCAGCTTAATTGATAAGCTCCAGGTCAATGGTAGACCCTGTCTCAGAGGAAGTGGACAGTGTTCCTGAGGATATACCAGAGGTCATTCTCTGGCCTCCACATCCATGCACACACAAGTCCACACACACACATACACACACATGTATACTCAACACATATACATACTCTAAATGAATAAATTGTACGAGCCTTTAAGAAATTTCTATTGTGTAGCAGAGAATAGATAAAAACTTAAGAAAGGACTGCAGAGATTGCTCAGTGGTTAAAGCATTTCCTGCAAAGCCTAGGGACCCAGGTTTGATTCCCCAGTACCCATGTAAGCCAGATGCACAAAGTGGCATATCCATCTGGAATTCATTTGCAATGGATAGAGGCTCTGCCACCCCCTCCTCTCTTTCTCTGTCTTAATAAATAAAATTTTAAAAACTCAAGGAAATCTCTAACCTGACTCTTCCTTGAGTAGCTTCTTTCCATTCCACTCTTTTTCTTTTTTTTTACTAACAACTTACATGATTATAAACAATATCCCATGGTAATGTCCTCCCTCCCCCCACTTTCCCCTTTGAAACTCCACTCTCCATCATATCCCCTCTTCTTCTCAATCAGTCTCTCTTTTATTTTGATGTCATGACCTATTCCTCCTATTATTATGGTCTTGTGTAGGTAGTGTCAGGCTCTGTGAGGTCATGGATATCCAAGCCATTTTGTGTCTGGAGGGAGCACATTGTAAGGAGTCTTGCCCTTCCTTTGGCTCTTACATTCCATTCCACTCTTATCCTACTACAGTAAATAATAAAACTTAGGGGCTGGAGGAATGGCTTAGCGGTTAAGGCATTTGCCTGCAAAGCCAAAGGACCCACATTCAATTCCCCAGGACCCGCGTAAGCCAGATGCACAAGGGGGTGCACATGTCTGGAGTTCATTTGCAGTGGCTGGAGGCCCTGGTGGGCCCATTCTCTCTCTCCCCCCTTTTTTCTGTCAAATAAATAAATAAATAAAAATATTAAAACTTAAATATTTTGTTTGATAATAATCATTCAGGAGGCAGACAGTCCCAGGATGGAAAGTACAGTATGGCACACAGTGTTATAAATGCATTAAACAAACTCCCAGGAGGGAGTCTGGGAAAAGTGTTGCCTAACTATCTTTCTTTCTCTTTTGTGGTGCTAGGGATCAAATCCAGGTCCTGGCACAAGCTTGCATAGGATGTCTGCCATCCACTCCTCCTGAGTAACTTTATAAATGAGAAGTCTGTAAGGCTATAGACAAAAGGAATTGCACATGAGCACTGTAGTGTAATGTGGTAAAATTGTTTCCTGGGAGGTGTGTATTAATAGTTCTGATACCACTGAAACTAAGGAACTAATTGGACAACAAAAGATGCAAAGTAGGGTTTCACTGCTGAAGTGGGAGGTTACAGATAAGTGAAGGGAAGAGGCTAAAATGATCAGTGATGGATGAAGAACTGGTGATGTCACTGTGAACCTCCCTCTAGCTTAATGTGATATGGATAAATGCATATGGAAATAATTATGCGTTTCTAAGGGTTTATATCCATATATTTCTTTGCTTGTCACTCGAGAGGATCTAGAAGCAGTGAGCATATCCAGCACCCAGCTTGTAACTTCCGATTCCATTCTCCAATAGAAGGAACAAAGATTCTTTGGAGAAGTGGCTAAGATGGGGAGGAATATACAAGGTGAGCCTGAAGTGTCAGAAAAGCAGAGATGTGTTCAGACAGCAGCAACAGCCATGAATTGTAGCCAGTGTCCTAATGGTCAGCAACAAAAATACAAAGCAGCTTTGGATGATAATCAAAGTATAAAATCAATACCCATGTGTTCAAGCTTATATGTCAAGGAATGACTGGGTAAATAACCACATATAGAAGAATAGACAAACCTATATGCAGAAGCAGTCCACCTAAATTGTGCACATTCCCTAAAGTTTGAACAATACAGTATGACTCCTTCAAAGAATATAATGTGGAAAGAGGGGAAAAAAAGAGTAACTTTACATGTGAGGAATCTGACAGTACTCCCTCAGAAAGATGCTCAAAGTCATGTTGACAGTATGCACCCTTGCACGAGGTGATAAAAATGCCATTCGAGAGGCTGGGGAGAAGCTCAGTGCTTAAAAGCACTTGCTTGCAAAGCTTACTAGCCCCAGTCCAATTCCATACTTCTCACATAAAGCCAGATACAAACTGGCACATGCATCTGTGATCCTGCCACACCTGTGAAAATGGGCAAAGCCAGGAGAATCCAAAACTTGTGGGCCAGCAACTCTGATGTTCCTTTGGAGTCAGGCATTTCTTTTGCAGTGGCAAAAGGCCCTGTCTCAAAGAAGGTGGAGCACAGACACCTGGACGTTGTCTTCTGACCTCCCCGTGTACACTGTGGAATGTCCCCTTTGCAACCAATATTGAAAAAAATAGCATCTTTGTGATCTTTGTCCCAAAAGTTTTAAACTGCAATCTAACCCTGATTTTTAAAAAAGATAAGTCCCAATTGGGTATTTGACACACCCTGATTTCTTTCTCAAAAGTATGGACATCAACAGAAACAAACAAAATCTAAGCAACTGTCAGCTAAGAGGATCTAAATAAAATGAAATATAGTAACTGGGAGTGGTGGCCTATACCTATGATCCTGTAATACCAGCATGCTGGAGGCTGAGGCAAAAGGATTGTGAGTTTGAGGTCAGCCATAGCAAGATCCTTTCTCCCTATCCTCCAATCCCCCCAAAATGGTATCTTCTAAAAGAAAAAGGATATTCAGGAAATTTTTAAAAAAATCTGAGTGAAGTCTGCACTATAATGTTCACTAATTAAAGTGCTAATAGAAGGAAAAACTGGAAGTGGAGGATTTGTATTTTTTAAATATATCTGAAATTGTTATAAATTAAAAAGTTTGTTTAAAGTATAACTTCAAATTTGGGAAGAGGTTACCATCTTTCAAACCACCCCCTTTAAATTTTTTTTTTTTTTAATTTTGAGGGAGAGAGAAAAGATAATTGGCGTGCCAGGACCTCAGCCACTGAAGTTGAACTCCAGAAGCTTGTGCCACCTAGTGGGCATGTGTGACCTTGCTCTTGACTCACCTTAGTGTGTCAGGCTTACATGGAATCTGGAGAGTCAAACAAGCACCTTAACCACTAAGCTATCTCTCTAGTCCCCTTTTCCCCCCACCCTTTTTTTATAAGACTATTCTACTTTTATAGATTGGCAGTGTTCTCTGGATAAGAATAAAGAAATTATCTTGGAAATTACAAGAGAGAGAAATTAATTCCTTTCAGTAATTTCCTCTTCCCTGTTATTATTCCACTTTGAAATCTCTGAATGTAGAGCACCTAATCACTTGTCTTAGTTTGGCCACTTTGTGGTTAAATTTAAATAACATTTGTTACCTGTGTCCCCAGATACTGTATTGTGATGACATTTAAGAATGATTGACAGAGGGAACAGTTACATAACAATTTGATAGAGAATGATTCTTGGAAAATATATTTACTTCTATCTTCTCTGTCTTTCTCCCTCTCTCCCTCTCCTTCCTCCCCTCCCCTCTCCCTTGCCTTCCTCTCTTCTCTCTCCCTACTTTCCTGCCTTCTTCCCTCCCTCCCCCCTCCCTTTGTCCCTGTCTCCCTCCTTCCCTCTCTTAAAAAATACTTTCCTGAGAGCAACGGCAAAGGTGCTTTTGCAAAGCTGGGACAGAATAAGACGTAATTTTGTTTGTTTGTTTGTTATAGCATCTCATGTAGCCCAGTCTGCCCTTGAACTTACTATGTAGTTGAGGATAATCATAAACTCTAGATCCTCCTGCCTTCACCTTAACTACTGGGATTATAGGTATGCACCATTATACCTGCTTTATGTGGTGCTGGGAATCAATCTCAGGGCTTCATGCATACTAGGCAAGCATTCTAACAACTGAATTATATCCTTAGCCCACATATTATTTTTTTATTGTAGATCTTCAATATACCTAAGAAATCTGGAAATATTCATTTGAAAGTCATGTGCTTCCTTCATTTTCCTTGCATTCCTTGCAGCAATTCCATTCCGTTAAATAAAATGTCATTTAAAACCAAAGTATTTCCTCCAGTAATCTGTTCCCTTTCCTCTGAGGATCATGATAACAGTTGGGGAAGCAGTCCACTGCTCTAGGAAGCCTGGCCTTAGCTGATGATGTTACTGACTGAGAGCTGAATAGAGGCAAGTTTGGTTCAGTATAAGAAATTTATTGCTGGGTGTTGTGGCTCACTCCTTTTAGCCCAGCCTTTGGGAGGCTGAAGTAGGAGGATCCCCATGAGTTAGAAGCCAGCCTAACTCAGCCTGAACTAGAATAAGACCCTGAGTCAAAAAAAAGAGAAAGAATAAACTTTATTATTAAACAATTATTGGGATTATTGTTGAACATAATAAAACTAACTGGGAAAATACATGTTAAAATTTTAACTTTCCTAAAGCACTATGAAATGTCTTTGTTTTAACAAGGCTAGGATAAAGTTGGCAAATGCTATTTTTTTTCCTTGTACATTTACTGCTCAGCTGTTTAACATGCTTATCACTCCCTCGCTGAATTGGTTTCATTGGTTTATATGTCACTGTAAAAAAAAAAAAAAGGAGGGCTGGAGAGATGGCTTAGTGGTTAAGCGCTTGCCTGTGAAGCCTAAGGACCATGGTTCGAGGCTCGATTCATCAGGACCCAAGTTAGCCAGATCACAAGGGGGCACACGCATCTGGAGTTCGTTTGCAGTGGCTGGAGGCCCTGGCGCGCCCATTCTCTCTCTCTATCTCTGCCTCTTTCTCTGTCTATTGCTCTCAAGTAAATAAAATAACAAAAAAAAATTTAAAAAAAAAGGAAAACTGTGAAATGAAAAAACACAAGCAGGGCTGATGAGATTGCTTAGTGGTTAAGGCACTTCCCTGCAAAGCCAAAGGACCCAGGTTCGAATCCCCAGGACCCACATAAGCCAGACACACAAGGTGGCACATGCATCTGGAGTTCATTTGAGGGAGCTGGAGGTCCTGGTGTGCCCATTCTCTTTCTCTTCCTTTTTCTCTGTCTTTCGAATAAATAAAAATAATTTTTTTTTAAAAAAAGAATGAGCTGAAGATATCTCAGAAGATATTTCAGTTCTTAAAAAAAAATACTTCTGCAAAGGCTGGGGAGATGGCTCAGTCTCTAAAGTACTTGCCTCACAATCATAGTTACCTGAGTTCAGATCACAGCACCTGTGTAAAAATCAGGCATAACAGCATGTACCCATAATGCCAGTGCTGTGAGGGCAGAGAAGGGGGGTCCAGGGAGAGAGACCTTGTCATAAAAAAGAAAATGGAGAGCAATCAAGGAAGACACCTGACATCACCTCTGGTCTCCACATGCACACACATGTATGTGCACCTATATGCATGACCTGCACATGCTTCAGCCTCCTTCTCACATGTACTCTGCATAACTCCCTTTCTCAGAATGCCGCTGAATATCAAGGCAGAAACAACAACAGTGAGCTGTCAATCTAAACAGAGCTTAATTTCCTCATGTGTCAAATCAGAAGATTTCATGAAAAGATCTCATGTTTCCACCTACATCCAGAAAGGACTTCCCAGTGAGAAGTACTACCTTTGCCTTTGGGGGAAACCTGCCTGCTCTGCCCACAGTGCCTCTACTGGAGAAGTGGGGCGCTTGCAGCCTTGTTGGTGGACCTGCCATTTAGTCAATGTAGTTGAATTTTGGTTTGTGCAATCATGAAGTGGATGATCAGGAAGTGGGGGGATGTCATAGTTGACAGAAGTTCCTGTTCTCGACATTCTGGATCTTGGTTTTTGTGACATAAGGAAGGAAGTGGTTTGTTCTTTACAGTGGAGACCTAGTTTTATTTCTTTTTTTAAAAAAATGTTTATTTGAGAGAGAGAAATAGAGAGAGAGAATGGGCATGCCAGGGCTTCGGGCCATTGCAAACAAATTCCAGATGCATGCACCCCCTTGTGCATCTGGCTTACGTGAGTCCTGGGCAATCGAACCTGGGTTCTTTAGCTTTGTAGGCAAGTGCCTTAACCACTAAGCCATCTCTCCAGCCTGAGATCTAGTTTTAATGAGAGCATGGAATTGTAAAACAACAATAAACATTCGGTACAAGAATGAATTGAATGTAATTGAAGGCCTAAAGGTTGTCTAACCCTAAGAAGCTTGTCAACAGTTCTGGCTGAACTGACCTATTTGTGGCCAGGCTACAGTAACTAAGAGCTTTACCTCATTGTTGGAAGACTTTCTTAAACCACACAACTCACCTGGTACCTTCAGGCTCATTACTTTCTACTCACCTGGCAGCCAGCTGTTTAGTAACCAAACGGTGATGACCAGGCTTCTGAAAAAAAGTGACTTGGTGGGGGAAAAGTGAGACTTACAACCAGTTAAGTCCAAAACAATCTTCTTTTCTCCTGACTCTGAAAAATGAGTGTGCATAGTAGTCAACTGAAGAGGATGAAAATATAGTTTGAATGAAAATTTAGCCATTTTCCATTGCAGGTAGCTTTTTTTTTTTTTTTTTAAAGATGACCAGAAGCACGCTGGGTTCATTAGCTTCTTTCCTTGGGAGGCATGCGGTAGTGTGCCTCATTCTCTGTCACCCGCTCCACAAATACACAGAGGTTGAATAAGAAGGTGAACAACTGTTCTCACAGGTTCTTCAGGTTAGAAGTCTGCAATGGAAGTAAGCCATGGACCTGCCTTTCAACCTGCCTTACCCTTGCTCTTGGAGGATCTTTATTATCCTCTTATTCCCACAACTCCTGTGCAGTTTGCTTGGGCTCCCAGGGGTCTGTAATGAGAGTTGGTCTCTCAGGGCATGTGAGACAAGCCCTGGTGAAAGAATTGTGCCTTGTATGCTAGAAGGAATTATTGGTCTGGAAATAATAAAGTTGTAAGCATTAGAGAACTCGAGGTTGGTGCCTGTACATCTATTCCGCAAGCATTTTCATAGCAAAGCAGAGGTGTGAGGCTGGGCATGTCCAATAAACAGCTGCATTTATGTCATAAATTCGACATTCAGATATGGCACAGCCTCTTTATACATGCACACTGGTTTCCCTCCCTTTGTTGAGGGGGGGGGGTTGGGGGAACAAGGAATCAGCCTTCCAGATACAGTGGTTCTCATTCAGTGTGCTTGGTGGAGCTGTCTTTATTCTTGAGTCACGGCCTGGTGAATATGATTCCAGTACTCCTGGCAAACCCCTTGTTTACTATCCTCTGTCTTCTAACAGATTCCCCCACATTCCAGCAGAGCATTTATCCAAAGGATAAAGCTTTCATCTCTGTTAAAATACACTTACCTAACTTTAAATTGTGTTTGATTTGTATTTGCATTATGATGTGAAATAGGCATAAAGACACCCAGCTGTAAAAGATCAAAGACCTTTGATTTAAGAAGTCTGAATCCTGGCACTTGGTTTGGACATGTCAGGACAGGAGGAATGAACCTGCAGCTGAGAAGAGAAGGAAAACCCAAAGGATAGGGAGCACAAAGAAAGAGGCCTGCCTAGTCAAGAATTTGTGAGCCAGGAATGATGGTGCTCACCTGTAATCCCAGCACTTGGGAAGTCAAAGTGAGAGGATTGCCACATATTTAAGGCCAGTCTGGCCCACATAGTGAGGATTAGGCTAGCTGGGGCTACATATCTTACCCTGCCTCAAAAGAACAACCAACTTGGAGCTAAGGAAATGGCTCAATGGTTAAAGATATTTGCTCTGCAAGCCTGCCAACTGGGAGTTCAAATTGCTATTGCCCATGTAAAGCTGGATGCAAGAGGGGCACAACAGCTGTAATCCTATGTACCTACAGTGATCGGAAGTGCAGTAAGAAGAACTCTGAAGCTCGCAGCCCAGCTAGTCTGATTTTTTTTAAGCAGCAAGCAGCAAGCAACAAGAAGAGAGACCCTGTCTCAAAGTAGAAAGCAAGGACCAACACCCCAAGGTTGTCTTCTGACTTTCACATATGTGTTATGGTATACACATACACACACACACAGAACACAACCAAATAGAACAGAAGTTGTACATAGAAGTCACCTGTGTGTATGAAAACTTTGTGAAAACATTGTAACAGGAAAGACATTGAGTCTTACATTAGACATGGTGTGCTTATGGGTGTGGTCTCCAGATCAACGACTTGATCTATACCTTCAGAGTTACAGCTCTGGATAGCAAACGAAAATGCGTTTTAGGGTAACAGAAAGGATACTCCAGCCATGTAAAGAAGGTAAGAACCAGATATGGAGGCTAACAGCCATTCTCCCAGAACTTAGGAGGGCTGAGGTAGGAGGACTGCCATGGGTTCAAAGCCAGCTGGGTTACAAAGTGAGACCCTATTGTGTGAGGATAGTAGGAGCTCAGAAGTGAGTACTCTCTGGGGACCTGACTACTTCCCCTTGAAGGGAGAAGAGAGTTCATCAGCCCAGTCACAAAATGGCAAAAAAAAAAAAAAAAAAAAAAAAAAAAAAAAATCTAGCAGGGTGTGGTGGCACACACCTTTTATCTCAGCACTTGGGTGGCAGAGATAGGAGGATCTCCATGATTTCAAGGCCACCATGAGACTACATACTGAATTCCAGGTCAGCCTGGGCTAGAGTGAAACCCTACCTTGAAAAACACAAAACAAAAAAAAAAAAAAAAAAAAAAAAAGAAAAATCTTTAAGACCATGATCGAAAAAGGATCAGAATTATAGAACACAATATCTAGAACTAGATAGTGAGAGGGAACATAATACATTATTAGAGAAGAGAGCACAAGATGACATGGTGTTTTATACATCAAATAATGGAAGGATTGTTCTCTTGAGTTATTGGAAACCTGACTAAAATCTACATATTGTATGAGCGTTTACTACTTCATACAATCATCATTTATACATTTTCTTAGTCCTGATTTTAGACCATCAGTCCTGTTGTTAGATACTTGTTGTAGTCAGATTCGCATTGCTAGCAGAAATCACTTGACCAAGAGCACCTGAATCAAATCACCACATTCCGCCCCTGGCCCCCTTAAACTAATAACCATCCATGATGTAAAATGCAATGCATTCAGTCCATCTTTAAAAGTTCCCATAGTTTTTATCAATCCTAATGATATTCAAACATTCCCATAGTCCAAGATCTTTTAACTGAGCCATAATACCAAAAAATCCCCCAATAAAACCATAGTGGCACAGAATAAACACTCATACTATAAAAGATGGCATTGGGCATAGCAAAGAAATATTCAACCAATACAAGATTTAAACAAGGCAGACAAACTCTATAGTTCCAAGACCAACAACTCTAGTCAGTGAAAAGTCTCCAAGTCCAATAATTCTAATCAGCAACAAGTCTCTGGAGTTCCAGTTCTGTCCCTCCAGCTAGGCTACTCACAGTCCTGGAAAACTTCATCTGGGGCCAGCAGCTTTCCTTAGCAGCCATTTTGTGGTCCCACCATCTCCACTGGGTCTCCACTGCAATCCATGGTTCATCCTCACAGCTCCATTGGGTCTCCATGCAGGCAATCCAGCAAACCTGCTACACACTGCCATGGCTGTTTCCAAAACACAAGACCATGTTGCAAATTCAATGACCTTCTCTTTCCTGCATTTCTTATACTCCATAATACCAGGTGGTGTGCCAATTTGTTGATCCTGGGGGGAATAAAGCTGACTTTGAAGAACAGGACATTCTTTAAGCATTCATGCCCCTTCAAAAAACTGCATTCTTTCTGTTGTCCCAGTGCAGGTCAGCTGGCCCAATCTCAATGGTTGTAATGTCTCAATTGCAGCTGAACAGGCAGCAGTTTCACTCAAAGATTTCTTTCTTTCTTTCTTTCCTTCTTTCGTTCGTTCGTTCGTTCTTTCTCTCTCTCTTTCTTTCTTTTTTATCTGTACCATATCCCTCTTTTCACACCAGTCCATTTCTACACACAAGTTCTCAGGACACAGGTATAACAGCAAGATGTCTCTTAGGCCAAGGTTTCAAATCCTTCCACATTCCTCTTGAAAACTGGTTCCAAAAGGCCAAAGCCACATAGTCAGGTGTCTAGCAACAACACCACTCTTGGTACCATCTGTACTGTTGCAGTCAGGTTTGCATTGCTGGCAGAAATCATATGACCAAGAGCAGCTTTTGGGAAAAAAAGGTGTTTTTTGTTTTTTTCCTGGCTTACAGACTCAAGGGGAAGCTCCATGATGGCAGGGGAAAACAATGGCATGAGCAGAGTGTGGACATCACCCCCTGACGAACATCAGGTAGACAGTAGCAACAGGAAAGTATGCCAAACACTAGCAAGGGGAAACTGGCTATAACACCCATAAGCCCACCTCCAACAATGCACTGCCTAAAGGAGGCGTTAATTCCCAAATCTTCATGAGCTGGGAACCTAGCATTCAGAACACCTAAGTTTATGGGGGACACCTGAATCAAACTACCAACTACACAGCAAGACCCTGTCTCAAACAAAACAGAAGTAAGCAGTACAAGAATAATATGTAAGCCAACTGCCATTGATTTTTGTTTTAAATTTAATCTCAAATGATGTGCTATTGCTTCTGGCATTGGTCACAGATACCAACCCTCATACACTGTGGCAGTAACTAAGAGTATGAGTGATGGAGACAGGGGCCATAGAGAGGACAGCTTAGAAGCTGCTACCTCAGAGAGCTTTTCCTTTTCCCCTCTCTTTCAGAAGATGATTTGCTAAGTCCTTCTGATTCTGCTTCAGTAGTATTTCGTAGGTGTGACCTCATGGAAAACCTGTTTGTTTCTTGAGGCAGAGAAGTGGCAGGTGATGGAGGAGGCCTTGGATTTGCATACTCTGGTACAGGTGGGATTCTGAAAAAGAGGCAGAGAGGGCTGGAGAGATGGTTTAGCAGTTAAGACACTTGCCTACAAAGCCAAAGGACCCAGGTTTGATTCCCTAGGACCCACATAAGTAAGATGCACAAAGGGGAGCATGTGTCTGGAGTTCATTTGCAGCAGCTGAAGGACCTGGTATTCCCATTCTCTCTCTCTGTCTCTCCCCCTCCCTCTTCCTCCATCTCTTTCTCTCTCAAAGAAATAAATAAAAATAAATATTTTTCTTAGAAGAGGAAGAGAGATTTCGGTTAAGATGGAGGTTTAGGAACCACGCCAAAGCAGCGTAGGGGAGAAAAAGCCAAAGCATACCCAGCAAAATACACACTTTTACTAAAAAGTGAGGTGTATAAGAAATTAAAACACCAGCAGAGAAGTAGGAGAGATCCAGAGCCCACGCAGGCAGGTTGAAGCAGCTCCAGCAGTGGCGGCTTCGGCAGCGGTTGCTCCAGCAGCGGCAGTGGAAGCGGAGGCTCTAGCTCCGGCTCCAGCAGCAGCAGCTCTGGCAGCGGCGGATCTAGCAACGGCAGCAGCAGCTCCAGCAGCAGCAGCAGTGGTGGCTCCAGCAGCAGCAGTGGCAGCTTCAGCAGTGGCAGCGGCAGCGGCACCAGGGGCTCCAGCAGTGGCAGCTACAGCAGCAGCGGGGCAAGGTCTGTGGGGCCACAGCTGCCAGGCTTGGCTTACCCCACAGGAAAAGCTAGTGCCCAACTCCAGAAAACAGAACAGCGGTCCAGCGATCCAGCCAGCCTACTTGAACCCACAGGGCACCAAAGAGGGACGCAAGCAGAGCGGAGCATAACTGAGACCAAAATCATCTAAAAAGGTAACTGGGATTACACCAGGGAAGGGTCTCACTTGGTCACAAGCTAACTTGGAACCCTCAACAGACCAGAAATCTTAACCCCTTTGTTGATAGAGGATCTGGTTGTTATAATACCTACTCTTGCATAAATACTCGGTGCTGCTTTTCATTGAATGTGTACATTGTTTAGTTAAATTTTAGAATCTATCTGTATTTTATTCCACTCAGCTTACTTGAATACTCCCATAGCAGGCAAACCCAACCCCAAGGAACACCTTTGTAGATACTCTGAGAGTCTTAAGAGCCACACCTAACACCTTAAGCTCCTACCCTAAAGATATATAACATCAGATCGATTGATACAGCTAAGAATACTCACCTAACTAGAAAATCCAAGCATTAACTTAATCCAAGATGCAAAAATATATACATTATAACACAAGAAACACTAAAAATCAAGACAATATAAATCCACCAAAAAGTATTAATGCATCAGAAATGACCTCAGTGAGAACAAGTTAGAGGAAATGCTTGAGAAAGATTTCAAAAGAATGATTGTAAATATGTTCAAAGAAGTCAAAGAAGAAATCAAACGAATCAAAGAGGAAATCAAAGGAATCAAAGAAGACACAGGACACTAATTTAATGAAATAAAGAAGTCAATACAAGACATGAATAAGGAAATAGAAATAATAAAGAAAAACCAGTCAGAATTACTAGCAATGAAGAACACAGTTAATGAAATAAAAAACTCTGTAGAAAATCTCACCAGTAGAATGGATGAAGGAGAGGACAGAATATCTAAGCTAGAAGACCAGGTGGCAGATCTAATACAGTCCAACAAAGAGAAAGACAAACTAATAGAAAAGTATTAATGGGAATTTCAAGATATTGGGGACACTATGAAAAGATCAAACATAAGAATTCAGGGCATAGTAGAAGGAGAAGAATTTCACTCCAAAGGCATAGTAGGTGTCTTCAACAAAATCACAGAAGAAAACTTCCCGCAAATTGGGAAAGAGTTGCCAATGCAGATACAGGAATCCTTTAGAACCCCAGCCAGACAAAACCTGGAAAGAACCTCTCCTTGCCATATTATAATCAAACTACCAAACACACAATCCAAAGAAAAAATATTGAAAGCAGTTAGAGAAAAAAATCAAGTTACCTACAAAGACAAACCCAACAGGATTATAGCAGATTACTCAACACAAACTTTAAAAGCCAGAAGGGTCTGGAGTGATGTATTCCAAGTTCTGAAAGATAACAACTGTCAACCAAGGTTATTTATCCTGCAAAGCTATGACAGAGAAATAAGGACATTCCATGACAAATGCAGGCTAAAGGAGTGTTTGAAGACAAAACCAGCTCTACAGAAAATACTTGAAAGAATACTCCATGCCGAAGAGAAGGAAAAGCACACATATAAGTAACCTGGAAAAAACAAACAATACTCAAATACTAGTTAACACAAGAGAGCAAAGGTAGAACTGGAACTACAAAAAAAAAAAAAAAATGGCAAACATAAATATACACCTTTCAATAATATCTCTTAATATCAATGGCCTCAGTGCCTCAACCAAGACATAGGTTTGCAGACTGGGTTAAAAAGCAGGGTCCTACAATTTGTTGTCTCCAAGAAACAGACCTTTCTACAAAGGATGGACATTATCTTAGGGTGAAAGGTTGGAAAATGGTATTTCAAGCAAATTGGCCTAGAAGACAAGCAGGGGTTGCTATCCTAATATCTGACAAGGTAGACTTCAGTCCAACGTTAGTCAAGAAAGATAAGGAAAGTCACTTTATATTGATTAAGGGCACACTCCAACAGGAGGACATTACAATCCTAAACATATATGCACCTGACACAGGGGCTCCCAAATTCATCAAACAAACGCTATTGGAACTAAGGTCACAGATAACACCCCACTCTCATCAATTGACAGGCCATCCTGGGAAAAAATAAACAGAGAAGCATCTGTACCTAATGAGGTCATAGAAGGAATGGACCTAACAGATATATACAGGACAATTTCATCCAAATGCTGCAGAATATACATTCTTTTCAGCAGCACATGGAACATTCTCTAAAATAGACCATATATTAGAACACAAAGCAAATCTTAACAAGTACAGGAAAATTGAAATAATTCCTTGCATCTATCTGACCACAATGGAATCAAACTATAAATCAATAGCAAGAGAAGCTATAGATCATACACAAAATCATGGAAACTAAACAATACACTACTAAATGATGAATGGGACAGTGAAGAAATCAAAAGGAAATCAAAAAATTCATAGACTTAAACGATAATGAGAACACAACATATCAAAATCTCTGGAACACAATGAAGGCAGTTCTAAGAGGTACATCATGCCTCGATTAAGAAATTAGAAAGGTCCAAGTAAACGATGTAATGCTTCACCTTAAAGCCTTGGAAAAATAAGAACAAGGCAAACCAAAAATCAGTAGACAGGAAGAAATAATAAAGATTAAGGCAGAAGTTAATGAAATAGAAGCAAAAAAAAAAAAAATCCAAAGAATCAATGAAACAAAGAGTTGGTTCTTTGAAAGAATAAACAAGATTGATAAACTCTTAGCAAATCTGATCAAAAGAAAGAGAGAAGAGACACAAATTAATAAAATTAGAGATGAAAAAGCAACATCACGACAGATACCAGAGATATTCAAAGAATCATACGGACATACTATAAAAACATATACTCTACTAAGTATGAAAATCTGAAAGAAATGGATGATTTCCTTGATTTATATGACCTACCTAAATTAAATCAAGATGAGATTAATAACTTAAATAGACCTATAACAAGTATGGATATCTGAGCAGTTATCAAAAACCTCCCAAATAAAAAAAGTCCAGGCCCAGATGGATTCACTGCTGAATTTTACCAGACCTTCAGGGAAGATCTAACGCCATTGCTTCTTAAGCTTTTCCATAAAATAGAAAAAGAAGGAATCCTACCAAACTCCTTCTACGATGCCAGCGTCACCCTGATATCAAAACCAGGCAAAGATAGAACAAAAAAAGAAAATTACACACCAATCTCCCTCATGAACATAGATGCAAAATTCTCAACAAAATATTGGCAAACAGAATACAAGAATATATCAGAAATATCATTCACCTGGACTGAGTAGGCTTTATACCAGAGATGCAGGCATGGTTCAACATACACAAATCAATAAATGTAATACATTATATAAATGGACTGAAGGACAAAAATCACATGATCATCTCATTAGACGCAGAAAAAGCATTTGACAAAATCCAACATCCCTTCATGATAAAAGTCCTACAGAGACTGGGAATAGAAGGATCATACCTCAATATAATAAAGGGTATTTATGACAAGCCTGTAGCCAACATATTACTAAATGGGGAAAAACTGGAAGCTTTTCCACTAAAATCAGGAACAAGACAAGGGTGTCCACTGTCCCCACTTTTATTTAATATAGTACTGGAAGTCTTAGCCATAGCAATAAGGCAAGAGACGCACATAAAAGGGATACAAATTGGAAAGGAAGAGATTAAGTTATCATTATTTGCAGATGACATGATTCTATACATAAAGGACCCTAAAGACTCTACCAGCAAACTGGTAGAGCTGACAAACACCTACAGCCACGTAGCAGGATACAAAATAAATACACAGAAATCAGTAGCATTCCTATATGCTAACAACAAACACACAGAGAATGAAATCAGAAGTTCACTCCCATTCACAATTGCACCAAAGAAAATAAAGTACCTTGCAATAAACCTACCCAAGGAAGTAAAGGATATCTACAATGAACTTTAATAAGACACTCAAGCGAGAAATTGCAGAGGACACTAGGAAATGGAAAAACATCTCTTGTTCCTGGATCGGAAGAATCAATATTGTCAAAATAGCAATCTTACCAAAAGCAATCTAAACATTTAATGCAATCCCCATCAAAATTCCAATGGCATTCTTCATGGAAATAGAAAAAACAATCCAAAAATTCATTTGGAATCACAAAAAAACTCGATTATCTAAAATAATACTGAGCAACAAAAATAAGGGTGGTGGTATCACCATACCTGATTTTAACCTATACTACAGAGCCATAGTAACAAAAACAGCATGGTACTGGCACAAAAGCAGACAGAATGAATGAAACAGAATAGAGGACCCAGATGCAAGTCCAGGTAGCTGTAGCCACCTTATATTCGATAAAAATGCCAAAAATACTCATTGGAGAAAAGATAGCCTCTTCAGCAAATGGTGCTGGGAAAACTGGATATTTATCTGAAGAAAGATGAAATAGATTCTTCTCTCTCTCCATGCACAAGAATTAAGTCCAAATGGATTAAAGACCTTAACATCAGACCTGAAACTCTGAAACTGCTAGCGGAAAAAGTAGGGGAAACCCTTCAACATATTGGTCTTGGCAAAGACTCTGAATATAACCCCAATTGCTCAGGCAATAAAGCCACAGATTGACTGCTGGGACCTCCTGAAATTACAAAGATTTTGTACAGCAAAGGACACTGTGAATAAAGCAAAGAAGCAACCTACAGAATGGGAAAACATCTTTGCCAGCTATACATCTAATAGAGGATTAATATCTAGGATATACAAAGAACTCAAAAAATTAAATATTAAGAAATCAAACAAGCCAATTAAAAAATGGGCTATGGAACTAAATAGAGACTTCTCAAAAGAAATACAAATGCCATATAAGCATTTAAAGAAATGTTCTACATCCCTATTAATCAGGGAAATGCAGATTAAAACTATGTTGAGATTCCATCTCACTCCTATCAGATTGGCTACCATCATGAAAACAAATGACCATAAATGCTGGTGAGGATGTGGAAAAAGAGGAACCCTTCTACACTGTTGGTGGGAATGCAATCTGGTCCAGCCATTGTGGAAATCAGTGTGGAGGTTCCTAAGACAGCTAAAAATTGATCTACCATATGACCCAGCTATAGCACTCCTAGGCATATATCCTAAGGACTCATCTCATTACCTTAGAAGTACATGCTCTACCATGTTTATTTCTGCTCAGTTCACAAAGCTGGGAAATGGAAGCAGCCTAGATGTCCCTCAACTGATGAATGGATAATGAAGACATGGCACATTTATACAATGGAGTTCTACTCAGTGGTAAAGAAAAATGAAATTATGAAATTTGCAGGAAAATGGATGGATCTGGAATGGATTTCACTAAGTGAGGTAACCGAGGCCCAGAAAGCTAAGCATTGCATGTTCTCTCTCATATGTGGATCCTAGCTACAGATGACTGGGCTTCTGTCGGAGAAGGAAAGAACTCAGTAGCAGAGGCCAGTAAGCTAGAAAAGAGATAGAAAGGGAAGAGAAAGTAAGGGAGGGGGTACTTAATAGGATGGTATTGTATATATGTAAGTAGAAGAATAGATTAATGGGGGTGAAAAGGCCCAAAATGAGGTCTGGGGAAGAGATTGAGTAAAGGAAAGGTGGGAGGGACAGCTAATCAAAATCTAAGAGGATAGAAATAAAACATATGTTTTTTACTTTTTTAGACAATGGAACACTCAGGAGCTGTAGATCATTGCTAGAAAATTTTCAATGCCAGGGATGGGATACCTTCCAGTGAGTTGTTGGCCAGGGAGGCCCCTGATGCCCCCAAAACATTATAGGCCATTGCCAAGGCCCTTGGTTTCCCACCAGGTATAGGTGGTAAGACCCTATTGCTGAAGACTCCACATACTTGGGCTGCAAGGCCATTGAGAAATCTTGCTGGATCTGAGCTGATAACCTCCTCCATGTAGACCAGCTAACAGAAAGCTGGAAGAAGCCATTCTGCATTCAGTTCAATAGGAGAAAGAGAAATCACCAATGAAGATACTCATCAGTGGACACTGCAAGCCTTATAATTGGCCAGCCAGGCCAAATGAGCCAACGGGTGCAATAGTGGCATGTCCGTCATGGTGGAAACCAACTGCACTCTAATTGGACTGGAGGCCCGCTCCATTGGAGGGAATACATCCCTGATATTGAAAACTTAAAACAAGGGTAGTCATGAGCCCTAGGGGTGTAACGTCTGCTGTTGTCTGGGCAAATATATATACTATGCTTATCAAACTGCCCAGTAAGCACTTCTGTTAATGTTCACACCTTTATATTAATGCTACTCTCACGTTTGGTTGAGAATTTTCTCTTTTCAGATGGCACTGACCTTGGGATGACTCAGAAGGTATCATGGTGATGGAAGGAAATGACCACAGTGCTCAGCACTGCAATATCTGTATCACACCTTCCAAGGCTCAGAGTCTAATGCGGAAGAGGTAGCGGAAAGAATGTAAGAGCCAAAGGAAGGGTAGGACTCCATACAACATGCTCCCTCCAGACACAAAATGGCCTGGATATCCATGGCCTCACAGTGCCTGACACTACCTGCATAAGACCATCATAAGAGGAGGAGGAAAAGATCAAAACATCAAAAATAATAGAGAGACTGATTGAGATGGGAGGGGTTATGATGGAGAATGGAGTTTCAAAGGGTTAAGTGGGGGGAGGGAGGGTATTACCATGGGGTATTTTTTATAATCATGGAAGTTGTTAATAAAAAATTTAGAAAAAAAAAAAGAGGACGAGAACATGTCTTGCTAATCCAGGCTTCAGTGTAAGGAGGGGAAATGCGTTCACACCACAAACTCTGAGGTGCTGAGCACATAGACACTGAAAGTCAGAATTCCCACCTTGTGCCTTCAGGCCACAGTGTTGTGTGAGCTCCCCTGTGCACCAGGCAGAAAAGGTCTTAGGAGAGCTCTTTGCATGGCTTTCCCTTCCCTGTTAGTATCACAAGTAGGTTTAACTCCACAGGTACACACAGGTCTGAAAGGACTTCCTGAGACTCTCAATCAAGAGAAGCTATGGTGTCTATTCTGCTTCAGTGAGAATAATATGCAGAATTTTCTGAATTAGTTGTGCCTGAACCCACCTAGCTGTGGGCATTTTGAGTTGTGATAGATTTCCTCCACCCTGCCTCCACCCTGCCTGGAGGAGATAATCCCTGATAGCCTCCCTCATTAGGGCACTAAACAGCTGAAGCTGAACAGTTCATTCAAGCTACATCAATTAACCAAGAACCCAAGGGTGCTGGAGTAGGAGCTCAGAACCCATTGAAAGTGATGGGAGATTGTGGGTTTTGTATGGAAATACCTCTTTATTCTAACTTCTATAAACTTGAGATACAGGTTCATGGACCTGACCAGAAGAGCCACTAAATGTCACCCATATAGCCCCCCAATTTTACTTATGACAGAGAGGTTACAAGACAAATCACACCCTCTCACTTAATAAGTTGGCAAAGCCAGGTGGGGTTAATATTTTTTTTTCTTGAGGCAGGGTCTCACTGTATCCCAGCTGGTGTGAAACTCACTATATAGCCTAGACTGTCCTCCCACAATGATCCTCCTACCTTAGCCCCCTGAGTGCTGGGATTCTAGGAGTAAGACACCATACCTGGCTTGAATTTTTTTTTAAGGGCAACCTTGAGCTTGCTATATGGCCAACACTGGCCTTGGGCCCCTGATCTTCCTGTCTCTACCTCTCCATTGCTGGGATTTTTGGCATGTCCTACTACACCCAGCTTGGGAGTAATTTGTTCTGATTTTATGATCTTCCCCTACCTGTGTGCATCTTGGAATTTTGTCCATGTACACTGGTAGAATGTGTGCTGTTGTGTTGGCCCCAAGTCCTCCATTCTCCTCTTGCTGTGATCTCTGAATGGTAGGCATCTCCATTGCCCTTGTCTCTTGTCTTCTGATTTATTGCAAGGTTTGGTTGGTGGAAAGTCAGAGAGTGAAAAAGCATTGCTCCTCTCTCTGCTTCCTTTGGCATCTTCACCACAACTGAATCTCCTGTGAGGTCCCAACTATTGGACTGTTCCCCTGTCCTTAGGTGACCCAGTCACATCAAGTATATAGCCTGTGGAGGCCTGGCTGCTGGCTGCTGTGACTCGTCTCTGCTACCTGCTCTGCCTCAGCTCATCTGTCGTTTGTATGGACATTCTTTTTATTCACTTCCTTCTGCTTATTGGGTCCTGTACTGGTTTCTCTGTACCCGACTCTGCCTGGTAGAGTAGAGCCAATGTTCTTGTGTTCTTACACATTGTAGGGACAAATTAACGTTTATTCATAGTAATTTTGATCAAAAATGAAACCCAGTTCATCTGTAAGATGCAGGATTCTGCTCTGTTTGTTTATACTGTGAATCAAGCTGAATTTAAAATGACCTATTTGTTATAACTCCTGAAAAATCTATAAGTGGATATATTTTCCGAAGATGTTTTCTCAGGCAGTCAGTCTTGTGTCTTCAGCTCTGTGGTGTCAAAAGAATAGATTCCTTCGATTTTGTAGGTTTCCGTCTCTGTCAGCCATGACTCAATCAATGAAGTGATCTTTTTTGGTTTAGGAGGCTTTATATTTTTTAGTTGTAGCAGAACAAATCCCAGTGCCACACTGCTAGTCTCTTACTTGGTAAAATGGTCTTGTGTATTTGGCCTTCCCATCACAAGCCTGGTTGTTGTGACCTACGGTCCTATTTGTGCCAACCCCTGTTCTTGGCCTCTACACAAAGATTCCCACAAGGATTCCATTTGAGAAGGCGGTTTCCAAGATTGGGGGTATCTTTCCGCCAACACTGGATTTGAGACCACCATCTTGTTTTCCCAAGCATTAACATCTCTGTGATCTCTAAACATTTTCTTTTCCAGAATACTTTCCAAAAAGTTTTTAAGAATGTCTCTAACTTTCTTTTGAAGGAAGAAGGGCCCAAGGAGAGGGGTCATGGGTAATATAAATTATAATCTGGCACACTAGTATTTAAACCTTTATCCAAAAAAAAATTTTCCTTAAAAAAATACCACCTCTTTACATATTTAAGTAATTCATTTGGGAGGAGTAGCCTCTCAGTTGTTCACAGAGCCAGTCCACTCTGAAGCCAGTCAGCTACAAAGCCTCAAATGTTTCACTTTAAAAGCTCAAGTAACCTTCCTGCCATGGTGGTGAGAAAAGTGACAACTCATTTTAAAGATTCTCCCTGTGTCTTTTCTTTCTTCTGCAGGCCATGTGTTTATACTATGGGGTCCCCCATAAACAACAGAGCCCTCTTTCCATGCCAGGAGCCACCCGTTGCCATGTCAACATGGCAGGCTACAGTTCGAGCAGCTGCATCTTTTGTTGTTTTAATGAGTGGGGAAAATTCTGCCAAGCCAACACAGCTCCGGGAAGGTACTGTACATGTGTTCTTTGCTTATTTAGGTATTGCACACATGCTGGACCCAGGAACCCAATGAGCAGTGTTTTTCTAAACTTTAAAGAGCTGCTTTATTAGTTAGGTTGGAAATGAACATACTATAAAAATGCCTGCCAGAGAAAACATGAAGGGGAGGGGATGTCTGGGTATGGGGTTTGGGACTCTTCACACCAGAGTTATCAAGTCGCAGATTACTTCAGCATGTACTTTCACCTGGAGGTTTGTGGGACGTAAGTGGGTGGTCTTCACTGAAGGCTTTCTGAACAGGCACATATGTACTGGAACCACCATTATCTTTTGTTGGAACATGGTGTCTGTATGTGATTATTCATAATGTTGAGAGATAGTGCTCATGTTAGTCCTGGTAAGAGAGCTGTTCTGTATACTCTTTGTTTACATTGAAGTTCTCACCAAAAGTGTTAGAAAAATGGAAGGGAAAGGGTGGGATGTAGCTAAGTGGGTAGAATGCTTGCCTAGCATGCACAAGGCACTTGGTTTGATCCATAGCACCACATAAAACAGGTGTGATGGTGAACTTTCCTAATCCCAGCACTTGGGAAGTAGAGGTAAGAGGATCAGAAGTTCAAGGCCATCCTCAGGTACATAAGTAGTTCAAGGAAATTCTGGGCTAGAGACCTTATCTAGGAAAGAAGAAAGGGAAGGAGGATGAAGGGCTAAAGTCATCACTGTATCTTTTAGAGACCTTACATTTAGGCTGGGGAGATGAGTTCAGACCTTGTGGAAGGCTGAAAGACTAGTGCAAATATCTATAAGCCCAGAATGCCTATGGCAAGAAGGGAGTCAGAGATAAGCAAATCCCAAAGTTTGTAGGCCACAGTTTACAGATTCCTGGTGGGCTCATAGATAAATAACAGAGACCCTGACTCAAAACAAGGTGGAAGGCAAGGACCAACTGACACTTGAGGTTATTCTCTGACCTTCACACACATGCCATGGCATGTGTGCTCCCACTTTCACACACATGAACATATACAATTCAAAATAAAAGTGGATTTAGGGCTGGGGGCTGGCTCAGTAGTAGAGCACTTGTGTGAGGCCCCGGGTTCAGTCACTGGGACTGCAAAAATAATTACATTTACAACTTTTTTGAGTCCCTTCTTGCATTTTTTGTATATGTATGTGGTGTGTGTACATGTGTATGTGTGCGTACATGTGTGGTTGCACATGTGTGTAGGAGTGTGCATGCATGTGTTCTCCTCAATTGTTATCCACCTTCTTTCTTAATACAGGGTCTCTCACTTAAACCCAGAGCTCATTGATTCGGCCAGTGTAGCTGTTCAGCTTGCCCCAGCCTTGTCTGGCTTTGAACTTTCAGTGATACTCCTGCCTCTGCCTTCCAAGTGCTGGGATTGCAGGCATGCATTACTACATCTGGCTGTAGATAAACTTCTTGAGTTATTTTCCCTCTCTGAAGACTAAAAATGTTATCTTTTATTTAGTATTTCTGAAGAGAAGTCCAGTATCAAATATTACTCTTTGAAAGAATTATGACATTGCTGTCTACATGTTCACTGGGTTTTTTATAATTATGTAATTAAAAATTACAATCTTGAGCTGGAGAGGTCGCTTGGCAGCTAAGCTCTTGCCTGTGAAGCCTAAGGACCCCGGTTCGAGGCTCATTTCCCAGGACCCACGTTAGCCAGATGCACAAGGGGGCGCATGCGTCTGGAGTTCGTTTGCAGTGGCTGGAGGCCCTGGCGCGCCCATTCTCTCTCACTTTCTCTGCCTCTTTCTCTCTGTCTGTCGCTCTCAAATAAATAAATAAATAAATAAATAAATAAATTACAATCTAAATGTGGCATCTTCCTGTTTAATCAACTTTACTGCAGTATAATTTACACCTACTAAATGCACATATTTAAAATGCATTGTTCAGGGAGATTTGATAGTTACATACACCTACATAATTAATCACCTCCCCATGATGACATAGAGTATAACCATTATCCTGGAAATCCCCTTGTGCCCTGCCCTCATTCCTCTCTGACCCCACTCCTGTCAGCCACTCATCTGACTTCCATCCTTTGAGTGTAGTTCTATTTCTGAATATTGATCTAAATGGAACCTTGGATTGTGTACTCTTGTATCTGGCTTCTTGTACTCAGCCTGGTGTTTGTGAGATTTATCCATATTGCTGTTGATGTCAGTGGCTTATTCCTTTTACAATCAATGAGTAGTCATCCTTTGTATAAATAAGTCACAGTTTATCCATTCATCTATTTATAGACATTTGATCATTTTGGCTATTTCAGCAATTATGCTGAGACATTCATATAAGTTTTTTATAGTCATGGTTTTCATTTCTCTTGGATAGATATCTGAGTAGAATTGCTGGATCATATGATCAACATATATGTACATTTAAAACATAAACTTATGGTTTAATATCTGCCAAACCATGTCTAACGTGGTGGCATATATGATGCAGGGCAGTTCTAGCTGTTGTTCATCTTTGCAAGCACTTGTATTACCAGTCCTCTAAATGTTGCTCCAACTGAGTATGAAATACTCTCTGTGGTTTTAATTTGCATGTCTCTGATAACTAATGCTGTTGAGTACTCTTTCATGTGCTGACTACACATTCTCATATTATTTTTTGAAGAGTTCAAGATATTAAATTGTTTAAATATATTTTTGGTTGCATAGATTATAAAAAATACTTTATGTGTATGTGTTCATGTGCACATTTATGCATGAGCATATGGAGGCCATAGGATAACCTCAGGTATCATTCTTCAGGTACCATCTACCTTTCAAGTAGGTTCTTACTCTAGCCTAGGCTGACCTGGAATTCATTATGTAGTCTCATCCTACCTCTGTCTCTTGAGTCCTGGGATTAAAGGTGTGTGCTACCATGCCCAGCTGCTATCTACCTTCTTGAAATAGGTTCTTTCACTGGCCTGGAATCTGCCAAGTTGACTAGACTGGCTGGCTGGCCAGTAAATCTCAGGGATCCACCTGTGTCTGTCTGCTCAGTGCTAGGATTGCAGCACCACCATGCTCAGCTTTTTAAAAAAATTTAAAACATGTATTCTATGAATGGAACTTAGATCCTCATGTTTGCAAGGCAAGCCTAGGAATACTTTATCTCATAATCTACATACATATAACACAGATATAGACTCCCACATTTGTGTGGCTTGCCTTTTCATTTACTAGCAAACTTTTATTTTTTTCAGTATTAGGGATGGATCCTAGGGCCTCCTTGCACATGCTAGACAAGCACTCTGCTACAAAGTTGCATCCTCTACCCTATTTTATATTATCAACTGCTGATATTTTAGTGGTAACATTTTTGTTCTCGACTAATTCCATTACAGAGTTAAATTTCATTGTAACATGTCAATCCTTCATTCAAAAAAATCTTTCTTGTCTTTTGATCTCAGTCTGTTATCCTTACATTTCAGCCTATTACTGTCCTGTGGCTTTTGCTATTACTGTGTAGAAATTATATCATCTTGTAATAATGAAATTACCAGTTTCCTAAATTGGTTTTAGTTTCTATAGCAAATTGATTTTCAAGGCTTAGTCTTCCTCTGAGTCTTTAGAGCAATGTCTTCTTTTACTTCTGTTGTGCAGTAGTTTTTTCTTCATTGTCCTCTTCTCCATTGTCTCCAGTGTGTACCAACAGACAGGATGTCTGCATGTTGGTTTTCCTTTGCTCCATCCGCATATGTGCTGAACCCCCATTCTCAGTTCGACAGATGTAAGTTAGCTCATTCAGAGCCCTTTATCCTTCCCATGATGTCTTGTTAATTGTCTGGTAAAGTTTGCTAGGTTCATATGGGATTTTTCTCTGCCCTCTCTGTTTGTCTCCCTGACATGCTGAGTTGATTCATCAAGCCACACAGTCTCAAGAAAACACTGGTGCTTGGGCTTTTCCAGCCCAGGGCTGCTTCCGTCTGATAGCTGTCTCCCAAGATGCTGTGTGGTTCTCACCAGCTCCTCCTCACAACTGCGTGCTTTCCCATTTGTGGTTTGGCACTGCTGTTCACATGTAAGTCCTTGTACTGGACATTGCTTCTCAAGCTGGGACATTGTTTTCCTTTTTGAGAAAGGAAAAATCCACATGATTCACCTGAGTTTACTTAAATTATTGATATTACAATAGTATTTTCAAAAGTACAGCCTAACACTATATATAAACTCTGTATGTTTGTAACTCTTGAATATCTAACCAAAATAAAATGATAGAGTAAATACATATCAATCAACTAAATCAATAAAATTTAAACCAATAACTTAAATTTGATGCAAAAATTAATGTAAATTGCCCTCACAATATAAATGTGCTACTGATGGCTATAGGTAATCTGTGTAAACATGTGTGCCTTGAACACCTGCCCTACCCTGGATTACATAATAGCTTACTTCTCCACCCTTTTCTTTTTTTTCTGCTGAAAAACTTGTGCTTCTTCAGCATGCTAGGATGTCATTTGGCCTTTATTCAGGCAAAATCATTATTCTGAAGTTCTTTTCTCAGTGTGTCTCAATCATTACAGATGCCATACATGTCCCTGTACAATTGTATATACTAGTGTAGATGTTAACGTGGAAGTCTTATGCCTAGGTCCTTTAAAGTGTTACCAAACTACAACCCACTGACCAGATTCTGTTGATTGTCATTTTTTTGTAAGTAGAGTTTTATTAGATTATGACTATTGTCTAGGGCTGTGAAGCATGGTGAAACTTTAAAATAAGGGTACCCAAAGCTCAAATTTTGCTCCCTGGTCCTTTACTTAAGAAGTATTCTTTAAAATTTTTTTAATTTATTTATTTATTTATTTATTTATTTATTTATTTATTGAGGTAGCAGGAAGATATAAAATGGGCACACCAGGACCTCCAGCCACTATAAACGAACTGTAAACACATGTGCTACCCTGTGCATCTGGCTTATGTGGGTCCTGGGGAATAGAACTTGGGTCCTTTGGCTTTGTAGGCAAATGCCTTAACCACTAAGCCATCTCTCCAGCCTAAGTATTCATATATATATGTATGTATGTATATGTATGTATGTATGTACATACATAGTTGAGAGAGGTGGAGAGACAGAGTATGAATGGGCATGCCAGGGCCTCCTGCCACTGTAAATGAACTACAGACACATGCACTACTTTATGTATCTGACTTTACGTGGGTACTGGAGAATTGAATCTGGGCCAGCAGACTTCACAAACAAGTGCCTTTAACTGCTAAGCCATTTCCGGAGCCCCAGAAAAAGTATTCTGACTTCTACTCCTATTTTTCTGTCTGTTGTTGTCAGTCTTTCTATTGGAAGATTATCATAATTTTTTTTAATGATTACGAGGCTAAAGTAGGAAAATAAGAGTTTGAGGCTAGCCTGGCCTATATAGTAAGACCCTACCACCACCATCCATGCACACAAAAGAATCAAATTTAAATTTTTCATAGAAAACTTCCATACTTCCAGAAATATATCTGTGGGCATTTTCTTTTTAGAATTACCAGTTGAAGGCAAAGTAATAATAAAGTGAGTGCTAGTTGGGATTTGCTTATGTTCATACTATGTTCGTCTCACATGGTATCACAAAATAGGCTTCCCCCTATTCAAACTGAGGAAGGATTGAGTTAGACAAGGAGAATAATTCTCCCCACAGTACTATAGTTTTCTCTTGGACCCACAGCTGGGGTTTATCAGAGGACAGCCAGGAAATAGGACTTATAGGCTTTCTGCCAGAACCCAAAGCGGCGTTCTAAGGATGGAATAATGTCTGCAACTATATCTGCACTCTTTAGAGGAAAAGGTTATGTGGATACAAGATGATAGCATTTCCTTTCCGGTCATGTTTTCTGGATTGCTGGATTGGTCTCATAGGACCTTCTCTTTGCTGTGCACTATGCCCTTTAAAACCATGAGCTGCAAAACCCTGTCCAGGCTGTAACAGTTTCCATCACAGAGACATATCACCAGCCTGATTAGCACATTTCCCAGGTACCAGCTGACTTCCTGAAAAAAGCAAAGCACCTGGGAACAGATAACAGACACAAATGACAGCAGCCCCTGGGCAGGGAACAAAAATTAGAAGCTAGACCTCAGAGTCCTTGCTTCTCAAGGGAAATCATTCCTCCTAACTGTTTTTTAAAAAGAAGACTAATGGTTTGGGCTGTGGGGAAATGACCATCATAAGAATTTTATTAGCTGAGTAGTCATTATTCTGCTTTTCCAAGAGGCTAAGGCAAGGCCATAGATTTAGATTAGCTTGTTTGACTCATTTATTATTCAACTTCCTCAGCTCAAAGCCATTTGGGCAGAAACGTTATCCCATGTGTTATTCTCTGCCCAAATGTAGCCAATCTACTAAACACAGAGGCCTAGGGCCCAGTGCAGTGACATGTGTATAATAAGAGTAGAAATATTTATTTGCTGAATACATGTGGTCTATGTCCTCAGACAAAAGGTTTATGGAAGAAACACAATACTTCTGATAGCAATGAAAATAATTCTATGCTCATGTCCTTTCATCTTACTGCTGGTTTGTTCATTAAATGTTAAAAAAAAATAAAAACCACCAAATCACTGGTTCAGTAAATACCATTTTCCTCTAGCAATTTTTGTTTAGTTTTTAAATTTTAATTTTTGGGGGTGTGTATGATGTGTATTTGTGTGTATGGGTGCAGATGTGTGCATGGCACAGCATACTTGTGGGAAGTAAGAGGATAATCTTAGGTATTGGTCCTTGCCTTCTACCTGACATGAGGTCTCTTATTCACTTATGTGTTCACCAGACTAACTGGCATGAATTTATGGAGGATTTTCGTTTCTTTGCCTCCCATAGGGTCACTGGGATGACAGACGATCATGCTACATGTCTGCCTCTCTATGGGTTCTAGGGATCCAAAACCATGCTTTATCCATTCAGCTATCTCCTAGTCCAGTTTTATTTTTATATAATCTAATTTTTATTTATTTAAGATATAGATAGATGGATAGACAGGCAGATAGAGGGGGAAGAGAATGAGAGCACCAGGACCTCTAGCCACTATAAACAAACTACAGACACATGTGCCATTATGTGCATCTGGCTTTATGTGGGTACTGGAGAATTGAACTCAGGTTTTTAGGCTTTGCAGGCAAGTGCCTTAACCGCTGAGCAATCTCTCCAGCCCCCTATAGAATCTAATTTTCTGTATTCCTGCTTCCTCAAAACACAAAATGCTCTTCTACTTTTCATGGGAGTTCTCAAGAATCTGAGCAAGAAGACTAAGCTCCTTCTAAATGAAGGGGGAATGTCTATAAAGAAGTAAAAGGTGTTAGAAACTGCATGTGCTTTACTAGGTTCTCTCTTCTTTTCTTTCTTTCTCTGCCTCCACCTCCCCTGTAAAAAAAAATTTTTTTTAATGTAGGAGTGTAAAGAGTATAGACATTACTTCATTCTGGGCAAATTCTACTTTCTGGCCTTCCCAGTAGTCCTGCTCTCTGACATTCTCTTTCTTTTGACTATGAAATTCCAGGAAAAGAAAAAAAAGATTTCAGGGTGCAGACCCTCCTGTGTGCAATTAAAAGCCAACTTTTCCTTTGCTCTTGGTGCCTCAAAATGAGCAATTCTATTTAGACTACTCCCACGTTGTCCAATAGGAATTGCGTACAAGGAAGTGGTAAATTAAAAGGAATTTAGGAATGGTTATGATTAAGTGTTTTTTCCCACAAAGGGAAAATGCAAAGTAGAGAGAGCTTCTTGTTTCTAGAACTGGGAGCTTTCTGAGCTACTATTTGTACATACATGTGCGCTTTCAGGGCCAGGAGTACATAGTGAGTACATTCATCTTTTCCCATTAGAAAGCTGCCTGGGAGCCAGTGCTGTGTTCTACTGTTACATTGATCATAAGGACTCACACAATGTCTTGTACTTTTCAAATCTTTGTCAGTTCAGTGATTTGTTGTTGACTTGTTCTTACTTGCACTCCTAGCATGGCTCCTAACATAAGCAGTTCATGTAGGAGTCACCATAATTTCTTTTTGAACACAGTGATTCTGGCAGGACTGTATTGTCCAGTTTTTATTGCTATGGATTGTGTGTGTTTGTGTATGTATATGCAGTGGCACAAGTGTGTGTGGGGCACATGCACATTTGTGTTCATGCATGTGGTAGCCAAAGGACAACCTTAAATATCTTCTTCAGGATTGTCCATTTTTGAGCAGCCTTTCTCAGTGGTCTGGAATTTGCCTAATTAGGCTGGGCTGGGTATCCATTGAGCCCCAGGGATCGGCCAGTCTCTGCCTCCTCAGTGCTAGTATCACAGCTGTGTGCCCCCATGCCTGACTTTTTTTTTGCTAAAAAATTATTTATTTATTCATTTATTTATTTATTTGGTTTTTTGAGGTAGGGTCTCACTCTAGCCCAGGCTGACCTGGAATTCACTATGGAGTCTCAGGGTGGCCTCTAACTCATGGCAATCCTCCTACCTCTGCCTCCCGAGTGCTGGGATCAAAAGCGTGCACCACCACGCCTGGCTTATTTATTTATTTTTAAGAGAGGGGGCAGAGGGAGAGAATATGAATGAATATGAATAAGAATGGGCACAGCAGGGCCTCTTGCCACTGTGAATGAACTCAGATGCACAGACCACTTTGTACATCTGGCTTTATGTGTGTGCTTCTTAACCACTGAGCCATCTCCCCAGCCCCATGCCTGGCTTTTTAAATGTGGGTTCGGGGGTCAAACTTAGACTCTGATTCTTGTAAGGTAAGCATTATTCTGATTGAGCTATCTCCTCAACCCCACTGTTTAGTATTTTTGTCTTGGATTAGAGACATTCCTGTACGTTTTCATGTGAATAAAGTACTAATGCTTACCTTGTGGCTATCTGGAGAGGAACAGTTAGGTTTGTAATGATCTCTGTGCTTTGGTTTCACTGCATAATAGATCTGCTTGTCTGGTAAGACTCAGAACAAGTCTTATTGCCTTGTATTCCTTTAGGGATGCCATTAAGCCATGAGCCAAGGAAATGCTCACACTCTACAAAGACCCTTGTGTTCTCCATTCAGTAGGTGGCGCTCTTTTACCTACTTCTCAGGATGATCTTGAAGGTCATTTTTTGCTGGTCCTTTGTGCCTGGGGCCATACCATGTTGCAGTGTAGGAAATCTGAGGCCTTGTTGGGTTGCCTCAGTCCCTGTAAAGCTGCTTGGCACATTGCCCTGGTTAGGCAGGACTGGTGCCTACCAGCCCAGAGCATCTTCCTGTCTTCTTTGTTCTGGTGCCAGTCACAACCCTTGAGCAACAGTGGAGAACAACTAGCAAAAGACAGTCATGCCACAGGTATTCAAGAGGGTGCCACTAGTTCATAAAAATAGAACACACGCCTTGGCATCTCACAAGTGGTGAGAGAAAGAATGCTGGTATTTGCTGGGAACACCCAAGCATGGAAGAGGCCAAGGGGGAAGAGCATTCAGAATGGGGAGCCATCTTTCCTTTGTACATATACACTGTACTTGAATGTGCATATATAATATATATTTTCATAGTCTACATATTATATATGCTATACCCGTATGCACAGAAATACAGATATTCCTATACATTTTGTTAGGCAACTTTAATTTGTGATATAAAATAGTTTTAAAGCAATCTTGACAGGTGCAATAGTTTAGATATAAAACTCTGAAAGAAGGAACTCTGGCTAGAAAAAGAAACAGTCTTGAGGTAGGGACTAAGCAGGAGCTGCATTAGAAATGAAGGGGGAAAATCTGACACTGAATAAAAGCATATACCCACTTGGTGTTTCTGAGTGCTTTGTGCTGTCTGTCTGACTTGAAAGGTTTCAAAGACACAGATGCATCCAGTAGGAAGAATTGAAGTATCTTTTTTATCTTCCAGTGAAAATAGCTGTCTCATTCTTTTGTTTGTTTAGAGACCATGGTACCCCAGGCTGGCTTCCAACTCACAATGTAGCCAATGATTACCTTGAACTTCTCTCATTCCCCTACCTCCCACTTCTGAGTGGTAGAATTACAGGCATGCACCACTATGATGTGTTTATGTGGTTCTGGGGATCAATGCCAGGGCTTCATACATGTTAGGCATGCACTCTACCAGCTGAGCTACATCCCCAGCCAATAACTCTGAATATAAGTTCTATGAGATGTTTAGCTTTGCAAAGATAACTAGCCTATTCAGGAGTAGAGTGTTATGTGTGATGGTTACTGCTTTTAGGTTCAGTGAATGCTCTATCCAGGTGTGTAGGACTTCACTTCTTATATATCTCATATTAGTTTTCTGTTAGGTATGACTTGTGGGTAAAATGACTATATTACCTTGATTTTCCTTGTCTTGATATTTTCCCTTTTATAAAAATTATTTATTTTCTTCATATTTTTCCTCTTATAAAAATGATTTTTTTCAAATATATAGCAAAGTTTGGGGGCTAGGAAAATGGCTCAGTGGGTAAGAGTAGCTTGCCATGCAAACATGAGGACCTGAGAAAGCCTGATTATCCCTGAGTTTGAATCCCCAGCACCCTCTTAAACATCTGAGCATGGCTATGCATGCCTGTAGACCCCAGATCTGTGGGGGAGAAGAGACTGGCAAATTTTGGAGGCTTGGGAAAATGGAAGCCCAGTTCAGAAGAGACCATCTCAAAGGGAATAAATGATGGAGGGGTCACCTAATGTTCTCCTCTGAACTCCACATGTATGTTTATGTAGTGTGCACATCTGCACACATACACGCACACACATACACACGCACGCACACACATACACACGCATGCACACACATACACCCCCCCAGTTTTTCCCAAGGTTAAGATACAAGCCTGCCCTCTCTCAGATAACTTACTTCCCTGTGCTCCTTTGTCTTTCTTCACTGATAATTACTTCTTCTGTAAGATAACCTTCAAAACTATGTATAGAACAGTTTTTTAAAAAGTAAATGGAAAAAATAAAATATTTGTGTTAATATTCTTAGTTATGATACTTTTCAAAACTAAATTTTATTTTAATCCATTTATTGATACTTGATATCAAATGTAGGACCTTGTGTGTGCTACACAAGTAATCACCACTGAGTTACTTCCATGGCCACAACTAAATTTTAATCTGTTCTGTTGTGATTTGCAAATTGACCCACATCGAGGTCTGTTGCTTGCACAGAAACCATAATTATCACTGGGAAGAATTTTAGTCCTGTTTTAGATTTGAAAATATATACTTGGATCCTGTAGTAGCTTAAGTTGTAATTCCAGGGCCATCTCTTACATGACACATCTGCCTTACTAGGGAGGCGATTAAAATATGCAGTGTAAAATTTGTGCCAGTTTGAGAGAGTGGCACAAGGGTATTAAGGAACTCTGATCTCTTTCTGAGAGCGTCAGAAGTCTAGCATTGCAGAGGCTGTGCAGAAGGTGAGTTGAGTTGATGGCTGCACAGCACTGCATGGTGAGGGAAGCACTATTGCTTCTGGGGCTCTTCTGCTGCCCCCATCTCTGTTAGCCTTGCTCATAAGTCCAGGCCTAGCTGTGCAGCCAGAGTGTGATGGCTTCTGGCTTCTGGCTTCTGCAGAGGAAAAGCTCCAGGCTGATGTAAGTACCGTGTGTTCTCTTTGTTTTGCAGCTGCTGTTGCAAGGGAGTCTAGTGCAAGTGGATTGAATCAGAAAATGAAGGCATTCACTGACTGTTTCATGGAGAATGGCTCATTTAAAGTAAACACCATTTAAATAGTCTCCAAATGGCCCATTCTATATGAAGTCATACAGGATGCCCCCTTTGGGTTGTCATTCTTCTTTAAATGGATTGCTTTGTATGTACTGTGTTTTAATGCCATTCAACCTTAAACCCCATATGTGGGCCTCATCAGGTCATGGGTTACAGTGCACATGTGGCAGCCATACCTTCAAAGATCCTTTGCCTTTGCCTTTGGAAAGTTAGCCTGAACAACAGGGATAGACAGCTCTAGAGAAGAGAGCTTACAGATGGTGATGACGACAGTTGTGACGATGACAGGGACACATACTATGGTCAGTACTGCGCCTAGTAATTTTTATATGTATTATTAATTTAATCCTCATACAATTCTGTGAGGTAGGGTACTGTGATCATTCCCTTATTATAAAGAGGAGGCTGGTATATCCAGAGATTATGTAACATGCTCAAACTTGCAAGTATGGAACTGGGGTTGAACCCAAGGTGTTTATAGCTAGAATTTAACCCATGGACATACTCAAAATAAATAAACCCTCGCCAGTTCTGTTCACAGGGTAGTTTATCACACATAGTAGGCAATCCAGAAATGAGGTCTTTTTGTCTTTGGAATGCATGCCCTGCTTTCGGGAGTACTTCCACCTGGCTGTTGGCAGTTTTTGTAGGTTGAGGCACCAGTGAGAATGGGTAGTGTTCATCCAGTAGGCTAACCTACCAACAGACCATTGCAAAAGAGATTTGATCTTTTTTTCTACCAAGTGAGAATACTAGAACTGTCCTCCTTGGGATGGACTAATAGAAACCTTCCCAGAGCATTGGAAGTACTCCAGGATCCCAAAGCTGTTTGTTACATTCACTTGGGAAACCTCTTCCTGAGATGCCCTATGGCTCAACCAGGATCTTTGGGAATTGGATTCCTAACAGCTAGCAAGTTGATCTGCCCCTGCTTGGTGCTACTTAGAACCAAGAAAGTATTTCTGTTTCAAAAGCTTAAGTATGAAACAGCTTACTCCTAATGAGCTCCACCAAGTAGAGGACAGTTAGGAATCAAAGAAAATACAAAATCACCTGGGCTGTATAGAAGGAAATCATCTTTGGCATTTAAAGCATAAATATGGGTGATCTTTTCAATATATTCCCCCAAATCATTCTTTCCATTACATAACTTTAGAGGTGACTGAGAGGGAACAATGATGGCTTTAAAATATTTTTATTGGAATTTTTATTGGACTTGTTCAGGTTCTATTACCACTGTTGTTGTGTCAGTCCCAAATTCCAGGTTATTTAATGTCTGACTTTTATTTGCTGATCTCTATTTCTCTTACTTGCTACATTCTTTTTATTTGTGTCTTGTAGGGCCTACCTACTTCACATCCCCTTAGTGCATGACTTTGTTCTGATAAAGGTGCTGGTAGGAATGATATGAGTGGACACGGTAGTTCTTGGTGATCTTGTTCAGGGATTTAATAAAGACCCCTTTTCCCATCAGCAGTTTTCTCTTAGCAGCAGTCTAAGTTTCACCTTGCTCACACCCAGTCAGATGAATGGTGTCCAAAACCAGGCGGGTAACAAACAATGGGTCAGAGTTGAACACTGAACGCTGAGAGAAAGCCTGGTGTGAATAGCTTTTCATTCTTTAAGGGATTTCCTTATAAGGTAGTGCCTACTCCTTATTTCTAAATTATCTCTTCTGAGTTGTGTTTCATCACTTTAGTAGTATCTCAAGATTAAAAATGTTCCTTTTCTGGGCATGGCAGCTCATTCCTGCAATCCCAGCAATGGAAGAGGCTGAGACAGGATTTCTATGTTGGAAAAAAAACACTATCTTTAAATTAATCAATTTCTTTTTCAAGGTAGGGTCTCGCTGTAGCCCAAGATGACCTGGAATTCACTATGTAGTCTCAGGCTGGGCTTGAACTCTCAGCAATCCTCCTGCCTCTGCCTCCTGAGTGCTGAGTGCTAGGATTAAAGGCATGCGTTACTATGCCCAGCTTATTTTCATTTGTTTTATATTAAAATGCAGGGGCCTGGGGAAATGGCTTAGTTGTTAAGGTGTTTGCCTGCAAAGCCTAAGGACCCCGGTCTGATTCCCCAGGACCCACATAAGTCAGATGCACGAGGAGGCACATGCGTCTTGAGTTCATTTGCAGTGGTGCCCTGGTGTGCCCATTCGCTTTCTCTCTATCTGCCTCTCTCTCTCTCTCAAATAAATAAATAAAAATATTTTTAAAAATAAAATAAAATAAAATGCAGTAGGTTAAGAGTGAAGTCATTGTTACTTCTGTTCTTCTTCAAAGAGCAGTCTCCTTCCACATCCCCTGATAAGATGCTTGATTGCTCGGAGTCTGTCTTCCTTTGCTCGCAGGTGGGGCACAGCTCTTCTCTATCGTATATGTGTGCTCCCTTCCTGACAGCCTGTCTTTTCATTGTGATTACCATCATGATGTGAACTGGATCAACATTCATCATACTTATATGTGTTTATTATTAGGGGCTGAGCCATACAGTCAAACTATGGTTAATTCTGGACATGTTAGTTTTACTTGGAGTTAATGATGGTGATTTTTTTCTGTTTGCATTTTTCTTAGCTTTCTGTGTATCTGGTAACCTTAGACATTTCCAGATGATCAGATGTATTAAGTCATTTCTCAACTTCATCTTGGTGAAAGTTCTCTCAGGAGGTCCTTTACCTGTCTCTGTGGGCAAATGCTACTGTCTCTATGGGGTCTGCAGTTCCATTGGCCTGTAGCTCTACTTTGCTTCTCTCCATGCCTGGCACCTTTCAGAGACTGTGGCCTGTAGGATGTGGATTTGTTTTTTTAAACTCTTGTGTGTCTAAAAGTGTTCTTATTGTATGTAACATTTTTTCCTCTGTCTTTTTCTAGAAGCTTGTAGAGTCTTGTCTTCATTCTCAGGCTTCTAAATTTTGTAATGACCTATCTTGATATGAGTGGATTCTTACCCTGTGTCTTGGGTATTTGTGTTCTTTCAGTCTGGAAGCCTTTATTCCCTTACCTGATAGTCATCGTATGTCTGGTCATCTCTCTCTGCTTCACTGCCATAGTTGTTTTTGTTTTTTGAGGTAGAGTCTCACTCTAGCCCAGGCTGACCTGGACTTCACTACGGAGTCTCAGGGCGGCCTTGAACTCACGGCAATCCTACTACCTCTGCCTCCCAAGTGCTGGGGTCAAAGGCGTGCGCCACCACACCCAGCTTCACTGCCATATTTGTATGGCACTTCTACTGCTTAGATGTTGGACTTCCAGAGTTACATTTTCATTTTTCTGCTTATTGTTTTATTTTTGGTGTGGTTTTTTGCTTTACCTTCTTGGAAATTTCCTTCCCTTCCTGTTTCATTTGATCTCTTTTGTTGATTTTTCTTTTTTTTTCTAGCAGGTTTTTTTTTTTTTTTTAAAGGTAGGGTCTCACTCTATCCCAGGCTAACCTGGAATTCACCAGGTAGACCCAGACTGGCCTTGAACTCACAACAATTCTCCTACCTCAGCCTCCTGTGTACTGAGATTAAAGGTGTGTGCCACAGTGCCCAGATTTTTTTAAATCATGCATGTGATTTTCTTTACTAAGGAATGTCCTCTTTGAATATGTTACTATATTTGTAGAACTGCAGTAAAGTCTACTGATTGTGGGTACTTGTATTATTTGGTGCTTTTTAACTGTTCCTTGAGCAGGGCCACTGTCCTCCAGGTGGGTTGTTCCTGCTTATTCTGTTTTCTCTCAGTCTTAATAGTGGCTTTTTCCAGGAACCTCAGAGGTCTTTGGTTTGTCTGCCCATCATTCAGGAGGAGGGTTCTAAAATGCACATGGCAGCTCTGAGTGCCCACAGAAGCCTGGTCAGCCTCACCATAACTGATCCTAGGAGCTCTCTGGTGCTATTGTCGTTGGACCTCTGCTCTTCAGTGGTCAGCCTGCTCCAGTATCCTGCTGAGTGGGTCAAAGCTTAGCTCCTAGCAATCTGGAACCAAATCAGGGAAGAAGCCTGTGGTCCTAGCACCTTGCATGCATGTGTTTGTCTAGTCTTGTTCATTTGCTATTTCCTCCCTATTCACGTGTAGATATTCTCTTCTCTTTTCTGTTTTGAAAGTAAGCTTGCAGTTATGAGCTAGGGCCTTTGGAGGATGGAAAAGGGGCACAGGTAATATAAGGTAGGGGAGGCAGTCACTGGGTCTAACCACTCTTAGACATCTAGCCAGGCTAGCTGATCTTATCATGTCCTCGATTCTGGACCCTTTGTGGCCTACTAAAAGGAACAATGAAGCAGGTCTTGTCTTGCTCCACAGTTAACTTAGGATGTAGGTTTATGGCATCATTTGTCATCTGTCTCTCTTTAGCTCCCATCTATTCTGTAGCTATTGTCTCTTGCCTTATTCTTTCTGTTCTTGATGGCTTATACACTCTTTAAAAAATAGCTTTTGGGGGCTAGAGAGATGGTTTAGTGTTTAAGCACTTGCCTCTGAAGTATAAGGATCCCGGTTCGAGGCTCGATTCCCCAGGACCCATGTTATCCAGATGCACAAGGTGGCACACATGTCTGGAGTTCTTTTGCAGTGGCTGGAGGCCCTAGCACACCCATTCTTTCTCTCCCTCTCTGCCTCTTTCTCTCTCTGTCTGTCACTCTCAAATAAATAAAAATAAAAACTTAAAAAAACAACAAAATAAATAGCTTTTACTGTCCTTTCATGGGGTTTTGAGAGGAAGCTAAGATGGCCTCATGCATTTGAACTTCCATTTTCACAGGAAACCTCATCACTGCTATTTGTTTACTGATTCCCCAGGGATCTGATTTTTTTTTTTTTTTTCTTAAGACAGGGTCTCCAGGTTGGCCTCAGATTCACTTTGTAGCTGAGGATGACCTTGAATTTCAGATCCTCCTGCCTCTAACTCCCACTACTATCTTACAGATGTAGACCAAGTAGAGAATATGCCCTTATCACGGGGTCCATGCTTGGGGGTCCATGGCTCCAACTCTCCGCTCTTGCTTTTCATCTGCTCAGGGAGGAATGGAGACCAGCTAAACATACCAAAAGGAAGAGGGTTAGTTAGACTGACCTTTCATAGCTAATTAGTTTCAGATTTGGGACTAAAAATTCAGGAACTTCCCTTCTGTAATTGTATGTTTTCTACTCTAGTCATTTAAGATAGACTTGAATTGAATTTAGGCAAAATAGTTGGATTATTCCTCGTAATTCATTTATTCATTCAGTCAACAGCTATCAATTACATTGCCTTTTAATGGGCAAATATTATGTTAGCTAATGAGGATGGATGCATGTTCTTTCTCTGTGAGAGCATGCAGCCTGTGCTTTTCTGTGTTTGCAGCTGTGAATGACAGCCTCAACCACCTCTCTTTTCATTTTACCTCACTGCTGCCTTCACTCATCACTGGGCAAAGACCCAAACCTCCAAGGCTGTTTTGAAACCTTCGCCTCCACCTTGTGCTTTCCCTGAGGCCTGCCGTCATGACCTTGAAGTTGACATGACCCACCTCTAAGCGTTCTAGGCAGTTTATCACACAAGCTCTCCCAGTGCCTTATAGGAAGAAATAGAACTGAGTATGGATCAGAGCCATATGTTGGCCTCATGCTGGCTGTTCTCTGTTTATAGGGTGCTTCAGCTGGCATTACTATGTGACCATGCCGATGCCAGCCTCCACCTTCACAATTGCAGTGGGATGCTGGACAGAAGTGAAGCCCAAGACATGCCCATCAAATGACCTGGTGACAGAGAGACCCCTCCCACCTGCCGAGGCTGACTGCAGGTTTGTGTTTGGGAACTTACAAGCAAGCACTTGAGGGGAGCAGTGTGGGACATTTTCTGCAAACTCTGTGAATATGAGTCGTCCCAACTGAGTAAGTAAATCCAATTAAGATTAATAATGGAGGAAAAGCCCTATAGGAGGTAAAGAGTTGAGAGCCAGAAATACGGGCCTGTTGTTCATGCAGAAATAGAGGAAAAAGTACATATATATGAAATCATCCAGGAAGTCAGATGAAGTGGTTTTTAGGTGTTAGTTAAATTAAAAGAGTCACCAATTCAACATTTTCCCTCTTCTTGTAATTTTGATTTTGGTCTTAGTACTTGTCTGCTGAAAAACAATAAAACGATGCTGCTTGTCTGAGGGATTGGTTTGTAGGCCATTCGCTGTTTCAGTTCCAGTGGCTGCTGTTAGTGACCTTCAGAGTAACCCATTGGCTTCTAGCAGTGCAAAGATGGCATTACAGAGCCATTGTGTTAAAGCTTTGTTAAGTTCAGTCGTGATTTTCTCTCTCTCTTTCTCTTTGAATGGACCATTGAAAATCAGTTTGAGCTTTGTAAAAATTAGTATAGGAGATCCGTTAGCTCAATGGGTAAGGTGCAAGGACCTGAGTTGGGTCTCTTGTAATCTCAGTGCTTAGGAGGTAGGTACAGGAAGATCCCTGGCTCTCACTGACTAGCCAGTGTAGTCTGATTGGTGAGTACCATGCCAATGAGAGACACTGTCTCAAAAAAGGCGAGTGGTGCCTGAGTTGTCCCAGATTGTCCTCTGGCCTCCACACACACCTGCATACACAAATTAGTACATACCATTGGATCTTCACCTCCTCAGAGGTTTCCATTTCCAGCTTTGAGAACTGTAAAAGAGTCAGGGGAACCTCACAGTAGGGGCACAGACATGTGTGGCGTGGTTTCTTCCCAGGCCTTGTATACCCAGCTCAATTGAATTATTTTTCCTTCTTATCAGAGCCACTAAGTCAGAGTGTTCTGATGGAGACACTCCAGAGCAGTGATACAGTGCCTAACTCATCCTTGAACACCAAGTGAGATATTGAGGTATACGTTCCTTTTGCGTTGGTCTTATTTGGCCACACTGCCTGTGCTCTAACCCCAGTGGCTGTGGTGGTAATACCTTAAAAGATATAGCCATGTTCTCTCCTCTGACAGGCATGTATTACTGCCTACACCTGCTGTTTTAGTAGAAGTGTGATAATTTCCTATTCTTGGTCAGTAAGTAATATGCCAATTTTGAACTGTCTTTCCTGACAGTTATATTTTGTGCAGCTCTGGAAAGATTTTACTTTATAACCTCTTGAGGGAAGAAGGGAACTATGGATGGAGGTGGCATAGTGCTTCATTCACGGGGGAGTGTTTAGTGGCCATGAGACCTTCTAGTGCTCTCTTCCATGTTCTGCAGCCACAGTCAGCTTTATTTTGTAATTGTGGGCAGCCCACATTTCTGAATGGAAAAGAAAGGTACTCTAGAGAGTTACTTGGATTTAGGATCAGCGAGAAATACACCTTCTTGTGGCAAGCCACTGACATGTTGGAGTGTATGTGATTACAACATATTCTAACTTACCCTGGATTGACTCAGAAGCTATGGGTTGTTTGATGTCAGGGACCCTCTTGATTTCCATATTGTGTCATTTGGTATTGAGGATAATCCTGCAAAGTAGACCCACTTTGCTATTTCTATTTACAGCTGAGGCTACTGAGGCTCATATAGCAATTAGTTCATATGCTCTAACCCACTGATGAGCAATACCTATATTCATATGCAGGTCTGGCCCCACAGAGGTGACTTACACTCTTAAAAATTGAATGTAACATTTGATCCACCTTAGAAAGTGTGTTCTGAGCCACCTTTCTCCCTGGAGAGTCACTGCCATGATCCAGCCACTGACATAACTAGAGTGTGTTCTCAGAAAACAAAAGTTGTAAGCCTTTGAATCTGAAGACACCTTCTTCAGATATGGTGCTTTGGGCAGAGCCACACTTTCCTATTCTTGTTAATGAATTCTAAATGGTAAAGAAGTACTCTGTCCTTCACCTATAGCCTCAGGGTTCATTGATGGTTAAGGAGATGTGCTATTGAAAAAATGCATAGTTTACAAAGGCCAAGAGGCACAGGATGGGAGGGCATAGTGTTTCCTTTGTACTATCTATTCTACCCAGAACAAATAGACTCACTTCTTACTTGTCCTGCATCTATTATTGGGAACAGAGAGGGGCATGGACAAATCAAGTAGGGAACCTGGGAAGAAATATGCCTACCATTCTTTTTGGGGTCATTGGGTCCTTCTGTGTTCAGAACCAGTTGAGGAGGAAACACGAGGAGATCAAGGTAAAGATTTAATTAACAGAAGCTGGACTGAGGGAATGCTAAGTAAGGTCCATGGTGTAAATGGCCTTTCTTATACTTCCTCTCCACATTAGACAAACCAACTCCATTACCAACCAGCTGGACTTCTCCACAGCAGAGATGTCCAGCTTACCTAACTGGATGGTCAGCAGGTCCCAAAGGACTCATAAAGATAGGTCAGTAGTGTCCAAGATAGTTAAGGAGGTTGTGAGAGGACACTTGTGATGCAGGAAGTGCATCTTTCTGTTCACAGGAGTAGGAGTGGAGGAAAGGGGGCACTGTGGAATGGGCTCCATCACACTTCCTTCCATGACTGGCAGCCAGTCATGCCTCTCCGAAATGCTTACATCTGCTTAGTCCTGCCATGGCTTCATGTTACATGTGAGCCTTCCTTGGTGGTCACAGAGTGGCTCTTGTGTTTTTATCCATGAAGTCTGACTCCATGCCAGCTTTGCCAGTGGGGTGCTCTAAAGTGCCAATCTCAGTGGTGTTTCTGATAATGTTTACATCTGGGCCTCCTTTCCTATTTCAAACCCTAAGACCACCAGTTCAATTCATGTAAATTTAACTTTTACAGGGGCCTTATACATCACAGGTTTTCATTTTCCTAGAATGTTCATCTGGGTTCCAGAAATTTGGACAAAGGTTTGGTCACTGAACTTTTGATCACTGTTCATGTGGACTAAGTTAGGAAGAACATTCCCTCCTCCAGCTCATTGTATACACTTCAGCCCACTCTGTGTGAGCACTGAGGTAAAGGTTTAGCTACAAGGCACTCAAACTGTCCAAGGTTTGCTAATTTTATTTGGCTCTATCCATAGGGGAGTCTAGTATTATATTTAATAATGCAAAGCCTTTGTTGGGGTCGTACAGCATACATGGTACAAAAACTTGGATAAACTTCAGCAGGACTCAGCAAAAGTGATGAAAGGCTTTGAGAATTGGTACTGTGAAGAAGATCCAAAGGCTGGGCTGGAGAGATGGCTCAGCAATTAAAGGCACTTGTTTGCAAAGCCTGATGGCTCAGGTTTGATTCCCCAGTACTCACAAAATGCCAAAAGCACAAGTGGGACATGCATCTGAAGTTCCTTCAAAGTGGCAAGAGTCCCTGGCACGTCCACTCCTTCTCTTTCTTTTTCTCTCTCTGCTTGTACATATATATATATATATATATATATATAAGACCCAAAGGCAATGAGATGACTCATTCTAAAGAAAGAATGCTTGGCAGAGAAAGATTATCACTGGAGTTGTTCTGGAAAGTTGCTTTGGAAGGAGGAGAAAGTGTCTTTGTGTTGATGTTGGGTCTGTGGAAGACAGTTGGTGAATGCACAAGTCCAGCCTCCCCTTAGCCCTTTAGAAGTTTGTGTGACAAAGCCTGAGAAGCTACTTCCTGTTTTATTTTTAATTAGCATATGGTTAACATACAGTGTCATGTACACATTTTAAAAAGTTGCCTTGAGGAGTTTCTGGCCACTGTGCCCATCCTAAACCTGATCAAGATCATTCCGACACCACAGGGTGTTCTCTCCTGCCCTGTTCCAATCAATCCTTCTCTCCCATGGCTTCTTGGTGAAAAAAAGAAGTCACACATACTGGGTTGGTTGCTTTTGGTCACAGCTAGTCTTAGCACAGCCCCAGAAGCCAAGGTCCACAGATAGGAACTCATAGGTGGCTTCCTTCATAGGCATTTCCCTTTAGATCAGGAGCCTTACTTGATTCACTTACCCATAGTTTGATTGCCCTAAAATCCTGCATGTTCTCATAGGTTTCGCTGGTGGAACAGTATTAAGTCACACAGTTTGAGTCATCTTTATTAGCTAAGCAGGTGTCATGTATGTTGAGAGAGAATTTAATTCACCCTGAACAAATGGGCTTTTTTTATGTACCTTTGAAACCTCAATCTATTCTCCAGCCTTTAGTGTTCTTGGTTGTGAGAAATAATCTTCTTTCGTGGGAGGTACTAGGCTGTGTTGGTAGATGGAATGTCCTTTACATGGTGACATTAAAATACATAAAGCTTAAACATACATCCAAACTTTGTCTAGAAGTTGCCTGCATTATTTCACATGCTCTGAAAGCTCTCCTTTCTCTTTTTAGTTTTTTTTTTTTTTCTTAGAAAACTCAGTAGTAGTCGTCAGGGTCTTGATATGTAGCCCAGACTGGCTTAAAATTCCTGATCCTCCTGCCTCAACCTCCCAAGTATTAGAATTATAGGTAAATGCCACTACACTCCTACTCATCTTCTGAAAGTTTTATTTTCTCTTCTCTCTTTTCACTTGCCCTTTCCTTTTCTATCTCCTTCCATTCCTTTCTCTTCCCTTCCTCTTTCCTTACCTCACTTTCTGTGTGTGTGTGTGCTTTTTAATAAAATATTTTTTTTGTTTGCAAGGAGGGGGGAGGGAGGAAAGAAGGGACAAGGGAGGGAGGGAGGGGGAAAGCTTGCGCATAGATGCACCAGGGCCTCCTGCAACTGCAAATGAACTCCAGATTCATGCTCCACTTTATGTATCTGGCTTTACGTGGGTATTAGAGAATCAAACCTGGACTGTCAGCACCTGTAACAGCTCAGCCATCTTCTCTAGCCCTCTCTGTGCTTTGTGAGACAGGGTCTCTTGTAACCTTGGCCTCTAGTTCACTGGGAGAATGCCTTGAGCTCTTGTTCCTCTTCCCTCTAACTCGGGACTCCTGAGATTACAGTATTGTACCACCATGCCCAACTTCTGAAAGCTTTTTATTTTTATTTTTATTGTATTAATTTATTTGACAGAGAGAAAGAGGGAGGGAGGGAGGGAGGGAGGGAGGGAGGGAGGGAGGGGGAGAGAGAGAGAGAGAATGAATAGGCGTGCCAGGGCTCTAGCCACTGTAAATGAACTTCAGACGCCCCCTTGTGCATCTAGCTTACATGGGTCCTGGGGAATCAAACTTGTGGTCCTTTGGCTTTGCGGACAAATGCCTTAACTTCAGGCCCCTGAAAGCTTTTTAATGAAGAGTATTGGAGCCTAAGTTAGTATAGGACATAATGTTCCTGTGTAAATACATTAGAAAAAAGTATCACAATGGTTCATTCAATCAGTAACCCTTTCTGCTTTGTGAAAACTTGAATTGAATGGGTGCACCAGAGCAATGCTTAAGCTGTTGGGTGGAGAACATAGCCTTTTCAGCTAAATGTTTACCCACAGGCACCTTTGCCTTCTCCCCACACAAAACAAGGTTATCAATCTCAAGGACTTTGGCTAGAGTTCAATGTCAGTAATTATATTCTTCCTGTCACTTCACCCTGTTAGAAGATTTTATGAGTCTCCATCCGTGTTCCTTTTCCTTCATCACACTTAGGCATAACTAGGACTAGAAGCTGTGTTCCCTGAAGTGTGCAAGTTCAGGGTGAAGCTTGTTTATAAAGCTGTGTGGATCTTATGAGTGCAGGCTTTGGATGGGTAAAAGATACTTCATAAATCTGAAGAGAATCATTACAGCCTGCCCAAAATTAGATCGGTCAACATTTAAAGGTTTTTTCATTATTCACTATGAATCACAGGAGCACTCTACAGTTAGCATTATAATTTGTAATTTAAAGTTGCAGAGGTTTACCATTGTGTTTGAATACAGGACATGAAAACAAATTAAAAAAAAAATTTAAAGTTCTCTTTGATGTCAGCTTCTTTGGGTAGATAAGTTCTCTTTAGGCCAGTGAGTCAGGTTCTAGGAATTCTTTCAGCTCGGCCTTTGCCTTGCAGGGAATAATTGGCAATGGTTAGATGGTGCTGGGCAGACTCTGGTCTGTTTCCTTAAAAGGTTGGCTCATTTAAGCTTGCCTTGAAGTGTACTGGAGAGGGACTGGGGATATAGCTCAGTTTGTAGAGGGCTTGCCTAGCAATCATGAAGCCCTGGGTTTGATGCCCAGCACCACATAAACCTGGTGTCATAGCACATAACTGTAATCCCAGCACTTGGGAGGTAGAGGCAGGTCAGAAGATTCTGGAGTTCAAAGTCAGCTTAAGTTACATAGTGAGTTCAAGACAAGCCTGTGCTACATGTGATTTTGTCCCAAACAACAACAATAACAACCACCATAAGAAATTGGCTCTCTCAGTGGTTAAGGTTCTCGCCTGCAAAACCTAATGACCCAGGTTTTGATTCTCCAGTACCCATGGTAAAGCCAGATGCACAAAGTGGTGCATGTGTCTGGAGTTCATATGCAGTGACTAGAGGTCCTGGCATACCCATATTCTCCTTCCTTCCTTCCTTCCTTCCTTCCTTCCTTCCTTCCTTCCTTCTTCCTTCCTTCCTTCCTTCCTTCCTTCCTTCCTTCCTTCCTCTCTCTCTCTCTCTCTGTGTTCTCTCTCTCTGCTTGCAAATAAATAAATAAAAATATAGAAATTGGCTCTCCTACTGCTTCCTTTCTAAGTTATGAGTTGGAGTCCATTATATGGGGAAGATTTCCTATGGTGACATTTGAAAGCATATTGCTGAGGGCAAAATTTGCTTTTATTTGAGTGGAAGGACTTCTATTGGTTTGATTCTTGGGTTCTCCCTACACACTAGTTGATTCTAAAACAAAATTTCAAAATCCCTTAGTTAGCAGCTATTCAGTCCCTTCAAGCACATCAGTATTTTAATTTTTCAAGGCTATCCAGAAACAGACCAAGAATGCAGATGAGATGTCTTTGCTTAGGAGTCTTTCTGACCACTGTCTCCTAAAAGTTGTCCATGTCTGCAAGAGTTCCTTACCTCCATGGCAAGGAGAATAAACATGATTGACCAGTAAGTACATTTGTTCTTTCCTGTTGTTCTAGGTATGTTGACATTTGTGGTCACCTGGAATACTCCTGCCACTTCCAAAATGCCTCTGCCACCCTCCAAGAGATTGTTCCTCACCGAGTCTTTGCCCCAGTGTGCCTCGAGGGTACCTGCCAAGAGATCCTTCTGCAGCTGATCCCTGCTTGCCTCTCAGCTGCACATTCTGTCTTAGGAAAACACCCCTTCTGCCGTCTAGATATACTCATTGTCCCGGCTAACTTTCCAAGTCTGGGTATGGCCAGGTATGTTGTTCTGTTGTGGTACCTGGAGTACCTGTTGTAGAAGTTTGGGGACTATTTATTGCTTTTTTCAAACTCTTTCAGAGCTGGATGGAAGGGCGTACTTGTTCGTTCTTGTATGTCTTATTGTTGCCTTCAGGGATGATTTTCAACTAGATTCTACCATGCATGAGCCTGTGGGCTCCATTCAGTCTGCCTTGAAAATGAACTGCTCAATGTGGCTGGGTGAGAACATGCTGTGCCTCCCCAGAGTGATGCATGTTGGGTTATGGCTGATCAGCATTTGTGAGCTTGCGTGATGAGAGCCTAATGCTAATGAGTCCAGGGTCACAGCACTAGGTTCTGGGCACAGTAACATGACCTGGTCCCAGAGCCACAGGCTGTTCCTGTAATCCTGACCAGCTGTCTCATCCATTCTCACCACTGGTCACAAGGCTACAACTTGAGATCTCCTATATCAGAGAGACTGTGGATGGATCAGCATAAATCCGTCCTCATGGCTAGCAAAACAGCTAAAAGCAGATGGCTTACTTATGGAGTGGGGATGGGGCTGGTTTGACTTGCTCCAAGTTTTTAATAGAATAAATGCATTATTTTTATTGTATATTGGTTTAGTTCCTACAGAAAATGAAGACTTGTTAGTTGAACCTTTCCCCTCCATATTATTTACAGTTAAAATCCCACCATTAACACCATGTTCATTCAGTAATGGGCAGCTATCTGTGTTCCACTGAGAAAATATGGAGAATGTACTCAGGATTTTTCTTGGTTATGTTTCTGTTTGCAAATCTTAATCATTAACAGTGAATCTGCTTGACTAAGGATTGGAAAAGTAAGCTCATCAAAACATGTGACTTAAAATTTTTCCCTATTAATCAAGGAAATTCCTGCTGCCAATTAATTTCCATGACTTTGAACAGCTGTCATTTGTGGCGTTTTCCCTAAGAACTGTACACATTTTTAGTCAAACCCATGAGTAGAAAACAGCTGACCAGATCATTTGCTTTTTGATTTTTACTGCATCCATATACTTTTTAAAAAGGCTGGCTGACCTGCCTTAATCCTTGTGGAAGTCTGAGAAAGTCTTTTAGGCTAATTTTTACCTATATTTTATAGAGATAATAGGAATGTAGCAACAAAGGATAATTATATATGCTTGGTTACATGCATCATATAATTGTCTTGGTGTCTATATATAGAATTCATCTTAACAAGGGCCTTCTTTAGTCCTCTTGAAGAGTCTCCTGGACTTAATTTAAGCAGAGTTATTGGTGAAGAAAGGGATGCTCGTTAACTGTTTCTCATTTGTATACAGTTTTTGAAGGGAAGTATTTATTTGGGGCTTTTTAGCACTTTATGAAAATAGAGTTGTTTTTCAGAGCACGTTTGCAAGTAGTTCCAAGTTGGAGCCAAAGGCAGAGAGAGAGAGAGCTTTTCACACACAGGACCTTATTTTCTATAGATCCTTCCTGACATCACTTTGCCAAAATTAGAGTTTGTTTACCTGCAGGCCATTCTATAGTCTCTCTGAGTTTGCATGCCCAAGCAGGTAGACTGTACCTTTTGAGATATTTAAAGCAATTTAAACATGCTTAACACTGGGTTTCTACAATAATAAGCCCAAGTAGCCAAAGGCCAAATGGTACTGGGCACGAATGTCAAGAAATGAGATGGTGCTGACTTAGTAGCAACAAGACTGCTTTTATGCTTCTGAGCAGGAAAGCCTACGTTTACAAATCTGTGGTTGGTTGTCAAATATGTATTTTTTTTCTTCTTCCCTTTTGCACTGTGGAAATAAAGTCTGCCCTGGTCTAGATGTTTTCCTGGGCTTCTTTATTATGTCCTGTATTTTAGCTGGGGAAGGGGGATTGTGGTATCTTCCACTGCCAGCTGGGCTGGGGGCAGGGGAGGCTCTGTTTTTCCTTACTTTTTGACTCAAATTGATTCCACTTGCTGACTTGACTCTTGGGATCTCAACACCTTGAGCCACATGCAGCTGAGTGGGGTTGATGACTCAGCTGGCTACTGGGGCCCTGCTGCCCAATTTATGGTCAAAGCTAGAGCAAAAACAACGGATTTATAAGTCAACTCCATACCCTAAACAGGAATAGAACTCTAGGACCTTTACACTGAAACTTACCACTGTCCTCATGGTTATAAAGTGCTGAGGGATCAAAGGGCTTCTTAGAAAATTAACCGAGTCCCTGTTTTATAAACATGTTTGCAGGATCATAAATTCCACACCTCTGGGCTTCTTTAGTAATTAGGTTTCAATTATAATGTGTGCCCCCCTTTTTTTGAGGCAAGCCCAATAGACTGGCCTTTTTTTAATGGGGTGTGGGTAGGGGAGCGAGAATTGGCACACCAGGGCCTCTAGCCACTGGAATCAAACTCTAGGCATGTGCACCATCTTGTGTGCCTATGTGACCTTACATGCTTGTGTCAGCTTGTGTGTCTGGCTTACGTGGGACCTGGAGAGTCAAACATGGGTCCTTAGGCTTCACAGGCAAGTCCCTTGACCATTAAGCCATCTCTCTAGCCCAATGTGTGCCATTTTTAACCTTTTTTTTTTTTTGGCTAATGGCATTAAGCATTCCCACATGTACTAACACTATAAAGGATTAAATTTTTCTTTTGGATAATAATGATTTCACTGTATTCTAAATATTACTCACCATAGTTTATATAATTAAAATTCTCCTTTCTGATTTTGGCTTTGAATTTAATGTTATTTCAGTGAAATGGGAAAAATACATTTATACAACCCAAATGTGTGGTAATGACAAATAAGTTATAAAAAGGTAAATAACACACAAAATGCTTATCATTACTGCACTCAATGCACTGCACCTTTTAATATAACAACAGCTATAACTTACCAGACCTTGCCTTTATGCTGACCTTTTTCTGAATCACCATTCAAAGGGAGAGGGCTGGAGAGATGGCTTAGCAGTTAAGCACTTGCCTGTGAAGCCTAAGGACCCCGGTTCGAGGCTCAATTCCCCAGGACCCACGTTAGCCAGATGCACAAGGGGGCGCACGCATCTGGAGTTCGTTTACAGAGGCTGGAAGCTCTGGCGCGCCCATTCTCTCTCTCTCTCTCTGCCTCCTTCTCTCTGTCGCTGTCAAATAAATAAATAAACAAACAAACAAAAATTTTTAAAAAAAGGGAGAGATACTTTCATTCCATTCTGATGCTGAGAAAACTCACCTAGTTGCCTTTAAGACAACACTTTGACACTGTATTGACTATATCATTTCCATCCTTTTTTTGACATGTATGTGTAATGTAGTGCACATGTGGTCTGTGTATACATACCTGTATATATATATATATATATATATATATATATATATGTGTGTGTGTGTGTGTGTGTGTGTGTGTGTGTGTGTATGTATATATATATATAATGTGCACCTGTGTGTGCAGATGAGCATTGCCCCATGGGCTCATGTGCAGGGCCAGAGGAAAATGTCAAGCATTCACCAGCACTCTTTCACATTGTTTTCTTAGGACAGTGTCTTTCTTTTTTTTAAAATATTTTATTTATTTATTTAAGAGAGAGAGAGAGGAATAGACAAAGAGAAAGAGAGAATGGGCACACCAGGGCCTCCAGCCACTGCAAACAAACTCCAGACGCATGCACCCCCTTGTGCATCTGTCTTACACGGGTCCTGGGGAATCGAACCAGGGTCCTTAGGCTTTGCAGGCAAATGCCTTAACTGCTAAGCCATTTCCCTAGCCCTTCTTTAAAAAAGTATTTTATTTATTTATTTATTTAAGAGAGAGAGAGAGAGAGAAAGAGACAGAGAGAAAGAGCAGTGTCTCTCTTTGAACTTGGAGCTGCCCATGTTTTTGGTGAGACTGGCTGACCATCAATTCTTCTGTTCCTCACTTTACTATTGGGGTTACAGTGTATAACCATGCCTGGATTTTTACATGGGTGCTAGGTATGGAACTCAGAACATCTCAGGCCCCTCTGCTTAAGTGCACAGTATGCAGTCTTACCCACTATCTCCCCTGCCTTCTAATACTTTTCTCATTTGGCCTGTGTGGGCTTTCTGTTTTTCTTTCATTTTCTTTCTGCTTTCAATAAACACTCTATCTGCTGTGTCAGGAGCTGTGGAAGAAACATTTCTTGGATATTCTGTATAATGCCCATATAGAAACATGGATGCATGTTAAGTGGGCCTTTTGCATATAAACACAGAAGCTCTCCTTCTATTGACATAACTACTACTCTGCCATTTTCACTGTGCCCTTTTGTCTTCCCATGGAGTAGCAAGCTTAATTTCCTAGTGTTGAAAAATACATGAAAGGAGCTCATTGCCACACTTACGCTCTTTGTTAGAACAGCAGTACTGTTAATGGAATAACATCCTGGAACCAGATTTATGACAATTGCTTAAATATTAACACCTCAGTCTTACCTCTGTGCATGTTTATAATAAATGTTTTGCTTTACCATTTGTCTTTCAGCAGTCCACAATTACTTGTCATGAGGCATAATTAGGTTGGCAAAGCTACCTTGCTGACATCTGAGTACACCCCCCAACCTCGCTCACTATATTTGATTTTCAAGAATCTCCTGCAAATTATTTCAGAGTGGTGCTTGTCTATTGGTGTTCAGAATCCAGAGACCATTTAGTGCTGCATTGCAGCTGGATCATTCACCTGTAGCTTTGTCCCTGTTCCACTGGGAAAATTATGGGGGGACATGGGAATGGGGTGATAAATGGTCGTTAACAAATTCTGCTTTCCCACTGGTTAGTTAGTACAAGATTATTTTGCTCATTTGTTCACTGTTGGTTTATTTATTTATCTGTCCAGTCTTAGAATAAACTATACTATCTAGCACATTGTATCTGCCAAGTAATACTTAGAGTGCTAAGCCTACAAAGGTGAACCTGGCTGATGAAGTTCTCCTTGGAATGAGTGTTCTAGTTAGGAGAGACAAATAGGATACACACACACAAAAAAATCATGAAGATGTATGCTATGAAGAAAATAAAACCAATCAGGGAAAGAGTGAAGGAATAGGCAGCACTCACATGCCCATGTGAAGAAAACCAGAGAGAGAGAGATTCTAGGCAGTGAGGGTTCATTGGAGAGGAGCTACAAGAGACGTCCAGTTTTGTTCTTGTTTTCATGGGACCATAGGTGCCACTCCATCTCATGACCTACTAGTTAGAACCCAACTGGCTTAGCAACTGCTGTCCTTGAACAGAAGCTCCATGACTGGAACTGTCAGAGCACCTGACACCCAGACTGGCAGCTATCCCTGTGTAGGGAAAAAAAGATAACCCAACCACCACGTTTTCTTCCCTTGGTGACTTCTACCAGACTCCTTGCAAATTTGTTTTTTTTTACATATTTTATTATTTATTTATTTACTTGAGAGGGAGGGAGGGAAAGAGAGGGAGAGAGAAAGAGAGAGAGAGAGAGAGAGAGAGAGAATGGGCGCATCAGGGACTCCAACCACTGCAAATGAATTCCAGACGTGTGTACTACCTTGTGCATCTGGCTTACATGGGTTCTGGGGAATCAAACCCGAGTCCTTAGGCTTCACAGGCAAGCACCTTAACCACTAAGTCATCTCTCCAGCCCTTAAACTTATTTTTTTTGATGCAATAAGTTATGAAAAGGGAGGTTATGTTTCCTCATTCTAGTTTTTTTGAAATTATTTTGTTCTATTTATTTGCAAGGAGAGAGGAGGGAGGGAATGAGCATGCCAGGATCTCCAGCTATTGCAAACAAACTTCATGCATCTGGCTTTACTGGGTACTGGGGAATCAAACCCAGGTTGTTCGGCTTTGTAAGCAAGTGTCTTAACCACTGATCCATCTCTCTAGCCTCAGTTTTTCAAAACATATTTTTATTTATTTTTTTGAGAGATAGACAGACAGAGAGAGGCAGATAGAAAGAAAGAATGGGCATGCCATGTCCTCTAGCCATTGCAAATGAACTCCTGATGAATGTGTCTCCTTGTGCATCTGGCTTATATGGTTTCTGGTGAATTGAACCTGGGTCCTTTGGCTTTGCAGGCAAATGCCTTAACCGCTAGGCCATTTCTCTAGCCCCCCAGGTTTTTTAATTGAACAAAAATAGTCCAGATAAAGAGCTCAGAGAAATAATTACTTAAATATTTTCAATGTACTTCTTAGTGGAGAAATACTGTAAAACCCCTCTTACACACAGCTTGTTCTTAAAAGATTGAGTTGTATAATCAAAGACTTCTAAATGCTTAGCCTAGTTCCTGAGTGTTGCATGCACAATTTTCTTAAATACCTCAATTGCAAATAAACGGTGTGCACATACATGCCCAAGAATTAAGGTAACCAGGGTTTTGCTCCACCCCTCCTCCTGAGGTTAGACAGGGTGTTGCCCTGTTTATTCTTATCTCCCAGCCAATGCGTAATAGAATAAGCAAAACATAACAAGTAGGCACAAAGGGCCTGTTGTTTCCAGCCTTCTAATTGTGCTCCTTTCTGCCAGGGAAGGAAGCAGTCATAAATTTCTGTCATTATCTTAAGTAGTGAGGTTTCACAGCTTTGGAAATTTTTCTTCCCTTGTTCTTTGTTGGCTTCTTCTTGAATTTTTGATCCCCAAACCAAAGCCACCATACTCTTAAACAACCCTCCTTTAAATTTCAAGGAATGTACCCCCCTGGTTTCAAGGCAGGATACAACCAGAATAGTTCTTTCTTTCCTCAGGACTCGGACTTTGAGCCTTATATTAAGTGTTCCTTTTAACTCCTCATGTCTGACCCCTACTTTCTTCTAGATGCTGTGTATTTCAGGTTTGCATGCAGGTTGTGTTTTTAGTTTTTGTTTCTCACTTTAATAAATTCTTAATTTTTTTCTTCATGAGCTTATGAAAACACACATACCATTAGGAAAAATAATAGATTAAGTGGAGGGGATATAGAGGAGGGGAACAAAGGAGGCTGGTGGGAGAGAATTATGATCATGGTTTATTGTGTATATGTATGGAGGTTGTCAATAAAAAGTTAAAAAATTAACATACTACAACACACACACACACACACACACACACACACACACACACACACACACACACGTGGTATTTCTTTCCCCTGTTGCGCAGTATAACTTTTCTTTGCTCTTTTGCACAGGTGGGGAAGAATGATAGCAAGCAGCTCATATCTTCTCCCTCCTGTAAAATTTTAATCCTTTGTTTTCTGGCAACCCTGCTGTTGCTGTAGAGATGAACAAACAGTGAAACAGTGAAACAGTGAAAGACTTGGGAGTAATGAGGCACATACAGGGTGACTGATGTCCCCTTGAACACGCCCCCTATGCTTCTTTCTTTGTGTTCAATTTCTCCACATTGTTGCCTTTTCTCTTTTACTCCTTGAGAGAGTGGTTTGACTGTTTTTCTCCTGTTTTACAGGGAGGGCTTTTTCCTATCTTATTTTGCTTCTTCCATTTTCCTTTCCAGAAATCGTAACCAGCATTCACAGAGCAATATTTTTCTGGGACTAAGCCTTTGGCTGGGATGATGTTGTTCTTGACCAAGGCCTCTTAAACTCTATTTGAAATCTTGTTTGCCCAAGAAATTTGTGCATAACCTCAGGTATACAGGTATATAAAATAGTATACAAATCCAACATTTTTAAAGATGTGTGTATGTGTGTCTGGGTACATACCCTGGCATACTTGGCAGTCAGAAGACACTCTTGGGGTGTTTGTTTTCTCCCTCCACCTTCTTTTTGAGACAGGATCTCCCTTATTGTTTTCTAAAGAGTTGCTTCATATGCCCAATCTAGCTGGCCCACAAATTTCCAGATTCTTCTGGCTCCAACCCCCCATTGACATGTAGGTATTTTGGAGTCACAGATGTATGTACCACTTTGTGTCTGGCTTTATGTAAGTACTGGGGAATTGGACTTGGGTTAACAGACTTGCAAACAAGTCCCTTTAACCACTGAGCCATCTCCCTTGTCCCCTAATTAAACATTTAGATAAATAATAAATATATTTTAAAATATTTCTTTGGCAAGCATATAATTTTACAATTTATTATTTAATATAAAAGCAAATTTTAATACCAATGACATGGATGTGCTTGTTTCTTTTTTTGTAGAGAATAAAATCTTGGTGTATATTTGACACTGCAGGATATAGACCATCTTCAGTGTTCTTCAGAGTTGATTGATTATATAATCCTCAGTGCTCAGAATGCCATGTCATGTAACTACATAGAACAAAATGGTGGAAATATGTTTATGGTATTTCAGAAACTGTTGGAAATTTTGCCCTAATATCAAACCAAAATTCATTTAATGATTTTTTTTGAGGCAAGCCCAACAGACTGGCTTTTTTGTTAATGCAAGGGGGGAGGGAGAATTGGTGTATCCAGCCACTGCAATCGAACTCCAGATAAGTGATCCCCCTTGTGTGCATGTGTGATCTTGTGTGCTTGTGTCACTGTGTGTCTGGCTTATGTGGGACCTGGAGAGTCAAACATGAGTTCTTAGGCTTTGCAGGCAAGTAGCTTAACTGCTAAGCTCTCTCCAGCCCTAGTGATTTTTTTATAAATCTCAAGTCTACAACTCAAACAGTAGTTTTTTAAAATCAAACAGTCTAGCATAATATAGTCCAAATGATGAAGAATAACAATAGGAACATTTTAAAAGTCTTTGCGGGGCTGAGGAGGTTGCCCAGTGGTTAAAGGTGCTTCTTTGCAAAGCATACTGATACAGATTTGATCCCCCAGTACCCAGGAAAAGCCATATGCACAAAGTTGTACATGCACTTGGAGTTTGTTTGAAGATGTAAGGGGCCCTGGCATATCCATTCATAGTCTGTTAAACAATCTCTTTCTGTTTCTCTGTGTTTCTTAAATAAATAAATAATTTTTAAAAGTTGTTGCTTATGGAACCAAACCATTATATTTTTGTAAGCACAGAAAACTTTGGGAGCATAGTAAAGCACTGTAGTTCATAATAGTCTCAAGGCTGAGCCGAGGTGTCCCTGTGTTGGTGGTGTATGGCATGATAGCATGGGCAGGGCAGAGTACACCTGTTGCTTGTTCAAAACTGAGTTGCAGTGGATTTGTGAGGGAAAAGGGCAAGCACTGCCAGGAGTATCTCAGGTTCATTATGCATTTGATTTTTAATTACATTTTGATCATTATATACTCAGAAATCTTTTATTATTGTCCAGATTCTTTTTTTTTCTTTTTTGCAACCCCTACATTCAGTTACCATATGGGGTTGTGACTCGTGGTTTACTTTACCAGCTTGTACCAAGTCAGGTAGGTAGTGAGAGTTTTGATGTTCCAACCTTGGCAGAATCTAATGGTAACTGTCACTGAGGCTATATGTAGTGGTTTTAGGTCTTTTGTGTCACTGAGATTGAAGGTAATATCAAAGATCATCTTTCATAATGGACTGGTTTTAAGGCGGCAATAGTCTGGGTGCTCTGCAGGTACCTGTATGGCACGAGTACTTTTGGAGCCAGGCTCTCTCTTTTCTGTTAAGCAATAGGTAGAGTAAAAGCACAATTTTTGGCTTGTTCATAATCTTCATCTTGCTATACAACAGCTGTGTTGCTTATAAGATCCACAAGTAGCATTTAATCATCATTATGCCATGATTCTTCACCCTCTGGAAGATTACACTTAAGTGTTTTATTTTCTTTGAACTGTTCTCTACACACATAGACTGCCTTCAGAGAACAGTGCTGAGGCCATCCTTCAAGAGAAGTTGCCAGGCCTTTGAAAGGCCTTCCTGAAGCAATCATCCTTCTACCTATGTTGGTAATCATCTCTCTTCATGTCATCATAGGCAAATAATCTCTTCCAGCCCTTGATCTCCATGTGGCCAGTCACCACAACCTTATCATTTTCCTACTGCAATGGAACCTCCCCCGCTTACTTCTCCTCAGAAGCATCATTGGTTAGAACAAACAGGCCCTGAGTGGACAAGAGCCATGGAAGTCAATACACAAAATTGCCTAACTTGGAATATTCCTCATCTTGCAGACTATGGAGCTATGTGTTTTGTTAAGGGTAGATTCTTTTGGGGAAAATACCACCTCCAGAAATAATCTTCAAACAGTCATCATGCAGGAACAGCTCTGCCAGAAGGGATCATTGCCTGTGTTGACCCTACAGGCCTCTAAGCCACAGAGAAATTGCTTTGTCTTTTTATCTCACCTGTGAAATGTAATTGAGCAAGCATCTCAGCCATCTTTCTTTTTTTAATTATTTTTTATTAGTAACTTCCATGATTACAAACAATATGCCATGGTAATGCCCTCCCTCCCCCAACGTTCCCCTTTGAAACTCCATTCTCCATCATATCCCCTCCTCTCAATCAGTCTCTCTTTTATTTTGATGTCATGATCTTTTCTTCCTATTATGATAGTCTTGTGTAGGTAGTGTCAGGCACTGTGAGGTCATGTATATCCAGGCCATTTTGTGTCTGGAGGAGCACGTTGTAAGGAGTCCTACCCTTCCTTTGGCTCTTACATTCTTTCTGCCACCTCTTCTGCAATGGATCCTGAGCCTTGGAATGTGTGATTGAGACATTGCAGTGCTGAGCACTCCTGTCACTTTTTCCCAGCACCATGATGCCTTCTGAGTCATCCCAGGGTCACTGCCATCTGAAAAGAGAAGGTTCTCTACCAAAAGTGAGAGTAGCATTAATATAAGGTATGAACATTAAGAGAAGTGCTTACTAGGCAGTTTGATGAGCATAGTATATACATTTATCTAGACAGCAGCAGATGTTATACCCCTAGGGCTCATGACTACCCCTGTTTTAAGTTTTCAGTTTCAGAGATGTATTCCCTTCCATGGAGCGGGCCTCCAGTCCAATTAGAGGGCAGTTGGTTTCCACCATGACAGACGTGCCACTATTGCACCCTTGGCTTATTTGACCTGGCTGGCCAAATATAAGGCTTGTAGTGTTCACTGTTGAGTATCTTCACTGGTGATTTCTCTCTCTCCCATTGAACTGCATGCAGAATGGTTTCTTCCAGCTTTCTGTCAGCTGGTCTACATGGAGGAAGTTATCAGCTCAGATCCAGCAGGATTTCTCAGTGGCCTTGCAGCCCAAGTATGTGGAGTCTTCAGCAATAGGGTCTTACCATCTATTCCTGGTGGGAAACCAAGGGCTTTGGCAATGGCCTATTATGTTTTGGTGGCATCAGAGACCTCCCAGGTCAACAACTCACTGGAAGGTATCCCATCCTTGGCACTGAAATTTTTCTAGCAGCAATCTATGGCTCCTGAGTGTTCCATTGTCCAAAAAAAGTAGGTTTCCCTATGATTTATTTATATCCTGTTAGATTTTGATTAGCCCTCCCTCCACCTTTCCTTTACTCAGTCTCTTCCCCTTACCTCACTTGGGCCTTTTCACCCTCATTAATCTATTCTTCTACTTATATATATGTCATACCATCCTATTAAGTAACCCCCTCCCTTCCTTTCTCTTCCCTTTATATCTCTATTTTAGCTTACTGGCCTTTGCTACTGAGTTTTCTTCCTACTTACACAGAAGTCCAATCATCTGTAGCTAGGACCCACATATGAAAGAGAACATGCAACACTTGGCTTTCTGGGCCTGGGTTACCTCAGTTAATATAATCCTTTCCAGATCCATCCATTTTCCTGCAAATTTCATAATTTCATTTTTCTTTACTGCTGAGTAGAACTCCATTGTATAAATGTGCCATATCTTCATTATCCACTCATCACTTTAGGGACATCTAGGCTGGTTCCATTTCCCAGCTATTGTGAATTGAGCATCAGCCCTCTTTCTTAAAAAGAGCCATGACTTAACTACAATAAAATGTCAGAGATATGAGGATTACTTCCTTAAGAACTTGATCATGGGCTGAAGATATGGCTTAAAGGTTAAGGCATTCACCTGTGAAGCCCAAGGATCCAGGTTTGATTCTCCAGTACCTACATAAGCCAGATGCACAAGGTGGTACATGTGTTTGGAGTTTGTTTGCAGTGTTTAGAGGCCCTGGTATGCCCACTGTCTTCCTATATGCCTCTTTCCCTCTATCACACATACATAAATAAATAAATTAAATATTTTTTTAAAAAATTGATCACCATGTAGAATTTGAGGATACAATGCCCAGATGTGCTCTGATTAACTCCAGAGTACAGTTTGAGGTAGAACATGTTCTGTGTCTCAGTTAACTACTGTGCTATTTACAGAGGTGACTCTGCAGAGTCTGAATACTGTTCCTGGAACATAGAATGCCAAATCTGCAGTCATTGAACAAAACAGCTCTGCTCTTCGCCTTCCCAGTCAGTTCACTAAAAATAACCAGCTCCTCCCTGCTCATCATAAAGTGGAAATCTTGAGGCTTCACTCAAAGAGAGTGTGGGTGACAGCTGGGTCTCCTGCCAAGAGTGGGAGGCTCTAAGGAGGGTGTTCTTTTCAGCCTGGTGGTCCACCACTAGGCCTTTTTCCTTGGAGATGACCTTGCTGAGTTACTAGAAACTACAGTTGGAAGATTCTGGTTTTAACTTGGTGTCCTCTATGAGGATGAAGGATGACACTTTCCTTAGGAATTTGTTAGCTGTACTTGTAGACTTTTTCATAGTAGTGCAGTTTCTGAGCATCCCATTGAAAATAGGCATTTGGGACAGAAGGATGGGCAGTGCCAAACATTCATTAAGTAAGAGTTATCAGTGAGCGGGTATGATGACTATGTTGATGGAAATATAAGACTGTTAGCTTAGCTCAGTGTTTTTCTGAAGGGAGTTTCAAGGAAGACTAGTTTTGTGGAATGTAAATAATGTGGAGAAAGGAACTGTGGGTTAATTAGTTTAGGAAATGAAGTGATTCAACAGAGTTAAAAAGGATTCTTTTCTGGGGGGTATCTAAGAAAGCCTTTAATATCCTTACTGATTTAATATCTGACTATATCTGAGCAGTATTATTCAACTGTTGTGCTTGAGATGCTCCTTTACATGAACATTTCATGGGGCTGTTGCGTCTCAGAAAACTGACGTCCTTGAGTCAAATGTTGGTAAATGATTCTGTTCATAAATATGTGGGATCCCGTTTTAAAGCTAGCCTTAGAACTGCACTCCCTTCCTCAGTCATGACAGAGCATCTGCCTGTGCTGGGCCTTGGGCAAGGACCCTGTTTTACAACAGTAAGGCAGCTGTCTAGACCCTGCCCTTTCAAGGGAACTCAACTGTGCTTGGTAGAGCTGCATCCAGTTCCAGCTGGGGACTTCTTTTGTCCCTGGGCCTCCCTGGTCTAGTTTCTACTCTGACTTAGAATACCCTAACATTCTTTGATTTAATTACTTTAAAAATTTTTGAATAGGGCTAAAAGTGGGTATGATTCAATTTTGTTAAGCAATTTAAAAGATAGGTATATTTTCTTTTTGATATAAGAGCTAGTTAGCTCATGAGGCTAGGATTTTCTTGTACTCCATCAGCACCTAAGGGTTTACACTTCAGGCCCTCAAGCAGGTGGTTCAGAGGGACCTCTTTTACCTCTAGGGCAGGAGCCTTTGCTATTGGTGCAAGACAGTATTTTTAGTCCTGCATCAGGAATAGGTCCCATCAAAAGGCCTTTTTCCTTCATCCAGCAATTTAAGGACAGATCCTCTCTGTCGCCCTCAGAATTAGGGACTAAATGGTCCTGCGCTGGCATCTTGTGTTTCTAGCCTCCAGATATCTCCATTGGCATGCTAATAAGCTGCTCGTACATATGTTTGAACAGTTGTCAGGCTTATCTGCCATTCATACTGCACTTTGGTTTAAAACAAACAACAACAGAGAACTTTGAGGTTGAGGAGTGGGGGTAGGGATAGGGATAGATGAAGACATTACAGTTGTGCCTGCAGGTGGTGGTGTTTTGACCTTGACAGTCAGTTTTAAACGACCTGTCAAGCACCTTTGTGTGCTTCTGGGCACACCCACCTGGAAGATATTATATCCCCTAAGCTTTATGTGCCCCAGCAGGCAAGCATCAGGCCTCTGATTTTGTTTTCATTGATGGATGGTTAATACATGCATGGCAGGACTTTACTGAGAGGGGCCCAGCTACAAAAGCTGTTTTTATTTAACTCTGATTTCTTTTCTCCCTTGGCTTTCTCCTCCCTGCCCCCAGCTCCACCCCTATTCTATTCAGGTCCCCTTCAGCCCTCCCTGCTCTATTCTGTCCCCCACTGGCTTCAGATTATTTCTTCCTGCCTTTAGTACTTCATTGCGGAGTTGTGAGCAATCAGCGGGCTATGGGCTTCCACAGGTCAGCTGGTGTACAATCTGGGAGGGTCTCATACTCCAGTTCAGTTCCTAGGCTACCTCACTGACCTTGACCCAGCAACTTTACCCTGGCCTTTGTGCCTGTTCTAGTAACCACCTGGGGTGTAGCACTCTGGAGGTTGTAGGTTAAGTTTTGCCTGAGAAGACTTCTTTAGGGATTGCTCTGACTTCTATTGTGTGGTTCAGGATGATGTCTATTGTATCTGTCTGAATTTTACCACTGAACTTGGAGTTCTTCCTCAGTAGTAGAGGCCAGACATATGTATGGCAGGAAGTTGGTTGGGGTAAGGATGTAACTGATTTCCTGGGTCAGAGTTGAGTTTGTTGTTACACTAGTGTGAAGAATGACGAATGTGGACAGAGGAAGGGAAAACAAGTTTTAGCTTTCAAGAAAACTGCCTCTCTTCCACCTCACCCCCAACAACTTTGCCCAGGACTAGATAATCCTGATCTTCTGTTACCAAAATGACTAAACCCTATTGCCCCTTCCCCCCAGACCCTGAGTGGAGTTGATATTCTAAGCTCCACTAACCAAAAGGAGTTGAGCAGGTAGTCCAGATAACCTGATCATATAGGCATGAGTCACCTTGAGCCACTCACCCCCATCCCACAAGTTCCTCCCTCACAGGGAAGTTTTCCCTTTTCCCATAACCTTTAACCCTCCCCCCTTTCCCTTTCCTTGTGGATCATGCCATTTCTCTTCGCATGAAATAAAAATCTTGGGTCTAAGAAACTATCTTTTGGTTTTGAAGCCCAAATGCAACAGTAAACAACGTTTAGTGAAAGTAAAAATCTCCCTGTAACAGAGAGGGGCCCCAAAAGGCTTGCCAGTGTAGTTTTCAGATGAGGGTTTTATGTACTGAGAACAAGCCTGATTGATTTGGCCCTATTATGGAAATTAGGCATCGAGTTGTGATGAGTCTGATGGATTAATTTGTGTACATGGAGAGCTCTGGATGGAAGATGGATTAGATGGAAAAGCAGACTCAAAAAAAAAAAAAAAAAAACAAAAACACCACACACACACAAAAAAAAACCTCCGCCGGGCATGGTGGCACATGCCTTTAATCCCAGCACTTAGGAGGCAGAGGTAGGAGGATCACCATGAGTTCTAAGCAACCCTGAGACTACATAGTGAATTCCAGGTCAGCCTGAGCTAGAGAGAGACCCCTCCTTGAAAAAACAACAACAAACAACAGCAACAAAAAACCTCCCTTGTGGGAAATAAAAGCCTGCAAAAAGTTTTGAGGAAGAAGAGGAGGAAGAGGAAGAACCATGAAGTAAGAACAAGTTAGCTAGAGTCCATCTGACAGCTTGATGAATTCAAACTTTCTGGATTTTAGTTCCTGAACTCTGTACTAGGGAATACACATACCACCTTGTCCTTTCTGGGTCTGTGTTCTAAGGAGCTGCCTACAATGAGATACTTTGTTCCTAAACTATGTCAAGAAGAATGAGTGGATGAATCCAAGGAACTCACTAGATTCTATCATATGTCTACTACAAGCACTTGGGTAGTTTCCAGCTATTTGAAAATGCAGACAGTGGCTCTCTATTATAGGGAACATTTGGTATCCAAGGTCAAGGTCCCACCTAGTCTGCTGAAAGATATAAAGGTAGAAATGAGGGAAAGGGTGTTTGTTTTTAAGAGTAAGTGTCCATCGCCTTGTTCAATAATACTTTCAATAGTGTCATAAAGACAGAGGCTCAGACCTAGACATCAAGCTCCCCAGCAGGTTCCATAACTGCCATTCAGCTCACAGAGGTGTGTGAAGGAAAAGGTCCAAGTCTGGTCCCTTCAGCTGACCTCAGATCTGAGGGAAGATCAACGCTTGTCCACCTGTTCTCTCCAGACCCTGCATAGCTTCCCGGGCCATAGGAGGGCATCCCACACTTCCCCTCTGGGGTACAGCCATGCATTCTCTATACCCACTGCTTATGAACAACTCTACATTGGATTTTTTTTTTTTTTTTGAGACAGACCATGCTGGCTTCAAACTCACTGTGTAGCTGAGGCTGGCCTTGAACTCTTAATCTTGCCTGTATCTCCCAAGTACTGGATTACAGGCATCAACCCCTTGGCCCAGCTTGCCTTGTAATCATATCACACATGTCTGTGGGCCCCAGATTTTGGCCCTGGGATTTTCCAGGTGGAATGAAAAATAGAGATGTCTGAGAAGTGTGTGATGACAGTGACTGCCCATGCTGGGAAGAGCCTGGTCTCAGAGACTGTCAGAAGCAGGAAGGCTTGGCATTCAGATGAGGGTCCTGTGCATTGCACTGTGCTGTGTTTCTGTTGTTTGCACCTACTGCTATAGCCTATTTCCAAGGGATACCTCTTTCTTCTTTTATAAGCATAAGAATCAGACCTTTGGATGGTGGCTTTGAGTACCCACATTCTTTCCCCTATGACTTCAGAGCCTTTACTGGTGATACCACTCCACTTTAATGTATAGCTTTTGGAGTGTTCTCAGATAGATGTCCTGGGCCTGCAAATATCCAGCTGGTAGCTACAAGCAGGATAGAACTTGGCATCTCAGCTTCCATTTTGCATCTGCCTCCTTTGCTCTGGGTCATACTTCCCTGTAGCCACCTTGGATTCCAGGAACAACAGATGTGATGGATAAACATCTTGTGATAAGAGTTAAATTTACCTCCCAGGTGGCAGTGACTTTCTTTCCTGACAAGTCCCCACCTGACCAGCCCTGAGATAATGATCAACCAGACCACAGTTTGACCAAGACTGATAACTGTACCCCCTCCCACTTCAGTTCCCTTCCCTAGTACTTTGCAGGCACTCTTGAAGACAGGGCTAAGAACACTTAGATCCCTTTGGCTTCTCAGCAGAGCCATACTGATTGGTTCTTTTTCTGTTTTTTTATAATGACTTTAGAAATCATTTAGATTTAGGGCTAGTGGCTGGACCTGATTTGTTGGAACCCAAAGAGGCTGCTCTAGAATCTTGGTAACACTTTGACCCTGGTCCTCAAGGCATTGCTATGGTCTGGCTATCACAGGCTACTTGCAGCTTCTGTCAAGACTAGCCATGTTAATGGCTCTCACCAGCTAGTGCTGACACCAGGAATTCCTGCTACTCAGGGAGGCCTCTCTGTCCTACCCTTGCCATGGTTTTCTATCTACCAACAAAGCAAGCTAAGGAGTTTGTCATGTGGAGGGATGAACTTAGCAGGTGCTGACAGGCCTTCCCAGGCCCTAGGCTTCTATAACTTTTGCCTCTGAGGGATAAGGCAAGTAGATCCTAATGATGGGTTGTTTACTTGAGCTGAACGGTATAAGCATGCTGGCCTACTCACAGCTGAGCTCAGCAAGGCTGAGAGCCAGGCAGCTACATTCACTTTGTATTCTGCCTCCCCAAGAATACTGCATGTGGTGATAGAAAGAGCCTACTTTGAAATTGGAAAGACCAGCCAGACCCAGCTCTGCTATGGACAGCTGTGAGCCACTGGCCAGTCTCTCACTTATGAACTGCTATGGACAGCATTTCTGCACTCAAGCAGAAGTCTGGTGCATTGTGGGCTCACAGTGAATGTTGATGCTTTGCTTCAGTAGGTTTAGGGAAATGTGTAGCTTGTGAGTCAAAGATAAAATTTGTTGCTTATTAGGGTGAATCTTACCAACCCAAAATGTCAACAATTCTCTAAAATAGTAGCTACAGGGAGAAAATGAACACAACCATAAGGAGTTAAGGTGATAGCAGGGAACATGAAAGATAAGAAGTATTTTCTTAGTTTGCTGAAGAGTATTTAGCATAGCATGTATAGTTTTGTTAGGCCTCTCTCCAAGGCTGCAAGTTCTATATTCAATAACTTAAATATACATATTTACTTTTCTTCCTCAGGAAAGAAATGGATAGAAAGCAGTAGAATGAACCACATTTTTTTGTTTTTGCCAAAACACATTTTTAGTGATACACCTAATAACAAATAACTAAAAAGAAATCTGAAGCTAGAGAGATGGGTCAGTGGGTAAGGTGCTTGCAGTCCCAGCATGAGGACCTTAGTGTGGATCCCCAGTACCCATGTATATGTTGAGTGTGGTGACACCAGCCTGTGAGCCTAGCACTGGAGAGATAGGAGGATCCCTGGGATATGCTGGCTAGCTAGTCTAGTCTAATTGGTGAGCTCTAGATTCAGTGAGAAACCCTGTCTCCAAAAAAAACAAATAAATAAATAATAAGGTGGCAAGAAACTGAGAAAGACACCTGGAATTGACCACTGGCCTCCAAATGCCTGGACACACATGCACCTGGATCCATACATATGCATATGAACACACATATATCCACATGCACATAATCATACAGACACTCAGAAAAGCCTGTAGTAAAATAGACTTCTGCAAATAATATGATGAAATTAAAGTGGTAATTAAAAAATAAATAAAACCCATGCCCTATCGTTGGGAATTTGGAACTCAGTTGGATATTTGAACCCTACCTATTTGCTTGGTTTCCAACAGCCTCACCCCATGGGGTTCTGATCCTACCAGTTAAACAAAGCTGTGTCCTTGACTGCCTTTCTTGTCACTTCTGGATTAGACTTTGAGCCCTGTGAGATCCTAAAGCCACTACTCTGTTCTGTTCTCTGCATTATGTGACCTGTGTCTGAAAGGATACCTGCTGGCAATTTCCCAAAGAAACCCTTGTCATCATTATGCCACTGGTGAACAGGGCTGGAGAGGGTCAGAGTCAGAAGGACAGGGCCCAGCTGTGAGGTGTCAGGAACTTCCTTTTAAGGCTAGTTCCACTCCAGCTTGTCACCCAGGCCACCTTCCTCTAGAGCATGCACAGCATTTTGTAAATACAGTACACAGCTGCACTTCTTGGTGGAGATAATTCTGTAGAGCAGAATGGGAATGTATCAAGATATTTTTGCCAAAGGAATATTAATCTTACAAAAGGATAGTCTTCACAAGGCCTATGAATCATATGTTTCTTTAGTGCAATTTATTGTGTTTTATTTCTGTCTCCCACCTCTGTTCCTATCTACTTCATTCCTCCCATTCCTTAGACACATTTATGAACTTTTGGTTCTTCATGCAGATGCAAGCCACTAAAACTATGTGGATTATTATCCCTTCTCCCTGTTCTTAAAACAAATAAGGTACCACACATAGCCTATTTTTACTGTGCTTTTGATACTTAATACCATACCTTATATTTCTTACTGTTATCAGACCTTAACGAGTATTCTCCTGTCTTTTAGCTCATAGTGTGATGGTATTCTTTATTGTGGTATTATCAGTTCACTTTTCCAAAATGTAGATCTTGGGGTTTACCCAATAGTTTTACCTTTTTAAAAAGTACTGCATTTGGGCTGGAGAAATGGCTTAGTGGTTAAGGCCTTTGCCTGCAAAGCCAAAGGATCTTGGTTTGATTCTCCAGGACTCACGTAAGCCAGATCCACAAGGGGGCGCATGTGTCTGGCATTCACTTACAGTGGCTAGATGCCCTAGATGCCGTGGTGTCCCCATTCTCTCTCTCTCTGTGTCTCTTTTTCTCTCTCAAATAAATAAATAAAATATATTTAAAAAATACTGCATTAACTACTTGGTGCATTTTAGGGTCAGTGAATACACAGAGGTTTGGATAATATGTCTGTCATGGTGAAAGATGTTCTGGTATCTTATTTATCCCTCACTCATGCTTGGTAACTAGGTAGAACCATATAAAATTTCTGTCTTTGAAAACTGCAAAAGCAAACAGTTGTCAGCACTCTTTCTGTGTAAGTATGATGTGCATGTGTTTATGCTTGCGTGATGTGTGTGGACACCCAAGGTTGACATCGAGTGTATTCCTTAGTTGCTGTGGTGGTTTGATTCAGGTGTTGGGGGGAAGATTTTGCAGTTCTGGTTGTACATGGGATAGTTATGCCATGTTAGGCGGAATTATGAGCTTGTTACTGTTTTCATTTGGAAATTAAGTATGATGTAAGGAGATATGATTCGGTGCCAAGTTGACAAGGGATGGACTTGTGATAGTTAAGGTGTTGTCAACTTGATCTGTTTAGTAATCCACAGAAATCTCTTTTGGGTGGGTCTCAGAGGTTGCTCCCAGGAAGGATCAACTAAAGGAGGAAGTCCTTTCCCCAGAGTGAGCCCTTCCCCCAGAGTGGGCTGCCCGGCTCAGAGAGAGACTTGATATAAGGAAGCTCTGGCTAAAAATAGCCCTTCCTTCCTTCCACTTGGCTGCTGGAGCTGCTCGCTACCTTCCAGTGTGGGTTGAAGACCAGCACAGACTGAAGACCAGCATCAACTGAAGACCCATGTGGATTGAAACCCAGTGGCCCTTCAGGAAGCCTCCAGGCTTTCCAGTACCATCTGCAGTGCCGGGTCAGGACTGCTGAGGCATCTGGCCATGTGGACTGAGCAGCTACCAGGTTTGGTGATTCTTGGGACTGCAACTGCTATTGGACTACTGTAAGCTAATCCAATAAATTCCCTTTTCAAAATAATTCATTATTCTGTTCCTCTAGAGAACCCTGACTAATACAGATTTTGGTACCAGGAGTGGGGTTGTTGCTAGACACCTGACTATGTGGCTTTGGCCTTTTGGAGCTGATTTTCAAGAGGAATGAGGAAGGATTTGAAACCTTGGCCTAAGAGACACCTTGCAGTGCTATAAGTACAGCTTCATGGACTATTCTGGTCAGAGTTGAAAGACTGTGAGGTTTGGCTTATGAGGGTGAGAAAGAGCTTTACTTGGACTGGGCTAACAGTTTGTGTGAGAAGCTTGCTCTTATGCCCATGTCCTGAGAAGTTGTGCAGGGTTGCTTTGCGTAGAAATGAACTGGTGTGAGAAGAAGGATATGGCACAGAAAGAAAAATCTTTGGGTGAACTGTTGCCCATTCAGCTGCAACTGAGAGATTACAACCTTTGAGACTGGGCTAGCTGACCTGTGTTGGGGCAACAGGAAGAATGTCGATTCTTTTGAAGGGAACTGAGTGATCAAGGACTGTCCTGTTCTTAAAAGTCTACTTTATTCACCCCTGGATTAACAAATTGGCACCCTACCTGGTATTGTGGAGTATTAAGAAATGCAGGAAAGAGAGGTTCACTGAGTTTATAACACAGTCTTGTGTTTTGGAAATGGCCATGGGCAGTGTGAAGCAGGTTTTCTGGATGCCTGCATGGAGAACCCATGGTGCCATGAGGATGAACCATGGATTGCAGTGGAGACCCCGTGGAGATGCCAGGACCATGAGATGGCTGCTAAGGAAAGCTGCCACTCCGATGAAGTTTTCCAGGACTTTGAGTAGCCTAGCTGGAGGGGCGGAATTGGAACTCCAGAGACTTGTTGCTGGTTAGAATTATCGGACTTGGAGATTTGTCACTGGCTAGAGTTGTTGGACTTGAAGCTAAAGAGTTTGATGTTTGTCCTGGTTGTTTTAAATCTTGTATTGGTTGAATGTTTCTTTGCTATGCCCAATGCCATCTTTTGCAGTGTGAATGTTTATTCTGTGCCATTATGGGTTTTTTGAGGTTATTTTTTGGTATTATGGCTCAGTTAGAAGAACTTGGACTATGGGGATGTATGAACATCATTGGAATTGATAAAAACTATGGGACTTTTAAAGTTACATGAATACATTGCATTTTACATCATGTATGGTTATCAGTTTATGGGGGCCAGGGGCAGAATGTGGTGGTTTGATTCAGGTGTCCCCCATAAATTTAGGTGTTCTGAATGCTAGGTTCCCAGCTGATGGAGATTTGGGAATTAATGCCTTCTGGAGGGAGTGTATTGTTGGGGGCGGGCTTATGGGTTTTATAGCCAGTTTCCCCATGCCAGTGTTTGGCACACTCTCCTGTTGCTGTGGTCCACCTTATGTTGGCCAGGAGGTGATGTCCCCCCTCTGCTCATGCCATCGTTTTCCCCTGCCATCATGGAGCTTCCCCTCGAGCCTGTAAGCCAAAATAAATCTCTTTTACCCAGAAGCTGCTCTTGGTTGGGTGATTTCTACCAGCAATGCAAACCGGACTGCAACAGTTGTTTTCCACATTATTGTTTTTGAGACAAGGTCTGTTACTGAACCAGGAGTTCACTGATTTGGCTACACTAGCTAGTCATCAGGCCCTAGGGATCTACCTGGTTCCCCATTCCTAGTGCTGGGATTACAAGTGTGCACCATGCTTGGCATCTTATGTGGGTACTGGTGATTGGAACTCAAGTTCTCACACAAGCTCTTTACCCACTAACTGAGCCATCCCCCATTGCTAACTGTAGTTCACCAATACTTGGAGGAATCCTCAGGGGATAAAGCAAGAATAGAAACAAAGGTAATTTGACCCCAAGTCTAATGTGCTGTTGTGCAAATCTTGTTCATTTATGTCATATGCTGCACTCATAAGCCAAGAAGAGGACATGATGGTACATTTATGGTTTTGCATTGATCTTGTTCTTCAGACTTCACTAATTTTACCAACTCTAAGCTGTGTTAATCCTATTCTCATTAACTTTGGAAGTCTAAAGAGAACTTCTTCTTAAAAATAAATGTACATATTAGGCATTTAAAAATAATACTAAGAAATGTTATTTATTTTTCTGATTAAGAAAATTAGGAATTATTTATGCTATTGGGCTGTTGGTTTTATTTATTTAGGTGGCTCCCTGGTTTCAGTGAATAGAACTAGCTGACATGGGGACCTTAGACAGGTTTTCATTTTCAGGGGTGAGCAGGTAAGGGAGTGTCTAAGAGCCAGGGATAAATGGCTAACAACAAATCTTTAAAAAAGTTTTTTTACTTAATTTTAACTTTATTTTAAAAGATGGCTCAGCAGTTAAGGCACTTGCCTGCAAAGCCAAACAACCTGGATCTGATTTCCCAGTAGTCACGTAAAGCCAGATGCACAAAGTGACACAGGTATCTGGAGTTTGTTTATACTGGCTAGAGGCCCTGGAGCACCCCTTCTCCCTCTGTCTGTCTGTCTGTCTGTCTGTCTCGCCTCTCTCTTTCCAGGCTCCCTGGCATGCCCATTTGCTCTCTTCTGTCCTGTCTCTGTGTATAAATAAAAAGAAAGAAAGAAGAAAGAATTTTAAAAAATTATTAGAGGCTGGAGAGATGGCTTAGAGGTTAACATACTTGCCTATAGTACAGTCAAAGGATCTAAGTTCAATTCCCCAGGGCCCATGTAGGCCAGATGCACAAGGTGGCACATGGGTCTGGAGTTTGTTTGCAGCAGGTGGATGCCTTGGTGCCCCCATTCTCTCTCTATCTGTCTTTATCTGTCTGTCTGTCTCTCTCTCTCTCTGCTTCTTTCTGTCTCTCTCAAGTAAAAAGTTAAGTATTTTAAAAAAATTAGGAACTTTAACACATAAACATATTGCTAATTGGTTTTATTCCCATCAGGTTATCCTCTTGTGTCCCCTCTTTCCAACCCCATGCCTCTGAGAGGGCTTTAGTCATTGTGGAATTGTGGTTATACTAGTCAGTTCCTATGAGGAAGACAATGCCTCATAGTACACCTTTCTGCCCTGTGGCTCTTATATTTGTTTTGCTCCCTCTTTCTCAAAAGTCCATGTGCCTTGGAAGGCATGCTAGAAATCTCCTTTAGTGTTGATCTCTGAGGAGACTTGATTTTCTGCTTTGATGAGTTTTGACTCTCCTCAGTATCTATTGTTATCTCCGTGGAGGAGGTTTTCTGGATAGCAGTGAGAGCAGCACTCTTATTTAATCTGCCCCTTCCTCTGTAATGTTTCCTGAGCTCTAGCAGATATGATAGAGATGATTTATCTGGTGCTAGAAAGCTGGCTTCCTTTCCATGCAGTACTGATGGGTCTTGGGTCTCCCCAGTAATACCACCATCTCTAAAAAAGCAGATTCTGTAGCTAAGAGTAAGATTAGCATGAATCAAAGGGGATAAACAGATATATAGAAGACTTTTTAAAAACTTTTTTATTGACAACTTCCTTAATTACAGACAATAAACCATAATAATTCACTTCCATTTCCTACTTCCCCACTCTCCATCATATCTCTTCCCTCTCTCTATTAGTCTGTCTTGTATTTTGATGTCATCATCTTTCCCTCTTATTATGAAGGTCTTGTGTAGGTAGTGCTATGCACTTGTGAAGTCATGGATATCAAGGCCAATTTTTGTCTGGACAGTTGCATTGTAAGGAGTGGTATCCTTCCTTTTTCTCTTACATTCTTTCTGCCACCTCTTCTGCAATGGACCCGGAACCTTGGAAGATAGGATGTTTAAGTATAGAATATCCCTCTGTCACTTCTCCTTAGCACTATGATGCCTTTTGGGCCATCCCAGTGGATACCACCATCTGAAAAGATAAGTTTCTCTAACCCAAAGTGAGAGTAGCATTAATATATGGGTATGAACGTTAAGTGAACCCCTGAGTATAATATATGCATTTAGCCAGACAATAGCACATGCTAACACTCCTAGGGCTTATGACCTCCCCCTCCATAGGCTTTTTATTAAAATTTTTGTTTATTTTTATTTATTTGTTTGAGCACAACCGACACAGAGAGAAAAGCAGATAGATAGAGAGAGAGAGAGAGAGAGAGAGAGAGAATGGGCCCGCTAGGGCCTCCAGCCACTGCAAATGAACTCCAGACACGTGTTCCCCCTTGTGCATCTGGCTAACATGGGTCCTGGGGAATTGAGCCTTGAACCAGGGTCCGTAGGCTTCACAGGCAAGTGCTTAACCACTAAGCCATCTATGCAGCCCCCTCCATAGGCTTTTGATTAGGTTTCAGTATGAGGCATGTATTCCTTCCCCACGGAGCAGGCCTCCAATCCAATTGGACAGCAGTTGGTTTCCCCCATAACAGACATGCCACTATTGTACCATTTAGTCATTTGGCCTGGTTGGCCAAACATAAGGTTTTCAGTGTCCACTGTTTTCACTGATGATGACTTTTGTCTCCAATAGGGATGCGTGCAGTACAGGTTTTCTAGCTTTCCATCAGCTGGTCTACAGGGAGGAGATTTTCAGCTTAGCTCCAGCTTGATTTCTCAGAGTCCTTGTAGCCTAGGGTCTTACCATATAGAAGACTTTCTGATGGACATTACCTCTTCTTTTAGCCAAAGAACAGTGGAAGCTCCCCTCTAGAGTCTATAACTTTTCAAGACATTGGCTTCTGACTTGGTTCTCAGAACCACATACAAATTTTCTCCCACTGAGCAGGCCTCATATCCAGTCATAGAGCAGTTGATTACCACCATAGCCTGTATACCACTATTTCACTAATACGTACATCTTGCCTGGCTGGCTAATTTTGTGGCTTGCAAGAGCCACTGCTTCTTAACCCTGACAGTGACCTTCATCATCTAGGAGCTTGCATAGCACTTCTGCCGCTATGAGAGCTAGTCAGGAGGGAGCTCACTTCCATCTCAGTTCCAGCATGTTATCTCAACTTCCTGAGACCGCAGTCTGTGGTGTCTTTTGGAATAGTGTCTTACCAATCACTTCTGGTGGGTAACCAAGTGCTTTGGCAATTATTATTTTGGTGGCCTCATAGGCCTTCATGAACAACAGCCCACTGTGGGTGGGTAACCCAATTCTGGCACTGGGATTTATCAGCAACAGCCTATGGTTTAGGGGTATGGCTTTCTCCCTCCAAGCAGGGTGCTTCTGCTCAATCTCTCTCATTTTTCTCTCCTTACCATTTAATTAGCTAACCAAGGGGAAGGTTTCCATGGTACTGATTCATACCATCATTAGTTTTCTGTATCTTCCCCCTCCTCTGCCTCCATTTTCCCAGTATCCCTCAGACCCTTCCATTCCCTGTATTCTGTCCCTCTACTTGCCTGTCAAGTATTTCCTCTTTTCATGCTCCCCTGCTTCTCCTCTCTCCAAGCTTCATTTTAGCTCCTTAAATGTATTACTGATGCCTGCTACAATGTATAAACAAACCAAATATTATAGTTAGTATCTGCATATGAGAGAGACCATGGGGCTCTTTTTGAGCCTGTATAACCAAACTTAATATGATTTTTTCCCAAGGTCTATTTATTTCCCTGCAAATTTTTTATTAGTTATGAACATGCTCAGTATGTAAATAGCACATGTTGGTACCATCCTTACCCTCATCCCTGCCCCACTGAAAAGGGATCATCCTCAGGCTGGAGAGATGACTTAGCAGTTAAGGCATTTGCCTGCAAAACCAAAGGATCTCAGTTTGATTCTATAGGGCCCACGTAAGCCAGATGCACAAGGGGGTGCATGCATCTGGAGCAGTGGCTGGAGGCGCTGGCATGCCCATTTTCTCTCTCTGCCTCCTTCTCTTTCTCAAATAAATAAATAATAAAATACATATTTTTAAAAAGGGACCATCCTCATTGGGGATGCCAGTTATCCTCATGGGGATTGTGGGTCGGGCATTATGGGGGCTGACTTCAGTAATGGGGAAGAAGCAACATCTCTGTGTGTAATGTTCCAACTGTGGCTCTAACAATCTTTCCACCCCCTCTTCCATGAAATTCCCTGAGCCATGTTGGGTTCGTTTTAGGTCTATTCAGTGATGTGCTCTTAGGAGCCTCTGGATCTCTGCTTTGGTAGGAGTTGAATATTCTCAGTGCCTATCTCCTTCACCCTGGTGCTTATATCAGGACCACTGAGAAAAAAAATGCTCTTGCTCATTTCCCCTATTCCTCTATGGTTTCAGCTGGGTCCTGGTGAAGTACAATGTGCCATTTTTCTCCTTTGGTCCTGCTTCCATCTGACAAAGAGAAGCAGATTCCCCAACAGAAAATGAAGTCAGGACAGGTTAAATGGGTAACCATTGCTAGTTTAGAGAGAATTTAATGGGTGTAGGTCCTCTGTTATCCCAAGACTGGTGAGAGCTTGATATTGGATAGCAAGCTCATTATCTAGGAATGATTCTGACTTGTTTCCCAGTTCCAGATATGGGTTTCTTTCCATCAAATGGATCTGTTAGCCAATCCAAGAGCAGTTGGTTACCCACCATGGCTGTGTGCCACTATTGCACTTATGTGAGCATTACCTCAGGTTGTTTGTTTCTGAGTAGCTTAGACCTTGAGTTACTCAGACAGATGTTGGCCACTTTCCCCCAGTAGCTCACACAGCACCTTCTAGCACTAGATTGGCCAATTGTCTGGGGTCTGGCTATCTTCCAGATTCCAGCCAGGTCTCTCCTTGTTTCGTACTGACAGCATAACTTTAGCAGTAGGGTCTTACCCTTAATCTCTGGTGGGTAATCAAGTACTCTCACAGAAGTCTGTCTTGCTTTGGGAAACCTTGTAGGTCTCTCTGATCAACAGCTCATTGTGGATGTTAACCACATCCTGATACTGGGAGTTTCAGGCCAACACCACGGGAAAAGAAAGAAGAAAAAAGAAAGAAAAGAAACAGGGGAGAATTAAGTTTAGGCTTCATCTCACCCTCTCCTTTGAAAAATATTTTATTTTTATTTATTTATTTGAGAGAAAGACAGAGAGAGAGGCAGAGAGAGAGAGAGAGAGAGAGAGAGAGAGAGAGAGAATGGGTATGCCATGTCCTCTAGCCACTGCAAAGGAACTCCAGATGCATGTGCCACCTTGTGCATCTGGCTTATGTGGGTACTGGAGAGTCGAACCGAGATTCTTAGGCTTCACAGGCAAGCGCCTTAACCAGTAAGCCATCTCTCCAGCCCCTCAAGGGTCCTTTGATTCAGGTGTTCCCTCTAAAATCCTGATGAGGGTTCAACCTTTTAGCCTATCTTCCAGGATATATGATTTTATGGTACCAGTTCTATTTGGATTCAGTTTTGTGCCCCCCACCACCACCCATACCCTCTCCTCAAGTTGTGCCCTCCCTATTGTCTGGTCCTTGAGATGCCTATGAGGTATGTCAGCATCTCAGGCAGATCCAGAGTAGGAGCCTCAGATGAGTGAAACCAAGTGACGATTGTCTTTCTGGGATTGGGTGAGTTCGCTGAGTATGATCTGTTTGAAGTTCGGCCATTTTTCTACATATTTCATTGTGTCATTTTTTTCTTACTGCTGAGTAGAAGTCTATCATGTTGATATAACACATCTTTGGTTATCTATTCATCCTTCTGGGTTGATTCCAGTTCTTAGCTATTATGAATTGAGCAGCTATAAACATGGTTGAGCAAATCTCTCTGAACTGAGGTGTGAAGCTTTTAGGGTAAATGCCCAGTAAGGGAATAACTGGGTCTGTTGGTAACTCTATAGTCAACCTTTTTAGGAGTCTCCACATTGCTTTACATAGTGGATGTACCAGCTTACACTCCCACCAACAGTGAATGAGGGTTCCTATTTCTCCACATCCTTGCCAGCATTTGCTTTCATTTTATTTTTTAATTTAAATTTTTTTTTTAAATATTTGCTATCCTTACTGGGGTAAGGTGGAATCTCATAATTGTTTTAATTTGCATTTCCCTGATGGTTGGCGGTGTTGAACATGTTCTTAAGTATGTTTTGCCATTTGTATTTCTTCCTCTGAGAACTCCCTATTCAGTTCTCTGCCCCACTTTGTGAGTGGGTTGTTTGACTTTTTATTGTTTATGTGTTTGAATTCTTTGTAGATTCTAGAAATTAGAGCTCTGTCAGTTGAATAGCTGGCAATTTTTTTTCTCATTCTTTACATAGTCTATTGGTTCTGCTTATGGTACATTTGTCTGTGAAAAAACTTGTCAGCTTCATGAGATCCCAATGGTTGAGTGTTTAAGTTCCTGAGCTGCTGGGGTATTGTTAAAGAAGTCTTTTCATACTCCTATAATGTGGAAAGTTCCTCCTATTTTTTTCTTCCAGTAGTAGCAGAGTTTCTGGTCTTATATTGAGGTCTTTGACCCATTTGGACATGATTTTTTGTGCATGGCGAGATATGCGGGTCTAGTTTCATTTTTCTGCATATGGTTATCCAATTTGTCCAGCACCATTTGTTAACAATGCTGTCTTTTCTTCAGTCTACATTATTAGGGCCTTTATCAAAGATCAAGAAGCTATAGTTATTTGACCCAAAGTCTGGATCTTCAATTCAGTGCTATCTTTGTTACTATGGCTTTGTAATGTGCCTTTAGGCCAGGTATGGTGATGCCTTCAGAGGTGTTTCTTTTGCTGAGGATATGCTTGGATATCCGAGGCCTGTTGTCATTCCATATGAATTTTGAGATCATTTTTTCTATTTCTGTGAAGGATAATACTGGGATTTTTATTGGTATTGTGTTAAATCTCTTTATTGGTTTTGGTAGGATTGCTATGTTCACAATATTAATTCTGTCTATTCAGGAGCATGGAAGGTCTTTCTATGTTCTCAAGTTGTCCTCAGTTTCTTTCTTGAGTGTTTTTATGTTTTCATTGTATAAGTCTTTCACATCCTTGGTTAGTGTTATTCCAAGGTTTTTTTTTTTTTGTTGTTGTTGTTGTTGTTGTTGCTATTGAAAATGAGACAGTGTTGCTAATTTTTTCTCTGTGTCTTTGTCCTTTGCCTATAGAAAGGCTACTGAGTTTTGTGCATTGATTTTGTATCCTGACAATTTACTGAAGGAATTAATCACTTCTAAGAGTTTTGAGATGGAGGCTGTCGGGTCACTTATGTATAGAATCATTTCATCTGCAAATAGAACTAACTTAACTTCTTTCTTTCCAATTTATCCCTTTTATTTCTTTCTCCTGTCTTATTGCTTGGGCTAGAACTTCTAGTACTATGTTGAAGAGCAGAGGTGAGAGTAGGCACCCCTGTCTTGTTCCTGATCTCAATGGGAATGCCTTGAGTCCTTCCTCATTAAGTATTATTTATGCTTTAGGTGTTTCATATATAGCCTTTATTGTGTTGAGGTATTAACTGTCCATACCAATTCTCTCCAACATTTTGATCATGAAGTGATTGTTGTATTTTGTTGAAGGCCTTTTCTGCATTTATTGAAATGATCATGTGGTTTTGTGATTAAGCTTTTGTGGTGTATTACATTAACAGAGTCTATATTTTGAACCAACCCTGTGTTCTTGGGATAAAGGCTACTTGATCAAGGTGGATAATGCTTTTGATGTGTTGTTGAATTCAGTTTGTAAGGATTTTGTTCAGGATCTTTGTGTCTAAGTTCATCAGGAATATAGACCTATAGTTTTCTTTTCTTATTGTATCTCTGTCTGGTTTTGATATTAGGGTGATATTAGCTTCATATAAGGAGTTGAGGAACTTTCTCTGTTCTCTAATTATGTGGAATAGTTTGAAAAAAATTGGTGTCCATTGTTCCATGAAGGTTTGATAGAATTCACCTGAGAAGCATCTGGTACTGGAATCTTCTTTTGGGGGAGGTTTTTGATTACCTTTTCAATCTCAGTGGATGTGATAGGTTTGTTTAGGAAATTAATTTGCTCTGAATTTAGTTTAGGTAGGTGGTATGTATCCAGGAGTTCATCCATTTCTTCCAGATTATTCAGTTTTATGAAGTAGAGGTTTTGGAAGTAAGTCCAGATGATTCTTCCAATTTCACTTATGTCTGTTGTGATCTCTCCTTATTCATTTTGAATTTTGTTAATTTGAAGCCTCTATTTTTTTTACTTGATCAAATTGGCCAGGGGTTTATAAATCTTGTTTATTTTTTTAAATAACCAGCTTTTTGTTTCCTCATTTTTCTTAATTGTTTTCTTAGTTTCCAATTCATTAATTTCTTCTCTGATCTTGATTATTTCTTTCCATCTGGTGCTTTTTGGGTTGGATTCTTCTTGTTTTAGGTTATTGGTTGTGGATCTCTGTCTTTGTTATGAAGGCATTTAGTGCTATGAATTTTCCCCTAAGGACTGCGTTTATTGTGTCTCATAAGTTTTGGTATGATGTGTTCTCATTGTCATTCAATTCCAGAAATTTTGCAATTTCATTTTTTTATTTCATCCAGTATCCATTTATTGTTTAAAAGCATGTTGTTCACTCTCCAGAAGCTGATAGAGTTCCTGGCGCATTTCTTGTTGTTAATTTATGGCTTTACAGCTTTGTGGTCTGATATAATGCAGGAAATTATGTCTATTTTCCTATATATAGAAGCAGGCTTTTTGGCCCAGTATATGATCTATTTTAGACAAGGTTCCATGGGCTGTTAAGAAGAAAGTGTATTCTGTACATTTTGGTAGAATGTTCTGTAGATATCTGTTGGGTTTAGTTGATCTATGATGTTGAGCTCTCTTACTTCCCTGTTGATTTTCTGTTTGGATGATCTGTCTATTGCTGATAGTGGAGTATTGAAGTCTCCAACTATGATGGTGTTGGTGTTTATTTCTGTTTTGTTGTCAAGCAGGTTTTGTTTTATGAATTATGGTGCACATGTGTTTGGTGTATAATGATTGACAATTGTGATATCCTCTTCTTGGATCATTCCCTTGCTGAGTAAGAAGTGGCCTTCTTTATCTTTTTTGATTACTTTTGGTTTGAAGTCTATTTTATTCTGATATTAGTATAGCAATGCCTGCTTGTTTCTTATTTCTGTTTGCTTGGGATATTATTTTCCACCCTGAGGTGTCTGTCTTTGGTGGTGAGGTGGGTTTCTTGAAGACAGCAGATTGAGGGCTCTATTTTTCTGATCTGTCCTGTTAATTTGTGTCTCTTTATGGGTGAATTAAAGCCATTAATGTTTAGGGTAATAACTGTGAAGTTTGATTTAATCTCTGTCATATTTGTGATGCTTTATGAAGTTTGGCATTTTCTTGGACTTTGCAGTTTTTTCAGCCTTCTCTGGGTTTGATTTATTGTGGTCTGCTTCTTGTAGGCTCTTGAGGTTGGTTGTTTGACTCTTCTGTGTGGAGAATTTCCTGAAGTTCTCTCTGTAGGTTTGACTTTGTGTTCATATAGCTGTTGAGCTGACTTTTATCATGGAAAGTTTTCTTTTGCCATCTATTATGAGGGATACTTTTGCTGGGTACAGTAATTTGGGTTGGAAGGCATAGGTTCTTAGAGTTTGCAGTATTCCATTCTAGGCCCTTCTAGCTTTCAGGGTTTCTATTGAGAAGTCTGAGGTAATTATGATGGGGTTACCTTTATATGTAATGTGTTGTTTCTCTTCTGCTGCTTTTAGGACTTTTTCTTTATTTCTGTTGTTTAGAGTTTTAATAATAATATGTCTTGGGAATTTCTCCTTTGATCCAATATGTTTGGAGTTCTGTTAGCTCCTTGTAATTTCATGGGACTCTCTTTTGAGAAGGTGGGAAAGTTTTCTTCAACAATTTTGTTGAATAAGTTCTCCATGCCTTTACTCAGAATTTCTTCCCCTTCTGGTATACGCATGATCCAAATGTTGGGATGTCTATGGTTATCCTGCAGATCCTTCATGTTCTGTTCACAAAAACTTTTGAACTTGTTCAAGTTTTCAGACTCGCAAACTGTTTCTTCTGTCTTGTCTTCCAGTTCTGAGGTTCTGTCCTCCACATGACTGACTCTGTTCTTGAGGGCTTCTAGAGAGTTTTGGACTTGTTCAATTTGCTTTGTATTTTCTAATGTCTTTTTCTATATAGTATCCATCTCTCTGTCAAGTTCCCTTTTCAGGTCATTTTCTAATTTTCTTAATGCTTCTTGAAATTCATTCTTGTATTTGTTTATGTCCTCATTGAGCTTAGCCAGCTTATTATTGAGGTCCTTTTTTTTTTTTTTTTCCTTTTTGCTCTCCTTCAGATCACTTAACACTCTCTGGAAGACTCCCTGTTTTTTTCCTATTAGGTCCAACCTAGCAAGGGCAGCATTCATACAATTGTTGGTCTTTTGTTGATTTTCTGAAAGTTCTGCCAATTGCTTGGCCAAGGTCACATATTTTGTGTCTTCATTTTGGGGTTCTGATCCTGTTGTCTGTTCTTTGTTTTGGTTAGAGACTTCCATTGTTGGACTAGGCAACCTTTTTGGGGTTCCTTCCATTTGATGTTTTGTGTTGTTCCTTTCATACTGTGGTCTGCTCATCACAGTGTGGGAATCTTATTTAATTCAGGAGGAAGCTATAGTTTATCCTTGAAGTGTGTTGATTATTCCCTTTTATATTTGACTAAATTAGGTTTTTGATGGTAAGGGGGCCTGTCTGCTCAGGTAGGAGGAGTCTCCAGGGTCATGGTGGGACCAGAGACTCGGTGGTGTGTCAGGGAGAGGAGCCTGGAGACAGCACAGTCTTGGAGGCAGGTGGCTGGGTGGGGGTAGGAGGGCGGGAATAGGATGGTGCTGTCCCATAGGAGGTTGGCAAGTCAGGGGGGATATGATGGGGCAGGGAGATTGAACAGCACAGGCTGGTGTGGTCTCAGTGATGCATACCCCATGATGTGGGCCAATAGTGTGGATCCAGTGAAGTGGACCCCATGGTGTGAGGTGGTGGGGAGGATGGGACAGTAGTCCCTGTGGCGAGGAAAGCCCTCAGAGAGAGAAAGGAATGAAAGCCAGTTGGTGTGGAGAAAGGTGGGAAGTGCCTAGCTTGGATCTGTAGAGCTTGCAGGTAGTGCAGGAATGAACCTTGTCCATGGTGCGGTGGCTGGGATGGCTGCTTGAGGGGTTTTGGGAACTTGTGAGCTACCCGAGAGTGTGGGAGTCAGTGGATTCCCTACTGTACCCTCTGTGCCCTCCCACTAGAGGTCTGCTAGGACCTGCTGACCCTGAAAACCACAGATCTTGCCTATTTTTGCTCGGGGGTGTGGGGGTGGGGAATGTGGTTAGGCAAGTTGCCATCTTGACTGGAAGTCTTTCCCTGCAAATTTTATAATTTCATTATTCCTTGCTACTGAGTAGAATTTCATCATGTATGTAACACATCTTCATTATCCATTCATTAGTTGGGAAGCATCTGGTCTGATCCATTTCCTAGCTATTGTGAATAGAGCATGTACGTCTATAGTTTTGAGTCTTTAGGGAATATGCTTAGGGATGGTATAGTGGGATCAAATATTAGATCTACTTTTAGATATTTGAGGAATCTCCATACTGATTTCTAAAGTACATGTATAAGTTTACATTCCTATCATAGTGAATAAAAATTCCTGTTTTCCCATACCCTCACTAGCATTTGTTGTCATTTGATTTTTTTTTTTGATGATAGTTATTCTGACCATAATAGGATGGAATCTCAAAGTAGTTTTTATTATTATTTTTTTAAGGAAAGCCCAACAGTCTAGCCTTTTATTTATGCGAAAGAGCAAAAGTGACAATGAGAGAGAGAGAGAGAAAGAGAGACAGAATTGGTGCACTAGGGCTTCTAGCCACTGTAATCAAACTCCAGATGTGCCACCTTGTGCAATTTTGCGTATCTGGCTTATGTGGAATCTGAACAGTTGAACATGGGTCTTTAGGCCTCACAGGCAAGTGTCTTAATTACTATGCCATCTCTCCAGCCCTCAAAGTCATTTTCTTTTTTTATTTTTCTTATTTTGGGGAAATAATTATTCACATCACTTTGTTGAATACATTTTCTTTCTACAAAAACTGAATATAAAAGTCTGCATATCGTTTTCAATTACAGTGACAGCACTTAAATAAATTATAAAGTCACAAAACTTTTACATTTGCATAAAATAATTTATCAAATGCTAACTTCTAGATTATCTGGCAAATTAAAGATGCAGGTTTCTTAAAGGTAGTCTTAATTTGCATTTCCCTGATGGGTAAAGATTTTGAACATCTTTTTAGATATTTATTGACCATTTGTATTTCTTCCTTTGAGAACTGTCTATTCAGTTCCCTGCCTTATTTTTTGAATAGGTTGATTAATTTTTTATTGCTTAGTTTTTAGAGTTCTTTGTATATTCTAGATATTAAACCACTGTTTGATGTATAGATGGCAAAGATTATCTCCCATTCTTTAGGTTGTCTATTGATTCTGTTGATGATTTGTTTAGCTGTACAGTAGTGCTTTAGTTCATAAGATCCCAGTTGAGTGTTATTCTAATTCCTTAGGCTACTGTGATCTTATTCAGAAAGTCTTACCTTACACCTATATCTTGGAGTGTTTCCCCTGTTTTTCTATCTTTCTTTTAGTCATTTTAGGGCATGGGGTCTTATATTGAGGTCCTTGATCCATTTGGAGTTGATTTGTGCAGGGTGAGAGAAAAGGGTCTAGATTCATTGTTCCACATGTGGTTTTTATTACTGTGGTTTTTAGTATATCTTGAATTCAGGCATGGTAATATACTAGTAGAATTCTTTTTGCTAAGGGCATTTTTGGCTATCTGAGACCTTTTGTGCTTGCATATGAATTTTGAGACTATTTTTTCTATCTTGGTGAAGGATGGTGCTGGAATTTTGATTGGAATTGTATTGAATCTATATATTGCTTTTGGTAAGATGGCCATTTTTATGATATTAATTCTTCCAATCCATGAGCCTGGGAGGTCTTTCTTTCTTCTCATGTTTTCTACAATTTCTTTTTCCAGTGTGTGTTACTGTTTTCATTGTAGAGGTCTTTCACTTCTTTGGTTAGGGATTTTCTAAGATTTTTAATTTTTTGTGGCTCTTTTAAATGGGACTACTTCCCTGACTTCTTTCTCCATATGTTTGTCATCGGTGTATATGAAAGCTAGTTATTTTTGTGTGTCAATTTTATATTCTTCCACTTCTACTTTGCTTGAAGAGTTTGTACCTCTAATCATTTTTTTGGTGTGGTCTTCAGGGTCACTTAAGCCTAGAATTATATCAAATAAAGGTAGATTGCCTTCGTCCTTTCCAATTTGTATCCCATTTGTTTCTTTTTGTCTTTATTGCTCCAACTAAGACTTTTAAGTACTACCTTCGATGACAGTGTGGGGAATATAGACACTCTGTTTTGAAGATTTCATGGAGTTTGGTGTTCTCTTGATCTCCATTTGCTTTAACAGATATTCTAATTTTGATTAGCATGTTTTTTCTTCCTGTAGCTTCTTGAGTATATCTGTTCTTTTCTTTAGTGGGAAGTATTCTATCCAGTATTCTCTTTAGGGCTGACTTAGTGCTCATATATTCATTAGCTGGCTTTTATCATTGAAAGTTCTTATTTCTCTTTCTATTATGAGTGATAATTTTGTTAGGTATAGTAATTTAGGTTGGCAGCCATTGTCTTTCCATATTTGAAACACTTACTCCAAGCCCTTCTGGTGTTTGGAGTTTCTGTTGAAAAATTGGATTTTATTCTGATAAGCTTACTTTTAGTGATGAGCTGTTTCTTTTTCTTTTTTTTTTCTTCAGCTTTTAGTACTGTTTTTTGCTTTCTATGTTTAGTATTTTAACTATAATGTAACCTGGGGAATTTCTTCTCTAGTCCTGTCTGTTTGGTGTTCTGTGTATCTCTTATTCGTGGTTGGGCCTCTCTTTTTATAAAGTTTGAAAAGTTTATATTATGATTTTCTTGAAGATATTTTCTATGCCATTGACCTGATTCACATATTTGTCTTTTTAGGGTGTCCCACATTTTTATCATGTTCTAGCCATACATGTTTTTGAAGTTGTCATTGAGTTTTGCTTCCTGGTCAAGTTCATCTGCTTTGTCGTCACATCCTGATATTTTGTCCCCAACAAGGTCTATTCTGTTGGTCTGGCATTCTTGAGAGCCTTGTAATTGAGTTATTTCATTTTGATTTCTGTTTGGTTTTTCTTCAACATCACGTCTTTATTCAGCTTATTATTTATCCTGTCTTTTATTTCATTCTTGGTTTGGTTTTCTCACTGCATTTAGTTGATTTTCTTTGCTCTCTTGGTATTCATTTAGGCATTTGACCATATCCTCTTTGAATTCTTTGAATCCATTCTGCTCTCTATTGCTTTCTTTCTGCTGATTCTCTTCCATTTCACTCAGCCATTTGTTCATGTCATGAAGTTTGTTGATGTCTGTTTATTATAAACATGTTTTGAAATTTTTTGGAGGGGGCTGGAAAGATGGCTCAGTAGCTAAAGGCATTGGCTTGCAAAGCCTGATGGTCCTGGTTTGATTACCCAGTACCTACATAAAGGCAGATGCACAAAGTGACACATGTGTCTGGAGTTCATTTGCTGTGGCAGGAGGCTTTGGAGTACTCATTCTCTCTCTCACTCTTTTTCTATTTCTCTCTTTGTGTCAAATAAATGAATAAACATTTTTAAAAAGGGCTGGAGAGATGTCTAAGCAATTAAGGCAATTGCGTATGAAGCCTAAGGACCCAGAATCCAGATGCACAAGGTGATGCTTTCACACAAGGTGATGCATGTGCACAAGGTGGCGCCAATGTTTAGAGTTCAATTGCAGTGGCTAGAGGCCCTGGTGCACCAATTCTCTCTCTCTCTCTGTCTCATAAAAAATATAAAATAAATATTTTTAAAAAGACATTCTTTAGTATTTGATCTAAGTAGTTCTTATTGAAATCTTCACCTATGGGACTAGGCTTTCTTGGTGGGGATATTTTGCCTTAGTTTTTTGCACTATTTGTTTTTTGTTAGTTTTCCCATCTGGAGATAATCCAGATGTCTTATTGAGAATGTAGCAACAGTGGTCCTATTGGGGCCTGTGTTAAATAGACTAGTCTGCTGTTCTCCAGATGAGTGCTCACAGTCTGTCTACATACAGATTTGGGTAGGGCATAGGTGTGAGCCTTTAGCATAGTGTACTGCTTGCAAAGGACCTAAGGGTCTAGACTGTGTGCTCAGGGCCGCAGAGGGCAAGTTGTCTCTGCAAGTCTGGGCTGAGCGCAAGGGAAGACTGCCTAGTCTTCCATGCTCCAGGTGAGTGTGCATGGTCAATCTATGCAGGGGTTTGGACAGAGTGTCCAGTTACCAGTCTTAGAAAATAAATGGAAAATGTTTTTACCATATTGAGAAAAAAATAAAGCGGAGGTTAATGCTATCTGTGTCCCTCTTTTTTTTTTTTTTTTTTTTTTTGAGGCAGGTTTTTGCCCTACCCAGGCTGACCTGGAATTCAGTCAGTAGTCTCAGGGTGGCCTCAAACTCATGGCAACCCTCCTACCTCTACCTCCCCAATGCTGGGAATAAAGATGTGTGACACCACGCCCGGCTGTTTCCCTCATTTTTTAGTGGAAGGATGTTGAGAAGACTGAGACTTTGATGGTTTTAATGTTCAGACTTGGGCTGAAGTCCAAGCCAGCTCTGAATGCAGAAAAAGTGAAATGAAATGCCAGAAAAGAAAATGGAAAGTAGAGGATTTTGAAACAACTAAATGTGTCTGAATTTCCAGGATTCTCAAGGAGTTAGTATAGGGACTAGGCTAGGGCAGTGTCCCTAAAACAGTTTTTAAAGACTCAGTTGAATATCCATATGCCTGCTACCCTCTGTCAAGTAAAGTTAGAACATATCACCCCAAACTCAATTTCAAGCAGTAGATGAAGTCTAGACTTGCTATCCCATTACAGTTTCAGGTTGGCCAGACTAATCTAATTTTTTTTAAGTGACATTAATGGTAGGCAAGCAATAGATGTGATTTATCTCAACCTTAATAAAGCATGACACTGAATAGCAAATTCAGAAAATGTCCTTTATCGACATAGCAAGTTATTATTTTGCTGTATGGTTAATTTTATACTTACAGAATAAGTTAAAGGGCAACTGGTTCTGTGAATATAAAATTAACATAAACTGTACTTCTGTACTATGTGCCTCTAAACTGTGTGTAAGTACACACACAAACACATTCAGCCCACTGACTTCCCTCAAGAACATTTGCGGTACACATAGAGCAAGCACATCGTTCCCCACATTGGCCTAACAGGCAACTTATCACATAGAGGAAACCAGAGAACTCACAGGGAAGGCCCAAGGGACTAGAGAGCATACAGGGAGAAGCTGGTTATTTGTATAAAGCTCTTCATGCTAGGTCCTTTGACCCCTTTAAGGATGTGATGACCATATTAGAAGGTGTAATGCTAGGTGAAAGGTCATTTTTTTTGCTGTTGTGTTCTCAAATTGCTGTCTGATTCCATGTGAAATAGACTTCTGTTTGCCTGGTCTCTAGGATCAAAGGAAATTATTCCTTATAAAGAGAAAATCATAAGGAAGCTCTTTCTTGTGCTTAATCTTGCTTCTCTTGCTGTACCAGACGATGTTCCTTTACAGCCTAATCCAGAAGGACAGCAGCTACTCTATGCTAACTTCTTGTTTCATTACTAAACCTTGTAGCTTTTGTTTTCTTTATATTTCATTTCTTTTTTTCCTATCTCTCTTTTCCCCTCTCTTCTTTATTCCTCCTTTTATTCCTTCTTCTCTCCTTCCCTCCCTTCTTCTTTCATATAGATGACCCCAACAGGTTTAGGTTCTTCTTTGTTTTTTGATGTGTGTGAGTGCAGGCGTACGTGCTGTGGTGCACATGTGAGGTGAGAGGACACCCTAAGGTGTCAGTCTTCACATTCCACCTTGTTTGAGGCAGGCTCTCTGTTGTTTGGCAGGGTGGCTGGCTCACAAGCTTGTGGAGATTCTTTCTCTGTCTCCATCATACTAGACACACACACACACACACACATACACAGAGAGAGAGAGTCTACCTTGTCTGGCTTTTACATAGGTTCTGGAAATCCTAACTCAGGTCCTCATGCTTGACCCACTGAGCCATATTCCCAGCCTAAAGTTCTTTTTCATAGCCCTCATTTTCTTATTCAGTAGTCATCACAGTTGCTTACTGCTGGATTATTTTCTAACTAGAAGTTTAAAAAATCCAAAACAAGACACAGCAGGCTTGAAAGGTGTCTCCATAGCCACCTGAAGGAACTATTACACTGAGTTATTGACTCTGTGCCTGTCATTGTGCTGGGTACTTTGCAAGTATTTAGGCTGTATGGCACAGGACATTATTATGAGCACTTTGCAGAAGAGGAAACTAAGTAAAGAGGAATTCTGTAGTTTGCCACCTTGAAGACACAGCTGAAGCTCTACCTACACAGGTTGTCTACAACCAAGGAGCCTACAGGCTGACCGTATCCCTGGTGCTGTGATCTCATTCACCTGCCAGGATGCTTTCCATGTGGAGATCAGTATAGTGCCCCAACATTTTACTACTTTATTAGCACATGGTAAGTTATTCTTAATACTGGTCTGCATATGTTCATAAAAATTCACTTTAACAACCCCCTTTTCCAAGTTCTCTGTGAGTCTTATTGAGTTCATATTCAGCCCTTCAGGAAGCTGGTAACCTGTCCCAGCTGATCCTTTGAAGATGTAATGGGTTTTCTTACCTGGGGAGCCCCTGGGATTTTGGGTGCTAGTGTCCTCTGCAATGACACCCCTTCTCCCCACTTCTCTTAGCCCTTCCCAGGTTTTTTTCATATATTTTATTTATTTGAGAGAGAGAAAGATGCACAGAGAGAAAGAGAAAGAGAGAGAGAATGGACATGCCAGGTCCTCCAGCTACTGCAAACGAATTCCAGATGCATGCGCCCCCTTGTGCATCTGGCTTACGGGACCTTTGGCTTTGCAGGCAAATGCCTTAACTGCTAAGCTGTCTCTCCAGCCCCCACCTTCCCAGGTTTTTATGCCAGACTGAATGGAAGAACATATAGAGTGAGCAACTGTTGGCTGTTTAGGGGCAGTGAATTTTTAGGTAGTTATCTATTTTCTTTCAAATTTGAAGGATTACCCAGAATTTCATCATAACTTCAGTATTATAGAAATATAATCTGAATTTTCTTTCAAGTCTAGGGTTGTTATGTACTCCTGTGTATTGCTGAGAATCTGGGCACTGTAGAGATAACTGCTTGTGGAAGCCATATGGACCTTTGGAATACAAGCAGTGCCTAATAAGAAAGATTTATTCATATGGCATTGATTTGTGTCATAGCCAGCTTACTCTACAGTTCCTGATGTGGAGATGAGACACTGTTACTGTTTATTGAATGAGCAAAGGAATGGTTAGAGTGCTAGCAGTAGTGATGGAAGTGATTTTATGTTTGGTCAAAGACATCTAGTGTAATTTCCCTAGCATATGGACATGGATACCATTTTAACCAGTGTAAGATAAGAATCACCATTATAATTATTCTCAAAATTGGAATGATGGCTGGAGAGATGTCTTAATGGCTAAGGTGCTTGCTTGTGAAGCCCAAGGACCCACATTCCACTCTTCAGATTCCACATGATACAGATGCACAAGGTGACGCAAGTGCAAGGTTGCACATGTATATAAAGTGGTGCACATGTCTGGAGTTTGATTATAGTGGCTAGAGGCCCTGGTGCACCATTTCTCTTTCTCTCCCTTTCCTTCTCACTTTTTCTCATTAAATAAAAGGGCCGGTCTGTTGGGCTTGCCTCAAAAAAATTGATATGAAAGTCAAAAATATCCTCTCATAAAAGTACTGGACACATTCTTGAGAAATAACCTAAAAAACAATATTCTCAAGCACTTAAAAAGAGGATTCTAAAAGCTTTCTGTCCTTAGCTTTTCTTCTTTCTTTTTCTGGCATCTTGCTTATTCTGTGGCAACATGTTAGCTGCCTCTCCAAAGGTATCAAAATCATTTAATGATGGCCTCCTGAAAGACCCTTGAGAGGTAACCATCATCAAGCTTGGTGTGCACTGTGCTCATGAATCCAGAGGTATTTAGAAACACAACTGGATGTTTCCTAATTTAGAGGTGGAGTCAGAACAGAGCAAATATGCTTCTCCATCCAGTAGTCAAACTCCCTTTAAAGCATGAGCACAGAGAAGTATTTTTGTTGCTACTTAGCTAGGTTAAACTATGGGAGTGCTGTTGAGAGGGTCAGCAAATGGGTGGAATCTGGAGTAGTGGCCTGAGCCAGAAACTGTTCCTCACTTATAGAGCAAGGGAACTAAATGCCTGCAGTTTGAATTTTGATGGAAAGAATTAAACAGGGAAAGCACTCACCCTTTTGCACTTTTTCTCCTTCAATTTTATGCTCTAGTCTTTTGTAAAACTACTCTCCAGTCTTGAAATACAACTGCTTTCCATTTGGTTGGCCTTTTTTTTTTTGTCTTCCTTCTTCTCTTTTCCATTTGGCAACAGAATTTTCCTGTGTTTTTAATGGCACCAAAATTAACATGGCTGGTTTTATTTAACAGGAACAACTTTAAGTTTTATATTACACGCCCAGCCAAAGAATCTTTGATTCTGCCCTGGCGGTTCCCAAGATGTTAGCAAGGTTTTGAAAACAGGGCTCTCAGAACTGCTGTTGCAAAGACTGCTTGGGCAGCCAGGCAGACTGAGGGAGAAGGAGTTAGGAGAGAGGAATTGGGCTCCTCAGGTTACTATTTTTAAAGTTTGCTTTCCTACTGAATAGCTCAGTTTACAAATCCTACTGGATATGGGCTCTGACCTTCCCCAGTTGTCTTTCCTGTTGATTCCATGATGGAGGCATAGTGGGAAGCCAGCCATTTGTCCCAAACACTGGAAGAGAGACTCACATAGTCAAAGGCATCTTGAAGGGAGCCAGACAAGCCCAGAATTTCCTAGGAGGTGGGATCTCAAATCCCAATTAGAGACACTCCAGGAAATACACATCTTTATTTGTTAAACAAATAGCCTTCTGTGAGCTTTGGCCAAGACACTCACTTATTTTAAATAAGTGAAGTAAACACTAGTTCAGAGGAGGTCCTCCTGCAACCTTGAAGCCCAGTTTGAAGTTGAAGCGTGCAGCCTTCCTTTGTCCTTGGCTCCAGTTCTAGAAAATGTTGTTTCCCATTAGTAATTGGAGAGTTAATGGGGTTCTTTGTGATGCTACCACAGAAGAGAGACTGTGTTTCATTGGATAGGAGGACTGCAATTAAAAGTGGCACCCATTGGCATGGCTAGAGTTAAAAATTGCTTCAGCTTTTCCAATATAAACTCATATTTCAGGGTTTATAACTAACTATAAAATTTTGCTTCTAGCTACAGAGCTGGAATACTTGGTGTCAGCCTAGGAGTGACCTTTCCTTTTGAAAAAGTCTTTTCAAAAAGAATAATTAAAAATTCATTTTAACTGTTTATAACTTGTTAAGTTCCAGGATGCAAGGAAATAAAAGTAGTTGTTTGGTTTTTTTTTTTTTAGCAAAATTCTGTGACTCCTTCATTTCTGTTTACTATGGATGAGGTTATTAGATGTTGTTTAGGTCCTCAAAGGAAAGCCCAGCAAAATGTCTGTGAAAGCAGTTTTATAAGGACATCATTGCAGCTTTCCACAGGGCAGCATGCAGGACACTGAGCCAACTCCCTTCTTGTCATGCTGAGACACGGGCCTCCCATTGATCTGCTAGCAAGGCTGTTTTGGAGTGGGTCTCAAGTTCATTGTCACAAAACCAACTAGTGCCCAGCAGCCTGTTGACAGGTGAAAGTGTAGCCAGTACAAGTCATGAGACCATGGCTACACCCTTGCCCACATGGCTTTAACCTCTGAACCCATACATTGGGGCATAAGGAATAGTCCAGGTACAGAAAACTATGGAAGAGACTCCCTCAGGGACCAGGGAGCCTTCTCCCAGCTCTTGTTCTTTGGCCCTTCTCCTGATAGGTAGGACAGGGAATGAGAGCAGTTTCTTTTCTAGGATTCAGTTGTATTTGTTATAGCAATGAACCTTGGGTGGGGCTATTTCTTACAGTTTTACAGGTGATTTTGAAGTTATCCAAATAAAATCTTTTTTAAGGCTCCATGCTAGGTAGATGCAGTTCTAGTCATTCTTTCTTAATCAGGAAGGGTTTGATTCACATCTTGTGACGTTAATGATGTGATGGTGGTGGTTGTATGGGGGAATGAGCAGAGGTGACAAGCATGGGGATAATTATGATGATGTTATTAGTGGAGGTGGTAATAGGCATGGTGATATTACCAATAGTGGAAGACAGGAGGAAGGGTGGTGATAAGTTGGATGGCCACAGTGTAGGCTATAGATCTCCTCCTCTGTGAGCCATTTTCAGATGCCAGTGTTCATCTTTGAGGACATCAGTGACTTGGGGTATCTGCTATTGTCCCTATAAACAAATGTGCTCAGCAGAGCTTACAGATCTTTCCTGCCAGTGATTGGTGAATTTGACTCACATACAAGATGGGTACTTACCTATTTTCAGAGGCAGGTCTCCATTTTAGAGCCAAAACACAAGTTTCCTTTTTCCTATGGCATCCTGTTTAGGAGCAGGGTACCTGGTGCCTGAAGGTCCAAAATCCCCTTAGTAGAGTGCAGTGGATAGACCTAGTGTTTCTACCACAATGAGAGTGGATCCTGGAGCCATGCCCTACATTTGACCTGTGTGATAGCAAATATTTTTTAACAACTTTGTTAAATAACTACTGAATGTCTTGGTTTTATAGACTGGGAAAGCGAGCCTTGATTGTAAAAATGGGATTGGAAAACCTTGATCTGTGAAACTTCAAATCTTTCCTATTTTCTCCACCTGATAGCTAATTCAGCACTACCCCCATATATTGGATGTTTCTTTTCTTTTCTTTCTTTTAGGTAGGGTCTCACTCTAGCCCAGATTGTCATGGAACTCTCTCTCCATAGTTCCAGGCTAGCCTCAAACCCATAGCACTCCAACTACCTCTGCCTCCCAAGTGCTGAGATTAAAGGCATACACCACCACTCCCAAATTGTTGGATGTTTCTTGTCTTATGTGTGAGGATATGGGAAAATAATTCATATGAGAGTATTCCATATTTGGTTTTTTTTTTCTAACTTACTGTGAGGGCCAGAAAATGTCTTTTCTCCTTACATATTTCCTTCCACTGGTAGTGTACTCAGATGACCCTTCTAAAATTTATATGGGAACTGTTTGGAGGCTCTTCCCGCATGTTCTCAAGGCTGGGACTGTACAGTGATCTTTTCCTGACCTGGCTGGTCTTTGGCCAAATAGGATATTGAGCAAGCCAGAAACCAGGCCCCAACAGAAAAAAGCAAATAGAGATAAATATTTATCCTCATCCCAGTGGGATTCCTAGGTTTTTAGGATCAAAGGCCTACTTTATATGTGTGTCTGTTCATAAGCCTTGGATAAGCATATAGAAGCAAGCAGCCTAGAGTATGGCAAAGACTCTGTGGTACCCAGGCTCTTTAACCCTCTCACACATTTCCTAGTGGTGTCAAAAAAAAAAGCTTCCAATTCAATAAGATAAAAAATTATAAGTGGTATTTTTAACTTAAAAAATATATTTGTATCTATTTAGTTGAGAAACAGTGTGGGCATGTCAGGGCCTCTTGCCATTGCAAATGAACTCCAGATGGATGTACCACTTTGTGTATGTGGTTTTAATGGGTACTGGAGAATTGAACCCAGGCCATCTGGCTTTGCAAGCAAAGTACCTTTAAAACCAAGCAATCCCTCCAGCTTCCCTTTTTGACTTTTTTTTTGACAATTTTCATAAATGAATATAACAGATTTTGATCATAATCCCCACCTAATACTTCTTTTATCCTACACCCCAGTCATCCTGAACCCTCTCTTCTTTCCAACTAGTTTCTCTTATACTTTGATGTCTTTTTCCCCCTACTCCACCATCCATGACAGGCTATTATGAGCTCAATATTGTGCAGGTTGTATGCAGGTAAAAACAGCCACTGTGAGGTCTTGAAGACAATGTCCCCTTCATATTTGGATGACAAGGTTCTAAAGCACTCCTCCCCATCCTATGGCTCTTTCTCTCTTCCAGCTGCTCATTTGCAGTGTTCCCTGAGCCTTGGAGAGTGTGATAGAGTTGTATTATTTTGCGCTAAGCACTCAACAGTCAGTAAGTTGCATTTAAGGATCCATTGCCTAATTTAAGATCCCAATGAGTTCTTGCTTAGGTTATCATCTAACAGTTTCATAGTTCTAGTTCCTTATACTTATGTCTCTGATCCCTTTTGAATTGGTTTTTGTGCTTGATGTGAGGTAAGGGTCTTCTGCATGTGGATATCCACTTGTTTCAGATTTTTATTCCTTAATTCCACAAATATGTATGTTGTCAGAGTATCTCAACAACTGAGGAGTAGAAAAAAAGTCAAGAAATGTGGGAAGTAAAGAAAATAAAATGTATGGAAACATTAGATTCCTGAAGAGAGATTATAAAGTTTAATATGAAAAAACTGTATTAAAATATTTTAATATAGTTGCTTGTTATAAAAGCAAACGGGGGGTGCTGAAGAGATTGCTCAGTGGTAAAAGCACTTGCCTTCAATACCTAACAAACTGGGTTCGATTCCCCACTACCCACATAAAATCAGATGCACAAGGTGGCACATGTATCTGGACTTTGTTTGCAGTGGATAGAAGCCCTGGCATGCTCATTCTCTTTCTCTCTGTGTCTCTCTGTCTCTCTCTACTTGCAAATGAATATTTTTGAAAAGGCTAACAGGGACTAGGGAGGTGACTAAGTTGGTAAAATGCTTGCCCTATATGCATGAGGACCTCAGTTCAGTCCACAGCAACACAAAAATGCTAGGCATGGTGGCATGTACCTCATCCCAGCACTAGGTGATATAGGCAGAATGATCCCTGAGGCTTGCTGAAGAGCTAACTAGCCTAGCCCAAGCGGTAAGCTACAAATTCAATGAGAGACTATGCCTCAAAAATAAGGTAGTGATAGAGGAAGACATCTAATACTGACCTCTGACCTTCACTTGCACACACCTGTACACACATACCTGCACACCCATATGTACACCCCCTATAAACACATGTAAAACAAAACAAAAAAATTAAAAAAAATTGAAATTAAAAAAGGTTTTAAGCCTGGTGTGGTGGCGCATTGCCTTTAATCCCAGCACTCGGGAGGCAGATGTAGGAGGATCGCTGTGAGTTCAAGGCTACCCTGAGACACCATAGTGAATTCCAGGTCAGCCTGGGCTAAAGTGAGACCCTACCTCGAAAAACCAAAAACAAAACAAAACAAGCACTCAACAGTCAGTAAGTTGTATTTAAGGATCCATTGCCTAATTTAAGATCCCAATGAGTTCTTGCTTAGGTTATCATCTAACAGTTTCATAGTTCTAGTTCCTTATACTTATGTCTCTGATCCCAAAACAAAAACGTTTTAGCTGGGCATGGTGATGTGCATTTTTAATCCCAGCATTTAGGAAGCTGATTTAGGAGGATCACTGTGAATCTGAGATCAGCCTACGTTCCAGGTCAGTCTGGGTTAGAGTGAGACCCTACTTCAAAATACTACAAAAAAGGGTTTTTTTTTTAGAAAATTGATCATATTCTTTATATATAATTATAGAGTTATATATTTCCTATATAACTAAAGTATAGGAATCACTCCTTTTTTATATTGAAAGCTAAGTAGGGCTAGTTATTTCCTCTTAAATTACTGTCAAATATTTGAATATGATTGGTGGATAGATTTTCAACACAAGCAATGGCAACGGTGTCCTTATTTTGAGATCCAAAATGCAAAGCCATTGTCTAATCATAGTTGTTGAGATATTCTGACACCTAGCAGGTATGGACTGACTCTGGAGAGAATTTGCACCTCCATACACCTCCATTTCCTTTGCTATTTATTCTCTGGATAGAAAGCTCTCTCTTGGCTTCAGGAGCAATTGGTGATATGGCTCCCATGTGGCCTCATGACTACAGGTGGCACCAGGAGTGCTATAGAGAAAACCACAAGGGCACGTTGCACGTTGCACTCTGTGCCTCTTAGCTTTTAATGTGGGAGGTGGGCTGCTTCTCCCATCTGGCTATGTGGACACGTTCTCCATGGGTCAGAGGGACAGGGTAGGGATCATTTAAAAAGTTGTGTTAAGGTCTGTTGATAACATGGGTGAATATACTAGACCTCATAAGTACAAAATATTTTTTGCACACACACACACACACATACACTAAAAGGAGTTACATATGACTCATTGGGTAGAAAATCTGCAAGTTTTATACCACTAATAAATAATGAACTTGTAAAAAGCACATTACAAAAAAGCAATCATAGTGGAAAAAGAACTAGCGACATGAATGCAGTTCACAGGAAAAGATCCAAGTGTCTGTCAACACTAAGAAAAGCTGTTCAACTTTGTTCATCATAGAGAAAGTTGACTGCACTGGGCCATCAGCTTTTACCTAGCACTGGCAGAGATTCAAGAGTTGCATGGCATGCTGTGCTGGTGGGACTGCAGGGAAAGAGGTCTCCACATTACAGGTGTTTCATATGAGTGGAGGGGAAATAACAGTAGCCAGTGAAATAAGATAGGCCGTTGACTCCAAGTCCCAGAAATTTGTTTTAAAGAAATTTTCATTTCACATTTTCAGAAATATAAAAATTAAGCTGGGGAGATTGCTCAGTGGGTAAGGTGCTAAGTTCAGATCCCAGTACCCACATAAAAGCTGGCCTGACGGCACACAGTGTAATCTCAATACTGGTGAGTTGGAGACAGGCAAATCCCTGCTGCTTACTGGCCATCTTCTCAAGCTGTATTGGTGAGAACCAGATTCAGTGAAGACCCTGTCTCGAAAAATAAGATGGAAAGCCATTGAGGAAGATACTTGACATCAAACTCTGGCCTCCACAAGCAGGCTTACATATATGAACATGCATACATGCATGCATACTACATACATATGCAAATATAAAACACAGAAATATACATGTAGACAGTAGGCTAGAAACAACATGAGTATCTATCCATTTGGTTTGACTTAAAGAACCTATAGCACATGATAGGGCCCTGTGTAGCTGTGGCAAGAATGCACTGTTCCTGAGATTATGAAATGATATTGAGGATATAATGTGAAGACAGCAAGATGAGAACATGTGTAGAGTGTCTCAGATACCATTTCCATTGCTATTTGGTAAGAACAATGGAAATATAATTTTTTTAAATGAAAAACTGGTGGGCTAGAGAGATGGCTTAGCAGTTAAGGCACCTGCCTACAAAATCTAAGAACTCAGGTTCAGTTCTCCAGTACCCATGTAAGCCAGATGCACAAGGTGGCATATGTATCTGGAATTCATTTGCAGTGGCTGGAGGCCCTGGCTTGCCCATCCTATATGTCTGCCTCCCTCCCTCTCTCTCTCTCTAGTAAATAAAATAAAATATTTGTTAAAAATGAAAACTGGCAAGTAGAAAGAAAGGAGTAGGGTCAAGGGGACAAGGGTAGTGGCTAGACTTCCCTTAACCCTTGTTCTGTGAATTTGACTTTGGAAACAACTAAATATTATGATTATAAAGCTGCTTATAGTTTAAGCAGGCCTATAAACTAAAGTCAAATGAGGCAAATGAATTTCACTGTTTCAGGTTGATGGCATAATTGCCAGACTAAAGATGCTGAGGGAGAAGAGGTAGATGTGAAAGACTTTGTCTCAAAATCTAAGATGGACTCTCTCTCTCTCTCTCAAAAACTAAAATGGACTCTCTCTCTTTTTGCCTATTTATTTCTCAAATAAATAAAATATCTTTTAAAAGGGTTAGTGAAATAGCTTAGTGGTTAAGGTACTTAACTGGCAAAGCCAAAAGGACTCGGTTTCAATTCCTCATTATCCACACATAGCCAGATGCACAAGGTGGTGCACGCGTCTGGAGATCATTTTTAGTGGCTAGAAGCCATTGGCATGTCTATTTTCTCTTGTCTCTCTCTCTCTCTCTTTCTCTCTCTCCCTATTTCTCTCTCTCTATCTCTCTCAAATACATAAATAAAATATTAAAACACACATATTGGTAAGAGAGTGAGGAGGATACCTGACATTAAACTCTGGCCTCCACTAGCAAGCTCAAGTGATGAAGTTGGCTTGGGTGGGAGCTGAAATTGTGTATCCAAGTAGGAAGTGATGAGTGAACTCATCATGAGTGAATCCTGCTACAACTGAGAAGCTGGGGAACAATATTCAGACCAATAACAATGAATGTCCCCAGAACCTAGTTCATAGTTTCTAATTACCATTTTGCTCACTGAAAGGAACTGTGACTCATAGCGTTATTGTTTCCAGATACGTGCCACAAAGTGTACTACTTGTGCCTGGAGTTTCTTGTCACACTAGAAAGCAAAAAAGCTATCAAAGATCACTAGATTTATAGTTCAGGGACTCAGGAGCCAACTTAAAGAGGACAATTTAAGTATCAGTGTGATAACGGAGGGGTTTGAAATAGCAAGTATATTTAAAGTCATGGTTCATAATACTAAAAATAAACTCATTCATTTTCCCATCTTCTAGGGACAGTGGGAATAACTCATTTTAATAACTAGTAAATAAAAAGAATCAAATATATATCTTATTCTATCTTTCCTATATATATATGCATCTCAGCATAATCAAACCATTGAGAAAGGGAGTTTCTCTCCATAGGATTTCAGCTAAAAAAGTGAAATTAATGATAGAACAAGAATCTTCTTGAAGCCCCTAGTTAACTAATGTATCTAAGCAATGATTCTTTTTCTTTTTCTTTTTTACCTCCTAATGGGAATACATAACACCTCTGCTGAAATGTATTTGTCTAATTAAAATCAGTGTGAACAAGCCTCTAAATCTGATTACCAACTTAACAGGAAATGGAGAGGGTAGAGAAACACTATAAATGATGCTCTAGGAATACAGAAGCTAGGAATATTTGATAGGTAAACAGATGTATCTGATTATCAGGGAAATACAGAGAAAAAGCTAAATGACATTCACAGGAGTACAGTGGACTCCACCAAATAAGCAGTCTGCTTTCTTCATTGCATAAATTGCAGCAACCAAGAGGGGTTACCTCAAAGATACTTAGACAAACACCAATCGATTGTGATATATGGGCCTATTGAATCTCAATTTGGACAAACCATTTATAAAACATTTATGAGGTAGATGATCCAGGAACTTTGATGTTAATAAGTTGATGTTATTAGGGAATTATTAAATTATTCAAGGCATAATAGTGGCATTATCATATGATTTTAAAACGCCCTTACCTTTTAGAGCTACATACTGAAATATTCATTTGAGGGAGACAAGTTGCTGAATTGAAGTCCTTTGAATGTCAAAATAGGAAATTTGTACTTGACCTGATAGTGGGGAGTCTGTCTGAATTCTTGAAAAAGGAAGAGGCACAGTAGAGGATGGGGAGTCTAGAAGCAGACCTACACATGGATGGTCTGTCTCTCCTTCCTTCCTTTCCTCCTATCTTCCTTCCTTCATTTCTTCTTTCCTTCCTTTTTCCTTCCCTCTCTCCCTCCTTTATCCTTTCCTCCTTTGTTTCTGCCTGTCTTCCTTCCTTCCCTTCCTCCTTTCTCTTTTCCTTCCTTCCTTTACTTCTTCTTTACCTCTTTCTTTTCTTCTTTTCTTCCCTTCCTCTATTCTTCCTCCCTTTTCTTCTTCTTCTGTCCTCTTACATCCCTCTCTCCTTCCTCCCACTCTCTTCTTCTCCACCTTTCCTTCCCTCCTTCCTTCCTGTCTTTCCCCTTCCTCCCTCTGTCATTCCTTCTCTCTTTCCTTCCCCCTTTCTTCTTTCCTTCCTTTATTCTTCCTTCCCTCTTTCCTCCTTTTTCTCTCCCTTCTTCATTTCCCTCTTCTTTCATTTCCTTCTTCCTTTCTCTTCCCTTCATTTTCCATCTTTCTTTCCTCCTCCCTTCTTTCCTTCCTTTCTTCTTTTCCTCCCTCTCTTCTTTGTTTTTTAAAAATATTTTATTTATTTATTTATTTATTTATTTATTTGAGGGGAAAGAGAGAGAAAAAAGAAGATGCAGATAGAAAGAATGGGCACACCAGGGCCTCTAGCCACTGCAAGGAAGGAACTCCAAATGTGTGTGCCTCCTTGTGCATCTGGCTTATGTGGGTACTGAGGAATTGAACCTGGGTCTTCAGGCTTCACAGGCAAGTGCCTTAACCACTGATCAATCTCTCTAGTCCCCTCTCTTTTTATTTATTTATTTATTTATTTTTGGTTTTTTGAGGTAGGGTCTCACTCTAGCCAAGGCTGATCTGGAATTCACTATGTAGCTTCAGGGTGGCCTTGAACTCAAGGCAATCCACCTACCTCTGCTCCTGAGTGCTGGGATTAAAGGTGTGCATCACCACGCCCAGCTTCCTCTCTTCTTTATTTAAACAATTTTTTGACAGTCTTGTGTTTTATTGCTGTGGTGACTGTCAACTCAGGCTCTGATGGCATGTTTGCAGAGAGTACAGCTACTCCTTCTGTTGCTGCTGATTGGTCTTCAGCTTCACCTGTGTTCCGTGGGCCACAACGCATACCTCATGTCTTCTTGGGCCACAGGTCAGGGGCTTATACTTCTTGCCCTTGTAGACTTTCCTGAGGTTTTCTTTCTGAGTCTGGCTAATGACTCTGAGAACTCAGGCAATAGATTTTTGGACAACTTGGTTCTTGGCGAGCTTGGATGCTATACTTACTGCCAATCAATTTAGCAACGCATAGCTGGGACAACTCCACTTTCAGGTCATCCAGCCATTTCAGCAGCTCCTCTTCTTGCCTTAATCTTAGCCATGGCTACAATTTTTTTTGACAGTGTTTCATGTATCTGCGTGTAGCCTGGAGCTCACTATAGCTGAAGATAAGCTTGAACTGCTGATCTTCCTGCCTCTACCTCTACAGTGCAGTGTCAGTTGATAGTCTTATCAGAAATGCCAAGTTAATTTGCTAAGGGAAAGGACCCGCTGTTCGGCAATTAGTTGTGGAACACCTGTCCTTTCCCTTTGTTGGTGTATTTTCTTATATGCAAATGAGCAGTTAGATTAGATTAGATTGACAAGAGCCCAGCTAGAGGACTGGTAGGTAGCACACAGCATACCTGAGAAGCTCTCTCTCCAACAGGGAGTCCCTTAACTCCATACTAAGTAAAGGTTGATGTGGTCAAGGTAGAACTTTGGCTCAACTCTTGTCTAACCTGTGGCCACCCTGCCTGTGCCTTTCTCCCCACTGCTGATATTGTCTTTGACTCAATAATTATTGCAACCAGAGCATGAAGGAGGGAAGGGAACTGATTGGAAAGGGTACATACATTTTCAACTATCAAATAATTATCAAATAATATAATCTGATTTTTCCTCTTTTCCAAAAAGTTTAAAGCTGGGTGTGGTGGCATAGACCTGTAGTCCTAACTCTTGATTTGGGGAGAAAGGTTAATTTCAAGGTCAATTCTCAGTTTTATTCCAGCCAGAGCCCCATGACAGATTGAGACAAAAAATAAACCTAAGGGGCAGGAGAGGTGGTTTAGCAGTTAAGGTGCTTGCCTGAAAAGCCAAAGGACCCAGGTTTGATTTCCCCATACCCACGTAAGGCCAGAATGCACAAGGTGGCACCTGTGTCTGGAGATTGTTTGCAGTGGCTAGAGGCCCTGGCACACCCATTCTCTTTCTTCTCTCTCTCTCTCTCTCTCTCTGTCTCTCTCTCTGCCTCTCTCTCTTTTTCAAATAAATAAAATATTAAAAAACAATTTAAAATAAAACTAAAAAATATAAATAAAAATAAAAGAAGTCTAACTTGCTGAAATTGGTTCCCTGTGTCACACTGTCTTAAGTTTGAGATTCAAGCCTTCTGTGAGAAACGCATTGCAATTGTGCTTATGTTGAAGTTTTACTCTCTTCTTGTCTAAAAAAGGCCAAAGATTTTAATAGAATTTATAGGCAAATGGTTGAGCACTTGCTTTTCTTCTGCTTCAGTTGAAGTAGTATCTATGAAAAACAAAGAGGAATGGGCTCAGACAGTTCTCTGTTTCTTTCTCTGCCAGATGATAGGTTCAAAGGCTCTTTTCATCTGGTGATTGGTGTTCCAGGTTGGTGTTCTGGATTCTTCCATCATTCTTTATATCTATCCATTTCTTCATTCCCACCCAAATCAGTCCTGGAACAGGAGATCTGGAGGTCAGATGTCAGAGCTCTAATGGTGCAGAAGGTGAGGCAGGTTGGAATGTTCTTCATCAGGAGTAATACCTTGAGGAGAGGAGATACCCATGGTTGGTAGTGTGTGTCAGTTGCACATGTGCACCTTTACCAAGGGAAACATCATTGCCGCATAGCTGAAGACATGCATAGAACTAAACATGTTAGTGTTGTGGGGTTTTGTATGTGTTTGAATTCTCAGTTATCTGGAGTGAATATCTAAGAGAGGAATTACTGAGTCATATAGTAAGTATATGGTTAACTTTACATGACTGTATATGATTGCCTGTTTTGCAAATCAGTTTTACACTATTGCATTTCCATCAGCAATGAACTATGTTCCTTTTACTCTGTGTTCTGGCCAGCATTTGGTATTTTGTCAATTTTTTAAATTTAGTCATTCTATTAGGTATGTAATGGAATGTCATTTTTAAAGTTATATTTGTTAGTCTGGTTATTTGGTTTTCTATGTAAATATCATTTTTCTATGTGAAAATAATTATGATGGAATATATTGCATATCATTAAATCTTGAGATACTTTGTAAGAGTCAGCAGCTGTATTATTGAGTCTTTACTTCAAGTCCTCTAATTTATGAATATGTCTGTCCTTTTTTGAATTGTTTGATTCTTTATTAGTGTTCATAGTTTAGAACATACATATTCTATCTGTGTTTCATTATAAATACTTGAGTATTTAATTTTTTAGAGTTACTCTAACTGATATTCTTTTAAACATTTGATTACTACTTTCCATAGTTGATATATAGAAATATGATTCATTTTTGTGAACTGCATCCTATGATCTTATTGCTCACTTTTTAGTTCTAGGAGTAAATTATAACCATTTTATTTCCTCCTACATTTTTATTGGATACAGTGATAGTTTGATACATGTGTGCAATGTGTAATGATTAAATAAGTGTAATTAGGCTGGAAAGATGGCTCAGCACTTATGGCACTTGACTGCAAAGCCCAAGAATCAGAGTTCAATTCCCTAGCACCTACATAAAGCCAGATGCACAAGGTGGTATACACATCTGGAGTTCTTTTGCAGTGGCTGGAGGCCTTGGTGCACCTACTCTATCTGCTCTTTCTTGCTCACTATCAAATAAATAAATGAATTAAATTAAATTTTTACAAAAGAACATGCATCACTTCGATTCTTTGTATTGTTCCACATCTAAAATTCTTTTTAAAAAATATTTATTTGTTTGCGAGAGGGTGGGGGGAATGGGAATGACAAAACTTCCTGCCATAGCAAATAAACTCCAGACATATGTGCCACTCTGTGCATCTGGCTTTATGTGGGTAATGAGGAATTGAACACTGGCTGGAAGACTTTACAAGCAAAGCCTTAACTGTTGAGCCATCTCTCCAGTACTTCAAATCTTCTTTTCTTACAGATTTTTAAAATACAATTAATTTTTGACTATAGTAAGCCTACAGTGCTACAGAATACTAGAACTTAATCAATCCTCTTTTCTGTATTTTTGTGCTAACTAACCAACCCTTTGTTATCCCCTCACTTTCCTCAAACTTTGATGCTCCTGGTGGCACTGTTCTACTCTCTACTTCTATGAGATCAGATTTTAGTTTCTGTGCATGAATGAAAGCATGCAAGAGTCATCCTCCTATGCCTTAACATAGTCCTTCAATCCCATCCATGTTGCCACATGTGATAGAATTTCATCCTTTTTAAGGTAGAATAAAGTTCCATTGTGCACACATACCATTTACTTTAGATAGTGACACATTTGTGAGCATGTAGATTGCTTCTATATCCTGGTTAGTGTGAATAGTCCTTTAATTTACTAATTTCATTTCCTTTGGATGTGTGCCCAGTAGTGGGATTGCTGGATTATATGGCAATTCTGTTTCTGGCATTTTGAGGAACTTACACATGGTATTCCATAGTGACTGTACTATAATGTCTATCCTGATATGAAATGTCTTTTCTTTCTTTTTCTTGCTTATTGCAACTCTTAGGGCTTCCAGAATGCTGTTGGACAGGAGTGCTGAAAGTGAGTGAACATCCTTGACTTCTGTCTGATTTTAAGAAGCTTTCAGTCTTTTTTACCTTTAAGTATAGTGTTGGTTATAGATTTTGTAAAGACAAAGATATGGACTCCACATTCATAGCTTAAGGGTTCAGGAACCTAAAATCATTTCTGGGGAGATCTTGCATATCTGCCTCTCTGCACTACTTTCTGCTTTTCTGTGCCCTCTAATATTGAGGCATGAACTCTGAGCCTTTGTTAATATCATACACTGCCCACCCTATTCCCATGTCCCAGAACATATAAAGCATAAAGCAATGGAGCTTTTCTAGGGCTTCTTGGACCATAGCTTCTCCAGATGTGAAGAAAGGTTCTTTCTCAGCTTTGAGTGCTTTCTGTATGTTGGCCTCCAGTGCCTGTCACCACAGCCACTCATGGGACTGAGTGTGAGCAAATGGGGACAGCAGGGGGAGGGGTTGAAGAGGAGGAGGAGAAATTGAGGTAATGGAGGATTTCTTTTTTTTTCTTTTTTCTTTTTTTTTGTTTTTTGTTTTTCGAAGTAGGGTCTTACTCTAGTCCAGGCTGACCTGGAATTTACCATGTAGTCTCAGGGTGGCCTTGAACTCACAGTGATCCTCCTACCTCTGCCTCCCGAGTGTTGGGATTAAAGGCGTGTGTCACCATGCTGCCTCTTTATTTTTATTTTTTCGAGAGTGTATGTTGTTAGAGTAGGTGTGCTCGTGCCATGGCACATTTTAGAGATTAGAAGACAACTTTGAGTGTTAGTCCCCTCCTTCCATCCAACAAGGCATGACAGGGCATTTATGCACGAGCTTCTAGGACATTCTATTGTCTCAGCCTCCCTTCTTGCACACTGGGATTATAGATGTTCTCCACATTATATGGCTTTTATGGTGATGCAAACTCAGGTGCTCATGTTTGTGTGATAAACACTTTATCTAATATATCAGTTACTTTTTCATTATTGGACAAAATACCTAACCAGAAGCAATTTGGGGAAGAGTTTATGTCAGCTTACAGTTCTAGAGGATAGAGCCCATCATGGTGGGGGAGGCATGGCTGGCCTCATATCAGCACATCACCAGGGCGGAAGAAGAGAGAGAATGAATAGCAAGTGGGCCTACCTTGTAATACCTCAAGGCCTGCCCCTACTCCCTAACAACATACTTCCTCCAGGGCCTGCCTCCCCTTCCCTCCCCTAGTGACATACTTCCTCCAGCAAGGCTCCACTTCCTAAAGGTTCTACAGCCTTCCCAAGTGTTAAAGCATGTTAACCTGTGGTATTGTCAGGGGAGGGCATTTTACATTCAAACTACCACATCTACTAAGACATCTTCTCCAGCCTAAAATGGAGGACTTTTCATCCTTTGTCTGAGATATGTATTTTCCCCCTCCTCTTCTTCTTCCCTCTTTTGAATTAGAGAACTTCTGGAGCTCTTTATGTCTATACCTTGATTTAGGTTTCAGGCTGCTTTGAGTCTAGTCCCTAGGATACTGGTGCAAACAAGCTAATTTTACTGTTGGATAAATTGTGTTTTGAATTCTGATTTTCATCTATAATTTTCTGCCATTATTTGTTTTCAGAGTCTTCAGATAATTTTTCCATGCATTTAGAGTTTTAGAGTTGGGTTAATTGACAGAATTCAAACTCAGATCATCACATGTGCATAGCAAACATATTACCCACTGATACATCTCTGCGTCCCTTTGATCGTGTATGTGTGTGTGTGTGTGTGTGGTATGTAGCTTGTGTGGTGTATACACATGTGTGTGTCCCATGTGCATGCATGTGGAGGCTAGAGAGAACATCAGGTGTCCTCTTTTATTGCTTATCCACATGTTTTCTAGAGACAGAGGCTCTCCCTGAACCTGGAGCTGCCATTTTCAGTCAAAGTGTCTGACCAGTGGAGCCCCGGCTATTCTCTGGTCTCCACTCTCCACAGGACTGAGGTTATAGGATTCTGTGTCCATTCCAGCTGTATACGTCAGTGTTAGAGAATTGAACTTACTGATTCAGGTGCTCTCAAGTACTCTTACCCACTGAGCAATACCCCTCTTTAATCTTTTAAAGTATCACTACCTCACTCAATTCCAGTATGCTACCAACAGTCTCATTAAGCATAGACTGTGAGCAAACAGACTGAAAATTACAGTTCAGACACTGAAGACCCCCCCTAAGGTCCATGTGCTAAAGGTTTCATCCCAAAAGGAGAGTGTAACTTTGGGAGGTGAAGCTTTGAGAAATAAGGGCTAATATTTACATCACTGGTAGCAATCCTCCAAGGAGACTGGGATCCACACAAGCCTGCCTTGCTTCTTGGCTTTACCAGTGGTTCAGTTGCCACAGGCTCAATAATTTATGAATTGGAACTTCCAGAACTGTAGACCAAAATAAAACTTTCTTCTTTTCATGTTAATCATCTCAAGTATTTCATTATACTGATGGAAATCTGCCTAGCTGAATACCATAAAGTCCTACAAGGAAAACTGTTTTGGATCCTCAAAACTCATGTAAAGCCAAACATGATACGAGCCTCTGTAATCCCAGCCCTTCTATTATAAGATGGAAGGTGGAGACAGGAGAATACTAAAGCTTGTGGGTCAACTAGCCTAGCATATGCAGTGGTAAACAATAACAGACCCTGTCTCAAACAAGTTGGAAGTCAAGGACCAACACCTGGAGTTGTCTTCTGACCTCCACATATACACCAGTTCTCACATGCACATATACATACACATAAAGATAATAAACTATTAAAAGATCAAAACTGATTAATCCAATGGAAACCTATGGCGTGCATACATGGAAATAATCATTACGAAAAAATGAGAGCTGGGCAAGGTGGCTCCTGCCTATAATTCTGTCACTCACAAGACTGAGTTGAAAACCAGCCTGTGCCACAGCAATCTAAGTCAGTTTGAGACCCTGCTCCAAAAGAAGGAGGAGGGGGAGGAAGGGGAGGAAGAGAAGGAAGAGGATGAAATCATCATCATCAACATAAGCAGTAATACAATGTTGAAATCTTCAAAATTTCCATGCTTGGCCAGGCTTGGTGGTACACACCTAGGAGGATTGCTGTGAGTTTGAGGTCACCTGAGACTACAGAGTGAATGCCAGGTCAGCCTGGGCTACAGCAAGACCCTATCTTCAAAACAAACAAAAACAAAAAACAAAAACAAAATAAAACAAAAAATATTCTACACTTGCCTTCATCCAGACTTATATGCCAAAAATGTGTACTGCTAGGAAACTAGTTTTTCAAGCATCAGAGCTATCTGTCCCCTGCCTTATTTGATTTGTCCTTGGTTTGGTGCAGACAGTATGTATGCACAGTTGCTGGAGAAGCAGTGTCCCCGGGTTTCTGCAGAGAGGCCCCTGCTGCACCCTCTATCCACTGTCTCCTTGTTTGGCTTTGGAAAACAGCAGGGTTTACAGAGCCTCAGTAGCCACACTGTAGGTTGAGGTGAGGCACCACTGGTACAGCCAGCCATCTTTTCATAATTATCACCTTCCTCTCACCCTTGGGCCCCTTCTATGTTGGTTAGTGGTGCTGACCTCCATGTCAACCTGAACTTTTGCTGACCTCCCGTTGGCTACATTCATCAGTCATCAGGCATGCTTGCTTTCCCTCTGAAGTGTCCCTGAAATGATTCCACTCCTCTTCTTTCTGTAGGTGCTTCCTGGTTAGAGCATGTGTCACCTCACCCTTCTCTTTGAGAAAGCAACCCCTTGGCTTCCCTGCCTCAGGCTTTGGCCCCCTCACATTATTTTTTGTGCTGCTGTCACTTATCCTTATCTGATGCAACCTGGTTATCAAAATGCCAGAGAAGCAACTCAATTGGCTTGCCATCTTAGCATGACAGGCAACCCCTTTTGTCTCCTCTGCCAATGCCTCTGTTGTGTGCTCCCCAGCAGAAACACTGACCTCTTATCCCTCAAGACTCCTCTGTGCTGTGAACTCCAATGCCTCTGTTCCTTTTCTCACCTAGTTTTTTTTTGCCTAGATGCCCCTTCTTGTTTCCCACCCTACTCTGCTGCCCATAGTCTCTGCTCATCCTTGAAAAGTCGCATCAGGAATTTCAGCCGCTGCAGCCTATCTTTGATCACTCAGCCGCCAGCCATGGTAGACTCTGTTTATATTACTGACCTTTTCATACTTTATTGGAATGCTCTGTGGCTGCCTCTCTGTGACCCTTAGTGTCTTCTTCATTCTTGCTTGCAGCCTGAATGGTGAGCACAGAAACTGCCATCGAGAACAGGCAAAACAGACAAGGGGTGGTGGGTGTGTTCATATCACCATGTTGTTGTCTTCAGCCTCCTGGGTTGGTTGGGGACCAGATATATAATAGAATGTCCTTGAGCCTTTCAAACCAACATGCCAAGGGATGTTACAGACAAAATTCACTCGATTTAACCAAACCTCCTTTTCATCTTGACTAAGAGCATTATAATGGTTATGGCTCTTGAACATTCTATTTGTATTTAGGAAGAAAAATATACTTTTATTATTTTATTTCTTTAACAACCCAAACTGTAGAATTTGCATTTTTTTGGTCCATCAGATATACCTTTCTATCTTCTTATGCATGTCTCAGTGTTAGGTTTTTTTTCCCCATTACTGAAGTCTATGATGCAAAAAACAATAATATCTGAATAAACCTAGGTGAAATTACTGTGTCATCTAACTGTATCTTTGCTTATTCTTCTTTATGGAGCTACTTGGCCAAACCTTAGTAGATTATTTAAATCTACAGATGTATTTTTTTTATTAATTAGTTTTGTATTCAGCAAATACAGTCAGTTTGGTACCATTATTAGGCTCATCCATAACCTACCCCCTCCCCTTAGCCCCTCCTTGTTGATGTATATGGGTCATGCATTGTGGAGTTAGCCCACAGTTATGGGTAAGATAAATGTTTCTGCATATCATGACGCAACATGTGGCTCTGACATTCTTTCCGCCCCCTCTTCCGCAAAATTTCCCTGAGCCATGTTGGGTTCATTTTTGGTCTGCTTCACTGATGAGGTCTTGGGGGCCTCTGGGTCTCTGGCTCTCTGATTTGGTAGGAGCTGATTTTTCTCTGTGTTGATCTCCTTCCCCCTTGTGCTGGTATCCGGTTCATCAGGAAAACAGCACCCTTGCTTGTTTCGCCAATTTTTCTTAGTTTCAGCCAGGGTGGCTGGCGTGGTGATGGGGTGGCTATCTCCTTAGGATCTACATCTATCTGAAAAAGAGAAGCAGATTCTCCAACAGAGAGTAAGTTAGCACCAGGACAAATGAGATAACCCTTACTTTTTTATAGAGAATTTAATAGGTGTAGGCCCTTTTGTAGCCCATGATTGATGGTAGCTTGATAATGGAGAGTGGGCTTATGTTTGGATATGGCTCTGACTTGTTTCCCAGCTCCAGCTATGGGTCCCATACCAGTGAGGGGATCAGTTAGCCAAATTGAGAGCAGTTGGTTCCCCACCATGGCTGTGTGCCACTATTGCACTTATGTGGGCATCACAACAGGTTATTTGCTGCTAAGTAGGTTAGATCATGAGTTGCTTTGACAGATATTGGTCATTTTCCCTGAGTCACCCATGTAGGACCTTCTGGCACTAGACGCACTGACTGGGGACTGACTCTCTTCTAGCTTCCAGCCATGCCATTCCATTTTACATGTGGAGCACATAAGGTGTCTTCAGCAGTAGGGTCTTACCACTAACCTTTGGTGGGTCATCAAGTACTCAGATAGAAATCTGTCTTTCTTTTAGGAAACCTTGTTGGTCTCTCTGATCAAAAGCTCAATGTGGATGATAGCCCCATGCTGGTACTGGGAGTTACAGCTCAGTGCCCACTAAGAAAATAAGGAAAAAGATAACTAATATACAAGAGTTAGAGAGAAAAGAGAGAGAGAGAGAGGGAGGGAGGGAAGCTGTAGAAAATTAAGGTTAGTCTTCATCATACCCTCTCCAGTGTCTTGTGGCTCAGGTGTTCCCTCTGATGGCCCGGTGAAGGTTCAGCCATTTGGTCTGCCTTTTAGCAAGTAGAATTTTATGGTACCATTGCCATTTGGGTCTAGATTTGTGTTTCCCACCCCTCTGTTGCCCTTGCCTCCCTCCCCACACATCCTATTGTCTAGTCCACGAGATGCTTGCTGGGTATGTACGGCATCTTGGGTAGATTCAGGTTAGGTGCTGTAGATGAGTGAGACTATGTGGCGATTTTTTTTCTGTGATTGGGTAAGTTCACTGACAATGATCTTTTCCACGTTCAACCATTTTTCCTCAAGTTTCATTGTGTCATTTTTTCTTACTGCTGTATAGAATTCCATTGTGTAAATATACCACATCTTAGTTATCCATTCTTCTAGTAATGGACATCTGGGTTCATTCCAGCTATTAGCTATTACAAATTGAGCCGCTACAAACATGGTTGAGTAAATCTCTCTGGCCTGTGGTTTGAAGGTTTTAGGGTAGATGTCCAGTATGGGAATAACTGGGTCTTTTGTATTTCTATAGTCAGCTTTTTCAGGAGTCTCCATATTGCTTTCCAAAGTGGTTGTACCATCTTACATTCCCACCAACAGTGGATGAGTGTTCCTACTTCTCCACATCCTCACCAGCATTTATTTTTATTTGATTTTTTGATGTTTGCTGTCCTTATTGTGGTAAGGTGGAATCTCATAGTTATTTTAATTTGCATTTCCCTGATGATTAGGGATGATGAACATTTTCTTAAATGTGTGTTTGCCATTTGTATTTCTTTCTCTGTAAACTGCCTGTTCAGCTCTTTGCCCCATTTTGTGAGTGGGGTGTTTGACTTCTTACTGTTTAGATTTTTGAGTTCTTTGTAGATTCTAGAGATTAGGCCTCTACCAGTTGCATAACCCACAAATATTTTCTCCCATTCTGTGGGTAATCTGTTGGCTTTGCTTATTGTATGCTTGTCTGTAAAGAAACTCTTCAGCTTCATGTGATCCCATTGGTTGAGTGACTGTTTAAGATCGTGAGCTACTGGGGTTTTCTTCAGGAAGTCTTTTTCCATTCCTATGTCATGGAAAGTACTTCCTAAATTTTCTTCCAGTAGTATTCGAATTTCTGGTCTTATATTGAGGTCTTTGATCCATTTGGACTTGAGTGTAGTGCATGGTGAAATGTGTGGGTCAAGTTTCAGTTTCCTGCATATGGTTATCCAGTTTGTCCAGCACCATTTGTTGAAGATACTGTCTTTTTTCCAACCTATATTGTTAGGGCCTTTGTCGAATATCAAGTAGCTATAGTTGCTTGACCCAAAGTCCGGGTCCTCAAATCTATTCCATTGGTCTATACTCCTGTTTTTATGCCAGTACCATGCTGTTTTTATTACTATGGCTTTGTAATATAGCTTTAGATCAGGTATGGTGATGCCTCCAGAGGTATTTCTTTTGCTGAGGATATGTTTGGATATGCGAGGCCTTCTGCCTTTCCATATGAAATTTGATATCATTATTTCTATCTCTGTGAAGAACACTGTAGGGATTTTCATTGGAATTGCATTAAATCTGTATACTGCCTTTGGTAGGCTTGTCATTTTCACAATGTTAATTCTGCCTATCCAGGAGCATGGGAGGTCTTTCCATTTTCTCAAGTCCTCCTCAATTTCTTTTTTGAGTGTTTTGTATGTTTTCGTTGTATAGATCTTTCACTTCCTTGGTTAACATTATTCCAAGGTACTTTTTTTTTTTTGGTATTGAAAATGGGACTATTTCTTTCTCTGTATCTTTGTCATTTGCACATAGAAAGGCTACTGATATTTGTGCATTGATTTTGTATCCTGCTACTTTGCTGTAGGAGTTAATCACCTTCAGGAGTTTTGGGATGGAGTCTCTCGGGTCTCTTACATATACAATCATGTCATCAGTGAATAGAGCTAAGTTAACTTATTTCTTTCCAAATTGTATCCCTTTTATTTCCTTCTCCTGTCTTATTGCTTGAGCTAGGACTTCTAGTACTATATTGAAAAGCAGAGGTGAGAGTGGACAACCCTGTCTTGTTCCTGATCTTAATGGGAATTCCTCCAGTCTCTCTCCATTAAGTATTATTTGGGCCTTCGGAGCTTTGTATATTGCCTTTATTAGGTTAAGATATGAACCAACCATGCCAATTCTCTCCAATTCTTTGATCATGAAGTGATGTTGTATCTTGTCAAAGGCCTTTTCTGCATCTATCGAAATGATCCCGTGGTTTTTATGTTTAATCTTGCTTATGTGGTGTATTGCATTGACAGATTTCCGTATGTTGAACCACCCCTGTGTTCCTGGGATTGATCCCACTTGGTCAAGGTCAATAATGCTTTTGATGCATTGTTGGATTCGGTTAGTGAGGATTTTGTTCAGAATCTTTGCATCTAAGTTCATCAGGGAAATAGGCCGGTAGTTTTCTTTTCTTGTGGCATCTCTGCCTGGTTTTGGAATTAGGGTGATACTAGGTTCATAAAAGGAGTTGGCTAGCTTTCCCTCTTCTCCAATTGTGTGGCACAGTTTGAGGAAGATTGGTTTGAGTTCTTCCATGAAAGTTTGATAGAATTCAGCTGAGAAGCCATCTGGTCCTAGACTCTTCTTTTTGGCAAAGTTTTTTTTAATTACATTTTCAATCTCCATGAGTGTGATGGGTTCATTGAGGTGATTTATCTGCTCTGAGTTTAGCTTTGATAGATGGTATGTGTCCAGGAATTTATCCATCTCCTCTACATTATCCAGTTTTGTGGAGTATAGGTTTTTGAAATAAGTCCTGATGATTCTCCCAATTTCACTTATGTCTATAGTGATCTCTCCTTTTTCATTTTGAATTTTGTTAGTTTGATGCTTCTTCTTTTTTTTTGCTTGATTAAATTGGCCAGGGATTTGTCAATCTTGTTTATGTTTTTCGAAGAATCAGCTCTTTGTTTTGTTAATTGTCTTAATTGTTTCCTTGGTTTCGAATTCATTAGTTTCTGCTCTGATTTTAATTATTTCTTTCCTTCTGGAGCTCTTTGGGTTGGATTTTTCTTGCTTTTCCAGTGCCTTTAGGTGGATGGTTAGGTTATTGATTTGGGATCTCTCTGTCTTTTTTATGAAGGCATTGAGTGCTATGAATTTTCCCCTGAGGACCGCCTTCATTGTGTCCCATAAGTTTTGGTACAAAGTGTTCTCATTGTCATTCAATTCTAGAAATTTGCAGTTTCATTTTTTATTTCATCCACTATCCATTTATTGTTTAAAAGTGTGCTGTTCAAAAGCCGGGCATGGTGGCGCACGCCTTTAATCCCAGCACTTGGGAGGCAGAGGTAGGAGGATCGCCGTGAATTCAAGGCCACCCTGAGACTCCATAGTGAATTCCAGGTCAGCCTGAGCTTGAGTGAGACCCTACCTTGAAAAACCAAAAAATAATAATAATAATAATAATAATAATAAAATAAATAAATAAATAAAAGTGTGCTGTTCAGTTTCCAGGTGCCATTGGGATTCTTGGTGGGTCTTTTGTGGTTGATTTCTAGCAATATAGCATTGTGATCTGATATCATGCAAGGAATTATGTCAATCTTCCTAAATATGTGGAGGCAGTCTTTGTGACCCAGCATATGGTCTATTTTAGAGAATGTTCCATGGGGTGCTGAGAAAAAAGTGTAGTCTGTGGGTTTGGGATGGAAAGTTCTGTAGATGTCTGTTAGGTCTAAATGATCTACGGTTTTGTTGAGCTCTCTTACTTCCCTGTTGAGTTTCTGTTTGGATGATCTGTCTATTACTGATAATGGTATATTGAAGTCCCCAGCTATGGTGGTGTTGGTGGTTATTTCTGTTTTATTGTCAAGTAGGTTTTGTTTTATGAACTGTGGTGCCCCTGTGTTTGGTGCATACAGATTTATGATTGTAATATCCTCTTGATGGATCGTTCCCTTGATAAGTAGGAAGTGGCCTTCTTTGTCTTTTTTTTAGTATTTTTGGTTTGAAGTCTATTTTATCCAATAATCATATAGCTACGCCTGCTTGTTTCTTATTCCCATTTGCTTGGAATATTGTTTTCCACCCTTTCAACCTGAGGAGGTGTCTGTCTTTAGTGGCGAGGTGGGTTTCTTGAAGACAACAGATTGAGGGGTCTAATTTTTTGATCCATCCTGTTAGCTTGTGTCTCTTGATGGGTGAATTAAGGCCATTAATATTTAGGGTAATGACTGTGAGATTTGATTTGATCCCTGCCACATTGTGATGGTAAATGTGGATTGGTGTTTTCATGGACTTTGAAGTTTTTGTGCCTACTCTGAGTTTGGTTATTGTGATATGCTTGTTGTAGGAATTTGAGATTAATTATTTGATCTTCTCTGTGGAGAATTTCCTGAAATACTCTCTGTAGGTTTGGTTTTGTGTCCATATAATTGTAAAGCTGAGTTTTTCATGGAAAGTTTTTCTTTCACCATCTATTATGAGGGATACTTTTGCTGGGTAGGGTAGTTTGGGGTGGAATCCATAGGTTCTTCGACTTTGCAGTGTTTCATTCCAGGCCCTTCTAGCTTTCAGAGTTTCCATTGAGAAGTCTGGAGTTATTCTGATGGGGTTACCTTTGAAAGTGGTGTGCTGTTTTTCCCTAGCTGCTATTAGGATTTTCTCTTTGGTGTCAGTGTTTAGAGTCTTAATGACAATATGTCTTGGAGAGTTTCTCCTTTGGTCCAGTCTGTTTGGAGTTCTGTTGGCTTCTTATATCTTGATGGGCCTTTCTTTTAAGAGACTGGGGAAGTTTTCTTCAATTATTTTGTTAAATAAGTTCTCCATGCCTTTGGTCTGAATTTCTTCTCCTTCTGGTATTCCAATGATCCTGATATTAGGAATTTTAAGTGTATCCCACAATTCCCTCATGTTCTTTTCACAGGAACTTTTGAATTTACTGAAATTTTTGAACTCTCAAACTGTTTCTTCCATCTTGTCTTCCAGATCAGAGGTCTAGTCTAGTGATGGCAACATCCACACAATTATCGGTCCTTTGTTGCTTTTCTGCAAGTTCTACCAGTAGCTTGGTCAGGGTTGCATTGCTCATAGCTTCATTTTGGTGCTCTGATCCTAATGACTCTTCTATGTTTTGATTAGATATGTTCATTGTAGGACTGAGTGATCTAACTGGATTTTCTTGCATTTGATTTTTCATGGTATTTCTTTTGCACTGTTGTCTGCCCATGAGAGTGTGTGGGCACAAAGGTGGGTGGATCAGCCTGGGCTGAAGCACAATGGGAATCTGAGGCATCCTGGGGCAGTTGCCAAACAGCCTGTGCTTTGGCTCTCACTTGCCAAAGCCGCCTGATCTACTGCCTGGCCGGGGGGCCAAAGTTGCCTGATCTCTCAAGTAGTAATGCGCCAAAGCTGCCTGCGTTTGAGCTAGGAGGGACACTGAGGCACCAAGCACTGAAGCAGCCCAATCTCTGGTGCGGGAACACTGGGACCCAGAAGCAGTCTGCGCTCCCCTGCCACAGGCAATGGCGGACCACCGCCTTGGCAGACAGGTAGGGGATGGCATCTGAGCTGGCGCAAGTGACATACACAGTCTGAGCTTGCGTGACAGTTGCTGTGGGCCTGGACTTACTGAATATGCCGTGGCAGGAGCAGTAAGTCAGTGAGTGGGCAGAGTAGTTTAGGCTTCCACACGCTGGGATCCATCGGCGTTAGGGGGTGACATGGATACTGCGGCTACTTGGAGGAAGGGGTGGGCTTACCTGCCCACAAGGGGATCAGCAATTCCCTGTTTTTACCCCCTCTGTGCCCTCCCACTGGGAATCTATTGGAGATTTCTCTCCCCTAAAAGACCCAGTGAACCCTTAATGTCTTGCCTTTCTTTCCCTGGGATTTGCAGAGCAGCTAGGTGGTCGCCATCGTGGCGGGAAGTCTACAGATGTATATTGACTAGCTATTTCATGCCAAAATCTCTCAGCACTGAGGATTCAGAACAAACTTAGAATCTGAGCCCTAGAAGACCTCATGGTCTGAAGCTGTAGATAGATCAGCTCATCATGCTGCTGGAGGTTGGAGCAGACCACAGGAGTTACTAGGAGTGGAGTTCTGGTGGCATGGTATGAATCCTGTTAGGCCAGGATGCAAGTTACCTGAAGCAGTCAGTGAGCCATGAGGAAAACTAAAGACGTTTAAGAATGTATTCATTCAGCTTGACAGTGAATAAATATTTATTGAACACCTATAATGTACCAAGCACTATTGCAGGTGCTCCAGTATGGAGTTTAATTTCTGTTGGGATAGAGAGAAAATAAAACAGATAGTGGATAAAGAGAAGGCTCATTGGGTAAGATAATTTGTCATGCAAGCCTGAGAATGCCTGAGATCATCTGTGTTCAATTATCCAGCACTCACATAAAAAGCTGGATGTGGCCACACACATCTGTATCTCCTTCCTGTAGATAGTAGAGACAAGAGAAACATTGGAGCTTGCTGTTAGAAAACTGTAGCTTCAGGTTGAGTGAGAGACTTTGTCTCTAGGAAAAGCACTCAAATGTATGATCGAGGAAGACACTTGATGTTCTTCTCTGGCCTTCCCATGTAGCATGTGCACAGACATCACTCCACACATGCTGTGCACGCGCGCACACACACACACACATGCACGCACGCATGCATGCACACATGTGTGCCAGATAAATATGTAGACAAACAAACCAGACAAGTAATAATATGACATGTTGTCTGGTAATAAAAGAGCTGATATGAAGTGAGGGAGGGAAAAAGTGGAAGGCCATGAAATTGGAAAGGTTGCTGAGGACCCAATGATGTTTGGCTTTTTGAGCTTTTATTCTGAGTGACTGTGCAGAACCATTTGGCAGCTCTGTGCAGCAAGTAACATGATCTGGTTCTGCTGAACAGATCCCTGATTTGGGGGAAGGGGAGAGAGAAGAAAGGGACAGGTAGGATTATAACAACTCAGAATGTGAAGGAAGAAGTCATGAGTGAATGATGATGGAAGCTTAGAGTACAGTGGTAATAGTGAGAGAGGTAGTCACTGTTCAAATGTGAAATATGTTAAAAGAGTTGTTGGGGCTTGGGGGTGGATTGTGTGTAGGGTGTGAGAAAACAAGGAATCAAGAACATTTTCAAAATTTGGGGCCTAAACATGATGTTAGTGTCATTTGACTTGAGATAGGGATGATAGGGAGAGAATAAATTTGTAGGAGAAAGTCAAAGTTAGTTTTAAGTTGGTTAAGTTTGAAATGTCTACATGGACATGTTGCTGGAGTTCTAGAGGAAGTCCATGGCTAGAGGTGTATGTTGAGGGACATACTTCTGTTATCTAAAGTTACATTCGAGATTTATCATGGAGAGCCTGTCATGAAAGCAGTAGAGGAGGTGTAGGAACTGAGAGGCCAGGCATGTCAGCTGCTGAGAAGTTATATTTATGAGGGCAGAGATAGACTGTGAAGTTGGTTTGCTGGTGTCCTTGAAAAGAGCAATTGTCATAGAATGAAGAAAAAAAAACTTAGAGTTAAGGAGAGAATGGGGAGGCAAGAAATCCAAGGAACCATGTGCAGAAAACTTAGAGAGTCCAACTTAGAGAAATGGGGAAGGTACTGGAGAAGGCTGTGAAGTCAGCAGACATGTGGAGGGTCCACCAAGCTCGCTGGTCTGCTGGTGAAATGACACAGGTAAAGAGGAAGCTGCTGGTGAGAAAGGAGCAGAGGAGGATATCAGGTGACTGCAGAAAAGAGGAATGGGAATTGGGGATCTAGAATAAGAGTAGCAGTGCACCCACTATTAGAGGAGTGGGTTCAGCTAGGTTAGTAGTTACGAAGCTACATTTTGATCCCCCCCTTCTCTGTTACACACAGACTCTTAACAGGAACCAAAAAACTCTATAATTGCTGGAGCTTATCCTCTTTTACTGTGTGCTTTACCTCCTCAAATATGGTAACTCCCCCTTACTGTCACCTGTTGGCTCCTGGTACAAGAGGGCAGGGTAGACTTGACTGAAAGGTGGCGGGGAATGGGGGGCTGGAGAACTTCCTCACCCACCTCAGGAATATAGATCTCATTTTATGCACATGGGGGAACCATTGGTAGATAATAACTGTGGGAGGAACCAGTTTGTGATGTAGCCACAAGTCCAGTGGCCCCATGGAGAAAACCTGAGAGCAAGAGAGTCAGGGATCATTGTAATGGACTAAGGAAGCTTTGCTTTTCTATGCTACCCAACTTTCTAACATCCACCCTTCTGAAGTTGAGTATATTCTTCTAGAAGCCTGGAAAATGAAACTAATTCAAGAAGTAATGAAGCAGAACTGTCAGGTGCCAGGCGAGTAAGTGATTTCTTGAATAGGTCGAATCATTAATGTAACAGGAGAGTGAAGCTTTCATGTGTGGTAAAAAAGGAAACAGATATGAGTGGGAGAAAAATGTGAGGTATGTTGGAACTGAGACCGTCTCATAAATTACTTTAATATCCATTGACATGTGAGGGACAGTTGATATCTATTAGCGGATGAAGGGGATCCCAGGCTGTTTCAGTTGCCACCCACAGCACCCAGATAATTAATGATATACCCAGGATATCCTTAAATTTCCAGTTCTTTACTTGGTGCTGAGACTGAATCAAGGTGATGTTTACTCTAAACCCCTGCTTGACTGGGGACATACCATGTTGTCTTTAACATCATGCCCAAATTGTTCTATAGCCGTATCTACAGTTGATAGAATGATTTGGCCATAGGCACCAGAGGAGACAGAGTGCAATTAGTCCTTGAGTTCCTCTTCAGGGTCTCAGTGTGGAGAGCACCTCATCAGTCTGTTTGGTGGATAACTGAGCACAGAGCCCTGGTGCTGGCTGCCTGTGCCTGCTGTCATTTCTCTGTGCTGGAAATTCCCTGCCAAGTTAACCACACCATGAGGGAGAGGAAGACAGCATTACTAAAGTAAGAGTAAACATTAACTATTGAGATGCACCTTGAGTTCAGGCATGCTAAAATTAAAGTGGGGAATACAAAAGAGATGAAGTAGGTTTTGACCTGAAAACTAAAACCTCAAAATTTTATTTAACATTATTTTGTAGAAGGCTTACTCTTTGAAAACACCCTGTCTTTTTCTAAGGCTAGCTGTATGTTCATTTGTGTGTGGGTGCATGTGTTTGGTGTGTGGGTGGGGGGTGCCTGTGCATGCATGTGGAGGCCAGAGAATACCCTCAGGCATACCCCCACCCTGTTTTTTTATTTTTATTTTTTTGAGATAGAGTCTCACTTTAGCACAGACTGACCTCATTCTGTGGCTCCAGGCTGGCTTCAAACTCACAACAATCCTCCTGCCTCTACCTCCTGCTTTTGGGTTTCAAGGCATGCACCACCATGCCCAGAATTACCCACCTTTTTTGAGACTGGGTTTCTCTTTAGCCTGGAGATCACCAATTAGGCTAGACTGCTGTCCAGTGAGCCTCCTGTCTCTTCCTCCAAATTTCTGGGATTACAAGCACATGCCACCATAACAAGAAGACATGGACTTTTAACAAGGCTATTAATATTCAGAAAAATCGATAAGCTTACTAGATGTCTAACTGAAGACTGGCTCAGTGCTAATCAAAGGGCACCTCTCTTACACACGGATTTGTTGTCACTTAGCTGTTATACTGTGTTACACTTAGGTTATACTGTGACAGTATAGAGATGACCACTAGTGTGTATTGAGCCTTAACCTTTGTATATTTCTTCCTGATGGAATCCTCCCAGCAACCTTCTGAGCAAGGAACTATAATTTATTATTGTTTTGTACCAAAAAAAAATACCCCACTGAAACCTACTGGAGGTGGGGGATTTGAACCTACTACATGATTCTAGAGTGTGTAACCCCAACCACTATACCATACAGCCCTTTTGCAATATGGTCTAGCCCCTATGAGTAGCTGGCTAAGCCCCCACTGCTACCCTCCTCCTTGCTGAAAGAGGCTTGATATTATTTGGTTGTCTGCCCCTCCCCATGTGTCACAGAGAAGACATATCCTTTCCTTAGTTTCATAGGTTCCATCTAAGTCAACAATAATGTCCCAAAAATTCAGCTGGAAGAAGATATGAGAAGAACTGTCTTCAGGCTCCTGAGGACCTTTTCTTCACTGAGTGAAGTAGACACACAAGAAGGGCACGCTCTTCCTCCTCCGGTCTCATCATATCTGGATAGATGACTAGTTACGTGATGCCAGCCTGAGATCTATAGCCAGCATCCTGTGGCTGAGGCATGAGCCCCGTGCTTGTCATCTTCTCATCGTATGAGAGAGTAAGATGATTTAGGCCACTAGAAAGTGTCCTTTCTCAAACACCCTTGAGGTGTGTCTGGTATTTTTCAAGTATTTTGCAGGTTTGCTGAGATATAGATGTCTTCTCAGATGGTCAAGAGGGACAGGAGCTATCAGAGTCAATGCCCATTCCTCTTGCCATAAGGGGCCTTTGTGTTTAGTCAGAGAAGGTAGATTTATGTGTGCACATCTGTGTGTATCATTGTATTAGAAAGGTGGGAAGCACTGTCCTCGCTGGTCAAACACACATAACAGAAATGTGTGTGACAGTGACAATAATGAAAGTAAGTGGATTTTTCTAATAAGACATTTTCTGCTCTGACCCTTTGGTCTGGATGGGCCCTGCGAACCTCAAAACTCATTTCATTACAGTTTCCTTTGAGAAGCCTTCCTCAGGTATATGGGGCATCTCCAGTGTCCTATAGTAGGTATTTCTCTGTATTTCACTGAGGTTTAATTATTACTTTCTTTTCTCTTTCTTTCCTTCTCTGTGGTGGTTAACTTTAAACTCTTGGGGACAGCTGTTTCTTAGAAAGCCTATCAGGAAGCTCAGAACCCAGCTCAAGAGTAGTAGCTAAATTCTCCCAGATTGGAGAGGAGGGGTGCTAACTGGATCCTGCAAATCCAGGCTCAGTCATCTCTGTCATGTTTGTTTGTTTGTTTGTTTGTTTTGCTGCTGTTGTTTGTTTTGTAACAACAATGTTGCTTGGTTCCTAACTCCAGGAGGCAATCGGATATGCCGCCTGACATTGGTACTTAAAAGGCCTCAGTGATTCCAGGGGTACAGTCAGTTGAGAAACTGTCTTGGATGGAGTGAGGAACCAGCCTGGGGGAAAGACATGAAGAATAATGCATATTGAGATCTGTGATGGAAGTAGATAGAAAGGAGCCAGTATTGGTAGGTGCCATAAGATCCAGAGAATCTCACAGTAACCCTGATGACAGAGGTAATGGACCCAGATCGAGGTGGTCCCAGCAGGCATCATGACTGAGCAGTAATGCTCATCTTGTCTACACACAACTATCACTAAGTGTTCAGCCCCATGTTCTCTGATTGGTTCGACTTGGGGTGGAGGCAAGGCAGCATAGCTCTTAATTTTGGTAAACCTGTCTCATTGAAAACTGCACCTAATAAAAACAGTGGTGGGATTTGATATTAATTCAATGTTAGCACAGGCTATATACAGCACATTTCCTGACTTGAGGAATATATGAGAGTGACAGGAGGGTAGCCAGCTAGACAGAGGAATGAAGGTGGAGCTTATTCTTTGAAGCTCAGGTTGAGTTGGCAACAGAGTCTGATGAGATTGGGAAGTTCGAGGTGGTATGGCTAGAGACAACAGGGTTCTGAAATGATGATGACTTTGGACCTAAGGCAAGCTGTGAAGCTGAGCGCATGCTTCTTCAGTGTGGCCTATAGACTGCCAAGGCCCATGGGTGAGCAGGTGCTTGGGCAGCTTCAAAGGAAAGATAAATGGTGTCATTTTACTTAGGAACATTTTAAAAGTTAGAAATAATATTAATTATGAATTTCACACAAGCCTACTCACAGTAATGTTTATCTTCTTAAAGACTGTATTTGTGCTGGAAAGACCACCTTGGCTTTCCAGTAGCTGAGAACAGCTTATTTTAGCTAGCATTTTCTCACATTTCCTATCATTATTATTCATGCAAGTTTTCACATATCATAGTTACTGCATTGCAACTCAAAAGAATGGCTCAATGGTGGAGGTCAAAAATAGAATTAGGATGAATTAGGTAAGTAGTAAAACTTGTAAACATCAAACTATCCAGAGTGAGTACTGGTCTAGTACAAATATAGGGTATATATTTATAACCAAGGAATGAATGATTTCTTTAGTAGGATGGTTTAAGTCAAGTAGCCTTAAAAAGTAAAAAAGAATGACTATACCTGAAATTAGATTTATTTTTAATTTTTTAAATTATTTATTTGCATGTGTGTGCACACATAAACCAGTCTCTTGCTGCTGTAAACAAACAAACACCCAATCTGCTTTGCAGCCTGCATGGGGAATTGAACCTCAGCCAATAGGATTTGCAAACAAGTGCTTTGACCACTGAGTCAACTCCCCAGACCCCTGAAATTAAATTCACTGAGCCAGCAACCTTCAGGTCTGTTTCTCTGTGTACTGTCCTTTTTGTCATGTAGTAGCATGACATTATTGAAGCGTTTCTGTTATTTTTATTTATGTGTATGTGCATGTGTGTGTGGAGGCCAGAGGACAACCTTGTGTGTTGTTCTCAGGAATCTTACCCTTTTTGAGACAGTGTTTATCATTGGCCTAGAGCTCGTCAGTTAGGTAAGACTGGTGGGCCAGTTGTGTGTACACACCAGTGGATCTTTTATTTATTTTTGACAATTTTATGTATGTATATATTCTCATTATATTTACCTCTTTTACCTCTTCTGATTCCCCAACCACTCTTGCTGAATCCCTTCTTTCGAACTAGCTCCACTTCTACTTTGATGTCTTTTTGTGTGTAGGTTCTACTGAGTTTAAATTAGGTTTACTTTCATGCATATGGGTGAGGAGTTATTTACCAAAGAATGGGCAACTTATCACTAAACATGGGCCTACTGTAGCATGGTCTACATCACTAAAGAAAAAGTTTCCCACTACCCCAGAAACCATTAACTGCTAGTGTTTATCAGGGAGGTGTGTGACCATAGAATCCCTTCCTCAGTCTGTGATGGAATGTTGACTGGCTCACTCTTGCCCAGATCTTGTGCAGGTAACCACAGTTGTGTGTGAGGTCATGTGTACAACAACCATATTCTGTCTCAAAGACAGGATAGCAAATCTTTTACTCCACACTGGGGTTAAACCAGTGATGAATCAACTCTTGTCAAATGTATAGTACTTTTCTGAGAGAATTACTTCATCAGTCTTTGTTCTACAAAAACCCATGTCATGAGGGAAGAATGTTTGATTAGGTTTTGTTAATGAGTATTATATTGTAAGCCATGAAAGAGAATGAAAATGTTAAGTTGGGGTCAGTTGCACCAGATAAGAAAGGACAAAGGACATTGCTATGTGAATGAAATGGGTTGAACTAGAGTGGGACGTAATAGCATTATTTGATTTTGGAGAAGGGATGATAGTGTACACTGTGTGTCTTGACTTTGATTATAGTTGAAATAAAAAACTAGTGAGAAGTGTCACATAGCTTCTAAAATGAAGAAAATGAGTAGCAGGCAGTGTTATAGAGGTAAATGTGTGCCACAAAGTATTTGGGAATGTAATATGAGTTTAAAAGCTGTCTTTTAAAAAAGCTGGGCATGGTGGCACACACCTTTAATCCCAGAACTTGGGAGGCAGAGGTAGGAGGATCGCAGTGAGTTCGAGAGGCTACCCTGAGACTACATAGTAAGTTCCAGGTTAGCCTGAACTTAGAGTAGACCCTACCTCAAAAAACCAAAAAAGAAAAAAAGAAAGAAAGAAAAAGAAAAAAGAAAAAAAGGGAAAAAAAGCTGTCTTCTTGATACTACTCATGTTGGTTAAGGGCATTTCTATTATCTAGGTGGCTATTTCAGGCCATGTGCTATTTCAAGGATGACCATTAAGCTATTCAATACTAAGTACAATAATTCCTATCATTTTATAAGTCTGTGAGGTATGGACCCTGTTTTCTGCTGTATTTCAGTCAGTATTTTGCTGCTATAACAAAATTAGTGAAGCAAAGTACTTATGAAAATATAGGCTTGTATACTTGGCAAAAATTCAAGGGCAGGGCTGGAGAGATGGCTTAGTGGTTAAGCGCTTGCCTGTGAAGCCTAAGGACCCTGGTTCGAGGCTCGACTCCCCAGGACCCACGTTAGCCAGATGCACAAGGGGGTGCACGTGTCTGGAGTTCGTTTGCAGTGGCTAGAGGCCCTGGCGCGCCCATTCTCTCTCTTTCTCTCTCTGTCTGCCTCTTTCTCTCTCTGTCTGTCGCTCTCAAACAAATAAATAAAAATAACAAAAAAAAAAAATTCAAGGGCATGACAATTCCCTGAGCTTAGTTCTGATGCAGCCTTTGTGACTGCATTTCGTCATGGAACATGCTAATAGCAGGAGTATGTGTAAGCTGTTGGTCAAATGTTGAGCAGAAAATAAGAAAGCTGGGTTGGCTTGAGTTTAGTCTTTTACTGTCCTCTCTCTACTCTCTTCCAAGGGTAGGACCCTAGATGACCTAAAGATCTCCCCTGGGCCCTGCTACTTAAAGTTCTACAGCTCCTACATTGTTGACATACGGGACTAGTCTTCAGCACATAGATACAGAAAACAAAGCAATCCAACACTATCCCTAGTGCCTAGTGGTGTCACCAACCTCTAATAGCTGCTGAATGAATAGAATAATGGATTTATACTAATGAGTCAGAGAAAAAAAATTGATGGCGTATTGCAGGCTATGTTTTAAAACCATGTCTTAATGCTCTAAGATGCTTGCTAAACATAACCAAAAAGTGGAGTGGGTGCCTGTTTGTTGTACTGTTCCTTTATGGAACATTCATCCCAACCCAGCTCTTGAATCCAGTGCTTCTCATGGGTTCATTTTACCAAGTGCCAGAATAGGTCCTTAGTGAGAATCCAACTCATAATTTCTAGGCTGGTTAATTCTGATCATCCAAGCATATCTGACAGAGGCACTGATACTTGTAGCCTTTTCTGACAGTCTTTTCCATTGAGTGAGGGTTTTCTAATTTAGAAGAAATAGAAAGTCAAGACAGAAATTACATGGAGAAATCACTTGCATTATTTGTCAGTATACATATAACAAGTAGTTATATGTATATGTATTCACATACATATACATACTAGCTAAACACTAACATTTTTCTCACTGATATGAATCATTATTTAAAACAATTTTAGGGCTCAGGTGACGGCTCAGTCAGGTAGCTCATCATTATTTTATCTGGTAGACAGTCTTTTAATATATATTTTATTTATTTATTTATTTGAGAGAGAGAGAATGGGCATGCCAGGGCCTCCAGCCACTGCAAACGAACTCCAGATGCATGTACCCCCTTGTGCATCTGGCTTACGTGGGTCCTGGAGAATCGAACCGGGATCCTTTGGCTTTGCAGGCAAACGCCTTAACCACTAAGCCATCTCTCCAGCTCCTTATCTGGTAGATAGTTTAATGAAATAAAATTAGAGGCATTGCTGACAATACTAGAAGAGGGTCATAATGGGCCCCCCAGTTCCAGTAGGGCTTGCCCACTTAATAGCTAATTGTCCTTCTGGAAGTGACCTAAGTTATTGGCCTGTTCCTCATCTATAAATGAGTCATTTAAACCTCATAATCTCTCCTGCTCACAGCTATTATGGTAACATACTTTTCAATTTTCCTGTCTCCCAAAGCTGCTCTGGATTCTCTGAGAAACTTCATTGCTCAGAAGATTTTCTTATGTTAATATATCCTCCCCCTCTATCAGTTCCCTTCTCCTAGCTACAACAAAATACCTGACTAAAATCGGATTAAGGGAGGAAGGGTTTATTTCAGCTCACAGTCCCAGGTTATAGTCCATCATGGCAGGGAAGGCATAGCAGCAGGAACTTGAGGCAGCTGGTCACATTCGGTCCACATTTGAGGAAGCAGAGAGCAATGAATGCTGCTGTTCAGCCAGCTCTTCCCCTTTTTAAACAGTCCAGGACTCCAACCCATGGAATAGTGCTGCTCATAGTTAAGGAAGGATCTTCCCACCTCAATCTAATTAGCATAATCTATCACAGGCACACCCAGGGGATGACCTAATCTAGGTAATCACTCACAGGTGATTCTAGGTAGGTTCTGTCAAGTTGACAGTCTTTGTAAACCATCATGCTCTCTACAACCTTGCCTGAGTCTCAATACCATGTCCTCTTTCCATTCCTTATGCAGTTCTTCTCATCATGTGCTTCATGGCACTTCTTACAGTAGTCATTTCTTCAATTATATCTTTTTATTAAAAATATTTTTATTTATTTGCAAGGAGAGGGAGAGAAAGAAAGAGAGTGAGAGAGAGAGAGAGAGAGAGAAGGTGCACCAGGGCCTTTTGCCATTGCAAATTAACTCTAGATGCAACCACCACTTTGTGCATCTGGCTTTACATGGCCACTAGGGAATTGAACCCAGACCATCAGGCTTTGCAAGCAAGTGCCTTAACTACTGAGTAATCTCTCCAGTCCCCCTTCAGCTATACCATAACTGCTGTGAATTCTCATGTGTGAGTTCATTTTAAACAGCAGAGCCATATGGACAACAGCTTTGAAAATTTCTGATTTCTGTTGGCAGGATTAACCTCTAACAACTTAATATCCTTTTCCCATCTGGAAGCTGAGTGAAGTAATAGCAAGATGGCTGCTGTGGCCAGAGGCTTTCCTTCTGTCTTGGAGTGGGAATATAAAGAGTCCATTAAGTGTACTCTTCATGGTGTGTCTCATCTCATAAACACTATTTGACTTCTTAGGCTCTTAAGTCACTGAAAATTTATATTTCTAGGACATCTTATAAAATTACAGATTATCTTAAAAGCAGGATGAGTTGTCAGTTTGCTAAATTCAGACCCTAAAATATGAGGCAGAATTGTGGTTCAAAGTTAGAATGAATGATGCATTTCAGAGTACAAGGCTTCCAATTTCATGAAATGTGATTCCTTGGCTACTGTAAAGCAGTTATTTTCTGTAGTTTTAAAAATTGTATTAAAAAAGGTTTTTAAAAAAAGCAGATCTCTGTGGGTTCAAAAACATTTTGGAAGCAATGTTAACATACTGTTTACCTTGGTTTTTAGGTAATTTAGGTAAGACATGAGCTTAGAATTGTTCTAGCCTTATTTTTTTTGTTTTTATTAAATATTTTTATTTATTTGAGTGGGTGAGGATGGGTGCACCAGGGCTTCTAGCCACTGCAAGCAAATTCCAGACACATGAGCCACCTTGTGCATCTGGCCTATGTGGGAGTTGCAGTTAGGTTCGCATTGCTGGAAGAAATCACCCAACCAAGAGCAGCTTGTGGGGGTAAAAAAAAAAAAAAAAAGAGGTTTATTTTGGCTTACAGGCTCAAGGGGGAAGTTTCATGATGGCAGGAAAAAATGACAACATGAACAGAGGGTGGATATCACCCCTGGCCAACATAAGGTGGACCATAGCAACAGGAGAGTGTGCCAAACACTGGCAAGGGACACTGGCTATAACACCCATAAGCCTGGCCCCAACAATACAGTCCCTCCAAATCTCCGTCAGCTGGGAACCTAGCATTCAGAACACCTAAGTTTATGGAGGACACCTGAATCAAACCACCAGAGTGGGTAACTGGAATTGAACCTGGGTTCTTAGGCTTCTCAGGCAAGTGTCTTAAACTGCTAAGCCATCTCTCCAGCCCTTAGCCCTAGTTTTAAAAAGGTTTTAGCTTTAGTTAGAAAAGGATAAGTTTTAGTTCTAGTAGTTTGTTACATTGTTTTACATCTTAGTTTTCTGCTTTTTTTTCTAGAAAGAGGGAGGGGGAGGGAGGGAGGGAGGGGAGAGGGAGGGAGGGAGGGAGGAGGGAGAGAGGGAGAGAGAGAGAGAGAATGGGCGCGCCAAGGCTTCCAGCCACTGCAAACGAACTTCAGACGTGTGTGCCCCCCCTGTGCATCTGGCTAATGTGGGTCCTGGAGAATCGAGCTTTGAACCGGGGTCCTTAGGCTTCACAGGCAAGCGCTTAACCGCTAAGCCATCTCTCCAGTCCAGTTTTCTGCTTTTTGTGTGTGCCAGTCTTGGCTTCTAGAATGTACACTAGCAGTGGTGCTAAGGACAGAGGTACGTGTTTATCTGAGGCTGAGCACTGTGTGTGGAATGCAGGCAGGGGAAGTAGGGAGGGGCTAAACCTTTCCAGATGGAAAGTGCTGTTTTAGCCAAATAATGTTATGGATTCTATATTAGTTTCCCATGTCTGCTGTAACAAATTACCTCAAACTTGGTGGCTTAAAGCAATGGAAATTGATTCCTTTATATCTCTGGAGGCCAGATATTTGAAGTCAGTAAGAATAGTCTGAAATTCAGGTATAGAAATTAAGGAAGGGACACATTTCCTCTCAAGGATCTAGGTAGGGGACAACCTTGTTTCTTGCCTTTTCTAGTTTCTGGGGGCAGCTGGCATTCCTTGGTTTGTGGCTTCATCACTCCAGTCTTCAAGGCTAGCATCTTTGCTATGAACTAAATGTTTGTGTGCCCTCTCATTATTTCCTAGCCCAGCACTGAGATGGTATTAGGAGGCCTGTAGGATGTAATTAAGTCCTGAGAGAGGGGCCCTCCAGAATGGAATTAGTAAAATAGACTGAGAGCACTTGTTTCCTCTGCCTCTGCTCTCCTTGTGAGGACACAAGAAGGTGGTCAGTAACCAGGGGGCCTCTCACAATAACCAGACTGTGCTGCCCTCAGACTTGTAGCCTCCAGAATTGCAAGGAATAAATCCCTGTTGTTTATACATCAGATATTGTCAGACCATAGCAGTTTCCTTTTAGCTTCCTGAGTCAAGATAATCTTTGAATCTCTGCCTTGTCATCATACCCTCATGGACTGTCCCTTAGCTTCTCTCTGAAGTATACATGTGATTGCATTTAGGGCCCACTCTGATAAATCCAGAACAATGTGCCTAACTCAAGGTCTTCTACTTAATCACACGTGCATAAACCTGCCAGCTTTCTTTTTTCCTTTCATTTTCACCTGTCATGTAAGGCAATGTTCCCAGGTGCCAGGTATTAGGATGTGGATATCTTTGGAGTATCATTATCCAGCCTGTCAAATTCCATTTACTCCAAATAAATCAACTAAACATCAAGACTTAAATCTTCCCAGTTCCTGATCTAATCTGATCATGTTAAGAAAGAAGCCCATGGGCTCTGAGGTTAAATAACCTGTACTAAAATCCCTCCATACATACTTACTGGCTCCAGAGTTGGGGCAAGTTGCTTTTATTCTATATGCTTTTGTTTGCTGATCTTACTGATTGGAGTTATTACACCTGAGTTCTCAGTAAACTCATTAATAAATTTAACAAGTATTTATTTACTGTATACTATGTGGCTGACACTAAATCCTATGTCTACAGTGGTGAACAGATCAATATTATGTCTGTCTTCATAGAGTTTAGAGTGTGCTTAGAGAAATGGTTCCTAAATAGTCTCAAAAATATAATCCTACAAACTGGAAATATGCCACAGGAGAAGTACTAGGTGAAATGAGAGGCTTCTAACAGGGTCATGAGGAAGGTCTGTGTGAAGAAGGGATGAGGTCTGAAGGGTGGTGGGACATCAGTTAGGTCAAGAATATAAAGCAGAGACTTTTGTGCTCATGAGAAGAATCTTGGAACTTTGTTGGAAATAAAGCATTCGTGCAGCACTAGGATGCTGAGGCAGGGTGATTGCTATGGCTTTGAGACCAATCTGGGCTTGTGTAGGAAGTTCCTGGATGGCCTCAGGAGATTAGGGTGACATCATCAGGTATCATATGAAGCACAGCACAGTGTGTTTTACTTAGAAATCAGAGCTTTCTCCTCACCAGTGGGTTTAAGTAGTTGTGGGGCAAGGGGTGGCATGGGTATGACATGATTTGGTTTGTTTTATCAGATTGCTCTGGCATCTGCCAGGTATACTGAGTCAGGGCAGTGGATATGAAATGGGGAAATCAGACATGATGCAATAGTCAAGAGATGAGGGATAAGATAGATTGGAATAGGGTGAAGGTAAATAATGCATACCCCAGAGAATGCAAGACTTGTGAGCCTTATTGCCAGAGTGCTGGGGAGGAAGGAAATGGCAAACCTACTCTCAAATTTATAGGATAACAAACTATCTGGTTGGGGACTCCATTGACTAAGGTAGGTGGGAAGGAAAGAAGGTTGATTTCTTTTTTACATTATTTCTGTCTGCTTTTAGGGTCTCTCTTTAGCCCAGATGGACCTGGAACTCCCTCTGTAGCCCCAGACTGGCTTTGAACTTGATCTTCCTACCTCTGCCTTCCAAATGCTGGAATTAGAGGTATGCCCCTCAACACTCGTCCAACCTCTTTTTTAAACTTTTTTAATTGAGAACTTTAATATATGAACATACTGTAACTTGATCATATTCCTGTCCTGTTGCTTTTTTGTGTCCTTCCTCCTCCATCCCCATTCCACTATATTCCTTCCAAGTAGTCCTTCCTCCATTTTGTTCTCCTCTATCTTCCATGTCAAAATGTGGGTGGGCTCAGAACAGTGCAGATCTTGTTGGGGTTCTGACAACCATGAGTTATGAACATATCAGTTGCTTCATGTTCAGAGGACAGTGCCCCAAAGTACTCCTTTCTACTCAGTAACTTTTTGCCCTGTCTTCTGCAATGGTCCCTGAGCCTTGGAGGGCAAGATGAAGATGTGTCATTTAGTGTTGAGTTCTCCACACACTCTTATTTTAAGCTTGAATGATCTTGAATCTCCTCAATGTCTGCTGCCATCTCCATAGAGAAACTTCTCTGGCTAGCAGTGAGGTCAGCACTAATATTCTTTCTGCCACCTGCTCTGCAATGTTCCCTGAGCCACAGTGGGTGTAATAGAGGTGACTCACTCTCCAGGGCTTAGAACTGGACTTTATCTTTCCATCATCTGCTTGAATCTTGGGTCTTACCAGTACTCACTGCTCTCTGCTTCTCTAACCAAAAGTGAGAGCAACATTAATCACAGGGCATAAACATTTAGAGGGCATTTTATAAGTGGGCATGATGACCCCAGGGTATAAGTTTGGGGGTCTTCAGATTTTTCTCAGCCCAATAAAGAATTGGAAAGGTGGAAGAGCAGTAAATGAAGGAAGATTTTATTCAGGTAAATATGAAGGTAACAACTCTCATGGGTAGGAGGGACCCCTAAACATGATAACTGCTGCTCTCTCTGGGGTCAGAAGTATCTGTCTGTGGGGGCTGCCTCTCCCCCTACCGCTGTCATCTCACTGGGTCCCTGTTTGTCCATGCACCCTTTCTTCTGACCTGATCGGGCATCTTGCCCACTTGCACAAGGAAAATTTGGAGGGTTTACTTCATCAGAGTTCTCTAACCTGCCCAGCACAATGCCTGTTCCATGCCAAGCCAGGTGCCAGCACTCACCTCCACCCCTGATCCCACTATTCACACCCCAGGGACTCTTCCTTTTCCCACACAGAGAGAAGGCCCAAACCGCTAGATCACTAGGAGGATGTTTTGAGGCTCCTGCTGAGCAGATCCCCCAGCACCCCACTCCTGCATCCTCCTCTTCTGAGGATAAGCATTATCTCTGGGCCATCTCCTGCGTGCTGGGTGCCAGTGGCCCCAGGATATACCTCTCCATACCTGGTACCTGATACTTTCCAGGACTCCACAACAAGATCCCAAGCCCAGCACATAGCCCACCCTCCACTGAGGACGCTAGTTTCTACCTTGCAGCCCAGCCCAGCCCTGCTGAGGCTCCAGCCTGCTTCTTGTGCACACACCTGGTCTCCCCATGGCTGGATCAGCTTTTCTTCCCTTGCCCTTGGCCTTGTCAGGAACCAAATGGCCCAATTGGTTGTGACTGAGCATATCTGGATCCACAGTCTTCTCCTCTTCTTCCTCCTTTCTCCTCTCCATATTATGGGTCTCTCAGGTGGCAACTGAGGGAGCCTGGCAACCGCCACCACTGCCACCATTCAAACTCCAACCCTCCCTCAGTAACTATCCATTTAGCCAAAGAACAGAGGTAGTGTCCCCCTATGGTCTGTGTCTTAAGCCATAGATTTTGGCTTGGTCTTCAGTACCAGGCATGAATTTCCTCCAACTGAGCTGGGCTCACATCCAGTCAGAGAGCAGTTGGTTACCCTCATAACTTAAGTGCCACTATTATTATTACACCTATGAGCACACCTTGCCTGGCTGGTTGGTTATGTAGCTTTCTGGACCCACTGTTTGTTAAGTCTGTTGATGACTTTTCTCCACCAGAAGCAGGCATAGTGCTTTCTAGTGCTATGACAGCTAGCCAGCATGGAGATGGCTTTAGCTCAGTTCTAGCCTGATTTCTCAGTGTTCTGTGACCACAGTCTGTGGTATTTTCACAATAGGGCCTTACCATGTAGTTCTGGCAATAGCCTGAATTGTTTGTAGGGCCTCATGGGCCTACTTGATCAACAACCTCCTTGAGGGGGCAATTCATCCCTGGCACTGAGATTTAACTGCAACAACCTATGGCTTCAGGATAATGTTTTCTCCACCCTGGAAGGGTACTCCTACCCAATCTCCCTTCCTCCCTTACTTCCTTTCTCCCCAGGCCCTCACCTCAAGTGAAGATTCTGAGTTCATTTTGGTCTGCATGTTAAGTGGGAGACTCCACTTAGCATTGCACCAGGCACAAAGCAATACCTTCAATTCCAGCACTTGGAAGGCAGAGGTAGAAGTGTCACAGTGAGTTTGATACCACCCTGAGACTACATAAGGAATTCCAGGTCAGCCTGGGCTAGAGTGAGACCCTACTTCGAAAAACCACAGCTAGTTTCTATGTCAGGAACTTGGGTTATACCTATGGCCAGTCCATGTGAAGTAAGTGGATGTCTCAAGGCATCAGTGTGTCTATATAAATCAGAGACATTCAGACTACAGTCTTTCTGTGTTGTACCAAGATGCTAGGATGTGCTTTGGTCCTAACCACCTGGAATCTGCTCTGGCTGGCTGGATCTGCTTCAGAGAGCCTGATGAACTAGAACTCTGCATATGGGTGGCAGTTTCTGGTAGAAGCTGACGTAGGGAGAGCTCTGGCCAAGGCAGTTTGTGGCCAGGAACGAAGCCTCATGACGAAGGGGAAGGATGTGGTTTGAGGCAAGCAGCAGCTGCTGCTGTCACCAGACAAGCATGAAATTGACCACGCTTCGGAGGAGAGTGCACTCGGATGGCCGTTTATTAATTGGCACAGTAATATGATTGGGGGCATATGGAGAAATGGTGATGGGCAAAGAGAGAAAAGACAAAGAGAAAAACACACCCCCTGACTCTGGCATGGGCATTGTTGGAGTCAAAGCAACTATTGGGCACACGGTCTCTAGCTCATCTCTCATATCTGTCACTAAAGAAATGAAGGCCAACAACAAATTCCAGACCTTCTCATACTTGGCCTCTACTCTACTGCCTCATCAGGCTGTGCAGGGAGCAGTTCCTGTGAGCCATTTTAAAAAATAAAAAGTCAAGTTTGGTTTCATCTGTCTTAGACCAGACCTCACAGATTTGACTCATTGTTTCTAACTTGATATGTGCTTATTACACAGCAGTAGATCCGGACCCACCCGGGTCCATAGTAATTCTTCCTTTTAACTGACCTTATCTGGGCTGCTCAGTGCTCAAGTGCCTACTCTTCCCACGATATCCTGCAATGAAGACAGTACCCATGAGTCTCATCAGACTACCCAAGGCTTTCCATAACTCAAAGGTGTTTGGCAAGATTTTAAAACATTCAACATTGGCTTTATGGGAAGCAGCTGAAAGGGAACTTACTAGGAAAGTTGCTTCCTTATCCTGTGATTGTGGTTAGCTGATGAGTAATAAAATTCCCTGGTGTCTTCTCTGGAGGCAGTGACTACTCATTCTATTCTTTATAACTCTTCCTCAGCACAGGAGACTGAGCGCGCCACCTTTATTTAACAGTTCTGGTTCAAACACCTTGACTTCAGATGTGCCTGTGACATAGCAAGAAGCCCATTTTTATCTGTCACACTAGGCTCTCTGGTCAGGATCCCTAAAGAAAAGCAGGGTAAGGCTGAGAGGAGTCAAGCAACATCAGGCATGCATTAGATGCCCATCAGGGAGAATCTAGAGAGAAGACTCCTCTCCCTGTGGTCTGAGTCTTGAGGTAAACCATCCTGTATATGGACTCCTTTCAAGGCTGAGAGACTATTCAGAGGAAAGGGAGGGTTCTCTTTGCAGAGGCTACATATCTGGTTGACCTCTTCCAGGCTTCTTGAACATGCTTGTGCTCGTTCCTGAAACAGTGGTTTCCCTGATGCTGGTTCCCACCCTGAAGACACCCTGCCAGTTCCACTGCCTCCAGGTTATGCTGCACCTTCAAGGGCAGCTCAGCATCCAGCTCCTCCCTTGAACCCTTCGAAAGAAGCCCAGTCTTTACTGCCTCTGGTTGCTGAGTTTTCTGTAATTGCATTTACAGGGCACTTTGTTCCTGCTGCTTTGTTTCCCAGGAATGTGTGTGCTGGAGAGAGGATGGGCTGCTTCCATGTTTCCTTTTTCACTGGTTAAGCCTTGACTTAGTATCTTTTTTTTTTTTTTTTGACACAGTATCTCATTATGTAGCTGAGGTTGGCCTGGAACTCACTATGTAATCCAGAATGTCCTCAAATTTACTATCCTCCTGCCTTATTGCCCCCACTCCCAGTGCTGGGATTACAAATGTGTGCCATCATGCCTAGCTAAGTCATTAACTTAAGGACAATTCCACTTGAACTTTATGTTCTCTCACAGTGTCTAGATTAATTCTGGGGACAAAATATTGTGCTTACAAATACTTGACCATTCATGGGGAAGAGTTCTTGGCTTATTTATTAAATAATAGATTTTAAAAGATATGTGCACAATCTTTATGGCCTGTTTTACATTTTATTTTTAAAATGTAGCAGTAAGTTTGGTTTGGTTACATAGGACTGTAAAATCAAAATAATAATGACAAGTAGAATAGGTGCTTACTTCCTTTCCTATGCAAAAGTTGAATTCAAAAGGTCAGGTAGAGTGAGATCTACAGTGGCGGGGAAACCAGGCCTTTTCTTTCCCAATAGACTACCATTCTGTCTATGATTTTCATGTTTAAGGTTAGTTCACAGTCTACAATGGCTGTTAGAGCTCCAATAGTTATATGCACATTCCAAATAGCAGAAAGGAGGAAGAAGAGGTAGGAGAAGAACTTTTACTGGCTATCTTCTAAGAAAGTTTCTCAAAGCTGCTGCAGAAATTTGCTTCCATGTTATTAGTTCAAACTCATTGCAAGGGAGGCTAGAAAGTCTAGTCTTTATTCCAGGCAGCTGTATACTCATGATACTCATGTAGAAGTGGGGAAATAGCTAGGCACTCTGACACATAGAGCAATTTGAGTGCAGGGAGCTACACTGAAATAAATCTTAATGTTAACCTTATCTCACTCATGAATTCTTAAATGAGCTCCTCTGTGCCTCTTCTCCATACCCAGTGCCATGCTTTCGTTAGAGTTCAGAAAACTAGGCAAATGTGCTTTTTATTGTCAGGAAAATTGCAATTCAAGGTTGAGAGACAAACAGTAAGCAGAAGAACAAATAACTGAATAGATTGCGATGGAATAATAGTAGAAATAGGAAATGGCTACGCAGCCTGAGCTGGTCCCCACACTGTCCTTCTACTGGCTTTCACTGGAGTGGCCTTTTATGTGAATGAGGGATTCTGTCTTCATCAAAGCTACCTTGGTTTCTCATATTGAATTGTGCCTGTGAATCTCTGAGCTTTTGAGGGATCAACATGCATTAAAATTGCCTTTCTGGACCATTCATATGAGGATTTATTTACACTGGAAAGTTTTAGGCTGACATTTCTAAAAAGTTTATGTCTGGGTATGCTTATATTAATTAAGATTTTATTTATATAATATAAATGCACATTTTCAGGAGCCATTTATTTAAACATGTAAAGGCCATTATGAAAAGTGCTGTCAGTAACAGAAGAGACTACTAATGGTATGTGTTTAATAAAGCAGCATAATTTATAAAATACTTAGAGAAATGTTAATGTTTTATGTTTCTTTCCCAAGGGAAGAATTTTTATTTCCCTACATTTCATGTACAATGTTAGGATTCAGTGATTTTCATTTTATAGTAGATTGCTGTTAGAGTCATGTCTTTGCAGAGGAAACTTTTCTTTAAATGAAGAAAATAAAACAAAGATCCCCAGTGACATTTATGTGGCTTTGATTTGATTTACCTTATAATATTCATGGTTATTTCTGGAATCTTGTACTAAAATTGCTTAAGGTTAAAGAGAGATTTTATGCAACCTTCATTTTATGACTGTTAACCCACATATTAGCTGTTGGTCTGGTGTCTCATACTAACTCTCAACTGTTTAGGTCCATAGCTTGTCACCTCCGCTATGCTGAGGACCACAATCCAAAGAAGAGAAAATCCATGTTGTTTGGCAGATCTTTTTTTGCTTTTTTTTGCTTTTTTTTTTTTGTTGTTGTTGTTGTTGTTGTTTTTCGAGGTACGGTTTCACTCTAGTCCAAGCTGACCTGGAATTCACTACGTAGCTTCAGGGTGGCCTCGAACTCACAATAATCCTCCTACCTCTGCCTTCCAAGTGCTTGGATTAAAGACATGTGCCACCATGCCTGGATGTTTGGGAGATCTTTAAATAAGATGTCTGAGAGGACATTTCAGGATTTCACATGGAGAAACATTAGTGATCAACAACAAAGCATGCACTGAGGACATGTTGAAAGCAAATCAGGACTTAGGAAAAAAAAAGACAAAACAGGAAATTTGACCAAACAATTCTTCCTAGTAACAGGTCTTGTGTCTTTGTTAAGATCATCACAGCTTGTTTTAATTCCTTTCAACTTCCTTTCCAAAATTTGTCATTATGTTACTTTGCTGCTTCATGTTCAGCTTTCGTTGAATGAACACTTCAATTCAAGTGGCCTGGGCTTCTGTAAAAGATGGCTCACAATGGAAAGGAACCCATAATGAAATTGAAATGCCCCATTTTAGTCCTGAGTCATACTTACTTTATAAATTACTAATTAATGACTCTTTGCTAGGGTAGTGCCTAAACAGCCTCTAAGCACACTATAATTGGTAACATCACTTGAGTTTTGTACAGTATAAATGACTTCTGCTTACCATTCTTAGGCTTCTTCATATAATCTTAACTTTAAACTTGACCCTTTGTTGTCACTATAATGCAAGAAACCATTCTGATTTAATCTGAGACAGCTGCATATGTTTAGAGACTGTATGCCTAGGTTCTCAGAGAAATATGACCTAGCACAGACAGATGTTGGAACTCCTATGTAAATATCTATTCTAAACAATGTGTGCTACTGCTAGACAGGAATGCCAAACATTTTCAACCACAGAGCATGCTTGATAATTACCACCTTGATAGGAGAAGGCAGGAAACCCCAGCCTCGGTGCACAGTCTGGAGGAAGATAGCTAGTCTTTGGCATTTTAGCCTAGACTTGCTATGTTTATAGATCAGGGCCAGTGGGGAAGTAAGAAATTATTAGTTTACACACAGAACTTCTCTGAGCACAAAAATCTCTACTTTCTTCTCCATGTAACTGGACCATAGCAGGAAACCGCAGCAGGCTGTGAGTGAAGTAGGGAGACAGGGAAGTGAGACAGGTCAGGTACACAAGGAGCCTTATGGCTCCAGAGAGGAAATGGACACTCGCTCCCTTTCAAGTTTTCAAAATCAATGTATTCCCAAAGAATCATTTAAATGAGCTCACCAGCGTGTTTTATTTTGTGAAATGTGGGACATGAGCATTATGAAATGGGAACCCTGAAATATGATCCAGCCATCTTAACCCGCTCAGGGTTTTATTCAATTCTTCAAGCCTTAATCCTATTAGTTTCCATGCACCAAGGGAACACAGGGCTCCTCTCTGATGATACTGGCCAGGCCTCCTGGCATCTGTAAACTGAATTTTGATTTTTACAAATAAAGCTTATTATTTCATTAAAAATGTTAACTAACACCAATGAAGTCACTTACAAAAAGGAGTATTTTAGATTGTTTCAGAAAAAAACCTTAGAAGTTGTTGATAGTTTCAACCAGTTCATTAACTTAGAGGATATTTTAGAAGGCAATTCATTTGAAAAAGCAAATTTTGGATGTATAGCACACCAAATGAATGAGCTTTACAAGTTAAATCTCTGGTCTTTACATAAAGTTCTTTTTTTAATTAAAAAATATAACCAGCATTACTGTCACCAAAGTTGAAACTGGATTTTTTTAAAGTATGTATTTAAAGAGTTTTGATGAACTGCATGATTCATAATCAGTTTATAAATACAGGGTTTTCTAGAAGGTACTTTCACTAAATCATTCAGAAGGTTGGAATGAAAGACATCAGACTTTTGGCTCTAGGTCTGCTGGACATAGCTCCAACCCAGCAGCAAGCCAAGATCTGATTATGATGCTGGTGGAAGCTAATCTCATTGTGGTGCACATGAGCTAATGACACATTAGTCCATATTATATTATATGCTCTGCAGTCTGCTGCCTGCGGTTTTGATTGAATTTCATTCCTAGCATTTAGATTTGAAGCAACAATGTGTTCCTGTTACCACCTATCAAGTTTATAAAGCCTTTCTCTAAACACTTGAACTATTTTAAATCTCCTTTCCTTAGAAAATCTTATCTATCCCTTACAGTAAAATCAGAGAGGATTTGCTCCCCATCTCCTCTTTGCTCAGACGTACTCTCTCTTTCCAGGTGCCAAGCTGTCATTACTGTACCCACTGTGGCCTGGAATGTCTAGTCACTTCAGTTTACATAACAGTTTCACTGGGGTGTTTGTTTTCAGAGGTCACTTCAATGTCAGCCTCACTAGTCCCCACAGAAGCAGGCCAGTTCTCTGTGACTTGCAAAGGAAAAGAAAATAATGTCTCCAACTCATTCTCCCAACTTTCCTACCCCAGATTTTATGAATATTAAAAGTGATAAAATTCACCTCCTGTTCTTGCAGCAAGGGTTTATTGTTCTGACTGTTTGTGGGACTAGGAGGCAGCTGTCCCTTTAGCCAACATAGCTCACTGCTCCCCTTCCCAACACCTCAGACTGAAGGTAGCCATTGAGCTGTGTGCTGTGGAGAGTGCTCCCAGTGCTGAATGCTTGTGTGTGGACCTGGCTTCTTAGGTGCTCCTGCATTAACTTCCCTGTGGCTGGGTAATTTAAGCTATTATTTCAACCATGTCAAAAAATCAAAGCTGTCACATCAGACCAGCCAGAAGAATGAGTGGCTGGGCAGTAATATGTTTAAAGTATAAATCCTTCCTGTTTTCTCAACCTGTGCTCCCCTGGCTATTTTGCATCTTGACAGACAAAATACTCTGGAAATTGGCCTATGGACAATGGCCACTAATTTGAGGACTTATTATTAAGGAAAATTCCAAAGCTATGTGTACAGATAATCCCCAGGGTGGTTAGAACAGTTCAAGAAAATCAGTAATTCCCAAAACCCATTAATGTAAATTACCCAAATACCTAGAACTAGGTAGCCTTGGGTTTCTCATTTCCCCAGGAAAGCAGTTTGGAGGCAGCAGGTGACTTCGTCTTCCTTCATACTGAGATGTATCAGATGTAATGAGACTCACCAGACTTGGGTGGGCAGGAATAAGAGTATGCCAGAGCCATGTGTGATTTAGAGAAAATGTAATGTTTCAAAACATTGATCTTGGATGCCTCATGTCTCTTGGACTTTTGAGCCATTCAAAGAAGGATTGTTAAATGCTCTGCTGTACTCATCTCCATGCTGCTAGGATGGACCTCTAAACCAAACACAGTTTGTGGGAGAAATGGGATTTATTTTGGGCTTACAAATTGGGAGAGTTCTATAATGATGGAAGAACCTGGACTCCCTTTACCAAATCCACACAGAGAGAAAAGACACCACCAGCACCACAAGCAAGCACTCTATGGGGATCCATGCAGAACTCAAGCACTCTGCATACCTTTAGGCTGCAATTCAGGTGCACTCCCAATGACACACCTCCCCTACCCTGTAGCAGAAGTCTGCCTATTAGGGACAGAAGCTCTAAACTCAGCTTTGGTGACACCTGAGTCTATTAGAGGACATATATTTAAACCACCACATTCTGCCCCTGGCCGCTAATGGACTATGACCATCTAACATTGTAAATTGTATGAAGTCAGAAGGTCCCAAAGTCTTTGTTAACCTTCAGACTATCGCTATACTGTGTCTTGTAAAATCAAAACAAGTTATATACTTTTAACATGTAATTTCATAGAGTATACATTTACGTTGTTATAAGGCATAACAAGGAAAGATTGGACCAATATAAAATCAATAACCATTAGGCAAAAACCTGTAGTTTAAGTCTAACATCCATAACAAGTGACCAGTGACAAATCTCTGGAATTTTTTCAATTCTTACACCCCAGTTGGCCGAGTAGCCAGGGAAAACATCCATCCTGAGCCAACCAGTGCTTCATGATAGCACGTGCACAGTCCTGGTATATTTAAAACATCTTCAGGAAAAAAAGCCGTTGGGGACATCCCGTTAAGGTGGCAGTGTAGGAACCACACCAAAGCAGCCTACACTGTTATACTAAAAAGTGAGATTCAGAGTATCTAGAGATCACAGAAGCAGGCAGAAGCAGCTCCAGCAGCAGCCACACCAGGTCCCCATGGCCACAACCACAGGGCTCAGCCTGAGCTGCAAGAAGAGCCAGGTGAAGGGATTCTCCACTCACACTAGCCTCCTGGCTAACCCAAGAAATGTGAAAGGGAGGACAGCAGGGACCAATGGAATGGCTCATGAGGAAGAGGATTGACAGGACCAGTGGGAAAACTTCAACCACCATCCACAGCCTCCCCTCCCCCACCACCAGCACAAGTGCCAACAAGCACCAGAGACCTGGAGAAGGGAACTCACCTACATAGCACCCAGCACAGGTGATCAGAGTAGTGACCCACTGACCCAGCCAGCCTATGTGAGCCCACAGTGCAGCAAAGAGGGACCCAAGTAGGCACACAGCATAATTGAGACCAAAGCCAACCCAAAAGGTAAACTGGGATTATACCAGGTCAGTACCTGCCAAATAAGCCTGGTATATAGGCTTGAATTGGAAGTATTAATTGTACCTTCCATGTCAGGGTAAATTATATGTTAAATCTGATGGATGGCCAAATTGGCCATTCTTAAATAAGCTATATTTTGGGCTTGGCATTTGTTGCTTCCTGATTTATAGTGCCTTTGTTTCCTCTTCTGTCCTTCATTGGTGAAGGGTCTAACTTGGTCGTAAGCTGACTTGGAACTCTCTACAGACCAGAAATCCAGTTGACAGGATGAAGGGTGTGGGGCAACACACAATCTTAGGGACTTTGACTTTGTTAGAGGATCTGATTGTCCTAATACCTACTCTTGCATGAATAGTCTGTGCTGTTTTTCATTGAATGTGTACATTGTTTACTTAAATTTTAGAATTTGCCTGAGGCTGAAAGAGCCTTTGGAAAATGTGAGGAGTGATCATAAATTGCACACAGTTCCAGGAGCTGCTGCTGAGATGCAGCACGAGGCAGGGCATAATGCCCTGATAGGCTAAAAGAGCCTTTGGAAGATGGACCGTGGTTTGCATGAAGACCTGAAGGTGTTTTGTATATACCAGGACAATGCAAGGGCTACCATAGAGTGCACTGTTGGCCTAAGATGGAAGTGTTCCCTGCTACTCTGCCCAGCTGGAGGGGCAGAATTGGAAAGTCTGGAGACTGTTAGTCTCTGGTTATATTGGACTTGAACTGCAGAAGTTTGATGTTTGTTTGATGGTGGTTGAGTTTGCATTGTTTTAGTCTCTCCTTGCTATGCCTTATACCAGTTGAAAATGTTTACTCTGTGCCTTTATATGTTAGAAATGTTTAACTTGCCGGGCGTGGTGGCGCACTCCTTTAATCCCAGCACTCGGGAGGCAGAGGTAGGAGGATCGCCGTGAGTTCGAGGCCACCCTGAGACTCCATAGTGAATTCCAGGTCAGCCTGGGCTAGAGTGAGACCCTACCTCGAAAAACCAAAAAAAAAAAAAAAAAAGAAATGTTTAACTTGTTTGATTTTACAGGTCTTAATATCTTAAATTGGTCAAGACTGTGGGGACCTTTGAAATTGAACTGAGTACAATTTACAATGTGTGATGTTTATAAATCTATTGGGGGCCAGGGGCAAAATGTGGTGGTTTGAATATAGAATAGATGGCCCCCAATATATTCAGTTGTTTGTTTGTAGTTTGCATCTGCAGCCACCTGGCTGGAGTCAGTGCCATTGTATGGATCTTATGGTGTGGTGGTGGGTTTCAGATTTCAATCTAAAGATATGCAAAGTGTGCCTAGCTGGAATTCCTGAAGTATGCTGTGTGGCTTTTTGGCTTGTGCTTCTCTCTGTCTCCTTGGGCCTGTGAAGGCAGGCCAGTTTCTTCTGCCATTATGGAACTTCCCCTGGATCTGTAAGCTTCAATAAATATCCCTTCCTCCATAACTGTGTCTGGTCTGGAAGTTTTTCTCAGCGAACCTGAATCTGTCTGCTACAGCCTGTATTTTGTTCCACTCAGCCTTCTTGAATACTCTCATAGCAGGCAAATCAAACATATAGGGTCACTTTTGTGGTTACTCAGAGTATTAAGAGCCACACCTAGCACCTTAAGTTCCTACTCTGAAGTAATATAACATCAGATTGATTTATACATCTAATAATACTGCATTAATTAGAAAATCCAAGCATTAAATTAATCCAAGATGCAAAAATCTCTACATTATAATACACAAAACACAAAAAAAAATCAGGACAATATAAATCCACCAAAAAGTATTAATCCATCAGAAATGACCTCCAGTGAGACTGATTTAGAGGAAATGCCTGAGAAAGATTTCAAAAGAAATGATTATAAATATGTTCAAAGAATCAAAGAGGAAATAAAAGGAATCAAAGATGGAATCAAAGAAGATGAAGGAAACCAATTTAATGAAATAAGGAGGTCAATACAAGACATAAATAAGGAAATAGATATAATAAAGAAAAACCAGTCAGAAATACTAGCAGTGAAGAATATGGTCAGGGAAATAAAAAACTATGTAGAAAATCTCACCAGTAGAATAGATAATGGACAGAACAGAATATCTAAACTAGAAGACCAGGTGGCAGATCTAATATAGTCCAACAAAGAGAAAGACAAACTAAGAGGAAACTATGAATGGGAATTTCAAGATATTCAGGACACTATGAAAAGTTCAAACAAAAGAATTCAGGGTATAGTAGAAGGAGAATAATTTCACTCCAAAGGCATAGTAGGCATTTTCAACAAAATCACAGAAGAAAAATTCCCCCAAATTGGGAAAGAGAGGCCAATGCAAATACAGGAAGCCTTTAGAATACCAATCATACAAAACCTGGAAAGAACCTCTCCTCACCATATTATAATAAAACTACCAAACATACAAACCAAAGAAATTATATTGAAAGCAGTTAGAAAGAAAAATCAAGTCATATACAAAGGAAAACCAGTCAGGATCACAGCAGATTACTCAACACAAATTTAAAAGCCAGAAGGGCTTGTAATGATGTATACCAAGTTCTGAAAGATAACAACTGTCAACCAATGTTACTTTATGCTGCAAAGCTATCCATTTAAATAGACAGAGAAATAAGGACATTCCACCACAAAAGCAGGCTAAAGGAATATTTGAAGACAAAACCAGCTCTACAGAAAATACATGAAAGGATCCTCCATGCTGAAGACAAAGAAAAGCACACATATAAGGAACCTGGGGGCGGGGGGAACCATACTCAAATACTAGTTAATACAACAGAGCAAAGGTAAAACTGGAAGAACTACGAGATAGCATTCAGTCCAACATTAGTTAGGAAAGATAAGGGAGGTCACTTTATATTGATAAAAGGCAAACTTCAACAAGAGAATTTTATAATCCTAAACATATACGTACCTAACATGGGAGCTCCCAACTTCATCAAACAAAAACTATTAGAACTAAGGTCATATATAACAGCAAACATAATTGTAGTGGGTGACTTCAACACATGACTCTCATCAATTGACAGGTCATCCAAGTAAAAAATAAACAGAGATGCATCTGGATTAAACGAGGTCATAGAACAAATGGACCTAACAGATATATACAGGACATTTCATCCAAATGCTGCAGAATACACATTCTTTTTAGCAGTACATGGAACATTCTCTAAGATAGACCATATATTAGGATACAAAGCAAATCTTAAATACAGGAAAATTAAAATAATTCCTTGTACTCTTATCACAATGGGATCAAACTACAAATGAATAGCAAGAAAAGCTATAGAGCATACACAAAATCATGGAAACTAAACAATGCACTACTAAATGATGAATGGGTCAATGAAGAAATCAAGAAGGAAATCAAAAAATGTATAGCATCAAATCATAATGAGAACACAACATGCCAAAACCTTTGGGACACAGTGAAGGCAGTCCTAAGAGGGAAATTGATATCTTTAAGTGCCTACATTAAGAAATTAGAAAGCTCATAAGTAAACAGCTTAATATTTCACCTTAGAGCCTTGGAAAAAGAAGAACAAGGCAAACCAAAAATCAGTAGACGGGAAGAAATAATAAAGATTAGGACAGAAATTAATGAAATAGAATTAAAAAAAAAGTCCAAAGAATCAATGAAACAAAGAGTTGGCTCTTTGAAAGGATAAACAAGATTGATAAACCCTTAGCAAACCTGACCAAAAGAAAGACAGAAGAGACATAAATAGAAATATAAATGAAGGGGTGGAGAGATGGCTTAGTGGTTAAGTGCTTGCCTGTGAAGCCTAAGGACCCCAGGTTCGAGGCTCGACTCCCCAGGACCCACGTTAGCCAGATGCACAAGGGGGCACATGCGTCTGGAGTTCGTTTGCAGTGGCTGGAGGCCCTGGTGTGCCCATTCTCTCTCTCTCTGCCTCTTTCTCTCTCTGTCTGTCACTCTTAATAAATAAATAAAAATTTAAAAAAATGGAAATGAAAAAGGCACCATCTCAATGGATACCGGAGAAATTTAAAAAAACAAAGGGACATAATATAAACATATATTCCACTAAATTTGAATATCTGAAAGAAATGGATGATTTCCTTGATTTATATGACCTACCTAAAGTAAATCAAGATGACATTAACAACTTAAACAGACCTATGGCAAATTATGGAGATCTAAGCAGTTATCAAAAATCTCCTAGCTGAAAAAAGTCCAGGCCCAGGTGGATTCACTGGTAAATTTTAACAGACATTCATGGAAGAACTAACACCAATGCTTCCTAAACTTTTTCATAAAGTAGAAAAAGAAGGAATCCTACCAAACTCCTTCCTGGTAAAGCCAACATCACCCTGATACCAAAACCAAGCAAATATAGAACATAAAAAGATTACAGACCAATTTCCCTCATAAACATAGATGAAAAAATTCTCAACAAAATATTGGCAAACAGAATACAAGAATATATCTGAAAGATCATTCATGCTGATCAAGGAGGCTTTATTCCAGAGCTACAGGGATGGTTCAACACACATAAATCAATAAATGTAATACATTATATAAATGGACTGAAGGTCAAAAACCACATGATCATCTCATTAGATGTAGAAAAAGCATTTGACAAAATCCAACATCTCTTCATGATAAAAGTCCTACAGAGACTGGGAATAGAAGGGACATGTCTCAACATAGTTAAGGCTATTTATGACAAGCCTACAGCCAACATAATACTAAGTGGAGAAAAACTTGAAGGTTTTCCACTAAAATCAGGAACAAGACAAGGGTGTCCATTGTTATTTAATATAGTACTGGAAGTCTTACCCATAGCAATTAGGCAAGAGACGCACATAAAAGGGATACAAATTAGAAAGGAAAAGATCAAGTTATCATTATTTGCGGATGACATGATTCTATACATAAAGGAACCTAAAGACTCTACCAGCAAACTTTTAGAGCTGATAAAGACCTATAGCCATGTAGCAGAATACAAAATAAACACACAGAAATCAGTAGCCTTCCTATATGCTAGCAACAAACACACAGAGGATGAAATCAGTGAGTCACTCCCATTCACAATTGCATCAAAAAAATAATAATAAAGTAAATTGAAATAAACCTAACCAAGGATGTAAAGGATCTCTACAATGAAAACTTTAATAAGACACTCAAGTGAGAAATCGCAGAAGACATTCGGAAATGGAGAAACATTCCTTGTTCCTGGATTGGAAGAATCAATATTGTGAAAATGGCAATCTTACCAAAAGCAATCTATACATTTAAAGCAATCCCCATCAAAATTCCAAAGGCATTCTTCATAGAAATAGAAAAAAAAACAATCCAAAAATTCATTTGGAATCACAAAAAATCTCAAATACTGATCAACAAAACTAAGGCTGGTGGTATCACCATACCTGATTTTAACCTATACTACAGAGCCATATTAACAAAAACAGCGTGGTACTGGCACAAAAGCAGACATGTAGATCAATGGAATAGAATAGAGGACCCAGATGTAAGTCTGGGTAGCTGTAGCCACCTGATCTTTGACAAAAATGCCAAAAATACTCATTGGAGAAAAGACAGCCTCTTCAGCAAATGGTGCTGGGAAAACTGGATATGTATCTGTAGAAGGATGAAAATAGATTCTTTTTTCTCTCTATGCATAACAATTAAGTCTAAATGGACTAAAGACCTTAACATCAGACCTGAAACTCTGAAACTGCTGGAGGAAAAAGTAGGGGAAACCCTTCAACATATTGGTCTTGGCAAATACTTTCTGAATATAACCCCAATTTCTCAGGCAATAAAACCACAGATTAACCACTGGGACCTCATGAAATTACAAAGATTTTGTACTGTAAAGGACACTGTGAATAAAGCAACCTACAGAATGGGGAAAAAAAACTTTGCCAGCTATACATCTGATAGAGGATTAATATCTAGGATATATAAAGAACTCAAAAAATTACGTAATAAGAAATCAAACAAGCCAATTAAAAATGGGCTATGGAACTAAATAGAGAGTTCTCAAAAGAAGAAATACGGATGGCATATATGCATCTAAAAAAAATGTTCTGCATCCCTAGTCATCAGGGAAATGCAGATTAAAACTATGTTGAGATTCCATCTCACTCCTGTCAGATTGGCTACCATCATGAAAACAAATGACCATAAATGCTGGTAAGGATGTGGAAAACGAGGAACCCTTCTACACTGTTGGTGGGAATGCAACCTAGCCCAGCCGTTGTGGAAATCAGTGTGGAACTTCCTAAGGCAGCTAAAAATAGATCTACCATATGACCCAGCTATACCATTCCTACGCATATATCCTAAGGACTCGTCTCACTACCTTAGAGATACTTGCTCAATCATGTTTATTGCCACTTGATTCACAATAGCTAGGAAATGGAACCAGTTTATATGTCCCTCAATTGATGAGTAGATAATGAAGATGTGGCACATTTACGCAATGGAGTTCTGCTCAGCAGTAAAGAAAAATGAATTTATATAATTTGCAGAAAAGTGGATGGATTTGGAAAGGATTATATTAAGTGAGGTAACCCAGGCTCAGAAAGCCAAATGATGCATGTTCTCTCTCATGTGTGGATTCTCACTACAAATGATTGGATTTCTATGTGAGTATGTAATGCCTCCAAATACAATTTTCTCTGTACTTAGCATTTTTAAACTTTTACCAGAATAGTCCAAAAGACTTGGCTGATCACTGGAAGGCATCTTCAGTTGTAAGTACCAAGTCCATGCACACTCCTCCAAAACAAAAGTTCTAAAGGCTTATCACTCTGGAAGGCATCTTCAGTTGTAAGTACCAAGTCCATGCACACTCCTCCAAAACAAAAGTTCTAAAAGACAAAAATCTACATGGTCACATTCATTGCAGAGCAACACCCCACTTCTGGTACTAATTTCTGTTGTCGTGTGCTTCACGCTGCCGGAATGAATCTCTAAACCAGACACAGTTTATGGGAGAAATGGGATTTATTTTAGGCTTAAAGATCTGGAGGCACTTCTGTAATGGTGGAAGAATGTAGAACCCTTTATCAAATCCATACAGATAGAAAAATCACCACCAGAACCACAAGTAAGCACACTCAGGAACCCACACAGAACTCAAGTACTCTATTCACCAGTGATGCCAGCCCCACCCACCCTGTAGCAGGAATCTGCCTGCTAGGGGCAGAAGCTGTATACTCAATTTTAACAACACGTTTGTCTATTAGGGGACATATATTCAAACTATCGCTTCCTCTAAGTAGGGTAAATAAAGTTGAAACAAGAGACCTCAGGTCCTAATTGGGATCCCTGGAAGAAGAATTAGGGAGAAACTAAGTCTAGAAAGAGGCTTCAAGGGGAGCTGGGGTTGGGTTCTAAACAACTCCTGGAATAAGCAAATATCAGCATATTGACACCTGTGCTTGTTTGCTTGTTTATTTATTTATTTACTTTTGTGTGCATTGCTCACATGCTAAGTCACATGTGTAGGCCAGAGGATAACCTCAGGTATCAGTCTTTGCATTCTGCTTTGAAGTAGGTTCTCTCTTTAGTCACCACTGGGTTTGCCAGGTTGGCTGGCCCATGAGCTTCTGGTACATTCTCTTCTCTTGTCTCTGCCTTCTCCCTATAGATTTACACTCGGATGTCAGACACCCACCAAATCATCTGTCTTGTATGTGGGTTCTGGGAATCTGAACTGAGGCACTTGCATTTGCATAGCACGTGCTTTATCCACTGATCCATCTGCCTAGTCTGAGAAATGTACATTCTTACAAGGACATTCCAGGTATTTTCTAGACAATCTTACTTTAGCTACTGTACTGGTATTTGGAGAAAAGGTAGTTTTAGAACAGAATGTGATTAATATAGCCACATGGTGTTAGGAAAGTAAGTATACTTCTACAATTCAGGGTTTTCCCTCTCTTTAAGACAGCATGGACTTTTTTTTCTCTTCAAACCACATAATCACAATTATAATTTCCAAGATGTTTGCTAGAAGATGCATCTTATAAAAGCATTTCCAATTGACTATGCATTTATTTTAACTAATTTAAAATTTTTAAAGATTTTAATTACTTGAGAGAGAGTGAATATGGATAAGCCAAGGCCTCCTGCCACTGCAAATGAACTCCAGATGCATGTGCCATTTTGTGCATCTGGCTTTACATGGGCACTGGGGAATCAAACCTGGGCCATCAGGTTTTGCAAACAAGTGCCTTTAACCACTGAGTTATTTTCTCCAGCCCAAGTAATGTTTTTTTGTTTGTTTTGTTTTGTTTTGTTTGAGACAGGTCTTATGTAGTCTAGGCAGACCATGAACTCCTGATCCTCTGGGAGGCCTGCACCTACCAAGTGTTGAGACTATAGGTCTGTGCCATCATGCTTGTCTTTATTTTTTTAGACTATTAGAAGCCAGACTTCTTTTTAGAGAGAACTTATTTGTGAAGTATTCCCTGGGGCTGGCTACATATTTGGCAGGCCTCAGTGGAGAATCAAAGTGTGGCACCCCTTATTCAAAGGAAGGGAAAGTACCTTTAAAGATACAAGTATAAAATTTTCCTTTCCTTGTTTCTTCTCCCCATTATGATGTGTTTTATTTGCTATTTATTGTTATTTTAAATAAAGAAAAAATATTAAAAAATTATTAGCATGAGGTTTTACTATTTGACTATTATGTAATGGTATTTTTAAATGTAAATATAAGAACACTGAATTCATATATAAAGTCATGAAATGATATAATTCTTCATGCTCATTGTATTAGTCAGTTTTGGTTTATTACCACAAAATACCCAAAGCAGCTGACTTATAAAGAGAAAAGGTTTCAAGAGTATGGTGCCTGTATCAGCTCAGTTCTGGTGAGGACTTCGTGCAAATGACAGGTATCTGTGGCTGGGGCTCATGTAAGAGTGAACAGTTGTATTTGCAGCCAGGAGTCAAGGTGGTGTCACCCCAGAAATCTTTAATGACAGTGGACTCTTGAGGCATATAATCCATCTTCAAACAATAGCATTTATGTGTTTGTACATACTTGTTTATTTTACCAGAACTGCAGAAAGTTTACACAAAACTCAGATATTTTTATTTTACTTCTCTCTCTCTCTCTCTCTCTCTCTCTCTCTCTCTCTCTCTCTTTTTATGCTTGTGTTGTATATGTAAATTGTGGTGTGTGTTACCCTGTGCATGTGTATGTGTCCTCACAGTTCTGGAGGGAATGCTGGGTATTCCACTCTCTCCCTTTTCCACCTGTTCTAATTTGGGCCAGGGTCTCTTACCAGTCCCAGATCTTGTTCCTTTTTTGTGACCTCCAGCTACTCTCAGGTCTCTTGCCCCTGTGGGAGAGGGGTTACAGATATGTACAGCAACACGCAGCTATTCATGTGGGTCTTGGGGATCGAACTTGCAGAGTCATGCCTCCTCAAAGCATTCATGCTTGCATAGAAAGTGCTCTTAACCATCTCTCCAGCACAAACTCTACTTCTTGATACATCATTCTGCTAGTACTCTTCTGCCTTTGGCCTACTGACAAGTCAAGGAGAATTAAAAGGCAAAAAAAAAAAAAAATTCTAGGCTTCCTTATTTTTCTCTTCTGTGTTATCATTGTTGACATAGTGGTTGGCTAATATGGGAAAGTGACAGGAATAAGAAATTACGTGATAAATTTTCTAGGTTGTTTAAGTGTTTCTTAAAATATTTTTGCCTTCTTTCTGTATTTCAAAAGAGTTCTAGTTTGAATGGAAAGCAGAGTCTTTTGGAGAAGGGCTTTCAACATTCCTAATTCTCCAGTCTTTGTACTCTGAATCTCACTCAACTCACCCGTCGTAAGGTCACCAGAACCCTTAGCCATGAGCGCTCCAAGTACCTCAGATGGAATAGAAGGATGGCGGCAGGCACACAAGGCACCTTGCTCCTCTAATTACATGGGTACTCCCGAATTCTACCAGACACCATCTACTGACACAAGTTCAAAGGCAACAGTTATCAAGAATTTCAAAACATGCACACACACACCACACATGCTTCAAGACAGTACCAGCAAGGCAGTCATCCATTTGGGGTGCATAGGTCCTTGTGTGACTGTATAGGTTGGTACAATAGAAACTTTCTGGATTCCTTTCCCCAGTTGCATTCCTCTCCCTGCCCCTTTCCCACAAACCATTATTCCTTTCTTTCTCATGCATATCTTCATATATACTCTTAAAGTATGCATTTAGTAATCTTGGCATGTTTTAAAGCCAGTGTGGGGCTGGTGATATAGCTCATGATGAAGTGCTTGTCTAGCATGGCCAGTTCCTGGTTTCTATCCCCAGCACCACAAACAAACAATCCCCCCTCCAAAAAAAATGCAACTTAATTTGAACAGGGTTCAGTATGTAAGGTGTAGCTTGTTTTTACTCTTGAGCCATATACTGTTTTTTTTTTTAATTCATCACATTGCCCTAGTAGTAGCTTCTATGAACAGTTTTGTGTGTTGTGTCTAAGGTTCCAAGTATTTGCTGTGTAGAGAGCTGTTGACAGTGATGCATGCCCTATTTCTAGCTCGGGTGGATCATGTCTAGTGATTAGCCTTTAAAGCTGTGTTTAACTAGAAATTTGTTTGGAAACTTGAGTCATCAACCCTTATCTGTTTCATTCAATTTCCACTTGGCCCACTGTCTGGGCAAAATATGTTGGAAAACTTTGCTAGACTCTCTTGGCAGGCATTTGCTATGGGATGGCACAGCCATGTACAATGAGGGTGGGTGATATTTTCCTGGTTACATCATTTACCTTTAAGTTGTATTGAATTAGTATAGAAGGAAGCACGTAGAAAACTGAGGCATATTTAGATAAGGCTCATCTTACTGAGGGACAGAATGAAAGATGACTTCAGTATAGAATGTCATCTAAGGACAACCTATCTGCTGGGAACACTGCTCTACAAACTGTTTCTTTATGTAATCATCGTCCAGTCCCATTGTACACATTGCTTTTTAGAATTTGCAAATTAAGTGTGACCTGTGGATATGAGTAGCATTACTAAATTCACTTCTCTGCTAATGGGTGAGGAGGAACACAATAAGGGCACCTGTCTTGGGTGGGCTGTGGGTTTGAGACCATGGTTGCTTTTTCTTTTTCTCTTTAAAGGGAAGGGGATTGTTAAAAGATGAATGTTTTCAGGTGAAAACAACCAAGAATTAATAATAACTTGGGGCTAGGGAGATCACTCAGTGAATGCTTACTGTGCAAACATGCAAACTTGAGTTTGATCCTGAGCCTTCACATAAAATGCTGGTTGTGGCTACACACACCTGTAACCTCAGTACTGAGGGAGCATAGACAAGAGGATTGCTAGGGCTCACAGGCCAGCCTCTAACCAAAACAGGTAGCTCAGGGTTCAGTCAGAGAACCTGTCGCAGTGAAATGAGGTGGAAGAATGGTAGAGGAGGGCATCTGATATTCTCCTCTGGACTCTGTACATATCTGCACAAAGTTGTGTACACTGCATGTGTGTGCACACATACCACATATTACACTTATACCAAAAAAAAAAAAAAAGAAGAAGAAGAATAACTTCCATTTCTAGACTACAGTTGCATGCACAGCACACTGGGTATTTTACAAACATCTATAATCTATGCAGTCCTCACAGCAACCTAGTAGGAGAGGTATTTCTTATTTTATAAATAAGAAGAGGTCAAAGGTATTAAGACAGTTCTATCAAGTTCCCAAAACTGGTGAGAGAGGGCTAGAGTGTGATCCCAGCTGTGGTCACAGAAGCAAAGCCATTTATACATCCCAGTATACAGAGCTTGCTGACCCCACAATTTCACAGTGTCTCAAGTCCTGCCTATGTCAGAAAGCACACTGGTGCTCAGTACAGGTTGATGATTAGACCTTTGCTGTGATTTGCGGGCAGTGACTATTTAAGTCAGACATGTGTTGGCTAAGCAGGAACAAAAGTGAAATGTTCATGGGTATGTGGCTTCTGAGGAGGATCCAAAAAAACTAGTCATTGTCACTTGAGTTTCTAGACCCAAAGTATCACTGCCCCAGTTGATATGTCTGTCATTCTGGCCCTGTGAAGGGTCTCTGATTGAATTTGGCCAGTGGCTCCAGCTCTAGCAGTTTAGCAGTGCCCATTTCTGATGCATGGCAACCTGGCATCTCGCTCTGCATTCCTGTCTTAGCCCTCTGCCCCAGCTATTCTTTAACATGGGTGTGAGTCCTGTTCTATCTCTGAAAAGGTCTGAGCCTGGAGTGCCTTCTGATCCCCACCCTGACACCATACTTTGAAGCCTGTGTCAGTGACCTTTCTACATGCTCTTTTCATATGACCTTGATTCATCCTGCTATCTTTAGCCAAGCTCTCTTCACCAGAGGTGGATAGTGCCACCACTCAAGTGATCTTTCTCTAGAGGCCTTGGCTGATTTTCAGCCTTTCTGTTTTAAGTGTGTCCTTTATTTATCATCTACTCAGGAACCTTTCTGACTTGATGACATAATTTTTAGACTTCTTGACATCTGAATGTAGCCCATACACACCCTCCTTAGTGATGGCTGCTTTTAATCTTCTCAGCTACAATAAATCTGATGGATACCTTAAGCTCATGGCATGCTCACCTTGATATTTTGATCCCTTTCCCCTTACCACAGAGATTGCTTGACTTTGAGGAAAACAGTAGCTCTGACATAGTGTTTTCACTAATGTTGGAGTGTCCATTGGCCTAGCACACTTAAAGCCCCTCTCTACCTACTCCTCCCAGACTTGAAAATAGTTCCTATTCTGATACTAAAGTTCAGTTAGTTTTTTGTCTACCTTGTATTTTATAGAGTAATCATAAATTGTAAGTAATGATAAATAAATAAGGTTGAAGTTTTTCCTACTAGTGTTTTATAGCCTATAAGATGACTGCATGTTTATGTAAATTAATACTTACTAATAGAAATTTTTAAAATATTATGTCTACAGGAAGGAACTTGTTCTAGAGTCAATAAAGGCAGTGCCTAGAATTCCATCGCACCGTTTTCCTCTTCAGATACTATTTGGTTGACCCTTCTCTGAATCTATGAATAAGAATCCTCTGAATGGGACACAATGTGTTTACAGCAGGACAAGCAATCATACATTCTGGTGAAAAGCTAAATGTAGGTCTAGTCATTCTATAGTCTATGTTTTCTTTGCTTGGCTTTTAAAGGTCATCTGTCTAACTGCCTCATCTTGCAGACATAGATGAACTTGAGTGGCAAGTTGGAGCATTCATGGAAGAAGCGGGCTTTCCCCAGAGCTCTGTTACCCATTTAATCAGAACTGGGAACCTAGCTTCCATGTGGTATTGGACAAGGCAGTAGGAATACCTCTGCAAGACAAATGTTCTGTGTTCTATTGATGAGCTTCTTGTACCAGTGTACCTCCCATGTTCCTGAGGGAAAGAGCAGAAAAATCTATACCTCACATGACACCAAGTCCTGTTATCTCCCAATGAATCAGGACCTAATTTCCAAGAGGCATATGCCCCATCCTGCTCAACCCATTCACTGTTGTTAGGTATGCTCAGACATTGTTTTCCAAGAGCTATGTGTACCAGTCCCTGTCCTTGAGTAGTTGCCAATTCAATTGGAAAAAAAAAAGAGATGTGAAAGATATAGAAACACTAGTTAAATGCTAATTGTGTGATTCTAGTCACTGGTGACCTAGAATTTTAGAGGAAATAAAAATTACTAGAGGGCTGAGAATAAAGTTCATTGGTAGAGGAGTTGGCTGGTACACTGGAAGTTGGAAGAGTATTGGGGGCTCTCTAGAGAACTTTCTCACAACATAGTTAAGGTTATTGCCTGGAGGTTCAGTAGCAAAGTGGGAGGATTTATCAAAGAGGAACCTAAAGAACTGGGTGTGGTAGCACACGCCTTTAATTCCAGAAGTTGGGAGGCAGAGGTACAAGGATCACCATGAGTTCAAGGCCACCCTGATACTATGTAGTGAATTTCAGGTCAGCCTGGACTATAGTGAGACTTTACCTCAAAAAAAGAAAAGAAAAGAAAGAGGAAAGAAAGAAAGAAACTCAGAGGTCAGTAGAGGCAATAAGAGGAGGAAGGAGGAAATCTATTTGGGTCAGTAAATTTTTTTGTTTTTGTTTTTGTTTTTCAAGGTAGGGTCTTGCTCTAGCTCAGGCTTACCTGGAACTCACTATGTAGTCTCAGGCTGACCTCAAACTCACAGTGTTCCTTCTACCTCAAGTCAGTGAATTTTAACAAAAATAAATAGATAGTGGAGGAGAGCAGAAGTATAGATGATTCAAAGAAAAAGCAACAAGGAAAGGGTGTGGAAAGAATATAAAATTTTGAAAAAAAAGAAGGGAAAAAATGAAAATGAATCACATAATGAATGGGTGGGAGGCTGCTGATGGGCTCCAGGACCACTGTTTGTAGTCCAATAATCTGTCAAAATGCTTTGGCTTGGTGGCCAAAGTAAACTTAGGAGAAGACTCCCTATTAAAATACTTGAATGCTTTCCCCAAACCTCTATTTTTATTTCTCTTATTTGAAAGAACATGAAAAACTGCGTTATACCTTTTAACTAAAAATATAATGTTCAAGTTGTGATTCCAGAGTGGTTTGGAACAATCTAACTCATGGGTCGTTTGGTCTTTACCTCTTCCCTCTAGGAAGCACCTGACACCTTGCAGAGGGACACAGCTTAGCCAGTTATAGTCTCAGGAGCAGACAGGAGTGATCCCTAAGAGCCTGGGACTCGGTCCAAGTTGACAGAATAGAGAAAGGGCTACTCCACCCACATCACTTTTCCTTCATAGCTCATCTGCTCCTGAGAAGTGACTCATCAGCCTGAAAAAAACAGAGCCATTATTTGTGCTCTTTATCTTCTTGACTGTATGTACATATGTAATACGTAATTGAATGAAAGTCAAGGGAATGCTTAATAGGATTTTATCAAGTAACTTCTTTAAAATAATATCATATTCTCTGTTTCCTCAAGATGCAATAGAAGTTTTGGGTAGTAAATGATGTATTTCCACCTAACTCAGTCAAGTTAAGGTCATTGTGCACAAGGAAGTGGGAAGGTGACATGTCCTGTGTTTCACTCTTAGTGGAGTATGAATAAGGTATAAGTGTTGATTAAGTGCATTCCCTCCTGCTTAAAAAAAAGGCAGGAGGGCAAAATGACCAGGTGTATGCAAAGTATATGGGCTATGATAATATACTTATGATAATAGAGAAATATGGATTTCCTTGAACACAACAGAAATAAAGATAAAGTACAATTAGAATACCTCTTGGTACAGACCATGAAGTGAGATTGTATAGCATGAATTACACATTACTTCAGTGTGTCACCAACCTGACCTGCATGTTATCAACAACATTGTTCAACATCTGCCCCTTCTTTTCATCCAAGAAAAGTACTGAGGATTTAATATTTTACAAGACTGTCAAACACAAGGGGTATTTTTTGAAGAAAAAAATTAGTTATAAACAGCAACCAAAAGAACATTTTTTTTAAAGCCACAGGAAAACTGAGTTATTTTTATAATGACAATACTTTACACAGACTTGTGGTCTTTTGCCTCATCAACATGGCACACTAGAAGATGAGACAGCTGTAGCAGACAGTTTTGGGTTTGCTGAGATGAACTTCCAGACCAAGCACAGTTATGGAAGAAAGGATATTTATTGAAGCTTACAGATCCAGGGGAAGTTCCATATGGCAGAAGAAGCTGGCCTGCCTTCACAGGCCCAAGCAGAGAGAAAGAAGCACAAGCCTAAAGCCAAAGGCCACAGCACACTTCAGGAACTCCAGCTAGGCACACTTTGCATATCTTTAGATTGAAATCTGAAACCCACCACCACACCTTAAGATCCACCCAGTGACATTGCCTCCAGCCAGGTGGCTAAAGATGCAAACTACAAACAAATAAACAACTGAATATATTGGGGGCCATCTATTCTATTCAAACCACCACAACAGCCATTCTGTTTGCACTTACATTCAAAGAGCTCACCATGTTGTAAGACATGTGGACTCTTTTCTTTTTCCCTTCCTCTCCTCCCCTCTCCTCTCCTCTCCTCTCCTCTCCTCTCGTCTCCTCTCCTCTCCTCTCCTCTCCTCTCCTCTCCTCTCCTCTCCTCTCCTCTCCTCTCCTCTCCTCTCCTCTCCTTTCCTTTCCTTCCTATCTTCCATTCCATTCTTTCTTTATTTTCCTTTTTGTTGTTTGCTAAAGGCTAGGAGAACTATGGCCTGGCCCTCACCACTAGGACCTGTGTATGATGAAGTCAGGAGCCATGGAGAAGTACTTCAAATTCCCCATAACACATGCTATGACTTAAAAACCAGAGATGGAAATCTCTGCATATTTTTGAAGGGTCCAGAAAGGCATTCAGAAGATTTTGAGCCCTAAATTAGTCCAAGACACAGAAGGCAGACTTGCTTTGCTAAACTGACATTTTAATCGGCATTTTCTTACTTATTTTTAAGAGGGTAGTTGTGTTATTTATAATATCCCTGCCAAGTATGGATTTATGCCTTTCACCTGTGTGGAGAAAAAAAGCTTTAAGGTTGGATTCTTGGCCAAGAATTCCTCTGTAAATATTTCCCAGGCCAAGGGTGGAGGCGTAGGCTGCTAATAATTAGGAATGTTGTGAAGTATCCATTAAAATATTAAGATTTTATTTAATAATTTTAAGATGTAGCTTTTATTTTCTTACTGATTTCCTTTGATAGGTGAAGTTTAGTAGTCTCTTTTTTTTTTTTTTTTTTTCAAGGCAGGGTCTCACTCTAGCTCAGGATGACCTGGAATTCACTATGTATTCTCAGGGTGGCCTCAAACTCGCGGCAATCCTCCTATCTCTACCTCCCAAGTACTGGGATTAAAGGTGTGTGCCACCACACCCAACTTTATTTAAAAAATTATTTATTTAAAAAAATTATGTATATGTCGCATACCTGTGTGTGCACATGACGCAGTGCATTGTGAAAGTCAGAGGACAACTTCAGATGTCATCTTTTTTGAGGCAACGTCTCTTGTTCACTGCTGAGTATGCTAGGCTGTCTTCACCTCTTATTTTACCATAGGAGTGTTGGGATTACAGACATTCACAGGACCATGCCTGGGTATGTGGGTTCTGGGGGTTAAACTCAGGGTCTCATGTTTGCACAGTAACTGATGTGCCCTGAGCCATCTCCTCAGCCCAGTTCAATGACCTTTTTAGCCACCCCTTTAGTTGTTAAGGTGAAGAACTGCAGTAGAAGATTTTTTTGCCCTCAGGCTTCTAGTTAAAGAATGCTATGAAAATATTGTTTATAAGTGTGATCATAATGTGAGAGAATAATAAACATAAGAATAAATAAATATAAATATCAGGAAAAATCTACCCCTCTTTTTCCCTGCCTCCTATGCCTCATCTTTTTAATCTCTCATAAAGCTAATTCCTATGAAACAGCTTGAGTTGATGATTGATGACATCAATTAAAAATAAGTTGAGAGAGCTGAAGACCAGAGGACCAGAGTGACATCCTCTGAGGAAGGGTATCATTTCCTAACCCCAGGCAGAAGTGCTGAGAATGGGACCAGGGCAAACTTCTAGCCCATATTGATCTGTCAGGACCAGATTACAAGAGTAAGTTGCAGCATGGGTGGTTTCCACTTGAATTTTAGGAAGATCCTCCCTACCTGTTGCACATCTGCCCTGGGGTCTGCCCTGTGGTCCTGTTCCCTGGCCAGTACTTGGGGAGCCCAGAATCTTGAATACTGAGGCTTGCTTCCTCTCCTGTTTCTGAGAGAGAGAGAGAGAGAGAGAGAGAGAGAGAGAGAGAGAGAGACTGTGGGACCCTTTTAATAATCCTGCTTACTTGTTCCTTTGCTACAGACTCCCCTTAGGTATTGGCAGGGACACCTGTTAAACAAAAACAATCATTGCTGCCTATGTGAGGCTTTGAAATCCAAGCCCAAGAGGTAGCAGTTCTACTAGCTAATGATTCATTTGTTAGGGATTGGCCTATGGTACCCAATTAAACTCTTAGGAAGGCTGAAGCTAAGGATCTCTTAGCTATGAGGACTTTCTGACAGTAAATATTTAGGCTAATTTGATGTAATCGTGACATATGAAATGCATATTACTATCTGAAATGCACTGGATTATGATGGAAGTAAAACGTGGATTTAGAGTAGTCCTTCAAGCCTAGTATGCCATCCCTGCCACTCATAAGCTGGGTGATGTGGGGGAAATTACTTAATCTATCTGTACCTCAGTTTCCTCATCTGAAAAATGGGAACAATATTATAGTACTTACAGGATTGTTGGATGAAATGTATAGCTCTTAAATAGGATCTTCTGGCACTGATCCGTGCAAAGTACTATATTAATATTTGCTTCCGAGTCTTGGGAGATCTTTCAGTCAGTAAAGTGCTTGTCTTATATAGCAGGCATCTTCAGGTTTCCTGAGATGAACTTCCAGACCAGGCACAGTTATGGAGGAAGGGATTTTGATTGAAGCTTACAGATCCAGGGGAAGTCCCATAATGGTAGAAGAAGTTGGCCCCCTCTTAAAAGGACCAGGCAGAGAGAGAAAAAGCAAAAAACAAAACCACACAGCACGCTTCAGGAACTCCAGGCAGAACTAGACATTTTGCATACCTTTAGACTGGAATTTCAAACCCACCACCACACCATAAGATCTGCCCAGTGACACCTCCCCCAGCCAGGTGGCTGCAGATCTAAACTACAAACTAATAGAACACTGAATATATTGGGGGCCATCTATTCAAACTACCACATCTTCTTGCAAGTGTGAGGACCTGACTTCAATCCCCAGAACCCACATAAAAAAGCCAGGTATGATAGAGTGGTAGAGCCAGGTGGATCCCTGGAGCTCATTGGTCAGCCAGTCTAGCCTACGTGATGAGCTCTAGGCCAATGAGAGGCACTGTCTCAAAAAAAGAGTGGACAGTACCTGAGAGGAACAACACAAAATTTGTTCTCTTGCTTACATACACACACACACGCACATGTGTGCACACATGGGCAAAATATTATCTGTTGACATTGTTATTAATCTTGTACTAAAGGTATAAAAATGTGCTTTTATCAACTGGCATGAAGATAGTTGAAGGGGGAAATGTAGAGAAGTACGTGTAGGAAGTTTTTGTCAGCTGAGCCTGCTGGTGGCTAGCATCACTCTTATTCATAGTCCTCAATGAAATGCATAACTTGGTCACACCTAGCAGCAAAGGAAGATGGGAAAGAACCCAACAGCAAGAATCCAGAAACAAGAGAAGAGTGTCAACAAAATTCATTTGTAAGTACCTAGGTGTCCTGGTGCCCTGAGTGAGGACCTCTGGGATAGAGCGATCACAGGTATGATATGCATGTGCAGTCATTGTACTAAAAATGTAGCCGGAATTTGAATAGTTACACTGGAATTGTGGTCACTTGTTTTTCTTTCTAGCTTTTGAATTTATTTGAATGAAAGGTCTTATAAAATCATGAAAATAAAAGTAATCCAGCTGTATATTTAAAGGGTTGCCTTTGTTAAAAAGATATCATTGTATGAAATCAGTGTGGCACCAGAAAATATGAAATACGTTGTAAATCAGTAACAAGTAATTGGCCCAGCATTATGAAATCCAACTTTGTCTTGTTCACTTAAAGGCAAGTGTTACTAGAACATGAGGTTAGGAGAGTTGAAACCAAAAAGTGTTTGTAGAAATTAAAACCACAAAGCAAATTGAGAGTTCTGGATGCAACCCAAGGGTCATAGTAGAAAAAAAAAATCTTATGAAAAAGCTAACCCAAAAGAAAGGTGGAAATAATGTACGTCTGTCAGGTGGTAGGCAATGGAATTTTAGCAGCACTTTGTAAAGCACACAAATAAAATATAGCCAGAGCCCAGCTGTACTTGCTAGATATATGACCATTTCTAAGATGTCCATATACTGAATGCATCAGCACCCAACTTTTTATGCTTTGGAAAAGATAGCTGTGTAATGAAGCTGCAGAAAAGGCTCACTGTCCTTTGTGTTCATGTGGTTTATTAGCTGCTAAGGTTTGGATACAGTTTAGCTATGGAGCCCCAAAGGTTCTTTTGCGTAGACTTGGTTGGTGGTGGAACCTCTAAGAGATGAGACCTCATGGGAGGTCCTGAAGCTACTGTCAAGGAGGTCTTGTATGAGACTGACATGCAGCCTGCTGTGCTAAGAGGGCAGTTGAGGGAGGTCTTTTATGACCCCATCCTAGTTTTCCTGCCACCTCTTTAGTTCTTGTATAGGGCTTTTTATAAAAGGGGCAAGCCTGGTCTCTCTTGCCCTGTCTGTGCTCCAGGTTGTAGAGGTGATCAGATGTGGCCCACCATAGCTGTCTGTGCTGTGAAGTGAAGGCAGGGCTCACTCTCAGCCTTCCAGACTGTGAGCTACGTAAGTCTCTTTTGTCCTCATCAGTAGTAGCCTGCATCAAGCATTTCATTATAGTACCAAAAACCTAAGCTTTGATTAATTTTCTACAGTAGATTATCCTGCTAGTTCACATGAAAACATATTTGGTGGTTTGATTCAGATGTCCCCCATAAACTTAGGTGTTCTGAATGCTAGGTTCCCAGCTGATGGGGATTTGGGAATTAACACCTTCAGGAGGCAAGTGTATTGTTGGGGGCAGGCTTATGGGTATTATAGCCAGTGTTTGGCACACTCTCCTGTCCCTGTCCACCTGATGTTAGCCGGGAGTGATGTCCACCCTCTGCTTGTGCCATCATTTTCCCTGCCATCATGGAGCTTACTCCTTGAGCCTGTAAGCCAAAATAAACCTCTTTTGCCCAGAAGCTGCTCTTGGTGGGTGATATATATCGGCAATGAGAACCTGACTGCAACAAGCATACTTAAGAAGGGAATTTAGTAATCATTTGAGAAATCTAGACTACAGATGAATTAGCTTTAAGATTTTCATTCAGTTTATTTTTAAAACAATGGTTTTTTGTTTTTTATTTTTTGTTTTTGTTTTTCGAGGTAGGGTCTTACTCTAGCCCAGGGTGATCTGGAATTCACTATGTAGTCTCAGAGTGGCCTCGAACTCATGGCAATCCTCCTGCCTCTGCCTCTGAGTGCTGGGATTAAAGGTGTACAACACCATGCCTGGCGTCAAAGATGCTATTTTTAAGAAATGTTAAAAGATGACATCGTGCAAGATTTTTAAAGAAATTTTTATTTTTTTAAAAAAAGAGTTTAGATTGATTTCCAATAGTTTAAATGTTTTCTTTTGCTTTGTACTACTCAATTGAGGAGTCACATTTTCAATAAAAGAGGCATAACATTTTACATTGAACTTCTAAATGTAAAAGTTCAATAATTACAAGTATACTTAAAATGTCTCAAAGTAGTCAGGCATGGTGGCACATGCCTTTAACCCCAGCACTCAAGAGGCAGAGGTAGGAGGTTCACCATGTGTTCAAGGCCACCCTGAGACTACATAGTGAATTCCAAGTCATCCTGGCCTAGAGTAAAACCCTATCTTGAAAAAACCAAATAAAGAAAATGCCAAGACTGGAGAGATGGCCTAGCAGTTAGGGCATTTGTCTGCAAAGCCAAAGGACCTAGGTTCGATTTCCCAGGACCCATGTAAGCCAGGTGCACAAGATGGCACATGCATCTGGAGTTTGTTTGCAGTGGCTGGATGCCCTGGTGTGCCTATTCTCTCTCTCTCTGTCCCTCTCTCTCTCTCTCTCCTCTGTCTGACTCTGTGTCTCTCAAATAAATAAATAAAAATAAAATATTTAAAAATAAAATATTTAAAAATAAAATAAAAAAGAAAATGCTTTAAAGTATATACAAAATATACCCTCTATACATTTGTTTATATAATATGAATATAAATCAATGTGCAGTCTCTGGTGAAATATACATGTGAAGTCTTCTCTTGTGATGCTATTTAAATTGCTAGTGCCTGCTTTTACTATTATGAGTTGGTATGATTTACTTTATGGAAGTAAAATTCACACAAGATGGAATTTGAAGGTACACTAGAGCACACACCGTCCTAAGTTTGTAAGTCTTGGCATTTTGTGACCTTGGGCCATTCATTTGACCCCTGCAAGTCTGTTGCCCATGAGATGTAACGTTTACTATTACTTTATAAGTTATATTAAAGATGAAAGAAAATGATATCAACCCTAAAATGCAAAGTCTGACAAGAGACCCCTACTAGATTGAATGTCAGGCAGGCAGGTGCCATGTTGTCTTTGCCACCACTGAGTTACGTGAGTTTCCACTGGAAGAACAGATTTGCTAGGTAGTTCTGCCCCATGTTTCCTGCTTGGGTGCATACACGTAGACTAACCTGTGCACAGAGTGCTCTAACATGCTTGGAAGTAATGACGGCAAGCCAAAATCTTTTCTTAAACTTTAGCATATACAGAAAAGCTAGAGCTGTGTGTGTGTAAGTGAAATATGACCCTACTGGAATCCAGTATAAACACTGAAAGTTTCCCTCATTAGGGAGTGAGCAGTAGGTTTTATTGGGAAAGGATTTGTCATGCTGAAAGTTTTCCAAGTTTAGCACCATTGTTTGCTTTGATTGAATACTGAAGATGTGTCTGCTCACTAAGTTTTCACCTCTTTTTCAATATTACATCTCAATGAGAGAATTACTTCAATTACAGTATTGCATAACTAATTTGATTAATGACAACTGAAGGATAACAATGAAAATTTACCTAACATCTGAGGAGATTGTGTCAGCAAATTAGTTTTGTTCTTCATAAAATGAGACTTTAGTGCTCATATAAATGTTAATCTAGGGGTTGGGGATTTAGCTCAGTGGATGAGCGCTTGCCTAGCAAGCGCAAGGCCCTGGGTTCGATCCTCAGCACCGATCAACAACAAAAAAAGACAAAATCATAAATGTTAATCTATCATAGAATTGCCTGAGATAAAATCATAAAAATCCATGTCAGGTATGCATATATGTGTTTACTTTTTATTTCTGAGTGACTATAGGGTCACAGGAAGCTGTAAAGAAATATTTAGGGAGGTTTGATATTCCAGCACCCAGCCTCCTTCAGTGTTAACTACATTACAAAATGAAGACAAGGACATTTGCATAGTCCAGTTTACCAGTTGTATATACCTCTCTCTCTCATATGTTTGAGTGTGTGAGGTTGGGTAGTTCATTACAATACATGTGTACTTGCAGCCACCATGTTTAACTACCACCATGTTTAGGACACTACTATTATCACAAGACTCTGTTGCCACCCCTTTATAGCTATGTTTACCTAGTCCCAACCCCTCAACTCTGGCAACTACTATTCTCTTCTATATGTGTCACAAAGCTGGTTGTAAGAGGCCATCCTGTGGGCCTCAGTGAATTGAATGATCCTGCAGTGCCCAGAAATGCAGTGCCTGAGACAGTAGGCTACATAGAGCTGCTCTTGGAAGTGGGCCCAGAGGGGGGTGAATGTGGGAGACAGTATTAGTGACACCTAACATCCTCTGTGTGATGGGTAGGAAGGCAGGATGAGAGCTGAGGATAATCTCTATGGGATGCCCACAGGTGGGAGGTGGAAGATTCAGAACACAGGAGCAGGGTGATGGCTAACGTCTGTATAGACCAGTGACATCAGTATCATTTGGACAACTGCAAAGATCGTACACAATTTTCTTAATACAGTGGCTGGCTTCTCTTTTTTAAAGTCAGATATGACAAACTACTGCCTTTCTGTAACATCAAAAGGACTTCACTGTTCCCTGATTTTAAAAAATAAATGAAGGCTACTGTTGTAGATGGACCAGGCTAAAGTTACAGCAGCATGGTGTTGAATGGCACCTGGTCTCCAAGGTGTTGCTTTGTCTAAACTCTTTGCTTGCTATAGCATACAGTGATTAGACATCTCCCGGATAGACTGTAAAATAGAAAGCATGGCAGAAATCCTCAAATTGATTCTTGTCTCACCAAGAACACAATAGACACACAAAGCAGGTAATAACAACATAAGGCCTTTTAGTTGTATGCCAAAATGTGTTAGTCAGTAAGATCACCAGAGAAGAAAAGTTAGGAGCTTGGGTGTCCTGCTTTCATCTGTGAGTTGGGACTTGATGCTTAAAAGATAAATATAAAATAAAAGGGGGAAAACAGAAGTGTCATCTAGGTTCTTAATGACCTATGTGAAATACAGTTTTAACTTTCATTTGACTCCATGAATCCTTATGAAGTTGATGACTACTTGGTGGTTTCTCAGTCTCATGTCAGGGAGGAGACTCTAGAGCCAGTTAACTTCTGAAAGATAAGCCAATTGGAGACAGGCAGCAATCATACATGCATACATACATACATACATACATACATACATAATACATATATGCATTCATTCCCTTAGCATCCAGTTAATTCAAAGATGTAATATGCTGAAGAGTAGGTATTTTCGATGCAAACAGGGAAGAGACATATCTCTTGCTCTTAAGAAAAGAACAACATTGAAACAGCTCACCCTATTCTTAGAAAGAAAATGTGAAATATATAATTGGCTTCTTTAAAAAAAAAAGTTTGTAGGCTGGGTGTGGTGGTGCATCCCAGCACTCGGAAGGCAGAGGTAGGAGGATTGCCATGAGTTCGAGGCCACCCTGAGACTCCATAGTGAATTCCAGGTCAGCCTGGGCTAGAGTGAGACCCTACCTAGAAAAACAAACAATCAAAAAATGTTTGTGGGCTAGGTATGGTGGGTCCATCCTATAATCCTAGCATTTAGGACACTGAGGCAGGAGGATCACCACAAGTTCAAGACCAGTTTAGGCTAGACAATTGCCAACCTTGATACATAACAAGACTCTGTCTTAGAAGTGTTTTTTAAAAGTTTGTGGAACATTTATAGACATTAAATTCATGGACATTAGTCATATCTTCAGACTTACTGACCATATGGATCAGCTCCTTAGAAGGAACTAATGTTTGGCCACCATGCAATAAAATAATATTAGGAAATAATGAAAGAGGAAGTTACTGCCACCCTGGCTCCCCCTAAAAATTCCTCTTTCTTAATTTGTGAGTCATGGGAGAAATTAAACCCACGTTGAAAAATACCTAGAAAATAGCATGAATGAAAATACCTTATAGCTCATATGTGCAGGGTATTACTAAAATTGTTCTTGATGAAAAATTCAAGACTCAAGAAAATAGTAAAATCAGTCTCAACAGTGCAGAAGAAATAAAGGCCAAAGCAGACAGGGAATCATTAGAAAGCATGAAAAAGAAAGATGGAATTGGTAAGTGCATCCAAAAGTTAATTTTTTACGTGCCAAGACCAGTGAAACAAAGATAACATTGGCTATCTTAATTAAGAGGGGGAAAGGAAGGAATCACTAATACGGAAGACTGGAAATGAAAAATAGCAAACAACAACAGATGCAGAGGAAATTAAAAGCACCATGAATAGTACTCTGTGAACTTTTCAGCAAATCATCTTGACAATCTGGCTGTAATAAATGATTTTCTAAGAACACATGACTCACCAGAAATTGGTAACAGAAGAACCATTACTAGACACCTTAACAAACAATGCCCATGAAGGAAAGATTATCAAAGAATTTTCTCTTAAATTTTTATATGATAAAGAATAATTCCAATGAAGAAAAGATAAATTGATCAATAAATATCACAACAACCAATTAGCCATTTGGAGATTTAGCTACATACCACACATATATCTTTCACCAGGATTAATTTCAGATCAGATATTAAATATTTAGAAAAAGCTCACATGAAAGTGCAGCACAAAAAAATGTGACTAAATGTATTCAGACCTGATGTGTGTAGTCAGACAATGAAATCCAGAGGCCAGGAAGAGAAAAATGAGAAACATGTTTGCACACAAAAAAATTAAGCTGCTTGGGATGAAGGGATGGCTTAATGGTTAAGGCCCTTGGCTGTAAAGCCAGAGAACCCAGGTTTGATTCCCCAGGACCCACCTTAAATCAGATGTGCAAGGTGGTGCATGTGTCTGGAGTTCATTTGCAGTGGCTGAAGGCCCTGGTGTGCCCATTTTCTCTATCTGCCCCCCCCTCTCTCTCACTGTCTTTCAAATAAATAAATTAAAATTTAAAAATTAAGCTTCTTGATTGGTGGCATTAACCTGTAATCTAAGCGTTTAGGAGGTTGAAGTAGGGTTGTGAGTTTCAGGATAGCCTGGGCTGCACACTGTCCAAAGTGGGGAAAACTGAGCTGAATGTAATAGCATAGGCCTGTAGTCTCAGCACTTGGAATGTAGAGACAGAAGGATCAGAAGTTGAAGGTCATCCTCACCTATATAGTAAGTTTGAGACCAGCCTGGGCTACATGAGACCCTGTCTCAAAAATTAAAAAAAAAAAAAAAAGCACCAAAAGAAAAAAATAAAGCCGGGTATGGTGGCTCATGGCTTTAATCCCAGCATTTGGAAGGCAGAAATAGGAGGATCACCATGGGTTCAAGGCCACCCTGAGACTACATAGTGAATTACAGGTCAGCCTGGGCTACAGCGAGACCCTACCTTGGAAAATAAAAAATAATTAAAAAATGAAAAAATGAGCTTGCCTATTAAAAATAGTATAATAAGCTATCCCCAAAGGAAAAAAGGTGGCTTATATTTACAATATGTGACAAATAAAGGGATAAATTTCTTACTTTATTTTATCAAATGTCCTAACAAATTATTTTTAAAAATCTCTCTCCCCTAAATAAAATACAATATTAAATAAAAGTGGTTAATAGAAACTGGCATTTTGACATTTTTTAAACTTATTACTATTAACAACATTTTGTATGGGTACGTCATGTGCTGGTACCCTCTTCTCCCTCGTCCCTGCCTGATATTTTTGTGGGGTGGGGGTGGGAGTAGAAATTTGTGTCACATTTTTGAAGGCCATGTGGCAGCAATAACAAAGTTTCAAAGAAGATTCTCTGTGATTCAGTGCTTCCAGTGCTAAGAATTTCACCAGAATCCACCTAAAGTGTTTGGATAGGGATCAAGAGAAATGTGATGTGTAACACCTTCCAGTGGTCTCTGTAGCCTTCAAAAGAATGAGGGAAATTAAACCGAGGGAGAAGCTTGGAGACACAGTATCAGCTAAGGAACAAGAGGTAGTGTCCATTGTGCCTTGGTCCATGTTAACCTCCCCACCCCACGTTACTGTGTTGAACACAAGGCCTCTTGCTTACAAAGCAAACACTCTACTGACTTGAACAGTGGGTTCCTTGGAGAAGAAAGACTGCAAGTATAAGACTGATGAGGAGAGAACTTTCACTTCCTTTGCTAATTTTCCACACGGAGACCTTTTTACTGTAAGTTACCTCACTGATTATTAAAGAGATGAAAACAAGTAGTAGGAACCAAATGTGGGCATTTAAAAAGTAAGCTACAGACTTCTAAAGCTAACATTGCTTGAGTTCAGCTTACCATCTCTGTAATAAGAAATAACAAGTTGAGTTAAATTTGGCCCAATGCAGACTCAGTGTTTTGATTAATTTGTGCTGCCTTTGTCCGGCAAGTACATAGACTCCATGGAATTTGTTGAAATACTGAACATAGAGCATGAATTCCCTTAAGCTAGGAAGACTCCCAGGAGCTGGGGGAACCAGGTTAGGGTCCATTATGAAGAGCACTGGTCTGGGGTCAGCAGGGAACACTGCTGTTGGCTGCTGGCTGCCAGGAACCAAGGAGCTGTGTAATGGGAGCAAGTTCTTTACCCTCTCTGAACATGAGTTTTCTCCTCTGTAAAATGAGACTGTCTCATCAAAGAAGGTAGTAAAAGACCCTTCTCAAAACCAAATTCTGTCATTTATGAGCGTTCTAATCTTTCAACTTAATTTTTTATGATTTCATATATATATATATATGGATGTTTTATCTCCTTTCTTGACTCTCTCCCACTCCTGTCAAACCCTTTCTTCATAAGTAGACTCCTTCTTCCTCTTCTCTCCTCCCTCCTCTTCCCTCTTCTTCTCCTTCCTCTTTCCTCCTATTTTTTTTTAACTTTTTTGTGACCTACTGAATTTAATTAGGGGTGCTTACATGAACATGGACCAGGGTTATTCACTGGAGTTTGTGTAGCTAACCAGTGGCTGCATCACTTAGTAAAATGACTTCCTTCCCCTAGTTTTTAGTTTTTCAGTATTCAGTGGTACTAAAGCAATAGTAGTCGCCACAGTTGCCTGTTAATGTATCCATTGCTATCCAGATTGCACAGTGTCATCCAGGTCCTGTCAGTGTCTTGTGCAGGTGGTTCTTAGCTCCTTGTGGAGGGGAACTCAGTCTTCAGCTTTTCTCACCATTGTGAACCTCTCAGATATTCCCTGTGAGTCCCTCTCTCAGGACATGGGTATCATCTTTCTTCTCTATTGATCTCTGCTTCTGCCCTGTATTACATCAGGAAAGTGATTGATGGTAGCCCAGTTGGTCTCAGGGGAAACAGACTATCATCTTGGGAAGAGCATCCAATATGAATAATTCTTTGAGACTTTTTTCTGAACACATCAGTTCTCAGTAACTTTAAGTTCCCCCCTTAGTGAGGAGACTGGAGTGTGTAGACAATCCAAATGTCATCCATCTATATTAGGCTGTAGAGTGTTTTGTACTTAGCTTTGAGTTCTAGATATGTTTCAGATTCTGAAAACTGACTTTAAACAAAACCATGAAGCTTTGCCGTGAAGACACAGATGACTCACAGGGAAATGGGACACTCTCCAAGAGCCCAGTTTCCAGTCCCTGTGTAGCTCTGTCCTGCAGTGACTGCCTGGATCGACCCACTTTCTGTCAGACCTTGGACAAAGCTGACCATTTTAGTCCACCTTCATGTCAGAAGTGATTGTCATTTGGGCTTCTCTTTCTAATTCATGCAAAATTGAGAAAATATTGTGAAGTATCTATCGCTTTAGTAAGTGATTAGATGGGTGACGTTGGCAAAACAGTCAGAATGTGAGTCCCATTTTAATAAGCAGGGAATAAAATTTCATAATCTTTGATTCTGTGGAGTTAATGTATTCATGACATAATTCAGCTTTTATTGGATGTATATGTGCTGTGTGAGCATGTACATATATCTGTTCCTGTATGTTTGTGGGTGGGTACACATGTGTACATGTGTCTGAAAGTCAGAGATTGACATTGAGAATATTTTTCAATTGCTCTCTACCTATTTTTTGAGACAGGATCTCTCACTGAAGCTGGAGCTCGCCAATTTGGCTTGACTAGCCAGTAAGCCTGAGGGGTTCTCCTGTCTCTATCTCCCCAGTGATGGAATTATAGTGGCATCATACAGTCCTCAGCTTTGATGTGATTGCTGAGGATCCAGACTTGGTCCTTGTGCTTGTGATGGCAAACACTTTGCTGACTGAGCCATCTTCCAGCCATCATATAACAACTCTTAATGGAGAATGACAGGGAAAAATAAGAGCATTAACATTTTCTCAAATTGAAAAAGGACCAGTTGTCTTCTTTGTGCTACCTTCCACCCTCCAATACTTCACTATGGCAATTTAAATAGCCTAACCAAGTGTATGAATTACTTTCTTGTTCCTGGGACAAAATACACAACCAGAAGTAGAATATGGAAGGAAGAGGGTTTAATTTGACTTACAGTTTTGAGTGGAAGTTTCATCATGGCAGGGAAAGCATGGCAGGAGGAGACATCCAGGTACCATGTCCTCACATCAGCAAGAGAGGAAGAAGAGAGAGAAAGAGAGACAGGGAGAGGAAGAGGGAGGGTCAGACAACAAGTGACCTAAGCTGTAAAACCTCAAAGCTTGTCCCTAGTGTCACAGTTTCTCCAGTTCTACCTCCTAAAGGTTCCACAATCTTCCCAAACAGTGCACCAACTGGGGATTAAGTATTTAACACACATGAGTCTATGGGAAATGTTTTATATTCAAACTACTACACAAATACAGTGTCGTAAGGGTTTTAAGTGGGAGGGAGGCACTGTTATTCTTCATCCCCGAACCCTTCCTCTGGCCAAGGGTCAACATACGGAGTATTCACCCCATAGCCACTAAATGTTGAATTTACCCCCTGAATGGATTTCACCCTTGACTTCTTCAGACCACTCTTGCTTCTCACTATCTCACAAATCTTTTAGTATCCATGATAAAAATAAGCGAAACAGAGCACACAACAAAAACCCTACTACAAGCATTCTCACTTACAGTGCACATACTTTTAGCTTTAAAAGTGCTAAAAATACTTCAATGTTAAAATGCAAGTTCTGGGTGAGCAATTTCAAGACAAAGGCTGAGATTCTTCATCAGTGACAACACTCAGGAGATGCCCAGGGTCCTGGTTGAAGATGACACTTTGCTTACATGGAGCTGCAAATTGACTTCTGTGTGCTGTTGATGACTGAGTGTTGAGCAGTAGAGAAGATGCTAATAGTTTCTCAGGGAATCTGTGATTAGCATTATTGCACATACATATGTATAAAGGAGTGAGCAGGGTCATTGTATAATGGGGGGAGGTGAGTAGAGGTAAAGCATAGAAACTGTCCAATACTCCTGTAACATCATTCCCACATTGAGGACTAGGAGCATAGGAAGGCATTGTATCCAAAAGAAAGGGCATGTTAGCCAGGCACAAGACAATTGCTCATTTGGTAATTGAACAAAGCCTGCAGCAGTAGTGATTTGTGACTGATCTTCTACAAATATGTGTTTATTTACTTCTTTGGCCACAATTTAAGTACATTTTCTGGCCCTTAGTTTTCCAAATATTTTTAATAAGTATGCTCTATCTCTATTTCTGTGGGGGTCATTTGAAAACAGAAAATTCAGAGCTTTTTATCTTTTTTTGATAGCTTTTGCACTTCAGATTCCTTGAAATACCACTGATTGTTTATTTCTGTCTGAAAGATTGTAAGAGGACTGGACAGAGTCGTGGGGAAAATGGGCATCAAATGGATGTGGTCCTACACAGTATCCCTGCCATCTGTTTGTGGTTGAAGATGCATGACAACCCAAGTGGATTACTTTTTCCAGCATCATGAAAACACCAATGAGTGTGTACCAGCATTACTAAGTGTAGCCTTTCCCTTGTCCAAAATTTTTTCTGGGCTGTGCAACACTCGCCAAATTAATGTCTCAAAAGGAAAGGAGGTGAAATCAGATGAGCTAAGGGAAGCCTCATCAAACCATTCATGCATTAAACAAGTTATGGAGGAAAAAAGAAAGTTATGGAAGAAGTATTATCTATGTAGTTGGAAATCTTTCCAACCTCCCTGCAAAGTAGTTGTGGTTTTCATTTCAAGTTAGCAAACTAAGGCCCAAAGAGATAAAGAACTTGGCCTGAGTTTATACAGTTAGAATGATTATGATCTAGGATTTCAACTCAAGTATGTTTGGTCCTGAAATGTACATCAGACTCGCTAGGGCTCTGACAATTATACTGTGAGCTCTGTAGGGAAATGACCATCATTTGAAACAGTTAAAAAGAAAATTACACAGACACATTATCAGAGGCTATACTGTGCAGATTGAGCTCTATATCTCAACATGCCTGACATGATATCTTCTCTAGCTTTTGTTAAATATCTGAGAGGGGACTATGGAGATGGACCAGTGGGTAAAACACTTTCTTTGCAAGCTCGAGGACCTAAGAATTTGGACCCCAGCACTTATATCAAATGCCGTGGTAGCACGCATCTGTATCCTGGTTCTGGGGAGCCGGAGACAAGAGAACCTTTATGTCTTGGTGGCTAGCGAATGTAGGCAAATTGGTGAGCCCTGGGTTCAACACAAGATCGTATCTCAGAAAGAATAAAGTAGGAAAGGATCTGAGGAAGATATCCACTATCATCCTCTGGCTTCCTCACACACATGCACTCATACCATGTGAACATGCACTGTATGTATACACAAGCACATCACACATACGCATGCCATAAAAAAATCTTCCAGAATTGTGGGATGTTATGGTCACACTTTTTAATCATGACTAACAGTATAAACAAGAAGATACTAACATTGAATATTTCATACTTTTCAAAGTTGCTTGTAGCTCTGTGGTACTTTCCTGGCCTGCTAGAAACCTTGGGTTTGATCCCCAGAACCTCTCCCCCCTACCAGCAAAGTAAACAAACTAACTAACAAACACAAATCACTTTGGCTGGTTTTACTAGATTAAGTTCTAAGGTATTCTGTAGCAATTTCAATTTTGTGCTTCCAGTTTCTTGTTCTTTGTATTCATCTATTCAGGTTATATTACTAGGGGTGAAAGTCTTCAGAATTTCTAGTAGTTTAGATGGAGTTGGATGTACTAGGATCATAGCATGTGTGTCAGCTGCACTATAAGTGTTGTAGCTGAGGGGAGATTACTATTCAGTTTTAGGCATTGTAATACAGTCTTGTTTAATATTGCATGATCTGTGGGTTGCCATAAACTTGGTACAAATTGGAGTGCTGATAGAACATGAAATGAAGCGCCTCGCTTGAATGTTGCTTTGTTTTGTATTTAACAAATTAGTATGTTGACATTTGTCACTGATGGGTTTCATTATTTGCTGAAAGGGTTTTAGAGGGTTTGACAGCATGAATAGTTTGTCCTACAGACTTTTGAGAATTGATAAAAGCATCTTTGTTCTTTGTACAAAAGCACAAAGATATCTTATTGATAGACACATTAAAAGGGATGGCTTGTGTCACTGCAGCATAAAATATACCAGGAAAATAATTTTTGAGTTGCTACTCGTGCGTTCTTTCTTTCATTCTTTTATTTCTGGTTAAAGAAGCATTTAGTTTATCTCAATAACAAGTGAAGAGCAGTCAGTAATCTTTTATAAAGTTATCTTTTATATAGGTTTCTTCATATTTCAATACATATTAATACAAATGATTTTAAAACATTATAAACTCAGTTTTTGTGTGGGATTTACATTAATAACTGTGCCATGTTTCCAGATCACAGAGGGGTGAGGTGTTGTGGCCAGCCTTTGGGACAAGAAAGTAAGAGTTATATGTAGGAAAGCAAAGCAAAAGTTTCGTTTTGAAGTTCTGGTGCAATTTAAACAGGAAGCATGCTCATTCTCCAATAGTTTCTCTTGTGTAGTTTTGTTTGGAAGGACATTGTTATTCAGTGTTATTTATTCAAATGTGCCTTTGATGCTTTGTATGTCATGAAGCCCATTTTAAAAAGCTGTTCACTTCATGCTTTTATCCCAACCATATTAAAACCTATCATAAAATATATTCTGGAAAACACACACAGACACACAGGACTCCTTATAGAAGTAGTGATGGAAAGCTACAAGTCATGAAATCTATCACTGATCACTGTGCTCAGACTAAAGCAGTCAGGCATGTGAACAGCTATCTATCACCCCTGTCATTTCTGCAGGGAGGAGGAAGTGGCAAGAGCACTGCAGAGGCAGGGGTGAACAGAGAGTGCCAAGATACAAATGGAGAACTGAGGTAGAGGTGGACTACTTCATAAAAAAGTAGAGCCAGGTGCTGTGACCTGTAATCCTAATACTTGGGAGACAGAGGTAGGAAGATTGCCATGAATTTAATGCCAGCCTGAGCTACAGTGGACTTTAAGTCATCTAGAGCTAGATTGAGACTCTGCCTCAAAGAAAGAAAGAAAGAAAGAAGAGAGAGAGGGAGGGAAGGAAGGAAGGAAGGAAGGAAAGAAAGAGGAGCTAGAGAGATGGCTCAGTATGTAGAGTGCTTGCTATGCAAGTATGAGTACATGACTTTGGATTCCCAGGGCCCATGTAAATTGCCAGACACTGTAGGGCAAGCATCTCTGGTCAAGTGTTCCTAGGTCCGAGGGAGACAGAGATAGTAGAGCTGCCCAGACCCTAGCAAATGCACCAGTGAGCAATGAGAGGCCTTACCTCAAAGAAGGTGAAAGATGAAGACTGACAGTTGACTGTCCTCTGAACATGCACCTGTACCCACACACATGAACACACACACACACACATACACATACCACTAAAGAAAAGTAAATAATTTTGAAATAGAATATCTCCCTCCTAGACTGTGATCTAATGTAGACCTGAGTCCATGTGCCTTTTATTTGCTATATGTCCTAAGCCCCTAGCACAGGGCCTGACACTTAGTAGACTGCCAGTAAATATTTCCTGAGTGAAGGAATGGTTCAACTGTCTGCGTCCTGTTTTTCAGCTCAGTCTTGGACTCAGAGTACATGTTCCAGAATCACTGTGAAGCATAGGCATGGAGATGGGCCCCTGTGTGCATATTCCCAGAGCATTAGAAGACAGAACTGGGCTCTGCTATGTGCTAGCTTGCCAGTCCAGACCAGTCTTTTCCTCTTTTTATGCCTGTTTTTCTTATTCAAAGGGGGAAAAGTTCACAGCTCTCACAAAGCTGTTGATGTTTGATAACACAGAGAGAAAAGATGGATGTGAAAGGCCTTTAGAAACTTGAAGGGAATCTCTGTTCACATGGGGTAAATTGAAGGGTTTCCCTTTAGAGATAGGAAAGTTAATTTCCTAAGTAAAATACAGTTTTGTGAGTCAGACTATAGAATTTTTTTGTAAGTGTGTAATGTGCATGTGTCTATGTGTGTTTTTATGCATGCAGGTACACATGTGTGCAGGTGTGCATGTGCAGGCCAGAGGTCAACATTGGGGGTCTTCCTAGTCACTCTTCACCTTATTTTTTTGAGGCAGGGTTTCTTACTGAACCCAGAGCTCACCAGTTTGGCTAGAGTAGCTAGCCAGTGAATCCTGTTTTTGCCTTCACAGTGTTGGAATTACAGGTGCATGTGACTCTACTCGGCATTTTATGTAGATGCTGGGATCTGAACTCAGATCCTCATGCTTGTACAGAAAACACTGTACACACTGAGTCATCTCCACAGCTCATAAAATTAGCCACCATTGTTTCCACAAAGACTGTGTGTGTGTGTGTGTGTGTGTGTGTGTGTGTCCCAAGCAGCCCTCTGTGATGTCTTTCTCGGGTGTCCCCTCACTGGTACCTCAGTCATTTTGGCATAGGAGAAAAACCAAAGAACTGAAAGACCCAGCAGTTATATAGTCCAGTTGTACATAATGTTGGCCAGCTTTAGACACGAGTAAGGAAAGCTGTTGTGTTGTTGAGGTCGTTTTCTGAAGTTAGAGGTGTGAGAGACAAAAGCTGCCTGGCTTTATGTCTCTGACACAGGCTTATGGACACACACGCACACACACACACACACACACACACACACACACGTCAGCTTCCTCTGAGCCACTTCCCAAGCAATATGCCTGCTATGTGAGTATCTATCTTCTGTGGACTAGAAGCCAGGTGCTGCCTTCTCTGAGCCTCTGACCAAAGGATAAGCAGTTTGCTTTGTGAAGATAGCATGTGCAGGTGCTCTGGGCACAAAGATTAGTCCCCATCCTGCCCTGCGCCTCAGTTTCCTTGTTTTCCATTTGGAGATGGAGGTTATACTAAATGACTTCCAAGTTCCTTTCCAGCTTGAAGATTCTTTGAACTCTGGGTTTCTTCCTTTCTAATTTATGAAAATGATTTTTCCCACTTTTCCTGTGAGGGGAAGTAAAAGACACCAGGCTGTCTCTGATGACTGCCAAAGTGGCTATTTCTTAGTGGAAAGTCAGCTTCCTTCTCAGGTTGCTGAACACAGCAGAAGCTTCTGGAGAACAGAGAAGCTCAGTGTTGTCTCTGGCTGTTTTGACGTCACTTGCCTATGGGTGGGTTTCCATCAGCCACCACCTCTCCAACCACACTGTTTTATTGCGTAGATTTAAAAAACACACCTCAGTGGAGCAGGCCACCTAGAGAAGTGTGTGGCCCGGAGCCTGCCGGAGAGAGCTGTGGTCCAGCCTCGGTGTGCTCCAGGATCACATCCTGCTGCATGAATTCACCATGCTTCTCTCAAGGCCTCCTGCCAAGAAAAGCAGAGTATTCACTTTATGATGTCTCATGGGAGAGAGAGGATTGAAAAGTCCATTCTAAACACTGACTTGAAAGCACTTATCCATTGAAGAGTGTGTGCAAGAGGTGGGGAAGAAAAGAGGGAACTGGTGGTGATATGTCTACTGTGTACCTGGTATTGCAGCACTACCTTGACCTTTATTTGCATTTAACCTAGCTGGAAAACCATCACACATGAAACAAATAGTTGGTTTTTTTGTGAAAAGAAAAAAAAAACATAGTGAGGATTTTGCCCCTTTCTAAATTTTTTATTTATGTATGTGCAAGTAGAAAGAGAGAGGATGGGTGTGCCAGGGCCTCCAGCCACTGCAAAGGAACTCCAGGAACTTTGTGCATCCAGCTTTAACAGGGTACTGGGGAATAAAACTCAGGTTGTTAGGCTTTGCAGGCAAGCACTTTAACCTCTGAGCCATCTCTCCGTCTTGAAAAAAATAGTTTTTTTTTTGAAAAAAATAGTTTTGAGGCTAATAAGAATCCAGGCCTTACTAAGCCTTATCAAGCAGAGGCAGAGGGAAGTTAGACTTGTTATAAGCCTCCAGCAAACTGAGTGTCTTACCCACACTGAGTTTAAAAGTTTAATCAGAATTATAGTACACAAATATGAGGTATTAGAAATATATTTATTTATACAAATATTTTGCTCTTTGGTGCTCAGCACTAAATGAGACATCTCTATCACACCCTCCAAGGCTCAGGGACCATTGTGGAAGAGGGTGTGGAAAGAATGTAAAGGCTAGAGGATGGGAAGAGTGCTGTGGAGCAATGTCTTTGAAACATATGGCCATTGTACTCATGATCTCACAGTGACTTGCACAAGACCTACATAGTATTGAGCCCATCATCATCCCATCCTGGGTGGTGGAGGAGAACCAAGGAAAGATATCAAAGTAGAAGAGGAACTAGTTGAAAGGAAGAAGGGGTTGAATTGAAGGGGGTTGAGGGGACAGGGTAAGAGAAGGTAACGGAAGGGGATTATGATCAAAATAAATATTTATTCATATGCCATGAAAATTATCAATAAAAGGTTTAACTATAGAAAAATCATATTTTTTCCCCTGGGTGCTTTCAGATGTCAGTGTTCAGCTGAGTGATTGCACATTTAGCTGCTGACAACTAAACATTAATCTCCCAGTGTGATATTTTCCTTTCTAAGCTTAATTTTGCCATCTTTCCTGGTATGTTTTCAGGCAATTAACCTTATAATGCAGAAGAGGGGTGCATCCAGGAAAGTGAATTTTGTTGCCAAAATAAGCAACTTTCTCCATGACATTATGGAATAAAACACGTACTGGGTCTGGTCTTGCATGCTCTAAGACTTCCATCACCTCAAACACGAGCAGTGTGTACTTGGTGAGGCACATGTGTGGAAATCATGCCACATGAGAGCTGTGACTCAGGTCTGTTCTCAGACAACCTGAGGTAATGGCTATTAATATTTTATTTCATACAGTACAGTGTTTGCAAAAGCAAACGTGCTGTAGTTAAGGTTACATACACTGATACACCAACATAACTCATTCTGTCTTCATCCCAGGCTTCTTTTTCCACAGATATCAAAGGTGAATCTGTGAGACCTTAAAATGAATGAAAGAATAATAGCAGACACAGACAATAATTAGATAACCTGTTATAGTTATAGAACTTTGAAAAATCTGGCAATTTTTATACTTTAAAAAAGGGCATGAGCCGGGCATGGTGGCACATGCCTTTCATCCCAGCACTTGGGAGGCAGAGGTAGGAGGATCGCCGTGAGTTCGAGGCCACCCTGAGACTACATAGTGAGTTCCACGTCAGCCTGGACTAGAGTGAGACCCTACCTCGAAAAACCAAAAAAAAAAAAAAAAAAAAAAAAAGCATGAAATGTTTTCTTTTTCTTATTTCTTATTGCCCTCCCATATGAAACCAGCAAACAACAATTTTTAAAAACCTAAATAAAATAAAAGATGTGGTTGAAATTCTCCCTAAGGACAACCTTTGTCAGCAGACAAAAAAGCTAAGCCTTACCAGAAACACTGTCTTAGTAACCAGTTGCTGGGTCACATCATGGCTCCATCTCCAAAGTGTCTGTGCTGTGGCTAAAGAGATGTGACATAACTGATCCCTGCCTTGTGTCCTCACAAGCTCCTAGCTTAAAGTGAGTCACCAGTTTCAGGCAAAAGGTGTCTGTTGGCTCTGGTATAACCACATTTTGGGCACTTAAAAATCTTTTGCTGCCTTAGGGCTGCCATGAATTTCCTATGACACGCAAATAGCTCCCACCCTCTGGTAAGAAGCAAGCTGGGTCGCTAGGTCTTTGTTTCCTCCTAGAAGAGTGGAAGAGAGTTGAGTCTTGGACATTGAACTCAGTTCTGACTGCCCAGGATTTCCAGAACTAGTCCCACAATCTGTGTTCCATTACCCCAGATGGACTCTGCTTCCGCTGGACAAGTTCTCTTCTTGATGGGACTCCCTGTACTCTCTTGCCTTTCCTATTTCCCTCTGGCGTTCCATCAAAACACAGTTGGCTACTTTCCCAACCCCTGTCCAGAAGTTAGATAATGGCCTGCATCTTGACCTGATGGCTCTAAACTAGTGTGCTGTGCCTTACCTGGGCCCTCCACTGAAATGCAGAAAGGCAGGCACCTTCTTGAAGGTGGCACTGTACCAGCCTGTTATCCTCTGGCTTGCAGATGCAGGGCTATAGTTCAGGTGGCCGTGAAACCAGCACATTGGCAGCAGATCCTATCAACCTCTATTCAGGCTCCCACTCTGACTGCTCCTCCTGCATTTGCCTTTGACCAAAGCACGTATTTTAACTTGAAGCACCTGGCTTCCTGCTGACCAAGCCAAGGACAGAGGGTCACTAGTCTAGGCTCCACTCATTCTGAGGAGAGAAACACATCATTTGCCTGGGTCCTAAGCTCTGTGCTTGTCTCTGGTAAGATGTATCGGTAGTCTGTTGCTAGACACACATGGGTGAGTCCCTAGATGTGAAGGGAGTTCTGGCACTCCTACAGAAAAAGCATATGGAGACAGAGAGTGATCCATTCAAATGAACCATATGAGATTACCTGTCTTTGGGAGTTGCTTACATATCAAAAAATTCTTAAGGTTCCACCTAAATGTTGAAAAGAGATTGAGGACAGCCAGCGTCTTGCCATGGATTTGTGTTGGACTAATCATCCTTCTGATTTTCTTTAGGGTATTATGTTGCACAGTATTGGTAGTCCACAGAAAAGACTGTTAGTCTTTTAAGACTGTAATTTTTGATACTACTATTGCTACTATTATTTGTGCTTCTGCTTTGATGACTGCTTGAGGTCACTTTAGAAACAATGGACATGGGTAGGAGGAGCGGTAAAGATCTCTTGGAGCACCACTGTCTGGGCCCTGCAGTCTGGTTCCCCCTCCCCCCCCCCCGCCTTAGCTAGTGATTTAAAATGAGCTTTCTTCTGCCCCTTCTTGTCTTTCCTATTTTGAAAGAGGACATCCCTGGACAGTGTGGTTAGTTCCAGAGGCAAGAGATGCTGGGGGCTCAGTGCTTGCAGACAATGTAGCTGTTGCCATTTGGTTTTGAAATGTCATGGTGAGAAACAGAAGACCTTTGTGAATAAAAAGGATAGGCTTCATGGCCCAGTGGTGTCCCTAGCCATGATTTTGCAGAGCAGCCACTGGCTCTGAGTCATGGCTGAATGATGTCATTTCAGTCAGAATATAATTTTCCAGCTGGCCAGGATGGAAAAGGGTGATATTATTGTAGCATGGTTTCTGAAAGAAAATGAAACAAACAAGGCTATATAATGGTGTCAATTCTGTTTTTACAGGTGTATCTGAAGGACACAAGATACCTTTCACTTGTAAAGAAGTGTGACTCTTTAGCAAAGAACATTTAAAAAAAAATTTTTTTTTAAAAAAAGGCTTTTCCGAGAGAGAGAGAGAGAGAGAGAGAGAGAATGAATCTGGAATTGGCCTTGAGCCAAGTGCATTGAACTCAGAGGACCAGGAGTAAAGTACTCTCTCTGACATCATTTCTATGCGTCTGTTTTAGTGTACTTCCTTCCTAAAGTTTTCTTATACTAAGAGCTGACTCTATTACTCAGTCTCGAGGGAGTTGAGTTTCTATGGGTTTCTTTAACTTTTTGTTGATAATTTTCATACATGTACAAAATGTATGTTGAAAATAATCCCCTCCCATTACTTCCTTTTGTTCTGCATCACTTACCCTTCTTCCCCTTTCTCCCCTCCATTGAACTTTTTCTCCTTTCCCACTAGTTGCCCTTCTATTTTTTAAAATTTATTTACTAGAGACAGAGGGAGAGAAAGAGAGAGAAAGAGTGGCGTGCCAGGGCCTCAGCCTCTAGAAACAAACTCCAGACACATGCACCACCTAGTGCATCAGGCTTACGTGGGACCCGGAGAATCGAATCTGGGTACTTAGGCTTCGCAGGCAAGCACCTTAACTGCTAAGCCATCTGTCCAGGCCTGTTCTTATACTTTAATATCTTCTTTAGGCCCTTCTCCATCATCCATGATGACATGGATAGGCCCAATATTATGCAAACCTATTACTCATTTTTAAAAAGTAAATATTATTTATGAGAAAAAGAGCTACACTGTGATACTATAGTCCTTGTCAGACCTGCAGCATGGAATCAGAATGCCAAAGATTGTCTTTCCCATGCTGCCTCACAGTTAGTTAGTAACCAAAAACTGGGCTTCAGAAACAGATACGGGCTTTCTAGAGAAGGTTTGTTTTCTTATTTTATGTTTATTTTTAATTTTTAAGGGTTTTTAGAGGTTAGGACATCACTCTAGACCACACTGATCTGGAACTTACTCTGTAGCATCATGCTGGCCTCGAATTTGCAGTTATTTGCAGCAATCCTCCTACCTTTACCTCCTAGTTACTAGGATTAAAGGTGGTGCCACTATGCTCAGCTCAAGTTTGCTTTCTTGATGAAAAATATCAGTGTTGCTGGCGTGGTACCCACAAACTTATTTCTTCTTCTATGTTGTTCGTGAAAATGATGGCTGGTGCCATGTTAGTCAATTTGTGAGCACAAAGTGGCAGGTATAAGGATGAAAGGGAACGTGGTGATGATTAAGTGTAGAAATATGAAAGACAGAAGAGCTCTGACTGCTTTGGGAGTCATTGAACCAACAACTTCAGCCTCTGTCTCCTCCAGGTTTCTCCCATGGAGAATGGAGATGACGACTTCTGCTGTATATGCCAGCCTTAGTTGTATTTTCTGTTCTTTGCAGCTAGATACATGTTAAACAAATTTGGGTCTCAGGTCATAAGGAGGCAACCTCTCTGGAATGGGGACATGAAGGAAGACTTGTTTAGAGGAAACAATTTGATCCTCACCCACAATTCACCATGGTGAGATCATAGGAGGAAGGATTGAGGGAAATTTCTAGAGACTTAGGCTCTAGTTGCAGATACCCTAAAATACTAATGTATTTTTTCTGGCAGGAAGAAATACAGGGCTTATAAACAAAAAGTTTAATTATAATGAGGAGGTCAGGGACTGGGTAGATGGCTCAATGGGTGAAGTGTTTGCCATGTAAGAATCAGGACCTGATTTCAGATCCCTAGAGCTCACAAATGATGCTGGGTATTATGGCACACACCTGTGATTCCAGCAATGGGGAGGCAGAGACAGGGAATCCTTAGGGCTTGTTGCCTTGGCTGGCTCTTCTAGCTAAATGGTGAGCTTGAGGTTTAAGGAGAAACATGTATTTAAAAATAAGGTGGGGAGTGATTTAGGAAGCCACCTGATGTCTACCTCTGGCCTCCATATGTATGCACACACACATGAATGCTTAACAACACACACACACACACACACACACACACACACACACATGTGAACACACATACATGTACAAACACCACATACCTACACAAGCAAAAATAAAAAAAGTTTAGAAGATTTTAGGTAGCAAAATGTCTTGTTTATTTTTGTTTCTGGTGAGGTTTATTACCTTTTAAAGTGACATGCTGTTAAGTTGAACACTTCTGAGAATGGCCCATCTGTCCCATACTTTCTAGGATCACCCTGGAAAATGGGAGGTGTGTTGTTGCCTACTCTCCATGAGCTATGTTGCTCTATCCATGAAGCTGCTATTGAGATCAGTAAAATAACATACAGAGTTTAGGTGCCATCATGGCAGTTTCAAACATTATTTGATTTAGTTGATTTTCCTCTCTCTTTTGGTGACCCCCATTCTCCCTCCCTGTGTCCTTTCTTCTTGCACACCCATGCTCATTGCTGCTCTATTCAGAATAGCAAAGAAATGGAACCAGTCTAGATGCCAAATAACTAGATTAGTGGATAATGAAAATGTGGTACGTATACACAATGAAATTTTACTCTGCAGTGAAGAAAAATGAAATTATGGAATTTGTAGGAATTTGGCTACTATTCTTATATGTATGGATTCCCAGTAGCCTTTGTCCTCAGCAGCACTCCGTGATGCAGAGGAGTTCTCTAAGAATCACGAGGGACATTGACTTGCACTACAGAGATTCCTGATCGGATAAGGGTAACTCCAGCAGGCTGAGCCTTTTAACAAAAGTGGTGATATACATTGTGGCAGCTGAATAGTCCTTTGCAATCAACAAAGAACAATCAGTGAATTCATTCATTTAATTCTTGAATTTTTCCTATTTGTACTTTAAACAAACACGTCAGTTGTTTGCTTGGTTAACAAGCTTTGCCTTCATTATAAGCCATTAGAGGGTAGTAATCACCTAAGCTGTGTTTGGATTTCAAAAACACAATAAACCTAATTAATTCTACCCTTAGAAATTGGGAAAGTATGGTGACTGACCTGGTCTTGGCTGAAATTTATGTCTTTACCTTTTCCATGAAGCAAGAATTTGCTAAACCATTTCATAGCATAAATAAAGGTGGTAGAAAATTTTATAAAAATCAAGCAAATTATCCAGTACCCAGGTACTACAAAGGGTCAGACAGCATACATAAATCAGAAACACATGGTCTTGACTTTTGATGAAGATGTGAGTATAAGGAATATTTCATTTTTCTCCATTTTTTCTTTATATATATATTTTTTATTTAAATATATTAAATATAAACATATTTTTTTCTTTAACTCATACAGAAAAATCATACTCATCAATAGGGAAGCATAATGTTTCTGTGCAAATATACACCGTGAAATGTTCAAATCAGTTCAGGTTAAGCATTTGTATATCTTTTAATTTTGTAATAATAAAAACTCACACATGGAGCTGGGGAGATGGCTCAGCAAGTTAGAGTGCTTACTGTGCAAACGTGAAGACCCAGGTTTGATCCCCAACACCAAGATAAAAAGCTGGCCACAGCCACAGCTTCCTGGAACCCCAGCACTGAAAAGAGAGGCCAAAGCAGGATCACTTGTCATCCAGTCTAACCAAAAAACAGAGAGGTCCTGGCTCAGTGAGACACTCTGTCTCAGGGAAGTAATGTAGAAGAATGATAGAAGACACCATAGCCTTCCTCTGGCCTCCACATGTGTGTGTACTAGGTGTTCACATCTGCTCCTGTGCACACCATACATGCATATCACACAATCCAAAAACACACACATACATATGATTGTAAATGACAGATAGACTAAACCAATAGCATAGAAGCCTGGGGAGTATGAGAGCTCTAAAGGAACAGCATCCCGCATCATCATTATCATGGCTGCTGCCACCACCCAACTGTCAAGGAATATCAGACTTATCTTCCTGCAGTTCTCTTTGCCTAGTTTTCACTATTTACATTCAGAAGTGGTTGTCATGCTCACTCCTCAGTAACTTCTTCTTTGCGATCTAAATAACAGTTTGACTATCTAGCAAGGGGAACCCTGTATTTGTTTCATAACAGCAATCTACTTCCAGAACTCTCCATCCTTCTGTAATACCTGTGTTGCATTCAGGCTGACTGCTGTACAAGCTAGTCTTTCAGCTTCAAGCATACCTTTGTCAGCTCCAGCAAGGTACCTAAAAATACTTCTTACTGTATTTTGGGACTTCATCATCTTAGATACTTGCTGTTGGTTTTGGCAACAACTGATGACTGGTTAAATATCTAAGTACTCACTGTGCATTCCTCATAGCTTCTTTTTGTGGACAAGGAACATGGGGAGGCTTGACTTGTACACCCAGAAAGTGGATTTCAAAGAAACCAGTAACCAAACATTTCTTGTTCAAGTTGGTTGCAAGCAAACATGCATCTTCATGAAACAGCTTTCCAAGCTTCCCGATGGTCACAAATGACAGACTCTTATACACACAGTAGAAGCAAAGTAGATGTGATATGGTTCTCCATGCACCATTTTATTGCTGTTCTGGAAAAGAAGCACAATGCATCATTGTATTAAAAGACTTTCCCTGTATTACCACAGAGGTTAACTTTATTAGTTCCTTTTAATGAGCACATATCATCACCTTGGTTGGGGAGGACCTGGGTGGTGGTGGGAAGTGGAGAGAATCACACTTTTTCATCCATTTGCTCCAGTGGAGGTTACCATGTTTTAATTTAATTGATGAGGAAACTTCTCCAGAGCCTGCAGAAAATGTATAGCTTTCAGTTTAAATGTAGAAGTGATTCCAAGGACACATGGAGCTACAATCAATATTTGTTTCTGTAATATGGATATGGGAGTGTCCCTGTTTGCAAGACATAGAGTTACCAGCACATCAATAACTTCCAAGAAGGGTTTTCCTTACTCCTGCCTATGAGAATCCAGAGAACACTTAAGCAACACTTATACCTTAAGATTCAGTGAGGAAAATGAGTCAAAATAGAATTGGAAAATTTAAAAACTGACTTTTGCCTTGATTCTTTAACATTAAACCATGAAACATTTATATCTGCTCCAATGAGCTTTTTAGATAAACATTAATGAATACCAATCCCTGTCCATTTTCCAGGTCAAGGTAGACCTTGTCTCCTCTGCTGTGTTTCTTAGAAGTCACAAATGAAGTGTCTGCCACTCTTTCAATCACTGTGCAGCCTGCAGAGCTGCTGCTGGGCCTAAGATGGTCTCCGTGTTTCCTGGGGCCCAAGTGGCTTTTGCATTTGGTCATTGTCATGCTGTTGATTTTCCCTTTAGCCACACTAAACCTGATTGTGAGGCTATGGGGGACACCTGATTCAAACCACCACAACCTTCACTTGTTTTCTACTTCCTTCCTTGGATATCTGCCCTGTCTGTTTGTCTGTTATCTTCCCTTTATTATCTGTGTCTACTTCTCTCATATGCCATCTTCTTATTTTACTTCCATCATCTTCTCTACTTCCTTATTCTTCTTATGTAATTCCTTTATAGCACCATCTACTTCCTCATCCCTTTACCTGCTTGCCACAGCTTGTTACCTAACTTCCCTGTCTCCTTATTCCTGATCCTTCACAGAGCACCTTCAGTTTATCTTTTAGGATTCTGTAGCCCATTGAGTTTGTGACCTGTTTAAAAATTATCTCCAATTGAAAAGAACATCAGACTTCACTTAAAATAGGCAGGGCAGAAAGTTCAGAAGTGCTAGACTGTCATGTGACCATTCCAAAGCCTTTGGAGTTGTATACTAGAAACTGGCCTCACAACCAACTGTTTGTCCCCTCAAAGTAAATTTAGGCTCTTTGAGGGCATCAATTATGCAGTAGTATTGCTCCTTCTGTTCCTCTGTTCTGTTCTTCTTCTCTCCTCTTCTCACTTAGAAGAGGCCAAAACACTACTGATCTGAAGGCCTGGTACTAGTACTCCTGCTATGGCTGTGGTGTAAATGTAGGGAACAGAGGTCCCTTGACAAGGCTGGTGGCTTCTCTTCCATGCTGTCTGAAGATGGGACACTAGGAGATCTATGAGCCTTGTTCTGGGAACTTGAGCTAGCATGGAGAAGTAGGAGCCAGCATTTCAGGAGCAAAGTGGGTCAGAAAGGCTTCAGAGTGAGGACTGCATACGTTCTGATGCTAGCTCTATTATCTGTAATTTGTGGGCAAGTAACTTTGCCTCCCTGTATTTCACTTTCATGGTCTACAAAAACGGGAAAATAAATGCATTTCCTGAGGTCATGGGATAGATGAAGTGAGATGGCATGGATGACCAGCATGGAGCAAACTCTCCTGCAATGTGAGTCTTAGGAAGGAGGGTACTATACTGGCAAAGTGTAAGGTAGGCCCTAGGGTTTCCTTAGTCACTCTGCCATTGTCACTTTGGCAGCTCCTTAGCCTTTGTTCTTCAGAATCCTTCAAAGCAAACCTTTCTCCCCAACTTAGGTTCCCTTAAACTAAGCAATGAGGCAAGTTTTCCTCCAGCTTTTGAGAACCAATGTATTCTGTAGACTATTGAACTTCTTATCATCTCCCATTAAAGATTGCCTATTAGGCCACAGTGAGCACTACATGAGGAAGGTGGGAGAAGGCTGTTTCCTACTGAGCAGTCTCAGAGCAGAAGGGGAGGAAGGTCCTGCCAGCCAATTGGGCCACCTTGTGGCCTTCAAGATAGCAGGTATGTCTCCTACATTCGATCACATCCAGGGAAGAGGGAGTGAAGGACTCCTTCAGAGTTGACAGACAGGAGCTGGTTTGTAAATACCCTGGCTTGAGTGCCTTAGCGCCTGCCTGCTTCACTTGGCACTCTCGGAGAAAAGAGGAAGCACATGTAAACTTTGGGGGTGGGGAGTGATGTTGGGCCTTGGGAAGATTTGCTTTCATTGTCAGATCACCTCAGGACATACATTTCAGTTGTCCAAACTATATTAGCAGTTATTAAATCACACAAGCAAAAGATGCCATTGACTGGAGGACCTACAGAACTATCCTGTTGGATGCCAGCAGAAGAGCTGCTTTCCCTGTTCTTGGTTTGTTCTTCCTCTGTCCTCTCTCTGCATCTGGATGGTGGGCTCTGTATATTGTTGAAATTGTGAAAAATGTTAATCCCACAAGAAGCTGAAGCTTGCTGAATATGTCAGTATGACACCTCTTTACAGAAGTGGATTTGCCTCTCTCCCGCTCCCCCCACACACACATACCACACAGGGGAATCAGGATCTACTGTAGCTTCTGGGAGGGGCCTGGGGCTGTTCCGCCTGTGCAGTCTGGTCTGATCTGCAGCTGTGGTTTGCAGCTTCTAGCCCAAGCTGCTAAGTGCTCTCTTGCTCCCTGAGCAGCAGGATGGGCCGCGCTGGTCAGGCCTCCCTGGAAAAAGCAGAAATAAATCAAATACTAGCTCCTGCTTAAGATCTGATGAAATTCTCCATTTCCGCTCCAAATTGAATTCCTCCCGCAGGATCTGAGCAGCTCCTGGGAGTAATGAAGGGCTCCTTCCTTCTCTGCTTGAAGAGTGTTTTAAATTAATGGACACAGCATTCTAATCTGGCTGGGTAGGCAGCATTAAGGAACAGTCTGGAGAAATAGTTTTCAGGCCAGACATGATATTTTTTATCGTGTGGGGCAGGCAGCAGGCATCCAGTTCACTTGGCCTCAGTGGAGGAAGTATCCTCTACCATTTTGATAGTCTCCCTGGAAAGCCTACTATGGCTGTGAGCTACCGGGGTCTCCCCCATCTTCCTTCACCAACATTGGAACATAGAGAATGTGTGATAGGTAATGCAAGTGAGAGGGCTTGTGCTTTTGAGAGGTAAAATGTCACATTCGTACCTATTTCTTATTTGGAAAAAAAAGAGAGAGAGAAACTCAGTGATTTAAAAACAATTTTTTTAAGATGCACATGATGGCTCATGCCTATTATGCCAACACTCAGGAGGTTGAGTTAGGACAATCACTGTTAGTTTGAGGCTAACCTGGACTATAGAGAGGGTTCCAGGTCAACCCGGGCTCGAGCGAGACCCTGCCTCAAATAAACACAGTAAGTTGAAGGTGTTAACTGAAGTGATTTACCTTCCTCCTTAATGATGGTGAGTGGATAATTTGGCATTTGTAGAGACAGTTGACCCACCCTTCCAGGGCATTAAAAAAGACTGATTTTTCCATTAGCCTTGTCAGAAGTGAAGATAGCTAGCTGGCTGGGACCATAGGGTCCTGAGAAGGCAAGATTGTGCTATGCGCCCTGGAGTAGACCTTACAGATGAAGGTCAAGGTATGTGTAGAAATTCACAAAGCTCATTCTGTTTTGAAGTGGCCATGATGTGGAGTGGCTGCTGCCAGAGGAACTGTAGCCCTCCTCGAAGTGCACCACAGAACGCTATTGTTTTCTTCACAGGTACAAGGTTAAAAAGAGTCTACTTACTTGAGAAATTCTGACATTTAGGGTCAAAAAGGAAGAAACTTCCCCTTGAAAGAATATTCTAGTCATCTTTTTCTGTCAGAATGTGATTAACACCCTGAGAAAACCCACTCCCATGTTTTTAAAGAAAGAACCCTTTTCCTTTTTAAGGTTATAGCCCAACTTTTAGGACATACCTGGCCCCTGGAGGTTTGAGATTCAGTATCCCACCTGGAATCTTGCTGCCCAGGGAGAGGCCCTGCTGTTCCCGGTAACAGGGTGATGTGTAGCAAATTAAACACACTTTTGTCTCATCCTAACCATACAGAGGATGTTTACACTTCCTTCTTCCTCCTAGGACTGTAGGAAGGGCATTTACCCTTGGCTGGGAAGAAAGGATTGAGGGTGGGAAGTGGGAACTTGGAAGGTGTCCCAAGTCCACCCAGAGGCTCCCAGGCTGGGTGGTGTCTGCAGTTTTCCAAAGGGTGGGGAAGGAAGTCTGGTGGAGACTACAATGGCTATTCTGGGAGAAAAAAATTAAAGGGCAGGAAGGTGAGCCACCGCCTCCCGCACCCCCAAGCATCGTTTGCCCATTCCTTCAGACTCTGGGCAGACATATTAACACAAATGGCCTTGGCTAGGCTTCCACTCTGGGACAAAGCAGCCCCAGGTCACCCCAGGCAATAGAGACTTTTTCTTCCTGAATGGTCTCACTGCAATTCTAGTCAATCTCTTTCAAACCTTCCTGGCTTGAGCTGGGGTCAACCATGCAGTCCCTGTCCACATACCCATGACTGCCATTCTGGTTGATGGACCCTTCCCAGGTGGGCTCATCTTCTTTAATCCTGTTTATAAGGCCGGAAATTACTTCAGTTTTGTTTTAGCCAGAAGGGTGAAGTGCTGCCAGCAGCATGTCTGGAATGTTATTTACTCCGTACATTTCTGTGGCTTTTCTTGTAGCTGTACTTGCTGGAGCCCGAGGTCATTTACTTGGGAAGGCCAGGTTGTGGAGTCTCAAAGTCAGGGGAGGCTAGCTCCTGGGCCTCGTGCTTCCTTCTCTGCCTTGCTGTCTTCCTTTCTTGCTTACTTTTTTTTTTTTTTTTTTTTTTTTTTTGTCTGAGTTAATAGTGTTGGTGGTGCCTGTTGCCCGCACAGCTTTGTTCTCAATGCCTCTACTCTATTTTTAATTTCTGGGGTTCTGGTGGGCTCTTCAGAGAGCCCTGGCAGATGCTTTTTCATTTGCCGGCCTTCCCTGTTATTACTTCACATGAAAGCTGTCTATTTTGGCAGCCCTGACTCCCGTGATTGCAATTTAGCTCTCTGAGCTGAATGGGTGATATTGTGCAAGGGAAATATAGGTGGGGTTTTCTCTAATGGTGGCTGTGGGGGCGGACCAAATATCTGCAGGCAGTCTTGGCTTGTGCAGAGCTAACATGACGGCAAACAAACGGCTTTTGAAAGAAGGAACTGGTGTGTACAGTTTCTTACTTTGGAAGGTTTCACAACTGCCTTTCTTATTAATTTAAATATTTGAATAAATATTCATTATTTATTTCAGAGAGAGAGAATGAGCTCGCCAGGGCCTTCTACTCCTGCAAAGGAACTCCAGATGCATGTGGGTGGCTGGGAATTGAACCCAGGCCATCAGGCTTTGCAAGCAAGCATCTTTAAGCACTGAGCCGTCTCTCCAGCCCACAACTGCCTTTCTTTAATTGACACAGGAGAGATCTTTTTGGTGGGCTGGTAGGGGCAAGTTCTCATGTAGTCCAAGCTAGCTTTGAGCTGGCTATATAGCCAGTGATGGCTTTGAACTTATGATCCTTCTGCCTTTACCTCCCTGGTGCTGGGGATTACAGGCTAGTGCTTCCACATCTCATTTGTGATGCTAGAGATTGAATCCAGGGTTTCATTTTTGCCAGGCAAGCCCACTACCAACTGAGCTACATCCCCAGCCAGAGGAGAGATTTCTTTATGAGATTCTATTCCCCTCTTCTTTCTTCAGCTCCCCACTTCCTTCCATTTCATCTGTGAAGTTTTAATCATGGTATTTGGACATTTAGAACAAGGTATGGAAAATGAGATTAGCTGACTCTCCCCATCTGGCATCAGCCCTAAGGCCATTTGCACACCTGGAGAGTTTCTTCCCCACCTCCTCATGATTTTGTTATATCATGTGAATCAGTGTAGCTTCTATTGAAAATCTTTGTTTTGTAGAAAGTGGGCCCTTCTCTGGGAACCTTGGGAACCTCGTCATGCATGGCACATGTCAGATTGTGAACTCCAAAACCAGCTCCAGTGTGAAATGGAAAATTTTTGGTTCCATTCTTCTTGGCTTTTCCTGTCCTTCTGCATGACTTCTCAATTTGCCTGTAAACTGCTGGGATTTTTGGCCAAAGAGTCTTCTTTGATCACTCTACTAACAGCATGGGCTTCACGTCTCACACCTGCTCTTCTTTTACAGTCCAGATTTCGTAGTAAATGCTTCCATCGCCTTGTAATTTCTTCAGTATAAAACTCTGGTGCAGGTTACTTATTACAGGTAATAGCTGCTTGATGACGGAGACAACTGCTGGCAGAAATGGCAACCTGAACCTCTGCCAGAAACGTCAACTGCCACTTTATTGAGGTCTAAAAGCATCTCAGCCACAAATCTATCCATCATGACCTAGCACGCACATGATAATAACAGACTCTCAGACTGAGAAAGCTGCCCCATGGGGACAGGCTCTAACAAGATTCCATGTGTTTTCTCTCCCATTATCTGCAGCCCACACATCATCTTCCTCTCTCAGAGCACCTTAACAGGCACAAGGCATCTCTGTGGGACCCGTCTCTGCCATGAAATTGCGCATGCCTGGTTTGGTTTAGCCATTGGAGCCCGTGACTGGTCAGAGGAATGGCTCAGTGAAGGGTTCGCCACTCACTTGGAAGATGTATTCTGGGCTAAAGCACAGCAGGTGGGTTTCGAGAGGCTCTTAAGTATTTGCCTGTACAGAGTCAAGTTGTTTTCATTCATTCACTCATTCACTCTTTCTTCAATGGACATACATTAAATGCACTAGTCTCTATGTTTTCTCGGTAGGTAGCTATGGAAAGAAGAGATAGAGGGTCCCATTCCCTGTGGGGGTCACAGTTTAAAGATAGGAGAAGGAACAGACAAATGAAACAGCTACATGCTAGACAATGAAGTGTACTGTAAGAAAGATGAGCCCTATGGGATACAAGAGCTCTTTTGGTAGAACATCAGAAAAGGCAGATAAGGACTCATTTGAGCCATCTTGAAGAAAAGTCAGGCTCATATACTCCCTTGTGGTTATGTATTTGGTGACATGGACAGTGGGTGTTTTGTTTTATTTGTTTTTTTGTTTATTTGTTCAATTGGTTTAATTGAGACAGTGTCTTGCTGCATAATCCAGATGACCTAGAACTCACTATGTAGACCAGGCTGAACTTGAATGTGAATTCATTCTCCTGCCTGACTGTGGATGCTTTTTGTTGGTTTTTAAAAAGTTATTTTTTTTTCTTGGTATAGTGGTGCACACCTTTAATCTCAGCACTCAGGAGGCCGAGATAGGAGGATTGCTTTGAGTTTGAGGCCACCTTGAGACTACATAGTGAATTCCAGATCAGCCTGGGCAAGACACTACCTTGAAAAACCAAAAACCAAAAATCATATATTTGTGTGTGCACATTAGTATGTGTGGTATGTGTGTGTGTGTGTCTGCATACGTCTGTGCAGATGCTGTGCCCATGTGCATGCATAGGCCATATGGATAGGATGTAGGATAATTTGGTGTGTTTCGCACATCACTTATCTACATATCTCTTTGAGACAATCTGTCACTAAAACTGGAGCTTGCCAATTTCACAAACCCCAGCAATTCTCTGGTCTCTACTCCCCACAAAACTGGAGTTATACCCAGCTACTTATGTGGGTGCTAGGGAATCAAACTCAGGACAAGTCAGGCCTTCATGCTAGAGTGACAACATTCTTACCTGCTATGCCATCTTTCCAGCATGGGGCATCAAGTGTCACAAATCTAGGTTGTTATGTGGAGCCTATATATATATGTAACTTACAGCCAAGCGTGCTGCCTCACACATGTAATCCTGGTACTTAGGAGGCTGAAGCAAGAGTCTTGCTATAACTCTGAGGCCAACCTGGGCCAAAGTGACACCCTGTCTCAAAAAAATATGCAAAATAAGGGCTGAGAAATACAACTCTGTGGTTGATATGGGCTTAGCATATATATGAAAGGTCCTGGGTTTAGTGTTATCAAGAAAATATTATATATACAAATCAAACATACCCAGAAGCTGGACCTGGTTAATCTACATCCATTTTGCTGCCTCTGCTCCAAAGAATTAGCCACCAGTTCTAGTCAGGGTCGTCCTGGCTGGTGAAACCTTTATATTTCACTAACTAGCTTGAGGTCTTATCTTTGGATAGCTCATATCAGTCCCCCACCCCTGACCCATCACCATCCTCAACATTGCTTTCCTATAAACTTTGAACTCCCATAATATTTGAAGCTTACCATATATTCCCATTTTTGCTATTTCTCCTGTGTGCTTTTCTTTCTTTCTTTTTTTTTTTTTTTTTTTTTTTGTTTTGTTTTTGGTTTTGGTTTTTCGAGGTAGGGTCTCACTCTAGCCCAGGCTGACCTGGAATTCACTATGGAGTCTCAGGGTGGCCTCGAACTCAAGGTGATCCTCCTACCTCTGCCTCCCGAGTGCTGGGATTAAAGGCATGCGCCACCACGCCCGGCTCCTGTGTGCTTTTCTTATCCTCGTAAACTTAGACTACGCCTTCTTTCACAGTGGAGCACTGTGTCTCGTGTCCTCCTTAGGGCCAGGAGTGGTACCACCTCCTAGACTACTCCTGGTCTGCAGTGGCTGATTTGGTCATTTGGTATGTGGCACTTGGCCTCAGAAAGCAAAGTGAAGGAGGGCATGTCACTGAAGGAGGAGATGGAAGCCACATTCCTCTCAGCACTGTCCTCAGGGAGGCACGGATTGGATTGTATATGACTTGTCATCGACCTGGATTAAGTCTAAGCTCCTTCATAGCTATGGTAGTCTGCTTGGGCCGCCATAATCAAATACCAGACGCGACGGCTTAAGCAACAAGCACTTATTTTTCTCCTAGTCCCAGAAGCTGGCTGGATGTCCAAGATCATGGTATGAGCAGGACTGATTTCTGGTGCTGCTTCTCATCCTGGCTCCCAGATGTCTGCTTTCTCTCTTTAGTTTCACTTGGCCTTCCCTCCATGCTTGAGAAAAGGAGAGAAGCTTTGGTGCCTTGCTCTTATAAGACCACAGCCCTAAAGCATTAGAGCCCCCTTTGAGGACTTGGCTTAATCACTTCTTGAAAGGCCCCATTTCCATATTCAGTCAAAGTAGAGGTAGGTCATCAACATAAATGCCTTGAGGGGCAGTGGATACTGCTCTGCCTGTAACAATAGACACAAAGTCATCTTGCCTCTGCCAGCCTCTTTTCCTCTCTCCAAGGCAGTCTGTACCTATCCTGACCACATTCTTCACCATTCTCTAAGCTTATCACCTTCTTTTCAGACCCTTAGCATGGCTGTATTTTCCTTCTTCCTGCAATCCTATTCCCTGGCTGATGCCCATCTTTCCTGAAGAAACATTGGGTACCTCTGCAGAAAAACTTTCTATCCCATGTCACACTCTCCCTGGTGTTGACAAGGCATACCTAGGTCCTTCCTGAACTCTACCATTGCCCTCACTCTAATATTCATGTCCTTACATGGCCCCACCTTTCACAGTAGTTAAGGCTGTTTCCATACTGTCCCCAAGACCTACACAGAGACTCAGTACATATATCTGATAAATGAATTTTAGAAACCAGTGATTTCCAGAAATGCCTGTAGATCCCACACATTTTATCCCTCTCCTATGAGTATTGTGCTGCCCTCCCTTAGAAAGAGCCTGTTCTGACTCAGCGGGGAAGTGTGATGGCCTTCCCACCCCTAAACTGAGTCCAGGCAGTCTATTTTTTTTCTTGGATATATGTGAACAAAATCATCTGGGCTGCATTAACAGTCTCCACTGTAAACAGTCCTTAACAAAATTAAGGGTTGAGAAAAATAAGAGGTAAACAGAGGGGCCTTCCCCTCCCTGTGCTGAAATACAAAGCAGGGAAGGAGGGCTGGGGAGGAAATCAAAAGGGAAATGGTCCTAGGGGAGGCCCTTCTTTCCAGGCCAGGTGTGTGTTCTGGGGCTAGAGTGAGTTCAGGACCAGGGACCCTCCATCATCCTAACCACAAGCAGGTCTGACTCCAGCTGCCAGTGCTGGAGTCCTGGGGTGTTTGGTCCAGCTCCTTGAAGGAGTTCAGTGCTCCCTTGGCCCTTTGCTTTTTTAATGGTGGACAAGATGAAAGGGGCAGGCCCAGTCATCCCCACAGAAGGGCTGGCCGACACTATGATCATGTATTTGTGTGTCTGGCCCACACAGCTGGCTTCCCATGAGGCCCAGGAGCAACAAGAGCTGAAGGCCTGCCTGCGCTGGCATCGCCTCCAGGATGAGCTGCAGAACTCTCCAGCGGAGATGCAGGTGTTAAGGTAAGGCACCACCCGGCCTCTCTCACCTTCTCCTCTTTTCAGCCCTCTGCTTTCCGTCAAGACCCATTCAGGTCAGCTGACTCCATCTACCCAGTTTCCTTTGTAAATTAAATTGAGCTGTGGCTGCTCATCCTCCCATGGATATGACTGCTGTGTTTTCAGTCTTTCAGGGTGTGGGTTTCAGTTTGCCTTCTGACATTTTCCTGGTGTCGTCTCTATTCAGGATAAAACTAGCATGAGGCCATTTCCGAGGCTAAATTCTTTGTTTGAAGTTCTAATAGTCACTTTATGTGGTGGCTGTGGACGTAGGGAAGGTTGGGATTTGGCAGCTTGGCAGAGAGTAACCCTTTAAAGCCAAAGGGAAAAAAGCCTTTAGGAAAATATTGATTGCTAAGTGTTTAGTAGTAACAGATGTGCGTGTCAATAGTCTTTTGTTTCTGATGTTGCCAGCAGGGAGCTGCTGCTGCTCTCTGCAGTGTAAGCAGACGATCCCACTTTCCACTTATGTCCTGGGTTTTGTTTTCAGAGTGCTGGTGGCACCTGTAGGATTGCTTCTTGCCATTTTCCTAGTTCTGTCCTTGGCTTTGCTCCTTTCTTCTATACTCCGATCAGTTATCTGAAGGGTGTTGCCAAGGTTTATACAGCAACAGAAGCTTCTAGCCAGCCCCTAGTGAGGAGAGTCAAATGTTCAAAAACTGAGGTCAGACCAGGTGGGAAGGACAGGCCTTACAGCAATTGCCTCTTTCGTTCCATTGTGGATACTGCCCCGATGGCCAGCCGTTCTATAGCTCTGAGCAGAGGCCTGCCTTGGACAGTTCTGCCATGCAGGTTTGTTTTAAAATAAACACCTCACCCTTTCTGACTGGGACTGACACACACCAAACCCAGTGGACCTCAGGGAGCAAGATGGCTGGTGCTTTTGTGCCGGCTGCCACCCCCACAGTGAAGCTTCCATGCTTGCAAGATAACTGTAGGTGGGTGGGGCGGGGAGGCTGACTCATCCATTGTTTAGGAGAGACAACTGGAGCAGAGGTAAGGAGCCTGGAGATCTGGGATTCCGCCCCATGGCCACTGTGCCTACCTCTGTTCCCTTACCCAGCATCTGCTAAGCCAGGCAGCATGGCTGCACCCACAGTGTGGATACAGTCCCTGCCTCTAAGAGCTTCCACTTATGGGGGGCAGTGAGACAAGTACAGGCTGGTCACAGGTGGTGAGCTGTGATATGCTAAGCTCACTCTGTTAACTTATAAATAACTGGAGGGCTTCAATACTTAGGCTGGCATGTGCTCAGCCTGACAGGACGACGAACACAAAGACTGTGAGGCAAAAAAGAACCTTGACGTGTCTTGGGGACAGAAAGGAAAACAGGGCCATGAGAGGCCTGAGGAGCCTTAACCCACCTCATGTCCTACGGAAGCCATCACAGAGTCTTCAGCAGGCAAGGAACCTGAGCTGGCTTGTGTCTCCACAAAGCTGCTCAGCTGCTGTGAGGCATGGGCTGCAGGCACGGCCAGGCAGGGCGGAGGGCTGCCCTGCTGTAGTAGTTGCATTTGGAAGAAACAGGCTTCTTGGAGATGTGCTGGGTGGTCTTTGTTGAATGTGGAAAAGAGGGCAATGAGAGTATTGAGAATGGCTTTTAGGGTATCAAGCTGGACACTGGGATAGAAAGTGATGGCATTTATTTAGATGGCAAAGACTTAGGGAAGAATAGGCAAGGCATTAGGGAGAAACATGAAGATTCTGGTTTTGCATATGCTTACTTTGACATGTCAAACAGGTATTCAGTATTAGGAATGCAGTGGAAGGCAGGAGCTCCTAGGAGACACAAGAACACTCAGCTTCCACAATGCTTACAAGTCTGAGTACATCAACATCACCCGGGAGAGGAAAAAGCAAGTTGGGGAAATTAGTGTGTATGTGTAGAGAAAACTATGCTTTGGGGGTCATGGAAGAAAAGAAGGTGGGAGTGGCTGGTATTAGATACAGCTGAAGAAAGTGACCTTCAGGTAGGACACCATGAAAGATAGTGGTGACCTTGTCATTTATGAGTGTATTAAGTGGTAGAGAAGGCAGTCAGATTGAAGTGGACAGAAGAATTGATGGGCAGCTTAGGAAGCAAGCCAGTGAGGATGAACTTGGTGAGGGCGGTTGTGCTAGCTTAGGAAACAGTTTTGAGGAAAGAGAAGAGGGGTATGAAGGTTACAGGTGCTTACTTTGGTGGGGGTCACAGCACATGCTGCAATGCAAACTGTGTGAACTTCACCTCCCAGACTCAGGTTCTCCAACTAAGAGGTCTTCTCCATTCTAAGTCCCTTTTCTTTGCCTCTGCTTTTGCATGACCACAGTCCTTTGTAGTTGGCATGGGGCAAGGAGCATCATAATTCATATTAGTTGATGAAATGTTTTTCTAGCTGTTAAGCAAGTCAGGCTGGCCCCTGGGAGGTCAGTTCTGTGTGAGGAGAACCTTACCTCTGACAACATGGAGCTCTGGGCTCACGTTATCAAGTTCTTTTCCGTGGGAGAGGCATTGTAAAAAGAATATGATATATTTTTAAAATATTTTATTTTTGTTTATTTATTTGAGAGAGGGAAAGAGGGAGAGAGAGGGAAAGAGGGAGAGAGAAGGAAAGAAGGAGAGAGAGACAAAGAAAGAGAGAGACAGAGAGACATAGAGACACAGAGAGAATTGGCATGCCAGGGCTGCCAGCCACTGTGAACAAACTTCAGATGCATGTGCCATCTTGTGCATCTGGCTTACATGGGTCCTGGGGAATCAAACCAAGGTCCTTTGGCTTCACAGGCAAGTGCCTTAACCGCTAAGCCATCTCTCCAGCCCAAGAACATGTTATTTTTAATCCTTTGTACTAGAACACTTATTATGACATTTTGTTGTCTTTATCGTAATATTCAGAATTTATGTTGACCTCAATTTAGGATGACCATTGCATTTGAAAGACATATTGCACATTGGTGTGGAAAATATTTTCATGTGATGCACTATGAGGAAGAAATGTTTCTGAACTTGATCCAAATTATATGGTTTAGATTTAATTTATTCACATCCCTGGAATTCTCCCTAAATGGGCCCAAATAACTTAGAAATTATTGGCAGTGCAAAAACCGATTATAAAAATTTGTTCTCAGATTTTAATATGCTAATGACATTGAGCAAAAAGTCCTTTTAAACAACACAGTGATCAAAGATAGTATCTTTTTCTGTTCATTTCTGATGGACCACAATTTAAAAGTCTTAACAGGTTGCTTGGCAGTGGCAAGCACAATACAAATTCTCCTTCGGTCTCTGTACTACCTTTCCACATGGCTGACCACACCCCTTTCTGCAGACACTCTCTTTCCTCAGCTCCTGTGTTGTCACAGTGTCCTTGATGACCCTCTACGTCACTGATTAGTTCTTCCCCACCTCTCTTTCTAGTAATATAACATCAACACTTCATGGCTTGAGGCTCAGAGAGACTAGATATGTCCAACATCACACATACTGTAGAGCAGAACAGACACTTAAACCCTGGGGTTGAAACTACTCTCTTTTCCCTAAACCACATCCCTCACAGAGCTCAATATAGCATGCAGTTGTATTTTCTTTAAAAAAAAAAAAAAGATATTCCAAGTGTCTTCAACTCTGCAAAGACATGTGGGTTAAAATGATGTATACAAAGCCCTGCATGGTGGTGCACGCCTTTAATCCCAGCATTCAGGAGGCAGAGATAGGAGGATCATGTGAGTTTGAGGACACCTCGAGGCTACTTATTAAATTCCAGGTTATCCTGGGCTAGAACATAGAGTGAGATCCTACCTCAAAAAAAAAAAAAAAATACACACACACACACACACACACACAAGTTGGTCCAGGCCCCTTTTTAAATGCGTCTTATTTCAAAGATAATAGTAAAAAAGAAAACTTGGCATTCTGTTGATTATAGGCAGTGAAATATCAGCAAAGCCAGAAGAAACACTAGTTTTGTTTGGCTCTGATGTTATTCTTTTTTTCAGTGCTAGGGTTAAACCCAGAACCTTGTGTATGCTAGGAAAAAGCTCTACCACTGAGCTATACTCTCAACTCCTTTTTAGTTTCAGTTTTTAGTTTTATATTTGTTTTATTCTTTTAGTTTTATTCAGTTGCCCATTCTGTCCTCAAACTTGTGGTCCTCTTGTCACTCAGCCTCCCAGGTGGCTGAGATTATAGGTGTGGCTGTCATGTCTAACTTGGCTCCAATTTATTAATTTCAGTAGTTGACAAGATAGATAACTTTTTTTCATTTGTTTGATTTTTGAGCCAGGGTCCCATGTTTGAATTCCTGGATCCATCTTCCTAGTGCTGGAATTACAGACATATACCATCATGCCCAGCTAAGAACTATTTTGTCTGTGCCTCCATACACCCAATGTTGATTTATATGCCTTATCAAATGTGTCTTAGATGACTTTAATGTGCATTCAGATAATAACCAGTATGTCTTAAATTGATGTAGTCATGAGTTTCATTGAGTTACAACAATTTCTTTTGTGTTCCTTGCCTTCTGGGCCTTCCTGCTTGTGATGCCTGGAAGGTGGCTGCAGGTTCTAAGCATGCTAGTTTGCTCATAGTTGCAAAATGTCAGGGGTCACACTGATGACTCCATGCTTTATATACTTGTTAACTATTAAAGATGTCTTTTCCGTTGCTGAGACCCCAGTAGCTCCCTCCAGAATTACCCCTACCTCTCTACTATCCCTGGGCAGTTACCCACCAGGAGAAATCTGATTTCATTGTTTCATTCCTTCATGGTCTTTATTGGCAGCATTCTCCTGTTGGCTGCCCCCTGACTACAGGCCCCTGTCTTGACCAGTGCAGCTTCTATAAGACTCCCAGCTCTCATCTCTAGGGTCCAGCTATGTCTGGCAGCATCTCTAAGTGCTCTCAGTTAACATTTTCTGACAGGCCTTATGGGATGGAAAAGCTACAATGGCAGGGTCAGAAGAAACCTCTGTTGCTTTTTATTATTTGTGATTTATTATCACTTCTTTTTTTCTGGATTCATTGTTACAGTCAGGCTCATGCTGAGAAAACATTAAAATACATCATGTTAAAGAGGTGCTGACAGACTTGTCTCATGTAGCCCTTTCTCTTAGCCGCTGTCTTCACAGTTGATACAATGCTAGATAAATGTAGACATGGTTTCCTGCCTTTCTCATGAATGCCTCACCCAGTGGTCGCAAAACAATGTGGACAGGCATTTGTAATCCTATCCATATTCAAAGTAAAGTATATGCCACAGTGCTATGTGAATTTGCATGGTGCCTAACTAAGCTCTTTGCTGTCCATCTGAAACTGTAGGACATGGTCACTAAAACTCTTCTACATTCTCCTGGAAGTTTTCACCTTTCAAGTTTTCTCAGCATCTATTTCTAGGCCCTGAAGAACGCAGCAGCATTTCTTCTGTTGTGTGTGTGTGAGACACCTGCTTTGGCAGTGGCACAAGCCATCCTCATGGGAAAGCTCCCTTGAGAGTCCTTGGTTGCTGCTATGGGCATGGGTATGGTCTTTCTCAATGCCCTTACATCCTGCAGCCTAAGCTCCTCATGGTCCAGAGGATAACCTCTTTCTCCCCTTCATCAGGGTCAGTTCCCTGATCCCTCCCCTCCAGCATTCATTCCAGCATATCCCTTCTGGCTTCCTACTCCAGGAGGAAAACTGGGCCAGTAGCCAGATTCTTCCTTGGATTCACTGTCCACATCTACCCAACCTCTCAGATATCTATACAGCCACCTGTCTGCCTTCATATAGCTAAAGGTCAATTACCAAGTTCAGGGGTGCATGAGGATAAGTGTACCTAGACAGACCAAAAGTCTATGGCCGTGAGGTTCTGGGGAGTCGGGGGCAAGAGAATCAAGGGGAAGCACGCTCTCAGCACTTTGGACTGCAGTACAGACATTGCCTGTAGGCTCCTGCAGGCAAATGATAGTGACTCGGTTTAGAAAAGCTGCCCACACACCCTAAATGGAACCCCTTTTTTATGGGGGCAAGTGGGTTGGATCTTGCTGCTCACCATGTAGGGTGAGTAAACTTTAACTTTTTATTTTTTGAGGTAGTGGCTCATTCTAGCCCAGACTGACCTAGAACTCACTCTATAGCCTATATTAACCTTGAACTCACAGCTATCCTCCTACTTCAGCCTCCTAAATACTGGAAAAATAGGAGTCAGTCACAATGCCCAGATAATCTTTATCTTGGTGGAAGCCAACCATATCCTTATATTTTATGCCTGGTATGTATGTATGTATGTATAAAAATGTGAATTTTTTTTAAATGTAGGGTCTCATTATATAGCCCTGTGGATTAGTTACTTATTTTGTTGCTATGTCAAAATACCTGAGGGAGTTAAGGAAGGAATGGATGGTTTTGGCTCACAGTTGGAAGAGACAGTCTATTATGGTGGGGAAGACATGGCGGCAGGAGTGGATTGTTGCATTGTCCCTGACTACAGAGACAGAGAGAGAAGGATGCTGTATTCTGCTTGCTTTCTCATTTTTCCCATTTTATTTAGCCACCACAATCAGGGTGAGTCTTCCTTCCTTATTTAAACTTCTCTGGAGACTCCTTCAGACATACCCAGAGGTGTGTTGCCTAGGTAATTTTAAACACAGTCAAGGTGACAAGGATGATGAACCATCATACCCTGGCTTGATTGACACTACTGTGTAGCTCAGGCTGGCCACAAAACTGGAAGCAATTCTCCTGCTTCACCCTCCTGAATGCCACCAAACTCAGATATTCCTGAGTTTAATTCCATACATTTTATTAATACTATCTTATTTTCAATTTAAAGCCTGTAGACTTTAGCCAATTGAAGAACTGGTCTGGGGGCTAAAGGGTGTGATCTTTAATTTATTTGTTTGGCTAGGCAAACTCCAAAAGCTCATTGTGTGGTTAACTCTTGCCCAATATACCATCTGCTATATAGCCTTCCTCTGCCATCACCTGTTCCAGGTCATTTTCTGTTCCTGCCATCCACCTCCTTCTCTGTTTGTTTTTTTTTTTTCAATTTTTTTATTAACAACTTCCATGATTATAAACAATATCCCATGGTAATAACCTCCCTCATCCCACTTTCCCCTTTGAAACTCCATTCTCCATCATATGCCCTCCCCCTCTCAATTTGTCTCTTTTTTATTTTGATGTCATGATCTTTTCCTGCTATTATATTGGTCTTGTGCAGGAAGTACCAGGCACTATGACATCATGGATATCCAGACCATTTGTGTCTGGAAGAGTGCATTCTAAGTAGTCCTACCTTCCTTTGACTCTTACATTCTTTCCGCCACCTCTTCTGCAATAGACCCTGAGCCTTGGAAGGTGTGATAGAGATATTGCAGTGCTGAACACTCCTGTCCCCTGTCCCATCTTTCCAGCACTATGATGCCTTCTGAGTCATCCCAAGATCACTGCCATCTGAAAAGAGAGGTTCTCTACCAAAAGTGAGAGTAGCATTAATATATGGGGATGAACATTAAGAGAAGTGCTTACTGGGCAGTTTGATAAGCATAGTATATACATTTACCCAGATAGCAGCAGATGTTATATACCTGTAGGACTCATGACTACCTCTGTTTAAGTTTTCAGTATCAGGAATGTATTCCCTCCCATGGAGCAGGCCTCCAGTCCAATTAGAGGGCAGTTGGTTTCCACCATGACAGATGTGCTGCTATTGCACCCATTGGCTCATTTGACCTGGCTGGCCAAATATAAGGCTTGTAGTGTTCACTGTTGGGTATCTTCACTGGTGATTTCTTTCTCTCCCATTGAACTGCATGCAGAATGGTTTCTTCCAGCTTTCTGTCAGCTGGTCTACATGGAGGAAGTTATCAGCTCAGATACAGCAGGATTTCTCAGTGGCCTTGCAGCCCAAGTATGTGGAGTCTTCAGCAATAGGGTCTTACCATCTATTCCTGGTGGGAAACCAAGGGCCTTGGCAATGGCCTATTATGTTTTGGTGGTATCAGAGACCTCCCAGGTCAACAACTCACTGGGAGGTATCCCATCCTTGGCACTGAAATTTTTCTAGCAGCAATCTATGGCTCCTGAGTGTTCCATTGTCCAAAACAAGTAGGCTTCCCTATGATTTATTTATATCCTGTTAGATTTTGATTAGCCCTCCCTCCACCTTTCCTTTACTCGGTCTCTTCCCTTGACCTCACTCAGACCTTTTCACCCCCATTAATCTATTCTACTTACATATATACAGTGCCATCCTATTAAGTACCCCCTCCCTTCCTTCTCTTCCCTTTATATATGATCACATTTCTCTCATCTTTAATAATTTTCTTAGAACACTGCATCTTTACCTAATCATGAGAACTTTTCTTGTCTCTACCCTCTCATGAACTCAGTCCTCTGTAATCAGTTTTCTGCCTATCCAGTCTAGGAAAACCTTTTTTTCCCCCTCCATACTCTCCTTATACCCTGATTATTACCAGACTCTGTAACCATATATATTTCAATTGTTACCTTATTACACTTTTGCTTTGCCTGGCCCATTGGTAACTCTTGGTAATTTTTAGCTCCTGATTTTTCTGGAAGTCCCCTTCTGGCTCTCTGTCCCTTTCTGCCATTGCTCTTGTATCTCTTTCACATCTTTTCAGTATATCTGCCTCTCCAGAGTTGCTTCCTGCCCAAGGTTTGATGATTCTCAGTAGATTCCAGTCGCAGCTATACTTTCTTTCAGAGTAGTTGCATCCAAATCCATTGTCTTGGGTAGAATTTCCCAAGAAAAAGGCTGAAACAAGATTATGTGAGTTTTATTAGAAAGCATTCTCAGGAGGTGAAATGGAAGGAAAAGTAAAAGTGAGGGGAGGAGATCAAGTCGTAGTGCCATGATCTCAACTCATATATAGATACCCTGGAAGGCAGCAGGGTTGACCCCAGAATTGTCCTCATTAGAACAAAAAAACCCAGAATGTTTTTATCCCTGCCATTGTCCCAGAAAGGTACACATTCCTAGGTGGTTCCAGAAATAGGCACTGGATTCCAGAGGACAATGCTCTGCCAGAGTCATAGACTACATTCAGGGAACTCCTGCAACACAAATGGTTGTAATGGAGTGGATGCAGGGAGCTGGTGTGACAAGATGGTAGGAGTCATGAACGCATGCAAGGAACTGGTGTGACACGGAGAGTAGGAGTCAAGGAGTGCATGCAGGGAGCAGGTGTGACTTAGATAGTAGGAGTCATGGAGCACATGCAGGGAGCTGGTGTGCACAGATGGTAGAAGTCATGGAGCACATGCAGGGAGCTGGAATGACACAGATGGTAGAAGTCATGGAGCACATGCAGGGAACTGGTGTGACACAGATGATAGAAGTCATGGAGCACATGCAGGGAGCTGGTATGACACAGATGGTAGGAGTCATGGAGCACATGCAGGGAACTGGTGTGACACAGATGGTAGAAGTCATGGAGCACATGCAGGGAGCTGGTATGACACAGATGGTAGAAGTCATGGAGCACATGCAGGGAGCTGGTGTCACACAGATGATAGAAGTCATGGAGCACATGCAGGGAACTGGTGTGACACAGATGGTAGAAGTCATGGAGCACATGCAGGGAGCTGGTGTGACTCAGATGATAGGAGTCATGGAGCACATGCAGGGAGCTGGTATGCACAGATGGTAGAAGTCATGGAGCACATGCAGGGACTGGTATGACACAGATGGTAGAAGTCATGGAGCACATGCAGGGAACTGGTGTGACACAGATGTAGAAGTCATGGAGCACATGCAGGGAGCTGGTGTGACACAGATGGTAGAAGTCATGGAGCACATGCAGGGAGCTGGTATGACACAGATGGTAGAAGTCATGGAGCACATGCAGGGAACTGGTGTGACACAGATGATAGAAGTCATGGAGCACATGCAGGGAGCTGGTGTGACACAGATGGTAGAAGTCATGGAGCACATGCAGGGAGCTGGTATGACACAGATGATAGAAGTCATGGAGCACATGCAGGGAACTGGTGTGACACAGATGATAGAAGTCATGGAGCACATGCAGGGAACTGGTGTGACACAGATGGTAGAAGTCATGGAGCACATGCAGGGAGCTGGTATGACACAGATGGTAGAAGTCATGGAACACATGCAGGGAACTGGTGTGACACAGATGATAGAAGTCATGGAGCACATGCAGGGAGCTGGTGTGACACAGATGGTAGAAGTCATGGAGCACATGCAGGGAGCTGGTATGACACAGATGGTAGAAGTCATGGAGCACATGCAGGGAACTGGTGTGACACAGATGATAGAAGTCATGGAGCACATGCAGGGAGCTGGTGTGACACAGATGGTAGAAGTCATGGAGCACATGCAGGGAGCTGGTGTGACACAGATGGTAGAAGTCATGGAGCACATGCAGGGAACTGGTGTGACACAGATGGTAGAAGTCATGGAGCACATGCAGGGAGCTGGTATGACACAGATGGTAGAAGTCATGGAGCACATGCAGGGAGCTGGTGTCACACAGATGGTAGAAGTCATGGAGCACATGCAGGGACCTGGTGTGACACAGATGATAGAAGTCATGGAGCACATGCAGGGAGCTGGTGTCACACAGATGGTAGAAGTCATGGAGCACATGCAGGGAACTGGTGTCACACAGATGATAGAAGTCATGGAGCACATGCAGGGAACTGGTGTGACACAGATGGTAGAAGTCATGGAGCACATGCAGGGAGCTGGTGTCACACAGATGGTAGAAGTCATGGAGCACATTCAGGGACCTTGTGTGCCACAGATGATAGAAGTCATGGAGCACATGCAGGGAGCTGGTGTGACACAGATGATAGAAGTCATGGAGCACATGCAGGGAACTGGTGTCACACAGATGGTAGAAGTCATGGAGCACATGCAGGGAACTGGTGTGACACAGATGGTAGAAGTAATGGAGCACATGCAGGGAGCTGGTGTGACACAGATGATAGAAGTCATGGAGCACATGCAGGGAACTGGTGTCACACAGATGATAGAAGTCATGGAGCACATGCAGGGAGCTGGTATGACACAGATGGTAGAAGTCATGGAGCACATGCAGGGAGCTGGTGTCACACAGATGGTAGAAGTCATGGAGCACATTCAGGGACCTTGTGTGCCACAGATGATAGAAGTCATGGAGCACATGCAGGGAGCTGGTGTGACTCAGATGGTAGAAGTCATGGAGCACATTCAGGGACCTTGTGTGACTCAGATGATAAAAGTCATGGAGCACATGCAGGGAGCTGGTGTGACTCAGTTGGTAGGAGTCATGGGGTGCATGCAGGGAGCTGGTGTGGCACAGATGGTAGGAGTCATGAAGCGCATGCAGTGAGCTGGTGTGACTCAGATAGCAGGAGTCATGGATGCATTCAGGGAGGTGGTGTGACACAGATGGTTGGAGTCATGGAGCACATGCAGGGATCTGGTGTGACTCAGATGGTAGGAGTCATGGGGCTCATGGAGGGATCTGGATTGACTCAAATGGTAGGAGTCATGGAGCACATGCAGGGAGCTGGTATAACTCTGATGGTAGGAGTCATGGGGCACATGCAAGGATCTGGTGTGACTCAGATGGTAGGAGTCATGGAGCACATGCAGAGAGCTGGTGTTACACAGATGGTAGGAATCATGGAGCACATGCAGTTAGCCGGTGCAACTCAGATAATAGGAGTATTGGAGCACATGCAAGGAGCTGGTGTGTACAGGTAGTAGGAGTCATGGAGTGAATGCAGGGAGCTGGTGTGACTAAGATGGTAGGAGTCATGGGGTGCATGCACAGAGCTGGTGTGACTCACATGGTAGGAGTCATGGGGCACATGCAGGGAGCTGATGTGACTCAGATGGTAGGAGTCATGGAGCGCATGTAGCGAGCTGGTCTGCACTTATGATAGGAGTCATGGGGCACATGAGGGGAGCTGCTGTGACACAGATGGTAGAAGTCATGGATGCATTCAGGGAGCTGGTTTGCCACAGATGGTAGAAGTCATGGAGCTCATGCAGGGAACTGGTGTGACTCAAATGGTATGAGTCATGGGGCTCATGCAATGATCTGGTGTCACACAGATGGTATGGTCATGGGGCTCATGCAAGGATCTGGTGTGACTCAGATGGTATGGTCATGGGGCTCATGCAAGGATCTGGTGTGACTCAGATGGTAGGAGTCCTGGAGCACATACAGGGAACTGGTGTGACTCAGATGGTAGGAGTCATGGGGCGCATGCTGGGATCTGGTGTGACTCAGATTGTAGGAGTCATGGGGCGCATGAGGGAAGCTGGTGTGACTCTGATGGTAGGAGTCATGGGGCACATTCAGTGAGCTGGTGTGACACAGATGGTAGGAGTCATGGAGTGCATGCAGGGAACTGATGTGACTCATATGGTAGGTGTCATGGAGCGCATGCAGGGAACTGGTGTGATACAGATGGTAGGAGTCATGGGGCACATTCAGTGAGCTGGTGTGACACAGATGGTAGGAGTCATGGAGTGCATGCAGGGAGCTGCTGTGACTCATATGGTAGGTGTCGTGGAGTGCATGCAGGGAACTGGTGTGATACAGATGGTAGGAGTCATGGAGTGCATTCAGGGAGCTGGTGTGACTCAGATGGTAGGAGTCATGGAGCCCATGCAGGAAGCTGGTGTGACACAGCTGCATAGATGAATGTTTAACTACTCTTACACATCTCTCTCTGTCTCCTTTATAGGTAGTACACAAGGGTTGTCCACTCTCCTTATATCCACCTGCTTACCTGTAGTATGGAACTCATGTCCACACACTCTTCCAAGATGGAAGCATAGAAGCTCCATTCCTTCCTCCCCTTCATTTCTACCCAAGAGCCTCCTGTAGCAACTGCTCATTTTACCTCTTCTGTGTTTAGTACTGCTTCATTTTGGCACTAGGGAGATCCTTCACTAGGTAAAGCTCTTGCCATACATAAAGCCAGATGCAATAGTATTTTCCTGTATTCCCAACAGGCCACAGGATATCTAGCCTGTTGGGACTTTGACAGCCAGCCAGTGACCCTGTCTCATACAACGTAGAAGGAGAAAACTTCAACCTAAATTTCATCTGAGTTCCACATGCATGGCATGGAATATGTGCACCCATGCTATCACACACGTACACACACACTCACACTGAGAGAGAGAGAGAGAGAAACCAAAAATTAAAATTCTAAGAACTTTCAGTTGTTTGTTTGTGTCTCTATTCTGTCTTCCTGTGTGTCTGCCTATCTATTTTTGTACTGCTTGGGATCAACCCCAGGGTTTTGTCCATTCTATGCAATCCTCCTCCCACTGAATTATACCCTAGCCCTTTCTGCCTCTAGCCCTGCCCCTTCTTACTGCCACAGGTGAGCTCTCCTTCACATACTTCATGATTCTTTCCCAAAAGCCTTGCAAAAGTTTCCTCTCACCCGTAGGAAAAATCTTTAAGCTCCTTAATGTGGCATGCATGACCCCATACAGCATCAAGGCTATCTGCTTTGCTCTTCTCATCACTCACTGTTCCTTCACCCTCTGCTTTCTGTATTAGGTAGTGCAGGCTTCCAAAACAAGATGTCAAAGCCTTAGTGGCCTGAACAACAGAAAATTATGTTTCGCAGTCTAGAGGCTAGAGTTCTAAGCTCAGGGTATTGGCAGGTTTGCTTCTCTGGAGACCCTCTCCTTGGCTTACAGGTGGTCACCTTCCTGCTGTGTTCTCATGTGGCTTTTTCTTTGTATGTGTGCTTTCCTGTTGTCTTTCACTATGCTCAGTACCCACAATAGCAGCTTCATTTTCACTGAATCACTTTGAAAGGCTGTATTCTGCAAGTTGCATTCTGAAATGCTGGATGCTAGGGCTTCAACATTTAAGTTATGGGCTATACTGTTTCACCTGATTCCTGGTATCTGTCTAGTGAACTATTCTTTCTTACCTCTATGCCTTTTTTCATGTTATCTCCATTACAAACCCTTTCCTTGCTGTATCGTTCCCTGTCATATGACTCAGCAGATGCCAGTGCCATCCCCAAAAGTCTTAAAACTAGTATTCTTCCTTTCTATTTCCTAGAGCCTCTTGATAGCTCAATCCTCACCTTTTATTTGATAATTGTCATTCTATATGGATAGTCCATATTAAATGGACAAGATTTGATCACTTCTGACCTTCAAAAACAAAAGTGTATGGTCCATCATATTTCTCTTTACCAATTTATCAGTGTTTGGTGCCTATGTACTGTTAGAGCATAGATGCGGTTGATTTAAGAATTGTCTTGCTATTGGGACTAAAACAGCCGTGAATTATACTGTTAGCATCTTATCCACATGCCTTCCGGCCTCATTCCAACCCAAGCCCTGACACTAGCAGGAGCAGAGTAGCTCCGCCCACTTAGAGACCTTGAAGGACCATAGATCTTCTTTACCTCCCACTTTCCTCCATTGCCTCCTGACTTCTTTCACTTAGTCTATGCTCAGATTCATCCTTTCCTAACTCCTAGAAACTCATTAAAGAGGACCACCTTGCTTTATGCTTGGGATTTACAGAGCCAGCTTCTCTCACTCTCTCTTTCTCTCTCTTTCTCTCTCTCTCTCTCTCTCTCTCTCTCTGGCTTTGGACCCCACCATGTCCATCCTGGGGCATGGTGCTTTAACTCTCCTATTAAAGCTTTGACTTTGAAACATCATTCCATCTCAACTGCTTCTCAAAGAACCAGCCTGCTGCTCTCCCTTGCAAGAATATCCTTTGGGGCTGTGTCTTGTTTCTCTCTGTGTACCACAGTGCTTGACACTGTACCAACTGGGTACTACATAAATGTTGAAGAAATGAATGTTGTAGGTATGGTGCCTGTCCCTGAGTATCTTTTTAAATTATTTGTAGAGCTAAAATACGGATTACAAGAGAGCACAGAAATCCTAGGCTGTGGTCTCAAGAGTTCTAGGAACTGAGAACTTGGTACTGGAAGGCTTGGACCTTCCATGGGAGGTCATGGGAGCATGGGCAGCTATGCTTGCAGTGGTAAGAAAGGACAACATTGAGGGCCTGAGGCAACACGTCAGTTGTAAAGTGCTTGATAAGCAAGCATGAGGACTTGAGTTTGAATCCTAGCACAGAAGACATACAAGGGTCCCCCGGGCTGAGGAGGCAGAGGCAGAGACTGGAAGATCCAAAGGGCTTACTAAGTAAGTCTTGCTGAATTTGTGAGTTCCTGATGCAGTGAAGAGACCCTGTCCCACAAAAGGAGACGGAGTGGGCTGGAGAGATGCTTAGTGGTTAAGGCACTTGCCTGCAAAGCTTAAGGACCCAGGTTTGATTTCCCTAGTACCTATGTTAGACAGATGCACAAGGTGATGCATGTGTCTGGAGTTCATTTGCAGTGGCTTAAGGCCCTGGTGCACCCGTTCATATTCTCTCTCTCTCTCAAGTAAAAAAGTAAAAATAAAATATGTTTTTTGGAAAAAGTAGATGGAGCCAGGCATGGTGGCTCACACCTTTAATCCCAGCACTTGTGAGGCAGATGTAGGACGATTGCTATGAGTTCAAGGCTACCCTGAGTTTACATAGTGAATTCCAGGTCAGCCTGGGCTAGAGTGAGACCCTACCTTGAAAAACCAAAAAAAAGTAGATGGAGAGCAACTGAGAAAGACATCACACATTGAGTTCTGACCACCCTGTGCCGGGACACCCCTGTGCAGCAGTGGCACTCCCATGTGCACATCCATGTGCATATACCGCACAAATATGTACACACATGCAAAGATCAGGAACAGCACTGAGAATGATGACGGGTGGTGGGGAATGCTAGAAACAAAGCCTGGCAGTATCAAACTCAGTCAGTGTGGAAACGGGCATTCCCATGAGGGTGGGCTTGCTGGGGAGGACAGTGCCACAAGGAACCTGAGAAACTGAGGTGATCCTGGGAGGACAGGCTAAGCAAAGGACTTCTTAATGGGGTACTATTTTAAGTTCTGAGAATGACATAATGAACATGAGGTTTGGGGAACATTACCTGGCCTTTGGAATAACACATGATCAAAGCGAGCATCTGGAGGCCAGGCAGATTCAGGTGGCTGTTTTGGAAATAAAGGCTAAACTCAGAAGATCCTAAGGCTGTGCCTGAGTGAGTTACTCATTTGGCACTCTTCATTTTGTAGCACTGATGCATTATAACACTATTACTTTATGAAATATTTCTTTAAAATAATTTACATATGTATACCAATCTATAATGGATCGCTCTCACTTTGCCCATCTTGAGGTTATCTTATGTATTCAGTCACCGAGAGCCAGCATTATATACATTCTAATTTAATGAGTGTAAATTTTTCATTCAGAAGAATTTTCATCCAGTGAGTGCTTTCTCATGTAATCCTAAATTGATTTACTTTTTAAAGTTCATGCACTGTTCCTATGCCGATTTTCCTACCCTTTAGTTTCTGTTTGGGCCAATAATTTTGTGTTTTTTTTTTTCTAGGTAAGGTTTCACTCTAGCTCAGGCTGACCTGGAATTCACTATATAGTTTTAGGGTGGCCTTGAACTCACGGCAATCCTCCTTCCAAGTGCTGGGATTAAAGGCGTGTGCCACCACACCCGGCTGGGCAATAATTTTGATGCAGAATGGCTAACAGAAATTATGCGAGTAAACTGGGCATGGTGGTGCATGCCTTTAATCCCAGCACTCGAGGGGCAGAGGTAGGAGAATTGCCGTGAGTTCGAGGCCACCCTGAAACTACATAGTGAATTCCAGGACAGCCTGAGCTGGAGTGAAACCCTACCTCGAAAAACCAAAAAGAAAAGAAAGAAATTATGTGAGTATTCTACTGGGCTGCTGAAAAGATATGAAAGAAGATCATGCTAGGTGTTAAAATCCAATCTGACGGAGGCAAGAAAAAAAATGGCTCAGTGGTTAAAGGCATTTGCTTTTGAAACATGACAGCCCAGGTTGGATTCTGCTGTACCCCCCACCCAAAAAAAAAAAACAAGATACACAAAGCGGAGCATTCATCTGAAGTTTTTTTTTTTTTTTTTTTTTTTTTTTGCAGTGGCAAAAGGCCCTGCTACACCCATATTCGTTCATTCTCATTCCCTCTCTGTGTCTCCCTTTGCAAATAAAGAAATAAAAATATTTGGTTTAATAAAAAAATTCAATCTGACAGTATCCTTGCCCCTTTCAAGTCAGTGAGAAGGTACAAAAGTCAGACTAGGTTTCTCTTCAGCCTTGCGCTGGGGTTCTAGCTAGGACAGCGAAGCAAGGAAGTGAAGCACGAGATATTCAGGTCGGAAAGGAAAAAGTAAAAGCTTAGCATTTTCAATAGTATATCCATCTATATAGAAAATCCTGCTGGAGATGTAGCTCAGTTGGTTGAGTGCCTGCCTAGCATGCACGAGGCCCTAGATTCAATCTCCAGTACCACATAAAATCAACCAGGCATGACACATGCTTGTGATGTCAGCACTTACAAGGTGGAAGCAGGAGGTTCAGGAGTTTAACTTGTTACATAGGATAAGTTGAAACTGAAGGTCAGACTGATCTGGACTACTAGAAACCATACCTCAAAATTCTAAGCATGCCAAGCCTCCAAAAAATTATTGTGACTTCATTAAAGATGTAGGAAACAAGACCAGTATGCAAAATCAGTTGTGTTTCTATATGCTTGTATGACCAATCTGAATATTAAGGTAGGAAAAATTCATTTCTAACAGCATTAGAGACATGGATGTAAGAATAAACTTAACAGAAGAAGTACAGCAGATAGAACACTTGTGAACTGGGAACTGTGGAGCATTGTTGAAAGAAACAGAAGACCATGATAGGTGGGAAAACATCTTGTGTTCATGTATTGGAAGACTTAAAATCATTAAGCTCCATAAAAGCTGGGCGTGGTGGCACACATCTTTAATCCCAACACTAGGAGGCTGAGGTAGGAGAATCGCCATGAGTTCAAGGCCACCCTGAGATTACATAGTGAATTCCAGGTCAGCCTGAGCTAGAGTGAGATGCTACCTCGAAAAACAAAAAAAAAAAAAAAAAAAGAAATCATTAAGCTCTAATGCTTTCTAAACTGATCTATAAATCCAGTGTATTTGTCCAAATTTTGGTGTTTTGTTTTTTATAAAAGTAGCCAGGCTGACCTGAGTTACAGAAATGCATACCTAGGATTATCAAAACAATCTTGAATAAGGACAACAAAGTTGGAGGACTTAGACTTCTCAGCTTCAAAACTTACAACAAAGCTGTGGTCATCAAGACCCTGTAATGCTATCACAAGAACACACAGATCAGTGGAATAAAGACGTGATCTCACAAGCCTAAACATTTATGGTTGATTAGCATATGACAAGAGTGCTAAGTCTATTCATTGGAAGAAACAGCCTTTTCAAAAACTGGGGTGTGATCATTACCTGTCTGCCTGCAGAAGAATGAAATTGATCCTCTGTTTCAAACTACATACAAAAATTAGTTCAAAGTAGGGCAGAGGCCACAATGTAAGAGCTATAACTATGAAATTAGAGAAAAAATGCAGGTATAAACTTCCATGGCCTTGGACTAGGAAGTAGTTTCTAGATAGGACATCTGAAGCACAAGAAGCCAAAGCAAGAAAAACTGATAAATTGGACTTACCATGATTAAGAACTTATATTTCAAAGGATGCTATTAGGAAAGTAAAAAGACAGCCTAGGCCTGGGAATGTAGCTCAGCAGTGGAGACTGTATGTAGGCATGCACAAGGTCCTGGGTTCAGCTCCTAACACTGCCAAAAAACAGTAGGAAGAAGAAATATATCTATTTAGATAATATCTCTAAATTATATATTTGATAAGCAATCATACCAAGGTCATGGAAATGACTGGAGATAGCGCTCACTTGCAGAGCATTCCCAAGGTCCTGGGTTCAAGCCCCAGAACAAAACAATAAGCTGTTAGGTCCTGAAAGATTTCTTTCATCTAAACAAATTATGTAGGCTGAGGTGTAGCTCAGTTGTAGTGTTTGCCTAGCATATATAAAGCCATGGATTCAATCCCCAGAAGGATGAAATAAAATAAAACTTCCAAGAACCTATAACTAATTCTAACTCAACAATAAAAAGAGGCTGGAGAGATTTCTTAGTGACTAATACACTTGCCTGCAAAGCCTAACAACCTGAGTTTGATTCCTCAGTACCCATGTAAAGCCAGATGCATAAAGTGGCACATGTATCTGGAGTTCATTTTCAGTGGCTAGAGGCCCTGCCATGCCCATTCACTCTCTCTCTGTATCTCTGTCTGTTTCTCTTTTCTCTGTCTTTTTCTGTTTGCAGATAAATAAAAATGTTTCTTTAGGGCTGGAGAGATTGCTTAGTGGTTAAGGTGCTTGCTTACAAAGCCAAAGGACCCATGTTCTACTCTCCAGATCCTATGTAAGCCAGATGCACAAAGGTGAGGCAAGTACAAGGTCACACATGCACACTAGGTGGTATAAGCATCTGGAATTCAATTTCAGTGGCTGAGGCCCTGAAGCCAATTCTCTCTCTCTCTAAAAAATATTTTTTTAACTTTTTATGAGAGAGAGTATGAGAGAAGGAATGTGTGTGAGAGAGAGAATTGGCACGCCAGGGCCTCCAGCCACTGCAACCGAACTCCAGACGCATGTACCACCTTGTGCACATGTGCGACCTTGCGCTTGTGTCACTGTGTGTCTGGCTTATGTGGGACCTGGAGAGTTGAACATGGATTCTTAGGTTTAAATATTATATATATATATATATATATATATATATATATATATATATATATGGGGAGGGTTCAAAGTAGGGTTTCACTCTGGCTCAGGCTGACCTGGAATTCACTATGTAGTCTCAGGGTGGCCTTGAACTCATGGTGATCCTCCTATCTCTTCCTTCCAAGTGCTGGGATTAAAGGCAATTTTTTATTAATTTATTTTATTTATTTGAGAGAGACAGAGAGAGAGAGGGAGGCAGATAGAGAATGGGTACTCTGGGGTCTCTAGCCAATGCAAAAGAACTCCAGACTCATGTGCCACCTTGTACATCTGGCTTATGTGGGTCCTGGGGAATCGAACCTGGGTTCTTAGGCTTTACAGGCAAGTGCCTTAACTGCTAAGCCTAAATATTTTTTAGGGCTGGAGAGATGGCTTAGCTGGAGATGGCTTAGCTGGAGAGACGGCTTAGTTGGAGAAATGGCTTAGTGGTTAAGGCACTTGACTGTTGAAGCCTAAGGACCCAGGTTCAAGTCCGCAGGAACCCAGTAAGCCAGATACACAAGATGGCACATGCATCTGGAGTTCGTTTCCAGTGGTTAGAAGCCCTGGCACACCCAGTCTCTCTCTATCTGCCTCTCTCCCTCCTCTCAAATAAATAAATAAATAAGACAACCCAGTTAACAAATAATCTAATTGGATGTTTCTCCTAAGAATATATACAAATGTCCAAAAAAATACATGATAGGATATATGACATAATTATTAAGCCATCAGAGAAATGCAAAGTATTACCAAAATAAAAACTATTTCATGCTTGCTATCATGGGAAAGACATAATAACAAATACTGTAACTTGGAAAAATTGGAACACTCTTACACTGTTGATGGGAATGTAAAATAGTGTGGCTGCCTAGAGGACAATCTGGCATAGTGACCAAATGACCTTGTGACTCTACTCCTAAGTATAAGCTTGACAGAAATGAAAAAATAAGTAAGCAAAACCTTGTACCCAAATGTTTATTGAAGCATTATTCATAGGAACCAGAATAATGTCCATCAGAAGAAGATTAGATAAACAAGTGTTAAATTTGTGACATGAAGCAGTAGTCAGCAACAAAAAGGAAAGGTGTGTTGATACATGATACAACATGAATGAACCTTGCAGACACCATGGTACATGAGAGAAGCCAGTCACAAAAGGCTTCATATTACCTGATTCCATTTCTATGAACCATCCAAGCAGATCCATGGAGATAAGTAGATGTATGATATCAGAAGTGGGGGGGGTGGATCCTGAGAAGCAGCTGTGAGTGGATATGGGTGTCTTTCTGTCATTTTGAAAATATTCTGGAATTTGGTACTTATGATGGTCACAAAACCTTACAAAGACACTAAAATCCAGTAAGCCATACTTTTGATTTTGCTTTGCTTTTTGTCTCCTCCATCCCCGGATTTTTGGTTTTGTTTTGTTTTTCAAGACAGGGTCTTGCTGTAGTCCAGGCTGACCTGGAATTCACTCTGTAGTCTCAGGGTGGCCTCGAACTCACGGAGATCCTTCTACCTCTGCCTCCAGAGTGCTGGGATTAAAGGCGTGTGCCACCATGCCCGGCCCACCCCCGAATTTTTAAAAATATTTCAATTTTATTTATTTATTTGAGAGAGGGAAAGAGGGAGGGGGGAGAGAGAGAGGGAGAGAGAGAGAGAATAGGTGTGCCAGGGCTTCCAGCCACTGCAAACGAACTCCAGATACATGTGCCATCTTGTGCATCTGGCTTACATGGGTCCTGGGGAATTGAACTGAGGTCCTTTGGCTTTGCAGTCAAGCGCCTTAACTGCTAAACCATCTCTCCAGCCCTTTCCCCTGGATTTTTGAGGTAAGGTCTTGCTTTAGTCCAGGCTGTCCTGGAATTCATTATGTAGTCTCAATGATTCTCCTACCTCTGCCTTCAGCATTCTGGGATTAAAAGTGAGTACCACCATGCCTGGGTGGTTTTTTTTTTTTTTTTTTTTTTGGCCTTTTTTATACAGGGTCTCACTGTCACTCAGGTTGACCTTGAACTCTTAGCAGTCCTCCTGCATCAGCCTTGTAAGTGCTGGGATTACATGCATGAGCCACTTTGCATAGCTATAAAGTACACATTTTTTTTGTTGTTGTTGTTTTGTTTTCGAGGTAGGGTCTCACTCTAGCCCAGACTGACCTGGCAATCACTTATGTAGTCTCATGGTGGCCTCGATTTCATGGTGATCCTTCTACCTCTGCCTCCCGAGTGCTCGGATTAAAGATGTGTGCCACCACACCTGGCTAAAATACACATTTTTTAAATTGTGAATTTTATACATGAATTATATATAATTTAAAAAAAAAAGATATTCTGTCTTATTGCAGAATATCCCTGTAGCCTAGTTGAGTTAATCAATGGTTGTTTGAAGAAGTCATAAAAAAAGAAAATATGGCAGGAGATACCAGGGGCCTGGGGCTCCAATGAGATCTGAGGAGCCATTTGCATATTGGGTGACAGGAAGACACTGTAGAGGTCTTTAGTATATAGCAACCTGAGTGGTGATGGTTCGCGCTCAGGAAAGCGTCCCTTCCTCTCTCATGAGTATGCCCAGTGGGTCTTAACTATTTTCCACTGTATGCTGTTCCCTCTGTTTTCTTCTTAATGTGATCCTGGCTATGTTTCCATTTTCAACACATGTAAACCCTTTCTTTCACTGAACATTTGTTAACCATTGGACATTTTGGTAATTTCTAGTTGCTGCTTTCACAGGAAGTGTTCTGTGGAATTATCTCATACTACTAAGTAAATGTGACAAATAAGACCTAGATGGACACAGCTGTCACAGGGACTGAGAAGAAAGCTGTTCTTCCTCTCTCATCCACTTGTACATTGTGATGTGTGCTAGGCTGACAGCCAGGCGAGCCCGGCACCCTCTGCCACCACCACCCTCATGTTGGGGGTGTACTGTCCTCCATGGTAGAGGGAAGAGTCCTATGGTTCCCACGGGCCATCTGCTCCTCTGAGTCATAGGCTGAGGCCATCCTTAGCATCACTTTACACGTAGCGCTGTGTGTACTTTTGGTGTTCGAGGCCTGCTTCCAGCCTTCTCTTATAAAGAGACAGAGTTTGTCTCTGTCTTTTTACACATTGAAGCCATGAGGAGCTTTTTCTTGATGCAGTGCTTTCTACTTCTGCTTCTTATAATTTTGAGGTTTCCTATATACCTGTGTTCTGAATACATGTGTCTGATTGATGCATTGATGCCCTGTATTTTGTATTTCATTGTGATCACTCTTTTTTTTTTTTTTTTTTTTTTTTTTTTTTTTTTTTTTTTTTGGTTTTCAAACATAGGGTCTCACTCTAGCCCAAGCTGACCTGGAATTCACTATGGAGTCTCAGAGTGGCCTTGAACTCACAGCAATCCTTGTACCTCTGCCTCCTGAGTGCTGGGATTAAAGGCGTGTACCACCACGCTCGGTTCTTGTTTTTTTTTTAAGCAAGATCTTGCTCTAGCCCAGGCTGACCTGGAATTCACTATATAGTCTCAGGCTGGACTTGAACTCATAGCAATCTACCTCTGCCTCCCAAATGCTGGGACTTAAGGGGTTGCATACCATGTCTGGCTTTATGATCACTCCTAATAGTGAGAGAGGCTGTGTTTTACAATTTGCTTCTATGGATACTGATCCAGGTATTTTGCACACCTCCACTGAAATGAATGAATAATGTTTTCTCCCTCAATACTGCAATTTGAATATATATGAGCTGTTCGATCTTTTCACATCATAGATAGTAGGTAGTAGAGTCAAGGACATTGCTGTGGTTTTGTACACCTGGCACAGGGCTACCCAGCTCCTGTCTGAGATCTCAGGTCTCAACATTGTAGCAAGCAGCAGGTTCAGCCTGGAAACAGCTGTTGGCAGCCTGTCTTAGATTGGGCTGGAATTTGCCTCCCTCAACACCAATCCAGTCATTTCACTCTTGCTCCAGTCAGCAGTCAATCTGCACATCTGAAGACAAATTATAGTTTCTGGTAAAATTGTCTATGTACTATATTTTTGGAGATACCTTATTGGGCTTGCTTCTTTAGTCCTTGGTCTTTGCTGACCACAGCCTTCTTCCAGTGTGATACCTGAACACTACAGAAATCTGACATCGCGCACCTAGGAAGAATGCTGTGGGACCCATACTACGTCCCTTGGACTGGATCATCCAGGATAGAACATGTTAACTGAGCTAGATTCATTTACATAAGTACCATCTTCACTTTGGAATCTAGTCATTGGATTCATTCACACACCCATTTTAGATATACTATGTTCACTTCTTTACTCAGCATGACAACCTTGTTACCTTTCCAAGTCTCATGCTTTTTTTCTCCTCAGAAGCATTCACCAAGTACTTCTGATATGCCGCTGTTCTAAACACCTATAAATATTATTTTATTCAATCTTCAAATTGCCTTATGACAGAAATGGTAGTACAATGGTTCATCTGCCTCAGCTATTAGATGAGGAAAGGTGCAGGGGTACTAAGCAGGGAGCCACATCTACCCAGCCAGTAAGCAAGAGGTAGAGCTGGGGTGAAAGTAGGGGGTCCTTGCCCTGAACTGCTGCAGTATGTAGTGCCCCACAAGTCAGGGTTCCACAGCAGTCACCTCTTGCTTCCTGTTGAGTTTATAGACAATTTAATATACTAAATACTTTACATAGGTAAACAGTTAATGTTTAAAGACTCTATTAAGTATGTTTAATTATAAGTTAGATCCACATTTCAGTCTGTGGTTGCTTTTCTTGACTGTGGATACTGACTGTGGTTCACCCAGCTGGACTCCCAGCTTACGTACACTTGTCAGGCTAGTAAGTCTTCATCCCTCGGACGCAGCCCTCAGGACTTCACTGTAGGTTGTAGCAGATAGTTAATCCATACCTTCCAGGTTCTGGGTTTTAACCTTTTATAAAGTCATAAAATAGTCCCCTTACACTCATCAGAGCACATGTACCACTATGTTCCTCACATTCAACAGAACACAGACACCAGTATGTGCCTCACACTCACCAGAACACATGCACCAGTGTGTTCCTCACACTCACGAGAACATAAGCACCACCATGTCCCTCACACTCACGAGAGTACACACACCACTATGTCTCTCATAACTCACCAGAACACTCACACCACTATGTCCCTCACCAGCACACATGCAACACTATATCACTCACACTAACCAGGGCACACGCATTGCACCACTATGTCCCTTACACTCACAAAGACACAAGCACTACTATGTCCCTCACACTCAGGAGAGTACATACACCACTGTGTCCCCCACATTCACGAAAGCACACACACCACTATGTGCCTCACACTCACCAGAACACAAGCACTGCTATGTCTCTTCAGCTAGTTGCCTTGCAGAAGTCAGGGTGCCACAGGGAATTTCTGGAGAGGCTATTGGGGTCCCAGGCTAGCCACATAGTTCATTTTTTCTCCTCTTTTTAAAAAAAAATTGTGTGTGTGTGTGTGTGTGTGTGAGTGTGAATGCAGGCACACATGTGTCGTGTGTGTGTGTCAGTGTGCATCAGTTTGGGTCAGTCATCTGCCTTTCCCCCTCCTCTGAGGCAGGGTTTCCCTCTCTAGATTATTACTCTGATATTCTTTGCTATGCTTGCTGGGAGCTGCTGGGGAAATTTTCTGTCTTCACCTCTCTTGTTGTTAGCATTAGTGTGTGGGATTCCAGAAGTCTACCATAGCTTCTGGCTTTTTACATAAGGGCTGGGAGTAGAGATCTCTGGTACTCAAGCTTGAGTGACAAGCATTTTATCCACTAAGCCATCTCCCCAGCTTCATTGCATTCTCTTCTAATGCTCGCAGACTTCTATTTGCCTCCTCTCCTTTAATTTTTTTTTTTTGAGACAAGGACACATGTATCCCACGCTAACCTTGAACAAACTAAGTAGTGGAGAATGACCTTGAACTTCTGATCATCCTGCCTCCACCTCCCAAGTACTGGTATTACAGGCATGCATCACCATATCCAGTTCATGCAGTTCATGCTTGGGATTGAATCCAGGGCCTCATGAATGCTGAACATGTACTTTACCAACTGAGCCACATCTACAGACCTTCCCTCCTCTAATTCCAACTTCCTTTGCAGTCAGAATAGCATCTTCCCACCTCAAGCAGCCACTTTCCCAATGGTTCCATCATTTGATTCCTTGCAGTTCTATGATCACAGGTGAGCAAGCTCAGTGCTGTGTCCTGTCCCCCATCTGGCCTGGGATGTTAACTACTTTAAGGGATGGAAGATCCCTGGCTGCCTATATACAATAGTAGTTCCCACACAACAGCACTTGTCTCCTTCGAGAGAGGCTGGAAAATCATCTCAATGTGTTTTGTCTCCTTCTAATACCTGGTCTTCCCAGTGGATCTCCATGTCCATATCACTTCAGAGGCTGTTGTCCTGAACATGCTCCATTAGCATCATCAGCTCATTCTGAATTTTTGTCCTCCTGGCAATAATTTTCTGACTCCTTAGCTCTCTTGCATTAGCCTTCTCTTCAGCACCCCACCCCATTCACCTTCAGTATGGGTCCTCAAAAACCCACCCCATCAGAAGCTCCACTGTGAAATCAGTACCTATTCTCTTCCCCTTCCCTGCCTTTGTAAATATCTCCACATTATCTCCTGCCATGCTGGGTGGGGAGGACTCTACTCACACCATTGTATTCATCTGTTCCTTGTTTTTACTCTGCTTAGGGCTTTCTCTCTTAGAAGGAAGTTCTGATTTGTGGCAATTCAAAAGTCTATGATGCCAGAACACAGTGGTGTATGTCTTTAATACCAGCACTTGGGAGGCAGAGGCAGGAGTATTACTGTGAGTTTGAGGGTAGCCTGGAGCTACAGGGTGAGTTTCAGATCATACTGGGTTTGAGTGAGACCCTACCCTCCCCCCAAAAAAGTCAATGATATTTAGAGGTTTGTAGTGATACTCATTGCTTTTCTCAGTTTCATCTTTCTCTTTCCTGCCAGCTCATGAAAAGTTGTGGAGTTCTTTTGAGTTTTCCTCAGTTCTGCTTGCTATGCTTCTGTAATCCTTCTTTATCAGCTGACCTTTCCTCTCAGAACCACTCACTGAGCCTCCTACTACTGCTGGGGACCAATCAGCCTTCTTCATTTTGCTCTGATTCCTCTGAGGATGCCTTCTTCTGCCTTAAAGCATCTTAGCAGTTGCCTTTTTCAACACTGGAGTAATGTCTGATAGAGGCTAATGATGCTGCTGGGGAAAGCCCTTTATGTAGGAAAACTGTTAAATTTATTTTGAAAATCTCATGAGCTTCAAAACCATACAAAGTCATTATTAAAGGTGTCACAGCCTTTTGCCCATTCCCACTGGTAGCTGTGTTGGTGGATGGCAAGTCCACATTCATTATGTACATTTTATAGATGAAGAAATTGTTATAAGAAACAAATTATTTAAAAGTCTTATTTTCTGCCATCCTGTCTCCATTTTTTAAAACTCAGAGTGTTAGTAATCTCTTCCTAGAGTGATAAAGATTAAAAGGGATGAGTATGTAAGGAATATGGCCCAGATACAGCTTTCTAGAACTTTAACCAACACTTGGATTATATTGATTATATTTTTTAACTTTTTGTTTATTTTTATTTATTTGAGAGCGACAGAGAGAGAGAGAAAGAGAAAGAGGGAGAAGGGAGGGGGAGAGAAAGAGAGAGAGGATGGGCACGCCAGGGCCTCCAGCCACTGCAAATGAACTCCAGACACGTGTGCCCCCTTGTGTATCGGGCTAACGTGGGTTCTGGGGAATTGAGCCTCAAACTGAGGTCCTTAGGCTTCGGCAAGCGCTTAACCACTAAGCCATCTCTCCAGCCCCCCACACCCCGCTTCTTTTTTTTTTTTTTTTAAATCTGTTGGCTAATCATGAAGCAGCAAGGAACAGGCTTAAAACTAGCCCTTCATGGTTGTTTTCTTCTCCAGAGGGAAAGTTAAGGCTGAAGTTGTGTGCAATGGGTTTATTTGGTGGGAGGGGGGGTGTTTGTTTGGTTGTTTGTTTGTTTATTGTTTTTTCTTTAGGTTTTGGAAGAATTTTAAACCATGGAAGGTTTTCATACTAGTAGGGGGAATTCCCATGTCCTCTCCCTGAAGCCTGCCCTGATGACAGTTTTTTACCTGCATAATGGCTGCCATACTTTTTCTGAGGTTCTGACTATCTGAGGAAGGTCCAGCAGGTGCTGTCTGTACCCGGGTCATAATGCATCCTTGTAATGAGAGTGACACTTGTATTCTGCTTACTAATGGGCAAAAGAAACCCTGGCTCATCTGTGTAGACAATGCGGCCCACTGAGGTTCAGAGTAACTGTCCTTCATTGTCCTTTTTATAGATGAAGGGACTGGGCTTCAGGGGTGCATCCTCAAGACCATGTGGCATAGTCAGGGTTCATGGCTGTACTTCCCATGTTGCTGTCACTGTGCATGGGGCTCGTTTCTACATGAGGGCAGCAGTGTTCATCCTGTTACTATAGGGTGATAGGGTGCTGCTCCGTCTTGGTGTAGCTGCCACTGGCAGGCAGACAGGGACTTTGAAAACATTCACCTCAGTTCTGAGATGCTTTCCCCCTGGCTCAAGTGTGGCAGTAGTTGAGCGTGTAGAGGCCGAAGTTTTTCAGCTGTCACAGTGAGTGCCAAGAAGTAGGACAGAAGCCTGTCTGGGCTGGACAGGGCTGGCCTTGGTCAAAGCCCCTGACCCCTGAGGAAATCTCCAAGTCCCAACCTCAGTCATGGCTCCTCAAGACGAGACTTTTCTCCAGGTGCCTGATGTCAGAGCATCACTGTTTAGTAGTGGCCCTGCCTGCACTAAGCACTGTGTCTGTGGCTCCTGTGAGTATGGCAGTGGGGTAATCCAGGCTTGGGAAAGGTGGGCTGGTAGTGGAGAGGAAAGGAAGTTTGTCTCAGTTGTTGTATTGTGCCAAGTACCACAGAAACCAAGGGCATTTGAGCCCAAACAACCTTGGTAACTTGATCACCCACATTCCATGTACTTTAGCCAAGGAATGAGTACTAGAGTTTCCTGGCTAAGGGCTAATGAACACTTTCACTTGATCAAAGGGCTTTCATGTTATCTGAGTTCATCACAGACTTTTAGAGGTGAGAAAATGAGCTTCTGGAGGGAAATCCACAGGTCTCAGGCTCTTTGCACAGGGTTGACCCAGCCCCATGTGAGGGCCTGGATCTTAAGGAAGTGCCTGGGTGCTGTGTATGTTTTGGGGCCTGAGTTCTGACAGGTTCTGCCATGAACCAGCTCTGAGATCTTCTCTAGGTATCGCTTCCTTCAGCTCTTAAATGTGAATCCTCAAAAACCTTGCCTGTTCTTACGTGGGAGGAGGAGGTATCACGTAAGAAGGGCTTGGCAGAGTACCTGGCCCAGGGACTAAACCGGAAATGTTCACTGCTAGCACAGCTACAGTTCCATCTGTTAGGAATGAATCTGGCTAAAATTGGTAGAGTAGTAGTAAAGCAGTGTTGACTTAAATATGGCATTCATTTTTCTCACACAGTAGAAATCAGAAGACAAGCAGGTCCTGGGCCACCACAGAGGTGAATGATTCCATAAAGGCTATTTACCTGCTTTTATTCTCTTTCAGTCTCTGTGGCATACTGATTTACTGCCTTGTGGCACAAGATGGCTGCTACAGCTCCTTCTATGATGCTCAGGTGGTAGAAGTGCAGTAGTAATCATACTTTCCTCTGATGTAAGATAAGTAAACATCCTTTCAAAACCCCACCCCCAACACGAGCAGGTTCCTGCTCTTGTCTGCTAGCCATGTTTCTGGCACAAAAGCAACAAAACTCCTTTTCAACATTGGTTTCCCATTATTCTCACCATATACATTTTATATATATTTTTTCTGTCTTGTATATACACATTTTTTTCTTTTTCAGATTTTATTGATTTTGCTGAGACAGAGTCTCACTGTACATCCCTAGCTGGTCTCAAACTTGCAATCCTCCCCTGTGGCAGCTTCCCAGGTACTAGAATTACAGGTGTGCATTCTCAGCTTTTAATTCAACTTTAAAATTGAAATATATAATGAAACACACAAGTGTTTGCTATATTTCATCAAGAATTTATTCAGTGTGTGTGTGTGTGTGTGTGTGTGTGTGTGTACGTGTGTGCACACCCATATATTATAGTTAGGGCACATCATGTGGAGGTCTACACAACCTTGGGTGTTGGGTCTCACTTTTCTCCTTGTTTGAGGCAGGTTGTTTGTTTGCCACTGCATGTACCAGGCTATCTTCCAGGGAGTCTTCTGTCTGCTTCCCATCTTGCCATAGGCACACTGAGGTTATAGAAACATGTCACTGTATCCAGGTTTGTGTGGGTTCTGGTGATCCAAACTCAAGTCCTCACAGTTGAGTGGCAAATGTTTACCTACTGGGTCATCTCTCCAGCTACAAGGATTTTTTTAACTGTTTACCCCAGCCTGAGATCAATAGAATATTCCCATCCTGGAAACTTTCCCCCTTCTCCTCTATCAGTGCTCCCTTCCAAAAGCAGCCAGTGTTCCATGTCTGGCATAGTAGGTCTGTTGTGCTGGCTCTTGACTTGCTGGAAGGAAAGGCGCATTCTTATGTGCTCATTACCAGACTGACTTTTCTCTCTCAGCTCAGAGCTGAAGCTACGTAGTTGCATGGGGCAAGTGTGGCTTGGCTCCTCTCTCCCATGTTTTGTGTCCACACAAAGCTAGGCTTATGAGAATGCAGGTAGCACTGAGAAGGAGACTTCCCATTTTGGCTGGTGGAGTCTTTCCTTATGAAAAACATGTGTTGACTTCACACAGTGCTTGTCTGTACCAAGCTGCCCACTCCAGAGCCAAGTCTACTTTAAAAGTAGTCTCTGGAGGCCTTGAATGCTTGCTGGGGATGTTGTATAAAAGAATCTTCTTGAACACTTCATCATTTGGAGAGGCGGAAGAAGAGAGTAGGAGAAGAATATGTTCTGGGAGTACATTTTTAGGCAAAGGGAAAAACAGCTCTTGTAACCTCCTCTTAGAACTGGAGCTTGTGAGATCCAGAATGTACCATTATATTTCCTCCTCTTCCAACATTTTAAGTCCAGAGCTCAAGGGCATCTCCTCCTCAGGGGTTAGAAAAACTGGTGCAAACTCAGGGTGCTTCTTGAGAAGTTGTCCTTCCCCAAGACTATAAGTCATGGGCTTTCCCTGGCAGAGGTGACATGCTCTCTTTATATAGATGGTCGCAGGAAGGGCATGAGAGCAGAGGGAAAGAAATAAGGTATGTCAGTGACATCTTAAATGAAAACCAAAGGGGCAAGTAACTCTTATGAGTATGCTCATGCAGGTAGGTCAAGGATGAAGGAATTAAAAAAAGAAACTCAAGGTGGAGAGATTGCTTAGCAGTTAAGGCATTTGCCTGCAAAGCCAAAGGACCTTTGTTCAATTCCCCACGACCCATGTAAGCCAGACGCACAAGGTGCCACATGCGTCTGGAGTTCGTTTGCAGTGGCTGGAGGCCTTGGCACGCCCATTCTCTCTTTCTCTGCCTCTTTCTCTCTTGTGCTAATAAATAAATAAATAAATAAATAAATAAATAAAAACTCTGCAATTAGCTGTAGGTCCTAGCAGTTAGCTCTAAGGGCTGGTCCTCTCCATATCTCCTTTAGGCACCTGTTGGTTCTTTTGTCTGACAGTGCTCTGGAATATTCCACTAAAACATTATGCTAAAGCAGCTAGAATGAATATTTTTTTTCCTTTTTTTCTTTATTAGTTAGTTTTGTATTCAGCAAATACAGTCAGTTTGGTACCATTATTAGGCTCATCCGTGACCTACACCCTCCCCTTGGCCCCTCCTTGTTGAGGTATATGGGTCATGCATTGTGGAGTTAGCCCACAGTTATGGGTAAGATAAATGTCTCTGCATATCATGACCCAACATGTGGCTCTGACATTCTTTCCGCCCCCTCTTCTGCAAAATTTCCATGAGCCATGTTGGGTTCATTTTTGGTCTGCTTCAGTGATGAGGTGTTGGGGGCCTCTGAGGCTCTGGCTCTCTGATTTGGTAGGAGTTGATTTTTCTCTGTGCTGATCTCCTTCCCCCTTGTGCTGGTATCCGGTTCATCAGGAAAACAGCCCCCTTGCTTGTTTCTCCAATTTTTCTTAGTTTCAGCCGGGGCCCTTTTGAGGTATGATGGGGTGGCTCTCTCCTTAGGATCTACATCTATCTGAAAAAGAGAAGCAGATTCTCCAACGGAGAGTAAGTTAGCATCAGGACAAATGAGATAACCCTTACTTTTTTTTTTATAGAGAATTTAATAGGTGTAGGCCCTCTTGTAGCCCACGATTGATGGTAGCTTGATATTGGAGAGTGGGCTTATGTTTGGATATGGTTCTGACTTGTTTCCCAGCTCCAGTTATGGGTCCCATACCAGTGAGGGGATCAGTTAGCCAAATTGAGAGCAGTTGGTTCCCTACCATGGCTGTGTGCCACCACTGCACTTGTGTGGGCATCACACCAAGTTATTTGCTGCTAAGTAGGTTAGACCATGCGTTGCTTCGACAGATATTGGTCATTTTCCCCCTAGTCGCCCATGTAGCACCTTCTGGCACTAGACGCACTGACTGTCTGGGGACTGACTCTCTTCCAACTTCCAGCCATGCCATTCTAATTTGCATGTCAATCACATAAAGTGTCTTCAGCAGTAGGGTCTTACCACTAGCCTTTGGTGGGTCATCAAGTACTCTGACAGAAATCTGTCTGTCTTTTAGGAAACCTTGTAGGTCTCTCTGATCAAAAGCTCATTGTGGATGATAGCCCCATGCTGGTTCTGGGTGTTACAGGTCAGTGCCCACTAAGAAAATAAGGAAAAAGATAACTAATATACAAGAGTTAGAGATAAGGGGGGGGGGGTGAGAGGGGAAGTGAGGGAGGGAAGATGTAGAAGATTAAGGTTAGTCTTGATCTTACCCTCTCCAGTGTCTTGTGGTTCAGGTGTTCCCTGTAAGGGCCTGGTGAAGGATCAGCCATTTGGTCTGTCTTTTAGTAAGTAGAAAATTATGGTACCATTGCCGTTTGGGTCTAGATTTGTGTTTCCCACCCCTTGATTCCCTCCCCTCCCTCCCCTTCCATCCTAGTGTCTAGTCTAGGAGATGCTTGCTGGGTATGTAAGGTATCTTGGGTAGATTCAGGTTAGGTGCTGTAGATGAGTGAGACTATGTGGCGATTTTTTTTCTGTGATTGGGTAAGTTCACTGAGAATGATCTGTTCCAGGTTTTATTGAGAGTATTTTCTACACCTCTGGCCTTTGCTTGGGACTTTATATTATTTTAATTATTCACCACAGGTCCTGGGGAAGGTAAGTAGAATTGTTCCCATTTTAGTAGCAAGTAAATTGAGGGCTAAGAATTTAAGTAACTTCTCGTAAGTAAGCAACAAGTACTTAAAAAAAAAAAAGAAAAAAAAAGGATGACTGGGCATGGTGTGATACATGCCTATAATCCCAGCACTTTGGAGACAGAGGCAGGAAGTTCGCAGCAAGTTCAAGGTCAGACTGTGAAGTCCAGGCCAGCTAGGGTTACATAGTGATACCATCTCAAGAAAAAAAGAAGGGATGGAGAAGCTCAGGGAGATTGCTCATAAACATGGGGACCTGAGTGTGAATCCCTAGCACCCGCATCTTTAACAGGGCATTTCGGCACACACCTGTAATCCCCGGGCTAGGGAAGCATAAATAGGATCTCTGGGGCTTGCTGGCTGAATAGTCTAGGTGAATCCATTGTCTACCAGGTTCACTGAGAGAACCTCTGTTGAAAAATAAGGCAAAGAGCAATTAAGGAAAGCACCTGATATGGACTGGCCTCCATATGCATACCTGCATGCATGCAGACCAGACACAGACGCAAACAGAAAGAAGAAAGAGGAGGGGGAGTTGGTATCCAAATCCAGGTCTTTTAGATCTCTCAGAGCTCTGCACCTTGAACTAGACTTCCCCTACTATTTTCAAGTTAAGCCCCACTTTTTGTGCTCCAGCCCTCTTGTCATAGCTTCAGCGGACACTGCAGTCTGTCCTTCACCTGTCACTCGTTTTGATTTTAGCTGTTCCTGAAGCCACATGAACATGGAGCAGTCTTTACTAGGTGGCTCCAAGGGTCTGTTACATTTTATAAAAGGGGTTTTCTTAGTGTTTAGAGCTGAGCCTATGTGGGAAAAGACCCTGCTGGGTAATAAGGAGACACTGGCTTAAACCATAGTATAACTGTGGGGCCAGTCAGTCAGCCCTGGCATGCAGACCTAACTTCCTCATGCTCCTCTTTTCCCTCCCTGGTGAAGTAAGAAAGTCAACTGAGTGATTATTAAGGTCCTAAAAACAACTGTTAGAGCCTTATTTGTGATTATAAAGTTTAGAATGCAAATATATATTTCTTAAAGGAAACTTAATTATTAAATGCAAATTCAGAGATGTAGACAACACTAAGGTTTCTCAGAATATGTAAGTGTGTATATATATATGTATATATATACATACATACTTTTTATATAGTAACGCTGTATTTTTCATTGTATTTCCCAATCCATCATCCTCCCCCAAAAAAGGGGGGCATAGATTCTTCAATAATTCATACTGAAGCATAGATTCCTTGAGGCTCTGGCAGGCTTTCATGTTGGATAAGATGATATAAAATATTGCCAGTAGCCAACCTCAGGTTGCCAGCTGGAATACAAATCCCTTCTTGTCCGGTGTGTGAATCTGTAATATAAAGTGTTCTATGTTATACCTGGCACTCCTGACCTGAAATGAGGCACTGGGCACATTGCATTAGCTGTGCTTAGTTTGTTCTGAGTGTGTAGACCTTTAAGAAGCTGGTCCTGCATTGTTTCAGACCCAACAAGGAGAACACTGGCCATGTGAGTGATTCAGGAGCATCTGTCATCAAGCATGGACTCAATCCAGAGAAGGGCTTCATGCAGGTTCACTACCTAAAGGTAAGCATGCCAAATGGTAGCAAACAGTTGTTACAGGGCAGCATTTCTGAAGCTACACTACAGTGAAGATTGGTAAGATGCCTAAGGTAGCATAAGCAGTTATCTACCCTGTAATGGCATCTTAATGGGCAAAATCTGAGGGTCGCGGCCCTGCCTTTTAGCTCTCCTCACCACTCTAGGTTACGGTGATAAGAAGAAAAAAGGGCCTTTCTAGAAGGCCAGGCATGACTGTGCGTACCTGTAATATCAGCACTGGAGAGGCGGAGACAGAGAATCCCTAGGTCTCACTGGCTAGCTAACCTAGTGGGATTGGTGAGTGCTAGGGTTTGTGAGAAACCTGGCCTCCAGTCTGAAAGAACAAAATGTAAAGAGACCCCCTGACATTGACCTTTGATCTCCATATGCACAAACACATGTATCCGCACACATGTAAACACACACACACACACACACACACACAAACACACGTGCCTTTCTTAGGAAAGGTACTTCCCTCTCCATTTCAAAGTAAGAGCAGAGGTGGCAATGACATTACCATTCGGCTTCCTAGTCCACCCTCATAGACACCCCTTCCTCCATGGTCAGAATGTAAAGTGCAGCCTGGGGCAGAGAATGCAGCAAGTTCTAGATGTAAATTAGGCTTGATGTATGAGGCAAGCATTTTTGTGATGAACCCCTGGTGGACAACTTCTTTCATGCTTTTCTTCATTTGCTTTCTCAGGGCTACTTCCTTCTTCGATTCCTTGCCAAAAGACTTGGAGATGAAACCTATTTTTCATTTTTAAGAAAATTTGTGCACAAGTTTCATGGGCACTTAATTCTTTCCCAGGTAATTCATGGGGTTCTCATAAATTCATGCTTATAACTATATTAAATTATGCCATTACCAAAAACAGAAAGAGGATTTACAATGTCACACAGTGGAGAAAGAGCAAGTTAATGAAGGAGATACTAGAACAGTGTTTTAGGGGGAGCATAAACTGCCTGTAGCTCAGGATCAAGCTGAAACCTAAGCTGTCTGTACATAGTGATATAAATAGTTGTAACCTATGTGACCCTACAAAACAACACAGTCCTGCTATTCCTCTATCTGACCCCACTCATACATGTCTCCATTTGCCCCTTTTGTCTCAGCTACCATATCCTTGACACATCCTAGCTAAGCAGGTGTGTGTCAGCCTCTTCTCTACTCTTAGCTGTCAGTGGTGATGCCATGTTTTCATCTATGACTGTTTCTTTTCTATCCCTTTCATGCCTTTTATTTCACCAACACATGATGGCACATTTTCAGGTTCATGAAGCAAGCGTCAGCACTTCTTCCTGTTTATTTTATTTTGTGGGATCTTGTGTTACTCTGTTGATTGGGCTAGTCTCAGAATCCTTGGCTCAAGTGGTTCTCCCTCTTTTCACTTCGGAGTTATGTTCCTGTTTTAAAATCTAAATTTAAATTGTTCTCATTGTGGTAAAGTATCCATAGTTTAAAATTTGTCATTTTAACTGTACCATTGAGTAGAACTACACTCATGCACATTTTTGTGCAACCACTACCCTCATCTTTCTTTCTTTTCTTTTTTTTTTTTTTTATAGTAGAGCTGGGAAATGATTTATTTAGTGGTCATGAGGAACTCAGCCTTTGAGTAGCATCAGGCTTATGTTAAGGGCTGTCTATCCCTAAGTTTTAGTTTATTATTATTTTTATTGACAACTTCCACGATTGTAAACAATATCCCATGGTAATTCCCTCCCTCCCCCCACTTTCCCCTTTGAGCCTCCACTCTCCATCATATCCCCTCCCACTCTTAATCAATCTCTCTTTTATTTTGATGTCATGATCTTTTCCTTCTATCATGATGGTCTTGTGTAGGTAGTGTCAGGCACTGTGAGGTCATGGATATCCAGGGCATTTTGTGTCTGGAGGGGCACATTGTAAGGAGTCCTACCCTTCCTCTGGATCTTACATTCTTTCTACAACCTCTTCTGCAATGGACCCTGAGCCTTGGAAGGTGTGATAGAGATATTGCAGTGCTAAGCACTCCTCTGTCACTTTTTCTCAGCACCATAGTGCCTTCAGAGTTATCCCAAGGTCATTGTTATCTGAAAAGAGAAGGTTCTCGAACCAAAAGTGAGAAGAGCATTAATATATGGGTATGAGCATTAAGAGAAGTGCTTACAGTGTGGTGAGCATAGTATATACATTTAGCTAGACACCAGCAGACATTACACCCTAGGGCTCATGACTATACTTGTTGTAGGTTTTCAGTATCAGGATGTATTTGGAGTGGGCCTGCAGTCCAATTAGAGGGTGGTTGGTATCCCCCATAACAGAAGTGCCACTATTGCACCCATTGGCTCATTTGGCCTGGCTGGCCAAATATAAGGCTTGCAGTGTCCACTGTTGAGTATCTTCACTGGTGATTTCTCTCTCTGCCATTGAAATGCATGCAGCATGGCATTTTCTATCAGCTGGTCTACATGGAGGAGGTTTTCAGCTCAGCTCCAAAAGGACTTCTCAGTGACCTTGTAGCCCAAGTATGTAGAATCTTCAGCAGTAGGGTCTTACCCTCTATTCCTGGTAGGAAACCAAGGGTCTTGGCAATGGCCTGTAATGTTTTGGGGGTATCAGGGACCTCCCTGGCCAATAACTCTCTGGAAGGTATCCCATCCCTGGCACTAAAAATCTTCTAGTAACAATCTATGGCTTCTGAGTGTTCCATTGTCCAAAAAAGTAGGTTTCCTTATGATTTATTTATATCCTCTTAGATTTTGATTAGCCCTCCCTCCACCTTTCCTTTACTCAATCTCTTCCCCTGATCTCAATTCGGCCTTTTGACCCCCATTACTCTGTTCTTCTACGTACATATATATAATACTATCCTATTAAGTCCCCCCTCCCTCCCTTTCTATTTTATATCTCCTTTCTAGCTTACTGGCCTCTGTTACTGAGTTTTCTTCCTACTCACATAGAAGTCAAATCATTTGTAGCTAGGTTCCACATAAGACAGAACATGTGACATTTGGCTTTCTGGGCCTGGGTTACCTCACTTAGTATGATCCTTTCCAGATCCATCCATTTTCCTGCAAATTACATAATTTTGTTTTGCTTTACTGCTGAGTAGAACTCCATTGTGTAAATGTGCCACATTTTCATTATCCACTCATCAGTTGAGGGATATCTAGGCTGGTTCCATTTCCTAGATATTGTGAATAGAATGTCAGTAAACAGGGTTGAGCAAGTGTCTCTAAGGTACTGAGATGAGTCCTTAGGATATATGCCTAGGAGTGCTATAGCTGGGTCATATGATAGATCTGTTTTTAGCTCAGGAACCTCCATACTGATTGCCACAATGGCTGGACCAGATTGCATTCTTACCAACAGTGTAGGAGGGTTCCTCTGTTTCCATATCCTTGCCAGCATTTATGGTCATTTGTTTTCATGATGGTAGCCAATCTGACAGGAGTGAGATGGAATCTTAATGTAGTTTTAATCTGCATTTCCCTGATGACTAGGGATGTAGAACATATTTTTAGATGTTTATATGCCATCTGTATTTCTTCTTTTGAGAACTCTATTTAGTCCCATAGATCATTTTTTCCATTGGGTTGTTTGATTTCTTATTATTTAATTTTTGAGTTCTTTGTATGTCCTAGAGATGAATCCTCTATCAGGTGTATAGCTGCCAAAGATTTTCTCCCATTCTGTTGGTTGCTTCTTTGCTCTATTCACAGTGTCCTTTGCCATACAAAAGTTCTATAATATCATGAGGTCCCAGTGGTTAATCTGTGGTTTTATTGCCTGAGCAATTGGGGTTATATTCAGAAAGTCTTTGCCAAGACCAATATGTTGAGGGGTTTCCCCTACTTTATCCTCTAGCAGTTTCAGAGTGTCAGGCCTGATGTTAAGGTCTTTGATCCATTTGGACTTACTTCTTGTGCATGGAGAGAGATAAGGCTCTATTTTCCTCCTTCTACAGATACATATCCAGTTTTCCTAGCACCTTTTCCTGAAGAGGCTGTCTTTTCTCCAATGAGTATTTTTGGCATTTTTGTCGAAAATCAGGTGGGTATATCCACCTGGACTTATATCTAGGTTCTCTATTCTGTTCCATTGCTCTACATGTCTGTTTTTGTGCCAGTACCATGATGTTTTTGTTACTATGTCTCTGTACTATAGGTCAAAATCAGGTATGGTGATACCACCATCCTTATTTTTGTTGCTCAATATTGTTTTAGATATTCGAGGTTTTTGTGCTTCCATATTAATTTTTGGATTGTTTTTTCTATTTCCATGAAGAATGCCATTGGAATTTTTTTTTTTTTTTTTTGGTTTTTCGAGGTATGGTCTCACTCTAGCCCAGGCTGACCTGGAATTTACTATGGAGTCTCAGGGTGGCCTCAAAATCACATCAATCCACCTACCTCTGCCTCCCGAGTGCTGGAATTTAAGACATGCACCACCATGCCCGGCCTGCCATTGGTATTTTGATGGGAATTGCATCAAATGTGTAGATTGCTTTTGGTAAGATTGCCATTTTCACAATATTGATTCTTCTGATCCAAGAACAAGGGATGTCTTTCCATTTCCCAGTGTCTCCTGCAATTTCTCACTTGAATGTTTTAAAGTTTTTAGAGAGACTTCACTTCCTTGATTAGGTTTATTCAAGGTACTTTATTTTTATTTATTTATTTATTTTGACGCAATTGTGAATGGGAATGATTCATTGATTTCATCCTCTGTGTGTTTGTTGTTAGCATATATGAAGGCTACTGATTTCTGTGTGTTTATTTGGTATCCTGCCACATGGCTATTGGTCTTTATCAGCTCTAATAGTTTGCTGGTAGAGTCTTTAGGGACCTTTATGTATAGAATCATGTCATCTGCAAATAATGATAACTTGAACTCTTCCTTTTCAATTTGTATCCCTTTTATGTGTGTCTCTTACCTAATTGCTATGGGTAAGACTTCCAGTACTATATTAAATAACAGTGGATGCCCTTGTCTTGTTCCTGATTTTAGTGGAAAAGCTTCAAGTTTTTTTCCATTTAGCATTATGCTGGCTGTAGGCTTGTCATAAAAAGCCTTTATTATGTTGAGATATGTTCCTTCTATTCCCAGTCTCTGTAGGACTTTTATCATGAAGAGATGTTGGATTTTGTCAAATGCTTTTTCTGCATCTAATGAGATGATCATGTGATTTTTGTCCTTCAGCCCATTTAAATAATATATTACATTTATTGATTTGCATTTGTTGAAACATCCATGCATCTCTGGGATGCCTACTTGATAGTGAATGATCTTTCTTATATTCTTGTATTCTGTTTGCCAATATTTTGTCGAGAATTGTTTCATCTGTATTCATGAGGGAGATTGGTCTGTAATTTTTTTTTTGTTGTTCTATATTTGCCTGGTTTTGGTATCAGGGTGATGCTGACTTTGTAGAAGGAGTTTGGTAGGACTCCTTATTTTCCTATTTTATGAAAAAGTTTAGGAAGCATTGGTGTTACTTCTTCCATGAAGGGCATGGCAAAATTCACCAGTGAATCCACAACTGCTTGGATCTCCATGCTTGTCATAGGTCTGTTTAAGTGGTTAATCTCATCATGATTTAATTTAGGTAGGTCATATAAATTAAGGAAATCATCCATTTATTTCAGATTTTCAAATGTAGTTGAGTATTTGTTTTTATAGTATACCCCTATGATTTTTTTGAATTTCTCTGATATCTGTTGGGATGGTGCCTTTTTCATCTCTAATTTAATTAACTTGTGTCTCTTCTCTCATTCTTTTGGTCAGATTTGCTAGGGATTTATCAATCTTTTCTTGTGTTCTTTATTTTACTTAGTTTTTTTTATTAACAACTTCCATGATTATAAAAAATACCCCATGGTACTACCCTCCCTCTTCCCACTTAACCCTTTGAAACTCCATTCTCTATCGTACCCCCTCCCCATCTCAATCAGTCTCTCTTTTACTTTTGATATCATGATCTATTCCTCCTCTTATGATGGTCTTATGCAGGTAGTGTCAGGCACTGTGAGGCCATGGATATCCAGGCCATTTTGTGTCTGGAGGAAGCATGTTGTATGGAGTCCTACCCTTCCTTTGAGTCTTACATTCTTTCCACCACCTCTTCTGCATTAGACCCTGAGCCTTGGAAGGTGTGATAGAAGTATTTCAGTACTAAGCACTGCGGTCATTTCTTTCTATCACCATGATACCTTCTGAGTCGTGCCAAGGTCACTGCCATCTGAAAAGAGAAGAATCTCTACAAAAAGTGAGAGTAGCATTAATATAAGGGTGTGAACATCAACAGAAGTCCTTAGTGGGCAGTGTGATAAGCATAGTATATACATTTACCCAGACAGCAGCAGATGTTACACCCCTAGGGCTCATGACTACCCCTGTTTTAAGTTTTCAGTATCAGGGATGTATTCCCTCCCATGGAGTGTGCCTCCAGTCCAATTAGAGGGCAGTTGGTTTCCCCCATAACAGACGTGCCACTATTGCACCCATTGGTTCATTTGGCCTGGCTGGCCAATTATAGGGCTTGCAGTGTCCACTGATGAGTATCTTCACTGGTGATTTCTTTCTTCCATTGAACTGCATGCAGAATGGCTTCTTCCAGGTTTCTGTCAGCTAGTCTACATGGAGGAGGTTATCAGCTCAGATATAGCAGGATTTCTCAGTGGCCTTGCAGCCCAAGTATGTGGAGTCTGCAGAAATAGGGTCTTACCATCTATTCCTGGTGGGAAACCAAGGGCCTTGGTAATGGCCTATAATGTTTTGGGGGAATCAGGGATCTTCCTGGCCAACAGCTCACTGGAAGATATCCCATCCCTGGCACTGAAAATTTTCTAGAAACAATCTACGGTTCCTGAGTATTCCATTGTCCAAAAAAGTAGGATCACATATGTTTTATTTCTATCCTCTTAGATTTTGATTAGCTGTCCCTCCACCTTTCCTGTACTCAATCTCTTCCCCAGACCTCATTTTGGGCCTTTTCACCCCCATTAATCGATACTTCTACTTACATATATACAATACCATTCTGTTAAATACCCCCTCCCTTATTTTCTCTTCCCTTTATATCTCTTTTCTAGCTTACTGGCCCTCTGCTACTGAGTTTTTTCCTTCTCACATAGAAGCCCAGTCATCTGTAGCTAGGATCCACATATGAGAGAGAACATGCGATGCTTGGCTTTCTGGGCCTGGGTTACCTCACTTAGTATAATCCATTCCAGATCCATCCATTTTCCTGCAAATTTCATAACTTCATTTTTCTTTATCACTGAGTAGAACTCCGTTGTATAAATGTGCCATATCTTCATTATCCATTCATCAGTTGAGGGACATCTAGGCTGCTTCCATTTCCCAGCTATTGTGAATTGAGCGGCAATAAACATGATAGAGCATGTACTTCTAAGGAAATGAGATGAGTCCTTAGGATATATGCCTAGGAGTGCTATAGCTCGGTCATATGGTGGATCAATTTTTAGTTGTCTTAGGACCCTGCACACTGATTTCCACAGTGGCTGGACCAGATTGCATTCCCACCAACAGTGTAGAAGGGTTCCTCTTTTTCCACATCCTCGCCAGCATTTATGGTCATTTGTTTTCATGATGGTAGCCAATCTGACAGGAGTGAGATGGAATCTTAATGTAGTTTTAATCTGCATTTCCCTGATCACTAAGGATGCAGAACATTTTTTTAGATGTTTATATGCCATCTGTATTTCTTCTTTTGAGAACTCCTATTTAGTTCCATAGCCCATTTTTTAATTGGGTTGTTTGATTTCTTATTATTTAATTTTTTGAGTTCTTTGTATATCCTAGATATCATCCTCTATCAGATGTATAGCTGGCAAAGATGTTTTCCCATTCTGTAGGTTGCCTCTTTGTTTTATTCACAGTGTCCTTTACAGTACAAAATCTTTGTAATTTCATGAGGTCCCAGCCGTTAATCTGTGGTTTTATTGCCTGACTAATTGGGGTTATATTCAGAAAGTCTTTGCCAAGACCAATATGTTTTTCTTCTAGCAGTTTCAGAGTTTCAGGTCTGATGTTAAGGTCTTTAATCCATTTGGACTTAATTCTTGTGCATGGAGAGAGAGAGAAGAATCTATTTTCATCTTTCTACAGATAAATATCCAGTTTTCCCAGCACCTTTTGCTGAAGAGGCTGTCTTTTCTCCAATGAGTATTTTTGGCATTTTTATTAAATATCACATGGCTATAGCTACTTGGACTTGCATCTGGGTCCTCATATTATATTATATTTTATTATAAAAAATATCCCATGGTAATACCCTCCCTCCCCCTACTTTCCCCTTTGAAATTCCATTCTCTATCATATCCCCTCCCCATCTCAATCAGTCTCTCTTTTATTTTGATGTCATGATCTTTTCCTCCTCTTATGATGGTCTTGTGTAGGTAGTGTCAGGCACTATGAAGTCATGGATATCCAGGCGATTTTATGTCTGGAGGGAGCATGTTGTCAGGACTTCTACCCTTCCTTTGGCTCTTACTTTTTTTCCGCCACCTCTTCCGCATTAGACCCTGAGCCTTGAAAGGTGTGATCAAGATGTTACTCAGTAGTCCAGTCACTTCTTTCCAGCACTATGATACCTTCTGAGTCATCCCAAGGTCACGGCCATCTGAAAAGAGAAGATTCTCTACCCAAAGTGAGAGTAGCATTAATATAAGGGTGTAAATATTAAGAAAAGTGCTTACTGGGCAGTTTGATAAGCATAGTATATACATTTTTCCAGACATCAGCAGATGTTACACCCCTAGGGCTCATGATTACCCCTCTTTTAAGTTTTCAGTATCAGGGATGTATTCCCCCCCATGAAGTGGGCCTCCAGTCCAATTGGAGGGCATTTGGTTTCCACCATGACAGACTTGCCACTATTGCACCCGTTGGCTCATTTGGCCTGGCTGGCCAATTATAGGGCTTGCTGTGTCCACTATTGAGTATCTTCACTGGTGTTATCTCTTTCTCCCATTGAACTACATGTAGAATGGCTTCTTCCAGCTTTCTGTCAGTGCTCTATAGCTTTTCTTGCTATTGATTTATAGTTTGATCTCATTGTGATCAGATAGAGTGCAAGGAATTATTTCAATTTTCCTGTATTTAAGATTTGTTTTGTGTCCTAATATATGGTCTGTTGTAGAGAATGTTCCATATGCTGCTGAAAAGAATGTGTATTCTGCAGCATTTGGATGAAATGTCCAGTATATACCTGTTAGGTCCATTTGTTCTATGACCTCATTTAATCAAGATGCCTCTCTGTTTATTTTTTGTTGGGTTGACCTGTCAATTGATGAGAGTGGAATTTTAAAGTCACCCACTACAATTGTGTTTGGTGCTATCTGTGACCTTTACTTCTAATAGTGTTTGTTTGATGAAGTTGGGAGCCCCCATGTTAGTTGCATATATGTTTAGGATTGTAATATCCTCCTGTTGTAGTGTGCCTTTAATCAATATAAAATGACCTTTCTTATCTTTTTTAACTAATGTTGAACTGAAGTCTACCTTGTCAGATATTAGGATAGTAAACCCTGCTTGTTTTCTAGGCCCATTTGCTTGAAACACTGTTTTCCAACCTGTCGCCTAAGATAGTGTCCATCCTTTGTCGAAAAGTGAGTTTCTTGGAGGCAACCAATTGAAGGATCCTGCTTTTTAACCCAGTTTGCAAACCTGTGTCTTTTGGTTGGGGCATTGAGGCTGTTGATATTAAGAGATATTATTGAAAGGTGTGTGTTTATTTTTGCCATTTTTCTTGTACATTTCTTCCAATTTTACCTTTTCTTTCTTGTACTAACTAGTATTTGAGTATGGTTTGTTTTTTCCAGGCTCCTTATATGTGTGCTTTTCTTTCTCTTCAACATGGGGGATCCTTTCAGGTATTTTCTATAGAGCTGGTTTTGTCTTCAAATATTCCTTTAGCCTGCTTTTGTTGTGGAATGTTTATTTTCCATCTATTTGAATAAATAGCTTTGCAGAATAAAGTAGCTTTGGTTAACACTTGTTATCTTTCAGAGCTTGAAATACATCATTCCAAGTCCTTGTGGCTTTTAAAGTTTTTATTGAGTAATCTGCTGTGATCCTGATGGGCTTGCCTTTGTATGTGACTTGATTTTTCTAACTGCCTTCAATATATTTTCTTTGGTTTGTATGTTTGGTAGTTTAATTATAATATGGCAAAGAGAGATTCTTTCTAGGTTTTTGTCTGTTTGGTGTTCTAAAGGCTTCCTGTACCTGCATTGGCATCTCTTCCCCAATTTGGTGAACGTTTTCTTCTTTGATTTTGTTGAATATACCTACTATTTCTTTGGAGTGAAAATTTTCTGTTTCTACTATACTCTGAATTCTTGGTTTAATCTTTTCAGTGTCCCTAATATCTTGAAATTCCCACTCATACTTTCCTATTAGTTCGTCTTTCTCTTTGTTGAACTATATTAGATCTGCCACCTGCTCTTCTAGTTTAGATATTCTGTCCTCTCCTTCATCCATTCTACTGGTGAGATTTTCTACATAGTTTTTTATTTCACTGCATGAGTTCTTCATTGCTAGTATTTCTGATTGGTTTTTCTTTATATTTCTATTTCCTCATTTATGTCTTGTATTGCCCTCCTTATTTCATTAAATTTGTTTCCTGTGTCTTCTTCGATTCTTTGATTTCCTCTTTCATTCCTTTGATCTTCTCTTTGATTTCTTTGAACATATTTATAATCACTCTTTTGAAATCTTTCTCAGGCATTTCCTCTAAATCAGTCTCACTGGAGGTCATTTCTGATGCATTAATACTTTTTGGCCCTGGGAGTGGTGGCACATGTCTTTAATCCCAGCACTTTGGAGGCAGAGGTAGGAAGATCTTTGTGAGTTTGAGGCCACCCTGATATTATGTAGTAAATTTCAGGCCAGCCTGAGCTACAGTGAAACCCTACCTCAAAAAAACGAAATAATAATTAATAATAATAATAAATAAAATACTTTTGGTGAAATTATATTGTCTTGAGTTTTTGTGTTTCTTGTGTTATAATGTAGTGACTTTTGAATCTTGGATTAATTTAATGCTTGGATTTTCTAATTGTCTGCAGTGTTATTAGATGTGTCAATCAATCTGATGTTATATATCTTAAGGGTAGGAGCTTAAGGTGCTAGGTGAGGCTATTAAGACTTTCAGAGTAACCACAAAAGTGACCCTAGGTGTCGGGTTTGCCTGTTATGAAAGTATTCAATTAGGCTGATTGAAACAAAATACAGGCAGATTCTAAAATTTAACTAAACAATGTATACATTCAACGAAAAACAGCACAGAGTATTTATGCAAGAATTAGTATTATAAGCCGGGCGTGGTGGCGCACGCCTTTAATCCCAGCACTCGGGAGGCAGAGGTAGGAGGATCGCCATGAGTTCGAGGCCACCCTGAGACTCCATAGTGAATTCCAGGTCAGCCTAGGCTAGAGTGAGACCCTACCTCGGAAAAAAAAAAAGTAAAAAAAAAAGAATTAGTATTATGACAACCAGATCCTCTAACAAAGTCACAGTCCCTCATGATGTGTGTTGTTCCACACCTTTAATCCTGTCAACTGGGAGGCTAAGATTTTTGGTCTGTAGAGGGTTCCAAGTCAGCTTGTGACCAAATGAGACCCTTCCCTAATGAAGTACAGTAGAGGAAACAAAGGTACTATAAATCAGGAAGCAACAAATGACAAGCCCAAAATATAGCTTATTTAAGAATGGCGAATTTGACCATCTATCAGATTTAACATAATTTATCCTGACATGGAAGGTACAATTAGCACTTCTGATTTAAGCCTATATACCATACTTTTTTGGTGAGTACTGACCATGTGTAATCCCAGTTACCTTTTGGGATGATTTTTATCTCAATTATGCTGCGGTCCTGCTTGGGTCCGTCTTTGCTGTGCTATAGGCTCAGATAGGCTGGCTGGGTCACTGGATCACTGCTCTGGTCGCCAGTGCCTGGTGTTGTGTAGGTGAGCTCCCTTCCCCAGGTCTCTCTCTGTTGCTTGCTGGTGCTGGTGCTAGCAGTGGGGGAGGGGAGGCTGTAGATATTGGCTGATGTTTTCCCACTGGTCCTCGAGATCCCTTTCCTCCAAAGCTGCTTCTCCGTTGGTCCCTGCCATCCTCCCTTCACATTTCTTGAGTTTGCTAGGAACTCAGGTGTGAGTGGAGAAACCCCTCACCTGGCTTTTCCTGCTGCTCAAGCCGAGCCTGTTGGCTATGGTCACAGGGACCTGGTTCTGCCACTGCTGGAGCTGCTTCTGCCTGCTTCTGTGGTCTCTAGATGCTCTGGATCTCTCCTACTTCTCTGCTGCAGTTGATAATTTCTTATATACCTCACTTTTTAGTAGAAGAGTGTATTTTGCTGGTTTTTAAAATTTATTTATTTATTTAGTTTTTTTCTTTTTTTCTCCCCTAGGCTGCTTTGGCATGTTTCCTACGCTGCCATCTTAACCAGAAGTCCATGTTTCTGTAGGATTTTTTTGTTTAATTTTTATTTTTTGTTTTGTTTTTTTGAGATAGGGTCTCACTGTGGCCCAGGCTGACCTGGAATTCACTATGTAGTCTCAGGGTGGCCACCAACTCACAGTGATTCTCCTACCTCTGCCTCCTGAGTGCTGGGATTAAAGGCGTGTGCCACCACGCCCGGCTGTCTTTAGAATTTTTTCATTACCCTAAACTGAAACTCTGAACTTATTAAACAACTTGCCAACAACAACATTCTTTTCTCCTCCCAGCCTCTGGTAGCTCCCATTCTTTCTGTTTCTGTGAACTTGACTACTTAGGGACCTTATGGAAGTGGAGCTGTGTTGTATTTGTCCCTTACATCTGGCTGGTCTTACCTGGCACAATGACTTCAAGGGTCATTCATGTTATAGCAATGAGCTTCCTTCTTTTATAAGGCGAAATTTCCCTTTGCATGAAGGTACTACATTCTGTTTATACATGAACATTGGGTCTTTTTCACCTGTTGGCTATTGTGCCTTGTGCTGCTATGAGCAGTAGTGTACAAATGCCTGTTCAAATACCTGCTTTCAGTTCTTTTGAGCAAACATCAGAAGTGGAATCACTGAATGATATGGAAATTCTGTGTTCAAATTTCTGAGGAGCTTCCATACTGTTTTCCAGGGTAGCCTATCATTTTACAGTGCCTCCTACAATTCACAAAGTTTCCAGTTTTCCCACTTACTTGTCAGTACTTGTTGCCTTCTTTTATATAATTTGTATATAGTACCATATATTATATATGCTAATATACTTTTATGTATAGCTAGCATATATAAAAGGAGGCAGATATATATATATATATATATATATATATATATATATATATATATATACACACACACACACACACACACACACATATAGTAGCCACCCTAGTTGTAAAAAGTAGCTATCATGACAGTTTTTATTTGCAGTTCTCTAATACATGTTGATGATAACCATTTTTAATGCTTTTATTGGTCATTTATATATCTACTTTGGAGATAGGTCCATTCCCATCCTTTGCCCACTACCTATATGGGTATATTTTATTATTAAGTTATAAAAATGTGTGCTTGAGTATGTGTAGGTGTGTGAATGCCATGGCATGCACATAGAAGTCAGAGGGCAACTTTTAGGCTGCCTTCATTTGAGACAGGATTTCTTGCTCTAGATTCTTGCCCTGTTGTTCTTTGCTGTGCTTGTATGAGCTTCCAGGAAATTCTCCTGTTTTTGCCTCTAATCTTGCCATCACTGTGCTGGGAGTACAGAAGCCTGCCACAGCTTTTCATGTGGGGTCTGTCGCTTGAACTCAGATACTCTACCTTGAATGACAAACACTTTATTTACTGAGCCATCTCACCATCCCCTCTAATTTGTTTTTTTCAGTAATTTCTGCATTATATGATCTTGAGGGCAGTATCCAAACTTTATTTTTGTTGCCATAACCAATCATAACAAGTATTCTTTCTGTCCACGGAGTTGTTTTGGTATCTGTTCCAGAAGCCAGTGACCATTATCATAGGGCTGTTTTGCTGTACTCTCCATTCTAGTTCACTAATTGCAGTTTCAACACTTGATGTTAATACCACACTGTCTTGACTACTGCATCTGTGTGTGAAGTTGGAAGTTGCTGGATTTTTAATTGCCATGTACTCTGTAACCTATTCAGATACCACCACCCATACCACCTAAACTTGTATTACATGAGTGTCATTCCAAAAATCACACTTTCTGTTTTTCTTTCTCTTTCTATAGGTTATATATGATGTACAAACATTTTTGTGTATATATGCATAAAAGTGGAATGATATCATATGTAGGGTGTTTTGGGGGGCAATGCTATAATATAAATTAAACCCAGGTTCTCATATATGTTAGGCAAAAACTCTACCATGAAGCTATATCCTCAGCCCTTAGATGTCTTTTTAGTTTATTTTAATTTTGGTTTCTTGAAACAAGGTTTCACTCTGTAGTTCAGGCTAGCCTTAAATTCATTATGTAACCCAGCCTGGCCTTGAATTCCTGGTAGTCTCCTGCTTCTGCCTTTTATCTGCTGGGATTACAGATGTGCTCCACTGTACCATGTACTTTTTAAAGAAATGCATTAAGTTTTATTTTATTCAAAATTTTTTTAAAGAAACTAAAGTAAGCATAAACTTTCTGAGCCTCACATTCTAAGAGATCATTTCCTAAAAGACTGCTCTTTTGATGTTGATATTGAGATTATTATTTTCCCCCTTTACATATGTTTTTCATGCTTTAAAGCATCACTATAGTCACTGCTATAAAAGCTGAGGAAATCTTCCAGACACAGTGGGTCACTTCTGTAATCCCAATGCTTCAAAGGCAGAGGCAGAAGAATTGCTTTAAGTTAAAGTCCAGCCTGGTTTATGTAGTGAGGTCCTGCCTAGAGACAGCTATATAGTGAGACCCTCACTATAAGTAAGTAAGTAAATAAACAAAACTGAGGAAATCAGCAGTTATATGCTTCTATTGTCTCCACCAATTTTAGATTTTTTTATTCTAAAGTTTTAGTTTTTACTTTTACATAGTTACTTCATTTACAGTGTATGCTATAGCTGTAATTTTCAGTTATATAATGTTAGGTCTGTCTTTAAAATTTTTCAGTACTCATCACTACTTAACTATGCTTTGATATTCATGCATATTTTATTTTGATTCAGCTCTTTGTTGGCTCAATTTCATTATCAAGTTGATGTTCAAGTTGTAGTCTCACAGACTGTATAATTTCTGGGTTCTTACTACTTAAGAATGCTTGCCTTGTGTCTGTATTTAAATTACAAAATAGCTGAGTTTAATATTCTTTGGGTCACATTTTCATTCCTCAGAACTTGATAGGCATGGCTCAACTACCTTCTGGCATTAAACACCACTGTAAACTTTTGAAAGTAGCCATTTTTCCCTTTTTCCACCATTTAGATGACAGAAGAAATTACTCTCTTTGAACTTGGTGATTAGAGAATGGATTGGTGTTCATGATTCTACATCATTCCTTCCCCCTGGAAGACTGTTTACATTTTAGATTCTATTCTTTAGCACAGTTGTCTTATTTTTATCTTTTTTTTTTCTTCATTTTATTTTTTGAGACGGATTCTTGCTATGGAGCCCAGGCTTGCATTGAGCTTGTGATCCTCTTGCCTTAGCCTCCTCAATGCTGGATTATGATGTGATCTACCATGCTTGGTTTAATTGTGTCTGAACACATTTTTCCCCTTGTGGGGTTCTGAATTTTAATCTTATTGGCTATCCCTCTGCTATGTCTTCTTTGTCCCCTATGCATATATTATTAGCTAACTGCTTTTATCTTTTCTCTCAAGTAATTCCTTTTCTACTGGGTGTTATTTTTAAATCTCTGTGTGTGTGTATGATATGTACGTTTTTGTGTGAGTGAGGACATGTGAGTGCCATGTCACACATGTGAAGGCCTTTTTGAAGTTTATGCCGAACAAACATCTTTGCCTGTTTGGAAGCTGCTGGCCAAGTCATAACTCTGAATTGCTGGCTTCTCATGCAAATGAGCTTTCCTTTATGATATAAATTAATGTAATTGGGCTTAAGTGATTAGGAAAATATAGGGTGAGTTGCTGTGGGCTACAAAAACATACTGAAGTGAAGTTAGTAAGAAGAAATAACGGTTGTGTTTGGATTTTTAAAAATATTTTTATTGTTTGCAAGAAGAGACAGAATGAGAGACAGAGAAAGGGAATGGGTGTACTAGGGATTCTTGCTGCTGCAAACAAATTCCAGGCACATGTGCCCCTTTGTGTACTGGCTTTACATGGGTACTGGGGATTTGACCCTAGGGCATCAGGCTTTGCAAGCAAGTGCCTTTAACCACTGAACCATCTCTCCAGCCAATTTTTTATCCTTATGTGTATATGAGTGTGTTGTTGTTTTGTGTGTGTGTGTGTGTGTGTGTGTGTGTTATGAATGCAGGCACACTGATGCTACCACATGCTCCTGGAGGCCAGACAACAATTTTGGATGTCAGTCCTCACCTTTCAGTTTGTTTGAGACAGCGTCTCTTGATTTTCAACCCTGCGTTCACCAGGATAGCTGGATTGTGAGTTTCCCCAATTTCCTGTCTCTACCTCCCACCTTTCCATAGAATACTGAGATTATAGGCACTAACTACTGCACAGGCTGCAAGTGGCTTTGGAGATCTGAACTCGGATTGTCAGGCTTGCTCAGCGAATCCTTTTACCTAGTGAACCGCCTCCCCAATCCCAGTACTTAGATTTTTCAGAATCAAAATTCTATCAACACACCAGTAATCTTCTAATATTTTAATTTACAAAAAAAAACTATTAACAGATTGTGATTAATGAATTTCTAATTTAACATTTTTCAAAATATTTTTAAATAATCACTGGATGTTCTACCACGGAGCTATACTCTAGTACAGTAATTTTTTTTTTTTCAAAGTAGGGTCTTACTCTTGCTCAGGTTGACCTGGAATTCACTATGGAGTCTCTTCACATTCTGTAGTTATGTAACATGTGTCCTACCTAGCACTTATGAAAAGTTGACCTTTGTTAGGCGTCAGCAAATAAAAATGCAAAACAGAAAAATGTAATTAAGTTAGAATTTCTGATAAGCAGTAAATATTTTTTAGTATATTTATCCTCCTACTTTAACTGAATGTCCTATATCTGACAACACCAGTTAATATCAAGTGAACATTCTAGAATTAGATGGGCTGGAAAGTTGGGTCACAGCAGTCAAGGTACAAATTAAATATGAATGAATTTTTATATTTGAAATTTTCAGGTCATCTGGTATTGTGGTTATGCTTTAAAAGGGTCCTTATCTTTTAGAGAGATTTGCTAAAACATTTATTGATGAAATTATGTGATGTTTCAGATTTGCCCCTAAATAATACAGGAGGTAGGAACATGGATGGAGCAAGGTTGGCTATGGGATGATGTGAATAGAAGGTTAATTAATCTGTTTTAATTGTTATTTATCACATTTGAAATTTTCCACAATTAAGGAGAGGGAAGAAGGGAAATAGGTGTGTGTGTGTGTGTGTGTGTGTGTGTGTGTGTGTGTGTTTAAATCCTGCCTTTAGGTTACAGGATGCTATCCTATAATCCCCTCAGATGTCCAGAACTGAGGCTGTGTATAGTGGCATGAGAAGGGGCTGCAGATGGAGGCAGTAACTCCTGATCCTTGTTTCTAACTGTGGACAACACTGTCTCTCAACTGGCCCATTTGAACTGCAGTGTTTTATTTTTATCCTTCCTTGGAGCAGTGTGAACAGGTTGCAGGCTAGTTACCAGTCTCCAGAAGTTGAGGTGGCTCAGTATGATATCTAATGGGGAACTCATGACAGGGAGGGTATGGATAAGTATTCTTTATGCTGTGGCTAAGCCTTTGCAAAGAGCTAAACTCAAAAGGAAAACAAACTATCGGGTTAGGTCAAAATAACAAACATGACAGTTTTCAATTTGCCCATGGATTTTACGTAGCAGATCTCTCAGGATTACAGAATTGAAGCCCTGGAAAGTGAATCCATTGAGAGTTCAGTCCATTAGGCTGGCCTTAGTCTAGTGTAATTCCCCTAGCAGGTGTGCTGTCAGCAGCTGGGGGGCGGGCTGTTCATTTCTGGTATGGCTCCAGGTATTTATTTAGTGATGGAAAACATTAATAGTTTGCTTTGTTCTTATTCTAGGATTTTCTTCAAATGCTATTAGAGAACATCCCAGAAGAAAAAAGGTGAGGACCAATGTATAAGCCCAGTTTTATTTGTAATGTTAAAATCATCCTACAAAAACAGTTTAAACTGTTTTTGCCTAGAAAGTTGAACTTTTCTCTCTGGATAAAGGCTAGGGACCTAGCACAGCCTAGGGATCACAGCTAGACTATGGGATGGGTTATTTGGGGGCAGTATGTCCAGAGCCAGTAGCCTTGAATGGAGAATAAGAGGCCAGCTAAGGACACTCTGGGGCCTCAGCTACCATGGAAAGTATGGAGAAGGGCTGGCATGAGTGTTTGCCTAGCACATGCAGGGTTCTAGATTCTTTCCCTGGCACCACAATTTCATAATAAAAGCTTGCTTTATGAAGACTCAACCCTTGGAACACACTCTTTCGCACATTAAGTTTTTATTCCTATTTTTACCAAGAAGACGACTGAGGAACTGAGAGGATGAGTCACCAGCCCACATCTCTGGCCTAAGTCTGTCATCATCTAACCCACTGTTTTACAAATGAGGAAACTGAGGCTCTAGAAGTTAAGAGATTTTTCCAAGATCTCTTAACAAGTGAGCTAGTAGGGACTGGCTCTGGCCTATACTGAGTTCAAGGCTCAAGACCTGTGTGTGGATACTAGATTCCTCCAGCTTCCTTCTAATTTCGTATTATGTTGGATCCTAGAAGTCAACACCTTAAAACATAATTTTTGCCGGGTGTGGTGGCACACACCTTTAATCCCAGCACTCAGGAGGGCAAGGTAGGAGGATCACTGTGAATTCAAGGCCAACCTTATACTACTTAGTGAATACCAGATCAGCCTGGGCTAGAGCAAGACCCTACCTCAAAAAAGCAAAAAAATAAATAAAAAAACACTATAATTTCTAATGCCAAAGTAGATATTCAGACATTAAAGGGGAACTTCTGAAGAAATTAAATATGTTTCGAAGAAGAGCTAATGTTATTTTCCTCTCTTCTGACCTATAGTTTTCACTATGTCTTAGTGCCTAGAACAGGTCTACACATGTGGGAATGAAGTCTTTGATACCATCATCCTGTTAGAGGCATGCAAAGCCCATAATGAGCCTGTCTGATGAATGGTCTAAATTAGGTATATCAAGGGCAATTTTCTTTCTTTCTTTTTTTTTTTTTTTTTTCTGAGGTAGGGTCTTGCTCCAGCCCAGGCTGACCTGGAATTCACTATGTAGTCTCATGGAAAGTCCTCGATCTCATGGTGATCCTCCTTCCTCTGCCTCTGGAGTGCTGGGATTAAAGGTGTTTGCCACCAAGCCCAGCCTTTTTATTTTAAGCAGACATATGGGAGGTTTTCTTATATATATAAAAAATCATATCAAGGCTGGAGAGATGGCTTAGCATTAAGGTGTTTGCCTGCAAAGCCAAAGGACTTTGGTTCAATTTCCCAGGACCCACGTAAGCCAGATGCACAAGGTGACACATGCATCTGGAGTTCATTTGCAGTGCCTGGAGGCCCTGGTGTACCCATCCTCTCTCTCTTTCTCTCTCTCTCTCTGTCCTCTCTCTCTCTCTTCCTCTTTCTCGCTCTCAAATAAATAAAAAGATAAAAAATATATTTAAAAATCATATCAGATGTGGTCATTATTCTAAAAGTCAAGAGCAAACCTACAAGATATATATTTTTTTCCTTTTTTTTTTGGTAGTTCTAGAAATTGAACCCTGAGCCTCACACATGCTAGGCAAATACTTTAGCACTACGCTACATCCCCATTACCTTTCTTTTATACCTACTCTCAGAATAATTTTTCAGGTCCTCTGATTGAACAGTGTCCTTAGGATCTAACGCACAGAAACAAAGGAGGGAAGGTGGGATAAATTCATAGACATGATATATTTCATATTAGTTATAATTGCATTTCTTTCAAAAAACTTCATAGTGCATAAATACAGCATGTTTCGCTGAAGCACCACAGCAAATTTTAGTTTGAAGTCTCACTTTTAATCATCTTCATAATCAAGCTGTGGAGTTCATTTGGATGGCCTCTGAGCCCTCTGGCTCTGGGGGACCTGGATTTTATCGCTGTGAATATTTATTGAGGCAACACACTGGGCCAACAAAGAGACTTTTGTTGTAATTGTGGACATTAAAAGCATTGTCCCTGTCTTATGGTGGCCACCAGCCACGCACCACATGCCCTTTGATAAGGGAACCTCTCTGGTTAGAATCATGCTTTGCCTAACAGATTTAAGTTTCTTTTTAGGAATTCTCCTTAATGTTAGAGTGATTTTATGCCCATGATGAATGTACTTTAGCAAGTGTACTGGAATATATCTTTAAACATCTTCTTGCCTGCTTAACTGATCTCAGAATGTAGTTTGACTATTAAAACAGACCGTTTACCCTATTACCTATGCAACATATTGTACCAATTTTATCTGGGTCTCCAAAAACCCTACCCCCACCCCCTGGAGCCTCTAATCTTTGGCCTCAGTTGCAAACTGATCCATAGGCACATCTGTTAGGCACGTGAGCCGTTCTGAATAGGCAAGGCCTTTCCTGACACACACCAGTCAGCTAGTGTTTCTGGGACATGCTGCCTCTGTGTTGTTGTCTTCTCCATTGGGCATCTTCCATAGCAGGCTTTAGGTTGGGTGCTTCAGAACAAAGAGGAATTTCATGTCATCCCTTGAAGAGACCCTAGCCACTTACTGAAGACTTGGGTGGGGGAAATGGCATTAGAATCAGTGTAGAGGTCTGGAGAGATGTCTCAGTGGTGTTGAGCACTTCCTGCACAAGCATGAGGGCCTAAGAAAGCCTGAGAGACCAGTGGAGTTCAATTTTCTAAGTTCCACATATACAGCTGGGCATGGCCACACATGTCTATAACCCCAGACCTCTGGGGGGGGGTGGGCAGAGGCCAGAGAAACATTGAAGCTCATGAAAAAGAAAAAAAAATAAAAACAATGAGCGCAAGTAAGAATGGGTTAGAAAAGTGATGCAGGGAGACACCTGCTGCTCCCCTCTGTCCACCACAAGCAAGTGCATGGGGCACCACATGGTCACATGGAAAAAATAAAAGAATCGGTATAGAAAGAGCCCTGTGAAGTTCTGGGGTAGAGGGCAGAGGGCACACAGATCAGTTCCTTCAGTCCTCGCCTTTATGAGATCTGAAGATGAAGGGAAGTTTGAAAGAGAGAGGGAGAGAGAGAGGAGGCGTAGATACCAACAGACCTGTTGGAGAATACTAGAGGAGTTCAGTGAAGAGATCTTGAGAACTGGAATATTTAAAAGCTGGGAATGGTGTCAATGGGGTTTGAGTGCAATGAACAGACCCTCAGTTATGATTGGCTGATTAATTATGAAAGTTGAAAAGAAGAGTAACATGTGAGCCTAGCCTTTCTTTTGTGGCCACTAAGCTGCCCTCTGAGGTAGACTGCAAGCTGGCCAACCTCTTGCTCCTGGAATCATTCTGGAGGTAAAAGACAGGGAGGGGAACATATTTGAAGTGGAAGTAAGGTGATTAAAAAAGAAAGAAAGAAAAGTGGGGATGGAGAGATTGCTTAGTGGTTCAGGCACTTGCCTGTGAAGCCTAAGGACCCAGGTTCAATTCCCCAATACCCACATAAGCCAAGTTCATAAGGTGATGCATGCATCTGGAGTTCATTTGCAGTGGCTAGAGGCCCTAATGCACCCATACTCATTCTCTCTCTCTCTCTCTCTCTCTCTCTCTCTCTCTGTCTGTCTCCTCTCTGCCTCTTTCTCTTTTTCTCAAATAAATAACATTTTTTTAAAAAAAGAAAGAAAAGAACAGTCAGGTACAAAGAAGGCAATCCAGGTAATCCCTGGGTGCCAGCTGCCCATTTGCCACCTGATGTTCTATCATCAGCCACAACTACAGATTCATTCTTAGCCCATCAATTACTGTGTTTGTGTGTGCATGTTCATGTGTTTGTCTTAATCCAGTTCTTTTCCTCCCCCATGGAGCTGGGAGTGCTCATATTATAATGTCACATCAGCAGTCTTCATTATCTACCCAAGCACTAATGCCTTGTTTTGATGAGGAAAATTGACAGCACTGTAAGCTTTGAGACACTCTATTTGCACCATATATAGAAAGGGAGTTTAAAAGCATAGGTTAACAAATTTTAAAACTCTCTATAGAATGTAAGTTGCATTGTACAACAAAGGTGGTTTCCATTTCAGACCCTGAGCTCTGGAGGCTCTAGTGTCTTTCCTCCATCTAGTGCATGCACTTTCTGAGTCATTTAGTTCATGTGAAGGCTGCTGGGACTGTTTGTTCCTCTGGAGGCACTGACAGAAAGTGAGTGTAAGAATCCCAAGAGAGACTGCAGACAGGAGCCAAGAGTGATAAAGACATTCACTTGACCAGAAACAGGTTGATAAGCCCAAGTACCAGATATGGCTGATAGTCAGCTTCCCATCCACATCACCTAACCCATAAATCAACTGAGTGAGCCCATAGGTTCACTCATTTTCATGCCAGCCTTTCTTTAGTTCTATTTCACATCATGACAAGATCAATTGCTTGTTTCCTATGCTTTAAACAGAGCATATTTTTCTAACCAGTATCATGCCTGGGTAGCCAGCATGTTAGGTTCCCTGCTGTGTTAGCTAAGTGTGGCCACATTTACAGCCCAGAAGGGCTGGACAAAGACCACTGACACTCAAAGCTGGACTGTAGGATATGGAGCTCAGCAAGGAGTGGGCAGCCAGTGGGCAGCCCCACCTGCTGCCCCTGGACCCAGGAGTCCTCGGGGTTGCTCCAGCCTGGGTTGCAGTAGTGAGGTGGGAAGTGTGTACTCACCAGTACAGATATGGAGGACATGCAGTCTTGGATCTGTGTACTGTTAGCTATCTGTATAAAATCAATTTCCATAGTCATCAGACATGCAGAAGAGTAATTTCCTGTTTGTCCTGGGTCCTGGCTAAGTGGAAATGCTTCTGCTTGTCTGTTGTGATTATTCAAGCCACATGATCTCAGAAGGAAAACATGCACTCTTGGCTTGGACTCTCAGAATCTTGATGTGATAAAGTCAGTCTTTACCTTCGCATGCTTTATGTCCAAGCCCAAACTTTAATGTTTGCCTGCTCTGTCTGCCATTGCAACAATTAGGATCAAAACAGCAAAAACAGCATATATGTTACCTTTTCTTCCTGAAAATATATGGTCCATTTCTTTCTTACCAGAAAATCAAACATTTTAATAGGTTGTTTCTCATTTCCTTGAGAGGAAAAGCTACCTAGAATGGCTTGAGCTTTTTTTCTTTTCTTTTTCTCATCTTTCCTTTACCTTTCTTCTTCTTTCCTCCCTCCCTCCCTCTCCTGCGGCCAGGGTTAAGGCTTACATCTTCCTCTTATAGTTTAACATCTTAGTCTGCATTTTCCAGACAGGCTTAGTGCAGTGCAATGCTGCACTAATGCCAAAGGCTTAGTTCTTCCTCCTCTTTAATCTTTTGTACACGTGCCACAGCATTCGTGAAGAGGTCAGAAGACAACCTCTGGTGTCGATGCTCACCTTCCACGTTGTTTGAGACAGGATGTCTTTGTGACTTGCTGCTGTGTATACCAAGCAAGCTGGCTCATGAGCATTCAAGGTTTCTCTCCTTTCTGCCTCCCATCTCACTATTGGAGTGCTGGGATTACAAGTGCTTGCACTATAGTGTCTGGTTTTGTTTGGACTTTGGAAATCTGAACTCAGGGCTTAACACTTGTGCAGCAAGTACTTTACCCATGAGCCACCTCCCAAGTCTATGCCAGGGGATTCAAAACTTGTCAATCTGCTAACTTTGGCCAGGGCCCTCCTATGCTACAGTTTTTCCATCTGCTAAGGGAACATCTCACAATGACTGATACCTACTTCACAAGGATATTCTAAGGAACAAAATGATAATGGTCATACATGCTTTGAGCCTTTCCAGGGGAAAAATGATCTGAAAACACATGTTCTCTTCATTTGAGGAAGAGTGCTTGACTCCTGGGTGCAGCTGACAGTGGAGCTCTCCTGTCTTCAGATTTTGCACCCTCCAAGGGCCTCTCTATCACTTCAAAAATATAATTGGGGGTGCTGACAAACAGAGAAGCCATAGCAGGAGAGATGTTAGCAAGAAAGGAGTGCCCTGTGTGGAAGAAGCATAGGCTCAGTGTGCCACAGCAGAAGGTAACAGGTTATGAGACTCAGTGTCAGCAAGGAGAAAAGGTTGGCTTTGTTGGTGGTGTCAGTTTGACTCCCAGGTCAAGACTGTCTCTGTGGCCTTGAGAAAGTTCTTCAGCCTCTTAGAACCTTCCTTTGTTCAACTCTAAGATGGGGAGAATACTGGTCTTGCACAGTTCTTGTGAAGTTGAAATTTTATCTGTAGTGTCTGTTACACAGTAGGTGTTCAATAAAGAGTGACCACTACTTCTGTGCCTTTACTCCACAGCGTGGACAGGTGAGGCTTTTTGTTTGTTTTTAGTGCCATGGACTAGCACAGGCAGATTTTATGTGGCTGTGTGATTTCTATGCAAAGTTTTATGGAGAGATTGATGAGGCCCAGAATCCACCCAACATCTTCCAGCCCTCCAACAGAACACTCCATTGCTGCTTTCTGTACCCTTCCCTGGCACTGCTCTCTGTATCCTTCTCCGGCACTCAACATCCAGCTAGCTCCCTCTCCTTTTCTCCTGTGTAAGTAATTCAGCTTAGTTGTGGTGGTACGTTCCTCCACTCCCAGCACTGCGGAGGCCAAAATAGGACCACAAGCTCAAGGCTACATAGTGAGACCCTGTCTCAAATATGTGTTTGTGTATGTAAATTAAATACATTTAGCAGCCTCCCATATGTTCTTTATGCTGCCGGCCTCTTCTCCCTCACGGATTCTGATCATCTTCCTCGTTATGCAGCCATGCTGGCTTGTTCTCATTCTTGGTGCCACAGGATCTTCCACTCACAGCTCTAGGTCGGTGCTTCCTCTCCCTTCACTGGTATGCCCCAGCCCCAGCCCTAGCCCTAGCCCCAGCATGCGGGTCTGTGCAGCCTTTCCAGGATACATTCAGAGCGTTGCTTCCTTTCAGAAGCCTCTCCTGCTGCTCTCCTCACTGTTCTACCAGCTGCCTTACCTGAAACAGTAGTCCTCTTCTACACTCACAGACCCACATCTCCATAAGTTCCTGGTGTTCTGACCGATATCTTCTGTTTTTCTTCCTTATACCCTGGGTTTGTCCTCCTCAGCTGTCTGTAGAACCTGGGCCCAAAAGGTCTTCTTAGAATCTTCTTCAGTGGTGCTCCTCCTCCTGCCCCATCTGCCCATCATGACCACTGAGTGCATTCCCAGGCACTCAGGGAGGTATGTGCCCTCCTGACGGGGCTCTAAGACAGAAGCTGCCTCCTCATTTCACACAAGTGAACACGTGTGCACATGGCTGCATAAAAACATGAGCACATACACTTCTACATGGGAACTTGGCTGTCTGCACTGAGCTTGGAACTCAAATGACAGTAAGTGTTACAGGCCTAATGATGGTGGCACTCAGCTTTCTTATGAGGTATGTCTACTAGTTCAGGGACCAGGAAGACCTAGCTCTGCCTGCTATAGACCCTGCCCCTCCTGGAGAGGCCATCATTGGCCATGGGTATCCAGGTCCTTTTTATGCATCACATACTTTCTCACCCCATATTTTTTCTGTTTTGAAATGGAAATAATTGCCTCCTTTACTTTGTGTTGGCCAGTGAAAATGGGTACACTAGAGGCCAGCGGGAGGATGAAAAGGAAGAGAAAACTAGGCAGCTGTTTACCCAGCTTCTCTCAAGCCAGTTCCTGCCTCCCTCCCTCTCTCCCCATTGCTGAACACTCTACCTATAGTAGGAGATGTACCTGGCCTTCTAGTACTTGAACATGGCAAGTTACAACTTCTATAATCCTAAAAGGGAGGAAGGAAGTAGCCTTATGTGCATATATGTGCGTGTGTGTGTATATCTTTAAAGGGAATGGTTTCTGTTCAGTCAACAGAGAAATGTGTTTTCACTTATTCAAATAAAAACTGTCTACATAGGGATCCTCTTTCCTACAGGAACTTTGTAAGTGCTGGGATTGGCTCTGAGAACTTTGGTCCTATGAGGAGACAGTAGAAGTCATGTGATAAGATAATGCAAGAGCCTCAGCTGCACTGGATATTGTGACACAGAGGACAATGAGTGTGATTGGTGTAATTACACAGGAAAGCAAGTATGATTGCTATTACACACACACACACACACACACACAGAGAGAGAGAGAGAGAGAGAGAGAGGCCTTGCTTCTGCCCAGCAGGGGGTCCAGGTAGTCTTCTCCTATAAGCAGTGATACTGGGGCATGAGTGTGAATTGTCTGGAAGAGAGTGAAGGCAAATGGATTTGCTTTAGACTTCATTAGCAGAGGAAGCCAGGAAGTAAGATACAACCTAAGGTCTGTTGACTCCAAAAGACTTGGATACTTAAGTAATTTTAAGGATTGGACAAATTATCAGGGAATGAAAGCAAAAGAATTTTAGAAGAAACCAGAGCAACTGGGCTAGAGAGATGGCTTAGTGGTTAAGGCGTTTGCCTGTGAAGCCTAAGGACCCAAGTTCGATTCTCCAGTACCTACATTAAGCCAGATGCACATGGTCGCACATGCATCTGGAGTTTGTTTGCAGTGGCTGGAGGCCCTGGTGTGCCTATATTCATATTCTCTCTCTTTCTCCATAACAAATAAATAAAAATAAAATATTAAAAGATAAACAACAACAATTATAAGACTTCATAGCAAGGGGATTTGATGTGGACCTGGAAAAACAGTGTAAGCTGTACCCAAGGCTGCGCCAGGCCTGTGGACCGATTACAGTGTACTTGCTTTGCTCTGAGATCATTGTTACCCTCAAGCTCACAGCTCATTCTGCTCTGATGTTCAGGTTTCACTTTACCTTTCCACCCTCCCACCAGCAGTCTTGCCTGATGTGTCCTGGGACTATACCCTATCCTCCCTGAAGTGGCTTTTCCAACCAGAAAGTTCCCTTCAATGCATTAAAGTAGCTGTGATTCTTCAGTTTCCGTGTGTAGATGTTGCTGTTCACTAGAGAGAGACCACTTGTGTGGCAGGGTTTTCACCCATACCTCAACGCAGAAGAACGTTGCTCCTTCTCCTGAGCAAAGTTCTCTGCAAGAGTAAACCTTGATGAGCCTGAGTAGTTAGACCTAAGTGTTCAATAATAAGTGTCTGCAGCTTCCTAATCTGTTGCTTTTTCTTATGTTATTTCTAAAGGCTTGAGCTGTCTGTTGAAAACATCATCGAAGAATGGCTTGAGAGTTCTGGAATACCTAAGGTACCTTGAGATAAGTGCTCTAGGAGTCTGTAGAAAAGAGTGAAGCCTGCCACTTAGCTTGTCAGTCATGATAATGATAAAAGTAATTCAATATCCTTAAGTCAGGAAAATGATGCCCCCCAACACTGTTTTAGCCTGTCATTGTGGCCATTTATTTTAGACACTGGTGCTGCAAATGGACACTCCCATGGCCACTGCATTGTGTGTTGACATCTTCCAAAGTGTGCTGCTTATTTTGGGTGGAGCTTACAGGTAGTAGTTTTGTGCCTACCATGGGTTGAGCAGCCAGCCTCCAACCAGGCCCTGGTTTGCAGCTTTCACCTGACTGTGGCATTCTTGCTTTCATTCCCTTATTTCCCTAGTGCACTGCCTGTCAACTTCCTCATGTAGTATCCCCGAGGATCCTGCTGTGGCCCATCTTTCACCACACACTTAGTCTTAGGGACTTGGACTTAGTACTACTCCAAATTTTCTTTCCTTCCCTTGCTGGCCACAGACAGCCCCTACCCCACTGGAATAACCTGGCATAAAGCCTCCTCTTGTTGTCCTTCTACCAGGTCCTATACTTCCCAGAGCTTATTGGGCAGCCCAGGCTCAAAGGCAACCTGAATGCCCTCCCTGCAGACCAGACCTGCCCATCACAGTGAGCCTTGGTGGCTGCAGGCAGACCTCTAGGATACTGCTGAGAATCTCAGTCCTAGCCTACTGGTTTCTGGTTTCATGGCTGGTTATGTGAGCTTCCCCTAGGGAGCGTCTGAATGTAATGAATGTCTGTGACCCTTGAAATAAAGGAGCGGGGGAGGGGAGCTGTGCCATGTCACCTTCTCATTGCTCTGGGCACACATTTGTTCTTGCCCATCACACAACAGGAAAAATAAACGTGTTTGCTACCAGCCACCATTAGCTCTTTGGTAAGAAAGGACATTTTGCTTTTAGTTCAGAAATCCATGTCACCTGTTAAAAGTTATTTGTTTGGCTCATTCCCTTTGGGAGCCAAAAAAAATTTAAAAACTAAACTGAACAGGTGGGGAAAGGCAGCATGGGGCCTGTGCTTTCAACTTGGGTGTGTTATAAAGTCCTGTGGTTTCTGAGAAGGTGAATTCCAAACCACTCCATTCACAGGGGACACAAATCCAAGGAGAACAAGCTGAGGTCTGTGTGACCACAAATGGCCCAGCCTTGCCCTTTAGTGTTTCAAATGGGAGTGGAGGTGGGGCATTCTCTGTGGCTTTTGCACCCCGGGAGTAAATCAGGCTAAATCAGGTACCCAGGGATTCTTGGTGTGTCCTGAAAGCTGGGAAGAGTTGGAAGCTCAACCAGCTCTCAGTTTCCCAGGTCTAGAACAACAAAACTCTGATCTGCACCAGCTTAGCCAGGAAGGAAAGGAGCAACAGAGTTCTGAGTAGTGTAATGCCCAAAGCAGGCTTACCCCAGTTGGAGTACTGGGCTGGGCTGACCCTTTCACCACCAGCAGGCTTGGTCATTATTCCTGAAGAAGAAGGATTTGCCACTGGAAAGAGACAGTGTTTTTCATTAAAAGAGGCAGAGGAGACAGGAGGATGACTCAGTGGGTGAACTGATGCCTTGCAATCATGAGGACCTGAGTGAGTTTGAACCCTAGCACCCACATAAAATGTCAGGCATGGCACCTATAATCCCAGCCCAGAGGAGGCAGAGACAGGAAATCCCAAGGTTTACTGGCTAACCTTTTAAAATGAATTGGTGAGCTCAAGATTCAGCAAAAGATCCTGTTTTAAGGAATACAATGGAGAGTAACTGGGCTGGAGAGATAGCTCAGTGGTTAATGGCACTTGCTTCCAAAGACAGATGGCCTGGGTTCAATTCTACAGCACCCAAATAAAACCAGATGCACAAAGTGGCGTATGTATGTGAACTTTGTTTGCAGTAGCAGGAGGCCCAGGTGTGCCCATAGTTTTTTCTCTCTCTCAAATGAATAAGAAAAAAAAAAATTCTAAGGGAGGGCTAGAGAGATAGTGTAGCAGTTAAGACACTTTCTTGCAAAGCCAAAGGACCCAGGTTCAATTCCCTAGTACCCACATAAGCAAGATACATAAAGGTGGCACATGCGTCTGGAGTTCGTTTGTACAGCTGGATGCTCTGGTGCACCCATTTCTCTGTCTCCTCTCTTCCTCTCCCCCTCTCTCTGCCTCTTTCTCTCTCTCAAATAAATAAATACAAATAAAAATATTTTTAAAAAGGGGAACAACTGAAAAAGACACTCAATGTCCACTTCTGGCCTCCATGGGCACACATGCACACATGCACCTACATATGTATGTATGTATGCTCACACACATACAAGTATGCATACATACCACACATACACATGCAGAAAATAAATTTAAAAAGGGAAGAGTGTGAGAGAGGGAGAGTCATGCCTGTAAACTGTTCCTTGCTTTCCAGAGGTCTCATTGCATTAGTGACACAGTGTAGACAAGAGTCTATGTGAACTGACGAGTGTGGCTGTCACAACAGCCAGGTGCAGTGAGGCCCACCAGCTATAAATTGTCTTTAAAGGCCTAACTGGTATTTCCTCGGGTACTTAACTGTTCTGTAAAAACAAGAGCATGGGACAGAAAAGCCCCTGATTTAGTGCTGGCAGCTTCGTTAATGAATGATCACACAGCATCTTTTCATCTCTTCCACTCAGCTCTCTGCCCTTGTTAAGAAGGCTGCTGGTGATTTACCTGCTCTCAGCCCCTTTCACACTCCTTAAAAGTTTCTTTTCGTTTCCACTTCAGTGAAAGGCTTGGCAAGGGCCTGAGACCCTCTGGGCACAGGAGCCTCACAGTGAATGGGACACCTTGTTCTTTGTCTCCATAGTTGTAATATAAAGTTACCAGCATGCCTGCCCTGGAGTGACAGCTCAGCACTGAAATAGCTCCCATACTCTTTGTTCCTCCAGAATCTCTGTCCACTAGCAACTGGAGTCATTCCTGCCAAAGAGTCACGTTTTACTGGCAAAGTTTGCATTTACCAGTTACAGAGCCCTTTTTGTCTTCTCTCAGGAAGGCCTGGCTTGTGGTCTGCCTTGATTTTCCTTTATGGCTACATGGAATGAAAATTATGATTTTTTTTTAAAGTGGAGGGCTGGAGAGATAGCTTAGTGGTTAAGGCAAGTGCCTGTGAAGCCTAAGGAACCTTATGCACAAGGTGGTGTATGCATATAGAGTTTGATAGCAGTGGCTGGAGGCCCTACTGTGCCCATTGTCTAGCTGCCTTTCTTGTTCTGTCTTTCTCCTCTCTCTCTCTTTCAAATAAATAAATAAATAAGTAAGTAAATAAATAAAATATCAAAAAAATTTTAAGTGGAAATAGCTTCAGCAACAATATAAGTGAGCAGAAGTCCTACAGAAGCAAAGGAAAGTGGGTTCTAACCCTTTACAGAGTTCCTAGGCATATAACTCCAGACACATGCACCATCTTGTGCATCTGGTTTATGTGGCTCCTGGGGAATTGAACATGAGTCCTTTGGCTTTGTAGGCAAGCACCTTAACCTCTAAATCATCTCTCCAGCCCTCCAGGCATATAACCCTACCTTACAGAGTGAGTTAAAATTGATTTTATCCTATCTTCATTTATTTTAGAATATAAGAAAGAAATAAGAAAATAAACGTGACCTGGAAATATTTATTTTCTTTCATTCTTTTTGACAAGGTCTCATGTATCCCAGGCTGGCCTTGAACTTTCTATGTAGTTGGTACTCGATTTGAACTTCCAGTACTCCTGCCTCAACCAAGTTTTCGCATCACAGGCATGTGCCATCATACCAGACATCCAGAGATAATTTATTGATATCCATCTTTTCAGTCATTGTTTTGAAGACCTAAATACATATTTTATCCCTTCACTCTCTTTTATTTTGTTTCGGGGATGCTGGAAATCAAATTCGGGGCTTTGTGCATGGTAGGCATGTTCTCTACCTTTCTTCTTCTGATCCACTTGTGTGGTGTGTGTGTTGGGAATGCATATGGACATATTCTTTGAAGATGCTTGTGTCCCATACACATGCATGTAGAGGCCAGAGGAGATGTCAAGTCTTCTTCTATTACCCTTGCAGTTTATTTCCTTGACACAGAGTCTCTCACTGAGACAGAGTCTCACTGAACGTGGAGCTCATTGCATTTTTCAGTTAGATTGGCTCATCTAGGAGGCCCAGTGATCATTCTGTTTTCTGCTCCTCCTTAGCACTGGAGTTACAGACAAGCTTAGCCACACCTGGCTTTTTATGTGGATTCTGGGGATTGAACTTTGGTCCTACAAGTATGCACAACAAGTGCTCCTACCACCTCCTCTCTATCTTTTTAAAAGTAAAAATCAAGCTCGCCGTGGTAGCACATGTCTTTAATCCCAGCACTTAGGAGGCAAAGGTGGGAGGATCACTGTGCCAGCCTGAGATGGCATAGTGAATTCCAGGTCAGCCTGGGCTAGAGTGAGACTCTACCTTAAAAAACCAACAAACAAACAAAAAAGTAAAAATCATAGAGCTCATTGTGGTAAGCTTAAACAATAGCAAAATATAAATTGTAAAAGCCTTTGACCCTTTAGCCTCACTCCCTAGAGAAAACTCAGGCCTAAAGACAGTTGGAGTATGTCTCACACATGTGTTCTATGCTGAATAGTGTGTTCTTTTTGCTCTCCTCCCTCACCCATGATGAAATGTTAATGAGCTCAATACTGTGTGGGTCTTATGCAGGTAATCACAGCCGCTATGAGTTAATGACTGCAATGGCCATTTCATGTCCAGAAGACAGCATTTCACAACACTCCTCCCCATCCTCTGGCTCTTATCTTCTTTCCACCCTTTCTTCCACAATGTTCCCTGAACCTTGTAGGGTGTGATAAAGATGTTTCATTTAGTGCTGAGAATTTGATAGTCACTTATTCTCAGCAGTTTTAACAAGTTGAGTCTTCCTAGTAGTCACTACTATCTGCATAAAGAAGCTTCCCTGACAAGAGGTGAGAATGCCACAAATCTATGGGCATAAACATAAATATTTAGAGGGCAATTTGATGGGGACAACATATCCATTTAGCCAAACAATAGTAGTAGCTTCACCCCTAGTGCCTATGACCTTCCCAGCCATAGGCTTTTGACTAGGTTTTTAGTACCAGGAGTAAGTTCCTTCCCATAGAATAGGCCTTAAATCCAATGAGAGCAGTTGGTTACCCTTTTAACAGTCATGCCACTATTGCATCATTGGCACACCTGGCTAGATGGTTATGTAGCTCTTGGGTCCACTGCTGGTTAAGACTGTTGATGACTTGACCTACCCTTTCCCAGCAGCCTGTGGTAGCTAGCCAGCAGGGAGGAGGCTTCCTGTTCAGTTTCAGCTTGGTCTCTCAGTGTTCTAGCATGTCATTTTTTAGCAAAATCAAAATTTTGTCATCCAAACTTAAATTTTTTAATTAACAGTATATCTCAAGCACCTCCTTTTATCCTGTGCTATAACCACAGAGCAATAATTTTTAGTAACTACATTGCTTTGAAATGGATAGTAGCAGTACTGTTCCCACAGCCTCTTCTATCACCACTACTAGAATATTATACAGCTGTCTCGTCTCTTCATCTCCACTACAGACCCCCTGCAGACACTCAAACTTACAGTTAGATGTTCAGATTCTTTATGTAAAATGAAAATGGCATAGTAATTACATACAGTCCACACAGTCTTCCCATATACTTTTAAGTCTCTAGTTGCTTATAATATGTAGACATAGATACTGTGTAAGTGGTTGCTACTCTGCCACTTTGTCAGCTCCATAGATCTTTTTTTGCTCCTTTTCATGTCTGTGTAAAGGTTCTCCTCATTCCCCACACACATAAATTTTAATCTTCTTTTGAAACATTTATATGCAAGCACACTGGAGATAACATTTGTCAATCTTGCCTTGTTTTAATTGCTCAAGAACCTCTGACACATCCTCCTTTTCTCAGATTTCCTCCCTAAGTTTTGAATCCTGAAATGTTTACATACATGCTTAATCACATGTCTTGTGATTTTCTTTCCTAGCACCTCTACTATTTTCATTGCAAAGTAGCTAATTGGTCACTTCAGCAGAGGAGATGGTCAGGGGCTCAATGTCCAGTACAGAAGCCACACATGATTGGTGAGCACATGAACAGTATCTAGTACCTATGAGCAGCTGAATTTAATTTTTATTTCATTTTTTTTATTATTCTTGAGGTAGGGTCTTACTCTAACCCAGGCTGACCTGGAATTCACTATGTAGTTTTAGGGTGACCTCGAACTCACAGTGATCCTCCTACCTGTGCCTCCCCAGTGCTGGGATTAAAGGCCTGGCTCTTATTTATTTTTTTGAAACAGGGTCTACTGTGCAACCTAGGCTGGCCTCAAATTCATGAGTCCTCCATCCACTTCTGTCTCTTGTGTTGCTGGAATTACAGGTGTGTGCCACCAGAGCCAGAATTAGCAGCTGAATTTTAAATTTTACCCTAATTAAATTAGTTTAAATTTAAAGGCTAGTGAATCCAGTTTTGTTTGGAATAGTTTGAGTATGTGAGTCAATCTACTTTTTCATTTGTAGATTTTAGGAAATATAAACACAAACCAAACATTTCTGATTAAAACTTAGTATCTGAATTGAGGTAGAATGTGAGGTAGAAAGCGTATCAGATTTAGAAGGCTTGTACAGAAAATGAAAGTAATGTATTTCATTGATTTTAAGAATATTTTTACATGAGGAAATAATATTCCAGGTGCACTGCAGCACACTACATGTATATCTGTGGGTTCAGCATTTACAGTTTCAACCAATTGTACATCAAAAATATTTTTAAAAGAAATTCTTTCTGTCCTGAACATGTGCAGACTTCTTTTTCTGTAAGTAGCACACTATAACCATGTTCTGCTATGTATTATAAGTAACCTAGAGGCAATTGAAAGTTCACAGAGGGGCTGGAGAGATGGTTCAGCAGCTAAAGGCACTTGTTTTCAAAGCCTGCCAACCCAAGTTCAAATCCCCAATACCCACGTGGAACTATATCTATACGCACAAATGTGTCTGGAGTTCAGTCGAGTGGCAAGAAGCCCTGATACACCCGTATTCTCTCTCTCTCTCTCTCTCTCTCTCTCTCCCTCCCTCTCTCTCTCTCTCTCTCTCATGCATGTACATACGAATAAATATGAATATTTTAAAGTGCATGGGAGGAAGTTATATGCAAACCCCTACACATTTTATATATGGGACTTGAGTATCTTCATAATTTAGCATCCATAAGTGATCCTGTAGCCAATTCCTCTCAGGTATTGAGACATGAATGCGTACCCTGTAAACTAATTATTGAAATTAAGTTAACCTGTTTTTTCTTTTTAAAAAGTTTTTAAAATATTTATTTATTTATGTTTTAACAGATTATACTTTTTTATTCCCTCTCTCCCATTCCCTTTTCCCTGGGGCCCTTCTCTGTGGGGCTATGGGATTTACTGTGGGTCATGAAGGCGTCAGTCAGTCCCAATGGGACAGGGGGTGGACCATGTCCCAGGGTATTCCCACCCACTCTGTGGCTCTTATAATTTTTCCACTCCCCTTTTCGACAGTGTTCCCTGAGTCATGGCAATCTTGTTGGCAGTCTAATTTAGTGTTGAGTTAGTTTTCTTACTTTTAAGATGTGGCAGCTAAATTGCATGTGAAGGGGGTTGGTGCTAATCCCAACACTCAGGAGACTGAATCAAGGGAGATTATGGATTTGAGGCCAACGTGGGCCACAAAACTACTACAACAAAAGAAACAAAAGTGGCAGCTACAAAACTTAAAATTATCCACGTGGCCTGTGTGTCTTCCTATTGAACAGAGCTGCTCAAAAGCTGTTGTTGGGATTAAAATGAGTACATTGTGGACAGAACAGATCTGACTGGAATGCTCTGAGGTCTTGTGGAATCTGTGGGTGGAGGTGGAGCAGACTAGTCACAGGGCTCCCATAAACTGGTGGCGGCAGCGCAGGTGATTGCAGCCCACAAGCAGAGTGTTGGAGTGCTGAGTTGACAGTAGGCATTTTAGGGGCAGAAACTAATTCCTAACCTTACTTCAGCTCTTGATTTCAACTCCCAGGCTGTTTGCTGATGAATCATTGGCACACTGACCCATGCCAAAGACCCATGTGCTTCTGCATCTGGAGTATTCAGCAACAATGACAACCTGAAGGACAGTGATGGTTTGGCTGTGTAATATGTCCTGGAAATAGGCAAGCATCCACCTGAATTCCCACACTTGTTCCTGAATCCCAGAATTTAGAACAGCACATTATTTTGTCATCTTAGGGAAATGCCATTTCTTTCCAAGCAAACACCTGCAAGTTGCCAAAGGCCACATAGGAAATCTGAGGTCTTACAGGGAAAATACTGCTGTCACATAAATGAGGAAACTCAGTGAGATCTGCTGTTGGACGCTTAGTTTCATGATAGTCACAGTGTGCTTTCAGTATTGAGAAAGCCAGCTGGCTTCTTAGGAAAATAACTTTTAGGTTTCTTTTAGCACCTGTTATGTAATGTTCTCACCATAATTTTAAGGGCCATTAGGATACTTACTCCCAGTGTGTTCATAAAAATTCTGCATTTAACGGTCAGTCAAGAAAACCAAGACTGGTTATTTTTCAAGTTCCAACAAATTATATTTGCCAAAGTATATGTTCTGTGAGATATTTGGTTCTTTTATATTAATAATTGCAGTTTCTGTAATGTGGTACACCTTGGGACTACTAATAATTTCACTGTCATTTTTGTTTAGTAGTTCAGTTCACATTTTCTAAGTGACTAAATCTCTTGTCAAAGCTCCTTAAAGATGTCTTGAGTAGGTCCTCTGGCCTTACTCGAGGCAGCATTGAAACATCCATGAGTCATCATAGTCACTTTGTATTCCTTGAAATGCCTGACTTCTCCACCGTTTCTTCCAATCACTGTATTCAGCAGAGGCACAAGAAACTAGGAGAGACTTTATCAAAACCGTTCCACAGGTAGCCTCATGTCTGCACTCGAGACTCAGAAATCATATTAGTTTGCTAGGCTGCCATAACTAACTACCACAGGCAGGTGCTTAAACAGTAAATTGGCTCTCTCAATTTTGAAGTCCAAAGGTACTTTTGACAATGTTGGCTTCCCCTGAGGCCTCTCTCCAAGGCTTGCAGGTGGCCACCTTCTCAATGTGTCCTCACAGGGTCATTTCTATATGTGCATATCTTTGTCCTTATCTCCTCTGTTTATAAGGACTCTGGGTATATTGGATTAGGGCCTATGCATGTGACCTTATTTTACCCTAATAAGTCCTATTTCTAAAACAGTCATATGGGGCTTTCAGACTTTAACATATGAAGGGACACCATCCAGCCCAGTAAACTCAAAGCATATTCCAAACTTCTGTTCTTTGACTAGTTCCAAATATCTAGTGAATCTTTTAATACAACCAATAAAAATCACTCAAGCCAGCCTCACTATATTTTATTCCCCTGTGGAGGAATATGCTTTGGGTATAGTTTCTTTTTTTAATTTTATTTTCATTTATTTATTTATTTGACAGAGAAAGAGAAAGGGAGTGAGAGAATGGGCACACCAAGGCCTCCAGCCTCTGCAAACGAACTCCAAATGTGTACATCCTCTTGTGCATCTGGCTAACGAGGGTCCTGGGGAATCAAAACGAGGTCCTTTGGCTTTGCCTTAACCGTTAAGCCATCCCTCCAGCCTTGGGTATAGTTTTTGGTCCAAAATGAAGATGATTACCTAGCCTCCAAACATTGAACATCACATTTGGTATAATAGGTGAAAATTAAGAAGTGTTCATTATCCTAGTAGATGTTGGGTGCTGTTGGTGCATTCCCATGGTGACATGTGCCCAATAAAATCTCCTCATCCTTCTCTCCCTTTCAAGCCCCAATTCCAGAAAGAACTTGAATCTTATTCACAGTAGTTTTAAGACTAGGCCTCAAATGAACATGGATTAAAAGTGTGCACTTCCTAAAAGATTTCCTGTGGATGACAGAGGCTGCTGGGCTTTTACAGTACAACTGCTGGGCGTCCAGACTGAAGGAAGAGTTTGCAAAGGGAAATTTCCAGGATCTGAAATGAACCTTCCCAATCAAACACCTTCCATGAGACAAACCGTGATGATCCAGAGAGGAAAGAAACAAAACAGGGTTGCCCTTAAGATACCCAATAATTCAATAGGAAGAATGTGTACCTAAATCATTAACCTAAGGCAAAAAGCAATTAGCGATTTAAAAAACCACTAGCTTTAGAGTTCAAAGAAGGGGATTATTTCCAGCTGTGGAAACAGAGAGGTTAGGATGTCATTTAAAGTTGGTCCTGCAGGACAGGCTGTCTCCAGGGTGGAAAGTGGGAAGAAGGCTGTTGTAAGTGGGGAGCAGCATAACATGCTTTGATGATGGAGAACTGTGTGAACAGGTCAGGTAGAGTCCATTCTTAGAACCAGGACTGAGGCTCAGTGGGTGGTGCCTGGCTCCAGGACAGTACTCAAGAGATAGCTTCCTCTTCTAGAAGTGGGGCAAAAGCACCCTTCCCACTGAGATACACTGTTATTCTTAATTGCTTTCCAAGCCCTAGCCCTTGTGACACTCTAACAACCATAGTCATTCTGCTCCTGATTGATAGATTGGTATTTTTCAATTAATAGTAGAATCCACCAGGTTATTTCTCTCCATTTCTGCCCCCCTTCCCCACCATGTGTGTGTGCGCACATGTATGATATATGTTATGTTTGGGCACATGTTTGCCACAGTGTATGTGTGGTGGTCAAAGAACAATATCAGGATGTCAGTCCTCACATTCCACCTTGTTTGAGTCTAGGCCTTTTGTTGTTCATTGCTGTGAATGCCTGGCTAGATAGCCCCAAGCTTCTGGGGATTCTCCTGTCTCTGTCTCTCACCTCACCATAGGAGGGTTGGGATTACACATGCTGGTTAATTAGTCTGGATTTACATGGGTTCTGGGGATCTGAACTCAGGTCATCAAGCATGAAGCATTTTACCCACTGAGCCATCTCCCTTACCCATGTGATATGTTTTGACCATGATTTGGAGTAGTACTCATTTCTTCTTGGTCCTCCTGTTAGGAACACATGGGTAGGTGCTTGTTTCTACCCAGAGAGCAGTAACTGCCAGAGTTAATATGAACATGGACAGCTCACACAGGCACTTAAAAGTGATATCAGGAAGTTCTCACAAGATTCAGTGGGAGCTGCTAGAGGCTTCATAAGGAGAGACACACATGAGTGGCACTTTCAAAACATGGCAGCTCTGCCTGGAAAGGTAACTCCCTGGGTGGAAGGGATGAATGTAGTGCAGACTTTTCAGTACCAAAATCCTATCAAAGATGGGAGAAGACACTGAAGAAGTTGATATTGGGGGTGGTACAAAGGCCTTTTAGGATCTCAGATTAGACATTTTACATATATATCATGTGTATATATATATATATATATACACATGTGTATGTATGTATGTACATATGTGCTTCTGAGGATTAAACCAAGGCGAGTTGTATTAGGCATATGTGTTATCATTGAGCTTCACTCTAGCCCTGAACATGTATTCTTAAGGTGAATACACGTTAGGTACATATGACTCATAAGGGTGCTTTCTTGGTTAGAATAAGGAGCATTTGGGAACTTTGTCCATAAAGAGTAGAAGTTCTAAACTGGGCCAGATGGATACCTGTATTTGCAGGCCTGTGGTACTACTGGATAGAAATCTGGGGGAAGGGGTTGGTGAACTTTTAAAGCAGAAGGGAAGGAAAACAGGAGTTGCTTGCTTTGAAAAGATATGAAAAGTGGTTGTGGTGGTGCATTCCTATTCCTATTATAGGGGTTACCCTAGTATTTAGGAGGTAGAAGCAAGAGCGTCCCAAGTTTGATATCACCCTGTCTACATAGTGAGTTCCAAGCCAAGTCTACAAACAAAACTTTGTCTCAAATAAGTAAGAGGGGGAAAAAAGAGGGTAAGATAGAATGCACAGTGGCTTGAATGAATTCAGCAGTGATAGCTGGAATCTAGGCTAAAAGTCTAGACCTGCAAGCTTGGGTTAGAGACCCCTGCAGAGACCTAGTCACCAGAATGACCCAAGCTACAATTTAGAGCTCTTACTCTCAGGCTCACTCTATCCCCACTGAGCAGAATCTCCATAAGTAGAGTTAGAGTTGGTTGATGTGTTCTATAAGTATGTTATACTCTGGAATACATCTTGCCCATTGATATTTCTAAGTACACACTAAATTCATAGTGTTCTTCAATTTTGTATTCTTCCTGAATGATCCAAATACTTGCTTTGAGATTGAGTTTATTTATTCAAATAGGCAAAGTATCATGCTAGGCAGTAGACATAGCACTAAAAGGGTATAGAACCTGACTGTGAACTCAGTCTGTGAGGGGTCTGCAAACCTATCTCCATTCAATAGTGCACAAGAGGCCTCTGCCCCAGAGTGGGAGACACAGGAGGAACTGTGGAAGTTCATTCCCTATATTTACTGTGTTCAGCTGGGAGGCCAAGTCTAGATGAAAACAAAAAGTTGAGAGCTTGGTCGTTAAGCCCCAACTCAGTCACAAGGCAGCTAGCTTATTGTGCAAGTGAGCCATGTGATTGTCCTCAAGGAGTAAAGTCTGATGGGCCATGTTGGGACATGTGAGCACTGCCTGGTTTTCAAGCTTGTAGGTGTGTACCCACAGAGTCACTTCAGAAGAGCCTATCGTGTCACTCATAATGAGCTGAGCTGTCTAGTGTCTAATAGGACTTCATTGTAATGGTGCTTGATTTCATTGAGAGAGCTCTTTAGAGAGAAGGAGCCTGAAAATTCAGAGCTAGGAGGAAGATACCTCAGTATAAACCTTATGTCAGTGGCAAAACTCCCGATTCTTCCTTCTATAAACTGTTCCATCCTCACTTTAATTAATACAGCGTGTGCTAGACTCTTGCCCCTTGCAAACTGAAGAGATTTCAGTGAGTGGCACATAGACCTGTAAGTTCAGGTGCACATCAATTTGCCTGGCTTTCACTGGGGTGCTGAGGATCCACACTCAACCCCTCATGCTTGCACAACAAGCACTTTACTGACTGAGCCATCTCCCCAGCTCCAGAGCACCTTTCTGACAAGGAAATCCGAGAGAAACACTTAGCTACTTTTAGAGAACAGGGCTGTCCTTTCTCCTTTTCTGTGAAGAACTATAATTTATAGTGCCAATATGTATACTTAATATCTGCATGGTATAATGGTTCTTGAACATGACCTCCATTGCTTCATGGTCAAACTCATATTTTCTGGTCTTGCACAACTTTCAGCCCCCTGTAGAATCAGCAGTTGGGGCTCCATTATAGAGAATGATGTATCATCTCACTTTGGGAAGATGAGCCCATGATAGGGTTAGTCATCTATCAGTCGGTCCTCATAGCTAATGGCAAAATCATGGATCGAATGCAGGAACTCAGTCCATCACACCAAGGCCTTTGCATTTTTTAGCAGCATTGCTCTTATTCTCAAGGAATATGGCAAACAGCCCTGAACAGGAATAATTTTTTGTTTGTTTGTTTGTTGTTTTGTTTTTTGAGGTAGGGTCTCACTCTAGCCCAGGCTGACCTGAAATTCACTATGTAGTCCCAGGGTGCTCTCGAACTCACGGTGATCCTCCTACCTCTGCCTCCCAAATGCTGGGATTAAAGGCGTGCACCACCATGCCCAGCAAGGGATGATTTTAAATTTAGTGAGTGATAAATTTTCTTCTCTTCAAACCTGACTTTTTTCTTTCCTGGCTACAAAATGTGAACCTCTTCATACAGGACCTCTCACAAACATGTCATGAGCATATAGAGCCCTCTTCCATTAACTGTCTCAAAAGGCCAGCCCTGTATATCCAGGCTGATACTTTGCATAGAGAATACTGGGCTTTGGGGCATTAAAGAATCCATTTATCTTTGGTGTGAGTATGGCTCAAGATTAGTTCATGTCTTTGCCTTTAGAAGATGCAGCTGGTCCTCCTGTGAGGTAGAAACTGTTAGATAATAAATACCAGGCATGGAAACAAACTCTTGAGAAAAGGCAAATGGCCAAACAGTGCCTTTATGCACCAGGTAAAGCAAGTAAGGGATGTTTTCCATATTGTCCTGCTTACTTTCAACAGCAAACTCCCAAGCCACGTCCCAGCTTTTGTTCCCTGTGCTGAAACCTAGCAGAAGAAGAGCATCAGGCAGCACTGTCAGTTGGCAGGCAGCCAGCAAGTATATCACAGTTCAAGGGATTGGTCAGTGTTTGTCAGATTGCTGAAGTCCATTGTGTTTGCAAAAGGGCAGTGTTGTCATGAGACTGTGTGGCTATTGATATTGGTCATGAGCATGCTCACATCATTCTGCTGAGGACCTTTCCTTCCAGGTCGGTCCTCTGGCTTGAGCCTTTATAAATCAGCACGTTGTTCATATGGTCTTATTAAGTTATACCTATCACTGTCACACTGTAAGTGGGCTCCAAGCAAATTGGCACATAAAATGCAAAATCATGAGCCAAGCACAGCGGTGCACACCTGTAATTTGAGCACTTAAAGGTGGTGATGAGAGGATCAGGAGTTTAAGCAACCTTTAGCTACATGGCAAGTTGGACATCATGAGACACACTCTCAATCTCTCTCTCTCTATATATATGTGTGTGTGTGTGTGTGTGTGTGTGTGTGTGTGTGTGTGTGTATAGACATAATTTTGAGGCAAATAAACAAGGCTAAAAGCTGGATGGAGGAGAGTCAGTTCTATCTCATTCAAGTTGATGTTTTCATGCAGCACGTTGTTATGAAGTTTTGTTTGACAGGGTTAATCATATTGAATAAAGGAGCAGTTTATAATTACATGCAGCTTTGAGTAAGCTTTATATACTATGTCATGTGGCTCTTACTAGGCCACATACCTACCTTCTCTGAGACCTCACTGCTGCTGTCTGGAGTAAGGGCAGCTGGCCTCAGTGAATTAACCCTGTGTCATTGAGTTGTTCTGAGATTTAAGTCCCATTGCATTGGTTTTGGGAAGTTTTTATATATTTTTCCTATATTTTTTAAACTGATACTATCAAGAAACTTTGGTCGTGTATTTCTGCTCTCGTCTACTAGGAAACTATCTTTTGAGATGATTGGTAGAAATCTTTTTTATATTTATTTTTGGCATGTATGTGTGTATATATGATGTGCATGAGTGTGGAGTGTGTACAGATGGATGTTCATATGTGTGTGGGCATATGTGTATGTGCAGGTGGGCCTGCATATGTTTGTGTATATGAACAGGTCATAGGTCAACGTTGAGGGTCTTTCTCAGTCACTCTCCCCCTTATTCTTTTTTTATGAGAGAGAGAGAGAATTGGTGTGCCAGGGCCTCTAGCCACTGCAATGAAACTCCAGATGTGTGCACCACCTTGTGAGCATGCATGACCTTGTGCACATATGTCACCTTGTGCCTCTGGCTTACATGGGTTCTGGGGAGTCAAACCTGGGTCCTTAGGCTTCCCAGGCAAGCACCTTAACCATTAAGCAATTTCTTCAGCCCTTTTATTAAAAAAAAAAACAGGGCTGGAGAGATGGCTTAGCGGTTAAGCGCTTGCCTGTGAAACCTGAGGACCCCGGTTCGAGGCTCGATTCCCCAGGATCCACGTTAGCCAGATGCACGAGGGGGCGCACGTGTCTAGAGTTCGTTTGCAGTGGCTGGAGGCCCTGGCGTGCCCATTCTCTCTGTCTCTCTCTATATATCTCCCTCTTCCTCTCTCTGTCTGACACTCTCAAATAAATAAATAAAAATAACAAAAAAAATTAAAAAAAAACAGACAAACTTATTTTTTAAGACAGAGTCATGCTGAACCTGGAGCTTACTGATTTGGTTAAATTAGCACTTGAGCCCCAGGGATTCTTTGTCTCTGCCTTTGCAGCACTGGGGTTACAGGCAAGCCCACAGCACCCAATAGTTTACATGGGTGCTGAAAATCCAAACTAAGTTTCTCATGCTTGTGTGGCAAGTACTTTACCCACAGAGCAATCTTCCTAGCCCCAGGGAAATCTTAAGGGATAACCAGTCAGCAGGGGAACAGGCATTTACTTCTAATTCAAGTCATTTCTTCACAGACATTAACCTGTTTGGCCAACAAGAGATGATAAAACTTTTGCTGGGCATGTTTAGTCTTAAAATTCTTGCTGATCAGTAAAAACTGCAGATCTATTTTTTTTTCTTGGAAAGTGGCCACTGTTGTTTCTAATATACATTTTGAGATATAAAAGACAAAATACTATTTATGCTATTGCCTAAATATCCTTGGGGAGAATGCCCAGTGAGGTCTCTTTTGAAAGACAGGCTTGAATACTCCAGAAGGAGTCTCCTTTAATGCTGCTTTAAATTTAAGTCGTTATTCACTGCTTTAAAAAAAAAAAAAGCAGAACCAGTAATGAAATGTTTATGATAAATTGCCACAGCAATTGCTGCATATTTCATAGCAAAATGTGGTGGTGTTCCTTATATCGAGAAAGTAGGACTTATTTGGGGTTGGGATGATCAAACCCAGATGCTTTCCTAAAATTATATTTTCAGTGCATTTATATGTCTGTTGCAAAGTGTGCTACATGCTAAAAATATTTTCCTTTGTAGGCCAAGGGAAATTTCAAACCACATTGAGGGATGCATGTATCAGATGTTTTTTCTTAAATGCGTTAAGGGCATCCTGGTTGTTATTAGCTCCGACTTTACAATGACATTATTTATGCCAAAAAGCTTTGCAATTCAATTCTTCTTTAATTTCAGCAACTTTATTGGCATGGAAATGCATGGAAGGGAGGCCAATGTCAATACATCACAATTTAGGACCAAGACTCCAGGGCAGCAAGTGATAATGGGATTCCGCTGGAGATAACTCCTTCCTTCATCCCTGCTGTCTGGTTCCTAGAATGGGGAAGTCACCCCAATATCAGGCAGCTTCTCCTGCCTTGTTGCCAAAAGCCTCATCTCTTTTTTTCTATTTGGTCCCTTCCTTTTCCAACTCAGTGGCACAGGCTGTCACCTTTAATACTCTCAGTAGCCAATCAAAAAGGCAATATTGCTCTCTTTAAGGCTCTTCTTGATGGTATTTATCACAAAGTGCATTTCTCTAGAATTCTCACTGGCCATATCCTCCTCAAACCATTTCCTTGTCACTGATTTTATAATTAAGAGACATCTGCCTAGACTTTGCATAAATCCTTCAAGAGGCTACATATGGACAATCCAGGAATACACATATGTCTATAACATGCACACCATTATTATGCTGATTTTATAGATGAGGAAACTGAAAACCAAGTTTGTTAATATAGACATCCATGTTAACACATTGGCTTTAAATGCACATAGCACTATCTTATGTTTTTATGTCTAAGACCTGGTCATACTGAGACAGTCAGGGAACAGTGTAGAGATAAAAAAAAAAATTAACTTAATAATGTTTGTGTGTTGTTTTTACGTTTTCTTGGGACAAGGTTTCACTGTACCATCCAGGCTGGCCTTAAATTCTTAATCCTCTTGCCTCCGCCCTCCAAGTGCTGGGTTTTACAGGTGTGAAGGTGTGAGCCACATCTGGCTTCATTTTATGACATTTTTGTAATAACAACTGGCCTATTGCTTTATGTGAGATGGGGCTAGATAAGGAATTATTAATTCTTCTTTATATTAAGGCATAAGAGAAAGAGAACATGCTTCCTTATTATCTGCCTGTTGTCACTGGAAGGCATGTGTGCTTTACTGCAGTAGCTCAGAGAGGCCACATCCCTGCAGGTTTCATCGAAGGTTGTCCTGGCCAGGTGTTTTTATGCTGTCACAACTTAGTGATGTTGAGGCCTTTGAAAGTTTTACTTAGTTCAAAATATCATACTGGCTTTTGTCTCAGAGTGGAGGGCGGGATTGAAGTTTACTGTTCTATTTTGCTTCTTGCTATATATGCCATCTCCGTTATCCTCATCATAGCATCTCTATATCATTGTCTCAGACATGTGTGCCCAAGACATAAAGACACAGGTTGCCTAGGTCTCAGTTCTCAACAATATGCTCCCATTACACAGGAGCTTTGTCCTGAGACAGTGAGGCCACATTCCTAGATCAGCACTTAAAACAATAAAAGCTTATTTGGTTATATGTTAGTCTGTTTTCTGATGGCATTAAACCTCAGAGAGCATGACAGTAAAGATAAGAGGCAAAGCCAAAACAGACTGCAATATTTGTACTAAAATTAAAATACATAATTATAAAAATGAGGGTTAAGGATATATAGCAGAGGCAGAGTGCTCTCCTAGCAAGTGCAAGGCCCTGGGATCCATACCCAGCACCATAAAAAATAAGAAATTAGAGATGACTAGAAGATAGTTATGTTTACTGAATCTTAGGTACCTAATAGTAGTGTAAATTGACTGATGGGCTCTTCCATCTTGGCTATCAGAAGGTTTATTTATGGTAAGTCTGACAAAGCTTTAATGCTCAGTGCCATTCCTTTCCTTCTGTCGCATGCTGAGCACAAAAGCTTTGCTATGTGCAGAATGGCTGGGTTGATCCCCACTAGAAAGAAGTTATGTGTGGTATCTAAAGAACAATGAGGGTCTGCTGCTTGGCTGATCAATGCTAGATCAAGTTCACATTCCCCAGCTCCCACTCTCCCACCTACACATGCAGAGGTGGAAGCAGAGGAGGAGGGAGGACAGCTCCTGTTTTCACCCAGAGCAATGTGAGCTCAGGCTTTCCTAATATGGACACAGCTGGACCTGCAGAGCATTCACCATTAATTTAATCCACTGCTAGAGAAAGTATCCTACAAAAAGTGAAGAAATAGCCAGGTGTGGTGGCACATGCCTTTAATCCCAGCACTCTGGAGGCAGAGGTAGGAGGATTGCCAAGAGTTCAAGGCCACCCTGAGACTACATAGTGAATTCCAGGACAGCCTGAGCTAGAGTGAGACCCTACCTCAAAAACCAAAAAGAAAAAAAAAGTAAAGGGATTAGCAACCAATTAATCCTGGCTTTTTCCATTGTTTTCCTGGAATACCTCCTTGTATGGAGCTAAATGTTTGGTGGACAAACATTCTGGGAAATGGATTTCTCTCACAAGTATTTGTATTTAAGATAGCAACCCTACTGCCAGAATGTGGTGGCGTGTGTGTATGTGTGTGTGTGTGATTTGATGTCTCAATAGAGTGAGTATATGATTCAGGCCCAGTCCTCTTGTTTGTGGGTAATAACTTACATGGGATTTCCTTTGGGATCCTGGTGATAGCCAGCCCAGTTTGAATAGAAGAGTTTTTAAAAATGGGCTTGCTGGGGCCACAGACCCCTCCCCATACAGCCCTTCCTTGAAAAGCCCCACTGAAGCTGGGCATGGTGGTGCACACCTTTAATCCCAGCCCTCAGGAGGCTGAGGCGGGAAGATTGTGAAGTTTGAGGCCAGCCTAGGCTACAGAGCAAGTTGCAGTCAGGTCAGTCTGAGCTAGAGTAAGACCCTGCCCCCCCCCCCAAGAAAAGCACCACTGAGCAGTGACATGTCCATGAGCATGAACTTCTAGATAACAGGGCTGCTTTACCTCAGGAACTGATGGGAACGTACTTAGACAATGCTATTGGTGTTTTGGTTTTTCTACTGGTAAAATGTTAGCACACCATGTATCTGTATGTAAAATTAGTAATGCATACCTTTTTTTACAAGGTATTTTGTCAAAATAATTTTGCCAATAGCATCTATATATGTGTGTGTGCATCTCCTAAGACAAGGAGCTCATTTGGTCAGAGCAGACCACCCATGACTCAGGAAAGTCAGCACTGGTTGCTTCCTGAATAGAATAGTCCCTTTGGTACACTACAGAGGGTATTTTCTTATGGCTTATGCTGTCTCCTAGCTCTAGCCAACCATCTTCCAAATGTAAAATGTCTGTTTCTGGGGACCAAGTGGCAGCCCCCATCATAATGAGAATGTTGAAGTACTGCCTTTGAGGTGACAGCATTGTAGGTCAACACTGAAATCTGGTTCCTGGGAGACAAGTGTCAAAGGTCTTTTCACTTAAATTGCGGAACTGGATTACCTGTGAACCTAGAAAAAAGCTTTGTAGTAGTCCATTAATTTGAGCTTCTCTTATGAGAAGACTGGAAATATCACACTTACTTTTAAGTCTTTTTTGTGTGCATGCCTCACTTGTGTCCCCAGTTAATTCCTAACTATAAGTCGTGGGAAGTGCTTCCTGGGTCAGCTCATCCTGGAATTTCTTGATAGTGGCCTTGGAGATACAGGGCATCACCAGAAGAATGAGAGTCAGCGGTTTTCAGTGCTAGATGCACATTAGAAAGGCAGGACTTAAAAGTGACTGATGCCTGGGTTCCCTTCTTAGAGATGTGAGTCTCAGTGGTCACTTGGGCATTTGGGTTTAGGACCGCCCCCGCCATACACACATACTCATACACAATGATTATCATAAGCAGGCAAAGGCAGGGACCTGACATCTAAAAGCCACTATTGTAATTCTGTATTTCACCTATAAAAACTCTTTAAGGCATAGCATCCATGAATGCCCAGGACCTGTAAAGAACTGTAGTCATACACGTGATGAAGAGGCTGTGCTAGTGTGACTCTTTCAGCAGACTTTGTGTTTTGTGGTCTATGTTTTGATATGATCCACAAAATAAATATTTTTAACTGACACTGTCATGGTAGATACTCCCTCAGCACTCTTGCTGGTGTAGAAACAGCACTACAGTTCCAAACAGGAGACTTAAGGGTCAAGCAGTACAATATAATAAAGACACTAGAATTTCCTGAGACTATGGGCCTCCAGCCCTAAGATGGGACCTTGTCTGGGCTAGGAAGATAGCTCAGTGGGTAAAGTGCTTACTGTACAAGTGTGCTAATCTGAGTTTGGATACCCAAAATCCATGTAAAGTCAAATGCAGTAGCAAGTGTTTGTAATCCCAGGCCTTCTGCAGCAAGATGGAGGCTGAGACAGGAAAATCTCAGAAACTCATGGGCCAGCCAACCTCAAACCCAGCCTCAAACAAGATGGAAGGTGAAGACTGACATTCAGGATTATCCTGTGATCTCCAAGCATGTGCTGAGGCACACACATGCCTCTCCCCCATGCACATATACAAGGATAATTTAAAAAAAATGGGACCCTGAGAGGCAGAAGCAGAAGAGTCTGAGTGTGGAAGGGCTTTGCAGGCTGCTTCTGTACAAACCCTTTGTTTTCTAGTTCTTTTTATTGCTTCTAAGGTTCTGTAGTCTCTGATACACATGGTGTTTGAGTATGAAAGTTTTTATGTGTGAATAGTGTGATATATGCATGAGTACAAAAGTTTTAATGTCACTTCCCTCCAGGTTCTAGTTTTGTTGCATTGCTTCTTTTTAATTATTTTTTTGTTTTTTTATTTTATTTTTGAGGTAGGGTTTCACTCTAATCGCGGCTGACTGGGGATTCACTATGTAGTTTTGGGGTGGCCTCAAACTCAAGGTGATCCTCCTACCTATGCCTCCCCTGTGCTGGGATTAAAGGCATATGCCACCACACCTGGCTAATTATTTATTTTTGTGTTTGTTTGTGTGTGTGTGTGTGTGTGTATATATATATATATATATATATGTACACACATGTGTGCATGTGGTGATCACAGGACAACCTTGAGGTGTTTCTCTTCTCTTTCTATCTTCTTTTTTATAAAATATTCTTGCCGGGCATGGTGGTGCATGCCTTTAATCCCAGCACTCGGGAGGCAGAGGTAGGAGGATCGCCATGAGTTCAAGGCTACCCTGAGACTATATAGTGAATTCCAGGTCAGCCTGAACTAGAGCGAGACCCTACCTCAAAAAAAAAACAAAACAGAAAAATATTCTTTATGTTTATTTAATAGAGCAAGAGAGAAAGAGACAGAGAGAGAGAGAGAGAGAATGGGCATTCCAGGGCCTCTAGCACAAAGAAGGACATGGGATGTCATCTTCTATTGTTCTTCTACAGATGGAGTCTCTCACTGAGCCTGAGCTGTCATTTATTTTCAGTCAGAGTGGATGCTCATCAAGTTCTAGCAATTCTCCTGTCTCTACCATCTCCCCAGAACTCAATGGGTTCTTTATTTTGTAAAGATTATAGTTATATGGCCTCAACATTCACACTTTACTTCAAAATGTTGCTAATGAAGAGAAGTAATAGAACCATGAAATTTTTTTCAGCTCCTCATCTCTTTCTCCCTTCCAAAGAGGGGAAATGGATAAAGAAAGGAGAAAGTGGGGCATGGTTGTCCACACCTTTAATCCCAGCATCATTCAAGGCCAGCCTGGAACTACAGAGTGATTTCCAGTTCAGCCTGGGGTAGAGTGAGACCCTACCTCGAGAAAACCAAAAGAAGGGGGGACTGAATTCCCAATATTCTATTTATTCATATCTCTTTGTATAAAACAGAGTTAAGGAAGCTTCCAAGGTAGATGAACACATTAAGAAAAGTGAAGCAGTGTGAACATAGTGAGTGAAACTAGATGGGGGAGGAATAAAGTAACATGCAGTAGCCACACTCAAGGTCCCTGCCCTGCTGAGCAGGCCCTAGAGCTCTAGGCTTGTAGGAAGGAGAAGAGGGGTAAACTGCAGTGTTTGGGAGGTAAAGGTAAGCCAGGTGCTTTAGTCTGACCATTCATGCCGGTACCAGAGAGAAGAAACCACTGTCTAATGTAATAAACAAGCTTGTGAGCCATCCTTCTGGTAAACATTGCAGTAGATTTTATTGGGCTATTTCTTGTAACACTCCTCCATAAAGGTCAATGGGTGTCTGCAACACTCAGCTGGATTAGAGCATTCACAGAGCACCTGAGAGAGAGGTCCAGGGCCAGCTTGATGGTGGTCTGGTTTAAACCATGAATAGACTTTATAGTATCCAGGACAGGAGTTTGGGCTTCAAAGAATCTGTGAACCTCCAGAAAATTAGTGTGTGTATTGTGTGTGTGTACGCTTGCACATGTATGTGCATGCATGTCAGAGTGGAAGTGTGCAGTAGGTGTATTTGTTTTCTTCCTGGGGAGCCGGTAGCACCATTAGTCTCCATCAAATTGTCAGAGAGGGTCTTGGACTTGAAGAAGAAATGAAGAAGAAATGGACTTGGGGCTGTGTGTGTTACAGGGCTCTGGGGTTAATCCCCAGCACCACACAGAAAGGACAAGAAAAAAAAAATAGAAGAACTGAACATATGAAGCATTGTTTCCCAAGTCAGGTTCAGGAAGTTTTCTGAGCAGCAGAGAGACCAGGCTGTGGTTACAGACAGGAACACACTGGCCAGTTCACTGCAGAGTCATAAGCTTCGGTAATCAGCTAAGCCAAGGATAGAGTTGAATTTCTTTTCTGAAAATTAGGCTTTGTGAAGACTTCTACGTGACAGGACCAAAACCCTCATCAGAAAGTAGGCCTTGATTCTAACACAGACAAAATGGACAATAACACATAAATGATACACACTTCTGGAAGCGATCAAAACACAAAAGTAAAGGAACATCACACTCAAAAACAATGGAACAAAATCCTAAAGCCACAAACATTTAATAAATTTGTTCCTAATTATGATTTATTACTGCCACTTAATCTCAACCTAATTTTATTTCTAGACCTGTGTAGATTCCTACTTGTTTTATTTGGTTGATTATTTAAGACAGAGTCTCACTACATGGCCCAGATTGGCTAAGAACTCACAATCTTCCTATGGCGAACCTCTGGAGTTCTGGTATCACAAGTGTGCACCACCAGGCTTGGTGCGCCTTTTAAATTTACTCTAAATATTTGTTGGTGACAAAGCCCTTTTGAAGCCAGCAGAAGTTTCTGTAACCCTTTACCTTATTTGGTATTCAAAGGTCAGTGGCTGGCTTTCCCTCTGGTTTGCCTCTGAGGGGAGCCTCCTTCCCCTGTTGGCCCTATGGGCTTCCGTTGACTAGGAAGACAGTCTTCTCATTCCTTGCCATGCTTCATTCATGAGGTGGAAGCACGAGAGAGCACCCACCCATATTAATGTGGACTTGGCATTGCTTTCTTTCTCCAGTGAAAGGAGTAACTTTTGCTTCCACTGAAAAATTAATCAAGGGGCTGGGAAAATGACCCAGTCAATAAAACGCTTAGAGTTCATATCCCCAGCACCCATGTAAATGCTGGGTGGATATGACGTTTGCTTATAATACCAGCAAAAGCGGAGACAGGTAGATCCTCAGAACCAGCTGGCTAGCTAAACTAGCCAAATCAGTGAATTTGAAGTTCAGTGAGAGACCCTGTCTTAATAGATAAGGTGGAGAGTGATAGAGGGAGCTGTCTGATGTCAATCTCTGGCCTACACGTGCATACCACACACAAACATATGCAAAAACATAATTTAAAATAAATAAAATGGCCTGGGGAGATGGCTCAGTGGTTAAAAGCTCTTGCTTGCAAAGCCTGTAGGTCTGAGTTCAATTCCCATGTAAAGCCAGAACACAAAGTGGTGCATGTGTCTAGAGTTCGTTTGCAGTGGCTGGAGGCCCTGGCACTCCCGTTCTCTCTCTCTCTCTCTCTCTCTCTCTCTCTCTCTCTGTCTATCTCTTCACAAATAAATCAATAAACAATATTTTTTTAAAAAAACTTAGTAGTTTTCCTTCTGAAAGTAATCTCCAGTGTCCAGGTTAAGCAGTTTTTATTTTAAAGAAATAAGAGTTTTCCTCTGCCTCTGAAATTTTCTTTAGTTTTAGAAACTGTTGCAAAATGAATCTCATATAACAACTTCTTTTCTAAACTTGCCGTTTCAGTGAACTGAGTGAGGCATAGTTAAAATAGAAAACAATCTGGTTTTAAAAGGCTTCAAAGTACTTCTACCATATTCTGGAAGATGTTAGAATATCCATCCCTGACTGCAAAATTTCACTTTTAAAAATATTTTTATTTATTTGAATGAGTAACAGAGAGAGAAAGAGAGCAAGCATAGGTGTGCCAGTGCCTCTTGCCACTGCAAACAAATTTCAGATACATGTGCCTACCACTTTGTGAATCTGGCTTTATGTGGTTACTGGGGAATTAAGCCAGGCCAGCAGGCTTTACAGTCAAATGCCTTTAACTGCTGAGCTATCTTCTCAGCCCCAAATTCTAAGTTTTAAAAAGTTCCTCTACAGCATATTGTCATTAGTATGAACCCATAAGGCAAGGGAGGTTCACAGAAACACAAGAAGACATGTGTTCATGAAATATTGAACATAATAAAAATATTTTTTCCATTATTCTGTAACATGTTAATCTTTCATTCTAGATTACATTTTACTCCAGCACCATTTTGGGATACAGTTTTAATGACTAATATTAGGAACATTTATTGTTTCTACTTTTATTATTTTCTGTTTTTTATATATCTGCTATTATTATTAAGTCATCTTAGAACTACCCTGGAAATGTAAATGATGTAGGTCTTTTGCAAATGTATGATTCTTTGCTCTTTACAAATAAAGATATTCCAGCAGCAAAACAAGTTTAGGTTAATGAGAAAAATATTCATCTTAAAGCTCTTCCCCTTGAAATAGTACCATGCATTTATTTGTTCCTTTTTTACTTCTGTTACTTGTTGAATGTTCATTGTGCATTTAGTGTGTGCCAGGAAGTGCTTCCAATGACTGGACAAAAATCAAGAACAAAAAAGAGACAGGATCTCTTTTAGGAGCTCTAAGTTCAATGAGGAGACATTGAATTAGTTAATTTAAAAAATAGCTGTAGGGCTGGGGACATGGCTTAGTGGGTAAAAGTGCTCTCTGCACAGGTGTGACAACCTGAGCTCAGATCTCCAGAACCCACTTAAAGCCGGACACAGAAATAAGGATCTGAAATCCCAGTGTGCCTAAGGTGAGACAGGATTTGGAGACAGAATCATCAGAAGCTCATGGCCCAGCTAGCCTGGCATATGAAGCTGTGAATAACAAGAAACTGCCTCAAATAAAGTGGAAGTCAAGGAATGTTACACACATGAGCTGTGACACTTGCATGCCCACACTCACATAAACACACACATCCATAATACACATGCAATGATAAAAACAGATATAATAGCCAGGTATGGTGGCACATGCCTTTAATCCCAGCAGATGGGAGACAGAGGTAGGAGGATCACCATGAGTTCAAGGCCACCCTGAGACTACATAGTGAATTCCATGTCAGCCTGGACCAGAGTGAGACCCTACCTTGAAGAAACAAAATAGCTATAATTGTGTCACACTGACTGAAGCCCAGAATGAAATGAGCTTTAGTAGTAATGTCTCAGTACTGGTTCTTACCTGTAACAATACCATAAGTGCATTTGATCAGATGAAGATATAATAGTAGAAAGAGCTGTGGGGGTTACAGAAATAAGGTGCTTTTTGTTCACTCTTTCTATAAATTTAAAACTGTTCCAAAATAAAACCTCTTAATTAAAGAACTCTACGCAGCTAAAGACAATCACTGAGAAAGGTTATAAACAAGGTGTTATTAGAAGAACAGAGTGACATCATATGAAATAGAGCGTGAAGAAAGACCTTTCTCCCATCTAAGTACTAACCAGGCCTGACCCTGCTTAGCTTCTAAGAAGATCAGGCATGTTTAAGGTGGTATGAACATAGACAAGAAAAGACCTTTCTGGTGGTTTTTTAGGAAGAGCTAGGCAGGCAACGTGTTCTTGTTAATTAAAGTGATAGAATTGAATTACCCTTGGAAGTGTCATTCTGGCTTCTCTGTGGAGAATAGATTGTGGTGTTGAGTAGGGAGACAATCAGGAGGTCAGTTGGGAGGCACTTAGAAGGGATCCCAACTGTGGCTTCACACAAAGCACTAGAGAAACAGTAGCAGTAGACAATTTATTTTATTTTATTTTATTTTATTTCTTTTCTTTTCTTTCTTTCTTTTTTTTTTTTTTTTTTTGAGGTAGGGTCTCACTCTAGCCCAGGCTGACCTGGTATTCACTACGTAGTCTCAGGCTGGCCTCAAACCCACAGTGATCCCTTGCCTCCCAAGTGCTGGTATTAAAGCATGCATCGCCACGCCAGTAGATGATTTCTTTGTTCAACTTCAGCCAAAAACCCTTGGGTTTGCCATGAGCTGGGCACCACCTCCCAGTGGTGGTACCATTAGGTTTCCAGGTCTCAGCACATAAATTCTTTACTGTAGCATACTAGGATTGAGAATAATCTTGCATATGTGTTTGAGACTACAACCAAATGACAATTCTGACAAAAAAGCCTTCAAGTACTATCCAGCCATAACAGATTTTCACAGAGATCTGTATACAGATTTGCCATACTCCTCGTTATTACTAGATGTTGAGGATTTTTTTTTTTTTTTTGCTTCTTCTAAGACTACAGATGGAAAATTTTTTAAGTAAACAAAGAGCCCAAGAAAGGGCCACTTAAGCTAGACAGCGTTTTAGTGGATGGGTATTGAATGGTTCATCTGAGTTCCTGTGGGTAATGAACTCACATCTACTGGGTAAAAGGAAGTGTCTGCCAGGACAACTTTCTATCGATGATTCCAGAATTATTAGTAGCATAAAAGCTTGACTAGTTTAAAGTTCTTGTATGTTTGAAATTAAGCGATCTGCATAATCCATTTCACCATTGCTAATTTTTTATCTGCCTATGTGTCTGCATTCCCAAGATTTCCAAAACCTTTCTAATGCATTCTCTTTATAATAGAAAATTTTTATGTGAGGATTATAAGATCAGGTAATATGTTGAACAATTTTAGCAAATGGGTATGCATTTTTCCTGTCTAGAGTTAGATGTGGGGAGGGGTATTTCTAGAAACACAAATACTGTATCAGAATCCCTCACTTGAGCGATTTGTTGTTTATTTTGTGAACTAGACGTGCATCATCAGCCTAAGTCTGAGTAGTCCAGTCACGCATAGGGAATGAAGAGATACAATAAAGTTTTCCACTCTGATGTCTATCCATTAAGAAGCTCCTCTTTGTGTAAAATACTCCATGGCAAAGTTGCTTCTATTTAAAGTCGTGAGTTTGATCTTGGCTTTGATCTAAACCTTTTGATCTTGAAAGAGGGATGGAGTAGCAATAAAGAGGGCAAGACAGATTTTCTTTAAAGAAATGCGATAAAGTTTAAGGGATGGTCCAAGTCAGCCAACAGAAAGCTGCCTGCCTCTCCTCCCAGGGCCCTTCCAAACCTCTGCCCCTAAGGACTTGGTGCAGATGGGAAGAAAAGGTTTTTGAGGTTGGCAAAAAAAATAAAAATAAAAATAAAATAAAAATTGGGATAGCATACACCTTTACAAACTAAGTGGAAACTTTGTACCCTATTGCGGAAGCAGACTGACTGATTGCCCCCTCCTCTTTAATTCCCGGGAGGGGGGGGACTTTGGTTGTTGCTAGTGTTCACGCCCGGCAGGCGCGTGGCGCTGGAGGAGCGCGGGTCGGGCGTGTGCATCTCTCTCTCTCCCTCTCTCGGGAGGAAAGTTCCGTTCCCTTCGCGGAAGCCGTGGGGCGCTTGAGGCGGGACGGGCTGCCTGCGAGGTGGAGGCGTGTCTCCGCAAAGCCTGCGCCCGCCAGCCCTCGGTCCGCATCCTCCCGAGCCGGGAAAGCCTTTTGCGGGGACTCGGGACTGGAGCCTGGGGATGGGTAGGCTAGACGTGCGCGCCCGGTGCGCGTAGGAGCCTGGCCCAGGGAGGGAGAAGACGGCTTCCCGAGAACAATAAGACGGCCGCGCGGGGATGGCAGGGTAGGGCGGGGCAGGGCGGGGGCGACCTGCGGGGCGGCGGCGAGGCCTATACCTTTAAGGCAGGCCCCGCCCTCCCCGTGCCTGTCCGCCCGCCCGGCCCCGCACCCCGAGCCCGCCGAGGTGACGCCGCGCGCCGGCGGGCGCGGTGGGGCGGGCGGCCGCGAGGTGAACTTGACTGTGCCGCTCGCTCTCCCCGCAGCCGCTGCAGCAGGAGCGCGAGGACGGTGCGCGGAGCGAGCTCGCGCAGAAAGTGGACGCCGAGGTGAGTGCGGCTGGCGGCGCGGGGCCCAGCGCGCCGGGCGAAGGTCACGGCCGCCGGCTCGGTGCGCTGGCGGCTGCGAGCGAGCGAGGACCTGGTCACCAGGCTAGGGATCCATCGACCTGTTTAAAATGCTCTGTGGTTTTTGAACTTCAGGTCGCGAAATGGATTCAAATGAATCGGAGACCACGAAAACGGAAACGAGGGAAGCAAGAAGTGTTTGAAAAGGTAGGGGAACCTTGAAAGAGACTACTGGGTATGGTTTTGCTGCATAGCCCCTTCTTCCCGAGGACTTGGTCTCGAGAGTAGCACGTGGGGAGGGGGGAGTTTTCATTAATTTCACGGTAAGCCGTAGCTTTAGTTTGTGTGGATAATGGTATAAAAATATATGTATAAATCCTGTATTCCCAGGAATGTGCGCAGGCTGTTCTCATGAAGTAAGGATGAGCAGGATGCAGACTCCGCCTGGTTAAAGACATGATTTCCATCAGTTAGACCACTGTTTCCGTGCCTTGGAGAAACGAGTGTTCCTTTCACTCACAACACACAGGCTTGTGCAGCTGCACACACCTGTGCAGCTAGACTCTAGTCCTCAGTCTGAGAAATGAAGAGGGGCCATGAAAGAACTGGGTTACTTCAGAAACACACAAGGAGAGATTTTTCTTTTTGTAAACCAAGTGAGAAGTGTGTCTTCATAAATTTAGAATGTCAGTATGTTACTCCAGAAGTTTGCACTGCTTGTTTTGTTCTGGCATCACTTAGGTTGAAACTTGGTTTGTCATTCCTTATAAATACTTTGAAATACGGTAAGTAGTCTGTATCTTCAGTGACTTACTGAAAAGGGAGCAGTGCTTTTGAGTGTCATAGCACCTATGATTTTTGTTGTTTTTGCTTAAATATATTTTTAACGTTTGGGGGTTCTGGTAGCACCAAGGGATTAAAATATCAGGGTGTTATTTTTTGATGCTAGGATGTAAGATGAATCACTTCAATCAGAAGCCAAATTCTTGCTGATAGCTTTGCTGCCAACTTCTATGATGCGTTGCCCTAGTATGGGCATGGCAGTGTTTGAGAATGTGCACAAAGTACATGGTAATGAGGTGCCACTGAGTTCCAAAGTGCCCTTGAGGATACCCTAGCCAGCTTCTGAGGGAGTGGGAGTATGGCCCTTGGTAGCCAGGCATTCAGAGTATGTGAGCCCTTTACCTGTTAAACAGTCATAGATGTCATCTCAGTTAAGCAGTAGTAGAAAAGTTATCCTTTTAAACAGACCTGAGTTTTTGTACCATACCTCAGCATGCTATGACAGGTTATAGTTGTTTTACTTAAGAATTTAGGAGGCTTTATAGCATGCTTAGTACTTTAAAAATGTGTTCTAAGTTTCAATTTCTTAGGCCAAAAATAAGATCACCTAAACACGCAAAAAGGAGAAGGCATTATTCTGTGGATTACTGGGTACTGTTACCACCTAGGTCTGAAGGAGAAGTAACTATATTTGACACCCATACACTGGCCACTGTGCCTTCAGAAAACCGGGGGCAAGATAATGATTGAGGTTTTACCTTCCCAGAGGACTGCAGTTCCCTCAGCCTGTTCCCCAGCTGCCATCTGCACATTAGAAGGTACAGGAAAATGCCTCACTGACTTTTCTTCCTGGAAAGTGTGGGCAGCAGCTTTAAAAAGAGTCTGAAGATGAGCAAGTTGGGAGCAACACACAGAACTTCCTTTCAAGGAGCAAAGCTGAAAGCTGACTGACTGAAGGCTGGGGTGGGTATGGCAAGAAGAGTGGAAACTTTCAGTTGTCACAGAGCATATCAGGGCACCATGGCCCCAGTCTCTTCACCCAGTTGTGGGCACACAACCAAGCGTTTTGCCTCTGCCACCTTTTGGAGAAGGTCCGGAGCTTGCTTGAGCAAAGCCTACAGTGTTTACAAGGACCAGGTTGGAAGGGAGTTTATCTTGTGATTCAAGGTCATTAGAATAAGTTCAGAAAGGCACCTCTGGGGGAGGTAAGTTCCTGATTCTGAAGTACTAGTTGACTTTGAGGTAATGACTATCTAGTCTAAGGGCCTGGGCTAGGATGTGAGCATCTTTCTAGAAGGAACCTTGGTATTCCATGAACTATTGGTTCCCACACATTAGTTAGTTTTTTTTTTTTTTTTTTTTTTTAAGCCTTCCCAGGTCACAAGTAGAAGCAAATTACTGAGTTTGTCTTCTTTCATGCATCCACTGTACTTTTCATTTGTTAAAAATAAAAGTATGTGTTTTCTTCATTTGGTATTGCTGTTAAATCAGAATGTGAGCTGCCAGTGCTTGGAATTCCTACCTGTGTTTTTATTCGCTTCCTTTGTTTTCCTTGCTCTCATTCCTCTCCAGCTCTCCCTTGCCTTTTCCTCTGTTCCTCAGATGTCCAACCAGAACTTCAGGCTGCTTTCAGGAGTCAGACTTGAGTGCCTGCATGATTTGTGGACTAGGTTAGAGTGGATTTGGGTGACCAGTCTTTCCTGCCTGTGCTAGAGTCCTAACATTTTCCTCTGATAGGAGAAAGGAGGGCTCGGTGGCCTAGGCCAGGCTCTCAAGGTGACCTGGGAAAGATATCATCTTATAGGGCATGTTTGTTTTCTCCTTAAAAAAAAATTCTCCTAGGTGCTAGGCTTGGTAGGCTCCTCTGATGTGAAATACTAGTTGAGAGTTTCTGACAAAGAAACAAAACAAACTCAGCCTGTATTCAAAATAGCCAATAATGAAATAAAGTCAATTGGGTGAGTGAGATGTGCCACCTAGATAAGTGATTTAAAATGTTCTCCTGGCCTTTGCTGGCCTCTTATATGGTCTGCTTTAAGTCTTTCCCACCCACCCAGAGCTGACTGCCACTCTGCTGTCTTAGCAATATTTTTCTTATCCGTCTGAAGGCCTATTATCTCTCACAAGGTTCTTCGTAGACTCTTCTCTGACATTTATTTTCAAGATATTTTAGTTTCCTATCCTGGCTCTTTGTCCACTGGTATAACTGAATCTCTCAAGTGATTTCTTCGTTTACAGTTGCACACTTGTTGCTTCTGTTCCTGCTCTTGCTTCTTTTCTCCTTCCGTTCTGATAGTCTTCCTTTTGTATCCCAGGTTCCTTCTACGTAGTTTGAATAATTTTGCAACAGAAAATCAAGGTGAGCATACATGATCACACAAAGGGCAATTAGGGTGTGTGGTCAGGCAGCCTGCAAAGGCAGGGTACACTATTGGATGTGCGTGTGTTTTTAAAAATAGTACATATTTTACTAAATGGCTGTTGGCTTTGGAAGAAGAGCACATATCTATCTTTAACTGATTCAAAGATAAGTACAAATTATGTGTTACCATTAGAGATCAAGGGGCAATATTTTATAATAGATGCATGTCAAAAATGAAGCTTTAATATACTTTAAGGAAAATAATGTTAAATACAGTATGAGTGATCCTTTCAAAGGAAGAAAATTCCAAATTTTCAGATTCAAAAGAATCAGCTGCCTTCCTGGTTTTTGCATATCTGGTAACATGCAGAATATAGCATTTTCAGTGCACATTTCTGCTTACCACCAAGTTTATGGGGTAAGGTCAAAAGTATTCATGCGCTTCCTTTGTAGCTATTGCTGTTCTTAACAAACCATCCTCTGTCAGTCACTGTTTTGAAGTGAGTGTCTAGGGTGAGATTGGCTGGCCTTTGTCACGATTAGTCATAACTAACACTGGGTGCACAAAGTTTCCAACAACAGTGCTCTTTTTGGGTTCCTTAGTTACTCTTTGCTGCCAGAACCTGAAAAATAGTAATTTGGATCTATTGAAATTTCCATGGAAATATACAGAGTGAAAGATAAAAATCTAAAACCATGGTTATCAGAAATATAGATTTTATAATAGTAGTAGCCATTTTAATTGGGACCAAGTAATAAGTTTTGTTTTCTGGGTCTATGAGAAGAAAAAGATTAAAACTATTTTCTTTGTGAAAATATCCATCTTAAATTTTGGTGCACTTCCCCTTATACGTTTATGTCTTCTTTCTACACATTTCTCTTTTATCCACACTCAGTGATAATCTATGTTCAAACCATGATTCATAGACTTTTACACTTTTATGTGAAGTCCAGCTTGGTGTGTGTTTTGCAGCATTTATTGTTCCTTTTTAAAATTTTACCGTAAGATACTTTCTTTGCAGTTCTAGTGTGAAAATAGTCTAAATGATAAGGATAGGTATAAATTTTAAAAACTCTTCTCTGGGCCCTTATCATCAGATGGTGAATGTGTTGATGATAAATTTTGTTTTCTTGGGCAGTGAGAAAAAAAATTAAAACTATTTTCTTTGTGATAATATCCTTTCTGGTTTCTGTTTCTTTTTTTTTTTTTTTTTTTTTTGGTTTTTTGTTTTTGGTTTTTTGAGGTAGGGTCTCACTCTAGCCCAGGCTGGCCTGGAATTCAGTATGGAGTCTCAGGGTGGCCTCGAACTCACGGCAATCCTCCTACCTCTGCCTCCCAAGTGCTGGGATTAAAGGCGTGTGCCACCACGCCTGGCCCTTTCTGGTTTTTGGAGCATTTTCATTCTACTCTTATTTGTTCTTTCTACACACTTGACTGCAGGGCCCTCAATGTGCAGAGCTAGCAAAACAGCCCAGCATGCACTTTGAGATTGCTGAACCAAGGGCCTTTTTACCTGGCATCTGGCAAACCTGTGGACTGGACAGCCACTCCTAGCACCTGAGGCATGGTTCTGCTGGAATGATTTCCCAGGCTTGTGTCCTTGCCTGTCTGAGACTGCCATTGCCCTGTGACAATTCATAGCTCTCTGTATTTACATGGCCCATAGCCTCCCACAATAGCCTCACTGATACTTGACTTCCATAGAAAAACTCTATAGATTCTAGTGAATCACAATTCTTGAGGCTCCAGTCTGCCCTTCTTCCCTCCTTCCCTCCCTCCCTTCTCTTCCTCCCTTATCTGTTGGTGGCTTTGTGTCCTGTGTTGTACTGATTGTGCCTTTGTATGACAGCCTACTTGAGTGATGGGGAAATATTAATTTATTAAAATAATTACAAAGAAATCAAAGGAGTGGTATGGTAATATGCAATTTGTTACTTTACTGCAGAAATGTTTACAACACATGAGTCTCTGTGTCTAATCGGTGGTTCACTTTCCTCCTTTTTTCTTTTTAAAATCTTTAGTAAATACATTATTAAATCTTCTGTGTCCAAATCTCAAGTTAGATCAGGTTTTACAAGATCTAGGCTTTTTTTTTTTCTTTTTTGCCTGCTTGCTTACTTTCTTTCTTTTTTCTTTCTTCCTTCCTTTCTTTCCTTCCTTCCTTCCTTCTTTTAAGCTAGACCAAGAAAGAATTGCTAATAAAATGTATTTTTGTACACTCAGGAAAGAAATCTGATCTTTATAATTTTATGTCATTAAATTTTCATCCATTCCATAGATTTATTCTTTAAGAATCTGTAGTTTAAAAAATATTCTGAGAATTCTTTGTACTAAAATTCCATCCCATTTTCAACTAACATAGAGGGAAAATTAAAATATAGTCATTCACTTACCCTTACGTACTTATTTACATATTTTAAAGGGGGTCTCTAAATGGAAGTATTAATATAATAATAGTTGACACTTGCCGTGTGTCAAGCCCTACTCTTAAGTGCTTTACATGTAGCAGCTGATGTAAAGGCACCATTAAAATGGTGTCACAACCAGCATTGTGACATTAAGATGTTGTAGACTGCATGAAACACTTTATGAAAGTGGTGCGGTATAAGCAAGTCAAATAATAATTGCCGCAGAAAAGAATGCTTTGGGCAAGATTTTTAAATTCTTTTTAGTCAGGTTATTGACAGTTCTAGACCACCAGCACAAAGCACACACTTCTAAACTAGGAGAATCCCAACCAGTATATGTTTTGAAAATACTTCAAAGTGTGCAGATAATTACACTCTTGTTGATTTTAGCATGTTTGATGCCAGTCACCATCAGCTCTTCTGTGCCATGCAAGATGAAAGCCATTTTCATATAAAACATAGGACTTTGGCTGGAAAAAGGAGGTAGGCAGAGGAACATTTCTGTGGCTTTTTAGTTACTTTTATAGGCAGCATTAATTTCATTCCTGTGACAGAATGCTTTACTTGGCAGGCATTCTCATCTCTGGCATTTTAATGAGCTGCTGTTTTGTGCCTGGTCTCATATGGCACTAATAAGATACATTATTTTTAGTAGCACCTACTGGTGTCACGGCAGGGTAGGTCCTTCCATTGTTCCACAAATTGTCTCTTGTAACCTGCCAGCATTGGCTGGTCTCTAAGCCCAGGCAGTGTATCTCACATGTATTTCTGTGTCTGTGCTCACAGGAAAGATGGCACACTGCCTCAAATCCCTAACGTTTACAAAGGAGTCTGGTCACATGTACCTTCTATAAGTATTTTTTTGAATGAGCTTGATAAATGGATCTCATAAGTAGTGCTTATTTTATACTTATGCCTGCTTATTGCATTTTTTAGAATTTTACTGTATAACAATAATTAGTTTTTGTTGTTGTTGTTTTTGTTTTTATCATGGTAGAGTCTCACTCTAGCCCAGGCTGACCTGGAATTGGAATTAACTGTGTAGTCTCATGGTGGCCTCAAACTCACAATGATCCTCCTACCTCAGGCTCCCAAGTGCTGGGATTAAAGGTGTGTGCCACCATGCCTGGCCCATAACAGTGAAATTTTATGTAATGATTTTGTTCCTTACTGATACAGGTTTTCATGGAAATGTATTTGGTCAAGACTTTCTGGCTTCATTTTGGATGATCTCTTTCTTTTTTCTAGGATGAGAATTTGGAGACAGAAAGACCTGACACTGGTCCCAACTTTCTGCCCCTTGAGTTTGTCACCTGACTTTGCTGTCCTTTGAGAATCCTTTTATTTAACAGGCCAGTTAGGCCCATTATATTAATTGATAAAATCAGTATGATTGGCCTTGATTTTTTACTTTGTTTTCTTTTTTCTTATATTTGGGAAGAGTTCTGGTTTTGCTCTAACAGTTACTTTTACATAATAACATTTATTTATTTTTTGCTCTTGTGCGTTGATTCTGTGCTGTGAGCAAGAGGGAAATTAGACTTTTTTCTTGCTCCTGCGTACTTTACATTCCATCATGTCACTTGAAATGCTATCTTTTTGCTTCCAGATAAACACTTATGCAGTAGTTCATAAGATGGCTGTATTTTCATGTGATTGAGTGGCTTTCAGCAGGGCTGAAATATGCAGACGTTACATTATTTGTGCTGTGGCCTCCAAACACTCACTTAGCTTTATTTGCAGATGAATCTGTACTCTGCCTTTGTCATCTACTCATAGGTTGATGTCTGTGTTGCACTATGGTTTGGGACACTGGTTCTGGGGTAGATTTCTCAGGAAAGGAGAGGGCCTCCATACCACCCAAGTCTTGCCTGGTTCTAAATCTGTCTTCACATCTCAGGGTAATTTCAGCTAGACATAAATTCTTGGACTTGTAATTTTTTTTTTAAATTTAAGTCCCTTTGGTATGTTACTTCATTGTTTTCTTGTATGAAGTCTGATGCTGGTCATGTTTCTTTTCTTCAGAACGACCTGGTCTTACTTCTTTGATACTTAGATTTGTTTTTCTTTAAATTCCAACAATTTTATTCTAAATGTGCCTTATTATGGGTCACTTTCCTCATCTGTCACTTGGCTTTCGAGTTGTATTTTAATCATTTGTAAGATGAAAACAAGTCCTTTGACTTCTTTTGAGAGCAGATTTGTCATAATGCGATACTGTTTATAAAGTGCTTTGAGTCCATTTTGCTCTTGTTATCCTTTCAAGTCCCTGTGGTTCAAAGTTTGAAATGTGGATACTCCGTGTCTGGGAGATGTGGACAGTGGCTCTGCAATGCAGTCTTTTGTCTGTGCCCTAGCCAAGGGAAAACTGACCCTGAGTGACATGGCGAGTGGCTCTTTGTCACCACTCTTGGAAGATAACTAGCCTGTAGAACAGAGAAAGATCCATCTCTGTGTTTTTCTTCTCACACAGAACCCCACATATATGTGTTCTCTGCGAAATGTACATGAAAAAGGGTCTCATTTTTTTCCCCAGGTAGAGTATCATTGGAAACCCAAACCAGCCTGATCACCGAGCATATTCCTTAAACATGTTGTATACAACTCCTCTGTCAGACATTGCTGGAAAATGCCAAGGAAATGTGAGATGTCATTTTTGGCCATGGGAGAATACAGCACACATGTCGCAGATCACTTACAGAGCAGCATGTGCTCAGTACACCAAGCAGTGTAGCAGAAGGAAGGCCACGAGTATGCTGCATTTTACCCCAGGCGACTCTCTGCTAGGGTTTCCATGCTGGGCCTCATTTTGATAAAGCAGCCTTTTACCCATGCAAGCTGGAAGTTCTGGTGGGAAATTGAATTAACTGAATCTGTTTCAATGCTTTTACCTGATTTGTAAGCACAGATAGGGGTTTGATTGATCTACATATAAATTTGTTCGTATTTTTTACTCGAGAATGTGATTTTTAAAAATATTTTTTATTCATTTATTTGAGACAAAGAGAGAGAGAGAGAGAATGAGAATAAGTGGGCACACCAGGGCCTCTAGTCTAGTTACTGAAAACGAACTCCAGATGCATGTGCCATCTTGTGCATCTGGCTTACGTGGGATCTGGAGCATCGAACCTGTATCCTTAGGCTTCACAGCCAAGTGTCTTAACCACTAGGCGATCTCTCCAGCCCAAGAATGTGATTTTTACAAATAAATCCTTCCGTGTTTTGCAAGTGAGGCTGGAATCCATCACAGAGGTTCTGCTGACACTTAAGAATGAGGATGATCTGGAAACCCAAGACCAGACATGTAATAGTATCTCTGATTCTGTAGATAGTACATTCTTTATCAAATTCTGTTCATTTAGGCAACTCACTAACTTCATTTTATATCTATGTATACAAAATCCTGAGTATGGTGTAGAGAATATAGGAAGGAGTTTGAAAACAACTCTCAGAGTTGATAGATAAAAATAGTGCAGAATGGAAAACAGAGTTGACCAGAGGTACAAGAACAATGTGGCAGGTACCCAGAGCAAACTGGAGCTCTGTAAGGATGCTGTGCCATTTGGAGCTATTTTATCACCCATCACCTCATTTGAGCTGAGAGCAAGGTACAGATCACTTGTTCCATTCATAGAACTTTTGCTTTATATAGTTGATGATAGTATAACTTGTGTTCTCAGAATTCAGATGGTCTTCATGAGTACATAAACTGTGAAATTAGAATTTGTCTTTTTCTCAGTAATGTAAGGACTACTCTAGACTCAGGGACATCAGTTTTTGGTCTGTTTTGTTCTCCCTCCTTTTCTGTGAATGAGGACTTTTGTTTTGTTTGCTCTATTTGATTTAAAAAATAAAGTAAAATGTTTCAGAATTAGGGCTGGTATTCCAAGTTCCCAAGTTTTGGCCTCTTGTGGTTTAGGGGGTTGTATTCTGGCATTCCAGAAGCATCCCACATGTTTTCAGCACCATGGCTACACCATGACCTCTTGATTTTTTAAAAAAGGTATTAAAAAGAACAGTTACTATTTTATCTTTCTGATGATGCAAAACAAGTGAACATAATATGTCTCCAAGGCAGTTATCGTTGTATGTATCTGGTTACAAATCAGGAGGTGTTAGCTTTGCAGAGCTCCGATTCTGAGTCATACATTTGTAAAAATTCATATGTTTATATATGTGGCGGAAACAAGCTGACTTACAATAGTACCAAGAAGCCATGTAAAATGGGAAAATGGTTTTAGAAGACTCTTTTTCTGTGACCTCACTTATGATTGCAAGTTCTAAAGCTCTTGCTGTGAATGTTTTGTGGCAGTTTTCTACCATTAGTTTGGTGTCTGAGAAGATAAAAAAGGAGATGAAAGACGTGAGATGCTAAATAGAAACCACAGAAGAAAACTCAAGGAAAAACAGGCATCTCTCTGCATTCTGCTCATACACGGTCTGGTCTCTGGTTTTCTCCTCCTTGACAATACACACACAGATGGGAGCCTTCAGTGTCAAGACCTTCAGCCTCCCTTCCTGACAATGAAGATGAGGAATGCTGAGCCAGCCTCAAGCCAGAAGAACATAGTGTCTCTGGGTCTTAGATTTTATATGATGTAAAAATCACACATATATGGCCTTTTGCACTATAAGACATTTAATATAGTTGTATAACCATCTCTTCAATTCAGCTTTGGGGTGTGGGGAGTGTCATGGGCTCATTGACTGGTCCAGGACCTCAGGCATGCCACACTGGTATCATGCTGTTGAGCCATATCCCCAGGCCCACAGTCCTAGTTCAGAACATCCCCATCTCCCACACTTCTCTCACATCCACTTGTAGCCCATGCTCATTCCTATTCTCAGTGCCAAGCACTCACCTGCCCTCTGATTGTATAGTTTTCTTGTTTTAGACACTTTATTGAAATTGAATTATACAGTTTAGTCTAATTGTGTTTGGGGCCTTCAGTCTTCTCTGTGTCTCAGCAGTTCATTCATTTTTGTTATAAAGTGACACTCTATGTCTGCATAGACTACATTTTGTTTTTCCATTTACTGGTTTTTAGACATACTTATTTGGATTTTTTGCAGTTTTATTCCCATTGTGAATACCGCTTCTACGAGCATTGGTATAACTGTCCCTTATGTAGATATATGTGTTCATTTCTCTTAAGTAGAAACCTAGGACCAGTATGGCTGGGATATATGATAAGTGTATGGTTAACTGCTAAAGTAGCTATACCATTTTACAGTTCCACCAGCAGGATTAAGGTTTCCAGTTGCCAATGCTTGGTGTTGTCAGCCATTTGATGTTGAACTTGCTTGTTAACATGCAATGCTTCTATTTCTTGAGAGGATCTGAAAGAGTCTAGATGCTCTAATTATGTTTTTGCCCTCCTTTTCACAGGTCAGAAGGCATTGGCCTCAAAAGTGGGAAATCTTGGGGTCTCATCAAGATCTCTAAGTGAGTCACTGAATCTAGACTCCTTCCTCCCTTGTCAGTGGGAGTTGTAGCAACCTGCTTTCATTCTGCCTGGAAGCTCCTGTGACTCAGCTCTGTGTCCTTGAGCATGCTAGGTGTGGCTCTCTTTATCTTTTAAAAATGATCCATTTTCTAGTCTTCTGGAGTTGTGTCTGATGAGACACAGCTCATTGTCTACACCTACTATTCCCTAGCCACAGTGTCCAGGCCTTGGGCAGTCAGACCTGGCTCCTGAGGCCAGCCCTACAGGGACTATGTGGCTGTGTGTCATCTTGTTGGAGTAAGTCTGTGCCCCTTTGCTGGTGGAAGTTGGGCAGTTGACCTGGCCAAGACAGCTGACTCTTACGTATTTAATACGCTTTGAAGCATGTCTTCAAAAGGGTGTGACGGGTTGATGACCGGCAGCATGCGGTAGCATTGTTCATTTTGTTCATTTGGTTTTTCTTCCTTCATGACACTGTGACAGGAACACACTCTCAGATTTATTTAGACAGTTAAAAAAGAAGCTGAAGTCAGCCTTGGTTTCTTCCTGCAACTATTCTCTGGCCTGCATCAAATTTAATGCCTGTGTTTTGTGCCTGGCTTTGGGCTTTATTCGAGGAAACCACTATCTCTCTCAAGCTACTTAGCATTTTCTTTGTATCCCTCCTCACCTTATTATTGGGGTGAAATTGTGATTATTTCTCTTCTGAATGAGAAGTCCTCAAGTATTTTTCAGACTGTTGATGAGACTTACATTCTAGCACACCTCTAGTTTTGTAATTGATTTGTAATCATTTTTTTTAAATATGGGTAAGTCATTGATTTTTGTGTTTTCACCCAACTATATTGATGTGAAGTTCCTCTTGTAGGCTTGGGAGCTGAACACCCAGCTACTTCAAGGTACTGACAGCTGTCAGGCCATTTCTTCCTGTAGTACCATCTTGCAGTTTGTGGAAGAAACAAGGTTCTGGCTACTTTGACCTTTCATGAAACCTTTCATGCAGTGCTTTAAGTTATTTTCTTATACAAAGTGGCCCCTGGTTGTCTGTGAAGTGGCTGTTTTTCCTGGAGGTATCCCCCATCACATTGAATTCCTGAATGTTAAAGAGAACATAGTGTTTTGGGCCTGTGGAAATCTTACCTTGGCACCATGATGCTACACAGACTATCAAGATGAACTAAAAAGTTAAGGCAGCTTCAGAAAATAAAATCGTCACCAGCAGGAAGCTGTCTAAAATAACTGGAAAACCCATAAATCAAGCAGCTGGAGGAGTATGCTTGTGGCTGTGCTGTAAAAAGTACTTGAGAGCCTAAGTGCTTTGTAGATGGGCCTTCATAGAAGATAGGGGAGGGGGACTGTCATGGGAAAAGCTGAGCAATTGAAGTTTCAGTTAAGTGCTTTACTTGGGAAGCAGTGCAGGGCTAGGTGGTAAGAGTTGGGAAAGACCTTTATTTCACTTGTGAAAACATGGAGGCTCTGAGGTTTCAATTCCCAGGCCATGTGCTGGCCTAGGATCATACCTGCTGTCTTGTGCCTCCCCTTTATTGCTTTTGCCAGCTGTCGGTGTGCAGCTCTCCCAGTCATGAGCAGGGGCCCAGCAGCTTTGGGTTCTGGGTGATGATAAAATATGAGGCTGGATGTGTTGCATGTGCCCACACTCAGATACTCAGGGAGGCAAGGACTCAAGATTGTGCCCCTACAAGGCTATTCCAAAGGTAAGCCTCTTCCTGTTTGTTGAGTGCTTTCCTCTGTAGCTTGCTTTAAAGTACCCAGAGACAGATTGTGAGGGCTCACCATTCTCAAGAGCAGACAGAGGTTCTGCTGCTGATACAGGTGTCTGCAAGGACTGACTTAGTAAATTAGTGAAGTCTATAAGGCAAAGATTATTTGCCAAGCAACTGTGCCACTAAACTAGTGCGTGTTTTCAATCCAGCATAGGTAACCAGGTTCCTAGGCATTTTCGTTTGGAACACAGGATAAGTCCTGCTCCAGTTGCCTTTTCATCAGTCTGCTCAGGTACTTTTTTAATGTGCATGTTACTGTTTTCTTTATCATGAAAGGCTGCTTTCTATGTCTTGTTGAATTATAAATTTTTTCTTTATGGTGCTGGATATGGAACCAAAGGCCTTGAACATGCACTCTACCTCAGCCTGTGCAGTGTTCTTATAGTTTGTTGGGCTTGGCTATTGTCTTACAGCTAAAATCAAGCCAACCCCAATCAATACTGATAAAAGTAATACGGAACTTGGAGTGTGAAGATTTGATTCCTAGGGATACCAAGAGAACAAAGTGAAGAGGAATCATAGAGTTTAGAGAAAAGCTGCTGGCAGGTATGGAAGGCTAGAGCCCCGAGTAGACAAGGGTAAAGAAGGAGTTTCTTTTCCTTCCTTCCTTCCAAGTAGAATAAAAAGTACTAGGGAAAAGACGCTGAGTGATAGTTCGCATTGAGAATTCCAGCACACTTTGTGACTTATTAGATATTAACTTAGCGACTTAATCAGCAATAGCAGTGCCTAGTGAGAGAACCCCAGATTGTTATAAGACAGAGCTGAATGATGCAGAGATACCTTCCAGCAGACAGTCAGTGATGTACCAGTGTGCACATGTATAGGTGTGTGCAGTTGTACAGCTGTGGGCACAGCATGTGTACCATTTCACTGGCCTTTGGCCCTGAGCTCAGGAGGCTTGGACTGAGGCCTGCTATGTGGTCACAGTCTCCTTTTTGGATAGAAGCTACATGCACTATTTCCAGAACTGGCGGTTTGCAACTGACTGTGACTCTGACTCACAGGCTGACCAGGCGCCTGGAGAACTGCACCATGGATAATGCAAAGTCATTGTCACTGTGACCTATTCTAGGGAGAGAGGCTCAGTGGAAAAAGAGAAGGCCAAGTAGACCAGGTTCCATCACAGAAGGCAAAAATAACTGTTCTTTCCTTAGTTCTCCTTAATTTCACATTTGCTCTTTTGTTTGTTTCTTTTAAGACAGGGTCTTAATGTGTAGCCCATCCTGGCCTGAAACTGGAGGTCCCCTGCCTCCACCGTCTATGTACTGTTGCTAGGCTGTACCACCACCTCACTTCCCCTTTGCTGCCTCTGGAACTCCCCAAGAGCTTACCAGAAAAGAAGTCAGACTCTGCTATAAGGTCCTTCAAAGATAGGAGGGAGGTGAGGAGCTAATTAAAGTGACTGGTATCAATTTTGAACATATATTCTTTTTTAAAAAAAAGAGATTTATTTTATTTATTTATTTGAGAACAGCAGACAGAGAAAGAGGCAGAGAGAGAGAGAGAGAGAGAGAGAGCGAGCGAGCACACCAGGGCCTCCAAGCCACTGCAAATGAACGCCAGATGCCTGTGCCACCTTGCACATCTGGCTTATGTGGGTACTGGGGAATCAAGCCTCGAACTGGGGTCTTTAGGCTTCACAGGCAGGCGCTTAACTGCTAAGCCATCTCTCCAGCCCCTTGAACATATATATACTCTTAATTTCTTTTTGCTTTTGCATCAACTTGTTTTGAGATGCACTATTGCAGAGAAAAGGCATGTTTTAAAGTAGTGTGGGCATCAGTGCTCTAATTACCTGTTTTCAGAATGATCTTTTGGTCTCTGGCGCATGAGGCATGTCATCCACATAAGATTAAGAATAGGAACGAAAGTTCTATGGTATTTTTCCTGTTTTTTTTTTAAACTCTTATCAGCATTTGGAAATATTTCCTTCAGTTTTGGGGCAGTTCATTTTATCCTAAAGTCATACTAGAAGTAATTGAGAATTAAATTGAAGCAGTGTAGTAAAAAGTGCCCATTTGTGGAGAGCATTTTTTAAATTTTAATTTTTAATTTTTATTCATTTATTTGAGAGTGACAGAGAAAGGCAGAGAGAGAGAGAGAGAGAGAAAGAGAAAATATGGGTGTGTCAGGGCCTCCAGCCACTGCAAACGAATTCCAGATGTGTATATCCCCTTGTGCGTCTGGCTTACACGGGTCCTGGGGAATCGAGCCTCGAAACAGGGTCCTTAAGCTTCACAGGCAAGTGCTTAACCACTAAGCCATCTCTGTGGAGAGCATTTTACTTACTGAGCAGTTCTCAACTCTAGTTTCTGTAGGAAGAGCCATGTTAGTCTATGTGGCTGGATTTTTTTTTCTCTTAGAATGTGTGGTTTCAAGTGAACTTCTCTTTCCATAGAACTTGAAGGCTGCATACCTGATGCTACAGGTGACCCGTGCTATTGAACTAAGTTGAAATCTGAAGTAGTTTCCCTCTGCATAGTCATTAATGTGTGCTGTGTAGCCAGACTTCTCCACCTTGGGTACAGTAGCCTGTGCAGGCCTCAGTTTCCTCATTTAGCATAGAGCTGCCAGTGGGTAATTGCCCACAGACAACAGTTACTAACGTTACCCTGCAGATGAGTTATCTAAGGCTATTTTCAACCTTTAAAGTCATTTGTCAGCTGGGCATGGTGGCACATGCCTTAAATCCCAGCACTCAGGAGGCAGAGGTAGGAGGATCGCCAGTAGTTCAAGGCCACCCTGAGAATACATAGTGAATTCCAGATCAGCCTGGGCTAGAGTGAAACCCTACCTCAAATAATAATAATAATAATAATAAGTCATTTGTCTTTGCTGTATGTGAGAACAGAAGGAGCTTTGCAAGTGGTCCTGAGGGGTATTTGGCACACTAATCTGGTGTCTGTGGGCCAGATGTCCCCAGATATAAGATAGAAGCAGCAGTAGCATAGTCACTTATTCTAGCAGATCCCAGCCTGGAGCTCCTGAGACCTAAGAGGTAACCTTTCTCTCAGGCTCACCTAGGAAGCCACCCTGGGGGGCGGGGCTTCTATGGTCTAGCAAATACTGCCTGCAATTCCAGAATTTAGGAGGTGGAGGCAAGAGGACCAGGAGCTCAAGGTCATCTTCAGCTACATAGTGAGCTCGAGATTATGTTGCCTGAGTTTTGTTGGAAGTTTCTGCTAGGTTCCTACAAGGGGAGTTGTTATGTCACCAGAGCTGGTGACTCACTTTACAAAAGGCCTGATTATCCATAGTTCAGTGCTTGCTGTCCTGAGCACTGAAGAATGCCAGCAAAGCTCTCAAAGCAAGTATGGCATACCCACCCACCTATCCTACCCATCTCAGCAGCTGGAGGCCTGGCTTTACAATAAATTATTATTCTTATGTATAATTGGCTCAGAATAATGTTTCCCTTACTGCTCTCTTACTAACAGAAGCTTACTTAGACAATGAAGAAATGGCCCAGTGTTTATCTCAACTATGAGTAATGGGTAATGCATGATTTAAAAAGGCTTCTCAGAATGGCCTTGCTTATGCAATCAAGGATCAATATTTTTTTAGAAAGAACATTTTATAGGTAGGCCATAACATTACTTGATAATCAGACATCATTTTCAAGTAGTTAAAAGGGTCATTGGAGAAAGCCCAATGGACTTCCTAATTGCTCAGGATTGCAACTCCCCAGGCCCTCAGAGTTATGAGCATGCTTGAATTTTTTATGGGGAAAGAAGTTATTTTTTTATGTAGGATAATTTTCATGTCAAATATTCTATTAGCCAGCGCTGTCAGCCTAGGCACACTACTGCTTTTCCTCACCTAGTCCCTGGGCGAGAGAGGAGGAAGGAGGCAATGAACAACACATGGGACAGGAACATGGATGGACAGGGAATCATGGGAACATGCCATCAGTCATTTTCATTAGCCCTTGGCATTCCTACAACATATGTAACTTCTGTTGTTGACAGGGAGCAGCAGCTGAGCTGCTGTATTATGCACGTGACTCCCCTCTTCCCTCCCCCACCCTCAGTGAGGGGCAGGGTGGAGGCCTCTGGAACATTCTCCCTCATTTCCTCTCATGATCACACAGAATAACTAAGTATTTCATAGGCCAAAGGAAATGCTGCTAAGCTGATGGCCACGCAGCAGTTTGTGGCCATGGTGTTGTATGACCTTGTTGAATGTCCACTGTTGGAGAGAGTAGCATTTGTGTGCTCTGGGCCCCAAGCATGTGTTCTACTAGCCAGTGAAGCCCAGTGGCAGTTTGCGTCCCAGAGCATTTGAGTGGAGGGGAGAGTGTTGGGAGGCAAAACAGTTTTATTGCTTTCTTCTCAAAATAAGTGGAATACTCAAGGGGGTAGTGGGAGAGGAGGAAATAAATAGAGCATTTCCAGCTTCCTGCCTATTCAAGTTTTCCACAGCAATTTGTTGTTCATAACGTGGATTTTTGCCCTATCAGCTTCAACTAAAAATAATTCTATATCATTCCTATTGGATTGGCCATTCCTGTACTTTTGGTTACTTTGTTTTCCTACTCCAGACCTTTTGTTGTGAGAGCCATGGTCCTGAGAGACCAGTGTTCTGGATGTGGCATGAGCGTGGTGGCTAGGACAGTCTAGGTGCTGCCTGTGGATTGTCTTTACTCTCATGCTTGTTCGCCTAGTCCTTCCAGACTTCCCTCAGTAAATACTACCAGCCTGTGGCCACTGTAGATGTGCCCCAAATCTCTTCTTGTCCACAACAAAGCGCTGGGTGCCACCCAAACTCCTTTTGCCATCAGTCTGCAAAGCAGGCGGGTCAGTGGCTGTTGGGCCTGCTGAGCTGTGTACAACTGTCAAGTTAGTCCTGTGCTTGACAACTTTGTTTTTCCAAGATGGGGCGGGGGACAGCAAGATAAGTCACCTTGGGTCACTATGTACACTGTGATTAGCTGATTAATGTTTTCATTGTAATTATTAAGTTGATGCTGATTTTTTAACACATACAGCTTAACTCTGAGATTTGGAAGGTCAGTCACTCGTGTTTGATTTTAAGGTGTATGAAGCATGCATAGGAACTTCACAAGCTTCTCACTGCCTAGCTGTTCAGTGCCTGTCAACATACTTGGTGTGGTATCTTGCCACTTACAAAGTCCTCTATTCTTGATGTGGGTTCGGCCTGTTCCCAGGCCCCAGTACTGCCTCCACCAGCAATGCGCAGCAGTGGCTAAGTTGGTACTGAATCTAATAGGGCCATGACCCAGGTTGAACTCTGTAATGAAGAAAGAGCAGATTTATTTGCTCCTCTGCATGCCTGCTTCTCCCCCATGCTCCTCTATTATCTTAAAGAGGAAATTGAGTAGCAAAATTCTGCATTCTCATAATGCTAAAAGACTGATGTCATCTTTTCCATCAGGACAACAAAAGGCACAACCTACACTCAGATTTAATAGCTCACAGCTTCAGGCTGTTTGTGTATATCATGTGAACAGCTTTGAGATATAATTTACATATCATAAAAAAATTCAGTGATTTTTTTTTTACTAGATCCAGTTTTCAGATTCATTCTTCCCCAAATAACCCAAGCTCCCATTAGTGATCATTCTCCATTTCTCCCCTCCCCCAGATATAGGGGGAAAAAGTAATCTGTTTTATAAATTTTGATTTTCTGGACATTCCATATCAGTGGAGCTGTACAGTATGTAGTCTTGTGCATTTGCCTTCTCTCATTATCTTGTTCTTAAGTTCACCCATGTTGTCATGTACATCACTGGCTCACTCCTTTCCTTTCTGAGTAGTATTCCATTGTATGGGCGTACCACATTTTATCTCCTCTGTACCAGTTGGTACGTATTTGGGTTGTTTCCTGCTTGAGGCTTTCATGAATAATGCTGTTAAAAGACTTGTGAGATTTTGCATGGACATGTTTTCAGTTCTTTTGGGGATATACCTAGGAGACATAGAGTGAATTTAATGATTTAAGAACTTACCGCATTGTTTTCCAAAGTGGAAAATACCAAATTCCCACCAGGGATATGTGAGGGGTCCAGTTTCTCTATATCTTTTTAAAAACTTTTTTTGTTTATTTTTATTTATTTATTTGAAAGTGACAGAGAGAGAAAGAGGCAGATAGAGAGAGAGAGAATGGGTGTGCCAGGGCCTCCAGCCACTGCAAATGAACTCCAGACGCATGCGCCCCCTTGTGCATCTGGCTAACGTGGGTCCTGGGGAATCAAGCCTCGAACCAGGGTCCTTAGGCTTCACAGGCAAGCGCTTAACTGCTAAGCCATCTCTCCAGCCCTCTCTATATCTTTTCTATAGGCTGTACTTAAGAAATAATGTTAGCCGGGCGTGGTGGCACATGCCTTTAATCCCAGAACTCAGGAGGCAGAGGTAGGAGGATTGCTGTGAGTTCAAGGCTACCCTGAGACTACACAGTGAATTCCAGGTCAGCCTGGACTAGAGTGAAACTCTATCTCGAAAAACCAAAAAAAAAAAAAAAAAAAAAAACAAAGAAATAATGTTAATTTTACCTCTTGTTTTTTATTCTTAGGTACAAAAGAAAGTTAATTGCTATTTTAAGTTTTGTCTTTTTAATTCTTTTAGGCATTGTTAACGTATGCTAAGTAAAATCATTGTAGTTTTGTGGCCCTACCTTCTCTACTCTGGGTTATGTCACCAGTCATACCTGCATTGCTTTGACAACTTCCATTTAGTTGTTTTTGTCTTGAGGGCTCGATATAAAATATTGCATTAGTGGGTGTGTCATGTTAATGTCTATTAAATTATATAAAGAAAGGGTTTTGAAGTACTTTTTATTCTTTGACAGTTTCATACATATATATTATAATCTGAAGATATCAACCCCCATTACCTGCCCTTGCCCTCCCAATCATGCTCAGCCCATTCTTCTTCCCCCTCGTAATAGTAGATACAACATTGAAAAGTATGACTGCCTCTCCTTCAGAACTATTGACTACCCTCAAGGAGGGATGGAGACTCAAAAGTCCCTCCCCTGTCCATGATATGACATAATGGTGACTGGCCCTATTTTGTGCAAGTGACCACAGCTGCTGGGAGTCCATGAGTGCAACAGTCAGAGCATGTTCAAACAGGAGAGTTCCATAGCTTTCCTCCTCCAGCTCTTCCCGTGGAGAAAGAATTATTTTTTTTTTCAGTTTCCTCTATGATTGACTCCAATCAATGTTAATTTGAATTTCTAATTATGCATTGTCTTTATGTAAAGTGAATACACATGTGTCTATAGAGCTATGCTTCATGGTAGTGTCAATAACTAGTTCTGATTGATAGGATTGAGGCACTTTTATGGACTGTTTATTAAAAATATAGGGGTGGTATTTCCACAGACCTGGTGGGTTTCACATGCCTGGCCAAATCGTGCAGGAAGGCTGCATGGCTGAGAGGGCAGCAGGTCAGGAACAGGTGACTTGAGTTGCTCATTACTTTTGCTCATGTTGAGAACTTGCTGGTAGGCTTTATTTTGGCAGCGAGCTAATCAAGTAAGCTAGATGGGTCATGTGGAGTTTTCTGGTGAAGTGGTCCTTTCCTCACAGGGATGTTCAGGACCATGCCAACCAGAGTGAGCCTCAGAGCACTGGCTGTGGACTGTTGGGCTTTGGAACTATGTGACCTTAGCAGTGACCAGGTAACGAGAATATCATGGGGGTGGGGGAGTGCATTATGTCATTTAAGAGGAAGAGGGGAGGCATTCAGGGGCACACAGCCTTCAGTTGGCAAGGTCCATGGGAGGGTTGGCGGCCCAGTTGAGTCTCTTAGGTAGTGATAACCTGTATAAACAGCCTCAAGATCAATGGATCATCATTAGAAAGGATAGCCTTGCCTCCAGAGACACTTTGTCTCATGAGGCAGTTTGGTATAAATGGTCTTCCCAACACAGATTCCTTAGGGGATGATGTGGGTATCATGGGGTTTGAGGGTGCTCCGGCCTGCTTGGGTGAATTGCAGATACACCATGTCCCCTGCCCACCCATAGTCCAGCAGGGTAGCAGCTATGGGCCCTCCTGCACGATTTCCAGGTACCTTCTGGGAGACATACAGTTGGAAACTTTGCAGCCTGCAGGCTTACGACCTGATTTATATGTGATTTTAATACTTTTGAGGTTCCTAGGAGACGACAGCCAGGCAAATCTGGGAACATTGCTTACTGTACCAGAAAAACTCCTCAGCAGTGGGGATGCTTTTGTGGTGTTCAAGCTGCTGCGTGGCACACCTGCTGCAGTTTGGGTGGGTAGCCACCTGCTCTTTGGGATTCTCCAGGCCTCGCACTGCTGCATTGCTGCATTGCTGAGGGTGCATAGGCTCTGCTTGCCGACACAGATATCCACATGACAGATTATAACCCACTTTCTTTTAACATTCTCCCTTGTAATATAAATGGGGCATTGCATTAAGATTTCCCCACCCAGTTACTTGTATTATGTGAATTAGTTTATTTGGGAGGTTCAAGACAGCCTTAAAAGTGAGGCACTGTCTCTGGTACCATGACACGGGGGTGGGGGAGTGCATTCTATGGCTTGTGGTTCCTACGGGTTGTTGGACCATCTTTCTGCAATGCTTAGCTATTGTGTGGGTGGAAGAAAGGCCTGGCTGCTGGGAGGCAGCCCAGCCTTGGGAGTGGAGGATGCAGGCTGAGCAGAGCAAAGCTTCTAGGGAACCGTGGGTTTGAGCACTACCTACCATTGAAGTATCCTCATTTGCCACAAGTTGATTCCCTAATGAGCTCCTCGGCTCTCCCCTTGGACTTGATCTTTGCACTTACCATAATTACCAGCTCAGATCCTCTCTCTGACCATGAACTTGCTCACTGAGGGAAAAGCAGCAGGTGTCTAGAGGCCAGCCACACACTTCTAGAAGAGGCATTTCCAGGAAGCACAGGGCAAAGATACAGGTGAAGACTCAGGCTGTTGGGCCTCATGGGGACATGGCTGACTTCCCTGGGCATGGTGGTGTTACAGACATCCAATTAGCTTACCAGTGTCTACTTACTGGCCTTTGTCCTTCTGTCTGTGAGTGTTCCTTGAGGAGCTGTGCCCCATTGCACAGTGAGGCCCTTCTGAAGCCTGTTTTCTCAGCACAGTGGACTTCATTGGAACCCTTAAACAAGACACCCTTTCTTTTTATGTTCCACATGCCAGCATCCTGGGTGCTCAGATGCCTGTCTAATCACAGCATATTAGAGACTTGGTGATGAGGAAAAGTGTTAATCCAACCATATTATAAAGTCCCTGAGAAAGATTTACTCAAGGCCAAGTGATAGAAATTCATTTTAACCTTATGTGTAACAATCAAGGCAAGTAATAATAATAATAATAATAATAATAATAAAAACATTTAAGTTTCTGCTTAGCCCTTGCTTAGGTCATCAAGTGTCCCCTGTGGGATCACCACAGGCTGTCTTCTCTCTCTTAGTGCATTTCAGTTTAGCTTCTAATTTGAAAGAAACCCAATTCAAGTTTAATAAATTTAGCTTTTTCTTCCGGACGTGGTAGCACATGCCTTTAATCCCAGCACTTGGGAAGCAGAGGTAGGAGGATCACTGTGAGTTCGAGGCCACCCTGAGACTACATAGTGAATTCCAGGTCAGCCTGGGCTAGAGTGAGACTCTACCTCAAAAAAAGAAAGAAAGAAAGAAAGAAAGAAAGAAAGAAAGAAATTAATTTAGCTTTTCTATCCCTCCCCCCCAAAGTATTGTCTCTAATCCAGACTGACCTGGAATTCACTATATAGTCTCAGGGTGGTCTCGAACTCACAGTGATTATTCTGCTTCTGACCTGAGTGCTGGTATTAAAGATGTGCACCACTATGCCCGGCCAGTTTTTTCTTTTTTGATTATCAAAGAGGTATTGTCTGTTGGAGAAAGTTTAGAAAATGCTGGAAGGTTCAAAGAAGAAATTTTTAAATGATGGCAATCAGTGTTTCAGAGCTATTTTCTGTTAATGTTTTGGTATTTCACCATTAAGTCTTCTAAGAAAAATAATTATTGGAAGAGAATGGGAATGTGTTTTAGATTTGTGAGTTGTTTTTGGTGACTTCAAATGTGGATCATTCAGGCTCTTTGTTTTATTTTTTAAATTAACTGAATTCAGTATTTTGAAATTTTGGCCTTTTGGGGGAAGATATATACCTTTCATGAAAGGTAACTTCATTGGCTATAAATGCTGTAAGCAAGCATTTCACTGCAGCATGTGCAGTCATACAGTCCAGGAGACATATGAGACCAACTAAAGCCATTGGAAAACCTTCCCATGTGTCCTGGAGTCAACTTCTGTAAATGCGTGGCAACCTGACCTCAAGATTGGATACAGCAGGACTGAAAGGCAAAGAGCTTGCAAATTCCTCTTCACCTGTGACTTTTAAAGTGTGACCATCAGAGTAAACAATGCAGCAGCCGTCCTGTGTTTTCTCTTCCTCTGTGAACATGCATTGAACTGACACCCGCTGTAAGATGTGAGGAGTTGCTGTGACCACCCTTGTGATGTGTGTGTAGTGTAGTCACAGCATGGAAGTTAGGGAAGACAAGCCCTTGTACAGCAATTAACTCTGGGTCTATTTCTGTTTTATTTTAAGGGTTATGCTGAAATGGATACTCCCAACTTATTTCTAAAAAATATGCAGTTACATAGCTGTCTCCTGCTGTCTGGCTTTTATTAAAATGCAAATAGTCTTAACTTCAAAGTAGCATAATTGAATCCTGAAAGGAGTTTAACTGATACTCAGCCTGTTCTGTGGTGTTTTATTTTATCATCTGGCCTGGCTTGCTTTGCTGACCAGCTTACTTTCTGAGTCAGTGAAAACTCTTCCTGACTGGCCATGATAGGGATGCATGGCATGTCTGTTGTAGAACCCAGGGTTGTGTGGGCAACCCCCATGCGGGCTCTGGTGGTGTACCAACACAAAAGATATGCTAAATACAAATACGTATGGGCAAAGCACACTAGTTGTTTTGGTAATTAAAAGATCTCTCTGCATTTACTTCTGTGTTAACTGATGTGAGTTTCTCCCTCTTCAGGCATTAGGGCCTCTTAGTTTTAGAAATAATACCATGAAACTGAAGTAGCCCTCTTCTCTTCCATGCCTGCACTCACAGGGCATATTCTGGCTACATGGCCTCACATGTAACCAGAAGGCCAGTTTTCATTCTAGCATGGCAGTGTCTCATAAGAGCTGATAGTACTACCGTCATCACCACCCATGCAAGGGTCCAGCTCCGTGTGAACACCCAGCTAATAGAAAGTGAGGTTACAACCCCACTCTTCTAAAGATGAAGGGGAGTGTGGGGTTCCACTCCACAAAGAACTAAAAAGCTACTAGAACTCACCTGTGCAGCTCAGATGCTGTTCCAACCCAGCACCACACAAGGCAGGAGTTTAAACCTTAGCTTCCTAAACCAGATGGGTCATGTAAATCTTAGGTTCCTTTTTGAAAGAGTCTGTCCTAGTTCAAACAAGTCAACCTTTCTTGTGTCCCCATCTTTTGACTTGTCCTAGCTCTATGGAGGATTATTCCTGGGCATGGACCATGTGCCACAATGGAGGGGCTTTGATGTTCCTGAGCCCCGCCCCTTCTTTTGATTACATGTGTTTCTGCTAAAGGCATCTTTTCCTTAGTACTTATGCATGGGGGGAGGGGAGGGGCATGAATAAGTTGCTAGTTCCCTGTAGCCTTTTGTACTTTGTGGTTTCTCTCATCCTGTTACATTAACCATAACATGGAAAGGGGCATGATCAGAAGACACATGTCCCAGGAAATCAAGCTTAACTGCAGAGCCTCCTGTGTGACCCAGAGTGGGCCTGGAAATCCACTGCCCTGAGTGTCTAAGAAAGCCCAGTGGCCCCTGACCGGCTGAAGGCCCCGTTTTCAGCCCTCTCCAATGTGGAGCTGTATGTGTGCCTGCTGGCAGATGGTCAGACTTTCTGTGGCCTGTTGGAAACCTTGTCCCTTCAAGAGCAGAGCAAGATTCCACCACCCAGGGACACATGCTTCTCAGATATATTTCCCATGAGGTAAATTTTTCTCAGGTATATTCTCCATCTGGTAAATTCTTCTCAGATATATTCCCCATGAGGTAAATTCTACCATTCAATAGAGCTCTTGAAACAGAAGCCACAGTGAAACCTGGACGGGGTTCTTGTATGTGGTAGCTAGTGTGGGACATCATGGTTCACCACTGGAGGGTCCTTGACCTGAAGTGTGTAGGGGCCCACGAGTGGAGAACATCTCTCCTGAAGAGCTGCTGCTGTCAGCTTACATACAATGTGTTCAGGTTTCCTTCCTAGGACACCTCTTTGGGCCCATTTCAACTGCAGCAGACATGGTTTATAACTAGTAATCACAGATGTTAAAAATAATTAAGTCTCAGGATGGAGAGATGGCTTAGCAGTTAAGTGCTTGTCTGTGAAGCCTAAGGATCCCAGTTCGAGGCTCAATTCCCCAGGACCCACGTAAGCCAGATGCACAAGGTGGCTCATGCATCTGGAGTTTGTTTGCAGTGGCTGGAGGCCCTGGTGTGCCCATTCTCTCTGTCTGCTTCTTTCTCTATCTCCCTCTTTCTCTGTCTGTTGCTTTCAAATAAATAAAATAAAATAAAATAATTAAGTCTCTTCAAAACAGAAGTAAATTCACACCGAGTACAGCTGAGTCAGGGTGACTTTCCATGTTTTCATCCTGTGATACAGCAGTGGCTTTGGCACTCATTTTGTGGAATGTGCTGCCCTGGAAGATTCCCTGAGGTCTGTCTGAGGTCTGAGTGCCTAGGGATGTGTTCACAAGTGCACATGGTAAAGATCAGCATTTTTCCTAGTGCTGTGCCAGGAGCTAGAACATGAGAGTCCATTCTAGAACACCATCTACTTTCCACAGAGATTTCAGTTGGAGGCATACCTGACATGGCTGGGAAAGGTGCCTCCAACCTCAGCCAGCAGATAGCTAAGAATAGCTGGGCCTGGTGTGCTGTTAATCTCCCAGATGGTTCTTTACCAGTAGGTCACGGACTCCAGAAGCTAGGAAAAATGAGGTGCATGCCTAGTGTGCCCTCATTTTAGCTTTCTGTTTGCTAACCTTTACTTTTTGTTTTGTTTTGTTTTGTTTTGTTTTTCGATGTAGGGTCTCATTCTAGTCCATGCTGACCTGGAATTCACTATGTAGTCTTAGGGTGACCTCGAACTCACAGTGATCTTCCTGCCTTTGCCTCCCAAGTGCTGGGATTAAAGGCATGCACCACCACACCCAGGTTAACCATTACTTTTCTTATTGGTGTTGCACCCCCTTCCCATCTGTCCAATGAGGACATGTCCTCTATTCTCATCTCTTCTTCCCTTTCCAGTTCATGTAGTGACCTCTTGCTCCAGCAAACTGACTTCCTGACCTTTTGCCCCACCTTTCTGTGACAGGTGATGGGGTCATTGGAAGGGTTTGTGTGTCATCCTCCAGTCATGTCATGTGAAGAGAGGGTCACTGAAGATACACTTTAAAAATTATTTTCCTCTTTCTGAGGATGAAATATTAGGTCAATTCTATAACATTATTATTTTGTTCTGCTTAATATATGCCTGCCACCAAGAAGGCCATGTGTGAAATTTTTGATATGAGCTTATAAATTGATCCTTTGGCAAGATTCAGTCACTTACAATACAGATTTTTTTGCATTTAATTTTCTTTTGTGCATAATTTTCATTATAGATGTAGAAATTCGATATGAAATGCATAATAATCTTATATATAGGAACTTATGGAAATCATAGTGTAGGAGTTAAGTGTGTAAGCTAAATTCAATGTGTAATCTCCTTTGGAGAAATCATAAATAGACATTTATAGTTATCAAATTAATTATTTGCTTAACCTAGTAAGAATTTTAAATTTTTCTATGTTCTCTGTACCTGCTTTACTGTCACCTCTTCGTGAAGCCATTGAAGATGGGAAAATTGCTTGCTAAGTGACAGGCTGATGACGTGTCCCTGCCTTGTATTCTATAAGAACTCTGACTGAGTCCTAACATTCTTCTTGCTTTGTTCTTCAGAGCAGTGTTTATTGGGGAGTGGATCCCAGGCCTTGTGGATGAACTAGATTTCCAGCCCCACTCCTTTTCACTTTGTTGTGAAGTAGGATCTCACTCTAGCACAGGCTGACCTGGAACTCACTCTGTAGCTCTAGGCTCACATCAAACTCATGGAAGTCATCCTATCTCAGCCTCCCAAATGCTGGGATTAAAAGTGTCACCTTACCTGGCCCTTTCTACTTTTCATTTAGACAAGGTCTCCCTATTGTCCAGGCTGGCCTTATACTCACTCTGCAACACAAGCATGCCTTGGAGTTGCTATCTTTCTGCCTCAGCCTGCCAAGCAGCTAAGTTTACTGGCCTATATCACAACACCTAGCAGCTTTTTGGTTATATTTGTAACGTAACCATATTCTTTTTTTTGTTGTTTGTTTATTTTTATTCATTTATCTGAGAGCAACAGACAGAGAGAGAAAGAGGCAGAGAGAATGGGTATGTGAGAGCCTCCAGCCACTACAAACGAACTCCAGATGCATGTGCCACCTTGTGCATCTGGCTTACATCGGTCCTGGGGAATCAAGCCTTGAACCGGGTTCCTTAGGCTTCACAGGCAAGTGCTTAACTTCTAAGCCATTTCTCCAGCCCATAACCTTATTCTTATTTCAAGCTCAAAGCCAGGATATAAGTAGTAATTGCCTCAACTGATAATTTTGTAATTCTTTTAAAAAATGCTTGTTTAGAATTGGCCCACCAGGGCCTCAACCACTGCAATCAAACTCCAGATGCTTGCGCCACCTAGTGGGCATGTGCAACCTTACACTTGCCTCACCTTTGTGCATCTGGTTTTTGTGAGATCTGGAGAGTCGAACATGGGTCCTCAGGCTTCACAGGCAAGCACCTTAACCACTAAGCCATCTCTCAAGCCCCCACCTCTTTTTTTATTCAGTCTAAGACTGCCAGCCAGTTATGGTGTGTGGTAGTTTGAATGTAAAAGTTCCCAGTAGCCTTAGGTGTTTGGGATTAAGCTTCCTACTTAGTCCCCAGCTAGCGGAGTCTTTGGGAGGTAGAATCCTTCTGGAGGAAGTGTGTCACTAAGGATAGACCTAAACATCTATTAGCCTAGCCCACTAGTTATTGAGAGCCAGTTCACACTTTCTGATGTTTTTCTGCCTCTGCTGTAGATATGTGATGAAGTAAGCCAGTTTCTTCCTCACTGATGAAGCTTTCCCTTGAAACTTAAGTTTGAAATAAATCCTTTCCTCCCATCAAAAAAAAAAAATTTGCTTAAAGAGAAACAGAGACAGACAGAAAGGAAGGAAGGAAGGAAGGAAGGAAGGAAGGAAGGAAGATAGATAGATAGATAGATAGATAGATAGATAGACAGACAGACAGACAGACAGAGGCATGCCAGGGCCTCCTGCCACTGCAAATGAATGTCAGATGCATGCGCCACTTGTGCATCTGGCTTTATGTGGGGACTAGGGAATTGGCTGTCAGGCTTTGTAAGCAAGCACCTTTAACTGCTGTGCCATCTTTACAGCCCTTTATTATCCTTTCAGTTAGTTGCTTGGACATTAATTCATAAAGGGAATCCTTGATAAGATCCAGGCATCTATCACAGTTGCTTTTCTCCCATTCTTCCTCCTTGTCTTAAAAGTTGACATGGTTGCATAATGTCAGAATACTAAAGGATATCACATTCTGGAAAATGCAAGTTGGATTCTGATACAGGTCTGGTAGATGAGAGAAGGGGTATTCCTTATAACTTGAAAATTAGAAGGAGAGCAGAAATGGTTGAGTTTGAAAACGCTTGAAAGTAAAGGTGAAGTGGTCTTAAAACTCTACTTGGATAGTATTTATTATATTATTATTATTTGTGAACTCACACACTGTGGCTTGTGAGGTGAAAGGCATCCGTGACAATCTGTAAATGTCCATGTTCCTGATGGGGGAGAGTTGGAACATCTGTGCTTGTGTTCACCTGTAGGGTTTCACCACTGAGACAGATGGTGTTAGATGTCATCGCTTGACCAGACCTTCTTATTTGTCAATTTGAGCACTCAGGTAAATCATACTGATATGATTTTGGTTTTATAATGAATCTGACTGAGATATGGGAGCCCATCCTGTATACCTGCATTTTTTAAGAAGAAATGTATATTTCACAATGACCACACACTAGTTTTCTTCCTAAACTGGACATGAGTTCTTGGCATATTTAGAAAATCTCCCTATCATGCATCCTGTAGGAGCATTTAGTGACAGAGCTGACAGTTTGACTCAAGTTTGGACCAATTGGAATACCTTGAAGGCTTAAAGTGGGGGTGTCAGAGAGGGTTGTAAATTAAGATATCTTTGTATTTCTGACTTGCTTTTTCTTTAAAGCAAAACTATATGATAATAGATTCAAGTAATACTTTATAAAATATTTGCGGGGCTGGAGAGTTGACAAACTTAAGACACTTGCCTGTGAAGCTTAAGGACCCAGGTTTGATTCCCTAGAACCCATGTAAGCCAGATACATGCATGCTTCTTGAGTTCATTTGCACTGGCTAGAAGCCCTGGCGTGCCCATTCTGTTTCTATTTCTGTCTCTAAGAAAGAAAGGGGGGAGAAAGAGGGAGAGAGGAAGGGAGGGAGGAAGGAGAGAAGGAAGGAGGGGAGGGAGGGAGGGAGGAAGGAGGGGAGAAAGGAAGGAAGGAAGAAGAAAAAAAAAGAATTTGCTATGTATTCCAGTTTGGCTATCAGTAAAAGCAATTCCTGCCCCTTGCCACCTTGCATTTATTTTTCTTAGACTTGCCTTCTACCTTAGGCCACAGTAGTGATTGCAAATCCCAGAGAGATTCCCCATTACAGTGGTCATACTGAGCTTTCTTGAAAACAGAATTAGAAAAATATTTAGTGTCTTAAGTCTCCCCAGACCTCTGCTTTCTGGCAATTAGAATAGCTGTCTGAACTTCTGCAGTTAAGGGTCCTTTGTGAAGAAGTTGGTGTGGTCTTGACTCTGTGTGCAACCATGGTTTCTGTAAGCCTAAGTGGTTGGAATCTTCCACTGGTTTTTTTTTTTTTTAAGATTTTTATTATTGATTTCTGAGAAGGACATTTAAAAGTGTAGTCATTTAAAATTGTGACAATAAAATATTTTAAGATTTTAACTTTTGAACCTGCAGTTCATGAAGACGTCGTACTTGCTTTTATTTTTGCCTATGGGGAAAATTTTTTAAATGTAAATAAATTCTTAATAGTAAAGACAAGAATCACAGTGGGGTATGGGGGAAAGGTCTTTCATCATGTTTAAAGGTATTAAATTTTCTTTTTTTGGTATGTGTAATATATGTGGTGTGATGTATGTAGTGTGTGTATATGTGCACATGCATACATATGTACGTGCATATGCTCCCATAGACATGCAGAGGCCAGAAGAGAGCATCAGATATCCTCCTCTATAGTCCATAGGCATATTTCCTTGAGACAGAGTCGCTCTCTGAATACAGAGCTGTGGTTTTTGCGAACCCCAGTGATCCTCCAATCTCTATTCTCCACAGGACTGGGGTTACACACATGCGTGGCTATGCCCAGCGGTTTAAGTGGGTCCTGGGGAATCAAATTCAGGCAATCAGGCTCTTGTGCTTCCAGCAAGCACTGGACCATCTCCCCAGCTTGATATTTGAATCTTTTTTAAAAGGTTTTCATATTTATTATCTTAAATAAATATTTGCCATAAAGTAAAATACGTATTTACTTGCTCTGAAAAACAAGTGTGGCTTTTTTTTTTCTTTCAGCAATGTCAGAATGGTTTGATTTTGGCTTTGGGTTTTTGAAAATGGAGTGAAAGCTATAGGATGGTCCAGATGTGTACAGGCATGCACCTCTGAGATGGAGACAGCTGCTGCCACACCAGCATGGCTCTGAGCCACCCTGGGGGACTGTGCTCCTAGCTCTAACCTGACTAGGAACCAATGTAGTCACTGCCTACCATGCATTCTGAATATGTCACTTAAAAGTGGTACCATCTCTTGAAACTTTGGTCCAAAGCAAGTAAATTGCTGCCCAGTTGCCATGTCACATGTCCACACTGTGCTTTTGACCTAAGACAAGGCATGAAAATTAGAGAACCCATAGAGGATTTTGCAGTTGTTTTTCCTAGAAGGACCCTCACTGTTGACTGCTATTAGCATGATCATTGGTTTGGTTGCTTTTCTTTTTTTTTTCTTTCTTTTTTTTTTTTTTTTAAGCTGGGACTGTATGCCTGGCTGACCTGAGGCTCACTCTTTTTTTTTTTTTTTTTAATTTATTTATTACTTGAGAGGGAGGGAGGGAGGGAATGAATGGGTGTGCCAGGGCCTTCAGCCACTGCAAATGAACTCCAGATATATGTGCCACCTTGTGCGTATGGCTTACTTGGGTACTGGGGAATCAAACCTGGGTTCTTAGGCTTCATAGGTAAGTGTCTAAACCCTTAAGCCATCTCTTCAGTCCCCCTTTTAAAAAATATTTATTTACTTATTTGAGAGGGGGGGGGCTCACTCTATAGCCTAGGCTGGCCTTGAACTCACAGCAGTCTTACCTACATCAGCTTCCCAAGTGTTGAGATTATAGAGAGCCAGGACACCAGTTTGGTTTTGTATTTTTTCTTCATCTTTTTTTTTTAGCCTTTGTTATGACTTTAAAGGGAAAGGATTTTCTTTTGTCAACCCCTAGTTGTTGTATCTTAAGAATTCTTCCTGAAATTTTCCTTTGTCTAACTAAAAAGCTGATCTGAACTCACCAATAGAAAATAATAGACTGAGTTAGAGTGAGACCCTACCTCGAAAAGCCAAAAAAAAAAAAAAAAAAAAAAAAGGAAAGAAAGAAAATGATAGACTATACAAATAACCATGAAAAGCACTTTTTGTCCTTGGCACCTAAAAGCCATCAGAAGTGCTGCTTCATTCACTGATAGAGAGCCTGCAGGCTTCTCCACTTCAGTCGTGGTGTACCAGCACAGCACCAAGCTGCATGAGTTCAGGGCGATATTTAACTTGCATTTTGCTGACCAACCTGGGAAGAGGGTTCCAGGAGTGGATCGGGAAGCCCAGGAATACTTCCCCTGCCATGAGCTTCTGAAGTGTGGTCCCATCCAAATGAGATTCTCTAGGGAGTGGAGCCCATTCCCTTACTAAGGGCTCTCAAAGGGGCCTCCTTTTCTGATTCCTGGTGATCCTGACCAGCCTCTGCCAGAACCCCTGCTGACAAACCAGGTGTGACCTCCAGCCAGTCATTTAGCAGGCATGGTGGGTACCTCAGACATGCACTGAGTCCACAGAGCTTTATAGATGAAAGTTTCCCAGGGTGAGAAGTGCAGTATGAGAAACTTTCCATCTAGCTGTCTCCATCAGTGCTCCTTGCAAACAGCCACTTAGACTTGTGTCTCCACATCAAAAGTCACACATAGTGTCCTAAGCCAGGAGGAAGAACATAAGTTTCCCAAGGAATAAAGTATATTATGAAAGGGTAGAGAAGTAATCATTTCTTTCTAATTCTAAAACATGGTATAATGAAACTCCCTGGTAAACTAGATAACATTAATCAGAAATGACAAGGTACATAAAAATGAGCTAGAGTACAGTAGGAGAGATGTGCTATTTTCTAGTTAACTGCAATTGAGCATACACCAGCTATGAATTCTGTGCTTTGGTTTCTAGGCAACTTGCACAAATTTTAAATCTGAGTATAAACACACACTCAAAACTGAATAAAAATGATAAAAAGCCTAAGGAGATTTGCTGTAATTTGTGGTTACAACAGCAAAACAAGTCCAGGCTCCTACCTCCTATGTGGACATAGTAGTTAATCCTAGGTAAGAAAGGAAAAATAGCTATAAGTTAACCTATTATTATAATCTGAGTACACTGTGCACATGCTGCCTCTCCAGTCCCCTGCAAGAGAAGGATCTTCTCAGGGAACAGGCATTTTTGGTTAGGGGTGATTTCTTTTCCTGATGGTTGAATTAGTTCTTCATTGAGATCCTTAGCTGTTATATTTCTTGCACTTGGTAGCAGCAAGTTCAGACTGAAGGGAGAATGCTAGGGGCTTTGTCCTGGGTGTTACATTGATGAGTTTTCACTACTCATCTTTTCCTGAAGAAGCTTTCAGATCACTACTTCTCATTAAATCCAAGTTACTTCTGGATTTAATAGGTGAGCAGTTAGACGAAGGCAGTATTTGAGTTCATGTGGAGAACTGATGAGCTCTAGGTTTCAAAGGAGGGTTACTGTGGGCTTCTTGGATGGACAGAAGTCTGATGGAACACCTGTGGTTATATAATCAATGCTTTACATATTTAATAGTGGACTGTCAGGAAGAGAGTATCCACCAGGCCACTCTGTGCTGTTGGAGTCTGCCTCCTGAACAATGTGAATCAATTGAAAAATGTCCAGTAAAGTAGCATTGCAGGTAGCAAAAAGTTTGCCTGTGAGAAAAAATAGTAACCATTGAATTTGGGGGATGTGAAGGTGGCTGTATTAGAGTCTCATTCACCCCGAAGTCAATTCCTCAGCACCCATGTAAGCAGCTGGCCATGGCCATGCAAGCTTGTAACCCTAGTCCTTTGGGAAGCAGAGACTGGAAAACTACTTGGTCTCACTGGTCAGCTAATCTACCTGACAATGGCATGTCCACATTTAAGAAAAGGTCTCAAGGAAACATGAGGATAAGCGATAGAAAGTACACTCAACATTGTCCTCTGGCCTACACAGGTGTGTACAATAGAGCATGTGCATCGGCACACATTAACCATGCACACACAAAAAAGCAAATATTAAATTAGTTCCATGTAGAAGAGCAGAGCTCAGGGACCTGAACATTAGCTGGGCCAGCAAGAGGAGCTCACTTGGGTTCCAAAGGAGGTAGTCACAAGTTACTCTTTATAGCAGGACAATTTATAGATTTACCTGCTTAGACAATTAGTCACCCACTTGTTTGACCGCTACAGTATCCAGTGTTGTATAATGGCTTCTGTACTTAGTTTCAGTCATCCACTAGGTCCCTTAGGGCATATCCCCTGTGGATGGATATATGGAGTGTGTGTGTGATGGGGAGGAGATACTGTGTTACTCATAAAGACAGCAAAGCCATAGTGTTTTTGGTTTTTTCAAGGTAGGATCTCACTCTCATACAGGCTGACCTGGAACTAACTCTGTAGTCCCAGGCTAGCCTTGAACTCACAGTGATCCTCCTGCCTCTGCTTCCAGAGTGCTGGGATTAAAATTTTGTGTTACCACACCAGCAAACCCATGTTTTTATATGGCAGTCTTCAATGCTAATTATTTGTGGTTTCACTGAAAATGAGATCACAAAGCCTCATTTGTTCTGCCCTACTATTACCTAACATTGTACTTAAGTAATATTTTTCTCAAAAGCTTTAGGGCAGCTGGTTTTTGACAGAAATAATTTATAAGCTAAATTTTTATATGGGCATCATGTTTGTTTATTCTCTGATTCATTAACTTTAAAAATTTACTTACATGTATGTGTGCATGTATGGGTGTACCAGGGCTTCTTCCTGCTGCAGATGAACTACAGACACATGCTGCACTTTGCATTCCTGGATTTATGTGAGTACTGGGGAATCAAGCCCCAGGCCGGCAGGGTTTGCAAACAAGCGCCTTTAACCACTGAGCAATCTCCCCAGCCACTCATTCATTTATTTTTACATGTCTTTAATTTTAAGAGATCTTTAAAATTATTCACTGTCAGAAATAGTGGCTTCTGATGGTAGGCTGGACAAAAAAAAATTAACAAAATTTTAGTTTTCATTTTTCAGAGTTTATTTTTTCAAGCATTTAAGATGTTAAATTTTTAGTTATTGCATGTTCAATGTGTTCTCTTTCCCCACAGAATTAAATTTTATTAAAGATGCTACTTGGCTGTAATTCTAGGAACATAGTAAAAATGGTGTTTAAGGTATTTACAGTGAAGCTAAAAGGAGAGGCACAGCCTGCATGCAGGTCCTGCCTCATGCCTGGCCAGCAGCAACCTATAGAATCCTTTTCCCCCAGTCCCAGAGGACCTCAGTAGAGTAGAGCAGGGGAAGGACAGGGGAGGGAGGCTCTGGTGCTTCAGTCTGCTTTCCAGAGGCTTTTTTCTCCTTGATGGGAATAGCTTCAGCCCTTTCTTCCTTGTCCTGTGTAAAGTGTAAGGCCCCACCTCTGGATTCTGCATTTAAACCTCCCACCCCCTTAGCTCCAGATTTTGGCAGCAGGAACAGTTTTCTGAGAACTGGAGAGGAAGAAGAGCTATGCATCATGGTGTGCAGGCCTGCTGGTAAAGCAGGTAATCAGACACAAGGCCACATTGTACTTCTAGCCTTTGGACCACAATAGAACCCCGTGGCACAGTCACAATGCAGAAGCCCAGCTGAGTGCCTTTTCTGCTGAGCCCCCTTGGTTTCCTGCTCTTCCTCAGCCTGTCTTCAACAACTCTGTTATTATAAAGGCTGCCATTCAACCGTGAGGACCCCAGCCAGTTCTGGCCATGTATGCCTAGAATACCAGTGCTTGAGGCATGGAGGAGAGGAGGGGAGGGGAGACAGGAGATCCCTGGTGCTCACACTGACCAGCCAGTCTTACCAAAACACATCAAGCTCCAGGTTCAGCAAGAGATTGGGTTTCAGGGAAATAAGGTGGAAGAGCAGTAGACACCTGATGTCTTCCTCAGGCCTCAGCATGTGTGTGCGCTACACATACCAAAAAATGATGAAGATGATAAAATGTGCTTTGGCAAACAACATGGCAGTTAGTTCTGTGTCCAAGTTGCCATACCATGAGAAAAAGTGATAGCTATTAATCTGTGCCATGTGGGCTGCAGTAAATACTGGACTCCACTCTTCTACCCATTTCTTTCACTATGTAGATGCTTTGCCCAGCTTTATCTAAGGACGCGGTGCTCCCCCTGAACTGAACAGACTTAATGTTCATGAGTGAGCCTTTGGGGAAGTCATGGAGGACCTCATTAGCAGCAGCGGTTTGTGCTAGCAAAACGTGGAGTAAGAGAAACTACTGAGGAATCACACAGTCTTAAAGCACAACTAGGGTTGCCAAGTGGTAGTTGTGTACTATACACTGAGAGTTCGTGGGGGGACAGACGCTTAAAAGTACAATCAACCAGGCTCTGATCTCACCATATGTGTTGAATTGAACACGACTCTTCTGCATTTAATGAAGACTTTAGCCTTTAGGGGTAAATAAAACATCACTAACAGGGATGGCCTGAATATTTCTTACTTGCTGTAATAATTAAAGCCATGAAAAAGGTGGTGAGGTTATGTTACTCATTAACTTGAGTCGCTCTTAGATTTGATCAAGACGGGTCTCCCTATGGCGCTTTGTTTCATGTTTGTCCTTTGTTGCATTGACGCACTGTGCCCTGGCCTCAGTGGTATGCTGTAAAAGCAGTCAGCAGTTAAGCTGCAGACCTGAAGGCTTGTAAACCTATCTAGCCTTCTTCTTACCTTCCACTCTAGCAAAATTTTTAACCAGTAGAATTGAGCCTGACATAACTTACTGAGAGGGATATGTGGAGGTTTGAGAAAAGACCTGGAAGAAACCTCCTCTTTCAGAAGAAAGCTGATGGATTCAGGTGTAGCTGGAAGCTTTAAGGATGTTTTTCTTTTTCTCCTGTGTTGAGCCTGACAGGTTGAAGCTGATAAAAAGAACTTAAACATATTCTTTTCTTACTGCTGCTGTAACAACTTACATTAGCAGCATAAAACAAATCACAGTATCTGGAAGGCAGAAGTCCAAAATCAGCCTCCCTAGGTTAACGGAGTGTCAGCAGGGTTTCCTGCTTCTTCCAGCTTTCAGGTGCCTCCATTTTCTAAGGCTGGTCTGTTTCAGGTTCTCTCCTGCCTACCTTCTCTATCTGGACAATTCAGGACACTCTCATCTATTAAATCAACTGGGTTAGCGGATGAGCTATATCTGAACACCATGTCTAACCTTAGTTCCCCTTTGCCAGGTAACCTCAGAGACAAATTTCAGAGATTTTTATGTGGTCATTCTCTTGCCTACCATACCAGGGCATGTTGGTAACGGTAAAGGAAAAATAGTGAATTAGTTAGTTGGCGGATAGGGTGTGGTATTAGAAATGGGTTTTTAGTCACTGTAGCTTTTTACATCAACTTTCAGGAAAAATTATGTGTGTGCAAAATGGCCTGGATATCCATGACCTCACAGTGCCTGACACTACCTACACAAGACCATCATAAGAGGAGGAAAAGATCATGACATCACAATAAAAGAGAGACTGATTGCGAGGAGGAGGGGATATGATGGAGAATGGAGTTTCAAAGGGGAAAGGGGGGAGGGAGGGCATTACCATGGGATATTGTTTACAGTCATGTAAGTTGTTAATAAAAAAAGAAAAAAATAAAATTATGTGTGGGTATATATACATTTTATGCTCTAATCGAAGAGTCCATGCATATCTTAAGTTTAAATGAGATTTCTATATTATGTAATATCTAACATGCTAGCTACTCATATAAGGGATATTTTGAGTGACAGACATAAACTTTATTTACAATTGTAGTTGGGGCATATTTCTCTTAAAAAGAATAATCCAATTATAGGTCTATCAATTTGCCAATAATTGAATTAATCATTTGTCTAACGAATGTGGATATTTTAATATTTAATTAAAATGATGCTGTTTTTCAATATAGAAACATCCTTTCAGTGCCCACATGTGTACACGTTTTCTATGTTGGAACCGCCATATACAAGTTCTTCCATCCCTTCCCCAGTCATTCTTTTTTCAGACCTTGGATGGCAGTGCTTGTGCACAAGGCCATTATTGCAAAGTCAGCCATGGTGATAACAGGTGAGAAGTACTCTAGGAGAAAAGCACTATCTTCATTTGCATAAAGCAGAGCTGCAGTGGTTAAGCTGTCAACAGCTTCCCAGTAAAACGTCCCTGAAATAGATATGACATTTACCTGTAATGGCTGTGAAATTAAATGTGTAAGGCTTTTTTTTTTAAGTGTATTGTCTTTGACTTTCTCTTTTAAAGTTGATCCTGTTTTAACAGATTTTCATCATTTAGTTGCAAAGAATCACTGCTAATGGGCCAAGATTAAAAACTTCGCTCCTACTACAAGATAGGTTACATGAATTCAAAACACTGCTGGGTGAGAACATCCTGAAGAACTCACATTCCAGATTTGCAGGGAGCTCTGGTAATTCTGGCACGCACATCAGCACACAATAGTTGTCTTCTGTGGCAAGATAGGGTCGCAGCAGCATATGTCTGAATGAATGGAGATTAAACCCAAGGCAAGAAATTGTGTCTGGAGGGTTAAGAGTGATGTGGGGCCTTTCCTGCGTGTGGAGTGGAGGTGGAGGCTGAGGTAAGCCTTGACTTTGGGGGCTGTGCTGTAGTCAGCCTACCTGGTGGTGAGGCCCCCTCAGCCACCTGTAGGAGAGTGGAGCTCATTTGGCCACTAGTTTACATTTGGTATTTGCACCCTACCCGGTTGCATGGTGGGCTGCACCCTCACCCCGCACACCCACGACTGTGCATTTGGTCTTTGAGGAGCTTGCCGAGGAGGTGGGCCCAGGACCTAAGTCCTTAGACCGAAAGGAGCTAAAGGTGGGGCCATGTGTTTCCTGACAGCCAGAGCACTGGATTGTGTCACAGACCTTGTGCCCCGAGTCTTCTGTGGGGTGACCCGAGGCATGGCCTCCGGTGCCTGTAGCCGAGCAAGGGGAAAGCTAGCAGATTTGAGAGTGAGTCATTGCATCTCCTGCACCCTGGAGGGGTTGCAGGTAGGTTGCGGCCGGGCACAGTGGTGTGAGGGGCTGCAGCAGGTGCGACTCTCTTCCCCTTCGCGTGGGGGACGGAGGGCTCTGGCGGCTGGCGGCCGGCGCCCCTCCTGGGAAGCGCGGCAGGACACCTCCCCTTGGTTAGGCTCAGGCTGCTTCTGTGCGGCAGCCGCCCCCAAGAGCCACTCATAATCACCGTCTCCTCCATCTGTGTGTGTCGTCTTCGCTTTCGGAGACATGCCCCACGGACGACCACAGCGCAGTGCTCACGCTCACGTAGTGAAGTCGTGGAGCCGGCCTGGGCGGGTGGCAGATGCACTGGCCGGTGGGCCGGGGCAGACCTGGGGGCCCCGCCTGCCGGGAAGAGAGCCTGGAGCCCCGCTGATGGGCAGGGGCAGTGTGGCCAGCCCTGCTGAGCAAAGGAAGGGAGATGGAAGCTTGCTCAGTAAGATAGGAGTCCTTAAAAAAAAAAAAAAAAATTCAGGATTTCGTGGAGTAGGACCATTGATTTGGCTTCTGGCAAATGAAATGGAAATTATTAAATAAAAATAGCCTGAACAAATAGTATTGGAATCTTTGAGATCAAATATGAGTAAGAAGTGAGACCCTTCAAAAGAGAGACTCACCTTGAGCTTTCAATTGGCAGTTTAATCAAGGCAGGGCTTTACTTTTAAAATCACATGTTAAAATAAATGCATAAGTAACAAGGCTGATACCTGAGTGCTGGCTGTTAACCTCCACTTTGTGTGCTTTGTTAAGGATCTTTATTCCTAATGTCTCATTGTGTATTTATTTATGCTGCCTGTTTTCTAAAGGTAGATAGACCTCAAGAGATTTTCAAACTGAAAAAATATGTTTTTGAGGAACTGATTTCTAATGATCTTAAGCAATGGAGAATATTAACATTCTTAAAAATTAAAAGGAGTGTTCTCCCTCGCACACAGATTAATTCATCTAAGAAAGATTTTCTAAATCTTGTCTAGGAGATTTTGGAAAAGATCATTTTAGAGTGGATATTATATTTCTCTGAAGGAGTATTCTTTCAATGGTTTACATGTTTAGTTGATCCATACAACAGGTGTTTGGGAGTCCTATCTATATTTTTTATTTCCCAGGCTCTTGGGAAATAAAATGTTATTTTAATGTTAGTTTAGACATTTTTTTAAAGTATCATTTTCTTTTCCAGGCATTGAAATTGTAAGCTGCGATAGATATATTAGCATTTGGTTTGCATTTGTTTCTTTACACTGATTAAACTTGAAATTAGTTTTTTTATTTTGAAAAATACTTTAAGATGATTATTTCAATTAATCCTAATAAAGTTGTGTTCAACTGAAAGGCAAACATAGCCATCAAACAAAAAAAATGACATTTTGTAAGAAAATTTAAGATGCTAAATTGGTTTTCCATAATTTAGTTAGATTTCGTCACCTATAAAATGGTGAAATCTTAAAGCATAGTCTAGTAACTGCCTGGAAGTGGACTGAAACCCATAATTAACTGAGAAATTTAAAATGTCTGTTTGAAGGAGAAACCACATTGAAAGAGAAGACTTGCAGAACCTGGTCCATGCCAAGTTTGTGTGGAGTTTTTATTCTCTTCCCTTTGGGTAGTTCATTGTCTGCGACTTTAAAGGAATTCTCATACCCCAGAGTTCCGGGATTGTTCTGAAGGGCTCTGTGACTGGAGAGTGAATGGGTACTGACACTTAAGGCACGAGGAAGCTTTCATTTTGATGCCTTATTTTTTTCTGAAGCACATATTTTATGGATCTAGTTTTAGTCAACAAAATTCCACTGAGTATTTAAAACTGGAGTAGATCATTAAATACTTAGAACTTGTGAATGAACTTTTACTGTTTTCCAGAGAAAATAACTTTCCTTCCTGAGGTGGGCTCTGCTCTGCCTTTGTTTGGAATGCACCAAGAAGTTTTTGACATTAAAGTTATCCTTGCATCCAGGAAAATTCATTGCTGGCATCCTGTGTTTTTCTCTCTGCACTACCAGGTAGCCATTCGTCTGATTTTAGTGTCAGTGTCAAGCAGCCTCCGCCTCTACTGATTAAGAATTATTAAGGTTATTTACTAGAAAACAGCCAGGTTAGTTCATTCCCCACTCGTTTTCATGACCTGTAAGCTGTATGAAGACACTGCACCCTCCCGCCCCTTGTATGTCTTGTATATTGTTACCTGATGATGTAGGAAATTTGTTGTTGCAGGAGGACTCAAACTTTGTAATTTTAGTGTCTGGCCCTAGTAGTTCCCCCTCCCCGCCCCCCGCTTGGTTTGTAGCCAGCAAGATGTTTTGTTGTTATTTTGTGTTTTTTTCTTCACAGAAACACTGATGTCCTTATGAAGTGGCATGTGCGCTAGAGGTTAAACTTTTTAAATACCATGTGCAGTGAGAAAGTCCCCACGTTCTGTAAATTAGAGGAAAAATTGCTACAGCTATGACCGCCTTTGTTCTCAAAGCCATTTGAATTGCGGGCTGTGTCGGGACGGGTTGGTGCATTGTTCAAGTGCTGAGCCGGGAACTTCTAATTACCGTAATTGCCGGGTGGGAGCGGGCTGTCGGGGCGGGGCGGCGGCCCTCCGCCAGGGGTGTGGCCGCTCAGGGACGCGCTGTCCCGGGACGCGGCTCCGCCCGGCGGCGGCGGCGGGGGCGGGGCGGGGCGCGGCGGCCTTTGCGGGGATTGGCCGACGGGGCAGGAGGCGGGGCGAGCGGCGGCCGCCCGATATCAGCCGGCGGGCGGGCTGGCGGGCGAGCGGTTGGGGGGGGGGCAGGTGGAGCGCCGGCCGGACCCGGAGGCCCGCGTGCGAGCGAGGTGAGTGAGGCGGCGCTCCGCGCGCTCACGGGTGCGGGGAAGATATCCTCAGCTGAGGGGCCGCCGCGGGGACGCTTGTGATCGTCGCTGCTTCCAGCCGGTTTCCTTAGGAAGTGTGCAGCAGTTACCTGGTTTCCAGAGACCCGGTCTCGCGCGTGCGTGTGCGCTCGCGTGCGCGTCCTTAGTAGAAGCCGAGCGGACCGACAGACGGCCACCGCTCACCACGCACAGGGAAAGCCGCGTCAGCCGAGACTCTGAGGTGTTTGGTCGCCCTGCTGGAGGCGGGGGTCTCTTTCTGTCTGCCGCAAAGATTGCTTCTGTGAAGTTCCAGATGAGAGAGCGTAGAAGCAGCGGAAAGGGTTCTCAGCGCACCGCGCCGAGTTTACAGACCTGTCTGTCCGCTTCTCACGGTCTGTGATCGCCGCCTGTTCATGTTCCTTTGCTTTGTTACTTTTCACTTTTGTGTTCTCGACACTTCACAACTGCTCGTACTTGGATACATTGTGATGAACGTGTAAACTAATTTGCTTTGAGATGAACTTGACTTTGGAATAGAATGTGTAGATTATACTAGGTGTGTGATAGCTGGTAGGTTAACAGCAAAATAATGGAAATTGTAAGAAAGAGGAAAGCAGTGTTAGAGCATTCTAAAGATTCTTTTTAGTTTTAGTTATAGAAGAAAATTTTCTTTAAAGGAGAAATGAAACATGGTTTTCTTTTTTAAAGAAAAAGAGTTTAGGTTAATTTATATAGATCTCTTAGAATACTGAGGAGCGTAGAAATACAGTTTTGTATAAGTATTTCCATTAGAACTAAAATAATCCAAAATTTAGACTGTTACCATCTCCTGTGCTTTCCAAAAGTTGTCCCATGGTGTGAAGTATATTATTCCTTTAAAATGCACTGAATTTTCTTAAAGGAGCCCTTTATACCTTTGCAAACATGGCAGAAGAAAGACCAGCAATACTTCAGCTTCTGTAGAGTTCTTAGGAAGTTTGTTGGGAGGGGTTTGGGAGACCTTAAGAACACCAATGGCCGCTGGAGAGCACATGTTGAGTTCACGCGTGTTCATGCCAGTACCTGTGTTCCCAGGGATTCAGTCTTAGCTCAATGCTGGTAGTTTTAGTGTCCCTTTCACGTTTTTGAAAACCATGGTTCATGTATTTGAATTCACTAGGAGAGTTTTCCCCCCATGGCAGCAGGTGAAACCTCCTTTCCCAGTCTTGCTGCAAGATCTGAATTCTAGCATTGTTGAAAAGTGCACGTTTATGACACTGTTTCATGCTGTTTGCTTAGTGGTGGTTTCTGTCCTGTAAGTATGTTAATTTATGAATTGTTCAGTCATTGTGAATAGCACAGCTTTGGATAAACAAACCTGGCAAGGCCTCTTTTCTAGTGGTTTTGCTGTCATCTCCTCACAGGATACACTGGTCTGTTCCCTGCCATTCCTTTCAGGTGAGCTGGTGTTTAGGCTTAAGAGAGAATGGGCAAGGTGAAAGGATAAACAAAACATTTCTTGAAAGTCTATGAAATTTTTCCTCTGTTTCTGAAGTTGTTCACTTCTTTTCTGTAATGTGACTTTCCCTGAGTGTCAGAGTGGCCTTTAAGAAGTTGACCTTTTGCTCTATTCCTCATAAAACTTCAGAGTTAATCCAGGGTATAAAATGTCCAGACTGGAATCCAAACGTGTGTAAAAACAGTTCAGTGTGACTGCCTGCCTGCAGTCATGAAATCATCCCATGAAAGAAAACTGAAACTGTGGGGACAAGCTTGTACAGCAATATTCCATACACATTTTTATTAAATAACTTTGTTCCTTTGCTTTTCCAGCAGTAATTCATGCAGTCCGACACCACACCCTCTTCCACCTTCCCACCATTCTACTGTAGGTGTGGTTTGGACTGTGCATATGTTTAAGGAGATGGCTTGCACCAACTTTACAACAGAAACCACCTGGCGAGTGGTAGACATGTGGCCAGAATTTATGGTTAGTTTGGATTTGGTAGGAACAAAGATAGGAAAGTAAAATCTGACCCAAAAAATATTTGTGCTTTATGACTGCGCTCTGTGAAGAAGGAAGGACAGAACTGGGAGTAGTGGAATGTTCAGAGTAAATGCCCGTGACTGTCCGTGACATGTGTTTGTCAGTTGTCCCCTGCTTCCCACTGTGTTTCTTTCCACACCTGAAGTGCTTATCTAGTCTGAGGATCACAGTGGGTGACTTGGTTTCTCTCTGCTTCTGTTGCTTGTATTTTTCCTCTCCTTGACACTCCTGTTATTTTCATTAGTTCTGACATGCCTTTGTAGCTGGCTTGATTTCTTTTCTAAAGCTATAAATTTTAATTGTTGGTAGTGAGTTTAACATAGAGGTTCTGGAAAGCAAACAGCTGTCTAAGCAAGGCTATTAAGTTTTTGCTCATAGAACTAAATGGCCTGTTAGGGCTACACATACAATCTAGTTTATTTGTCAGCTCCATTGGCTTTTTAAAAAAATACCACAGAGTCAATTCATTGATTACAGTTCATTACCATTGGAGGTCACTTGAGTCATCATCCCTGTACAGAATGTTCATGAAGTCTTCTAGTGGGTAAATTTGAGCTTTATTCTTCAGCTTTGTTGTATTTTAGAAGTGATAGTCACTTCTGTTGAAGCCTTCATTTGCATCTCTGTAAATTTATTTGTCCAGAATCATTTAAGTAACTCCATGTTTATAGAGGCTCTCATTGCAGACACTGTTACCATGTTCTCTGAGTCACTTATTTCATTTTAATAACCATTTAACTCTGAAATATGGGGATGAATGCATATGAAGTGAGCAAGGTCTGGTTTCAGTATACAAGGAATTTCCTTTAAAATGTATATATATATTTTAAATTTTTATTTATTTATTTGAGAGAGCAAAAGAGGCAGATAGAGAATGGCACGCTAAGGGCCTTCAGCCACTGCAAACTAACTCAGACACATGCATCGCCTTGTGTATCTGGCTTACATGAGTCTTAGAGATCCAAACCTGGATCCTTTGGGTTTGTAGGCAAGCACCTTAACCGCTAAGCCATCCTTCCAGCCCCCCAAAATGTATATTTTTATTACAGAAGTTAAAATGCAGTTTTATTTGAGCTCAGCTTTTCCCGTTTAAACTTGGTGATCCTAGCTTTTGTACATTACATTCGGATGACAGTAAGAAAACTCAGTTCTTACAGAAAATTTCATTTGTTAACACTTGTGTCTTAGAGGAAGATCGCACATGTTCTGACTGCCCGTTCATCATGCATTTATATGAATGTGAGCACAGTCACTCTGTACATGGCTTCTCCTACTCTTGACAAGAAGGAAGGCTGCGGGAAGTAAACTCAAGAAAGTGTTATAAGGAAGGATCTAGTATTGGCATACTTATTTCCTTAAATGTTAATAATATATTTGGAATAATCCTGCACAGATTACCTGATTTTACATATTGTAGTAACATAGGAACTTGGAGAAGGGAAAATTTTGGGCATGAATGAAATTAGAGTTACTGCATTTTCCTTTGAAAAATTTGGAAGGTATTTGGTAGCATGTTTACAAATAAGAAAAAAATCTGAGAACATGACTGGGACTGTGTTCTCTGTAGATCCACAGAGCATCTGAAACATGGAGTAACTCCTTACTTTCTACTGTTGCTTGCACACAACTAGTGTTTTCTGCTAAATAGTATTGGTACTCAGCTATGTGTGGAAGTATTGAGATCAGAACTTTGAAGGTGTGTGTTATTAAAATATAATAATAAGGGCTTCCAAGCTGGAGAGCACTGGGCAGGTTTGTAAGATATGCCGGTGCTGGAAGATCTGTGAGGAACTGGGCCTCTGCTGAAGCCCTTCACTCAAGCAGGTGTTATAAGAAAGAATCTCGCGTTGGCCCAGTTTTACTTACTTTTGTAATATTCCTATACAGATTACCTGACTTTGACAGAGCACAGTAACATAGGAAGTTAGGAAAGAATAGGAAGCACACTTCTGAACTCTGAGATTCAGTTGAAGTTGTGAATTTCTTCATTAAGCAGATCTGTATTGAGTTAGTTATGAGGAAGTACTTGCAGTAGGATTTAAGAAAACTATTTCAGCTTGAGCTGGGGCAGAAAAAAAGAAAGGGCGGGGGGAAGAAGGCCATGTAGCATGTGTGGGTTACTCAGAGGAAAAACTCTTGTTCTCTTTCCAGGTATTTTAGAGTTATTTTATACAAATTCAGACATATTCTATATTCTGTTCTGAACTCCCTCCCATAGCATTTCCCATCCCATTCTTTGTAACAACTGCATACTGTTCCCTTGTGTGGCTATGTGCCATACATTGGCTCAGAACCAGCTGACACTTTTGACAATAAAGGTATGCTAACACGATGGACTTTAGAGTGAAATAAGTTAGTATGTAAATAGGATTTAGAGTTGGAAAACATCACGACTAATAAATTACGGATTTCAAGTTAATCAAAATTTACATATAGGGATGGAGAGATGGCTTAGTGGTGAAGCACTTGCCTGTGAAGCCTAAGGACCCGGGTTCGAGGCTTGATTCCCCAGGACCCACATTAGCCAGATGCACAAGGGGGCGCACGCATCTGGAGTTCATTTGCAGTTGCTGGAGGCCCTGGCGCGCCCATTGTTTCTCTGTCTTTCTCTCTGACTGTCGCTTTCAAATAAATAAAAATTTTTTAAAAATGTACATATATACAAGGTGAGTACACCAGGTTTTAAGACCACTGATTGGTTTAGGTAAGAGCATTGAAGGAAACAAAAAAGAAATTTTAGTGAAAAAATGTGAACATAAAAAGTTGTAGTATTTTCTGATACTGTAAAGTCTACCAGTTCTTTAGAAGTGGTTCAAGGAGTCATTCTTTGAACACACCACTGCAGTGCTGGAGATCGCCTGCAGCACTGAGGACTTCTTGTTCCTGAGTGTTTTCTTAAGAAGCATAAAATTCACATTGGGAATGTTTTCCCTGTGGCCTCATTGCAGTGGGCCTGGAAGATTCCAGGCAGGAAAGAGACCTGAAAACCCCCTGCACCCTTGTAAAATCACTGGAAATTGTCAATTTGAGTGTTTACAGTGATTTAGTTTCCAAAATATGTAATAACATAAAATTTCAGTGTATATGTGGTTACAAAAGACAAGATGATTCCACTCGATGTAGTATACATAATAAGCTTTGTATTGGACTGCTTGTAGTTTGGATAATGCTTTTATGAAAAGTTAAAGTAACAGCACATAAAAATTTGACTCTTGCAACCTGAAACAGTGATCCCTGTACTGTTAGCTGTGGTGGTGCGTTGAGAGTCCCCAGGGTGTCCCTTTGGGAAGCATCCTGACCAAACCATGGCTGGAAAGTGCATTTGTCTTTTTAAACTGCAGCTTCTGCAAGTGTTTTCCAAAGGTACAACATGCTGTCTTCCCTTTCTGTGACTGCCACTCACACAAGTGCTCTTTCTAGAGCCTGGCTCTGGACACTGGCTGACGACGCCTGACAGTCCGAACTACTGCTCTTCCGGGAGATTCTGTGCCCCTTGCTTGATTCCTTTATTTTCATTTTTAATATTTTTTGCTTTGTTTTGTTTTTGTTGAGACAGGGTCTTAGTTTAGTCCAGGCTGACCTGAAACTCACTCTGTAGCCCAGGCTGGCCCCAAACACAGTGATCCTCCTAGCTCAGCCTTACATGGGATTAAAGGTGTGTACCACCACAACCAAATGGTTCCTTTATTTAAAAAAAAAAATCTCTTTTTGGTGCTCTTCATATTTGCTGGCAAACTTGGTTTTATGACTCCAAAATAATGCATATTTCATATTCAATATTCTAGTCTTTAATTTGGGTAGTTCTTTTAAATGACCTTTTAAAATATGTTCTGGGTGTTTTGTTTGTTTGTTTGTTTTTGAGGTAGGTTCTTGTTCTAGCTCTGGCAGACCTGGAATTCACTAAGTAGTCTCAGGCTGGCCTCAAACTCAGAGTGATCCTCCTACCACTGCTGGGATCAAAGGTGTGCACCACCACCTCTGGTATGGGGTTTTTTTTTTGTGTTTGTTGGTTGGTTAGTTGGTTGGTTGGTTTCATTTTTAGATAACATGCTGCAGAGAACAGTTTTGCTTTAGCAACTCAAGCCAAGTGTGTTTTCTTGTACACAGGTTACCAATGTAGACTGAAGACATTTTAATTGTCATGTCTTCTAGTTGTCAGTAGGTCTTGTGTAGACCTGCACCTATGTGCATTGGATGAGATTACTCACTCTTATTAACTAGAAAGGTGAACCATTAAAAAGTTACAGAAGGGGGGCTGGAAAGATGGCTTAGCGGTAAAGGCACTTGCCTGCGAAGCCTAAGAACTCCTTTGTGAATCTCCAGGTCCCAGGTAAGCCAGACACACAGCAACACGAGAGCACAATGTCGCACATGCACACAAGGGGGCACACATGTCTGGAGTTCGTTTGCAGTACTGAAGGCCCTGGCACACCCGTTCTCTCTCTCTTTGCCTTTTTCTCTCTCAAAATAAATAAAGTTACAGAAGGGTTGGAGAGATGGCTTAGCAGTTAAGGCACTTGCCTATGAAGTATAAGGACCCAGGTTCAGTTCCCCAGTACTTATGTAAGCCAGCTGCACAAAGTGGCGCATATGTTTGGAATTTGTTTGCAGTGGATAGAGGCCCTGGTATGCTCATTCTCTCTCTCTCTGTCTCTCTTTCCCTCCCTCTCTCCCCTCCCTCTGTCTAATAAATAAATAAATAGATAAATAAATACAAATAAAAAATATTTTTTTAAACCTACAGAGAAGCCAGGTGCGGTGGCACACACCTTTAACCCCAGCACTCAGGAGGCAGAGGTAAGAGTACTGCCATGAGTTCAAGGCCACCCTAATACAGAATGAATTCCGGGTCAGTCTGGGCTAGAGTGAGACCCTATCTTGAAAAACAAAACAAAACAAACAAACAAACAGAAACTTACAGAAATGGAAGGAAATGTTTTCAGGACATTGTTTTATGTAGACCATGGGTATCCCTAGCTTTGCATTTTGTGTTTCTTGTTGGGTTGGGAGAAAGAACAACTCTTTTTCTTGAGAATTTTTATCAGTTATATTCTTATTTTGTCCCATTGGCAAAATCACCATGTGAAAATTCACTCAACAGAGAGAGTTTGAGTTTATCTTGTTCAGAAGAGTTCTTGGGTTCCATTCATCGTAGCCTAGTGGGAGATGAAGTTGTTTCTTCCCACACCTATGGACCGTGGGGTGGACTGAGAGCTGACTGGTGGTTGTGCTGCCTGAAAACAGTGGCAAGGAATTTACCAGATTATAAAAGTGAAAGGCACTGGGCGTGGTGGTGCACGCCTTTAATCCCAGCATTTGGGAGGCAGAGGTAAAAGGATTAAGTTCGAGGCCACCCTGAGACTACATAGTGAATTGCAGGTCAGCCTGAGCTAGAGTAAGACCCTATCTCAAAAAAAAAAAAAAAAAAAAAAAAAAGGAGCACACAAAAATGAAAGGCATCTTGTATTGTGAGATTACCTTCCTCCGCCTCTGTACATGACTTTGAAAGGTCATCCATTCTGGTTCAGCCTTGGCCCCTGCTTGGATTGAATTTCAGCCAGCAAGACAGCCTACAGGAGAATCTGAGATTTTTTTTCTCCCTCCCCCATTTCTTCTGTTTTTATTCTGTGTAAACAGTTCCTGCCGTAGTAACATAGACAAATATAGCAGAGAATGCTTTTCTGGAAGATGCGTGCTCCTTAAGCATTTTTTAACCATTTTTGGGAAGACTTGATCTTTGTGTGTTTCAGAAACAGACTGAAGGTTGGGGGAGGCTGTTGCTGTAAATTGAAGTGACATCATATGCATTGCCCCATTGATCTGCTTTTAGTCTCCTGCCAGGATAAAAGGAAATGGCTTTGAGAGGAAGCCTGCTTCATTTAGGCACAGATCCCAGAGTGATAATGGGGTAATAATAGAACCCACGCCACTGACATTCCCTGGCAGTGTTAGTCTGGCCTGGCCAGCTGGGAGCTGCACCGGTTTCCTCCTGTGTGCGGCATTGCAGGGGCTCAGGGACTCTCCGTGGCCTTCTGAGGCATGTTTGTGTGTCCCTGGTCCCTGTCACTGGTTCTGCCTGTAGAAGCCTAATGGTGAGATGTTTCTGAGCTGGGAGGTAAGTGGGCCTTTGCTGCATCACGTGCCTGTGGACGAGAAGGTGGAGAGCTGTAGTTGTATGGGTGGTCTTCTGTGAGCTGTGACCAGTGCCCCGCCACACCCACGCCCACACTGTCCTGTGACAGCTCTGAGAGGCTCAAGAAGTCCACTTTCTCCTTTGTGCTGCTTGTATTTGAGGGTAGGTTTGAAAATGTGGGTTTTCTCACCAAGAGTCTGTATGGAAACTTTAAAGCAGTCAAATTGGCATGTTGTGTGCCTCAATTCTTAAGTTGACTAGAAAAAGTTGAAGTAAACTTCCTTCTTTGTATATTTCTCAGTAGTTAACAACTGTGAAATCATCCATGTTTATGATAAGAATACAGACTGGTAAAATGACTTCCTCCTACATTTTGTTGCTCACATTCATGAGTAAGTTGTACAGGCCTGTACAGTTCTCTTTCAAGTACCCACATAACTTTGGCACCCATGGTCTTATTTTGTCTGAGTTTCTGAGGCAGATGAAATTTTTAAATACTGAGCTGGTCCCCATATGGAAAAAATAATAACCTCATCATGAATCCTTTGTTTGTGCAAAGAAAGGAAGGAATTTTCTATTCCTGTCCTTGTTGAACTGTGGGTATGATTGCTTTTAGACCCCAGAAAGAAAGGCTCACTTACCGCAATGTTTTAAGGTGTGGCTTCCATGGGAAATAATGCTCACAGGCTTGGGCTGTTTTGTTTTTTTTTTTAATCACACCACAGTATAGCTAAAACCCTATCTGTCTTCCACAGTACTGCTGTATTAGCACACAGTTGGCTCAGAAGTCATGTGAAATTTGATTTGATTTCTACGTGGGTGGGAGTGGGATGATCCTGCACCAGTTGCCAGGGCGGGCCTTGCTGCCCAGCACTGCCTCCCTCCCTCCTTCCCGGCACGTTTGTTCCTACGTGAGCTTTCAGTCACTTTGTGGACATTCTGGCTTATCATGTATTTCTTTTTCACTGTAGAGTGATTTGTCAGGGAGCAGATGTTTATTGTACAAAGGGAAGTGTGTTGTATTAAAGTGTAGTTTCTTGCCACATTCTTATTGCAGTGCCCTCTTTTCTAGCCCTGTAATCTCTGTTTAAAATGATATCATGTTTACTTGTGAATGAAAGATAATTCAATCTATGGACTAAACCAGCATAAAGTCTACTTTTCTCACGAATTGGAGAGTTGCAGTTGAGAGCCAGGTGGTTACAGGTTGTCACTAACATCTCTCCCAAGTCCATTGTAAAAGCTGCACTAGCTGAAATCTGTCTGTGTGAATGAGGAGTGTTCCATGTGGCTGTGCAGGTCTCTATTGTCTTCTGCCCACCTCTGAACAAGCCCACTCTTGCAGCAGGGTGTCTGTGCCTTCCCTTAAGGAGCAGTGGATTCCTGGAGCGGGTGTGCACCCTTGCTCTTTCCCTCCTTCCAGTGAGAGCCAATTAAACTTAGGAAAGAGCCCTAAAGGTTTGACTGCCTCTGTACTCCCTCCAAACCTCCCTTCCGCCTCAGCTGTCTATACTAAGTCAAGAGGCTTAGCTTTAAATATTTCCATTGCGTCAATTTGAGAGAACAAAAGCTTTCAGTGATCCTTTGGATTCTGTTTGTGTGTGCAGATGTGTAAGTTCTTCTGGGAAGAAAACTGAGGGGCACAGGTGGGAGTCTAGGCATTTTGTTGAGCTCATGTATTATCAGTTCTCAGATTTAACTGGAGTCGTGTGCTTTGGTTGAAGCCAAGTGGGATCAGGAGAGGACCTGGGTAGCTTACTCAAAAGTTCTCTCCACTATGATCTTAACTTACACCAAGTCCCAAACAGTCTAACAGTCTGTGTGGATGCACAAGTACGTAATAGGGAGATGTTCTTTCTACTCTTTCCTTCCATGTGTACTTCTTCAGATCAGCAAGGCTTGCTTCTGCTGCCCTGAGCAAAGGCCACCACCCTTGAAAGGGAGTCCTATGTGGGATCAGGCAGCCCATTCCCAGAAGCCTCTTTTGCTGTAGAGGGACGTTGGCATTCAGCTGTTGTTGCCCTCTGCCTCTAGAAACACCACTTGTCTGTTGGACAGTGTCCGAGGGGTTGTGAGGCAAGCTGGACCTCTCTGACCCAATCTGGGGCTGCCCTGCACCTGCACATTACTAGAGGTTGTTACAGTCTGGTTTCCACACCCTCGGCTCTTAAGAGGGAGATAGGCTTCCCTAGCAGGAAACCCAGGTCAGGCACTAGGAGAATTTCAGCTGCTTCCAGTGCAAAGCCAGGGAAAGTGGGGTAGCTTGAGGAAGGCCCTAACTGAGGAAAGAGGAAAGGCACTGTGATGAGAATTCAGCTGCCAGAGGAGGGGTTTAGGGTATGTCTTTCCAAGAGCAGATAAAGAACTAAAAGGCAAAACCCAAGACCTTGACAGAAAAGGGCCTTCCTTGGATCCTTGTGGGGTCTGCTGGGGAGGGTACAAGGGACCAGCCTGGGGACTTTAGAAAGAGAAACGAGGGGGCTGGAGAGATGGCTTAGCAGTTAATGCATTTGCCTGCAAAGCCAAAGGACCAAGATTCAACTCCCCAGACCCACATAAGCCAGATGCACAAGGGGGCACGTGCATCTGGAGTTCGTTTGCAGTGGCTGGAGCCCTGGCATGCCCATTCACACACACACACACTCTCTGCCTCTTTTCCTGTCTCTCTCTCTTAAATAAATAAATAAAAATAAATAACAGTTAAAAAATTACAAAAGCAGCCTTGTATCCAAAAACTGTAGAAAATTGAAGACTGCTATTTTTGATCCTGATACTTATGTAGTAACTTAATATCTTTAAAACATAAGCACATGACTTCTAAAGAAAGGAAACTGTTAGTCATTCTTTGAGTCCTTGTATGGGACATCAGAGGTCAATGCTGATGGCAACAGGATCTCTCTAGAGTTTCCCAGTTTCTCTGCAGCCAGCATTACTGTGGGATGAAGCGGTACTGTGAGAAAATATACCCACGAATCACTAATGTGCTCCTGTATCTGTCTACCCATCTGCCATCTGTGGGGACCTAGAGTTTATTAGGACTTGGAAAGGTGAGATAAGAAATGTAAGAGGTGCTTTTTTGTGTGAAATTACATGGAGTGTTGTACACGTTGTCTACAATTTCCTTACACGCTCATTTTGGGGACAGGGGTGGGGAGGGAGTTCAGGCAGAGTGCATGTTTGCAGATGAAAAGGTGAAGGAGAGTAGGGAAAGAAGCCAGTCTTTTAATTTCTTTTGAGTAACGGAAAGTGGCAGTTAAAATCCAGGTGTTCTTACCTTCTGTTGATCTTCTATTGACCTCCGGATTTGTGAATTTTGTTTCATTGACAAGGATTATCTGGGTGTAAGCAGTGCTGGAGGGAAGCCAAGTGCAGAGAATGCTGGAACTTATAGTAGTAGTTTTAAAACAGTTAAAATGTTTCTTTCTTCCTACAGGTGTATCTAAGATTGATTTTTTCCCCCTCCACTGCGCTGTTGGGTTGATGTAACCTTAAAGCAGTGCCTAGCAGGGCATGGCTCCCAGTTGAGTACTGTGGCCTAGTGGGAAGGGACAGCCAGTCACACATACACTATTCTTGGATTTCATGGATATTGTTTGTTTTATATTTGTACCACATAAAGATTTCTCCCTCCCTCTGTTTGCCCTTAACTGGTAATAACCATTTTTATCTGTCATGTGTAAAAATCAGGTGATAGAGATAATGGTGTATGTATTCATGTGTGTACATTAGTGTTGTGTAGTTGTGTAGAGCTTTGAAAAAAGTTTTTTAGTGTATTACAATCTCACAAATTATAAACTTGGAATTTTTATGATGGAGGGGTTATGAGGCATAATAATTGTTCCATTATGAGCTTTTTGTTTCTCTGGGTGCAATAGGCATATTTTCAGGGTTTGTGTGGTCAGAAGTAAATCTAAAACTTTTTATTTCTGGCAAATTTCTGTGAGCTTGTCTAAAATTGAGTGGCTTTTTGAACCTTTGTCTAGGCTGAATGACAGTCTTTAGCATGAGTTTGCCATAAGGCAAGGATCTCATAAATCACAGTAATGTCTTCATACACATTCCATTTTGGTCTGCACTACGTGGAAACCTACATGAAAAGCCATGGAAAACAAGGCTTCGCCATACCTCAGGAAATAGTATCATGGGGATTACAGACAGCACAAACAGGAGGTTTTGTGACAGTGCCCCGGTCTTCCAATTTCCCAGTCATTTGCTGAAAGTACCCAGGTTGCCCTGGCTTTGCCTCCTTGTTCTGAAGCTTGACTTTAATTTCACATCAGTGTTTTCACAGGCTGTTTGTTTTGCCCTCAGCTTCTTCCAGACCAGCTGATCTTGCTTCTGGAGCATCTCTTAAAGCAGAAGACTCTGAGTCCCCGAACTCTGCAGAGCCTGCAGCAGACTTACGGTCTCCACAAACAAGATGCAGAGGTAACTGTAGGTTTAAATTGTAGGGCCCCTGGTGTGAAGGTGGTGATTCCACTGCAGCCCCGAGCTATGGAACCTGCAGTTGCCATTAGCAAAATGCCCTGTACTTGCTCTGTAAGTGATGAGCTGGGCTGCAGGCCAGGGGTGAGTTGCTCCGGCCTGCTTCTCCCGCATCTCTAATCACTTTTATACTTAGAACCATTAGGAGCTCCTACATTTGCTCTCTCAAATCACAAAGATATGCCCTAAGACTTCAGCAGCAGGGTGGAGTGTTCGAGTTAAGCCATGGACAGAATAGCCTGTGCTCATCTTAGATGTGTAGGAGCATCCCCCATTGTGTTCAGCCAGGACAGGAAAGAAACCACGTGCAAAGGAAATGTAAACTGAATCTAGCAGCCATGGTTGGAAAAGTAAAACTGTGGAAAAGCAATATGATGTGGTCCTTTAATATCTTGTAGCTTACTGGGAAGAATGCAGTATGAACCTGAAAATGAATTCCAGATTTTAAAAGTACAAAACAATAAATATTTAATGTATTTTTGTCATTTGAAGTAAAGCACAAAAGCTTAAAGAGAAAAACTTTTATATATACAACTCCTAAAATGAAAATAACTTGAATCCGAGCATGGTGGCACATAGTTTTGGGAGACAGGTAGGAGGATCACTGTGAGTTCAAGGCCACCCTGAGACTACATAGTGAATTCCAGGTCAGCCTGGGCTACTATGAGACCCTACCTCGAAAAAAATCAAAAAAGGAAAGAAAATAACAGCATTTTCCAACTGTCAGCCCAGTATAGCAGCCATTAGCACCTATGGTTGGTGAGCACTTGCAATGTAACTCTTTTCTTTCCTTCCTTCCTTCCTTCCTTCCTTCCTTCCTTCCTTCCTTCCTTCCTTCCTTTCCTTTCCTTTCCTTTCCTTTCCTTTCCTTTCTACCTTCCTCTTTCCCTCCTTCCTTCCCTCCCTCCTTTCTCTCTCTCTCTCTCTTTCTTTCTTTTTTCTTTGTGAGAGACAGAATGACTGCGCAGGGCCTCTAGCTACTGCAAAGGAACTCCAGATGCATAGATGTGTGTGCCACCATGTGCTTTTGGCTTATGTGGGTTCTGAGGAATCAAACCTGGGTCCTTAGGCTTTACAGGCAAGTGCCTTAACCTATAAGCCATCTCTCCAGCCTGAAATGTAGCTCTTTTGAGTTGAGGTGTGCCATAACTATAAATGCATAGCAACTACTAAAGATGTGTAAGAGCAAGATAACTATTTCTGTTCGCTTATTGCAGTCTGTTTTTTTTTTTTTTTTTTTTGGTTTTGTTTTGTTTTTTTTCAAGGTAGGGTCTTGCTCTCACCCAGGCTTGCCTGGAATTCACTATGTAGTCTCAGGGTGGCCTCAAACTCATAGTGATCCTCCTACCTCTGCCTCCCGAGTGCTGGGATTAAAGGAGTGTACCACCACACCCAACTGAAGACTCATTTTTAATAAATGTTTAAAAGTATTTATAGATTTTGGCTTGTATTTTAGTGGGGGTAGAGTACTGCTGGAATGCCAGGCTACTGCTTCGGACCTGCACAGACTGTGGTAGGAGGGACAGAGTAGGTGCTGGGCACCTGTCCCTTGGTGTCTAGCAGTCATGAGGTGCTAGAGCCTGTTTTCCTTCCTTTTGGCATGAAACACATCCTGTTCTTAGCTTTCAGCCTGACTTAGTATATATCACCTCTTAAACTTTTGAGAAGCACTGTCAGTTTTGTCTGGTTGCATGATTGGCATCTTATAAGCTATTTTTTGTTGCCCAAAGACAGGACAGCCTCCTCTGCTTCAGTCTCCAATGGTAAAGTGGGTCTGAGTGCTGTGTAGGTTTGTTTACATGAGAAGCGTGGTCTGTGCATTTTAAGGCACTGGAAGGCAAGTGATGTGTACATAGGCAAGGCTCATCTTTAGGAAGCATGCATCTTTTATTATTACTATTAGTATTACTAGTTACTATTATTTGAGAGAGAGAATGAGAATGGGTGCCTAGAGCTTTCCGCTGCTGCAAATGTTCTCCAAATGCATGTGCCATTTTATACATCTAGTTTAATGTGGGTGCTGGGAAATTGAACCTGGGCCAGCAGGCTTTGCAAACAAGTGCTTTTAACTGATAAGCCATATCCTTAGCCCAGGAAGCTTTCATTTCTCATAAAGATGGCTCATAAGTGAACCAACAAGAGAGCTTGAAGAGCCAGGAAGGGGAGAGACAGGGTAAAGCTGGGCTAAATTTCTCTAGAAAGTCAAGAAAGGCCCACTAGAGTAAGTAACATTGAACCAGGACCAAAGGGCGAGGAGTGGCCATACAAAGCCAAAGCTTTCACACAGAGACAACAGCAAGCTCAGAGGTAAGAACTTGGCATGTGCCAGTATAACAGCATACATTTTCTGTGAAGGACCAACGTTAATATTTCAGACTGTGTGGTCTCCACAGCCACTTCAGCTCTGCCATACTGGCGTGAAGACTAGTGGATAAAATGCAAGTTGGCAGCTGCAGCTGGGCCAACCAAACCTTTTGTAGATCTGGAATTTGAATTTCATATAATTAGCAAGTCTCAAGACACTTGTCATCCCCCCCCCAAATTCCTTTTTAAAACCATTTAAGAACTTGTCTCTCATTGTGGCTGAATTGTTGTTGGCTCATGCTGGGCTGCACCACACTGTCAGGATTCTGCAATAACCAGGAACCTTCATTCTAGGCCCTGAAGGTTAGCCAGTGTTGCTCCAGTTCCTTATACTGATGTGAAGTCCTGTGAAATGTCGCTCAGAACCACAAAAACAACAAGATTTTGGACAAGCAGGCTGTTCCCTAGATACTTTATTAGTTAAGTGTGATTTCTTGTGACATTGATTAGCAGGAATTTAGTTGAACAATCGACAACTTTTTATTTTGAGTGACAGGCATTTCATGCAAAAAAGAATTGTAACTTGGAAAAAACCTTAAGGGTTCTGATGTGACTCTTATTATTACTCTCTGACTAAGCGAGTAAGGACAGTTCTTTTGAATTGCTATGGGAGTCTTACATATGAAATAAGCAGCAATCATTGGAAAAGTAGCCAAAAAGACCGATGGAGCAGGCTATATACCGAGTATTCCTGTAGAAGATAGCTCTATAGAGATTTTGGCAGGAGCAGAGTAAGTTAGCCCCCCTATATTTTGCTTAGGGTGCTGCCACAGGCCCCTGAATCAGGTGTTGAATAAGAGGTGTTCTGCATAAAGAGGCCAGCCAGTCAGTAGGGTCTCTGTCTAGCTGGAGCAACATGCCAGGCCCACGTTCAGGGGGAGCATTTCCTTGCCTACTGTCTGCCATGCAGAAAGGCCCTTATCACCTCCTCTGGCCTTTTTCTACAAGCCTGTGTGGAGCATCACTTCTGCTTAGGCCTTGCATTGCAGAGTACTACAGAAGCCTGGGGGTTAAGTGGTGGGTTCTGGACTGTGAGAAACCATCTTGGTGCCTCAAGTGGCCCGAAACCCCAGTTCAAGGATTGCTCCGGCTTCTGTCCTACCTTCATGACCTCTTCTGCATCTGCTTGATAAATGCAGATCCCCTGAGAAACTTGTTCTAAACTGCTCTCACCTCTCCTGGTAGTTGTCTTGCTCCTGGACTCCAGCTGTGCTCTCTGAACCTCTGGGTTTTTTTGGTAGGAATGTATGAGTATTGCTTCTTAAGTCTGATGGAGTTGCTTTTTGGTGTTTGCATGTTGGGGTTATGAGTTGAAATCAGCCTGAGTTCATTCCAGGCCCTTGTACCTCTGTCCTATCCTTCAGAAATTGGTGGCATCAGTGTGCTTGGAAGGTGATGGAGTAACATGTCTCACCCACTCCTCTCACTGCTACCATCTGCAGGTGGGGCACAGGAAGAGGCACTTTTGCATTTTCTGGCCTATAAAGGTGATCTAGAAGTCACCCGTTTTTTGTGTGTATATGTGTATGGTTTTTCTTTTACTTTTTTAAAAAATATGTTTTCTTTATTTATTTGAGAGAGAGAAAGAATAGGTGTGCCAGGGCCTGTAGCCACTGCAGATGAACTCCAGATGCATGTGCATCCGGCTTATGTGGGTGCTGGAGAATCAAACTGGGATCCTTTGGCTTTGCGGGCAAACACCTTAACGACTAAGCCATCTCTCCAGCCCTTTTTTTGGTTTTTCGAGGTAGGGTCTCACTGTAGTCCAGGCTGACCTGGAATTCACTATGAGTCTCAGGGTGGCCTCGAACTCCCGACGATCCTCCTACCTCTGCCTCCTGAGTGCTGGGATTAAAGGAGTTTGAAGTCACCCATCTTTGACGTATAGAACAAATCCCAGAACTACCAGCCTTAGTTCAGGCTCCTTCAACCAGGAAGGAAAGTAAATTGAAGGGAAATTTAGCCAATAGAAGCACCTTGCTGGGTTTTTAGTCTTTCACTAAAATAAAAATCTATAGCTGATCCTAGAACAAGCGTCATTTATGAGATAGCTTTTAAAATAGTAAACTCCCTCTTTTGTATTAGCAAGTCTCTGAAGCTGACAGACTCATGGTCAGAAGAGAAAGAGCAACGGGACTTGACCCAGGCCTTTTCCCTGATGATCCCACAAGTCACCTTCTTAGCTCATTTACTTGTCACACTGCAATGAGGATTTCAGGCTAGGGCACATCTCAGATGATGATAGCCTTTCCCAGCACCAGCCTTTTTTTAAAAGATTTGTTTTTATTTATTTATTAGAGAGAACGAGAGAGAGAGAATGGGCATGCCAGGGCCTTCAGCCACTACAAATTAACTCCAGACGCATGCACCCCCTTGTACATCTGGCTAACATGGAACCTGGAGAATCGAACTTAGGTCCCTTGGTTGCGCAGGCATGCAACTTAACCGCTAAGCAATCTCTCCAGCCTCCAGTACCAGCTTTGTGTCGTGTGTGGAATTTTTCTTTAAAAAGATTTTCTCCAGTGTGATTTTGAAAAGCAGCTGCACCTCATATGGCTTGGTTGAAAGTGGTGGCTGCTGCTCAGAAAGGCCAAGGCATGGCATTCCCTGCTCTGAAGTTTCAGCCAGAATGTTAGTCTTTGGGGAAAGGCCACTTGCCTTTTGTCTCCTCACTGAAGGGGGGGAGGAAGAGCCTGGGCTGCACATGGTGACCCATGCCTGTCATCCCAGCACTCCAGAAGCTGAGCATATCTGGGACAATCTGGGGCGTATAGGAAGACCCTGACTCAAGCTACCAGAAAGAGAGGGGAAGGAGAAGGGTGAAGGAACAAGAGGAAGAAAAAGGGGGAAGGACAAAGAGGTTGCCTCCGAAATCAAGTGGGAGTAAGGAAGTGTGCTTATCGTGTGTCTGTCTTCCTGAATGCCACCTCTTTCTTTCTTTAAAAAAAAATCTTTTCTTTTTTTCTTATTTATTTTTTCATTGTAGTACTCTGCAATGTGGGGCCTAAGGTGGGAGGAGCATGTGAGTGGGGACACCAGTGCCTCTAGCCACTGCAAACTGAACTCTAGTTGTGTACTCTACTTTGTGCATCTGGCTCTATGTGGGTCCTGGGGATTCAAACATAGGTTTAGGCTTTGCAGGAGAGCACCTTAACCACTGAGCAATCTCTCCAGCCCACCACCTCTTTCTTAATCTCCCCTAATCACTCAGGCTGAGGCTCTACTGCTGTCTGAGGCATGAATTTAATAACACATTGTATTTTGGTTCCAGAGCCCGGAACACATGTAACCTACCCTCCCTTGGCCCATTTCCTCGTCGTAGTGTTACCTCAGTTATACTGATAGCTTTGGGTGTTTTTTTTTTTCTTTCTTTTTTTCTTTATTAGTTTTGTATTCAGCAAATACAGTCAGTTTGGTACCATTATTAGGCTCATCTGTGACCTACCCCCTCCCCTTGGCCCCTCCTTTTTGAGGTATATGGGTCATGCATTGTGGAGTTAGCCCACAGTTATGGGTAAGCTAAATGTCTCTGCATATCATGACCCAACATGTGACTCTGACATTCTTTCCACCCCCTCTTCCGCAAAATTTCCCTGAGCCATGTTGGGTTCATTTTTGGTCTGCTTCAGTGATGAGATGTTGGGGGCCTCTGAGGCTCTGGGGTGGTTTGTTTTTTTAAGTATTACCAACTAGAAAAACTTCATGAAACTATCTTTTCATTTGCATTTAAACTATGTGTTATAACATAGTAAATTGATTTTATAATCTAATGGATTACAGTCCATAATTTGGAAAATGCTCAATAAGATGATACTAAGATCTCCCCAGTTCTCCAAATTCCTTAGAAGTTGCAGATTTTGGTGAAGGTTCCTGAGCCTTGATTTCCTTAGAATTAGACCTGTGAAGTTAGTAAGGAAATATGAGCACCCATAGTTTTATTTGGTTAGTTGGTGGTTTTTTTTTTTTTTTTTTTTTTTTGGTTTTTCGAGGTAGGGTCTCACTGTAGCCCAGGCTGACCTGGAATTCACTGTGGAGTCTCAGGGTGGCCTCGAACTCACAGCGATCCTCCTACCTCTGCCTCCCAGTGCTGGGATTAAAGGCATGCGCCACCACGCCCAGCCTAGTTAGTTGGTATTTTGAAATATGGCTTGCTAGGCATGGACATGCTAAGCAAGTGTTCTACCACTGACCATACCCCCAGCTGAGCATGTTTAGTATAGTTTCTGTCCATGCAAGATCCACATTTTGTCAGTGGTAATTTTCTTAACTAGCTAATACAATGTTTATGTTACCTCTTTAGCTGAGCTGTGTCTTCTTTGGATCTGTGAGGATTGGAAAAGAACAAGAGAGAAGAAATGGCTCCATTGTGGAATGTATATTTTGTTCACAATCATTTTTATTTGTGTTGTATATAGGTGTGCACATGCTGTGGTGTGCATGTGGAGGTCAGAGGAGAGCTCCAAGTGTTGACCCTTGCCTTTCACCTTGTTTGAGATAGGATATCTGTTGGTCACTGCCACAAAACTCTAGGCTAGCTGGCCCACAAGCTTCTGGGATCCTCCTGTCTCCACCTTCCCCTTTGACATGGTCTGAGATTACAGACACTCCCTACCGCTTTTGGCTTTATGTGACTGTTGGGGATTAGAATTCAGTTTGTCACACTTATGCAGCAAGGGCTTTACCCACTCACCATCTCTCCAGCACCAGAATCATTCTTTATAGGCTGCTCAACTTTCCAACTAGCAAAATTCCTTGTTCGTGTGGTCACAGAATTCTTGGTTCTTTGGTTCAGTGGCTGTGGTGTATGTTTGCCCTGGGACAGGGTGAATCAAGGTTTCTCAGGCCAAGCACTTTGGATATTTTGGACTGAATAATTCTGCTTGTGGAAGACTGTACTGTGTTATGGGATGTTTAGCACCCTTGACCTCTGTCCATGAAGGGCCTGTAGCAGCTCCTCCTTTCCTATTGTGGGACTCAAAAATGTCTCCAGACATTGACAAGATATCCACTGAGGGCCAGTCTCCACTGAGAGCCACTGCTCTAAGGTAGCAGCGGATTCAGAAAGGCAGTTTTTAAAATCTCACAAGGAAGTGCCTCCAGTTGGGTGTAACCCAGAATGGAGTCACTAGAAAGATGAATTACAGCATTTAGGGGCTCTCCTGAGTCCTCTTGTTCCCCTCCCAAGGCTCTTCCTGAAAAGGGCACTTTCAGGGTTGACTGCCAGTGGACAAGCATGTCAGCTCACAGGCCTTCTCCCACTTCACTGACTCTTCTGAAAAGCCCTTGCTGGCCACGTCCAGGAGCTTAGGGTGATTTAACTAACACATTGGTAATCAGAACTTGGAAAGCAAACACACAGCAGTAACTGAAGGTAGAAGGCAGGCCCCAGCAGCCTGGGCTCTGACATGTCAGATGCTTACTTCTGAGCTAGGCGAGGCCCAGAATCATAATTCCTGTGACCCAGGCAATGGCTGATTAACACTCCTCTGTTAAAGCTGCAAAGGATTCTAGAACTGATGTGGTTGTGATTGCCTCTGCTGCTCAGTGTGGGAGCTCCATCCCTCATGAAGAGATGCAGTGTTCCGGAAGGTCCGGTCCCTGCTGCTCCATCTCCTCACTCTTGTTTCCTCACTGTTTGCCTTTTCCTAGAATTTGGGCTGTAGATAGGACATTCCTGTTTTGTTTCTTCCCAGTTGAGAGGAAATGCTAGTTGTAATTTCTCAGCGCTTTTCCATTTCAGGATGCACAACAGTTGATGCGAGTGCAACATTGAGCCCAGAATCTTCCTCCTGTTACCCCCTCCTTTGATGCAGTCTTAAGTGTCAAGCTCATGTCATGCTCAAATCAGAGGCTGGGCGTTCATGAATCTGAACTTCAGAAAGGAGCCTGTAGTGTGGCTTCATGTCAGTTTAAATGCCAAAAGAGTACTTGTAAGGAGTGTAGATAACCCTGCATTGCAATTCCTTTCCTAGAGTTTTAAAAATGGGTGTGTATAGATTGAAAAAGGAGATTGGAGTAATTTCCCCCAGTTGCTTTAGACATCTTTCTTTTCAAAGCATGTATCTTTTGTGCTGTGGGAAAGAGCATCTCCTGTGATTCTTCAGTTATATTTGTATATTTTTTCTTGGTTTAGCTTGTTTTATGAGACAGTCAGTAGTTTACAACATTCCTTCAAAGCCAGGAAGGCATCTCTGGGCATTTCTTTGGTAGTTTTCTTTCATTATTGAGTTCCGTGCTCATGGAAGTTTTCTGTGGAAAGCCATCAAGGGCTTCCATTTTCTCTAATAACAGGTTCTGTTAGCTGATCTAAAATGATAAAACCGCCGGGCGTGGTGGCGCACGCCTTTAATCCCAGCACTCGGGAGGTAGAGGTAGGAGGATCGCCGTGAGTTCGAGGCCACCCTGAGACTCCATAGTGAATTCCAGGTCAGCCTGGGCTAGAGTGAAACCCTACCTTGAAAAACCAAAAATAAAATAAATTAAAATAAAATAAAATAAAATAAAATAAAATAAAATGATAAAACTGAACTTTTTTAATATTCCTCTGTTCCTGAGGCTTAAGACAATTTTTACTAACCATAAATTTTTACACTGGGGTACCAACCTAGTCAAATGTTAAATGAACATAAGGAAAAGAAATTACCCTTAACATAATTTAGCTTATTTTTTAAAAGTGATTTTCCTTTTTTGCTTATATGTGAAGCATGATGTAGTGTATACACACATGTGTGCCCTTGTGACGTGCTTGCCGGCAGCAGAGTGTGCTCCCTGCACCACTTGTTGCTCTGCTTTTCTGTCCCCATTCTTGTTTGAGCCAGAAGGTCTCTTACTGATCTTGTAGCTTGCCATTTTTCTGGAGCTCCAGTGACTCCTGGGTTTTTGCTTTGTGGGACATCCCACAGGGTATACATGAAAGCCTCTGCATCCAGGGGACTATACTGGGTGCTGGACTGGTGTTACAGACATGTGTGGCCACACTCAGCTATTTATGTGGGTCGTGGAGATTAAAACTCAGTCTTAGGCCCCCTTCAGACCCTGGGAGGATGCTCATCAAGGAAGCACACTTGGCCACTGAGCCATCTCTCCAGTTATTAAAGGGATTTTTATGCCAACAATCAGTTTAGATTATGGAAAGAATGCACACATTTAATACATGAGCTTCTAGCTTTATACTAAGCCCAGCTTACTTAGAAAATTTACTTTTCTTTCATTTCCTTGTCACTTTATTATTCCTCAAAATGTGTTTCTTCTTGTATTTAGCTTAGAAGAGTTACTTTACTTTGGTTGTCACTGCTTTATTATTCCTTCCTGTTTGTTTGTTTCTTTCATTATACTTAGCACCTGGTCCAAGTTTAAAAATACTTGCAGATTTAAGGGCATTGCCTATTCTTGTTCTTTATTTAGCCCTCCAATCTACAGGTTTTCTGAAAATGATGGGGTGCATTCTCACAAAATCTCACTTTCTCACAAAAGTGAACATTTTTTATCTTACTGTTTTTTATTCCAATATAGGCAATAAACAGCTACCCCTTAACAGTTTTTTTTAAGGTCCCATACTAATATTGTAGTGTGGAGTTTCATTGGTGCTTCTGGGTTGTTAGCCCAATCAGTAGATTATGCATTTTTTTCAAGTTTTGTAAATATATTTTATTTATTTATTTGAGACAGAGAAAGGAGCGGGGGGGGGGGGGGGGGGAGAGGAGAGAATGGGCACGACGCCAGGGCCTCCAGCCATTGCAAACGAACTCCAGATGCATGCATCCCCTTGTGCATCTGGCTTACATGGGCCCTGGAGAATCAAACCAGGATACTTTGGCTTTACAGGCAAACACCTTAACCGCTAAACCATCTCTCCACCCCTTATGTATATATATGTTTTAATTAGGCTTCTTTTCTAAGATTCACTTTACCACCACCACCCTTCCCCCATATGGTTGATTTTGAACACTGCTATTTTTCTTCATGGTTATAAATTGAATCATATTCAAATGTAATAAGTGTATAATGACACATGTACCTACAGATACCATGATATAAACCACTGCTTTGCTAACATAAAAGTTAACGAAAGGATGGCTAGATGGATGAATGAATGATAGAGTTATACATCATGAAAACAATGGAAAGCATATCACAAATGCTCTAAAATAAAAGGCTTGTGGGGCTGTAGAGATGGCTCAGCAATTTAAGGCACCTGCTTGCCATGCCTGCTGGCCCAGAGTCCATAATTCAGCCATCCATACAAAACCACATGCAAAAAGTGGCGCATGTGCCTGGCATTCATTTGCAGTGGCAAGAGACCCTGGAAAATGCACACACACATACATTAAAGCTTAAAAATGATTTTAAAAAGGGTATAGGTTACTAAAATGCTCAAACACCCTTCATGTTCTCAGAGTTGCATGGCACCTTTCACATGAGAGTTGTGTTAGACTCAGGCAGTGGGAAGCACACAGTACAGATGGAATGTGAACTTTGCCTGCATGTGTGGACAGCTGCCACAGCTGGCTCGATCAAGTTCTTCAGTGCCTACACAATTGTGCAAAGTGTGATCCTAGCTGTGTATAGCAGGATCAAAGCTTTTAAGATATAGGTGATAGCAGCTAAACTTTCTGAGGTGGCACAGAAATGATTTAGGTATCCCCCTATAAACTTAGGTGTTCTGTATGCTAAGGTTCCCCAGCTGATGGCAATTGGAAATTAAAGCCTCCTGGAGGCGATGTATTGTTGGGGGAGGGCCTATGGGTGTTATAGTCAGTTTCCACTTGCCAGTGTTTGGCACACTCTCCTGTTGCTGTTGTCCACCTTACGTTGGCCAGAGGGTGTTGTCCACCCTCTGCTTATGCCATCATTTTCCCTGCCATCATGGAGCATCCCCCTAGAGCCTGTAAGCCAAACTAAGCCTCCTTTTCCCACAAGCTGCTCTTGGTCACATGATTTCTACCAGCAATATGAACCTGACTGTAACAGTAAAGTGGTACCAAGGAATGGGATTGCTGCAAGACACCTGACTGTGTGGCATTGGCCTTTGGAGCTGAGTTTCAAGAGGAATGTGCAAGGATTTGAAACCTTGGCCTAAGAGATGCCTTGCAGTGCTGTAAGTACAACTTGATAGACTCTTCTGGTCACAGGTGAAAGACTTGAATGCAGTAAGAACTATAGACTGTGAGGTTTGGGGGTGAGAAAGAGGTTTGCTTGGATTGGGCTAGAAGCAGTTTGTGTGAAAAGCTTGCTGTTATGCCCATGTCCTGAGAAGTTGTGCAGGGTTGCTTTTCATAGAATGAACTGGTGTGACCGGAGAGAGATGGCACAGAAAGAAAAATCTTTGGGTGAACTACTGCCCATTCAGCTGCAATTGAGAGATTACAACCTTTGAGACTGGGCCAGCTGACCTGCGCTGGGGCAACAGGAAGAATGTAGACTCTTTTAAGGGGCCTGAGTGCTCAAGGAGTGTCCAGTTCTTCAAAGCCTGCTTTATTCCCCGCCCCCCCCCCCCCCCCGGATTAACAAATTGGCACCCTACCTGGTATTGTGGAGTATAAGAAATGCAGGAAAGAGAGGCTCATTGAGTTTGCAACACGGTCTTGTGTTTTGGAATTGGCCATGCGCAGTGTGAAGCAGGTTTGCTGGATGCCTGCATGGAGGCCCCATGGGGCCATGAGGATGAAGCGTGGGTTGCAGTGGAGACCCAGTGGAGATGCCGGGACCATGAGATGGCTGCTAAGGAAAACTGCCAGTCCCTGATGAAGTTTTCCAGGACTGTGAGTAGCCTAGTTGGAGGGGTGGAATTGGAATGCCAGAGACATGTTGTTGGTTAGAATTACCAGAATTGGAGATTTGTCATTGACTAGAGTTGTTGGACTTGGAGGTACAGAGTACAGAGTTTGATGTTTTCCCTGTTTAAATTTATTGGTTGAATATTTCTTTGCTGTGCCCAGTCCATCTTTCGCAGTGTGAATGTTTATTCTGTGCCATTATGGGTTTTTTTGAGGTTAGATTTTGGTATTATGGCTCAGTTAAAAGACCATGGATTATGGGGATGTATGAACATCATTGGAATTGATAAAACTATAGGGACTTTTAAAGTTGGATGCATGTATCACATATGGTTATCAGTTTATGGGGGCCAGGGGCAGAATGTGGTGGTTTGATTCAGGTGTCCCGAATAAGCTTAGGTGTTCTGAATGCTAAGTTCCCAGCTGATGGAGATTTGGGAATTAACACCTCCTGAAGGCAGTGTATTGTTGGGGGCAGGCTTGTGGGTATTATAACCAGTGTCGCCTTGCCATTGTTTGGCACACTGTCCCGTTCCTGTTGTTTACCTGATGTTGGCCAGGGGATGATGTCCACCCTCTGCTTATGCCATCGTTTTCCCTATCATCATGGAGCTTCCCCCTCGAGCCTGTCAGCCAAAATAAACCTCTTTCTTTCCCCCACAAGCTGCTGTTGGTTGGGTGATTTCTGCCAGCAATGCGAACTTGATTGCAACACTTGTAGAAGCTTATTTCTCTAGTGTCCATAGAGATGGCTTTGGAGAAAATAGCCATGAAGATGAGAGTGGTGGACTATGGTGTGTGTCTAGAATTTGAACTTGTAGTGCCCCTCTTCTAGCTGCTTCCTCTCTTCACAGCACCTCCTTAGGGAGTCTGTTCTGGCATGTCCATGTGTCCCAGAGGTCCTTGTGGGCATCTCATGAATGTATCATGACTCTTGTCAGTGTTCTTGATTTTTCTCAAACTTTACCAAGATCAGGAAGTTCTAGGAGCCAAAGCTTGTCAGCTTTGTTTAGCACTCTTTCCTCTATGCCCAGAATTTCCCTACCATGATGATAGCAGGAGCCTACAGGGAAGCCTGTGTGTGAGACCTTCAGAGTCTTGGGAAGGTATGTTGTGACTATGATCACTGTTTCTGCCAAACAAGAAGTCCCTTTTCAGCAAATGTAGCATGCCACATGTTGAAGAAGCAAAATGGAGTGTGGCCATGTTCCCTGGGCAGATTATTTTTTCCCTCAGCAGTAAATTTCAAAATCAAACTTTTTGACTTCAGAACTCCACATTGGAGGATATGTCCTCTCAGCATTCAGTCTAGGCAGAGAAGAAGGCAGACTGCTGGGTTTCAGTGCACGCTCCACTTCGATTCCAGGGTTCTGCTGGTGGGCACTAGCTGCCAGTGACAGCATTCATGTCATCAAATGAAACAGTTTGTGTGTAGGAAAGGAAGAAAAGTGAGGGCATGCCTGAGATCACACACAAATGAGGCTGCTACTTCTTATCACACTTGATGTTTATATTTGACATTTGTCACCATGCTTGGCCCTCCCTGTATTCTCTGCTATTATGCCAACATGGCCAGAACAGTTGAAAATTATCCTCCTCGGTGTGCTGCTGCAGCTGGGCCAGGGGATTCACTGATCTGGCATGATAGCAGCAAGCCAAGCCAGGTCTGATTCTCATTACCAAGGAAGCAGTATTCACAGGCTGGAGAGATACCTCTATTTAAAGGTGCTTGCTTGCAAGCCTAGCAACCCAAGTTTGATCCTTTTCAGTGTTCATGAGTAAAGCAAAGCCAGACACAAAGAAGTGTATGCATCTGTAATCTCAACTCACCTATGGCTGTGGGAGGTGAGAGCCAGGAAAATCCAGAAGCCCATAAGTAGCAGTAGCAGTAGCAGCAAGAGAGACCCTATCTTAAAAGAAGGTGGAAGGAGAAGAGAAGCACCCTGAAGTTGTCCTCTGACCTTCATACTTGTGCAGTGACACCATGTACACACAAACATATAACTAATTAACTAACTAACTAAACAAACAAATAATTTAAAAGTGTTCAGATAGCTACCCTTTGGGAGTGAGGAGTGGTGAAAGAAAGGAAGAGACAGTGCTTCATGACAGCTACACAGCTGACAGAGAGTCTTCTCTCTCGAGAGCATGAGCAGGGTGGTAGCCCACTGGTCTAGACGCCCTGAACCATGCTTGGCTGGAAACACCATTGGCCCATCCGGCTCTGCAAAGGCTGCTTCTTTCCCCAGCAGTAAAACCTCTTTAAAGCCAAGTAAATCTCGTTGAAGGACACACAGAAAAGGCAAGTTTGTTTATTGCAGTGTAGACTTATTAACTCACAAAAGTCCTGAGCCTTCATCTCTCTGTTTATAGATATGAAATGGAACTCTAAATGAAGTTTAATGGGCTTCCTAGATCATGTTCCCTGAGCAGATTTTTTTTTAACTTCAGCAGTAAATTTCAAAATCAAAAGGACTGAAAAAAGAAAGGGGAGTGCTTCCTGTCATAAATAGGATGAGTGGCATTCTTCAAAGCATTTTATAGCTTCCAACTGTGCATTATAATTTCAAAGTAGCTGAAACGCATTCCCAGTTTGCAAAAGTGCTACACTGATTCAGAAGCATGGGGCAGGGACAGGGGCAGGGGCAGGCATGTACTGGATTGCCTGAAGGCCCTGCTCTCCCCAAGCTGCTGCCCAACCCCATTGCCGGCTAGTGCCTCAGCAGCCATCTTTGTCTCCTCAGCCTGTCAACCTTCGTGGAGGTTCCCAGCTACAAGGTTAAAGGCTACTAGGACTTACTGTTCTCGTGACATTATAAAATTGATTATACACTGGAGTTCCAGATATTCTACATATTTATTTCAAGAATTACATGTAAATGTTTGAAAAACACTCTAGAAAATTAGTTGAAGATAATAATAAGCAGGCTATGCACATACTAGAGAAGCATTCAGCCACTGACTTACAATCCTCAGCCCCAAGAATTTTCATTTCTTTTTTAATAATAGTTCATGAAAAACACAAGTTGAAATTTAGAAAAAAAATCTAAAGTAATACCTTGTTAATCAACTTTTGGTCATTGTAACAAATGCCTGAGATAGTCAACTTACAAAGAGAAAACGGTTATTGTAGCTCTCAGTTTTGGAGGTTCTACCGCATGTTTACTTGGCCCCATGACTTGGGCTGTGGTGGGAGCATAGGGCAGAGCATAAACCACCCACCTCAGCACTGGGGAATTGCTGCCCACAAAGGCTGTGTCCAGTGCTACCATCATCCACCACACCTGGCCACCCTACACTGGAGAGCCTTGTCTGTGGTGGTCCCATAGTCTGGCAAGATACAGCATCCTCCTTCAGTAAGCCTGTTTTAGAACACATGCCAGAGCTATTTCCTTTACAGAATGAATTGGACCATCACAGGAAGCAATAGGACTTGGGAATAAGTCCTTCAGAGATGCCCTAGATTTTGTGGTGGAACCATTTCAAAGTCAGCCCACCCTCCCTACCTGCATGTTCATTAATATATTGGTAGGTTTGGGGGAGTGCATGCCTGTACTGGTGCAGCCATCCAAACATAGCCATCCCCACATGGTTCCTTTAGAAATAATGGCAGGTAGTCCCAAATCCAAAATGCTCAACACCTGGCCTTTGACAGAGGAATCCAGCACTGAGCAGAAGAGAGTTCTGGATACATCAAAGTGGGTCAGCAGAATTTCTGTTTAATACAGGAGAGAGCAGTGGATGAGGGGAGCCCTGATGGTGGTCATTTACAGAAGCTCCTGTGGGGTCCTGGGATATGTGTTCTGAAGCTGAGGTGTGGCTTGGGTATATGAACTACTTTGTAAGTAATACTATATTGGAGACAGCTAAAAATAAGAAGGGCATAGTCTCTTGTTACAGGTTCAGCTCAACAGAGAGCTCTTTGGTCTTGAAAACTTTGACAAGACAGAGGGGACAAAAAAAGCCTCAGGACTGGGGCTGAGGCTAGACTGAGTGAGCTACCTGCAGGTTTGGAAAAATGACTGGCAGATCAGTCCCTGATTGTCTTTGCTGGGGTTGTGGGGTGGCACGGTGATGCATGAAGCATCAGCTGCCTCAAAGACCCTCCCCTCCTGGTGTCTGCAGCGTGTGCTCTCTTGCTGCTGAGACCCTCAGACCCCACCAGCACTGGTCCTTAGCTCTGTGGTCCCCATCACTCCCTCTGGCCTCCCATAGCATGTCTCACTACTTTTACCACCAGTCTTTGGTGAAAGCAGCCAGCCCTCCCAGCATCGTCTGGCCTGCCCTTTAGAGAGATGGAGCTGATAGGTCCAAAACACAGTTCATAGCAAAAATGGACTTAGCAGTCCATCAGCTAGCATTAAAAAAAAAGTATAGAAAGCTTGGACTGTAGCCAGGCATAGGTGGCATACGCCTTTAATCCCAGCACTTGGGAAGCTGAGGTAGAAGAATCACTGAATTTGAGGCTAGCCTGGTGCTAAAGAGTGAGTTCCAGGTCAGCCTGGACTAGAGACCCTGCTTCCAAAAAAAAAAAAAAAACCCACAAAAATCCTATAAAATGTGTTACATATTATGAAAGACGGTGTTACTTGTGAAATAACTTTGTTCCTGTGTGTATACACACATGTACATATACACATGCATGGACACTTACAGAAACGTGCATGTTGTATCCTTGCCTACACCTGTGCTGCCATCAGTGTGCTTGGAATAAATAAGCCCCAGCCTCATAGCTAGGGTCTGTGGTGTCTCCAGCTGGTGCCTTTAGACCCTGACAGCATGGAGACTCAGCCATCCCAGGTAGCTCAGACCTGTTGACACAGCCCTGCCTCATTCTGGTTGCAGTCTCCATGAGGCACAAGTGTCCACCACTCTACTGGAGCTGTTACTTGGATCTAGTCATCAGATGGGGGTCTGGCATGAGTGTCTTCTGCATGCCTATCCACTATTCTCCTCACCCCATGTTCTGAAGCCTTTCCACCTGTACCCAATCCCAAGAGCCAGTGAAGTGTTTGGTACTGCTGGCAGAGTGTAGACACTTGAGCACTCAGGACCTCATGTTCACAGAGGCTTTGGAAGCCTGCAGTATCTGGAACCCATTTCCAGTTGTGGAAATAGCGCCCGTGTGTTAAAGGCAGCCACTCACATCTTAAGCACAAAACTCTGGAAAGCAAATTCTCGGTTCATTTTTATTGGACTGAAGGATCCAGCATGCACATGTGTATATCACACAAGTCAACTTCATTGTAATGCTGTAATGACTCCAGAAACCCAGCTTCCCTTTCTTTTCTGCCATTTGTGTGCCAGGCACTGTACTTCCCATGTCTGGCATCACACCCCCACAGCCTGGCCTCTCAGGAAGAAGAGGGACTTGCCAGACTGTGGGCCCTGCCTCCTTCCACACCATGTTCCAGCTGTCTGCCCATTTTCTGTTCTTGTAGCTTAGGAAGAAGGAATGAGGCTTTTGGAGGCCATGTGTTGGCTGGGTCTCCTCCCCCAGCCCCAGTGTTTGCCCAGAGCAAGTCAGTCAGTTCACTTCTCACACATCCTGTCTCTGACTGTCCTCCGACCTCCTTCCACCGATGCCTATTTCCACTTTACTTTTCCTTGCCCCTTCCCATCTCTAGCCCTTGACCTGTGGATGGTGTTGAGGACTAGAATGTTTGTCTACCCCACACTTTCTGGAAATGCCTAGCATGAGTTTAGAGTGACTTAAATTTTAGTCACTGTTGAACTCATTAAATTTTCAACTCTCTTAGCACTTGGCATACAATAATATGTGAGTATTTAAAGTAAACTATTTTTCAGATGTGGCAGTACATACCTACAATCTCAATACTGGTGAAGTTGAGGCAGCAGGGTCACTGTGAGTTCAAGGACAACCTGATCTACATTGCATTGTGAATTTCAGGCCATCCTTGTCTACATAGCAAAGCCTGTATCAGAAAATCAAACAGAAAATAAAGTGAGGCTTGATCAGTTTGGGTACATATATGCACCCACAAAATACTAAAGCTAAAGGAACCAAATTGAGAAGCCATATGAAGAAAAAATTAATAAATTCAGCTATAACAATTCAGAAATACAAGCCAAACTACTGTGAATGGAATAAGAAAAACTAACACACTGGGAAAAATGCACTTCAATCAACCCCAAGAACAATCTTCCTGATGCTCAAGCAACACAAGAGATGAAGTAGAAACAGCCTGTGAGCTAACAGAAAGGAATGGGAAGGTGTGTACAGACTGGAAAGGATTCCGCTCAGGTGGAGAGAGCATCTCATGGAAACTGCCCTCAGTGGTTCCTGCCCCTAGGATCCCAGTCATTCTCTGCCTGCTGCGGGTCCCCTGCCTAAGCCTCAGTGAATAGTCCCTTCCTTTTCTCTCCATGGACACCATTTTCCTAGCCAGTGATACTAATGGTACAGGGTGTGGGAACTCAAAAATATTGTCAGGAGTGTAAGCTGCTACATCCTCATGGGAGGCTACTTAGTGTCTGTCAACATGACTATAAAGATCTAGAGACTCCACATCTAGAGTGGAGCACACAGACACCGTTGGGTTTTCACTACATCATGGGCTGTTTTCAGTTGGGCCTGGTAAAGCCAGGGACAGAGAATACATAGCAATGATCCCCACCAGGCTTGGGAAATCCTCCTCTCTACTTGTGTGAATGACAAGTCCAATGTTCTAGTACATTGATGGTTTTAAATCTGGCTGCAGAGCATGCTGTGCCATGCTATTGTGTATGTCTGTAAGACCAGAACAGGGGCTCCCAACAAAGTAGGGGACTGAAGACTGAGAGGAGATGAGGAGACCTTCCAATAAAAAGACTTCTGGTGTGAAAAGATTGAGGCTGTTGGGGTTTGGTGTCATTCGTTGATCTTACAAGTCTCAGTTGGGTTGGGTGTACCCAACTTTTTTCCCGTCATCTCTGCTCTGCTCCCAAATTGGTTTTACTCGGTCCCTGCCTAGGTGACCTGGGTGGCTTGCTGGATGCCAGGCATGGCCATGGATGTATGCAGTGTCCCTGGGCTTATTTTTAATATAAAGAACATTTTAAAATGACCTGTCTTACCCCATTAATTAATCAATAAAAAATAAGACAGTAGTTACATAAAGCTGACAGCTTGCCTCTTCCGTGTTTGAGCGTGGCGTGGCTCTGAAACCCCACATCTGGAATGTTACTTTCCTGCCATTATGGGTCAAGGAGGGAACTTGACCCAACCAAGCAAGTCCTCACTTGTGATAGATTATTGGTCTCTGTGACTGGAAGAAGGGGATGGCCCATGGGTTCCACTGTGGAAGTATGATAGAGAATGATCTATGTCATACATATCTGTTTAGTAATGAATTATGGATTCTTAAGAATTAGTGGGGAAAAATAAGAATTTAGTTTCCCAAAATAACTAGGAAGAAAATAAAAGCTCTGCACATGAGCGGGAACTCTGGTCGGCCCTCAGCTTTGCAGTGTTTCTGTGATGTCTTTTAAACATCCTGCCGCTAAAATACTGAAATGTATACAGCCCTCTCTGATGAAAAGGCTTGCTGTATTTTCCTGCTCTCTGTGGGGTGGGGGTGGGGGAGTCAGTCCACCCTTCCTGGATGCCATGTTAGCCTTCAGGGGTCAGAAGACTGGATCTCTTATTAGTCATGACAATAAACCATTTCTAACTGTAAGAGAAATGGAAATGCTGACTTCATGGTGGTGGTGAAAGAGCCTCTTTGACATGGTAGTCTCCTGGACTTGGATCCACACAGGGCTGCTACTACATCCCCTACCCCTCACCTTGTTCTAGTAGGAAGTAGGACCCAGTTTCTACCTTGTTTTCTCTGTATACATAAATAAACTGGAGGAATGAACAAAAAGAAAATGATTCTCAAAACTGAAGCTAAAAAATATAACCCTGCCCCAGGTTTAGAATGACAGAGGTCACTGGCTAAGATAACTGTAGGTAATCCAGATACTTTGAAGCTGAGAATCCTTGGGACATGTCCTATATTAAAAACTGGTATGGGGCTGCAGAGATGGATCAGTGGTTAAAGATGCTGGCTTGCAAAGCCTGGTGGCCTGGGCTCAATTTCCCAGTACCCATGTAAACCCATATGCACAAAGTGGTGCATGCATCTGAAGTTTAAGTGACAAGAGGCCCTGGCATGCCCATTTTTTTCTCTCCTCCTCCTCCTCTCCCTAATAAGTAAATAAAATACTTAAAGTGGGTGCAAACATACCTTCCATTTTTCAGTTGAGAAGAATGAGGCTGCTTTTGAGGTCCCACAGCAGGTGAAAGAGCAGTGGTCCCCAGCCCTGCCCATCCTATTCCATCCAATTGTGGAGCGCTGTGGCCAATTTTCAAATCTCATAAAAAGGGGCTGGACGGATGGCTCAGTGGCTAAAGGTGACTAAATTGGGAGAACAACAGGAGGGTACAGACATCCCAGGAACTACTGGGTTCCCTGATGCTCTGCACATGGGGTTCTGCAATTAAAGCTCTAGACAGGATATCCTTGGGACTAACTCTGGTTGATGTGTTATGGTGAGCTGGCTCTTTCTACTCAGAATATTCAGGGGACAACCGGTTCCCTTTCATGGTCTGTTGTTAATTTCTGTGTGCTATCTAGGAAAGGACACTTTGTTGAAAATGGAGAGATTTTACAGCAGCACCCTGTTTCAGGTTCACAGGGGTCATCTGTGCACCAAGAGCAGGCAGGTGGAATGTTTCAGCTAATACCCTGCTCTTAAAGTGCCCTGATGCCTGGCAGAAGGCTTCTTTCCCAAAAGTTGGTTTTTGTTGTTGAAATGTTAGTAGTAGTTTAATAGAGAAATCCAGCCAGGTCACTGTATATGAGATTTGCAGGGGCCACAGCCAGAACACTGGCATTGCCTCTATTTTGTTAGTGCCTAAAAACAGACCACTACAAAGCACCTCCTTCTTTCTGGCTTGCCTTTTCTTTCTGTTATTTTTGGGAAAAAGAAAAAAAAATGGTTTTTGGTTTTTTGAGGCAGAATGTGACTCCAGGCCAGGCTGACCTGTGTAACTCACTCTGGCTTCAAACTCATGGTGATCCCTCCTACCTCATCCTCCTAAGTTCTGGGATGTGCATGCCTCCACACTCAGCTCTCTGTTTCCTGCTTGAGTCCGAGCACACAGTAGTTATTTATTCTTGGCAAAGTTGCCAGCTATTCAATCTTCCCATTGTAGTAAGAAATGTCAGTGATCGTCAAACAGTATAATCTATGGGAACAAATGTATTTAGAAGGCAGTTGGACATGCTGTCCATTTAGGGCTTGTGTCCCAAGGCATAGGCTTTTGGACAGGCTTATAGAACCTGACCCGAAATCACTCATGTGAAGTGGGCCTCAAATCCAATCAGATTGCAATTGAGTACTTCCACAATATTCAGGTCTTTTGCACCATTTGGCATAACTTGCCTGGCAGGTCATTTATGGAATACAGAGGTTCCACAGCTGGATATAACTGTTGAAGGCTTTTCTCCCCCAGTAGCTTACATAACATCTTCTAGTGCAAGGAAAGCTAACGAGCAGGGAGGAAGCTTCCAGCTCAGTTTTCCTATGTTCTGCAACCACTACATGTGGTATCTTAACAATAGGGACTTACCATATAGTTTTGGTGGTCATCCAAGCACAATGCAATCCACTGTTGTTTAAGGGGTCTCTGTAGCCTCCCTAGCCAATACCTCATTGGGTGGTATCTCAACCTTCGCACTGGAATTTATGATTACTAACCCATGGCTTCTGGAAGCAGTTTTATCTACCCATATAGTGCCTCCCTCTTTGAAAGGCAGTGAAAACAAGGAGTGTTGTGAGGCCTTTTAAATGCACATATCACTTCCATGTTGAAGTAGAAGTGGAACATGCAGCTGTAGGTATTCACTAGGTGTAGTTCACAGAGCTTGACTGCAGGTAACAGGCATGGCACTAGACGTTGAGTAGCAAATGCAGGTAGAAGCTCTTAGAAGAGAATGTACCTCAGCAGAGGGCTGACCCTGAAGGCCATCTTTGGTTCTGGTGGCTTTGCTTCCACCTCAAGTGAAGCCTTCCCACAGGAAAACATTTGTAAAGTGAATCTTTGAGCAAAGTCGAATCCAGCTTAGACAGGTATGTTTCAGTACATTGTATACACCAGTGGTCACAAGCAGACCTCCCACACATCTCAGAAAGGGTCTTTTGCCTTGCTTGCTGGGAATTCAGAGAGCAGTGACTTCCACTGTGCTGAGCTTAGTTGTTACAGTTGGCATCATCAAACCAAATTGAGATCCGGAAATGCAGTGACCTTGGAGGGAGGGGCCTTCATGGACTGCACTGTGGGCTGTGCACCAGCAGCTTGATCCCTGATGTGTCCCTGACTTCCTTGTCCTGTTTTGCTTTGTCTGTTTTCTTGCACAGTCATATATAACACGGTGACACACCTAATTGGGATACCAGGAGGAAGGGTGGACCTGCCTGCTGGTGAAGATGTCAGATTGTCTTTGCAAAGAAGCTGAACCAAAATGAACTGCATGGCTCATGTCAGCAATGCTGGTGTGCCTTGGAGCAATGGTGCTACAAATACTCTTGATCGCTCAGCTCTCCTGGCTGCGGATCTTCCATGTTGTCTGTTGCTCACCAGCTTTCCCTTTTGTTTAAGGTTCGTCATCGGTGGTGTGAACTGGTCGTTAAGCACAAGTACACAAAAGCATACAAACATGTGGAGAGATTCCTGCAGGAGGACCAGGTGAGGTCCTCTTCAGCAGGGGAAGTTTTTTCAAATGATGCCCTCTACTTGTTCCTGTCAGTGCCCTTCACACGTGATTCTCAGTTCTCAACTTCTCTCTTCCTTTGATCCCTGCTGGCACCCTTCACACAGCTAGGGACTGAGGTGCCACCTGCACTTTTGAGCTGGTTTCTCTTCTCAATGTCCCTTTCAAGAAAAAAGGTGCATGTCACAGGCACATTGGTGGTCTCACCTAGCTGTGAACCACTGAGAATCTCTCAGGTCTGGAAAATTTCACAATGGTATCCTAGGTTTGAGTGGATGTAGCTGAAAGAACGGATGTGAGTTATCTGGGAGAATGAGGCTGCACTTGTCTGGGTTAAATCCTGTCTCTGCCAGGCCAGTTCTGTACTCAGTTTGCTGCATTTGAGAACTTTATTCCTAGGAAACAGACACCTGCCTCAAAGCCCACAGCGGGTATGTGTGTGTCAGCATGTATTTGGGAATCTGTGATACCCACAGTGCACACTGGGGTCATCCCTTAGGACACCTCCTGTGACACGTTGGCTCTCCCCTGCCATGTGTTTTCTCCCACACTCCACCCCCAGCCTGTTCCTCTGGCCAAGCTGTGTGCCATGGGTGTTCCCTGATGGGACAGAGCTACTTGGAGTGGGTGGAGAGTGGAGGTGGGGTAGACAAAAGAACTTTTGACAGGATCTTGGGACTAAGGGCAGCCAGCTAGTGAGGGCTGGTTATTCCCAGCAGCAGAAATGTCTCATTTGCACAGTGGAGAAAGATGTGTTTGGAACAGTAGATGAGCACCGTGGGGGGGGGGGGGCATGATATAAGAGCAATTGTCAGTCTGTTTTGAAGGCCGAAGCACAGCATCTGGATTAGAACCAGGCTATCCACCAAAGGATTCACTGTGCCAGAGCTCTTCCAGGAAAGCACTTCTGAAGCCCTGACTACTAGATCTTGTGTCACCTTTGAAATCCTCACATTTGCCCCAGCAGAATGTAACCTTGGAGCTAACTTGGGATCTGCAAGCAGAACCCAGGGCATCCTTTGGTCTTGCACAGCAGAATTGACTGTTTTTAAAGACTTTTTAAAAAAAACAACTTTTTGTTCATTTTTATTTATTTATTTGAAAGTCACAGAGAGAGAGAGAGAGAGAGAGAGAGAGAGAGAGAGAGAAGGAGACAGATAGAGAGTGAGAATGGGCGTGCCAGGGCTTCCAGCCACTGCAAACCAACTCCAGATGTGTGCACCCCCTTGTGCATCTGGCTAATGTGGGTCCTGGGGATCAAGCCTCGAACCGGGGTCCTTAGGCTTCACAGGCAAGCGCTTAACCACTAAGCCATGTCTTCATCTCAGAATTGACTGTTTTTAAAAGGTGGGAATAGTGCAGGCACGGGCCTTTGCAGTGCTGTTTACACCACAGAAAAGCCGGTATCTCCTGCTTTAGGGCTAGTGGAAGGCCAGTGGTCAGGTAGGGCCAGAGTAATGGCATCTGTCCTCCTGCCCACACTTAGTGATGTGGTAGGACGTCATGAATAATTTCATGCCAGTTACAGCTGACACACTGTCCTAGAAGGAGCCCTGTGTGTCTGTGACCGACACTTTTTGTGTTGGGCATTATGTGAGCTCTTGTCTTTGACCAGAGAATTCCTGACACATTTACCACTGTGGAAATTCTCCATCATCACTCACTGAAACCAGGATCTGTTGACAGAATCTATAGCTGAGGTTAACATGGAGTTTTGAGGAGGACACAGGAGACTGGGGATCAGAACTGCAGATTCAGCTACTCAGCTGTCTGGCCTTGGGTCTTCTCTTGAATGCTTGTACCTGTAGGCCAGCAAGCCCCTGTGAAGCAAGCAGGTACAAACACTTACTCCTTTCCCATGCTCTTTCATCTCCGTGCCCTGCAGGCCATGGGTGTGTACCTGTATGGGGAGCTGATGGTGAGTGAAGATGCCAGGCAGCAGCAGCTTGCCCACCGCTGCTTTGAGCTCACCAAGGAGCAGATGGATAAATCCTCAGCCCAGGTGGTGGCCGAAATGCTATTTTAAAGAGGTGATTCACTTTCCTTTCTACATTCTATGGTTCTGACCAAATACTCCTCCCTAAATGTCCAGATCAACTTGTGAGTCAAATGGTGAGCCAAGACCATCCATCCATAGCACCAGTGATTGGAATCTGCTTCCACTTAGAGAGGCCCAGCTCACAGGGAGGATGGGTGGCCCTGGGATAGGAGGGCTTAGGGACCCTGGAATCCTTGTCTGCCGGAGGAGAGGTGAAAGCAGGTGTCCATTCACATAAAGGCAGAATAGCCTTCACTAGCATCATTTTAGCCACTTTGAGTTTTATAGTTTGTAGGAATTCCGGGTGTGGAGGGGAGCCTCCTGTGTAGGCCAGAGGTGACACCAAAAGCCTGGTGCAGCAATGATCTATAGACTTTTGAGGGTTAAAGCTGACTTGGGGCTATGGCCATGCTACTCCAGCTCTGAGCTCTGTATGCAGGCATTTCTCTTCGGCCAGGTGTAAACCTGAGATTCCTTGCCCTGTCCCATCAGGCAGGTTGGACAGATCCTCCTTGACCCATGTACCACACATACCCAGTTGTCTATTACATTTGTGTCCCAACAGTAGGTGTCATTTTTCCATCTTATGGTGAGAGCTCTAGATTTTAAATGACCTCCTCAGATCTTGGGCCTGTAATTAACCACTTTGATCTGCCTCCTAGTAGCTGGTTTTAAATTCTGCATTTCTGTACTAGTAAAGTAATTTTAACAAAGGAACATTCAGTTCTGTAAATAGAGTTGTGGAATTAAGTGTGGTTTTCGTTCCAACAGTTATAAATCATCATTTTTGTGTCTTCTCAGCTTTTCTTCAAGTTGTATATGATATATAATTTAGTGTCTTTTAAGAATTTGCATCTTAGCCGGGCGTGGTGGTGCATGCCTTTAATCCCAGCACTCGGGAGGCAGAGGTGGGAGGATCGCTGTGAGTTCGAGGCTACCCTGAGACTACATAGTTAATTCCAGGTCAGCCTGGACCAGAGTGAGACCCTACCTTGAAAAACCAAAAAATAAAAAAGAATTTGCATCTTCTCAGTCATCTTTTTATGCTATATAGCTTCTTTATAATTATAATGAATATTTGTGTTAGTATTCTCAACCCATTGTTGGCATGCAGTTAACCTGCCAATGTTTTGCTTTTACCGTATGTGTAAGTATGTTACTTATCTGAAAGCACTCCAGTACTGAAGAGGAAAAGCAAATTATCCTGCAGTATGATTCTGTTCCTACAGAGGGGCATGCAACCGCGTGTGCCAGGGAGAGGAGGCAATGGGAATCAGTGAGCGACTGTACAGCTCATAGTGAGGCCACCTTATGCACACACTCCGCAGGTGCAAGGTGGTGGTAGAATAGGCAGAAGCAGCCATGGACGCTCACCACCACCTTCCCATGGGGATCTGGCAGATCGTGTTCTTCTCAAGGTCATTAGTTTTGTGCAGAGTTGTGTTACATGTTGTGTGAAAGCCATGCTCAGGCCTGCTGTGCCTTGCTTATTCCTCTTGGAGAACTACAGCAGGGTGGTCACACGTGTCTTCCGTGAGTCTCGGTTATGATTTTTACCCACAAACAAGCAAAGGAGGTCCTGACCACCAGTCTGTAACTCCCTCCATTCAGACCCCTCTGAACTTTTCCTTCCTGTCCCTGCTCCTCTAGCTGAACGTCACAGCAGCCCTGACCACACGTGGTAAATGGGGATGAGGGCTGGTCCACCAAAGCACACCTCTAGCAGGGAAACCTTTCCCACCTGAGAGACCAAGAGCCATCACAGTCCATTTAGAACTTGTGGTTGCAAAGGTACTCTGTCCCCATGAGTTAAAGGCAGTGTACCAAGAGCAAGGACAGCCCCTCGGATACTTGTGTCACATGGGCAAGGAGTCCATTCTTCCTTGTCGTGGTCCAAATCTGCACTGGCTTTTTTATGGTTGCCCAAGTCCTCTTGATAGAGCACAGCTCTAGGACACCAACTAAATGGCCACCACAGCACCATGCGGAGGACACCCAGTGCCCTCGAGTGCTCTGGCTGCTTGGGTTCCTGGCATGCTGATTTGTGACTTAAGATTAAAATCACATTGCCAGGGATTACCACGCAACCATGACCTTGGCTGCTCCTCCAGAAACCGTAGTACTTTCTCTCTGCAGTTTGGAAAGCAGATGCTTCTTGTAGTTCTTTGGAGACCGAAGAAGCCAACGACCTTCGAAGATGCTTGCCAGCCCTTTAATTATGGCCAGCGATGACCTCTCTGACAAGGTGCAGAGCTTAGCTGATTGGCGAACAGTGATTGGTTTCCGCTTTGTTCACAGTGGCTAAGTTCTGCACCTAAAGAGAAGGTGAGATGGGGACAATTAAGTTGGAGCTGCTGGGGCAAAGGCCACTGCTGGTGGTCAGCTTTGTGCGGAGCCTGATTCCAGAGGAGAGACCAACCTGACCCAAGGGTGCACTCTCTCCTGCCAAGAGTGCAAGCAAGCAGTGCACCAACCACCATAACGCTTGTCTGCAGAAGCATGAGTCCACTAAGTAGACCTCTATCGGAAAGGTCAACTAGACTGAAAGTTGCAGAATCTATTCTTAAGAAAACCAAAACTATAGCTGCATCACACAAGTTGAGTAAATCATGTCTGGGCTGATCGATCATGTGTAAGAGGGGGGTTCTGTTGTCCCTGCCTGGGCGCCGTGAACTCTTTCTTGTATTTGTAGTCCAGGTCTCCGTGTATCTGCAGTCACCGGTGGGACAATGCTGAGGGAGCTCCCAGTGAGGCGCTGCACCGGGCTGTCGATTGGACCCGCCCTCCGGTGCCTACTGAGCTGATATCAGTTCTCATTTCACACACTGGCTCAGTTCAGCAGGAACAGGAGTCGAGCCCTTGAGCAAAAAGCCTTCCTGTCTGTGAGTGCCTGAGGCTCATGCAAGGTGGGCCTCCCCTGGACAAGAAGACAGGCCTGAGTATCCACACCAGTCCCCAGCAGCAGCGGTGTCTCTTTCTGTATGTGCTGTTGGGGTAGGGATCCATAGAATCTCAAAACTAACCGGGGCAGCACTGAGCCACTTTGGAAGCAGAACACGGCAAGGAAACTTGAATTTGCCCCTGTGAGTGAGGCAGAGCCCAGCTCTCTTAGCCTCTAGAATTGAGACCTTCTGAAAGCAGAGTGGGTGCAAGTCTAAAGAAGTCCCATTGGAGTGAATGTCTTGTGATTGAAATCCACTGGGCTTCATAGCCCCATGTGAGCAAGTGAAGGAGGGTGGTTTGACTGTATGTCCCAGGTCTGGGGTTGTCCTTGTTCTCCAGTGAAAGTCCTCTCTCCAAGTGGAGAGCCAAGGTTAGGAGAGCTACTCTTCACAGGAATTCTTCTGAGGTGACTGGGTAGTAAACTTTACTGCTGTTTCCTTTGCAGGACAGATCACAGTGCTATTCTTTTTCATATGCCTCCTTGACCCTGGACATCAAAGGAAGGATTATGTGACTGCTAAAGCCATCTGCCAGCATCCTGGGCTTCTCTTTCCCAGAAGCTAGGAACGTCATAAACACAAGGTTCCACCTGACAGCTGACTAGCTGCCTTTGTCTGCCATCCTCAATATTGAGCCTACACTGGAGTTGTGTTGATTTTAAGGCCTTCATCCATAGAAATTATGGAATATATCCAAAATGCATTGGAAAACTGGCTGCACATAGCTGTTTCTGTGATTCCAGAAACTCACAGCTGCTGCGTTTTGGGGACTGAGCATCACATGAGATCTTTGTGGCTAATCCTTCAAGGATTCAACAGCATTCTTTTCCTTGATATGTTCAATATATAGAGCTTTCTAAAACATTTTGTAAGATGACAGACCTTAGTTGTATTAATAAAATGTAACATATTTGTTTATTCTATTCCTGCTTCTGAATTTGATACTGCTTAAAAATAAAACATACAAGAAAAAAGTATTCTCTCTACATTCTGTGGGCATTTCCTCCCTACTACTATTGGGGAATTAAGTAAAGGGAAGTTGCTGTTGGGGAGGCTGTCTGCTCACCTCAAAAATATACCTTGGCCTGACTCTGGAATCAGGAGAATATCTGGTGGTACCACTTTTTTTCCCAAACAAGAAGTTGCTCAAAACAAGAAGTTGCTACTCATCTTGTTTCTGGATGGTTAGGTGCTCAGAGGAGACTATATGGGTGCAGTCACTGGCCCTAGACAGGTTTGACCCATGTGAGAAAGAACTGGAAATGCTGCCTGGATGGCCCCTACATTCCAGCCTGCTGAGCAACTGATGTAAGAAGTGCCAGCATTGAGCCCTCAGTCTTCAGAGCCATACTATGAAGACTTGAATGGCTAAGAGACTTTTTAACACCCTTGTTCTCTGTAGCATATTGGGCTCTTTGAGGTAGACCAGGAAACAGCCCCAGGAACACTCGTCAGTGTCACACTATGCAGACACTTGGCACCTCCCACCCCCAGCAACTTGTGGGTGATTGCTAGCCCACTGGTTTGGTTTTGTTTTTTTCCACTTTTTTTCCACTTTCCAGAAAGTGAAAGGCACTCTTTGACTTCCTTAGGAACCACTGGAGCAAAGCCTGGCTCCTGAATATGTGGGGTTTTGCAGGGGCTGCTAATCCCCTTATCCAAATGGGTCGCTGAGCCCTACATCTTTCTTTGACTGCTTGGCTGTGGCCAGTGGGCTTCAAGTCAATGGAGGGCTGATGGGAATTGAATGCCCGTGTCACAGCTTTTGTGGACCCATGGTAGAGTTGGTTTTTGCCATCTCTGGCAGAACAGCCTAGGATGCTAAGCTCAGCAGCAGCCCCGGTCTTGAACAACTACTGGAAGGGCTCAGCAGGCTGGAAGCCGACTTCCCTCACCTGCATGTTAGCATGTCCTAAGGGAGTCACTAGAAAGCTAGGAGCCAGGGCTGGCAGAGGCCTTTGGAGGCAAAATGGTGCCAGTCTGTAGACAGAAGACCAACACTCCGTTTTTCCATGACTTACTTAAAAATAACCAAAGCAAGGCTGGAGAGATAGCTTAGTTGTTAAAGTCTCTTGCTTGCAAAGCCTGATGGCCTGGATTCAATTCCTCAGTACCCATGTAAAGTCATAAGCACAAAGTGGTACATGCAACTGGAGTTCATTTTCAGTGGCAACAGGTTCTGGCATGGCCAGTGGTGGAGCAGTGCCATCTGCCCCTGAGTGCGGAAGCACAAAACTGTTAGCATTTTAACTTAGTGAAGTTTGTTAGAAGAAAGAGAAGAGGCAACCATGTCCTTTTCAGCAAGTTAGTTAATTGCCATGTGACATGGGTTTCTTACTCAGTTGCCCTGCACCTTTTTCTTGGAGATGGTCTCACTGAACCAACATCTCATAGGTTTGCCCCGGGAATTAGAATGTCTGTTGTTTTACACAGACCTTCATCCATAGAAATTATGAAATATATCCAATATATGCAAACATAAGACCTTATTCAGTCTTATGTTTGCATGGTGGCTGCTTCACCTACTGAGCCATCTTCTTAGTCCTGATTTTGTTTTAAACCAGCTGGCTGAGAAATGGCCCTAGCCTGGCAGAGGGTGCCATGCTGGAATATATTCAGGTGGACCTGAGAAAGGAGCACAGCCTGCCCCAGTCACACCTCTCAAACAGAACCTGGGGTGCTCAGGCCTGTGACTTTAGCTGGCTTACTCAATGGGTGGCAGGACCCACCACACCTATTCCCTAAGAGGAGCAGGGCACAGCCCTGACACTTAGCCAGGGTTGACATTAGTATACAGCAGTTTTGTGGCTAGCCATCTGGAATACCCACTCCCTGCCATATCGCAGGCTGGACCCTCTCGGAGTCTCCATTGGGAGGGGTCAGCCATATACCAAAGACATGAAACAGGCACCAGCATGGTGCTTAAAGCCAGGTCTAGAGCTCCTGAGACACTTCAGCCACAACTTGGGTCTGGTCTGCTGTGCCCAGAGCTGGGCGGCCTACAAGGGGAGGTCCTGGATTTCCAGGAAGATCCCAGAAGCCAGACCTAGTGAGGGGGCATGAACTCTTCACCCCTGGCCACAGTGACATGGGTCTCCTCACCAGCCTGTGGAGGTTTACAAGGTGGGAGGGAGGAGAGGTCCCCGAGATGATTCAAGGGCAAGGTTTTATGGATACTTTCCCACCGACTGTCTTGGAGCTTAATGGGCTAATAAGGCGTTTCTGTCCTAGTGGATGGCCAGACAGTGTGAAAAACAGGGAGGAAGCCATCAGCAAGTCTGGGGGCGGAAGGAGGCCACCATAAAACTATAAAGGTTCCCAGGGTGGGACTGCTGCCAAGAGCCTTGCTCCTGGATCCTGGTGGGTGTGCAGCATCCCAGCAGAAGCCACACTGGCCCCTGAAGGAAGATCAGCCAGTTGAAACCCTCTTAGAAGCTGGACCACAAAAGGACCTTCATGGCACAAAGAGGCCGGGGCCCAATGCTGTGACCTCGGCAGCTGCTAACCTGTGCATGGTGGGTGTGTGTGTGTAAGTTGAGTGATACAAGTCAGAGCAGTGAAATGCAGTAACGGCATTCCCACCCACCACAGACAGCTCTCAAAAGCAAATCTGAACACTGTAGTGTCATTTGAGAGAAAATTAGTTTTGGAGCCTGGCTTGTCTGTCCCAAGAACATAACATGCTCTAGAGATAAGGACCCCTCCCGCCCTACCTGGTCCACTTGGTGCCTTCTGGCTGCTCAGCCACTTTACCTACCAATTCCATTGTCAGAAATTGGGGGCCAGGGATGCTGGAGGTTCCCTCACACACATACTCTTCATTTCAGGTTCCTCTTGGCAAGCTGGGCCGATAGCACACTATTGGAGCCCAGACAGCTCATGCATGGCTTTGTGAGTGGGTGTATACACTGTATCTTCTGTTTCCTTAATCTTTCTTTGTGCTCTTCTGGCTTGTAACTCTGAGACTCTGGCCTTTGTGGGCCCGGCCCACTGCTGTGCGGGTAGCTCAGGAGCACCCGTTTGTTTTAACTACCACCAAGAGTCCCCACTTCCAGGAAGCCTTGTCCCTTCTCTCTTGTGATGTCCATGATGCGGCAGAATAGGCACTGGAAGCAGAAGTGTGGCCTTAAAGACAGGTTGGGCTTTGAAGGACTGGAGGGTGAAGCCGTCTGAGGCCATCACATACTTCATGTCTTGAGACTTCACATCCAGACATGGCATTGGCACCAGAGATTCATGGCAGCTTTGCCTGAGGGGGAGGCTCTAGAGATTCAGGCATGGAGATTGCATGAGATCATGTGGGAGAGCGTAGGCCAGTAGGCTGGAAAAGGGTATTGATGTGGAGTTGTACAGAGGTAATTTAAGAGTAAGGAACTATAGTTTATGACATTACTGCATTAATAAACATGTCAGGGAAGAGGAGATGGTGATAACAATGGCTATTTCGTATAGAAGAAAAGTGACCATCAGCAAGCTCAGAGGCTAGGCAGATGGATTTTCCAGTCATGGCCCACAGACTCCAGCTGGAGGTACTCATGAAGCCCAGGTCCTCAGGTACCTGTCAGGGCTCATATCTTTCACTCCAGCCATAAAGCATGTTATGTTTTCCTAAAAGTCTGTCTATTCTAGAATATAAGCTCTGGGAATAAGCAATAAAAGTGCCACCATGTTGACTCAAGTGCAAGGAATGCAGATATAGATGTCCCTAGTTAAAAAGTCACCACATAGGGCTGGAGAGATAGCTTAGTGGTTAAGGTGCTTGTCTATGAAGTCTAAGGGTCCAAGTTTGATTCTCCAGGTCCCATGTAAGCCAGATGCATAAGGTGGTGCATGCATCTGGAGTTTGTTTGCAGTAGCTAGAGGCCCCGGTGCACCCATTCTATCTCATATAAATAAATAAAAATAAATCTTTTAAAAAGCCACCACACAGATGGTGGGGCTGGAGAGGTGGCTTAGCAGTTAAGGTGCTTGTTGCAAAGCTCAAGTACCCAGGTTCAATTCCCCAGGACCTACATAAGCCAGATGCACAAGGAGGCGCATGCGTCTGGAGTTCATTTGTAGAGGCTAAAGTCCCTGGCATGACCATTCTCTCTCCCCCTCTCTCTCTGTCTCTCTCTCTCTCGTAATAGACCTAACATGCCAACAAACAATACATAAGCAAAAATAAGTTTTCCCTGCCTTGTTAACTGGTCCATCTCTTTCCCTGAGCTCATTACTGTGATAAAACTTGTTCCTGTGTGTCTGCCTCAGCAAAGATGCTCAGTCATCTCCAATACACACACAGACACCCCCTGCTTCCCACACAAAGGTAGCTTAGCAGTGGTCCCTCTGTGTCCTTAACAAGTTGACATTCCAGAGTGCTGTGCACATACCAAAGTCCACAATACTCAAATCCTTATAAAAGATGGTGTGTGGGCTGGAGAGATGGCTTAGCAGTTAAGGCACTTGCTTGTGAAGCCTAAGGACCCATATTCCACTCTCCAGGTCCCACATAAGCCAGATGCACAAGGTGACGCTTAGACACAAGGTTGCACATACACACAAGGTGATGCACGTGTCTGAAGTTCAATTGTGGTGACTGGAGACCCTAATGTGCCAATTCTCTTTCTCTCATAAAAAAAATCACACACACACACAAATATGGTGTGGGCTGTGTGTGGTAATGTATGCCTTGAATCCCAGCACTGGAGAGAAGGAGGTAGAAGAACTGCTGAGAGTTCAAGAACAGCCAGACACTACAGCTTCAGTTCCAGGTCAGCCTGGCCTAGAGTGAGACCCTACCTTGAAAAAAAAAATTGTAGTATTTGCATGTAACCAGTACATATCCTCTCTTACTCTTTAAATCAAGTCTAGATTGCTTATATATGAAATGTAATTTATTAAATAGTTGTTATACTGTGTTGCTTACAAAATGAAAAGGAAAAGTCTATACAAGTTCACTACAGACATGTTTTTTTTTACTATAGCCCAGGCTGACTTGGAATCCATGGTGATGCTCCTACCTCAGTCTCCTGAGTGCTAGTATTAAGGGGATTAAAGGTATGAGCCACCATGCCTGCTTTTATTTTCCCACATATATTTGTGATCTGTAGTTGGTTGGATCTTTGGGTGTAGAAGTGTGGGTACAGAAGACAGCTATGTACATAAAGGCGCACCCTTTGACTTTTACATGCCACAAAATCTTTCAAGATAGGTACAGGTATGCACTTTGCTTACCTGTTAATGGTTTTATTACATGATGTGGCAGCACGCAGCAGGCATCCTCTGCTCAAATCTAGATGTCTACTGTAATCTTGGGCATTCCACTGAACCTCAGTCTCACTTTTGCATCTGCAGACTGCATTAGATAAGTCCATTCATGTGACATCCTGGGTAAGAGGACTGACCTCAAGCATAAATGTCTGTACTTTCCTCTCTTTCAGTTATTTAGCCAGCACTCTATAACCCCCTTTCAGCAGTTGGCTGTTTGTTTGAAACATTAAATAATCCTGAGTGTAGTGTATACACATAAGAACCAGTGTATCTAAGAAAGAACTCCCTAGATCTGCTCATAACTGTGAGTCCCCTTGAGACAGGTTAGGGTTAATACGACCCCCCCCCCCCGCAAGTAAGAGCAAGGAATGTCCCCAAGCCTGTAAGAGAGATTTTTTTTTTTCCTCTTGTATCTGCTTAAAGGAGTCCCTGCAGCCTCCACTTTGCTAGGAGGCAAAACTGTCAGAAGGGTCTGGTCTTCCCTTATCTCTTCTAGCCTTAATGGAGTTCCCCCTTTCCTAAAAGATATAATAACCCCTTTGAGGTCAGTTCCCTTTCTTGGAGGATTAAGATTCCTGGAAAGATTGCCCCCTTTCCCAGAAAATCCAACCCCCTAGACACATGGCAGTCAAGGCTGGCTAATCAGTTCAGCCTCATCCAGTAAACACCCATGAAAGTCTCCAACCTGGGTCTCTAGGTGGACTTTCCCAGTTCTAGAACCCCCCTCCTATTTACTAGCAAAAGCTGTCTCCTTCCCTTTTCTTCAGATCTATAACGTCTATCTCCATAATCTTTATACAATAAAATCTTCATTTTCTATAGTCTCTGAATTTCACTGGTTGAAATTCGTAAGACAAGAACTTGGAGGCCACTAACTCTGTAAGTTTTGTGTAATTGTGCGTGTGTGGCATTGTAGCTCCTGAGTTATTACTCAACCAAGGGCTGAGAAAGCTCCATGGCTTTCAAAGACACCCCAAAATTCTTAATCACCCTAATCCAAAGCTTCTATCTCTTTTTCAAATCATACTAGTCTATCTGGACATTAAGACCCTGAGCCCAAGAAACTGTCAGTCCTCCATTGTGAAACCCAAATCTAACACCAGCTTTCTAAATTTGCAGCCATCAGATATCCTCCTTGTTGGAGGTTCTATCAGTTGGGCATCTGGGAGTGGAAGCAATCTACACACTGGAGAGTAGGGGGGGAGGGAGGAGAAGCTCCCTCTAGCAAGCTCACAGGAAGGGGATCAATAGCCTTTCCAGATTACAGTGGTACCTGCTGTGCACTCACCTTTTTTTTCTCCCTTAGCTTGACTCTGACTTCCTTTATTTCAAATTTTGAAGAATTCTCATGCAAGGCTCAGGTTGGAGAAACAGGACCAAGAGTCTCTTGAGCCCAAGACTTTAACAAGAAAGGGATTGGCAGGGGAGGGAGGTTTTAGGGGTTTTTCAAGGAGGTGAGGGAAACCACTGTGAGGAAGTGGCCTTGCAAGAGATGTGGTTGTGGGGGATGTAGAGCATCTGTGGTGGTCTGATTCATGTGTCCCCCATAAACTCAGGTGTTCTGAAAGCTAGGTTCCCAGCTGATGGAGGTTTAGAAATTGGATCCTCCTGCAGGCAGTGTATTGTTGGGGGCGGGTTTATGGGTGTTATAGCCAGTGACCCCTTGCCAGTGTTTGGCACACTCTCCTGTTGCTGTTGTCCACCTTATGTTGGTCAAGGGGTGATGTCCACCCTCTGCTTATGCCATCGTTTTCCCCTGCTATCATGGAGCTTCCCCTTAAGTCTGTGAGCCAAAATAAACCTTCTTTTCTTTCTTTTTTTTTTTTTCCCACAAGCTGCTCTTGGTCGGCTGTTTTCTGCCAGCAATGGGAACCTGACTGCAGCAGCATCCATGAGTCAAGCCTATAGGATCAGGTTATGTGGACCACCTACTGAACTTTGGGGAAGTGGAGCTTAGAATGTTATCTCCACCCAGGGGTATCACAAGTGAGGTATCACAGTAGATAGGGATTATCTGGTCCCAGGAATAGCAGTGTTACAGGGGTGGGGAGAAGTGAGGCTTTCTTGAAATCTAACAACACACATATGTGGAGAATGTTGAGAACTTTTGTTTGCTGTGAAAGAGGGGGTAGAGGCTGGTGGTCACAATACTTGGGTTAGCATGAACATACCCAGTGTCCATGGATTTTCCTATGGAGTCCGTTCATACAAAGAGGTCTGATTCCTTGTGGATCTAATTTTAGGGGCTCCTCACTGGATCCCAATGGAGCCCTTTTTCTAAGGACACAGAGGTTGATCATAGTTTTCCTGACAGAGCCACAGGCTCTGAACCAGAGTGCACATGGGAGAGATATCCTCAATTCCCAAGAGGAGTGCAACACTCTTCTCAATACCACACAGCATCATGAAGTATTTTTAAACCACAGTAATGCCAGTAGCTGTGATCTCAGTACCTTACAAATAAAAGGGCTCAGGTCCAAAGTTCTTGGAATTTTCCAGATCTTCAGGTAGCTCCAAGCATATTCTGAAACAAGTAATTTCCCTGAAGGGCAACCTCCAATCCCTCAAATTACTCATACCTCAAATAGGAGCCAAGATTCCAAGCCTCTTAACACATAAATCAAAATGGACAAAAAAGGAGATCTTGACTCATTTGACAAACAGTACACACAAAAGAATTCATGCTCAACACAAAGTGGATCTGAAAGGAAAAGATCCTCAACTGACCCCAGACTAATACTAACCTTGAGGTAGCCAATTCCTTTTTAGGAGTTTCCACATCCCATTTCAGTTTAACAAAACAACCAACACCGCCCTCCCCTGCAGTCTGTGTTTGTTGCCTGGCCCATGCCTTCCCCACAAGTGGGTAGGAGCTCAGTGGTGGCAGTCAGAATGCATCAAACACACAGCAGGGCCACCCTGTGCCCTATTCCATCATGACCATCATCACCATTGCCAAGGGAGGGAAGCTCCAGTGATCACAACCCCAGAGTGAAGAATTACTCAGTGAAGTAATTCCAGTGGAAATACCAATAACTATGGCATTGATTTATGTCATTAATAATTTTGGGTAAAGGGCCAAGTCTCTCAGTGGTTCAAGACAGCTGTTTGGTACAGAGTCTTTGAATCATTCAAGCACAAGCTGGACATCTTAGCTCGATATGGACCAAAAAGGAAATGGAACCTTCCTCCTGTCTTTCCTCTTATTGCCTTGATTGGTTTCCAAGGCAGAGCAATACAGAAGGTGTAGACAATAAGTATCACTAAGTGTGGCCCTAGCACCCAGATCATCCCAAGATATGTCTGACTTGTTCTCATAGCTTAAGGACATATTCCATACACTTGTGGCCATAGATAGTGTCTCATCCATTGCTGTGGCCTCAGAAAATCTGATGTCCCATGCATGTGCCTGTGTGGTATATGCTGCTTGCTAGACTTGTGATCGCAGCTCCTGAAGGAGCTCTGTGGCCAGTTGTCTAGACCCAGGGCCTTCGATGCAAAGATGATCCCATCTGTACAAGGTCTGGTCAAGAAAGCCAATAATCTCACGGGTTATCTCATCAGTGCGGGCCATCTGCAAGGAGGGAAGAGGGCAAATTAACATACTGCCTAGCACAGGCCCCTGTGCCCAGTGACCTGACCAGGACTCTCCTGTCTCTCAGGGGCAGCAGCTTTGCCTATGCCTCCAAGGAGAAGCACCGGAGCTTGAGTTTTCTTAGCAAAATGATAAGCAATCTTGTCTGTCACCAGAGGGCCACTTCCTGATGAACACCCTCCCCACAGCAGTGCAGTGGTTCAGCTAGTCTCAAACTCTCTGATGCCACAAATAAGTGCTGCTTAGAGAAAGAAGCATTTCTTAGAATGCTTTGGGAGTACTTAGTGTGGGAGCACAAAGGGCATATTATAGCTTTGCTTGCTACAGAGGCTCACCCTGCCAGGAGAACTGGAAAGAACCACCTGTTTCTACACACACAGCCTTGCAGGTGGCATTCCCGGGCATCCCAGTGTCTTAAATATGCATCTAAGGTCTTAACACTGCAAGGAAGCAGGAAGCATAGCACTGTTAGCACTGCTAATTTTTCCCCCCAAGGTGGGGTCTCGCTGTAGCCCAGGCTGACCTGCAATGCACTATGTAGTCTCAAACTTGCAGCGATTCTTCTGCCTTTGCCTTCTGAGTGCTGGGATTAAAGGTGTGTGCCACCCTGTCCAGCAGCACTGCTGAATTTTAATGGCTTGGAGGCACCCCTATGATGCCCTGGCTTGACCACAACTTACTCTGCTGGTTTGGGTACTCACAGTCCCTCAGCTCTGGCCTTCCCACCTTTGTAAACACTCATCCTGTGTGCACTATGAGAGGATGCAGAGCTAGGTACAGATGGCAGCCTCAGCATTTGTACACGTTGGCCTTTTCTCAGCAGGGTACAGAGCTTGGGGCAGCCTGGCAGGGCTGGTTGAAGCTGGCACTACTAAGGCTGTGCCTACATTATCACTGCTTGGGTTTGACTCAGAAATCACACATGTGATGCTAGCTACATATGACCTTCACCAGATGCAGCCTCTGTCCTTCTTGATGAATCATTGTGAGCCTTCCTTGGTGCCATGAAGAATTAATTTACTGCCCAAACCAGACACATCAACATGCTGCCTCCCGCTCAGTGGCAAGATGGTGTCCATGATCCCAGCATCAGCTAAGCCTGAAGCTTCAGCCCTCAGACTGCCCATCATCCACGGTCTCTAGTTGAACAAAAATCTGTACCCCTGCCAGCCTGGACTGTTGCAGGTTAAATCACAGCAAGTGCAGCAACTGCAGCCTTGCTTTCAGACTGTTGCTGACCTGTGACTGTGGTTCTGCAGCAGAACAAAGAAGGTTTTCAAAAAGTGCACTGAAGCCGGGTGTGGTGGCGCACACCTTTAATCCCAGCACTTGGGAGGCAGAGGTAGGAGGACTCCGTGAGTTTGAGGCCACCCTGAGACTCCATAGTGAATTCCAGGTCAGCCTGAGCTACAGCGAGACCCTACCTCAACCCCCCCACCCCCCAAAAAAAGTACACTGAGATCAGGACAGGTGGAGAAAGGCTCCAAACCCAAATTGGTATTCTGTCCACACATGTCCCAATGCCAGTGAGGGAGCCAGCACATGGCAGTGGGCTGAGGCAGAGAAGCAGGAGTGCATGGGCTAGGAGAGTAGTGGCAGCACAGAAGGCCATAGCCAGAAGGCAAAGCTGGGGAGAGGACCAGGGAGCTGAGTGCTGGCTGTGGGAGGAGCTTGGCCCGAGCTTAGGAGGTTGGTGCAGAAGACAGGATGAGTCTGGAGGGCAGCCTGTCCTATAACTGGATGGCACAACTGATAAGGTGGCATGACGGCTCTGTAGGGATAGCATCTGTTGTCTTCTGCAGGCCACTACATTGCTGGCCTTGAATGGACAAGCTCTCCAATGCTGGCTGCTGAAGCAGAGGGCAGAGTCCAGGCCCCAGGCCCATAGGTGGCTTGTTACCAACTCTCTGGGCTTGCATTAAAGCTGCCCCGGGGCCAGGGTCCTCAGGTGGTAATGCCTAAGCTGCTGGTAGAGAAGGGCTGTGCCTGCAAAACTACTATGTGGCCCCACCAGCTCTCAGGCCAGTCAGGCTCAGCCCAGGGCTCCTTCAAGGAGTTCATAGCCAAACAGGGTTAAGGTGTGTTGAGGCTGGGATATAGGGATACCTCACAAGAGGCTGGGCCATATGTGAAGGACTCCTGCCACCCATCAGGATGGTAGCCAGTGAGCCTGGCTGCCTACAGCCTGCCACAGTGTCACTGAGACCAAGCATTCTTAAGAAGACTATGTGTTAATAAGGACAGCTCCAACATCCGTAAGGATAGCACCCAACAGACTGTAAGATCTCTGGGTAGAGCACCATCTGAAGGAAACCCATGTGTGAGGAGGAATCTCAGTATGTTTCTCCCATCCTCTTTGCTGCTGATCTGACTTGAAGTTTGTTGATGAGGCTCTAGGGTGCCCATGCTGCTGTAGTCCCAGGCATAGATCAGCACAATTAGCAGATGGTTGACACTGACCCTGAATCAATGGAAATGACCAAGAAAGCAGGTAGCAAGTGAGAACTTTGTGGCATAATTCACTTCCCCTTCATGGCAACTTCTCTGTGAGTGAACTAGGAGGATGAGCGGCCTGTCTCAAAGGTGGACTGTTCCCCATGACTAGATGGAGACATGGCTGGGATAACAAGCAGAGGGCTGTCCCCAAGGAGCTTGTGCTGGGATACTTTTACACCCCAAGTAGGGGCAGCAGAGCAGGGGGCATGCAGCCTTGGAGGAAGTGCTGTGTTCCAGAAGCATGGCTGACACCCTATCTACAGACACAGCAGGCATAAGCAAGAGGTCAAAGTCTAGCAGCAAAAATGCCAACACATGGCTAGAGAGATGCTTAGTAGTTAAGGGGCTTGCCTGCAAAGCCTAAGAATCCAGGTTCGATTCTCCAATACCCACATAAGCCAGATGCATAAGGTGGCACATGTGTCTGGAGTTTGTTTGCAGTGGCTACAGACCCTGGCATACCCATTCTTTCTCTAAATCTCTCTGCTTCTTTATCTCTCTCTCTCTCTCTCAAATAATTATTTTTTTACATGCTAACACATAAGCCTGTGCATGCACACACAAAGATTATACCAGTATTTCTCTGTTTCCCCTCCTGGTAACTCTAAAGTACCTGAAGAGTTTGATTTTCAACAGATGAGATACTTGTGCAAGCATGTCTCTGCCTGGTGTGTCTATGTTGCAGCAGTATGCATTTGGAGAATGCACACAGTGGATTCCTGAATCTGCTTGTGCTGAGACTCTCTTAAGGACACAGCATGAATGTGTGCTGTTAGCCACCCCACATGCACCTGAGGCAGACACCTTCAGCCTGGGTGCTCCACTATTATGGAGGACATCCACCTGGCACTGATCTCCCCCCACTTTCAGCAGATATGGTCAGCTGGTCACTGCTCACTAGAACTTTTCTAGTATTCACATCCAAACTTGTGGTGGGGATAGGGGAGAGCCCTTTCTTGATTTAGTTGCTGGCAAAACTCATAAAGCTGGTCATATTGTTGGTCACTTGTTTTTTCTTTGTAGACAAGCACTTGTTGTTGTTTTTCGAGGTAGGGTTTCATTCTAGCCCAGGCTGACCTGGAACTCACTATGTAGTCTCAGGGTGGCCTTGAACTACTGGCGATCCTCCTACCTCCACCTCCCGAGTGCTGGGATTAAAGGTGTGCACCACCACACCCAGCTGGACAAGTGTCTTTAAAAAATTGTGGCAAGGGGGCTGGAGAGATGCTTTAGCTGTTGAAGGCACTTGCTCACAAGCCTCCTGGTCCTAGTTCAGCTCCCCAGCACCCACGTAAAGCTGAATGCAAAGCAGCACATGCCACTGTGATCCCAGTGCACCTAGGTCAATAGGAGACAGAGCCAGGAGAATCCAAAAGACTGGCATGTGCGCAGCAGCAGCAGCAAAACAAACCCCCTAGGCACATACACCACGGCATGTGCACCCCCACCACACATACAAATTGTTTTTGAGTTCTGGTAAAATATGTATAACAAAACTAAGTATCTTAACCATGTATATATTTTTAGCTCAAAATATGTATTATGTAAGTATGTAGATAAGCTATATAAATATATTTCAGGCTATAAGTATTAGCCCAGCCCTGTGCTTGCTATATAGCTGAGGATGACCTTGAACTTCTAATCCTCCTGCCTCCACTTCCCAAGTGCTAAGATTATAGGCACATGTTGCCATGCCTGGCTTGAATTCACAGTGCTGTACAACCATTACCATCATCCTTCTACAGAAAGTTTATATCATCCCAAACAAAAACTGTGTGCCACTGACCACCATCTCCCTTTCCTCCCTCCCTAGCCCCTGGAAACCTCTGTTCTATATTCTGTCTCTATGAATTTGACTATTCTTAGTAGGTCAGTTAAGTTGAACCATGCAATATTTTCCTTGTGACTAGTTCATTCCACATAGCATAATGTCTTCATCCATGTGACAGACTGTGCCAGAAGGCTGAGTAATATTCTGTGGTATATGCTGTATAGGGCACATTCTGTTTATCCACTCATGTAATCATGGGCACTTGGGTTGTGTCCATTTTGTGGCTAGTAGGAGTAGTACCAATGTGAACACTGGTGTACAACTATCTGTTCAAGCCCCTGCTTTTAGTATTTTTGAGTAGATACCTAGGGGAGAATCAACTATGTCCCATGTATATCCAAATGTCTTCTCCCACTCTGAGAACCATCTTTGTACTTTCTTGACAGTGCCCTGTGATTCATAAAAGTTTTTAATTTTCATGAAGTCTAACTGACCTATTTTTCTTTTTGTTACCTGTGTTTGTGATGCTATATTTAAGAGATTACTGTCAAACTCCACAAGCTGAGTGGAGCTCACTCCTGGTGTGGAGCACTCTTCATCCTTCATGTTACCTGGACTTCAGATGTACTTTTGTAACTATTTTCTGTGATTCATTAGTGAGCTGTCTTCCTAGGAGACTTAGGTGGCATGGGTTCTGCCCCACCTGGTGATACTGGTTTGGGAGGTTCTAGGAACTTTAGCCTAGCTGGAGGAAGCAGATCATTGGAGTTAAGTTCTTGGGACTATCTTGTCACTGGTAAGGCACCAGTCTCTCTGCTTCCAGTGCATAGTGTGCCATATGCTCTCACCACAGGCCCAGAATCACAGAGCCAAATGACCATATACTGAACCTTTGGAAGCTATGAGCAAACTAAAAGTAACATGTAAGAACCAAGATTTTTTTGAAAGGAATTTTTGTAACCTATGCTCAATGGAGCCAGATTTCTCTTCCTTTAGAGGCAGGTAGTGACTATAATTGAGAGACACATACATAGGCCTCAGAAGACTTAGTACTAACTGTGGGCCCTGAGGCTGTGTGACCTTAGGACCACACCTCCTTTCTCTGGGCCTGTTTTCTCCTCAGTGCACCTCTTGGTACTGTGCACAGGCCAGTTTGGGGGTCTGTGCCAATTGTGACCTTCTTTTACTGGGGCAGTGCCCTGAGCAAATTCACTCAAAGGCCAGGACCCACAGGGTCTATCTTTTACTTAAACATGAACTGGGATTTGAAAGAGGGGGAAACTTACATGGGTGATGGTTTCTTTCGCGATCATGTGGCCTTCCGGGGCCCAGAACAGGAAGGTGAGGAGGAGACGCCTGACTAACTGGTCGTATGCAGGTGGTCTGGGGTCTGTCCTGAGTCTCTCACTGGCCATTGCTTGCAGCTCCCAGGCTGAGAGGGGGCCCCTCCTGAGCAACAGCAGGAGGTGGCTGAGTATGCCCTTCAGTTCCACCTGGATAGGGCAGATTTAGAGAGAGAGAGGTCAGGCAAGACTCAGGACACCTATGGCTCTAAGACTTTACTCAGGGCTTTGAAGGTAGCTCCAGGAAGAGGAGCAGCCTGGTGCCCAAAGAGAAGGCAGAAAAGTTTACACACTGCTTCACACAAACTCAAATGGGTGTAATGGAAATATCTTGACTTTCTTTCGTCTTGCTCACCAAGCAGCCAGGGCATCATGCCAGAAACTGACCTTTTTTTGTATGAAAGGAAATGAAGAGAAGTATTACCAGAATGTAGTCAGATTTTTCATATTGGGGGGAAAAGAACAAAAAACTCCTTGAAGACCCCCTCACTATCAGCCACAGTCAGTTAGAGCCACAGGCCCTACTGAGCCATGCTGATAAGAATGCAGGGCTGCCTCTGCCTCGGCTGAGGGGAAACACACTGGGGTGTGTGTGTGTGTGTGCGCGTGCACACACGAGCGTGCACGCGCATATTGCACACACAGCATGCTTGTTTTGTTTCAGACACTGGGACAGTCTGTTCATACATGCTTACATCTCAAGCAGAGGTCATAAGTCTCTGGAATCCACATAATAATACTAATTGTTGTGCGTCTGTGGGTTGTTTTTGCATAAAAAATAATTATTTCATGCTGAGACTTCTGCTTGCTACAAGAATGGTACATCAAGTTGTGATTTGAAGAACAAAGCAAAAGTTGAAAGCCAGAGATCCAAATGCCACATGGAACTCATAACAACCATGCTCCATCATTTCTGAAAGAACACTTAGGCCTATTCTGAGAATTCCCATGACTGATTTTCATGGATCCGTGAGAGCCGCTTTTTTCCCTGGAAGTTAAGGTCTCGCTCAATGCTGTCTGTCATAGACTACAACACACTAGGAGTGTTGTGTGAGCGTTCCTGACCACAGGGAGACCGTGAGAATAGGCAACATAGGGCTCTTCCACGGAGAATTCAGTGTTCCCAAAATAGCCACCCTCACTCCTCTCCTCTCAGCTGCATGCCCTCAGCTGATGGCATCCAAAGAGCCACTACATAAACAGGTCTGCTACTCACAGGGCTTAGAAACAAAGCCTTTACATCTACTTTCTTCTCTACTAGCTTCTGATTTTCTATCTTTGTTTCATATCCTTTAATGATGTGACATTTTTGTCCTAGATTGACTTTTCCTTCGTCCAGAAGCTTCTACATGAAAAGTTATTATTTTAAATGTTTTGTGATATTTTTCTAGAGAAAGGGGTAAGCTTTATTTTCTTCTCAAAGCATTATTTTTATCCTATACTCTAAAATTTTATACATGTTTGCTATGGAAAATTTGAAAAGACAAAAATAAAATGATCTAAACTTTGCCACCTAACAACTGCTATTAATAAGTAGGTTTATATCCTTCTTGTGTTTTTGATTGTTTGCTTTTGCTTTTTGGTGTTTGGTTGTTTTTTTTTTGTTGTTGTTGTTTTTTTTCCCTTTAGGTAGGGTCTTACTATAGCTCAGGCTAACCTAGAATTCACTCTAGCCCCAGGCTGGCCTTGAACTCACAACATTCCTCCCACCTCTGCTTCCCTCTCAAGGGCTGAGATTATAGGTGTGGGTCACCATGCCCAACTCTCATATATATATTTTTATGCACTGGGAACATACTATTATTTTGATATCTTATATTTTTCTCCTCATAGAACATTTTGTAATAACATGAATGTTTTTTCCTTGTAGAATGCTATTCCATGGTCAGTGTCCTCCTGCTATAGGTCTATGGCATTTCCAGGCTCTGTAATTATAAACAGAGCTTGGATGGATGCACATGTATGCCATCTTTTTTTTTTCTTTATTCGTTAGTTTAGTATTCAGCAAATACAGTCAGTTTGGTACCATTATTAGGCTCATCCGTGACCTACCCCCTCCCCTTGGCCCCTCCTTGTTGAGGTATACGGGTCATGCATTGTGGAGTTAGCCCACAGTTATGGGTAAGATAAATGTCTCTGCATATCATGACCCAACATGTGGCTCTGACATTCTTTCCGCCCCCTCTTCCGCAAAATTTCCCTGAGCCATGTTGGGTTCATTTTTGGTCTGCTTCAGTGATGAGGTGTTGGGGGCCTCTGAGGCTCTGGTTCTCTGATTTGGTAGGAGTTGATTTTTCTCTGTGCTGATCTCCTTCCCCCTTGTGCTGGTATCCGGTTCATCAGGAAAACAGCCCCCTTGCTTGTTTCTCCAATTTTTCTTAGTTTCAGCCGGGGCCCTTTTGAGGTATTATGGGGTGGCTCTCTCCTTAGGATCTACACCAGGCCCTTACAGGGAACACCTGAACCACAAGACACTGGAGAGGGTAAGATCAAGACTAACCTTAATCTTCTACATCTTCCCTCCCTCACTTCCCCTCTCACCCCCTCTCTCTCTCTTATCTCTAACTCTTGTATATTAGTTATCTTTTTCCTCATTTTCTTAGTGAGCACTGACCTGTAACTCCCAGAACCAGCATGGGGCTATCATCCACAATGAGCTTTTGATCAGAGAGACCTACAAGGTTTCCTAAAAGACAGACAGATTTCTGTCAGAGTACTTGATGACCCACCAAAGGCTAGTGGTAAGACCCTACTGCTGAAGACACCTTATGTGATTGACATGCAAATTAGAATGGCATGGCTGGAAGTTGGAAGAGAGTCAGTCCCCAGAGAGTCAGCGCGTCTAGTGCCAGGAGGTGCTACATGGGCGACTGGGGGAAAATGACCAATATCTGTCGAAGCAACGCATGATCTAACCTACTTAGCAGCAAATAACTTGTTGTGATGCCCACACAAGTGCAGTGGTGGCACACAGCCATGGTGGGGAACCAACTGCTCTCAATTTGGCTAACTGATCCCCTCAGTGGTATGGGACCCATAGCTGGAGCTAGGAAACAAGTCAGAACCATATCCAAACATAAGCCCACTCTCCAATATCAAGCTACCATCAATTGTGGGCTACAAGAGGGCCTACACCTATTAAATTCTCTATAAAAAAAAAAGTAAGGGTTATCTCATTTGTCCTGGTGCTCACTTACTCTCCGTTGGAGAATCTGCTTCTCTTTTTCAGATAGATGTAGATCCTAAGGAGAGAGCCACCCCATGAATGCCATCTTTGTGTGGATCCCTTTAGCATGATGGCTAGAAGTACAGTGGCAGTGTTTAAAGGGTCTGAAACCTTGTCTAAGTCAAAGGTACATAAAGCACAAACTTCAAAATTTTTAATCATGATCCAGTTCTGTCAGCCAAAGGAGATGAACACTTGTTGGTAGAAAAGGTACTCTGTCAGGGAAGGGGCAGACGTTCATCCAAGTAAGATGTATCCTAACTAGAATAGGTATGTCCTTGGTCCACAGTCCTGTACCTCAAGGATGGATAGCAGAGACAACCATCCCAAAACCGCACACTCAGAGCTAAGTGAGTGTGTATGCCTTTTATTTTTAAAATTGATTGATTGACTGATTGATTGATTTGCAAGCAGAGAGAGGGAGAGAAAGAGTATGGGCATGCCAGGGCCTCTTGACACTGCAACGAACCCAGATGCATGATCTATCTTGCACATCTGGCTTTTTAAGCAGGTACTAGGGTATTAACCCAGTTTGGCAGGCTTTGCAAGTAAGCACCTTAAATGGCTGAGCTATCTCCCGGCCCCCTTTAAATGTGGCAGAGGCACAGGTACCGTCAAACTCTGCAAGTAACTGTGACACAGTTCAGCCTGTTCTCAAGTCCTTATAGACCAGCAAGGGATTAATGCTCAAACCCAGACCACAAGATGTATGTACTATTACTAAGCTAACAAAATTAGTTTTCTCACACACCACCACTTTAGGTCAGGCACCAAGGAGGGAGGGGCTTTGCAATGCTCATATGAGCCCTGGCTTCCACCATAATGTAGATGGCTGCCTCTGAGTCTAATGGATAGACAGTACTAAACTATCCTAAATGGGATGCTCTGCTTTATCCAAGAGTCCTAGCCATCCCTGAGAAAGCACTACAGAAATATGCATAGTTTTGTTATTTTTTTTTGCTTGCTTGTTTGTTTGTTTGTTTGGTTTTTTGATGTAGGGTTTCACTATAGTTCAGGCTGACCTGGAATTCACTTTGTAGTCTCAGGGTGGCCTCGAACTCACGGTGATCCTCCTACCTCTGCCTCCCAAGTGCTAGGATTAAAGCGCATGGCACCACACCAGGCAAAGAAGTAATATTTTTGTTTGTTTATTTGTTTTTGAAGTAGGGTCTCACTCTAGCCCAGGCTGACCTTGAATTCACTATGTAGTCTTAGGGTGGCCTCGAACTCACAGCAATCCTCCTACCTCTGCCTCCTGAGTACTGGGATTAAAGGTGTGTGCCACCACATCCGCTTGCATAGGTTTTTTTTTTTTTTTTGATGTGCATGTGTGCAGTATGGGTGATGTGGTGTGTGGATGTGCGTGGTGTATACACATGTGTGTGCAGATGCATGCGCTCCCTACATGTTCAGAGGCCAGAGGAGAATATCTGGTATCACTCTTCCCCCAATCACTCATCCACATGTTTCCTTGATAAGGAGTCTGTCACTGATTTTAGCACTTGTTTCTAATCTCTGCTGTCCGTAGGACTGGGGTGACAGATGTGAATGACCGTACCCAACTGTTTATATGAGTGCTAGGGAGTTGAACTCAGGCAATCTCAGGTCTCTTCAGGTCCTCACACTTAAATGAGAAGAGCACGTACCTGCTGAACCGTCTCTCCAAAACTTGCATATGTTTTAAGAAAAAACGACACTGGGCATTATAGGTGCATTTGGGCTAGGTGAGCAGGGAACTGCCAGATTTCCATAAGCGGGTTCTGCCTGCTACCAATGGGCCCACACCATCCCCACAAACATATGATTCAGGCATGCCCCACAACCATTGTGAATGAAGTACAGCCCCAATAGCAGGATCTGCACCCCCTACCACCACTGCCTGCCATGAGCAGTCACAGCCAAGCCCACACCAAAGACCAGGAAAAGGATGCTGCTTGGTCACTGAGTTGCCCGTGCCATCCAGGGTCCAAAATTTATTTTGTTTGTTTTGTTTTTTGAGGTAGGGTCTCACTCTAGCCCAGGCTGACTTGGAATTCACTATGTAGTCTCAGGGTGACCTCAAACTCACAGTGATCCCCCTACCTCTGCCTCCCCTTCAGAGTACACCCAGCTCAGGGTCCAAATTTTTGTTTCCTGTTCTTGTAATCTTATGCTCTGCTGGCCTAGAGATCTTGGTTCCAGAACAGGGAGTGCTTTTGCCAGAAGACACAAAGAATGTTCCATTCAACTGGAAACTAAGACTTCCCCCTGGCCACTTTGGTCTCCTGATGGCCTTCAGTCAACATGCTAAGAAAGGAGTTAGTGTTAGTAGGAGTGACTGATCCAGATTACCAGGGGAAACTGGACTGCTGCTCCATAATGGAGGTAAGGAAGATTACGTCTGGAGTGCATGAGATCCTTTAGGGCGTCTCTTAGTGTTACCATGCCCTGTTATCAAAGTCAATGGACAACTGCAACAACCCAATCAAGGCAATGTGACAAATGGCCCAGATCCTTCAGGAATGAAGGTATGGGTCTCCCCTCCAAGTAAAGAACCACGACCTGCTGAGGGGCTTGCTGAAGGTGGAGGAAATACAGAATGGGTAGTAGAAGGTAGTTACAAATACCAGCTAAGGCCACGTGACCAGTTACAACAAACGAGGACTGAAATTGCCATGCGTGTTTATGTCCTGTCTTGTTAAGATTGTTTGTACATAAAAAAAGATTGTTTGTACATATGTACACCAATATTTAAGATGCTTTTTCTCTATTATGTGATTAATATTAAGATTATATCACTACCTAACTGTTGCTGAATTTATATTTAACTTACTAGATATCAGAGACCAGGCATCCAGAGGGACCTTTTCTTGTATTTGGTGGTGGGGGAAGATTGTACTTTTTTTTTTTTGCACATGGGATAGTTATATAATACTAGGTGGAATTTTTACCTTGTTACTGTCTTCATTTGGAAATTAAGTATAATATAAAGAGATATGGCTTGGTGTCACACTGACAAGGGGTGGACTTGTAAATGTTAAGTTCTGTTGTCAGCTTGATCTGATTAAGAATTCGAAGATATTCCTCTTGGGTGGGTCTCTGAGCTTGCTTCCAGGAAGGACAGATTGGAAGAGGAAGTCTTTCCTCCAGAGTGAGCCCCTCCCTTGAGTGGGAGACCCTTCCAGTGGTCATAATTATATAAGGAAACTCTGAAAGAAAAGATCCCTTTCCTCCTGCCTGGCTGGCTGTGTAGCTTGCTGGTGAGTGTTTTCACCTCATGTACAGCTATCCTGTTCAGCTGTCTTTCCTTGGCATTGGAACCAAGTTTTCTAAGCCTTCCAGCATGGACTGAAGATCAGAAGCTCTCCAGGAAGCCTTCAGGCTTTCAGTGCTGGATTGAGACCGCTGAGGTTACCAGCTACATGGACTGAGCAGCTACAGGGCTCCTTGACACTCAAGCCTGCTGACTGCTATTGTTGGACTGCCATAAATTAATCCAATAAATTACTTTTTTATTTTTAAATTTTATTTATTTATTTGAGAGACTGAGAAACGGGGGGGGGGGGGGACAGAGAGAGAATGGGTGTGCAAGGGCCTCCAGCCACTGCAAATGAACTCCAGATGCATGCACTACCTTGTGCATCTGGCTTATGTGGGTCCTGGGGAATCGAACCTGGGTCCTTTGGCTTTGCAGGCAAGTGCCTTAACCACTAAGCCATCTTTCCAGTCCTAAATTCCCTTTTTAGTATAATTCATTCTACTGGTTCTGTTCCTCTAGAGAACCCTGACTAATACAGAATGGAAAATTGTACAGCCACTATGGAAATCAGTGTAGAGACTCTTCATTCATCAGATCCAGCAATACCTTTTTTGGGCATATACCCTAAAGACTCTCCCTTTACTACAGAGACACTTGATTAGCCATGTTCATCACTGCTCTTTTCACAACAGCTAGGAACTGGAATAAGTCCAAATGCCCATCAACAAATGAATAGTTAATGAAGATGTGGTCCATATATAAAATGGAATTCTATTCATCAGCAAGGAAAACCAAAATAATGGAAAATTTCTGGAAAATAGATGGACTTGGAAAAAAAATCATACTAAGTGAGGTCATATGAGTTCAGAAAATATCTGCTACATGTTCTCTCTCATATGCAATTCCTAACCTGGAACAGCTTCAGTTGACTATAAGCAGTAGTAAACATCAAAAGTATTGTCATGGGAGATGGAAAGATGGCCCAGTGGTTAAAGGCACTAGCTTGCAAAGCCTGACAGCCTGGGTTTGATTCCCTAGTGCCTGAATTCTTTTGCAGTAGCAGGAAGCCCTGGTGTGCCCCTACTCTCTGCCTGACTCTGTCTGTTTTGTCTGTCTCTCATATAAATAAATATTTTTTTTAAAGATTTATTTTTATTTATTTCTTAGAGATACGGAGAGAGAGAGAGAGAGAGAGAGAATGGGCGCGCCAGGGTCTCTGGCCATTGCAAACAAACTCCAGACGCATGCGCCACCATGTGCATCTGGCTTGCGTGGGACCTGGAGAATCGAACCTGGATCCTTAGGCTTCGCAGGCATGTGCCTTAAGTGCTAAGCCATTTCTCCAGCCCAGTAAATAATTTTTTTAAAGTATTGTCATGGAACTAGGAAAAAGGGCAAATGGGGGGGGGAGGAGAGGAAGGGCTACTTGACAAACAAGTTGAGGGTCAGGAAAAAAGAGAGAAAGAAAAAAGAAAAAAGGAAGAAAGGAAGGAAGAGAAAGAAAGAAAGAAAGAAAGAAAGAAAGAAAGAAAGAAAGAAAGAAAGAAAGGAGGGAGGAAGGGAGGGAGGGAGGGAGGGAGGGAGGGAGGGAGGAAGGAGGAAGGAAGGAAGGAAGGAAGGAAGGAAGGAAGGAAGGAAGGAAGGAAAGAAAGAAAGAAAGAAAGAAAGAAAGAAAGAAAGAAAGAAAGAAAGAAAGTCTTTGGAGAGGAGGGGGAAGGGAGGAGGGGAATTACACAAAACTAATGTCAACATGAATCACTACTATAGAAAGCTTCTTCCCTATGGTAGTTTGAATATAATAATGTAAATGTATGGCCCCATAGAGTCAGATGTTTTATTAAAATTAAACTTGTAAGTTGGGTCTCTCCAGCTGCTCTGCTGGATGATCTGTCACTGGGGTTAGATCTGATTTAGCCCTAAGGTATGTTGGGGAGTGGCTCTTCCTTCTAGTCCTAAGGTATGAAGAGAGCACTCTGAGCTCTGGCAGTTCATGCTTGCCTATGTTTGCTTGCTACAGTTGTTTCTCTCTGCTTGATCTATGGAAGTAAGCAGCTTCCTCCACCATTGATGGAACTTCCCCTGGATATGTAACTGAAACAAACTCCTTCCTCCAATAAACTGTGTCTAGTTGGATGTTCATCCCAGCAACTCAGAGCTGACTGACACTCCTGGATAAGATTTTACAAGATATGACCCTCAATAAGGGGGAAGGGTGACCTGAACAGAAGAAGGTGGAAAAAGCTTAACCCTAAAACTATGGGCTTTGGCTGGTAAATCCCAGGGCCAAAATTGTGTTGCCCCCCCCCCCAAAGTGAGCTGTTGGTCAGGGAGTCACACATGAGGTCCCCAAAATAATGCAGACCATTGTCAAAGCACCCAGTTACCTGCCAGAACTAAAAGGTAAGACCCAATTGCTAAAGACACAAACTGCAGTTACAAGATATTGAGAGACCAGGCTGGAATTGAGAGGGAAACCAGTTCCCTCCTGGCTATAGTGCTGGAAAATGCTATAGGAGCTGCTAGGGAATAATGGTTGCCAACAGCATGAATAAACAGGACATCTTGAGAGACATGAAATCAGTCAGCTTAGAAAGAAGTACACACTTGTGCAATAGTAGCACATAGCCTTTGCAGGTTACCAACTGTTATCTGGACATGTTAACTGAACATGACACCTGCTCAGTGAGCAGGGGAGAGTGCTCATACCTGGTACTGGGAACCAAGTCAGATTCCCATGGATAAGAAACCAATAGACTCCAGAGAGAATCTCCAATGCTCTTTGGCTATGAAGAGTAGGCATACACATCAATAAGTCTCTGAAATAACTATGCTTATCCTTTTAATCCAAGCTATTCTCACTCTTGATTGGAGAATCTGTTTTATCTTACAGATGGTAAAGAATACTGGAGAGATCCAGGATCCATCAATCCATCAAGAAGAGAGAGCTGACTACTTACCAGGAGATGGGTCACCTCCACAACATCTGCCCCGGGCCCAGAAGTCATTGCAGAGGAAGCAGTGACACAAGTGCCACTCTCACGGCTAGCCTGAAAACCAGTTCCAGGGGGATGGTGACAAGCACTTTCTTCACTCAAATCTCATCAAAACAGAGATCCAAAGGCTACAGAGAACTTAATACTAAATCAGATCTCTAAGTGGAAGAAGGGATAGAGAGATTTTTTGGACCCTGGTGTTGGGTGGGATTAGCCTGACTCATTGTCCTTCCCCCCACAGAGACTGACTGAGGCCTGCAGGACCCCACAATGATTATCAATAACCCCACTGAGGAGGAACCTCAGTAGAATGGGAGTAGGGAAGAGGGGGTATAAGAGTACAACCCTTTTTATAAGACTACAACCTTTTTATTAAAAAATTCAATAAATAATTTTTTTAAAAAAGGAAAAACCCTCAAATCTAAGCTACCTAGTACAAAGATGTGCCAATGCAGAACTTTCTAGAAATTAAATCTTACTAGACAATACTTTATATTTCACAAGTAAAGATGTGTGTCTATGACATAAATAGGATTTTAAAAAAAATATTTATTTGAGGGAGAGAAGGGACAGAATGGGCATTCTAGGGCCTCCTGCCACTGCAAACGTGCCATTTTATGTATCTGGCTTCACATAGGTAATAGGGAATCAAACCCAGGCCAGATTTGTAAGCAAGTGCCTTTAACCACTGAGCCATATCTCCAGTCCCTATAAAGAATTTAATACATACCAACTTAGTTTACATAGAAGTGAATATGAAATGCATATAAAGGGCTTTAGAAGTCATAAACACTTCATATATCTTAAACATTACTGTTAAGAATAAGATGATGAGCCAGGCATGGTGGTGCATGATTTTAATCCCAGCACTCAGGGGGCAGAGGTAGGAGGATTGCTGTGAGTTCGAGGCCACCCTGAGACTACATAGTGAATTCCAGGTCAGCCTTGGCTAGAGTGAGACCTCACCTTGAAAAACCAAAAAAGAAAAAAAAAAGAGTAAGATGATGAAAGCCATGGACTAGTATTGCCCATGATTAGTTTCATGTGGTATTTTTTTCAAAGATTTATTTTATTTATTTATTAGAGAGAGAGAGGGAGGGAGAGAGAGAGAGAGAGAAAGAATGGGTATGCCAGGGCCTCTAGTCACTGCAAACGAACTCCAGACGTATGCACCACCATGTGCATCTGGCTTATGTGGGACCAGGAGAATCGAACCTGGGTTCTTAGGCTTCGCAGGCATGTGCCTTAACCACTGAGGCATCTCTCCAGCCCTCATGTGTTTTTTTTTTTTTTCTTTTTTTTTGGTTTTTCGAGGTAGGGTCTCCCTCTAGCTGAGGCTGAGGCTGACCTGGAATACACTATGTAGTCTCAGGGTGGCCTCGAACTTATGGCGATCCTCTTATCTCTGCCTCCCAAGTGCTGGGATTAAAGGCATGTGCCACCACACCTGGCTACATGTGGTATTTTTAAGAGAAGAAATAGAAGGCTTTCTTTTGAATCAGGTAGCAATGCTCAATTATGCTAATTTCTTTTAAATGTTTCATTTTGATCCAAAATAAATTATCTTCAAGTTTCAACTTTTAAAAAATCCCCAAGTCGTTTTCTCTGCCAGGGAAGCCTTTAAACCAATAAAATATACAGACTGTAATAGTCTCTTATTTCTTCTCCAATAAAACAAGAAACAAATAGGAGTACTGTTCCATGTTTAAGGAAACCTGTTTCCCCTTAATTATTAAAATCAGCAAAAAACACTGGCAGTTGAAGTTTTTAAAAACCAGCAAATAAATGTTTTCAAAGGTACTGCCAATACCTTTAATCAAAGCACAACTTCCTGTAATTATTATATCCACATAGAGTAACAACCACCTTTGTCACATTTATCCAGTCTTGTGCTTCTCCACTGTTATTTAGGAGATGTTTCAGAAGCAAAGTGGTAAACATCATGTGATTACTCCAGTAAGAGATCTAAACAAAGCCTGTAATATGAGGATCTGCTGGGTGATCCAAGAAAGTCAGACAGCGGCAGACTGGCCAGGCCGACAGAGAGGAAGGGAAGAAGTGAGGGAGAGCTGGCTCAAGAGTCAGCTTCAGCCTCAGGACAGGGCTTTTCAGAGCAGCTGTTGCCCTCTCTGACGAAATTCTGGGGTGAGGTACATGGGTAAATGAGGGCAAACAAGGCCGCTGAGCAAGAACAGATCAGGTAACCCTGAGGACTTTTCTCCGGGCCTTTGGAGACAAGAGGACATCTTTGTCCGCAAGTTCAGCCCACATGCCCTTGTCACCCAAGTGTACATGTTACATTTGCCATGAATGCCCAAAGCGTAGGTGTTTGGGAAGGGGGTGTTAAGTGAAAGGCAGCCCCATTACAGAGCCCATCCTCCTCTTGTACCTCTCAACCATGAGCACACAAATGGCCAGCCACCCACCATGGTCTGCTCTCGCTGCTGACTCCCATCCTGTGGACTGTAGTAGAATGCCAGGATCCACAGCAGGGCTGCAGGGAGTTCAGCTTCCGAGCTCAACAATTGCTCTGCCGCCAGATCAGCCCATCCTCCAAAGTGAGCCAACAGAAACCAGCTCTCAAAGGGACCTTCCTGGGACCTGGAATAGAGCCAAGACACATGCCAAGTGGCAACTTGATTTTACTTTTAGAACCAACCTTCATGTTTGGAAATTTTTTGGTTTAAATTGTACTTATCCACTGAAATATGGCCTTCAGAGAAAAAAACCTGATTTAGAAAAGCTGCCTGAGCACTACTCAGAACCCATCACAGGACATCCAAAGGGACACCTCTCAAACCCTGTATGTTCTGAGAACTGTGGATATTTAAATATATTTAGGTATGTTATGTAAATATGGGCTTTGAGAAAGGGAGATGCTGTCCTGTGACAACTTGCTACTCTCCTCCTGCCAGACCTACAAAGCCAGGCCGCATCGCAGGAACAAGGCCAGCCTCCTCAAGTAGTGCCAGGGCAGTAATAGGGTGGTCTGACAGATCAGAAAAGGCTGTTGGTACTCTTGGCTCCTAGGCAGAAACCCAGCCTACTGCTGCCTCTATGACAAGATGTCTGACTCTGGTCAGTGTTTCAGTGTTACAGACTCTTAAGGAGTCAAGCATTGTCTCATCATGTGGCTGTCTATCCCCTCATCCCACTGGCAATGAGGAGCTGTGACAAGCACTGAAGGGTAGAATCTGCATGAGGTAAGGACTCATAACAATCAGGCAGAATGCCCTGAGGCCTGCTGGTGGGAACCTTCTTTTTGGAATTGGGGGTGATTGGAACACTGACCCATCTGTAGCTATCTACACCAGACCTGCTTGTCCATTCCTCTGCCTAGCTCATGGATTCACTAAGCTCTTGAGTGCTGTTCTTGCCTTCCTGGTCACTACTGTCTAAGGCCCCCAGAGAACTTGTGATTCAGATCTTCTGCAGCAATGAAAGGTAGGCAAGTAGGTATCTCAACCTCACTCCCTGACCCACTCTAGCAGTGGGAGGGAGGCTCATGATAGCTGAGCTAGACCTCGTGCCATGCTGCTGGCCCTGCTCTCAGGGAAGGGCCGGCACTCCATCCTGAAGTCATTCCCACAGACCTCATGAACAAGTGTGCTGAGCAGCCAACTCCTGCTCACAGTAGAGACTGTCCTGGTCCTTTCTTCTTCTTTGTACCAGGAAAGTGCTACACCTGCTCTTAGCCTCTCTGTGGCAAGTGGACCAAGCCTAGGTGAAGGTAGGAGCTCCTGAGATTGGGAATCTAGGTCTGGCTCTTCCGCACGGATCTGATAAAGAGAGCATAGGGGTGACATTTGATCCTCATCCAGCTTCCAGTTCTTTCTCTCTGTCCTATTGTAAGATTCTGGATAGGAGGAGATTGTTACTGTGTGTGAACACAGGTACATCCACAACTCTGCACTAGCTCTAAGGACAGAACAAAGACTCTTGGGAGGTAAGGGTGACAAGAGGGACAAAGACAATAGTCTTGAGCTAACAGAAGATGAATTTATCTTGTAAACATAGGCAGTTTAGGAGGAAGCCTGGTGTTACAATGCAAAGAACACAGTAAGGATACATGGGAATGCTTTCAGGAGAATAGCATGGAAAGGAGTGCACTGCACTATGTTGCAGAGAGTTTGTGTTGAGCAGGCTTCCCAACATTGGAGTGATACTTCTTAAAACAAGAAAAATTATGCCCAAGTCTTAAGTTTTTTGTTTTTTGTTTTTTGTTTTTTTTTAAAAAGAGCCAGGTGTGATGACACACACCTTTGTTACCAGTACTCGGGAGGCAGAGGTATAGGAGGATTGCTGTGAGTTCAAGGCCATTATGAGACTACCTAGTGAATTCCAGGTCAGCCTGGGCTAGAGTGAGAACCTACCTCAAAAAAAAAAAAAAAAAAAAGGCAGGGGACAAAACAGTAATATTTCCTTCCAAGAAAGTTGGACAGAAGATGACACAATTCAGAGATGTCTTTTTCATACTGAATGGCTGCAGGAGCACTGCTCTTTTTTATTGTCCTGTTTGCAGACTTCTAACTGTAAACCCAGACCTTACTTAGAACTCATTCCAGGCATACACCTCCAACTCATGCCAACTCACTATGACCTGCTCCAAGCCATCCCTGTAGTACCACATGTTCTCTACTGCTCACCTAGCAACAGTGATAGCATGTACCTGTCTGTGAAGGTCCAGCAACACCTTCAGTTGTCAGCCTGTTCACGGGAGGCTCAGGGAGACTACCTTGAGGGGGTCTAGAGTAGTCAAGGTTTGCTCACCCATGTATCTGGTCTTCCAGTGCTTCTCTGAGCAATTTGGCAAGGTATAGCAGAGGCTGGAGCTGGTGTCCCTGTGGGATTGCTATGGGTGGAGAGAAGTCAGAGGGGAGCCTGTTAGGATCATCTGAAGCTTAGTCCAAAACAGTATTGTTGAAGAAATGCCTGTTTTTTTCCAGTTCACAGAACCCACTTAATGCTTTTCCAGGCTGTTTCTGAACTAAACTGAGTGTTTATTTATTGCTGTTGTTGTTAGTTTGCCTGCATTTTTGAGACACAGTCTTATTATATAGCCCAGATTGTCCTTGAACTCAGAGTAGCCAAGGTTGGCCTTGAATTTACTATGTAGTCCAAGCTGGCTTCGAACTTGCTATCCTTCTGCCTCAGGCTTCTAAGAGCTATACCACCACACCCAGATTCAAAGTATCTTAAACTCAGGTACATGGAGGTCAATGAAGATTCTGTAGCGGCCACCCTAAGGACAAGAAATGTCAAGCTTGCAGACACACTGTTTTGCCTTTTTTTTTTTTTTAATTTACTCATCCACTCTTTCTTGTTGCATCACTAATTTGTGATTTTAAAATACAAGGAGATAATGCTATGACTATCAGTGAGGATTCATAATGAACTATCTGTTCTTCTATGGTTCTGAGAAGCTTAGGAATATGGTTTACCATAAAGACAAGGCCAGGAAAACAATATATGGGTACCATGTAAACAAATACTGTTATTAAGTATATCTAGTTTTACAACTACCCTAGAGTTTTACCACACTAGTGCACACCTGAAGTTCTAACCAACATCAAAAAACAGGATTTCACATATCAATAGGTTGTGTGAACAAGCACATGAGGGCAATAATGTCAGAGATGGGGGACCAGTGTCACAGATTCAAGGCCATGTGGTGGTTCCCTCCCTCCTTTCAAGTCTATGACCCTTAATTTTTGAAGGCATATATCATTTTCTTATTATTAATTTTTTTTTCTTTTTTGTTTATTTTTTTGAGGTAGGGTCTCCCTCTAGCTCAGGCTGACCTGGAATTTACTCTGGATTCTCAGGGTGGCCTTGAACTCACGGTGATCCTCCTCTGCCTCCCGAGTGCTGGGATTAAAGGCATGTGCCACCACACCCAGCATCATCTTATTATTAGTTTCTTAGATACTGTTTCTTTCCCTTCTCCCATGTCTCTAAGGCAACACAGCTTGGAAGTACTCATCTTTTCTGCCCCTTAGAACTTCACAAGAGACACAAAGTCCATCTCTGGTGAACATAGAGTAACACCATTATACTATTTCCACTTTTGATTAAAGCGTCCTGCTTGCCAATGCACCATGCACACTGATTATGTACTACAGACCACTGACTTGTATATCGCCTTCTAAGCATTGGCTCCATTCTACTTGGAGGAGCTCAGGAGCTGTCCTCCAGGGATGGCCTCAGGCTCACAATGCACAATAAGTTCAGAGAGTGCATTCCTGACTTTTCTAGCTTGTTAATCTATTTTTCCCATTGTCAGTTTCACAAATGATCATACAAACATCCCACTGATGCCACCACCAAGCCTAGTTCTACCATCCAGAGGACCATGTCAGATGAGTTACCACAGATGAGAAGCTATATCATATAGAAAAAGGAAGAGGAACTTGAATTTTGTAGAATGCTTTGACACTTTGAATACTTTCCTCAAACAAATTTTACTCATGTATGGAGGAAAGGAAGTCCACAGTGAATTAACAAAAAATGTGATGGACCCTCACCCTTCCTCCTCTTCTCTACCTATCACAGGCCTGCCTTTCTGGTGGACTCCAGGAATCAGAAGGAAAAGGTACCTTATGTTGTGCATTTCTGAGATGTTTCTAAACACCAGCTCTCAGGCATAGTCACAGATCAATACCAGTCAGATTAAGGGCACGGTCTAGAGAGAAGAAGGCTGACAGATGAAAAGACTAATCAAGTGTCTCACTGAATTCTCCCAAAATGTTTTCCTTGGCTTGGTTGGAAGAAATCTCCCCTAAAATTTTGTGGCTTCATCCTTCATTTTATCCTTTACTTTCAGGCTGTAAGGGGCAGGAAGAATAAAAACCAAAAAAGGGCATTGTTTTTCTCTGATTCAGACCTGTTCTTGGCACCTGAACACAGTGGCCCCAGCAAGGCTGCTATGGAAGCAGACTCTTAACTATCTAGTGAGCTGAGGTTGATTTTTAGTTTTTTCTTGCACATACCTGGGAATTCAAACAGAATTTGTAGGGATCTCAGACACAGAAACACCATTTTTCTAGGTGTTAGATAAGGTCCAAGGAAGCAAGGGCCATGGGTCCTCAGAACTCCTCCCCAGAAGTCACTATGATGTGGGAATAGGCCATCTTAACTCACCTTTAGGGTACTGTGACAGCACTGTCGTGAGAGACGCTGAGGCATAAGGAAAGTAGGTCTTGAGTGCAAACTTCGGCTACAAGAGAATAAAAAATGAAAGTGGCTTATGGGAAGGGATAAAGGAGAGAATAGGGTAGGAGGAAGTTTAGCAAAATTAACTATGCTATGAAATAAGACATATGGAAACCTACTTATTCACTAATAATATACATTTAAAAAGACAGAGAATTTGGGCAGAAGTAGCCTATGGAGGTGGATAATGTTGTATCCCAAAGCCAGAGATTGTTACTAGAAAATTTCAGTGCCAGGAATGGGATACCTTCCAGTAAGCTGTTTATTAGGGAGGCTCCAGATGCCTCAAAAACACTATAGGCTATTGATAAGGCTCTCAACTGCCCACCAGAACTAGATGTTAAGACTCTACTGCTGAAGACTCCACATGCTTGGGCTGTAAGTCACTGAGAAATCATGCTGGAGCTGAGCTGGAAGTCTCTTCCCTCGTGATCAGCTGTCATAATGCTGGAAAGACCTATGCAGCCTCTTGGGGGAAAAACGTCATCAATGGTTTTAACCAAGAGTGGACCCTGCAAATTCTATTGTTGGCCAGCCAGGCTAAATGTGCAATGGTGGGATATCTATTATGGAGGAAACCAACTGCTCTCTGATTGGACTTGAGACCCATTCCACAGGAAAAAATTCCAGCCTGGTATTGAAAACCTAATCAAAAGCCTGTGGCTAGAGAGGTCATGAGCCCTAAGAGGGAAACTGCTACTCTTATCTGCCTAAATGAAAATATTATGACCACCAAACTGCCTTCTTAATACTGAGAAGAAGTGACAGTGGAGTATACAGCACCAAGTGAGACGTATCTATCAGGCCTTCCAAGGTGGTGTAGAAGAAGAGGTGGTGGAAAGAATGTAAGAGCCAAAGGAAGGGAAGAGTGCTTACAATACTGTCTTTCAGATATAAAGTGGCAATAATATCCATCACCTAATTGAGGTGATGCTACCTACACAAGACCTGCATAACTGGAAGAAACTAATGATGATATCAAAATAGACGAGAGGCTAGTAGGAAAGAAGAAGGGATTCAATGGAGGGGAGAGGGGATTAAGGAGGGGAGAAAAGGAAGGGGATGGGAAGGGATTATGATCATGATATATTGTGTATATGTAGGGCAGTTGTCAATAAAACTTGAATAAATAAAACATGCAACTGGCATGAATGCCAGGTCTGAAAGGATGAAGAAAAGATACAAAACTCTGCCCCCCAAAAGACCCACTGTACAACGGAGGTCAGGATACATTCTTAAATGTCTTAGAAATATGCTTTCAATAATCTTACAACTATCTATAAAAACAAACCTTCTTAAAGTTACTTCCTGGATCTTAAGATAAAACGAATTATATTATATGTTTTTACCTCACATGAACCCAGTTATGCACATAAACCTTCTACTTCAGTCAGAGATGCCAAAGTAGCTGGGAAACTCTGAGTATCTCAAGCATGGTTTTGCTATTTTATTTTTATTTTTTGGTTGTTGTTGTTTTTTAACAAAAGCCTGCAACAAGCAGTTTTTATATACTCTGAGTGAGAGCCGAACACTAGAGTTTTCTGTGCTCCCAGAATGCAGGGAGGTTTTGAATGTTTGTTTTTTTTTTTTTAGATAGGTAAAATCTAGAAAGCATGAAGTACACAGGTCATAAGTATCCAGCCTGATGAGATTGAGTCAGTGTGTGAATTCATGTGAGCAGCATCCCAACACAGAATGCTTCTATCTCCCCACAATGTGCCATGCCCAGTGACCACTGTAGTAGATCCCTCTACCCTACCCTGGCAAGCACTATTTTGATTTCAAAGAGAGAGACAGAGAAAATGGGCACACCAGGGCTTCTAGCCACATAAACAAACTCCAGATACATATGCCACCTTATTCATCTGGCTTACATGGGTATGGGGGATTCAAATCTGGATCCTCTGGCTTCACAGGCAAGCACCTAGCCTATAAGCCATATTCGCAGGCAAGCACCTATCCTCCAAGCCATCTTTCCAGCCCTTGATTATTTATTTATTTATTTATTTATTTATGTATATGTGTGTGTGTGTGAGAGAGAGAGAGAAAAAGAGAGAGAGAGAGAGAGAATGAATGGGCATGTAAGGGCCTCCAGCCATTGCAAACAAACTCCAGATGTATGTGTCACCATGTGCACCTGGCTTATGTACATTATGGGGACTCAAACCTGGGTCCTTTGGTTTCGCAGGCAAGTGCCTTAGCCACTAAGTCATTTCTATAGCCCCCTTTTGCTTATTCTTAAATTCATGTGAAGAGAGTCACTGATGATGTGGCCTCTTGTGCTGTTTTCTTTGGCCTCAACATGTTATCTTTTAGGACTCAACCATGTTATTGTGCATGAGGTGTTCATTCTCTCTGCTGCTCAGAAGTCACTGTGTGAATGTGTTAAGAGTCTGTTTATCCACTGCCTAATGGATGAGCACTTGGACTATTTCCAGTTTGAGGTATTGGGAATAAAGCTACAACTAGCACTTGCATAGACAGGTTTTTCATTTCTCTAGGCGAGTACATAGAAGAGGAAGTACTGGGTTAGATCAGTGCCATTCAATTCTTTAAGGTGGGAAGGTTTTTCAATGGTTGTACCAGTCCACACTCCAACCAGCAATGGAGGAGCAATGGAGGAGTATCACTCATTCCATATCCCTACCAACACTGGGTGTTGTCAGGCTCACTAATCTCAGCCATTCTACACTGAATGAACACTGCCTCATGAGCACCTGCTTTTACATGCATCTTCCTGATAGCTGGGGCTGCTAAGCCCTGCATGTGCTCAGTGCCAATGTTTGTATCTTTCTTTCTTTTTTAATTTTTATTTACTTAATTATTTAGGGTTTTTTATTTTTTTTTTGAGGTAGGGTCTCACGCTAGTCCAGGCTGACCTGGAATTCACTATGTAGTCTCAGGGTGGCCTCGAACTCACAGCGATCCTCTGCCTCCCGAGTGCTGAGATTAAAGGCGTGAGCCACCACACCCAGCTCCCAATGTTCATATCTTTCTGAAGTGTAAGTTTAAGTCTTCTGTTCATTTTTAAAGACTAGCTTGTTGTTTCTTAGGAAGCTGTAAGAGAACTTCATTCAATCTGGAAAGTCCTCTGATATGTGTACTGCAAATATTTCCTCCCCACTGGTAATTTGTTTGTTCATTTTCATTTTCTTTTTCTTTTTTTGGTTTTCGAGTTAGGGTCTTACTGTAGCCCAGGCTGACTTGGAATTCACCATGTAATCTCAGGGTGGCCTCAAACTCACATCAATCCTCCTACTTCTGCTTCTCGAGTGCTGGGGTTAAAGGCGTATGCCACCACACCTGGCTCTGTTCATTTTCTTAATATCAACAGATATTTTCATGTTTACTTTAATTTATCCAGTTTTCTTGTGAGAAAAAAAAATTTTTTTTTGCTTTGCTTCTAAGAAGTCTTCAATTATGCCAACAAACAAAAACAACAAAAAGATATCCATGCTGGGGAGAAAGCTCAGTGGATAAAGGGCTTGCTGCACATAAGTGTGCTCACCTAAGTTCAGATCACCAGACCCCACATAAAAGCCAGAAGCTGGGGCTGGAGAGATGGCTTAGTGGATAAGGCACTTGCCTGTAAAGCCAAAGGACCCAGGTTTGATTCCCCAGGATCCATATAAGCCAGATGCACAAGGTGGTGCATGCATCTGGAGTTCTTCTGCAATGACTAGAGTCCCTGGCATGCCCATTCTTTCTCTATCTGCCTCTCTCTCTGTTTCAAATAAATAAATATAAATAAAATATTTCTTAAAAACCAGAAGCTGTTGCAGGCTTCTATATTCCCAGCACATCTACAACAAGATGGAAGGTAGAAACGTCCTGAAGGTGGATGGTTGAAGGTGGATGGTAAGAATCAACACCCTAAAGTTGTCCTCCCGTTTTCACACATGCACTGTAGCATGCACGCACCCCCCTACACACATGAGCATTGTGTACACACATACAGCAAAAAAAAAAAAAAAAGAAAGAAAGAAAGAAAGAAAGAAAAAAGAAAGATAACTGATTGTATTTTCTCCTAAGAACTTTACAGGCTTTACCTGTATGTTGAAGTCAGAACAGCTTCCATTGTGTCTGAGACAGAGGCTGACCTACATTTTTCCCATATGGATATCCACTTGTTGCTCACCATTGACTGAAAATTTTCTGGGCTGGGGAGATGGTTCAATGATTAAAGGCACTTGCTTTCAAAGCCTGTTGGCCTGGGCTCAATTTCCCAGTACCCATGTAAAGTCAGATACACAAAATGGTGCATGAATCTGGAGTTCATTTGCAGCAGCAAGAGACCCTGGCATGCCCATGCTTGCTTGCTCACTCTCTGTCTCTCTTTTCACAAGTAGATATTTTTATTGACAACTTTCATAATTATAGACAATAAACCATGGTAATTTCCCCGCCCCCCAATATTCCCCTCTACAACTTCACTCTCCATCTTATTCCCTCCCTCTCTCCATCAGCCTCTCTTTTATTTTGATGTCATCATCTTTTCCTGCTATTATATTGGTCTTGTGTATGAAGTATCAGGCACTGTGAGGTCATGGATATGCAGGCCATTTTGTGTCTGGAAGAGTGCATTGTAAGTAGTCCTACCTTCCTTTGACTCTTACATTCTTTCCACTACCTCTTAGCAATGGACCCTGGGCCTTGGAAGATATGATAGAGATATTTCAGTGCTGAGCATTCCTCTGTCACATCTCAGCACTATAGTGCCTTCTGAGTCATCCCAAGGTCACCACCATCTGAAAGAGAAGCTTCTTTAACCAAAAGTGAGAGTAGCATTAATACATGGGTATGAACATTAACAGAAGTACTTAGCGGGCAGTTTAGTGAGCATAGTATATATATTCAGCCAGATACCTGCAGACGTTACACCCCTAGGGCTCATGACTTCCCCCGTCATAGGTTTTCAGTATCAGGGATGTATTCGCTCCCATGGAGTGGGCCTCCAGTCCCATTAGAGAGCAGCTGGTTTCCCCCATAACAGACATGCCACTATTGCACCCATTGGCTCATTTGGTCTGGCTGGCCAATTTAAGGCTTGCAGTGTCCACTGTTGTTTATCTCTACTGGTGATTTCTCTATCTCCCATTGAACTGCAAGCAGCATGGCTTTTTCCAGCTTTCTGTCAGCTGGTCTACATGGAGGAGGTTATCAGCTCAGCTCTAGCAGGATTCCTCAGTGATCTTGTAGCTCAAGTATGTGGAGTCTTCAGCAATAGGGTCTTACCATCTATTCCTGGTGGAAAACTAAGGACCTTGGCAATGGCCTATAATGTTTTGGGGGCATCAGGGACCTCCCTGGCCAGCAACTCACTGGAATGTATCCCATCTCTGACACTGAAATTTTTCTAGTAACAATTTATGGCTTCTGGGTATGCCATTGTCCAAAAAAGTAGGCTTCCATATGATTTATTAATACCCTCTTAAGTTTTGATTAACCCCCCCCCCTCACCTTTTCATTATTCAATCTCTTCCCCTGACCTCACTTAGGCCTTTCCACCCCCCAGTTATCTGTTCTTCTAGTTACATATGTACAATACCATCCCCTTAAGTGTCCCCCTCTCCTCCCTCTGTTTTATCCCCTTTCTAGCTTACTGGCCTCAGCTACTGAGTTTTATTCCAACTCACATACAACTCCAAACATTTGTAGCTAGGATTCACATATGAGAGAGAACATGTGGCACTTGGCTTTCTGGGCCTGGGTTACCTCATAAAATATTTTTTGAAAAAGAAAAATTTCAGGTGGGTGTGGTGGGACACACCTTTAATTCCAGCACTTGGAAGGCAGAGGTAGGTGGATTACCATAAGTTTGAGGCCACCCTGAGACTACATAGTGAATTCCAGGTCAGCCTCAGCTAGAGTGAAACCCTACCTCAAACCCCCCCCCCCGCAAAAAAAAAAAAATTCCTTTCACCCACTTTATTGCCCTGGCATTGCTGTGAAAAATCAGCTGACCTTCACAGCAAAGAAAGATATCCTCAATGCTTCTGAAGGAAGCCACATAGTCTGCAAGGCCCTGACTCATTCCAGCAGATGGCTCAAATACTGAGAATTCCAGAACTCCTCCCAGGTCCCTAACAGTCTCTCCTAACTAGCTAAAATTGACCTTTAATATATATAGTTAAGTGTTGACTACCAAGCTGATCTTACACACTCAGCAAGAAATGTATAACCAGAAAGTAAAGTATGCTTTAAAAGCTTTGGGCAACATAGCCCAGGATTTTTTGGGGGCCTTTTTGTTTTGTTTTGGTTTTTTTGCCCTTCGTAATTACAAAGATCAAATACAAGACAACTGTACAGAGCCATGTGACTTAGATATGTTCAGGCCTCCCAGAACACCGTCTGTCATTATAAAAATTAAATGCTAAATGTGTATTCTTGACAATGTTTCATCTGCTTTACAAGATCTACAAGAACAGGTTCAGACTATGTCAAACACTATTGTGCCATTTGGTAAATAGTTTAGAAATGGATTTCTGGATCTTCATGGTGTAAGAGAGTTCTATCATTTCTGATAATAGTAATACTGCTAAATTTTAGATATTGTGTCAGCTTCTCCTTTAACTTTATTTCCTCTTGTTTACAGTCACTCCACACTCAGAAGGTCCTAGACAATCTAATTCCATCTACCTGGGTCCCTCTGATCACTCTCCAAGGCTTTAAGAATGGGAACCCTAAAGAGCTGCAAATTGCTCTGGCCCATTTCTCACTGACTTCTCTTGCTTTTATTCTTACTCCCCAGAATCTAGGACTGTCTTCCCATACTATATCAATGTGCTTTTGGGGCTACTTTTAGACTCACTGGAGAGGTACCACAACTGCTACATGCAATGACCCCACATAGCTCAAAGAAGCCAGTTCGGTTATCACCCCAATTCTCTAACAGCAGTTTAGGGTTACATCACAGAGGGAAGATTGAGGCAGTTTAGGGGTGAAAGGACCCTAAAAAGTAAAACCAAGGCATATCCTTGAGGCTGCCCTTGCAGTCTCTACTTTGCTAGAGGTCAGAGGAGAACCTGGCTTTTCTTATATCTCACTGCCTAAAGGAGTTCCCTAGATCTGTTTCCCCTTCAACTCAACCTGAGTTCCCCCCTTTCCTGGAAGATTATGATTCCTGGAAGGATTAAACCTGATCTATGTAGAAACCTGGCCCCTCTGCTTAGCTCAGCCCCCATTCAAAACCTACAAAAGACCATAGTTGGGGCCTCTAGGTAGGATTCTCCATTTCCAGGAACTCCATTTATACTCTCCTCTTGGGTATGAGCTCTGTCTTCCTTTCTTAAGTTCTATTCATAATCTAATAAGACCTCTCTAAACTTTGCTGGCCTTGTATGTATGAATCCACATCTGGCCTCTGTTCTGATCCATGCCTGTCTTTTGGCCAATACCTCACTGTCTTAAGTCTAGAAACCAGGTATTATGAATCCTTTGATTTTGTTTCCTTTTGGTTTTTACAGTTGTTCTGGATTTTGTAGGCCCTTGTATTTCCATGTAAGTTTTAGAATCTGCTTGTCAATTTCCATCTTTAAAGCCTACTGCAGAGGACAGGGTATAGCCTGTTAAAGGCCCTGGGTTTGATCACAATCACCAGTGAAGGGCTGTCAGGATCACCTGGGCAGGACTGGAGGCAACAGGTCAAGGGGCATCTTAGTGGTTCTCCCTGCTCTTACCCATGGCTGCTTCCACTCCTCAGCAGTGTTCTGTGGTTTACAGCTAGAGGGCTTACACATCTTTATTAAACTTACTTCTAACTATCATGTGGTTAACTGGATTGGTCCATTTCTTCTGTCAGCTTTGCTTTATGTATTTGAGCCTCTGTCCACAGGCCCCTATCTGTTTACAGCAGGTTAAAAGTATCTAGTACTTCCAGTGAACTGAATGCTCTATCATTGTGAAATGCCCCTGCTTCTCTCTGGCAAGCGTCTCAGCTTGAAGCTGCTTCACCTGCTGCTATGAGAGCACCCCAACTCTCCTGGGCTTACTGTATCATGTATCTTTCCTCCTTTCTCTTCCAATCTATCTGTGTCTTTATTATCTTAAATCCAATCTGAAATTTCTATCTTTTGGCTAGATAGTTTTCCTAATTAATGTGCTTTTTGATGTGTTGGGTTCAAGTCTATCAATTAGTGTGGTTTTCTTTTTCTTTTTTCAAAAGAAAATTTATTTGCAAGGAGAGAAAGAGAAAGAGAGGGGGGGGCGGGAGACAGAGAGAATGAGAACGGGTACACCAGGGCCTCTAACTGCTCCAACGAACTCCAAATGCATTCGCCAGTTTGGGCATCTGACTTTATGTGGGGACTCGAACCTGGGTCCTTGGGCTTTGCAGGCAAGTGCCTTAACTGCTAAGCTCTCTCTCCAGCCCTTAATGTGGTTTTCTTTTGTAGCATGTTATTTTTTTTTTCCTCCACTGGCCATCAATAGCTGTTTCCCAACTCAAGTCATTGGTCCACCTGGAGTCATTGTCACCTCCTCCACTCTGACTGAGGCCTTGATGAGAGGTAGGAGATGGTACTGTACCCAAGGCCCCTCCTGCTTCCATTGGCTTTGTCAGATGCTCCCTACTAATTTCATATCTTTAAAAATTTTTTGTTTATTTATTTATTTATTTGAGAGCGACAGACAGAGAAATAGGTAGATGGGGGGGGGGGAATGGATGTGTCAGGGCCTCCAGCCACTGCAAACGAACTCCAGACGCATGCGGCCCCTTGTGCATCTGGCTAACATGGGTCCTGGGGAATCAAGCCTCGAACTGGGGTCCTTAGGCTTCAGAGGCAAGTGCTTAACTGCTAAGCCATCTCTCCAGCCCTAACTTCATATTTTTAAGAATTATTTATTTATTTGTGTGCGTCCCCATCAGGGTCTCTTACCACTGCAAACAAACTCCAAATGGATGTGCCACTTTGCATATAGCTTTTTGTGGATACTAGAGAATTGAACCCAGGCCAGCAGCCTTCACAAACAAGTACCTGTAACCAGCCCCTTCAAGTACATTTTAAACAACTATTTGCCTTGTATGATGATTTCATCTGTGGAATCTCGTCTAGTCTAGTATCCAATTCTTATCTACTGTGGAACTTGACATTGACCTGACTGGCTGCCCACCCTGAGCCACTGCACAAGCTACTACAGAGCAGTGCTTCTCTGTGCTGCGCATGCAGAGATGGGGTCAGGGGAAAGGGTGAAGGAAGCCTGTTTGACAGTGGGAGAGATGTGAGTTAATGGTGTAAGTGAGCACCCACTTTCACAACCAAGTGGCAGGACCTACTTGAGTGCATCTATGCATTCCTGGTAACCAGGCCTTCCTGTTCTTTTATGCCAACTCCAAGCATCCAGCACAACCATGGTTCCAAGAAGAAGCAAATCTGGAAACAACCCCAATGCCCGCCAACTGGAAAATGGTTACTCTATGGCACATTTGGGCCATGGACAGCCACACAGATGCCAGGGAATGAAATGGTCTTTGTAACATGCTCAGTGTTAAAGTAGCCTTGGATAATTAAGAGTGTTCCATTCTTCTATGGTTGTTTTGTTAAGTGCAAAAATAAATGTAACAATGAAAAGGCCTAAGTGAGGTCAGGGGAAGAGATTAAGTAAAGGAAAGGTGGAGGGAGAGCTAACCAAAATTTAAGAGGATATAAATAAGTCATATGGAAACCTACTTTTTTGGACAATGGAACACTCAGGAGCCATAGATTGTTACTAGAAAATTTTCAGTGCCAGAGACTGGATACCTTCCAGTGAGTTGTTGGCCAGGGTGGTTCCTGATGTTCCCAAACATTACAGGCCATTGCCGAGGCCCTTGGTTTCCCACCAGGAATAGATGGTAAGACCCTATTGCTGAAGACTCCACATACTTGGGCTGCAAGGTCACTGAGGAATCCTGCTGGAGCTTAGCAGAGAACCTCCTCCATGTAGACCAGCTGACAGAAAGCTGGAAAAAGCCATGCTGCATGCAGTTCAATGGGAGACAGAGAAATCACCAGTGAAGATACTCAACAGTGGACACTACAAACCTTATAATTGGCCAGCCAGACCAAATGAGCCAATGGGTGCAATAGTGGCATGTGTTATGGAGGAAACTAACTGCCCTCTAACTGGAGTGAAGGCCCACTCCATGGGAGCGAATACATCCCTGATACTAAAAACCTATAACAGGGGTAGTCATAAGCCCTAGGGGTGTAATGTCTGCTGATGTCTGACTAAATGCATGTACTATGCTCACCAATCTGCCCAGTAAGCACTTCTCTTAATGTTCATACCCATATATTAGTGCTACTCTCACTTTTGGTTAGAGAACTTCCTCTTTTCAGATGGTGGTGACCTTGGGTTGACTCAGAAGGCACCATGGTGCTGAGAAGAAGTGACAAAGGAGTGCTCAGCACTGAAATATCTCTATCACACCTTCCAAGGCTCAGGGTCCATTGAAGAAGAGAAATAATGTAACAGCCAAAGGAAGGGTAGGATTCCTTACAACGTGCTCCTCCAGACACAAAATGGCCTGGATATCCATGACCTCACAGTGCCTGATACTATCTACACAAGACCATAATAGGAGGAAAATATTATGACATCAAAATAAAAGAGAGAATGATTGAGAGGGGGAGGGGATATGATGGAGAGTGGAGTTTCAAAGGGGAAAGTGGGGGGAGGGAGGGAATTACCATGGGATATTGTTTGTAATTATGGAAGTTGTCAATAAAAAATAAATAAAACACAAAACAACAACTAAAGAAGGTGGCAGATCACAGTATAGCTCAAGAAGTATTTTCCTAACATGCAAAGGGCCCTGAGTTTGATCCTAGCACTGTAAAAATCAATTTAAAGAAATCTAAAAGAAGGTAATGGGAAAAATACAAACAAAATAAATGTATCAAGGGTGGGAGATGGCTCAGTGTTTAAAGGTGCTTGTTTGCAAAGCCTGCCTGCCTGGGTTTGATTCCTAGTACCCTCATAAAGCCTTGTTCATAGTAGCAAGAGGCCCAGGTATACCATTCTTTCTCTTTCTCTCTCTCTGAAACAAACAAAAATATTAAAAAAAAATGAAATAAAGCATGGTTTAGACAACCAAATAAAGGGGACAAACTATTTTTAGAAAAAGAAAAAGCATAACGAGCACAAAATTAGGAGAGTAGAGCCTGGGAAAAATGGCTCAGTGGATAAAGCACTTGCCATGCAAGTGTGAGGACCAAAGTTTGGATGCCCAGCACCCACATAACTACCAGGTGGGCATGGAAGCCCACTGTAATTCAAGGACTTGGGGGTGGAGATATGAAATGCTCAGGGCAAGCTGGCCAGCTAGAATAGCCAAATCAATGAGTTCTGGGTTCAAGTGAGAGATTCTGCCTCAGTAAATAAGGTGGAGAGAGATTTAAGAAGACATGGAGGTCAACCTTTAAAAATTCAGTACAGTTGTTATCTGAGGTGGGAGTATAAAAGAATAACAACACACAGATGGACAGAAATTATCACTAGCAGTTCATTTTGAAGTTATTTCATTGATATTCATTTTGCTAAGAATGAATGAAGCAACAAAAAGAGTCATACATGGACAAACATATCAAGAATCATAACCAGTCTAAAAATGGGCATTAAGGAGTTAGGAGGTCAGTGAATCCCTTTATCAGTTAAAAAAAGCAGGTAGACAGGAAGATAAAAGAAATCTTAGGTGGAAATGGAGGCCTTTGCTCAGATAAGAGGTCACTGCTCTCCTGTTTGGAGCCCAGGTTGTATGATAAATACTTTTGTTATTTTTATTAATTTTAAAAATATTTTTATTTATTTGAGAGAGCTAGAGAGAAAAAGAGGCAAAGGGAGAGTAGGGTGGGACAGGGCCTCCTGTCACTGCAAACAAGCTCCAGATGCACACAGCACTTTATGCATCTGGCTTACACGGGTACTGGGGAATTGAACCTGGGTTGTCAGGTTTTGCAAGCAAGTCCCTTTAACTACTGAGCCATCTTTCCAGCCCAGGTGATAAGATCTTATTTCTTTCTGGATCCCTACCTTGCCTCCTTCCAAAGCCCAATGCATGAACCCCTCACTCCCGGATACATGGTTTAGTTAAGGCACTGTTCTGAATTAAAAGCAAAGGCAACTGTAGTCCAAATGTACAATGCTTAAGCCCAGAGTGACTTGGGGAAAGTGTGAACACTCATACCACTGCAGAGGAACAAAACTACTCCCTTTGTCCTTGCCCCATCCTGGGTATGTCCCAGGAGTCCAAGGGTGAGGTTGCTAGAGGTCACTTTCTCCCTGGGGGTACAAAGAATGTGAAGGGAGAATAACATGAATTTACAGTTAAGCACACTTGTGAGCACCAGCCAGTGTCTTTCAGCTGGGCTCTCCTCCCAAATTCCAGACTGGGTACCATTGCTAACGCTGTTTGCTACGGTCTAGCTAACTTCCCCAGGGAAAGAGAAGATGAGAAAAATAAATCATAATTATTTATCATTGCCTCAAAACATATGAACATCTCCTAAAACCTGCAAGGTTCCTTCAGCTTAGGAGTTATTATGGTTTTAGTGAGGCTGGAAATCCTAGCCTGGTCCTCCTAAGTCAAAGTACAAAGAGCATCACAGAGGCTGGTGCCATCCTTTATGGAAAAGACGCCACACATCAGTACACTCAAAGGCAAAGAGCAGCATAAAGTCTGTGGCCGTGAGTTACAGTGTTCAAAGCTTTTTGCAGGAAAAGCTTCTGTTTCATGCAGTCATTCTGATAGGTCAGCAGCCTCAGCAGCTGCTGTTCAGCCTCTGAAGGCAGGAGCCTGGGGCATCTAGCACAAGCCTCCTGATCACTAGCATTCTTTCTTCCACCTCTGTAGTTGTGTACATTCCTAGCCCTCTTAACACCTGCTCTCTCCTGGAATCTATTCACATTTGGCTCACTGAGCATGAACAGCATTGTTTTCCAGGAAGCAGCAACTCCTACAGCACAGCCCAGTTAGATGCCATGATGCTTCTTGCAGGTCATATGAACAGATACAGACACGGAGGACGGGGGGGGGGGGGGGGGGGGGGCGGGGAGATAAACAAGCTGGGCCAGGAAAGCCTTCCTCCAGAGCGACAGCTGCCCCTGTGAAGGCACTTTTGATACAGCTATGGACAGAAGCTTCTGGGTACCAGGGCATGGGGAAAACAGACCCTATCTTAATTTATTTTCACTTAAAATGGTTTTTGTTTTGTTTTGTTTTGTTTTTCGAGGTAAGTTTCACTCTAGTCCAGGCTGACCTAGAGTTCACTATGTAGTCTCAGGGTGGCCTCGAACTCATGGTGATGGGATTAAAGGCGTGTGTCACCATGCCCAGCTCTTAAAATGTTTTTATATAAGGAAATTCATGTGGAAGCTTTCTTACTATGCAAGGAAGTCCATTAAATTTCTGAAAATTGTGATCCAGGTGTGGTGGCTCATTCTTTTAATCCCATGATTATGGAGGCTGAGGTAGGAGGATCCGCAGGAGTTCAAAGGCAGGCTAGAACTACAGAGTGAGTTCCAGGTCAGCCTGGGCTAGGGTGAGACTATCTCCAGAACAAAAGAACTCCTGAAAATTGGGCTTGGAGTGTAGGCAGAGCATGTGCCTAGCATGTGTGGGGCCCTGGGTTTTGTCTCCAGCATCATAAACAAAAATTTGAAAAAAATAAAGTGTTCCTTTCAGGTGATTAGCCAAAAACTTTTAGGCTTCTTTCCCCTGGGGCAAATGAATAACATATGTTATGACCTACCTGCTTGTTTGCTTTCTCCAAAGCTTCTACAAAGCACCACGTGAACACCTGAAGAGCAGCTAGTACCTCTGGGGCTCCGTCGGTTTCCAGAAGTGCACACCTGAACAAAGCAAAGTCAGATGATGACATGCTGGTGAGGCACAAATCTGGGCCCAACGGTGAAGAATAGAAATGCTCCCTTTGCCATGCCTGTATGGTGTGCATGTGTGTGCAGAGGACAACCCCAGATGTTATTCTCAGATATGCTGTCCATCTCTATGTGTGTACACAGGCATGCATGTGCAGGGAGGTCAGAGGACAACTGTTGGTCCTCACCTTCCACATCATTTAAGTCAGAGTCTGTAGTTGCTCATGGCTCCACTGCAATACTAACTAATCTGCAAGCTTTCCAGAAAATTCTCTAGTTCTGCCTCCCATCTCACTGCAGGCACACTGGGATTATAGAAGCTCACTAGAGCTCCCCACTTTTACCTGGGTTCTTGGGATCCAAACTCAGGTACTCATGCCTGGGCGGCAAGCACTTTTCCTACTGAGCCATGTTCCTAGTGCATCAGCAACAACGTATTAATGCATCAGATTTCAGCCCTTGTGTGAAGGGAAGATAAACCAGCAACCCCCACCCACTTCTATGTATTTTCTGCAGAGCTCTTGATTTTTAAATTACCACATACTGACAGTCTTCCCACAAGCTCACTGCTCCTCACAAGCACCTGGGTATCAGAGGCCCAGACAACCGACAGAAGCAGATGTTCTGCTCTTACAAACTGTAACACAGCTGCCTAAATGAGTAAAATGGCTCAGTCAAACCAACCAACAGAGAGGCTGGGGAGTCCAGCTGTGTCTCAGTTAGTTTCCATGCATTTTTATACAATTAATGTTCTGTTTAAGAAAAAAAAAAAAAGATCTTACTTGGCTAGCTTTAAACTAATAACACTACCCTGCTTTCTCATTTACATGGTCATTTAACTTAAAGTTGGTCTTTCAAGTCCGACTCAAGTGGTGAGGTATTTCTTGCTATAAAAATTCCTTCCCTGGAGCCTGCTGTCTGCCATGTAGCTTGCACTTTGAGGCCTTGGATAGTCAGGTGAACAGAGGCAGGTTCTGACCCTGGCTGCCCACAGCCATGCAAGGCTGGAAATCCTTGGGGATGACACACTTCCCTAAGAGGGTCTAGTCTTAGGATTCCAAAGCTAATGCATCCTCAACCTGGTATGTGACAAGCTTCTCACTTTTGTCTTCTAGAAAGCCAGTGTATGTCACGAGACCCCACATATCCAAAATAAAACTCAACATGTTGTCAGAAACATGTGGGGTTTATTCTACCTTTCAGAAGAGGTCCTTTGGAATAGTTTATTTCTTTCCTTATCTTTCTTGGCTTTCCTGAGCTTTAAAATCTCTTACAAAGGTAAGTCGCCCTCATGTGGTGAAGAGAGCATACTACTTTGTTTTATTCTGAGCCGGAGAAAATCCTGCATGGATACTGCATAGTACCAAATTTCTGTCATTATCTGAATATGAAAAAGCTAAAGAACATTGTCTTAATTCCTAGCTGTATGTTTCTCAATAAACACTAGTATTTTAGCTTTTTTAAATCTTTTGTTGTGTGTTTTGTGTGTGTGCTTATGTACACATATGTTGTGAATACAGATGTACATGTGGCAGTCAGAGGACAACCTTGGGTGTTGGTTCTTGCTTTCTGCCCTGTTTTGAGTCATGGTCTCTTTGTTGTTTGCTGATGCATATGCTAGGCTACCTGGCCCACAAGTTTACAAGGATTCTGCTGTCTCTGCTTCCCATCTTGTCCTAGGAGGACTCAGGGATTACAGATACACGGCTTTACATGGGTACTGAGGATCTGAATTCAGGGCCTTACGCATGTGTATACTTTACTCACTGAGCCATCTTCCCACCTTTGAGTTTCTACCCTTACTCACCAAAAAGCTCACAGGGATAAGAAAGAAGCAGCTCTACCTTCCCCATGGTATAGCTAGAGCCCACTGCAGGATTATTTTTAACTTTTTGTTGATAACCTTCACACATATAGAAAATATACCATGATCATAATCTCCTATTACCACCTTCTCTTTTTCCTATGCCAATTTTTTTTTTAAGGCAGGGTCTCACTCTAGCCCAGGCTGGCCTCAAAAAGTCATGATCCTTGTACCCTAGTCTTCTGGGTATTGGAATTAAAGGCATGCACCACCATGTCCAGCCCCTCTCCCTGGAATTTTTTATTCATGTTTGAAAGTTGGGTGTCTTAGGTCAAATGCTAGCAGAAACAGAAGAATATTTTACCTGAACATTTCATCAACAGTCCTGAATATGGCAGGGTGGCAAGCTGCTTGAGGCTGTAAAAGGAAAAGACCATGAGAAGGTAAAACATTACAGGTGTCTCATCAAAGACAACTTGTAGTTATCAGGCAAATGTGCTGTATGGACAGGCCTATTCCTATAGAACAGCAAACAAGAGCAGCGGGCACACAGAAAACCCTACAGTGCTTCTCTCTTTGGCTACGGGATACGGACAAGCTTTATTTCCTCCTTGTGTTCCTGTTTTGTTCCAGTCTCTTTTAATTTTTATTACAATATATTAATTATGCTTAACAATGGATTTCATTATGACATTTTCATACATCTATATATTTTGTTCATATTCACCATACCCTGTATTTTCTATAAGCTCATATAAATCCAGAAAAAAGTTTCATGAACAATTCAAGAGTGACTTCTGCCAGTGTGTCATAGTGAAGACACAGTGCTTGCCTATGCTGCTGGTTTTAGATGAATGTACTATGTGGCTGGATTCTTCAACTGCATGCAAGTGTCTCAGTGCTAGGGTCTGCCTTTTTGTTCCTGCTTATTTGGTAATGATCACCTATGAAACCAATGACAGCTACCATGCTTGACATTTAGTACATTATGAATTGAACAACTTTAACTGGGATGAAATGAAGGCTAATAAGAAAAAAAAAGTTAAACAGATACTGTCCTTTCAGATGATGAAAGACTGGTGACTGCAACCTTCAGAAGCTGGCTTCCTGTAGCCAAGGTTGGGGCTTCAGTGGGCCTGACCCAGGTCTCTTTGGTTATCGCTTATAAGGCCTGAGTTTATACTAGATTTTTAAAAAAGCAAACTTCTTTGCATTATAAAACATCTCCATAGCACCATCCAAATGTTAGTGGGTTAGACTCTAAACAAGGATTTCTCTGAGTCGTATTTATTTGATATTGCTTGCTATGGGAAACATAATTTTTTTTTCTTTTAAGTGTGAACCACCACACCTAGGCCACCTTCTTCTTTTTTAACTTTATTTGAGAGAAAAGGGCAAATGGGGAGGGGTTGGGAAGGAGAGAGGAGAGAGAGAATGGGTGCACCATGGCCTTTAGCTGCTACATATCCTTCCCTCACAAGAAAAAAGGGGGATGTGCCCTATACCATCAATTTTCTGAACCACTTGCCAGAAGGTGCCTGTCTCTAGCTTCCTGCTTGTTCTGCCCTGGCATCTCAACTTGCAACATTGATAGTGTGCCATCTAGCGGTAATACACCACCATTACAGGGTTCCGTAGAAGGCTGCATACGACATCTCTAGTTGAGATGAGCTGCTGTCTAATTATCTGAAGGAGACATTTGTGATTTGCAAGTTATACTTTGTACTCATAGAGTAACCTGCAAGTGCTAACACTTCACTGATATGAACTTTCATCTTAAAAAACAATCTGAATATCTCATAAGTTTATTAACTACTTGGGAAAGCAACTCCAGATGAAAGGCAGGTCATTTATTTGTTTTGTCCTCAGTTATTTGGAGGATATATGGGGCCCCCAATAAAAAAAAATCATAAGGTTTTCAATGTATTCACAATGGAGAAAAATGAAATGGGAAAAACAAATTTCATGTCTTTAAGAAATGAGACTCTGCCAAGTTTGCTAGAACAACTTCTCAGTCTTACATGACAATATGCCTCTTGCAAACAGTGTCCGAAGAGCCTACTGCACAGTCCTGTGCCCACAGGCAGGATAGCACCTGAGCATGTACTGAGGCCCTGAGATTAGAACAGAAGGTGGTAAAATAGAACATTTCCTTTTGTTCCAAATGCCTTAGCAACCAGCCCTCCACCAGCCACTAAAGTTTGAAAATCATTCTGTTCTGATCATATAGGCTTCTAAATGGCAAAGAAAAGACACGAGGGCCGGGTGTAGTGGTGCACACCTTTAATCCCAGCACTCAGGAGGCAGAAAGATAGCCGTGAGTTCATGGCCACCCCGAGACTACATAGTGAATTCCAGGTCAGCTAGAGTGAGACCCTATCTTAAAAAAAAAAAAAAAGGAAGGAAGGGAGGGAGGGAGAAGAAGAAAAGACACAAGAAGTAGACTAGGCTACATGATATCCACAGGAGGAAACAAGTAAGAATGTTCTAACTCAATTTGTCAAGAAAGAACAAGAGCTCAGGTGGACTTTTCTCTGATTCAGTGCTATACAGCGGAACAGGTCAGTCTGTGTGTCCCATGGGCTATGTGGCAGCTGCCTGCTCTTGCATGCAGGTGGATTACCTAGGAATGACTGCATTCCTTGGTTTCTACCAGCCTACTGTCACAACAGGGTGTTAAAGTTCAGCAGAGTACCCCTTGTTGTCCTGCTATGTGACACTTTCTCATCCACACTTTACTAGCTTTAAGAATGCTTATGTGTGAGCTGGTCGTAGTGGCACATGCCTTTAATTCTAGCACTTGGGAGGGAGAGGTAGGAAGATCACTGTGAGTTCAAGGCCACCCTGAGGCTACACAGTGAATCCAGGTCAGCCTGGGCTAGAATGAGAACCTACCTCAAAAAAAAAAAAAAAGTTTGTGTCTGGGGGAGAGCGGTGCACATGTGCATGAGTGAAGACAGATGCATGTATGCCATGGCACAAGTCTGGTGGTCAGGGACTAATCTTAGGTATCAGTTCTTGCTTTCCACTTATTTATTTACTTATTTATTTATTTATTTGAGAGTAACAGACAGGGAGAAGGAGGCAGAGAGAGAGAGAGAGAGAGAGAGAGAATGAGTGCTCTAGGGCCTCCAGCCACTGCAAACAAACTCCAGACATGGGCGCCCCCTTGTGCATGTAGCTAACGTGGGTCCTGAGGAAGCGAGCCTCGAACCGGGGTCCTTAGGCCTCACAGGCAAGCGCTTAACCACTAAGCCATCTCTCCAGACCATTTCCACTTTTTTTTGAAGGGGAGTATCTTGTTTGCTGCTGCATATGCCAGGTTTGCTGGCCTGCAAGCTTCTGGGATTCTCCTATCTCCTCTTCCCATCTTACCATGGAAGCACTGGGATTACAGACAATATATTCCTATGTCTGTCTTTACATGGGTTCTGGCGATCCAAACTCAGGTCCTCACACTTGCACAGCAAGAACTTCACCCACTGAGCTGAGCTCCCCAGCCCTACTGCAGTTTCTTAAATGACATTTGTTTTTTACATTTCTCAAGCACATAATTTCAGGTTCACCAAGTTGCTTCATGAGGACCAGACATATGTCCCTATGACATCAAATGCCCAAAACACATTCAAGCTGCTTTTCTTTTCAGGAGAATTTGCCAAGTAAGGTTTTACTATATGCTCCCTTGGAAGACATATTTCTTTTTTCACCTTGTGAGTGATGGAGCAAATGTTTATGGGTCAAGTGGAACACCACAGGTCCCTTGGCATTCCAATGCTCTAGAGCCTTCCTCAGAAACCCTGCAATCTGTGCAATTATATTTCCTACAAAAACAAGGCAAGAAGTTGGGTGTGGTGGCATACACCTTTAATCCTAGCACTCTGGGAGGCAGAAATAGGATGATCACTGTGAGTTCGAAGTCACCCTGGGACTACACAGTGAATTTCAGGTTGGCCTGGGCTAGAGTGGGACCCTACTCCAAAAAAACACCAAAATAAATAAAGAGAGAGAGAGAGAGAGAGAGAGAGACAGAAAAGTTTTCTTGGGTTCCATCTGCTTATCCGGTTTTCTCCATTCCACCAAAATCTGTTTCTTCTCCATCTGGCTGAATGATTTTCATGAAGAAATTATTTCAAGACCAAGGCAACCATGTCACTGGAGGCCATCAGTAACAGTTTCACTTCTTCTTTCCCCACTTCTTTCATTACATGCTGGAGCATGGTCAGTCCATGATGATGGAGACCTTCCTTTCCTGGATCCAGGCTAGTCTGTTTTGTTTTGCTTTTAATATATCAGTTACTTAATTAGGTTCTTGGTAAGAAATCTCAAAACTAATTTGTGAGGATAAACTCTATTTGTTTGAGCAAAACCTGACTGCAGGTAGTCCCAGAGCTGAAGAACAGCTTTGATCATGGGCAAACTTTGCAAGTCCACAGCTTTCTGATCATCGACTACACTGTTCTAGAATCTCGTATTTCTCCCTGTGTCACGGACCTTCGCCTTCCTGGTGTCTGGGCTTCCACAGCTTCTTCTTTTTGAAGTAAGCATCAGTGAGGTGTTTAAGAAATAAAATATGGAACACTCTGAATCTGCATGTCATCTTTGTGCAGGGGCCATTCTAATCTCTGTATTATTCTAATTTACTACATGTGCTGTCAGAGTGAACAACAGGCTACTCTGTTTATGGACATAAATGGAAAAGCATAGAATAACAACTTAAGGAGAGGCAGGAGCAGCTGACCTCTCTACCAAGCACCACACAAGCAGAGCTGACTCTAGCTTGCTTGGATGTCTATTTAATCTGCTATTTCTACCCAAAATGTGTGTGTGTGTGTGTGTGTGTGTGTGTATGGCGGGGGGGGAGGGGTGAGGGAGAAACTACAAAGGTAAATCATACTATGATGAGAGGTAATTCACACATAGGAGAGAGTATCTCTTACAAAAAAGAAAAATATGCAAGCCAGGTGTGTGGGCACACACCTTTCATCTTAGCACTCAGAAGGCTGAGGTAGAAGGATTACCATGAGTTCAAGGCCAGCCTGGCACTACAGAATGAGTTCCAGGTTAGCCTGAGCTAGAATGAGGTCTTGCTTCCAAAAACTTAAATATGTAAGACAATGAAGGATCAAAAAGAAGAAAACACTCTCAAATCTTCTTCAGTCATCTCTTTTTACAGAGAGATATATTTCCCCCTTCAAAATCCAGAGGGAAATACTAAGTGACTGAGAAGATAAAATTCAGCAAGCTTTGGATAGATTTCCTTTTGTTGGCACATTTTAATAATGTTTAATGTTTTTCTCTGCAAATGGTCATGTGAGGAAATCTGTTGCAAAGACTACCTTCCAATTTGCCTACCAGAGTGGCCAGGGACAACCTTAAGGGTTACTATATTCACTACACACAAAAAAATCAAAACCTCTTTCCTCTCTCTCTCTCTCTTTGTGCGTGTGTGTGTGGGGGGGGGTGTATGTGTGTTTTGAGGTAGGGTCTCGCTATATAGCCCAAGCTGATCTGAAATTTGTAAGTAGTCTCAGGCTGGCCTTGAACTCACAGCAATCCTCCTACCTCTGCCTCCCAAGTGCTGGGACTAAAGGCATGTGCCACCACGCCCAGAAAAACCCTCTTCTTAAAAAAGGTTCCCCTAAGATTCAGCAGAAAACCCCTTTATTTAGTTAAATAATGATTTGTTTTAATTATATACCTATGTAAGAATCTTCACATCTATCATGTAAAATAAGGTAACTCTATAAAAATTTTTCATTATGTCATTTTTCTCTTCTATTTTTGAAATGTTAAACATAAAACTAAATATCCCTTTCACATTTTAGAATCTATTTTGTTTTAAAACATTCAAGTTTCTTGCAACAAATCTGAGCCTGGAAGAATTATCCTTTCTTTTTAATCTTTACCATATGCTGTTTATACTGGAAGCGATTTTTTCAGTACCCCATAATGCAATTATTGTTTAATTAGTGATAAATCTGTCATTCCTGGGCTTAAAACCTTAACAAGTACCAAATGTACTCTAGTGTTTTAACTTTACAGGCAATCTCTTAGCGTTCGGACAGAAAAATGGGAAGTGCGCATGCACAAGGAGATGCCCAGCACTGCACACTGAACAAAGATCCTCCACATCTGGTAGTGCCCTCACCCTGCCTCCATGCAGCAAACCTGTGAATCTGAACAGTAAGGAAGCCCCTGGAACCTGCTGCAGCTCAGAGCTCCATCTATCTCCATCTCTGTGTGGTTGCCAAGTCCAGCATTCTCAGCAATGAAAATGGATCTTGTGATCTGGGCCTCCTTCAGAGACAATGTTGGTGCATCTGGTGCCCCCCTGAGGTCGGCCCTGGAAAGTGCAGCTGCTCTGCAGCCAGAGTCTGCAGAGCCTTTAGACAAGCACACACTACCACACTGTCCCAGTCAACCACTGCAGAATCACATACTTCATCTCTTCCTTAATGACATGCATCACATTAAAGAGCTCAGACAGGAAGTTCTTAAAAGACCATTCATGAAAAAGTAGGGGAAAAAAGCCTAGGACATCAGTGAAAAGCTGTTCATTAACAGAAAATCAAGGATATCATGCAGGGTGGAGGGGGTGTGAATTCTTCAGAGAAACATGTCAGTTAGTCATGGGGAATTGTATATGGTGCCTCTCTGAGCTTATCCTTTTGAAGCAGCTATGACTGCGATCTGGAGAATGAAGAAAACACGTCCCAGCTCATATGGCAGCACACGAAGGTATCTGGAGTTTTTAGTAAAGAAAGAAATTCTTCTTTTTACTAAGCTATGAACTCTAGGTAGGAAAGTTAGTGAGGAATATTCTCTGCTTTAAGAACCCTTCTCCCTGTGTGCTCCTATTTGAGGCAGATATGGCCAGGAAGGTATCAGGCAGTTCCTCTGGTCCAAGCTATGCTGACTGCCAGCAGGCAGGTCAGCCCATGAAGGAGAGCATGGGAGGGCATGGGAAACAGGGTGCCCCTGGCCCTGGCACACAGTTCAGCACGGCAGCCAAGCACGGGGCCACCCTGCCATCCAGCCAGCCCTTTTCATTCAAATGTGGGATCTAAACAATAGCTTTCTGGGCTCTGCACACAGAAGTGTAAAGGGAAAACATAGCCTCCTTGATTCAGGGCCAGTCTTGGGAAAATGAATGGTGCCAAGAAAGCTGCATAATTAGTAAATGGCTTTCACTGCTTTCCATGACATCAGTTTTCAAGGTCAGGTCTGAGGCTGCGGATTATGGTCTCCCAGTGACTGCGCTGTCAAGGGAGACACAAGACCATCTGCTTTGGAAAGTTCCAGTCTGTGCAGTCAACGACAAACTGGGGTTAATACTCCCAGCTGTTTGGGGCCACCAACTGTGGAAGGCAGCCATATACTTGGGGGCAGTCCAGACCATGGAAGCCAAAGGTTGAACCTAGCACATAAACAGGTTTGAAAACTTATTTTTATTTCAGAAGTCAAACACACGCGCATACACGCACACACTTTATGTAGAATCCAGGTGACATTAGACTAGTCTCTTATTATTCACAGTCTTAGCAGAAAATATCAGGCATCTGAAGGCTCTGAAAGCCCAAAGAATGTTTGGGGAGGTCATTACACTTTATACAACACTTTTATCTTTTGTTTGTGGTAACTATAGAATTTTCAGGACTCAATTCTGTGTAGTCCCAAGAGATGAAAATATAATTAACAGTGTTCCATATAAAATACAAGTTATGTCGACCATCACACTTTAATTACTCTCATGCACTAGGCATCAGGTTTCCCCTGGAGCAGAGCAAAGCAGAGCACAGCAGTCTCGCCCAGGTCTCATAGATCTGATGCTTCTGCGTCGACCTGTCCCTGCACTAAGATGTTTAACTGTGATAAGTGAATCAGATGATGCAATTAGGAAGCAGGTTCTTCAGGTTACCCTTAATCACCAGCCAGGTCACAGGCTCATTCTGTCCTGTGTGGTGGTTTTCTGGCACTGCAGGCCTGGGATGGTAAAGGAGAACAGCCCATACCAATCAGGGGCTTCCAGCTCATGGTGTGTATTGTAATTACATCCTTGAACCACAAGGCATAGAGAGGTCACATCCTGCCAATGCCACAATAAATTAAACCAAGTAACACCCTCTAGAATCCCCCTTTAACCATAATAAAAGCTCTGAATCTCCCCACACATGATCCTGATAAACTGGTTTCAAAGCTGCCTGATGGGGGAGGTTATGGCCAACTACCAATCAAGACTGAGATTCACACAATGTGATGGGGGGGCGGGAGGGGGGGAGCGGGTCCTTACTTACTGCAGGGCAGCTTAGGCGGAGGGCCCCAAGTAAAAGGACATGGAGAAAAGAACCACTAGTATCAATGAAAGGTTGCAGCCAAGTAAATGGACTGGAAGTTTCCCACTGAGGTAAGAGGGAAGGAAAATGTACTTGCACGCTGGAAATAAACATGTAGCTTGTATTGGAAAAGGACCAGAGAAAGAGTAATAAACTGTAGCATACACATTTAATTTAGACATAGAGAGTTTTACCAGAAAATTTTACCTTAAACAACCTAGGATGGGCTGGCAAAGGGCTTCCAGAATATTTTATTTTGAATTATGTTATATACTTACTATACTTATTTTTCAGTAGGGACATTCTTCTCTTTCTTTTATCGAGATGAAATCTCACTCCAGCGCAGGCTGAATTCACTATGTAGTTTCAGGGTGGCCTTGAACTCACAGCAATCCTCCTACCTCTGCCTCCCAAGTGCTGGGATTAAAGGCATGTGCCACCATGCCCATCTGGCACATTCTTTCTTTCTTTCTTTCTTTCTTTCTTTCTTTTTTTTTTTTTTTGGTTTTTCGAGGTAGGGTCTCACTCTAGCCCAGGCTGACCTGAAATTCACTATGTAGTCTCAGGGTGGCCTTGAACTCACAGCAATCCTCCCACCTCTGCCTTCTGAGTGCTGGGATTAAAGGCGTGCACCACCACGCCCGGCTCCTGCCTGGCACATTCTTATCTCTTGTGTGAATGAATGTATAACTCTTTTGAAAATAGTAAGGACATATCAGTAAAAAATTATCCATATCCACAGAATGTTAACTTCTTTTGGCTCTGTCAGTTTTAATATATCCTGATTTTCTTTTTCCTACCCAACACTGTAACATCTGAATCATGGAAGTGAAAGAAGCATGACTCCCAAGGTCCCCAGGGAGGCCCTGCATCCACACTGGGAACTGGTACTAGATGAATGATTCCCTTACAGTTCCCAACAGGAAAGAAAAGAAAGAAACCACAGGGCAGTGCAGTGCTTTCCTCAGCCTCAGCCAGTGCCAGGCAGACACTTTCCTCCCAGCTTCCTGGCTTGAGAGCTGACTGGTCTGTGCTGCTCTGGGAACTCACTGTCCCCATCTGTGCAAGAGAAAGAAAGTCACTGTGCCAAATACTACCAGGTGACAAAATCCATCAGGAAACATGGCAGAACCACTAACTTCCTGGTAGACATACACGATGGCACCCATGCTACTGTGCTGTGCATCTGGCCATGCTATGATTCTCCTGGTTGTACAAGCACAGCATTTTCACTAGACTAGCGACAGCACTAACTTCACTTTGAGTCAAATGGTGGGCTGACATCACCCTGACAAGTGTGCTGCATCTGGAAATGAGAGTTGGTGTCCTGGACCTTTCCCTCCAAAATGTGACACTGGGAAGCTGAGAGGATACACCTTCTAAGAGTATAAATATGAGCGCTTGCTGACTGCCATTGGAGACACAGTTCATCACAACCCAGCCCTGTGAGTATTCACACTGAAAAGGCATTGGCTGCTAGAGGCCCTGCTTGAGTGAACACATCTTTCGTTGCTGAGGATGTCACAGCCATGTGGTACTGTCCTAGTGTCCCTTTGAAGGGACTGGTCTCCCAGACAAATTGGACAATTCTGCAGGGATACTGCATTTGGTTGAGTACTAGTACACTGTACTAGAACAATTAATGTCACTTTGGTTTGGTCTCACCTAATTGACCACACTGGTCCCGAAGTGGGCTCAAGTGACCCTCTCACCTCCACCTTCTGCTTTTGTTGCTTCAACCATTTTCTGCTCCGTTTTTCTTGAATATCCTACTTTTCCTGTCATGAAGAATGCTTAAGTTTATTTTCAGAGAGTTTTTATTAACTGATTCCTGTTCTTCCTTGCCTAGAAGAACTTAAGGTTTTTTTAAATTTTTTAAATTTTTAGTGAATACAGTCAAGTTGGTACCACTGTTGGCCTCCTCCCTATCCTACACCCTCCACAGGGATCCTCCTAATTGGGGAATATGGGTCATCCGTTGTGGGGTTATCCTTCAGTTTTGGATATGAAGAAATGTCTCTGTGTGTCATGACCCAATGTGTGGCTCTGACATTCTTTCCATCCCCTCTTGCGCAAATTTCCCTGAGCCAAGTTGTGTTCATTTTAGGTCTGCTTCAGTGGTGAGATCTTGGGAGCCTCTGTGTTTCTGGATATCTGGTTTGGTAGGAGTTGACAGTTCTCTGTGTCTATCTCCACCACCATTGTGTTTGTTCCTGGTACACCAAGAAAACAGCATTCTTGCTTCTTTCCCCAATTATTCTTAGTTTCAGCTGGGGCCCTTTTGAGGTATGATAGGGTAGTTCTCTCCTTAGGATCTGTGTCTATCTGAAAAAGCAGATTCTCCTATGGAGAGTAAAGTTAGCACCAAATAAATGTGATAATCATATTTTTTAGAGAAAGTTTAATAGATTTAGGCCCACTTGTAGCCCATGAGTGGTGGGAGCTTGATAATGGGGAGCGAGCTCATTTCTGGATATGGTTCTGACTTGTTTCCCAGCTCCAGCTACGGGTTCCGTTCCACTGAGCAGATCAGTTAGCCAAATCGGGAGCAGTTGGTTTCTCAGCGAGGCTGTGCGCCACTATTGCACTTGTGTGAGCATCACGTCAGGTTGTTTGCTGCTAAGTAGGTTAGACCATGTGTTGCTTGGACAGATATTGGTCATTTTCCCCCAGTTGCTCATATAGCACCTTCTGGCAGTAGACGCATTAACTGTCTGGGGACTGTCTCTCTTCCAGCTTCCAGCCATGTCATGTGCCAACAGCGTATGGTGTCCTTAGCAGTACGGTCTTACCATTAACCTATGGTGGGTCATCAAGTACTCTGATAGCAATCTGTCTTCTTTTGGGCAACCTTGTAAGTCTCTCTGATCAAAAGCTCATTGTGGATGATATCCACCTGCTGGTACCAGGAGTTACAGGTCAGCACCCAAGAAGAGAAGGAAGAAAAAGATAAGTGATATAAAAGAGACAGAGAGATGAGAGAGAAGAGGGAGAGACAGAGAGAGATAACAGGAGATAAAGGTCAGTTTTAGTCATACCCTCTCCAGGGCCTTGTGAATCAGATGTTCCCTCTAAGGGCCTGGTGAAGGTTCAACCATTTGGTCTGTCTTTTAGGATGTAGAGTTTTATAGTACCATTGCCACTTGGGTCCAGTTTGGTGTCCCCCTCCCGACCCTTACTCTTCCCTCCCTCCCCACCCTCCCTATTGTCTGGTCCTCGAGATGCTTATTAGGTAAGTCAGCAACTTGGGTACATTCAGGTTAGGAGCTGTAGATGAGTAAGATTAGGCGGAGATTTTTTTTTGTGATTGGGTGAGTTCACTGAGAATGATCTGTTCCAGGCTAGACCATTTTTCTTCGAATTTCATTGTGTCATTTTTCTTTATTGCTGTGTAGAATTCCATCATGTAGATATACCACATCTTAGTTATTCATTCATCTAATGATGGACATCTGGGTTTATTCTAGCTCTTGAGCAGCTATAAACATGGTTGAGCAAATCTCTCTGAACTGAGGCATGGAGCTTTTAGGGCACATGCCCAGTAAGGGAATAACTGGATCTGTTGGTAACTCTATAGTCAGCTTTTTTAAGAGTCTCCATATTGCTTTCCAAAGTGGTTGTACCATCTTACATTCCTACCAACAGTGGATGAGGGTTTGTTCCTATTTCTTCACATCCTTGCCAGCATTTATTTTCATTTGATTTTTTGATGTTTGCTATCCTTACTGGGGTAAGGTGGAATCTCATAGTTGTTTTAATTTGCATTTCCCTGATGATTAGGGATGATGAACATTTTCTTAAATGTGTGTTTGCCATTTGTATTTCTTCCTCTGTGAACTGCCTGTCCAGTTCTTTGCCCCATTTTGTGAGTGGGTTGTTTGATTTTTTTTTATTGTTTAGGTTTTTGAGTTCTTTGTAGATTCTGGAGATTAGGCCTCTGTCAGTTAGATATTCAGCAAATATTTTCTCTCATTCTGTGGGCAATCTGTTGGCTCTGCTTATTGTATGTTTGTCTGTGAAGAAACTTCTCAGCTTCATAAGATTCCATTGGTTGAGTGATTGTTTAAGATCCTGTGCTACTGGGATTTTGTTCAGGAAGTCTTTTCCCATTCCTATATCATGGAATGTTGCTCCTAAATTTTCTTCCAGTAGTAGCTGAGTTTCCGGTGTTATACTGAGGTCTTTGATCCACTTGGACTTGATTGTTATGCATGGTGAGATGTGTGGATCAAGTTTCAATTTCCTGAGTATGGTTATCCAGTTTGCTCAGCACCATTTGTTGAAGATGCTATAAGACCTTAAGTTTTAAATACGTTCCTCATGTTGAAATGAGAAATATAATTTGATATTTGTAAAAGACTCTTCTTGTGTCCTTGGCCTCTTCCACTGCCTTTGGGAACTTCACTCTATATACCACAGAGGGTGCAAAATGTGTGGCCAGAGCAGAGCAGTACCCAGTCTCTTTCTCTTGGATCAAAATCCGATAATAAAATGGTAGGAAGGCATGTTGTAGGAGTAACCAATGGGCAATATGTCAATTAAGCATTAATTTGATGACTTTCTTCATTTTCCTCAATTAAAAAAAATGTTACCCAAATGTCTTCTCTTGTGATTGCAATACAAGGCATATAAATCAGTCAATCTATGGGACTGATGAGATGGCTCAGAAGTTAAAGGCATTTACTCACAAAACCTGCCAGCCTGGGTTCAACTCCCCAATACTCATGTAAATAGTGCATGTACACCACTGTGATTTTAGCACTTCTATACAATGGGAGGCAAAGCCAGGAGAATCTGAAGCTCAGACTAATTTGCAGCAGTAAGAGACCCTATCTCAAAGAGGCAGCACACAGACAACTCCTCTGACCTCTACAGGTACACCATGTATACACACATGCACGCATGCACACAAATGAATTAATGAATGAATAAATAGATGTTTGAAAATCAATAGATTTCAATTCATTCCACAAATGCAGCCAATATGTAGAAAAGGCCCCTGCATTAGGTATTTTCAAAATAAAATGTAAGTACAGGCTTAGTTTAAAGGCTTCCAAGCCCTGTGATTTATGTTTCCCTTCATTGCTCTTCCCAGCATTTCCTTTGAGGATGATTCTATCACCAAAGCCAAACACATACCAGTAGTGAATCTCTTATACTGTGCTCCATCTTTCTCAGGCCGTTTGTATCGCTGGAGATCAGCTTTTCAAAAAGATGCAGGGTTGCTTTTTCAAGACTGGGAAGGTGCCGAAGCCAAAGGCTGATCACAGAAGATATGGGCAGAATGATCTTTTTCCTTTCACAAGAAATAAGCAAAACGTTAAACAAAAGTAGATTCCTGAAGGGCTGGAGAGATGGCTTAGTGGTTAAGGCGCTTGCCTGTGAAGCCTAAGGACCAGGTTCAACTCCCCAGTACCCAAGTAAGCCAGCTGCACAAGGTGGTGCATGCATCTGGAATTCCTTTACAGGGAAACTGGCTATAATACCCATAAGCTCACCCCCAACAATACCCTGCCTCCAGGAGGTGTTAATTACCAAATCTCCATCAGCTGGGAACCTAGCATTCAGAACACCTAGGTTTATGGGGGACACCTGAATCAAACCACCACATTCTGCCCCTGGTCCCCATAAACAGATAACCATACATGATGTACAATGCAATGCATCCAGTCCAACTTTAAACATCCCCATAGTTTTTATCAATCCCAATAATGTTCAAACATTCCTATAGTCCAAGATCTTTAACTGAGCCATAATACCAAAAAATCCCCCCAAAAAAAACCCATAATGGCACAGAAAAACACTCACACTGCAAAAGATGGCACTGGGCATAACAAAGAAATATTCAACCAATACAAGACTTAAATGGAAAACATCAAACTCTGTAGCTCCAAGTCCAACAACTACAGTCAATGACAAGTCTACAAGTCCAATAATTCTAACAAGCAACAAATCTCCAGAGTTCCAATTCCGCCCCTCCAGCTAGGCTATTCACATTCCTGGAAAACTTCACCTGGGGCCAGCAGCTTTCCTTAGCAGCCATCTCGTGGTCCCAGCATCTCCAGTCTCCACTGCAAGCCACGGTCCATTCTCACAGCTTTATTGGGTCTTCATGCAGGCATGCAGCGCACACCTGCTTCACACTGCCCATGGCCATTTCCAAAACACAAGACCACATTCCAAAGTCAATGACCTCTCTTTCCTGCATTTCCCATATTCCGTAATACCAGGTAGAGTGCCAATTTGTTAATCCAGGGGGAATAAAGCAGGCTTTGAAGAATAGGACGTTCCTTGAGCATTCAGGCCACAAAAGAGTCTACATTCTTTCTGTTGTCCCAGTGCAAGTCAGCTGGCCCAATGTCAATGGTTAGGATCTCTCAACTGCAGCTGGATAGGTAGCTGTTTCACTCAAAGATTTCTTTTTTTTTTTTTTTTTTTCTCCTCTGTACCACATCTCTTTTTTCACACCAGTCCATATCTATGCAAAGCAACCCTGCACTAGTTCTCAGGATACAGCATAACAGCAAGCCTCTCAAACAAACTGCTTCTAGCCCAGTCCAGGCATAGCTCTTTCTCACCCTCACAAGCCAAACCTCAGTCCATAGTTCTTACTGCATTCAGGTCTTTCAACTATGACCAGAACAGTCCATCAAGCTGCCAAGGTTTCAAATCCTTCCACATTTGTCTTGAAAATCAGTTCTAAAAGGCCAAAGCCACATACATAGTCAGGTGTCTAGCAGCAACACCACTCTTGGTACCAACTTTACTGTTGCAGTTAGGTTCCCACTGCTGGCAGAAATAACCCAACCAAGAGCAGCTTGTGGGAAAAAGAGGTTTATATTGGCTTACAGGCTTGAGGGAAAGCTCCATCATGGCAGAGGAAAATGACAACATGAGCAGAGGGTGGACATTACCCCCTCGCCAACATCATGTAAACAACAGCAACAGGAGAGTGTGCCAAACACTGGCAAGGGAAAACTGGCTATAATACCCATAGGCCCGCCCCCAACAATACACAACCTCTAGAAGGCAGTAATTCCCAAATCTCCATCAGCTGGGAATCTAGCATTCAGAACACCTAAGTTTATGGGGGAACACCTGAATCAAATCACCATAGCAACCAATAGCATGGGTGAAAAAAAAAACCTACATTACCACTAAAACACTTTGTTGAATGCTTTATACTTTCCACAGATCAGAAACTAAAATATCCTGTTATACAATTAGATACAAATAGTCCTTGAGGGTTTTTTTTTTCCCCATACACGTGAGTATTGTCTAAAATATATCTTCTTTGTAGGAGCTAGGCCCTGCCACTGCTGTGCTTGGCTGAGTTCACAAATCTGTTGTAACCCATAGCTTCCCTGTCTCTTCGCTGGCTCTCCTCTCCTGCTAAGCTTTGTTTCCTGGCAGTAATTAAAACCTTCTGCCACAGCCATAGCTTTTGTGCTGCTGGAACCACCAAAGCCACCTTAGTTTTGTGGTTTGGCAAAGTACTGGCCTCTACCACCATAAGGGCCAGAGCTTCTGCCATCAAAATTTCCTGCCTTCATGGGTCCAAAACTTAAAGACTGATTCTTGTAATTGCCAAACTCACTGTAGCTTCTGCCACCTCCAAAGCTGCTTCCATTATTACCAAATCCATTATAACTATCCCCACTACCGCTATATCCTCCACCACCACAGCTGCCACCAAAGCCACCTCAACCACTAAAGTTTCCTCCATGACCAAAACTGTCATTGCCATCAAAACTACCTCCATGGCCATCACCAAAGTTTCCAGAGCCACTTCAACCTCTTTGGCTAGATGAAGCACTAGCCATTTCTTGTTTGACAGGGCTTTCCTTAGTTCACAGTTGTGGCCATTCACAGTATGGTCTTTCTTTCTTTCTAATGAGAGAGCGCGAGAGCAAGGGGAGGGGGTGTGCAGAGGAGAGAACTGGCATGCCAGTCATTGCAGACAATCTCATCAACAGTCATAGTCTGATCTTCAAAGGTTAAAAAAGAAGAAGAAAGAAGAAAAAGCCCTCTTCTATCCACTGCTTCTGTCAGTCATGATTTCAATCCCTCTGATTTTTCCATACTATTCAAAATAAATAATCTCATAGATGATGCTCTTCAGTGTCTTCTTTAATGACCCCCAGCGAAGATCATTTTCACAGTTAAGTAGGATCCTGGTCTTTGAGACTCTTCTCTTAACACAGCCTTCTTTGGGTCCACAACTTTCTTCAGAGTCTCATATGTTGTTGAAGAGCTTCCACGGCTGTTCAGGCTCCTTATGAAACTTAGACTTCGACATGACAGCAGTGAAAGGAGAAGCTTTAGCCATGCTTCCTCGGCCACATCCACAAGCAGAAAGGAGAGAACAAATGAATGTCTCTCTGTTTATATTGTTTGTGTGTGCATAGTATGGTATGTGCGTACTACATATGTATAGTATAGGCATGTGTGTGTGTGTATATATGGAGACGCATGTACCCTGTGAGCACATGTGAGAGGTTAGAGGAGAAAATTGAGTCTCCTCACCTCATTGCTCTTCTGCTTTATTCACTTGACTGAATCTGGAGTTGCTGTTTTCAGTCAGACTGGCTGACCAGTGAGCTCAGCGATTCTCCAATCTCTGTCCCAACAGGACTGGGATCAAACTCATGGTGGCTCAGGCTTCGCACTCATGCAGCAAGAACTCTTACTGGCTAAGCATCTCCCCAGCTCCAGATTTATTGATTCTGCAACTCACAAGGGATTGTGCTTTCTTTCAACTGACCTTAACAAACTCGGGAAAAGCTTAGAAATCAAAAACTGTTTTCAAAAAAAAAAAAAATTAAACAGATGTATAGTAAACAAAGAAAAAAAGAACAATCAAAATGAACTAAGCAAAGGACATACAAGGCCAAAGTTAAGAAACAGGTATGTTTGGACACTTAAAGTAGAATGGGACCTGGGTTGAGTCCAGAGTCATATAATCCAGGCTTAATTACTTAGCCTATCAACCTCAGCTTACTCATCTGTGAAATGAGTGTGGCTGGACGACTGACACAGTAACAAATGGGCAGTGATAGCACAGTGCTATGCACACTGTGGACGTTCAGAACTAAATATAACTCTGTTGCTTGAAAGTATTTCTCATTAATAATTTCATGAGTGGCAGCTATGGCTTACTTGATGCAAAGCCGACCAGAAGCATAATATGCAGGCCCAAGCATTGCCTGTAGTTTTATTTCCATTGAAGGCCCTTCTACATCAGCGGTTTGGGGTTTCACTGCCCTTCCTGAGGAAGGGGGTGAAGGACATATAGCAGTGGCTCTAGGATACCACAGAGCTGGCATCTCACACAACAGGGGTGCTTACTGCTATTAATGGAAAGCTAGAGCCAGGAAGAAGGCTCTCCAGCATCTGTCCTCTGTGCCATCGCCCCACACACTGTCACTCCTGGGCCACCACACAAAGGTGGTGTGAAGCTCAGAGGTTGGGTCTATGGAGGGGTGTTGGGAGCTGTTCCCAGCTATATCCCTCATTCTCCTCAGCTGACTCCAGGGCATAAGGACTGGGAAAGAAGGCTAGAAGACTACCAAGGAGCAGGTAGACAGCAGGGGAGAGGGGTCTCCTCAGCTGCCTGAGGCTCTTTTTGATCTTACACTCTCACCCCAAGCTTCAAGATTCATGACTTCTGGCAGGGCCCCTTACCCACTTTCCACCTCCCATACCTGCACAGACATTTGCAGAAAGGAGACATACAAAGGCAAGAAGAACAGGTCTTGGAAAGGAAAGGCCAGCAGTGACACTAGAGCAAGGTGGAGATGTGGAGAGTGAGCCAGAAGTGAGGTCTAAAGGATGATGAAGGAAAGTGAATTCAACAGGAGGGTAGGAAGAGGATCCAGGCATGGAGTAGGGTCTTCAGAAGGGGAGACTATGATGGAAGGGAAGCCAGGAGGTAGGTAGCATGGCCTGAAGGTTGTGATAGTTAGAATGTATGGCCTCATAGACTTGGGTGTTTTATTAAAATTGAGCTTACAACATGAGACCCTAGTAAGCAGATCCCTACCACAAGGGGTGAGTCACTGGTAGCAAATCTTGAGTCCAGCCCTAAGGTATGCAGAGAACTCTCTGCTTGGATCTATGAAAGGGAGCCAGCTTCTGTTATTGTTGATGTTCCCCTGGACTCTGCAAGCCTGAAATAAACCCCTTTCCTCCCATATGCTGTGTCTGGCTCGATGTTTGTCCAGCAATGCAAAGCTGACTGCAGAGGCCTTGTGTGATTCTGAAAAGTACTGATTTAGGACTGCATGACTGACTTGACCAACAAAGCATTTATTGTAGCCATAACAAAACCAAAGCAGTTTCAAGGTACATCCATGCAGGAGGGCAGCAAAGAAAGGATGGTCAATTCCCACCACAGAATAGTTTCCTGTTCATAAAACGAGCTGGTCCACATCCTCTAAATGATATCTAAGATGTTTAAAAGGTTCCTGAGTATGGCATGATGCTACTTTTGTTTTTGTCTTCTGAAGGAACTGCCCTAAGTGAGAAAATTGCTTTGTAGAGATGACAGAATGTTTATGAAAATATAACTGATGACAAGCAAGCAGTGCTAGAGGATAAGGAGGAGGTAATTAATATTTTCTGTACATACTCCTGGGCTCTACTGTTGGACCTGAGAAAATGAATATATTCTATGGGCATTTTAAAGAGCCAATGAATTTTTAAAAGGGAGTGGGAGGGTAGATCTATGGCAGAGTACTTGTTTCACATGAATGAGACCCTGAGCTTGATCCCTAGCATGAAAAAAAAAAAAGAACTATCTTTTGACACTGAGATAATTTATTCTGTTCAACATGTGCTTGTGGTAATCAGGTTGCCTTTTACAATATTCACTTGCCCCATCCATCTATCTTATCTGAACACTGACCAAAACAACAAACTCAAGGGAACACATAAGAAAAAAATTTGGCTCCCTCAAATTCCTATGTGATAATCAAAGGGAGTTTTTGTGCCATAGCTATGTGGCTTACAGTAATCACTGTGCTTTTCCCCCTTAAGTATGAGGAATAAGCACATGGTCAGTGCTTTACAAAGAACACAATTGGACTTTTAAAAAGTTTTTATCTGCATATATGTGTGCGAGGGTCTCTTGCCACTGAAACAAATGCCAGGTGCTTGTGCCACATTTTGTGCTGGGCATACATGGACATCTTAGGAATTAAACCTAGGCCTGTAAGCTTTGTAAGCAAGCACCTTTAACCACTGAGCTATCTCTCTAACCCTTCATCTGTTTTTAGTGATAATTTTTGAGCAAAGCAGGAGAAGCTGAGACAGAACTTTTCCTGTTGAATACCTTCTGCTCCTAGACATTTAAAATTATTCATTTATTTATTTGTGCATATATGCATGTGTGTATGAATGAGTGCATACGTGCCACACATCCACCACTTTGGATCTGGCTTTACATGGCTGAAGAGGGATCAAATTTGTACGGACAGGCTTTGCCAGCAAGTGCCATTAACTGATGAGCCATACCCAGCCTCTTTCACATTCAAAAAACTGAACTTATTCTTTAAAGCCAGGTGTGGTGGCGCATGCCTTTAATCTCAGTACTTCAGAGGCAGAGGTAGGAGGATCACTGTGAGTTCAAGGCCAGCCTAGGACTACTGAGTGAATTCAAGGTCAGCCTGGGCTACAGTGCGAACCCGCTTTGAAAGTATAAACAAAAAATTCAGTATATAGGGAGGTAGTGATTTGCCTGGGTTTCTATAGAAAGATATAGTAAGTAGCTGGGTATGGTGGCACAAGCCTTGAATCCCAGCACTCAGGAGGCAGAGGTAGGAGGATCGCCATGAGTTCAAGACCATCCTGAAACAACATAGTGAATTCCAGTTCAGCCTGGGCTAGAGTGAGACCCTACCTTGAAAAACAAAAAACAAACAAACAAAAAAGACATAGTAAGTAAAAAAAAATTGGTCTAGGGACCGGGGAATGGGTAAAGTGCTGCCTCACAACCATGAATACCTGAGTTTGTATTCCCTGCACCAGCATAAAAGCTGGTGGACATCTGTAATCCCCACACTAGGAAGGCAGACAGGAAGATCTGGCTAGCTAATCTAGCTAAATTGGTGAGCTTCAGGTTCAGCGAGATAACTGTTTCAAAAAGTAAGGTAGGGCTGGAGAGATGGCTTAGCAGTTAAGCACTTGCCTATGAAACGGACCCTGGTTCGAGGCTTGATTCCCCAGGACCCATGTAAGCCAGATGTACAAGGTGGTGCATGCATCTGGAGTTCATTTGCAGTGGCTGGAGGCCCTGGTGCACCCATTCTCTCTCTCTCCCTCTTTCTCTCTCTGTCTGTTGCTCTCAAATAAATAAAGAAAAATAAACAAAAATTTTAAAAAAAGGTAGACAGCAATGGAAGAAGCCACTGGACATCAACCTCTGCCCTCCATATGCATACAGATGTATGCACACATATACATGCACACCTGCATAAACACACAGAGGAAATTGGTCTAACTGCTTGCTAAATAATTCTGGCTCCTCATGTTTTATATATATAGTAACTAGAATGTAGATTTAAATTCTCTGCAAGAAAGATTCTAGGTAAAAGTACCTTTCTGAGAGATGCATTCCAGATTCAAAGGAAATTTAGGCTGTTTTCACTTTTGGTTGGAGAATTTGTTCTATTTTACAGATGGAGGAAAATACTGGGGAGAACAAGATACATCAAGCAGAGAGAGCCAACTATCTGCCATAAGATGGGCCACCTCTACTTCACCTGCCCAGGCTCGGAAGTCATTACAGGGGAAGCAGTGACATGAAAATTGTTCTCATGATTAGTCTAAAAACCAATTCCAGGGAAATGGCAACTGCAGTCACTCATACCTCATCAAAACAGAGATCCAGAGTCTACAGAGAAAGCAACACTAAATCAGATCTCTATCTTGCCTGCCAATGCTCAGGGAGCATTGTGGAAGAGGGGGTGGAAAAACTGCAAGACCCTCAGGGTGGGTGGGACGAACCCAAAGTCCCATGTTTCCCCTATCCCTGCAGGGACTGACTGAGGCCTCTTGGTCCCCACAATGAATACCAAGAACCCCATTGAAGACCCTTAGTAGAATTAAGGCAGGGAAAAGGGTATCTACATGTACAACCTTTTTATCTTTTTATTAAAAATCAATAAATTAAATTAATTTAAAAGATACTTTGGTGCTAAGGGGATATGTGACTTCCTCAGCCAAGGAGGATACATATGTGATAGTCCATAGTCCTCCCTCTCCTTCCCTTCCCCCTGTTTTTTCATTTCTTTCCCACTCCTCATTATTGCAATGCCTATGTAGCTACCCTTTCATGGTCATAAGACAAGGAAGTGGACAGTATGAAAATCTGTTGCAGGGTTACACGTATGCAACACCACCCATAGCTGCAGCTCACCTTTTAAACCAGAAAGCAGCCAAGAACTGTTCAGGGCACCTGAAAAACTCATAAACTTTAGAATTATTTTTTTCTGGAGAACTACTTAATTATAAGGAATTGGGTGGGGGGGGATTTCCACGATATTACCTCATAAAAGTGCATTTATAATACAAAGCAAATCTAAGAACTATTAAACCTGAGAACACCACATTAATTGATTGCATTTGTGTGTGGATATGCCCACTTGTCAAGCAAAGTGTGGCACACCAACCATGAGCTGGAATCACCCAAACACAAGCCCACTGGATTTGTAAGGACTGCAGCCAGGACCTGCAGATTGTCCTATGTGACCCTTTGAGGCATTTATAAAGGCTACAAAAGAGAAGGGGGAAGAAGGGAGGGAGGGAAGAGGTGGAAGGAGGAATGAAGGTCAGGAATCAAGATTAGTGCAAAGTACAGGTAAGAGTTTTACCATCATTCTTTGATTCCTTTCTGTCCTCGGTATCATCTTCCTTCATTTAAACAGACACCTATAATATTTGATATTTAGAGATTAATTTACCTCTGGGTTGAAAAGAAAAACAGGAATTTGGCTGCAGGTCAGCCTTTCCTTCTTATTCTATTTTTCTTTTAATTTTTAGAGTTTCCCACATTCCAAAGGCACATAGTGTGGAATAATTTGTGACTCCTTGTGCTAATCCCAGGTAGCTATCAGAGAACATGGTTCACTTAGGTTGTTCTCATTGATTAAAGAATGCTTTCTTTTCTGCTTTCTATATTCCCTCCTTTCCTTCTTTCTTTCTTTTTCTCCTTTCTTTCCCTTCCTTTTCCCCTCCATACTTCCTTCTATCTCTCCCTCATTTTTCTCTTCTTCCCTCCCTCCCTCTCTTTCTTTTCTTTTCTTTCAACATGGTCTTGCCATGTTGCCCTGGCTGGCCTGAAACTCATTATGTAGTCCAGGTTGGCCTCAAACTCATGGTAATTCTCTTGCCTCTCCTTCCCAAATGCCAAGATTACAAACGTGCACCACCATACCCAGTTCTTAATTATTTTCTTATGAAGCATCTTTGGTAGCCATTTAGTTCATTCAGCAATGGGAATTTAGCTTATAGCTGGCCTTAGTTTAGAGATCCTTTTATAGGAAAAAAAAAAGATATAAGCTTCAGAAAACCTAATACTGTCAAAACCTATACTACCAAAATAATTTGTTTAGAGTGAGACCCTACCTCAAAGAAACAAAAAAATTGTTATTAAAATCAATAATAAAGAGCTGTAGAGATGGCTCAATGGTAAGAGCACTCACTGTGCAAGCACAAAGACCTGAGTCCAATTTCTAGCATCCACGCAAAAAGCAGGGCATGGTAACCCCAGTGCTGGTCAGAAGGGGTGGTTGAGACAAGAGGATGACTGAGGCTACCTTATCAGCCAGTCTAACTGAAACATGGGAAGCTCCAGGTTCAGTGACAAACTCTGTTTCAAGGAAATAATAGTGATAGAGGAAGACACCCTACATCTTTCTCTGGCCTTCTCACATGTATCCACACATACATGCATACACTACACACACACATTTTACACACATGCACACCAAAAATTGAAATTAATAATAATAATAATGGCATCATGTTGACAGTTGGTGAATGTTTCCTCTAGGTGCCAGCGCTGTACTCAGCATATTACAAGCATTGGAATCATTTAAATCTTGGGTTGAAATACATCCCAACTAGCCTAGGAAAATCTCATGATTATAAATGAATAGGAACCCCTTTGACAGTTAGAAGTGTTGTAGTCTGGATTATGTTGGCTGGCCATCCTACTTAACACAGCTACCCATGAAGTAATCCAGTTAGCCCTACCACACTGAGCTGTTTTTACTGACAGAGCATATCTCACACCAGTGGTGTAGAGATATTTTTCTCCTATGCCAACTCATGTCCCATCTCTCCAAATACCTACTTGATGTCCAATGATTTGATCTGATAATGACCCCAACTACCCAGTTAGTATAAGCTCACAGGTTAGGGATTCAGTCCTACAAAGACTCTACTTCAGATACAAGTGCAAAACTGGGTCTCCCCATTTAAAAATGGAGGTACCAGGCTGGAGAGATGGCTTAGCAGCTAAGGCACTTGCCTGAGAAGCCTAAGGACCCAGGTTTGACTACCTAGGACCCATGCAAGACAGATGCACAAGGTGGCACATGCATCTGGAGTTCATTTGCAGTGGTTAGAAGTGCTGGTATGCCTATTCTGTCTCCGTACCCCCTTTCAAATAAATATTTAAAAATAGATGTACCCACCATCCCCTCTTCAGGTTTGGCAATGTGTTAGAACAAGCTCACTAGAGCTAGAAAGCTCTTTACTTACTGTTACAGTTTATTACACAGGAAATAACACAAGAATGGCCAAATGGAAGAGATATATAGGGCAAGGTGTGGGTGGGGCTTAGGGCTTCTACTTTCTTTTCAGGTGCACAGCCTCTCAGTGCCTACATGTGGTCACCAACCCAGATACTAAGACCCATGCTTTAGCAAATTCATCACTGACCACTGGTGATTAAGTCTAATTCTGGAGGTAAGGGGCAGGCTGCAAGTTCCAACCCTTAGTTGACATTGGTTAGTTCCTCTGGCTACCAGCCCCCATCCTGAAGCTCTCTGGGAGGCCACTAAAACTCACCCCTATACTGAAACCTGAAGTATGGTTGGAAGGGGTTTAGCATTACAGGATGCTTCTCTCACCTCGACCACTCAGGAAATTCCAAACGTTTTAGAAGCTTGGACAAAGACCAAATGTGTATTTCTTCCTGTGTCACACCACCATATTCAGACATTTATTCCATCTTTCATTTGTTCACTGATTCCTTCCTTCCAACTAGAAAGAAGCAGCTGAGCTTACAGTCCAGTGTTTTTGAAGCACTGGGTTTGGACTTAGCTCAGAGGACCATGACCGTCTGAATAACTTATACTCCACAGACTTAGGAAAGAACCTTGGCACCCCCCCCCACCCCAACTCAGGGATGATTTCCAACAATCTGCAGCTTGCAGGTGCACCCCAAGAGACAAACATAAAGAGTTGTTTTGATACTTAGCCCCAGAAATTAGAAAGTTCCTCTACGTTATCTAAACCACAAAGGAGAACCAGCAAGAACTGTTTAAAGGAAGTAAGCCAAGACCAAAGACACTCAGCCAATTATAAAACAGACAGAATTCCCCTGGTGTGTTGTGGTAAGCAAACACAGGGCAACGAACATTGGTGGTTTCCAAAGATCATACTGTTCATGGAGAATTATTCAAGGGCTCGAAGGGGTGCAGGACATGGGGTGACAGTTCACATCAGCTGGCTGAGTCAGCCTCCCTGTGTCAATATGTGGTGGATACATCTCCATGGGAAAGGCCTGGAGAGACTCCAGCTGCCACAGTGCTGGGGACCTGGCAGAGCTGGAGCTGCTGAACTTGGACATGCTGAAGACCACCCAGCACTTGTGGGCAGTATTTCCCCTATGGATTATTAGACTCAAATTTCAAAACCAAGTCAACTTTATAAGTCATTGAGGGAGAACATGCTATCACAAGAGTGAGGGTGGCTGGGCAGGATTGCTTGCAGGGCTGCGCCCCGGGCTTTCTTCTGAGCCTGCAGGTAGCATGTAGGTCCCTGGGCTTTGGGTACACTGCCTGTTGGCCAGTAAACCCATTTTGGGGCTGCACAAAGGATGCCAAAACGCATTCTGCTTTGATTTCCCTTTAATCCAACTCTTGTTGGAAAAGAAACACTGGATATCAAGGCTGTTTCCTTTTGCAGATATATTCCTGTGCATCAGAAATGGAGCCACCATGGTGATAAAATGTCTTATACTTCACAGGAAATATGCTGCAAAATTGCTGTGGTGTTTGACCTCCAGTGTGGACTCAGCTACATGGCAACTGACTATTATTCATTATCTTCCATGAGTAACAAAGATAACTGATCAGATTTCTCAAGAAACTCATATTTACTGACTAATTCTGACAGAGGGCTTAAGAAAAGCTTAAGAAAAGTAGAAATATCTGGCTGTACAATTTTCTAAATTTTTAAGTTTATTTTTATTTGTTTGAGAGAGAGAGAGAGAGAGAGAGAGAGAGAGAGAGAGAGAACGGGCGTACCAGGGCTTTCAACCTCTGCAAATGAACTCCAGAAACATGTGCCACCTTGTACATCTGGCTTATGTGGGTCCTGGAGAATCAAACTTGGGTTCTTTGGGTTTGCAGGCAAGCGCCTTATCTACCAAGCCATCTCTCCAGCCCAATATTTTATTTACTTATTTATTTTCTTAGAGAGATAGGCAGAGAGAGAATGAATGGGCACACCAAGGCCCCTAGCCACTGCAAACAAACTCCAGACACATGCACCACCTTGTGCATCTGGCTTACGTGGGTATTGGGGAATCAAATCTTGAGTCCTTAGGCTTTGCAGGCAAGCACCTTAACCACTAAGCCATCTCTACAGCCCTGGCTGCTCAATTTTTAACAATGAAAATTATATTATGATTTTTTTTTGTTTTGTTGAGACATGGCCTTGTTAGGGAGTCCAGGCTGGCCTTGAACTCAAGACAATCCTCCTGTCTCAGCCTTCTGAATGGAATGTGAAAATAGTCTACTATTTAAAATAGTCTACTAGGAATAAACTACCTCCTCTGAACTAGCTGTAAGAATGATATATTTTGAATATATTCATTTCCCAAATTCAATACTACAAAACTCTATTTGAACATAGAGAAGACCCGCTTATGACGACCAAAAAATTTTTAAAGTACAGCAAAATGTTGAGAATTGTGTGGGCAATGTATCAAATGTTCCTTTAAAATCACAAAAGTAAAGCTTAACAAAGGAAAGATGTGTTCTTAGATTGGAAAGCCTTAACATCAAAAGATACTGTTTTCTCTTTGCTAATGTATGTACCCACAGGAGTCCTCCTTTAGAGATCATGAGGTGTTGACAGAGACCAGATAAGCTATTTTCAAAATTTATTTGTATGATAAAAGAAGTAATACACATAAATACATAAATATATATACACTTACAAAAGCATGCATACAACTTCTTCCCCAATCACTAAACTAAAATAACTAAAGTGAGCTCCATTTTATATTAAACACACTGTATTCTACCACTAAAAGAAAATTTACCAGGGCATGAAATTACAATAGACCAAAGAACCAGGGTAGAAAATAGTAAGGTGTTGACAGAGACCAGATAAGCTATTTTCAAAGTTTATTTGTATGATAAAACAAGCAATACACATAAATACATAAATATATATACACTTATAAAAGCATGCATACAACTTCCTCCCCAATCACTAAACTAAGAAGTACAGTGAGCTCCATTTTATATTAAATACACTGTATTCTACCACTAAAACAAAATTTACCAGGGCATGAAATTACAACAGACCAAAGAACCAGGGTAGAAAATAGTAAGCAGGCCTGACTCCATAAATAAACTGAATATATGGCTATGGGAGCTTCTCAAAATCTATGGTAGGAAAGGACTTGTGCCTCTTATTATAATCAAGATGGCTGAACTGCTCTATCAAATGAGAGTGGGTCAAAACAACCATCTTATTTCAATAAATAATTTGTAAGACCAGCCTACTGATTGAAAGAGACATGAAGGAACCAGTGAACATGTGGGCTTTGAACTCTGATTCTAATGAGCAGACTAAAAGAAAACTTGTGAGGTAGGAAAACTCAATTCCTGACTGAATATGAGGTGATTATAAGGAACTAATACCAATGCTTGAGTATACTGGTTAGGTATTATAGTTGTTTTGAGAAACTCAGTATTGCAAGGAAGGGCCTATATAAGTAACAATTCCTTAGTTTTTCTCCAAAAGCATTTAAATAACAAAACTAGGAGGAAATAAACAATATTAACAAAATACTTTCAGCAAAATTTAAGGCTCATAAGTAGTAAATATTTTAAATCACATCAATGATTTTCATGCAATATATATTCATATATTAAGTTATCATTGTACTCCAAAAATACATACAATGAAACAAAATCACATCAACTCTGTACTCTTAATTAAAAAGCAACAGTACCTTGAATTTTCTTTTCTGTTTTTCTTTTTTCGATGACTATTTTCTTTTTTAAAAAAATAAAGGACCCAGGTTTGATTCTCCAGTATCCACATAAGCCAGACGGACAAGGTAGTACATGCGTCTAGAGTTTGTTTGCAGTGGCTGGAGGCCCTGGCATGCCATTCTCTCTTTATCTGCCTCTCTCTCTCTTAAATAAATAAATAAATAAATAAATAAATAAATAAATAAATAAAATATTTTTAAAAATTCACACGAAGAAAAAAAGACTGTTTCAAGCACTGCAGAGAAAGGGACTACTAGCAATAATTCTCAATGCACAGTTCACAAGAACCCAGTGGGAGAGGACAGGGCAGCCATCTCCCATTCTGGGACTCTGTGCAGTAACTAGTATTTTCACAAAAATGTGAAGACGGTATTTACCCTTTCCTCTCATACTCATAAGAGACTCTGGATGCCTGTCTGTCTGTCTGTCTCTCTCTCTCTCTCTTTCTCTGTGGTAGTACTGGAAGTGAACCTTAATAACCTGAGACAAGTACTCTATACCACTGAGCTACACCACACCCACAGCCTTCACACTCATAGACATATAGTGGAATCATGCAGACATCCAATGATGTAATTTCTCTGACACCCAGAAAAATACATTCTTGTATATTTTCATGTTCTCAAAGGAATTCAAAAGGTAAGAACGTTTAGGATGTAAGGCTGTAGATTTCCAGAGAGTCACTTGATGTTTATTCTCTTTCTTCTACTATTCTATACTATCTTTGGATATGTATATCTGATATAAGTTCTGTATTCCCAGTAGCATCAAAATTATTTAAAAACTGATATTTTCCCTTTTGTCTACATGTAAATGACAAAAAGTATATTTTTTGCAGTAACATGTTTGAAAACTTTTTTAGATTTTAAATTTTTATCTCAATCACTAGACAATTTTACATATATTTTACATAAAATGTTATATATATGTACAGTATAGATTTTAAGTGTTTATTTTACAGCATAGCTTCTATCATTTTAGAATTTACCAATTAGAATTTACCAATACTTTGGGCTGCAGAGATAACTCAGTGGTTAAGACACTTACCTGCAAAGCCTAAGGACCCAGGTTTAATTCCTCATGACTCACATAAGCCAGACGCACAACGTCACACATGCATGTGGAGTTTATTTGCAGTGGCTAGAGGTCTTGCCATACCCATTCTCTCTCTCTCTTTTTTTAATTTTTATTTTGAGAGAGAGAGAGAACTGGTGCACCAGGGCCTCAGCCACTGCAATTGAACTCCAGAAGCTTGTGCCACCTAGTGGGCATATGTGACCTTGTGCTTGCTTCACCTTTCATGTGTCTGGCTTACATGGGATCTGGAGAGAGACTGAACATGGGTCCTTAGGCTTCATAGGCAAGGGCCTTAACCACTAAGCCATCTCTCCAGCCCCCATTCTCTCTCTCTCTCTCTCTCAATCTTTGATTTTTCAAGGTAGTGTCTCACTCTGGTTCCAGCTGACCTGGAATTAACTATGTAGTCTCAGGGTGGCCTCAAACTCATGGCGATCCTCCTACCTCTGCCTCCTGAGTGCTAGGATTAAAGGCGTGCACTACCACGTCCAGCTTCCATTCTCTCTCTTTATCTGCCTTTCTTTCTCTCTCTCTCTCTCTCAGATAAATAAATATTTTTTAAAAGAATTTACCAGTATTTCATTCAAAGACAAAAATTTATAATATATTTTGTCAAATTTAAGAATGGACTGCTGACCTTAAACAGAAGGAATAAAAGACTTACTCTTTCACCCCACAGTTGTTTAATCAGGGAAACAGAAACCACTAGATGAAAGGCTCTCTGACTCAAGAGTAGAGATATCACCCCAGAGGATGGACTCAGCTGTAAACACCATCAAAGCCAAGAGGAAAGCTGTCTTTCCCAGGGCTTTACACATGGTAGCAATTTATTTTGGGGGGTCTTAGGCAACAAAATATTTCCAATACTATCATGGTACAAGTTAATGGCAGCTTTCATTTGAGACCAGTCATTAAGAATGTAAACCAAATGAACTGAGTGATTTAAAAGAAGGTATGACCCATTAATAACTCCCTGAACCAAAATATCCAGAGCTGGCTGTACTCACAAGATGCGCCTTTGTGTGGTGTTAGCTCTAGTCAGCCACAGGAGATCTCTTCTGTGAAACCTGGCCACAACCACATGTGGGCAAGAAATGTACTGTTGAATAACTATTTAGAAGCTCATGGTTTTGCCCAGAACAACTGCGCTGACCTTGTAAAAACAGTCATGGGCAAAGTATTGTGCCTTGGCATGCCCAGGGATGGTCATCACTGTCCTTACCACCACACCCTGACAGGAAAAGTTGATGTATTCTCACAAGAATATTTGAATATGTAGCATAAAATAATGATTTTTGTATTCTATATTTCATGGATGTGTATTTGTGAGTGGTATGCACAGGTGTATGTATGTGTATTTGTATGCACATGGTGCATATGTGTGCATGTGGAGGTCACAGGTTGATGTTGGGTGTCTTTCTCTATCAATTTTCCACTTTACTTATTGCATGCGTAGTGTGCATGGATGTATATATGCATGTTTGTATATGTGTGAGTACATTAGTGTGTGGGAGTGCAGGTAGAGGCCAGAGGTTGATGTTGGGTATTTTGCTCACCTTATTTTTTGAGATAGAGTTTTGCACTGAAATCAGAGCTCACCCATTCAGTAAGATTAGCTGGCCAGCAAGTCTCACTGATCCTCCTGTTTCTGTCTCCCTAGAATGTGCTGCTGAGTCTAGGTACTGGGATCTGAACTCAGAAACTCATCCATGCACAATGAGCATTTAACCCACTGAACCATCTCCCCAGTCCCTCTCTACCTTATTTTTATGAGACAGGGTCTATCTCACTGCTCCTCATAGGACTGGCCCGCACCGCCACACCCAGATATTTATGTGGGTGCTAGGGAACTCTTGGGGCAAATGTTCTATAATTGAACTACCAGCTCAATAAACATTTTTAAATTTCAATGTTACTTTCATGAAAGAAAAATACTGATAAGATAGCCCATATAAATTTTGCATGTGTATGTGTGTGGTATGCATGCATGTATGCATGTTCATATGTGTGTACAGGTACACATTTGTGTATATGTCCATATAAGCCAGAGGTTGATGTTGGATATCTTCTTTTATCACTTCTCCACCTCTTTTTTTTTTTTATAGTGCTGGGGATTGAACCCAGGACCTTGTACATACTAGACAAATGTTCTATTACTAAGCTATATGACCAACCCCCTCCACCCTATATTTATGAAACAGTGTCTCTCACTGAACTACCACACCCAACACTTTAGGAAACTGCTGAGGATCCAAACTCAAATCCTCACACTTATCTGGCAAGTACTTTATCTACAAGCCATCTTGTTTGCCCTCTTCAGTACTTTTAAGAGCATAAAAAGGTACTGAGAATAAAACCTTGTCATATATTTTTCTTTTTTTGTTGTTTTGTTTTTTGGTTTTTGTTTGTTTGTTTTTGAGGTACAGCCTCGCTCTAGCCCAGGCTGACCTGAAATTCACTCTATAGTCCCAGGCTGGCCTTCAACTCATAGCAATCCTCCTACATCTGCCTCCCAAGTGCTGGGATTAAAGGCATGTGCCACCATGCCCAGCTGTCATGTATCATGTCAAACTGAATGACAGAATAAACAGACATCACTTACAGCAAGCAGGCTTCATTGACAGCTTCAAAGAACTCAGGCCAGAGGACTTCCTGAGGTTCATGTCCATGGTAGGTTAGCAGAGCCTCCACTAGGGGTTTAAAATCAGGCAGAGTAACAAGTGGAATACAAATTCGTGACAGGGATGCCACTCTTTCAGGAGCCATTCTATGGGAAATATAAGAAACAATTACCAAAATTTGAAAGCCATGTGTAACACACTTATAATCTGCATGTTGAAAAGGTTATTGGCAGATCACTTTACTGACCTAACACAGAACTTTCCCAATACCTTCACCAGCTTTTCTCTTTAATCAACTCTCCAGGAAGAAACATGTTAGCTGTGATTCCCATTTCAGTAGTACTCACTAGCAGGACTTTATTTGTATAACTATCTACAGATATCTCCAACTCACCATGCCCCACACAGAGCTCCTGAATCCCTTTCCCTGAGTGCTCTATCAGAAGCTGGCCCTGGTCCTCCCTTGCTCTCACACTTGTCTGATACCAGTCATGTCAATTCCCAGGCCACTTCTCAACACTTCTCTAGCTACCTTCCTAGTTCTGGATGTCACATGCAGCTGCAGATGAGGTTTCTGGACTGTTTTCTGCTTCTGTCCTGACTCATGATTCTTATCTTAAGAACAGTCCTTTAGCCTTCAGATCATGTCAATGCTTGATGACAGCTTTGTTTATTTTTGGGGGCTGGTCTTTGTTTTTCCTCAAAGTAGTGTCTCACACTAACGCAGGCTGACCTGGCACTCATTCTGTAGTCCCAAACTAGACTTGAACTCATAGCAATCCTCCTACCTCTGCCTCCCAAGTACTGTGAGTATGCCACTACACCCAGCCTCTGATGACAGTTTTGCAATGGCAACCAACCTTGGGCAGAGAACAAGCAAAGTCTTTCCATGCTGGGATGCCTGGTTTCTCTTTCCTTTAAAAAACTTTGTTTATTTGTTTGTTTGTTTGTAAGCAGAAAGAGATGGAGAAAGAGAATAGGTATACAAGGGCCTCTTGCTACTACAAACAAATTCCAAATGTATGCACCATTTTGCACAGCAGGTTTAATGTGGGTATGTGGAATCAAATTCAGGCCATCAGGCTTTGTGAGCAAGTGCCTTTGAAAGCTGAGATGGCCATCTCTCCAGGCTGGTTTCTTTCTACTGACCTTCATTCATTCTGTCTCCAGCTGGTCCAAATAAGAGCCTGCTGTCCCTATTGCCTGAAACATGTGGCTAGTTCCCTCATTTCCTGAAGTCTTCTTTAACCAGTCCCCTGTCAATGTCTATTGTGTGTAGCAATTTAGATGAGCTAAGAAGTTAGAACAGTCTCAGCACTCAGTTGTACTAGCTATGTTTCAAGAAGCCACCAGCTACATGAGGATGTGGCCATAATGCTGGAGAGTGAAAGTTACAGGATGTCTTTTGTGCTGACAGCACCACTGTAAGCAGAGCTGCAAGAGCACTCCCCACATCTGTTTTCTTCTTTGTGCTTCCCACCAGCTGACCACTCATGCCAGTGCTCTGCATTACTCAGAGTCTGGGTCCTCTGGCTTGCATGGAAGTACTCAGGGATAACTCCTTACACACAATGAATGCTCAAGAAGTAGCTGTTACATGAATGTCTGAAGATTAATAAAATCAAAAGCCTGTGTATATGTTATCAGATCCCTGCCCAGATTTTTTTTCATATACAATAAGGAACTTTAGTCTTGTGTTTGAAAACACAAATGCACTACCATAGAGAGCAAACAGCTGTCCATTGTTTTAAATTTGCTATTTAGTATTAAAAATATGTATGTTCTACAGTCCAACAATGCCACCCTACTGACAGGCAATATCATTCTAATATTCCTTATCACACACAGGCCTGCAGAGCCCACATCACCACACTCCCATGTGTATATTCTACATAGTAAACTGTGTTCCCAAACAATGTACTAATTTACTTTTACATTTAAAAAAAATTTTTTTTCATTTATTTGAGAGCGACAGAGAGAGAAAGAAGCAGATAGAGAATGGGTGCACCAGGGTCTCCAGCCACTGCAAATGAACCACAGTTGCATGCACCCCCTTGTGCATCTGGCTAACGTGGGTCCTGGGGAATCGAACCTCGAACCGGGATCCTTAGGCTTCACAGGCAAGTGCTTAACCATTAAGCCATCTCTCCAGCCCCTACTTTTACATTTTTACTAGTGGTATTATTTATCCATTTTTATTTCTTACACATTTGGTAGACAAATCTACTTTAATTTGCTGGTGACTTGTGAGACTACTCACTTTCATCTCCCCTTTAGGGATTTTAAGATAGTGTATATTTGTTTCATGCAACGAATATGCACTGATCAATACAGTATCTGGGTCCTGTTCAAATGTCTATGATATGGAAGCAAAGATAGCCAGGGCCGAAAAGGAAAAGAAGTGATAAAATGTCAAATGATGGGGCCATGCTAAAGAAAGGGACAATATGGTGAAGAAGGGTCAGGAACTTTCCCAGGTTACTGTTGTCTTAACAAACCATGAACTTAACTAGAAAGAAACAACGTAAGATTAAAAGCAGATGCAAAGGCCCTGAGTAGCTAAATATGACTGTGAAGCAATACACAGACCATTGTAAAGCCATGCATCATTCTTACTTTTCTTGAATTTATAGACACAACCATATTAAATGGTAATATAATCCTTCAAAATTTATGAGAACACAGAAGGTATTCCCACCCTCAGTTTTTGACTTCCAGAGGTGGGCACTATTGACTCTACTTTTTAGATACTCAACACTGGTTCAGCACAGACAAGAGCACCAGTGGAACATATACAAGATCACACACAGAGGACAGAAGTCATGGGCAATGTTGGCATGACTATAAGTAAGCAGGCACAGACATTCTGCACAACTGGCAGCACCCAGCAACCAACTCTGCTTTTAGGCTAGGGAAACTTGAAAAGTAGTGTTTGCAAAGGGTGGCTTTATTTTGCTGTTTGTACAAACATGAATAAATAAACTGGTTTATTTGCAGAATGGAATAGGATAGGGCAGTTAAAATGAAATGAGCCAGGCTTACAGTATCCAGGTATATAAAGCTCAAAAATTATAACAAAGAAAGCAAGTTGCAAAAATACATATCCACATTACATCATTATATAAAGTTTTAAAACATCACAACAACATATATGAGGTAAAAGGAGAATATAACTTGAAGAATCTACATCAACTTTGTGAGGGCTACTCCTGTGGAGAAAAAGTAGTGGGGTGAGAAAGAGATGCCTCCAGCCATTGCTGAAACACTTAATTTCTGTAAAGGGATGAAAAGTAAGTATTAATATTAGTGTATATTTATTGTAAAATTTTGGCAGTGGGTACATAGATTTTTCTATATAAGCATTTTATGATTCAACTTTAGAAAAATGAAAATTAGGGCTGGGAAGATAGTTCAATGGTGTTAAAGGCACTTGTCTACAAAGTCTGCCACCTGGGGTCTGAGTTCCTAGTACCCCATGTAAAGCCAGTTGCACAAAGTGGCACCTTCATCTGGAGTTTGCAATGGCAAGAGATTTTTAATTGGCATTATTCTCACCTTGAAATATTTCCCCTTATTTATATCCTTTTGCATGTCTTTTGAAAAACATTTTATTTATTTATTTGCAAGGGAAAGGGGGGAGAGAGAGAGTAAATATGGGTGTGCCAGGGCCTCCAGTCACTGCAAGCAAACTCCAAATGCATGCACCACTTGGTGCATCTGGCTTTACATGAGTACTGGGGAATCAAACATGGGTCCTTAAGATCTGCAAGCAAGCACCTTGACCACTGAGCCATCTCTCCAGCCCCTTGCATATGTATTTTTGATAATGGCCTCTTTAGAATTATTTGTATATTCCATTTTATCACTCAGATAAACTGAACTATTTATCTCTCAGATATATTGAAAAATCTGTTTCTGATCATTTGTACTAAAACATACTAAAACTCAAAATCAAAACACATCATTAGTAAACATGAAATGATTATGCAAATAGGCAGCAAAAGGATTAGTTGAAATCAATGGTGCCATGCAAACTCGGCCAAAAATGTCAGGACTTCCTCCTCTGGTCCTATACTTTGTTTCACATGTACTCTGATAGAAGTTGATACTTTGGGAGTGCATGTCAAGAGGCAGTAGCAAACAGAAGGAGGGATCTTTATAGTTAATTCTGAGCATGTCAAAAATCAAAAAGAGGCTAGAATGTATAGCTGAAGGAGTAACTTTGAGCCCAAACACATTTCTGAACTCTTGCCTTCCCCATCCAGGAATAATGGGATCAAGTAACAGTTTGTCCCTGCAAGTTGAATTATTAGATGACTCTCCACTTAAACAATCTGTTCTTGCCCTGTGGGTTAAATTCCTAGAGAGGAAAATACAGGCTTTGGGTACCATGAACACTACTGAACAACCAACATGCAAACTCTTCTGACTGCTATGAGGTGAGTTTGCTGGACAATAGCTGAAGCAACTTCTGTTTGTGCCACATTACACTTCATAATTGCAATAATTACTGCTTTGTAACAGGGGCTTTTCAAAAACAATATGAGGAGCTGGGGAGATGGCTCAGTAGACAGAATGCTTGCTATGCCAGGGTGAGTTCCTGAGTTTGGGCCCCCAGAACCCACCTAAAGCCTGATGCCTTAGTATCAGTGTGATCGTAGCATGCCCAAAGCAAAGAGGGAGGCAGAGACAGAACCAGAAGCTTGAGGAAGCTAGTCTTGTGAACACAGCAGTGAATACTGAGAGGCCATGCCTCAGAAGCAAGGGGGAGGCAGGGACCAACACCCAACGTTGCCTTCTGAACCCCACAGGCTTGCACTCACATACATAATCATATACAACATTGTACATGCACATTCAAAAACAATAGGGGCAAATTCCTTGTCCCAGAGCAAATTACAATGAAGGATTTCTAGGTTATCATTCAGTGGGCAAGAGCAGTCAGGATGAGGTGGCAATTACTTTGGTAAGTAGGTATTCCTAGAGAAAACAAGTCTATTATATAAAGAGGGAAATTCCTACACTAGCAGAGTAAGTATCCCCTGGGCACCACCACATCTGGTGTATTCTTAATCTGCTCTACTAAGTCATGGTTTACCAGAGCCTGCCTTCCCACCTTTCCAGGGAACTTTATAATTCAACAAGATACATTTCCCTGGGAACTTTTCTCGAAATTTAGAATACATACATAATTTTCCAGGGAAACTTAAGCTCATCTAGAGTTCATCAGAACTGATTAGAAGGTTGAATTTAAAAAGCAATGCTGGGCTAGGGAGATGGATTAGCAGTTAAGGCACTTGTCTGCAAAGCCAAAGGACCTAGGTTCTGTTAGGTCAGGATAAAATGGAGTCACCGAGGACAGCAGGAAGGTGACAGATACCAGGGAGTAGGTCATCCACATTCCTCAAGGAAACACCCAACCATCACCCCTTCCTTGCCTAACAATGCCCCAGGTCTAGGTTTCCTGACCCCTTATCTCTCAGGACACCAGGTTACTGCTCTGATGTCACACCCTGGCTATCTTAGATCTCCCCTAAAGAAACCTTTTTTTTACTTCCCCACCTTCTCCCAACTGAAGAGCTCTATATTGCCCACTATCTGTAATCCCAAATTGACTGCTCAGCTTTTGAGAGTCAGTCCTGGCAGCTCATGTTTTTCCCGAACAAAAGCTTCCATCTTTGCCTCAGAGTGGTCTCCATGGTCTTGGTCACTCCCGAACCTTACAATTTCAACTCCCCAGGACCCATGTAAGCCAGATGCACAAGGGGCGCACACATCTGGAATTTGTTTGCAGTGGCTGGAGGCCCTGGTGCTTGCTCTCACTCACGCTCTCTCTCTCTTCCTGACTATTTCTGTCTCTCTTTCTCTCTCTCAAATAAATAAATAAAAATATTTTTTTAAAAAAAAGCAATGGAATGCCCAGCATACTTGTTCAGTTTATATATGAGCTTTGTCCTCAAGAACTAAACCAAGGAAGTTCTGCTACCCGTTCATTAATACGTGTGTGTGTGTGTGTGTGTGTGTGTGTGTGTGTGTGTATGGACTGGGCATGGTAGTGCATGCCTTTAATCCCAGTACTTGGGAGGCTGAGGTAGGAGGATCACTGTGAGTTCAAGGCCAGCCTGAGACTAAATATGAATTCCAGGTCAGCCTGGGCTAGAGTGACACCCTACCTCAAAAATAAATAAATAAATAAATAAAAGTTATAATACAACAAAAATTCAAGCAGCTTCATAAAAAACTTCAAAAATTGCTGTCATAACTTCAGATGTACAGAGTATCAGAACAAAACAATCTGGGGCTTAATTTAGCTTCCTTTTTAAAATTTTTTCCTTTTGGATTATTTTCAGAGGCTTGATAAATGGTCATTTCATAGCATTTTTAAAACACGTTTTATTTATTTATTTATTTATTTGAGAGAGAGACAGAGCGAATAGATGCACCAGGGCCTCCAGCCACTGCAAACTCCCTATGCATGCGCCCCCTTGTGCTGGCTACATGGGTCTTGGGGAATCAAACTGGGGTCCTTAGGCTTCACAGGCAAATGCCTTAACCACTAAGCCATTTCCCCAGCCCATTTCATAGCATTTTAAATAGTTTCCCTTTCCACCAAGAAAAATCAACAATTCCATGACAGAATATTTAAATTCTGTCCAGTTCTTTGATACAAATGAGCTAGAAGGAGCAGCGTTCTGCACTTTCTAAGCTGTCCATTTACAGTCGTTCTGTGATTATCTCTGGAGGAGTTAGAAGCTGCAGAACCACACAGGAAGGATGTTTCTGGCAGTTTATGATTACCATCAGGGCCTCTGTAGCTGAAGTCTTGCTGGAAAGCAGAAGTCACATGGAGTGCTGCTATGGCAATGAGTCAAAATCCAACACTTTGTGTCATGCAATCTGGAAGACATTGCATGACTCCCCTCTCTCTATGAGATTTATCGCTTATTAAATGTCCATAGTTGTCTTTCTAACCAACGCAGGCACTGGAGAGCCTAACCCTTCCCATTTTCATTTCAACAGAATGAAAGAAAAGTTGCATTTACAGGTCTTTGGGGAAGGAGGAACTGATAAGAGTCACTTGTCTCCTTTTTCTGCTTTTTCATTTCTAACTCTAGGTGACCAGTGAACACACCATTCAATCTCATAAACATTCATTTGATCTCTGCAAAATACTATACTAAGGTTCTATACAAAATATACCAATGCTAAAATACCAAGCAAAACATACACACCCCTCCCCAGTGCTGTGCAATGAGCTCATATATGCCAATATTTTATAACACAACTTGGGCTGTGCAGTTAATTAATAGCTTAGAAAATGGACTAAAACCCACATTAACTTTAGCTTTGAAATCACCTTGGGAAATAAGAGACAGATAGTACAGGACTATGGAAGGTAAATATTGTTGCCATTAAGGTAGGTAGGGCTAGAGAGATGGCTTAGCAGTTAAGCGCTTGCCTGTGAATCCTAAGGACCCCGGTTCGAGGCTCGATTCCCCAGGACCCACGTTAGCCAGATGCACAAGGGGGCACACGCGTCTGGAATTTGTTCGCAGTGGCTGGAGGCCCTGGCACACCCATTCTCTCTCTCTCTCTCTCTCTTTCTCTCACTCTCTCTCTCTCCTCCTCCTCTCTGTCTGTCACTCTCAAATAAATAAAAATAAACAAAAAAATTAAAAAAGAAAAAGGTAGGTATATATAAAGGGAAACTATTCACACATAAGAACAGATCACTAAGGTCCAAAGGAAAACCTTTACGACAACTTCACTATTTATTATCAGGAAATAATACAGATAAACTACTAATGCTCTATAGGACTTCATTAACAAAAAGTTAATAAGCCTTTAATAAAACTTTGTCTTCAGACTGTTGTGTTGCAGCTTTCCTCAAATATGTGTATACATGAGAACATCTGTAAAGATGTTATACACAGGCTCCTTGGCCTTGGCCTTGGGATGCTGAGACTGCTGACCCCCAGGACCACTCTCTGAAACACAGGCTCTCTGACCTGGCACTAGAATGCTGAGACTGATGACCCCCAGGACCACATTCTGAGACACAGGCTCCCTAACCTCACTCCTAGGGTAGCTGAGACTACTGACCTCAAGGGCCACAGTCTGTGCAGTTCTGACAGGGAGTTATAGAGAATCTGACTAAAGAATAAGCATTACAAAGAAGGGCAACTGGGATGATCTAGGCAAGGGACAGTAAGATGAAAAATGTAACATCAGAGAATGAATCAAGTGATTAACCAACCATTCACTTTATACTTCCACCTCCCAGAAACAATGGGAAAATTTTTACATTGAAAATGGGGGTGGGGGTAGCTTTTGCTGATTCATATGTTAAGAGAACTGATAGGTGGATGGATCTTTTTGAAGGAGAATACCATTGCCCAAAAAGCTTGCAAGAAACACAATAAAACGTAAGAGCTGGTATCTGGCAACTATGACAACTGTTAGGTTACTGTCACAGAGTAGCAGCTAATTAGGCCTTCAGATATTCTTCCTTCCTATCCATTGCTCCCAGGCAAGGGACAAAACAGATGTCCTGTCCCCAACAGGAAGGAGGGAAGAACAGCAAGTACCAACTGGTTAGTGATACCTGGTAGACTACATAGAATTCTAATGCCCAAATCACAATTTTCTGACAAGACCAACTATGGTGGTTTGATTCAGGTATCCCCCATAAACTTAGGTGTTCTGAATGCTAGGTTCCCAGGTGATGGACATTTGGGAATTAATGCCTTCTGGAGGCAGTGTATTGTTGGGGACAGGCTTATGGGTGCTACAGCCAGTTTCCCCATGCCAGTATTTGGCACACTCTTCTGTTGTTATTGTCTACCTTATATTGGCCAGGGGTTGATGTCCACCCTCTGCCCATGCCATCATTTTCCCTATCATCATGGAGTTTCCCCTCGAACCTGTAAGCCAAAAAAATCCTCTTTTTCCCACAAGCTGCTCTTGGTTGGGTGATTTCTACCAGCAATGTGAACCTGGCTGCAACAGGAAAGTGGTACCGAGGAGGGGTATCAATTGCTGCAAGACACCTAACTATGCGGCTTTGGCCTTTTGGAGCTGATTTTCAAGAGGAATGTGCAAGGATTTGAAACTTGGCCTAGGAGATGCCTTGCAGTGCTGTAAGTACAGCTCGATGAACTGTTTTGGTCAGAGTTGAAAGGCCTGAATGCAGTAAGAACTATAGATTGTGAGGTTTGGCTTATGAGGGTGAGAGGGAGCTTTGCCTGGACTAGGCTAGCAGTTTGTGTGGGAAGCTTGCTATTATGCCCATGTCCTGAGAAGTTGTGCAGGGTTGCTTTACATAGAATGAACTGGTGTGACCAGAGAGAGATGGCACAGAAAGAAAAATCTTTGGGTGAACTACTGCCCATTCAGCTGCAATTGAGAGATTACAACCTTTGAGACTGGGCCAGCTGACCTGCGCTGGGGCAACAGGAAGAATGTCGACTCTTTTAAAGGGGCCTGAGTGCTCAAGGAGTGTCCAGTTCTTCAAAGCTTGCTTTATTCCCCCCTGGATTAACAAATTGGCACCCTACCTGGTATTGTGGAGTATAAGAAATGCAGGAAAGAGAGGCTCATTGAGTTTGCAACACGGTCTTGTGTTTTGGAATCGGCCATGCGCAGTGTGAAGCAGGTTTGCTAGATGCCTGCATGGAGGCCCCATGGGGCCATGAGGATGAAGCGTGGGTTGCAGTGGAGACCCAGTGGAGATGCTGGGACCACGAGATAGCTGCTAAGGAAAACTGCCAGTCCCTGATGAAGTTTTCCAGGACTGTGAGTAGCCTAGTTGGAGGGGTGGAATTGGAATGCCAGAGACTTGTTGTTGGTTAGAATTACCAGAATTGGAGATTTGTCATTGACTAGAGTTGTTGGACTTGGAGGTACAGAGTACAGAGTTTGATGCTTTCCCTGTTTAAATTTATTGGTTGAATATTTCTTTGCTGTGCCCAGTGCCATCTTTCGCAGTGTGAATGTTTATTCTGTGCCATTATGGGTTTTTTTTGAGGTTATTTTTTTGGTATTATGGCTCAGTTAAAAGACCTTGGAATATGGGGATATATGAACATCATTGGAATTGATAAAAGTTATGGGGACTTTTTTTTACTTATTTATTTATTTATTTATTTGAGAGCTACAGAGACAAAGAGGCAGAAAGAGACAGAGAGAGAGAGAATGGGCGTGCGAGGGCCTCCAGCCATTGCAAACTAACTCCAGATGTGTGCACCCCCTTGTGCATCTGGCTAACATGGGTCCAGGGGAATCAAGCCTCAAATTGGGTCCTTAGGCTTCACAGACAAGCGCCTAACGACTAAGCCATCTCTCTAGCCCCTATGTTTACTTTTAAAGTTGGACTGAATGCATTTTATTTTACATCATGTGTGGTTAACAGTTTATGGGGACCAGAGGCAGAATGTGATGGTTTGATTCAGGTGTCCCCATAAACTTAGGTGTTCTGAATGCTAAGTTCCCAGGTAATAGAGATTTGGGAATTAATGCCTTCTGGAGAGAGTGTATAGTTGGGGGTGGGCTAATGGGTGTTGTGGTGGTTTGAATAGAATAGATGGCCCCCAATATATTCAGTTGTTTGTTTGTAGTTTGCATCTGCAGCCACCTGGCTGAAGTCAATACCATTGTGTGGATCTTAAGGTGTGATGGTGGGTTTCAGATTACAATCTAAACATATACACAGTGTGCCTAGTTGGAGTTCCTGAAGTGTGCTGTGGCTTTTGGCTTTTAGGCTTGTGCTTGTCTCTCTCTCTGCTTGGGCTTGTGAAAGCAGGCCAGTTTCTTCTGCTTTTATGGTACTTCCCCTGGATCTGTAAGCTTCAATAAATCCCTTCCTCCATAACTGTGCCTGGTCTGGAAGTTCATCTCAGCGAACCTGAAGCTGTCTGCTACAGGTGTTATAGCCAGTTTCCCCATGCCAGTGTTTGGCACACTCTTCTGCTGCTAATGGTCCACCTTATGTTGGCGAGGGGGTGATGTCCACCCTCTGCTCATACCATCATTTTCCCTGACATTGTGGAGTTTCCCCTCAAATCTATAACCCAAAATAAATCCACTTTTTTTTCACGAGCTGCTCTTCGTTGGGTAATTTCTACCAGCAATGCGAACATGACTGCAACACCAACTAAGCACATCCCCATCTTCCTCACAATTACTGGAGGCAGGAGGCTCCCTAGGAATCCCACATTTCATGAAGACCAAACTTTTCCTCAAAGGGAATGTATGCCTTAATCATATCCTCATCAGCAATGCTCCTGGAGTTCTCTATAATCTGACGGATGTCCAACTAATGTTACAGTTTATCGTTTTCTGAAAACAAAGCAGCTTGAATCTATCTTTAGATTGTGGGGAAACCCATGTCATCAACTTTTAAAGATTTTCTTATTTTTTTTTTTGCTTAAATTATTATTTTATTTTATTTTTTTTTTGTTTTGTTTTTCAAGGCAGGGTCTTGCTCTAGCCCAGGATGGTCTAGAATTCACTATGTAGTATCAAGATGGCCTTAAACTCCCAATGATCCTCCCATGTCTGCCTCTTGAGTGCTGGAACTAAAGGTCTGTGTCATCACATCCACCTTGCTTTATTTATTTCTTATTTATTTATTGTGTGTGTTATATTACAAGGGGGGTACACAGAGGAAGACACTGGGTATTCTCCTCTATTGCTCTTCCACCTTTACTCTTGAGATGGTCCCTCACTGTACTCCCCATTTTTCATTTAGACTGGTTTGCCAAAGAGACACAGTGATCCTCCTATATCTGCCCCTCTCAGTGCTAGGGTTACAGCAATGCAAAACCATGCCTGGGTTTTTGCATGAGTGCTCAGATCCTCATGCTTGCATACCAAGCACTCTTACACATGGAGCCACTTCTCCATCCCCATAGCATTAACTTTTGTTTTTATTATTTTTATTTATTTATTTGAGAGCGAGAGAGAGAGAGGGAGATGATGGGCGCACCAGGGCCTCCAGCCACTGCAAACTAACTCCAGACGCGTGCGCCCCCTTGTGCATCTGGTTAACATGGGTCCTGGGGAATGGAGCCTTGAACCCAGGTCCTTAGGCTTCACAAGCAAGCACTTAACCGCTAAGCCATCTCTCCAGCCCAGCAAACTTTTTTTCCACAATTTTTTAACAACTTCCATGATTATAAAAAATATCCCATGGTAATACTCTCCCTCCCCCCACTTTCCCCTTTGAAACTCCATTCTCCATCATATCCCCTCCCCATCTCAATCAGTCTCTCTCTTATTTCGATGTCATGATCTCGTCCTCCTATTATGATGGTCTTATGTAAGTAGTGTCAGGCACTGTGAGGTCATGGATATCCAGGCCATTTTGTGTCTGGGGGGAGCACTTTTTAAGAAGTCCTACCCTTCCTTTGGTTCTTACATTCTTTCCGCCACCTCTTCCATAATAGACCCTGAGCCTCGGAAGGTGTGATAGAGATATTGCAGTACTGAGCACTTCTCTGTCACTTCTCTCCAGCACCATGATGCCTTCTCAGTCATCCCAAGGTCACTGCTATCTGAAAAGAGAAGATTCTCTACCAAAAGTGAAAGTAGCATAAATATAAGGGTATGAACATTAAGAGAAGTGCTTACTGGGCAGTTTGATAAGCATAGTACATACATTTAACCAGACAACAGCAGACGTTATACCCCTAAGGCTCATGACTACCCCTGTTTTAAGTTTTCAGTATCAGAGATGTATTCCCTCCCATGGAGCAGGCCTCCAGTCCAATTAGAGAGCAGTTGGTTTCCTCCATGACAGATGTGCCACTATTGCACCAGTTGGCTCATTTGGCTTTGTTGGCAAAATGTAAGCCTTACAGTGCCCATTGTTGAGTACCTTCACTGATGATTTCTCTTTCTCCCATTGACTGCATGCAGAATGGCTTCTTCAAGTGTTCTGTCAGCTGGTCTACATGGAGGAGGTTATCAGTTCAGTTCCATCAGGATTTCTCAGTGGCCATGCACCTTAAGTATGGGTAGTCTTCAGCAATAGGGTCTTACCATCTATTCCTGGTGGAAAAACAAGGGCCTCAGCAATGGCCTATAATGTTTTGGGGGCATCAGGGACCTCCCTGAGCAAACACTCACTGGAAGGTATCCAAGCCCTGGCACTGAAAATTTTCTAGCAACAATCTACGGCTCCTGAATATTCCATTGTCAAAAAAAGGAGGTTTCGATATGATTGGTTAATATCCTCTCAGATTTTAATTAGCCCTTCCTCCACTTTTCCTTTACTCAATCTCTTCCCCTGAGCTCACTTCGGCCTTTTCACCCCCATTAATCTATTCTTCTACTTACATATATATAATACCACCCTATTAGGAGACCCCTCCCTTTCTTTCTGTTCCCTTTATATCTCTTTTCTAACTTACTTGCCTTTGCTACTGAGTTTTCTTCCTACTCACACAGAGGTCCAATTATCTGGAGCTAGGATCCACATATGAGAGAGAACATATGAAGCTTGGCTTTCTGGGCCTGGGTTACCTCACTTAGTATAATCCTTTCCAGATCCATCCGTTTTCCTGAAAATGTGTCACTTCATTTTTCTTTACTACTGAGTAGAACTCCATTGTATAAATGTGCCTTATCTTCATTATCCACTCATCAGTTGAGGGACATCTAGGCTGGTTCCATTCCCAGCTATTGTGAATTGAGCGGCAATAAACATGGCTGAGCAAGTATCTCTAGGGTAATGAGATGAGTCCTTAGGATATTTGCCTAGGAGTGCTATAGCTGGGTCATATGGTAGATCTATTTTTAGCTGTGTCAGGAACCTCCACAATGATTTCCACAATGGCTGGATCAGATTGCATTCCCACCAACAGTGTAGAAGTGTTCCTCTTTTTCCACATCCTCACCAGCATTTATGGCCATTAATTTTCATGATGGTAGCCACTCTGACAGGAGTGAGATGGAATCTCAACATAGTTTTAATCTGCATTTCCCTGATGACTAGGGATGTAAAACATTTTTTAGATGCTTATATGCTATCCGTATTTCTTCTTTTGAGAACTCTCTATTTAGTTCCATAGCCCATTTTTAATTGGCTTGTTTGATTTCTTATTATGTAATTTTTTGAGTTATTTGTATATCCTAGATATTAATCCTCTATCAGATATATAGCTCGCAAAGATGTTCTTCCCATTCTGTAGGTTGCCCCTTTGCTTTATTCACAGTGTCTTTGCCATACAAAATCATTGTAATTTCATGAGGTCCCAGCAGTCAATCTGTGGTTTTATTGCCTGAGCAATTGGGGTTATATTCAAAAAGTCTTTGCCAAGGCCAATATGTTGAAGGGTTTCCCCTACTTTTTCCTCTAGCAGTTTCAGAGCTTCAGGTCTGATGTTAAGGTCTTTAATCCATTTGGACTTAAGTCCTGTGCATGTAAAGGGAAGAGAATCTATTTTCATCCCTCTACAGATACATATCCAGCTTTCTAAGCACCATTTGCTGAAGAGGCTGTCTTTTCTCCAATGAGTATTTTTGGCATTTTAATTAAATATCAGGTGGCTATAGGTACCCAGACTTACATCTGAGTCCTCTATTCTCTTCCATTGATCTACATGTCTACATGATCTACAGTATCATGCTGTTTTTGTTAGTATGGCTCTGTAGTATAGGTTAAAATCAGATATGGTGATGGAACCAGCCTTATTTTTGTTGCTCAGTATTGTTTTAGATATGCGAGATTTTTTGTGATTACAAGTGAATTTTTGGATTGTTTTTTCTATTTCCATGAAGAATGCCATTGGAATTCTTATGGGGATTGTATTAAATGTTTAGATTGCTTTTGGTAAGATTGCCATTTTCACAATATTGATTCTTCTGTTCCAGGAACAAGGGATGTTTTTCCATTTCCTGTGTCTTCTGCAATTTCTCACTTCAGTGTTTTAAAGTTTGCATTGTAGAGATCCTTCACTTCCTTGGTTAGGTTTATTCCAAGATACTTTTTTTTTTTTTGATGCAATTGTGATTGGGAGTGATTCTCTGATTTCATTCTCTGTGTGTTTGTTGTTAGCATATAGGAAGGCTACTGATTTCTGTGTATTTATTTTGTATCCTGCTACATGGCTGTAGGTGTTTATCAGCTCTAACAGTTTGCTGGTAGAGTCTTTAGGGTCCTTTATGTATAGAATCATGTCATCTGCAAATAATGATAACTTGATCTCTTCCTTTCCAATTTGTATCCCTTTTATGTGTGTCTCTTGCCTTATGGCTATGGCTAAGACTTCCAATACTATATTAAATAAAAGTGGGGACAGTGGACACCCTTGTCTTGTTCCTGATTTTAGTGGAAAAGCTTCCAGTTTTTCCCCATTTAGTAATACGTTGGCTATAGGCTTGTCATAAATAGTCGTTATTATTTTAAGATATGTTCCTTCTATTCCCAGTCTCTGTAGAACTTTTATCATGAAGGGATGTTGGATTTTGTCAAATGCTTTTTCTGCATCTAATGAGATGATCATGTGATTTTGTCCTTCAGTCCATTTGTATGATGTATTACATTTATTGATTTGCATATGTTGAACCATCCCTGCATCTCTGGGATAAAGCCTACTTGGTTGGGCTGATCTTTCTGATATGTTCTTGTATCCTGTTTGCCAATATTTCGTTGAGAAATTTTGCTTCAAAGTTCATGAGGGAGATTGGTCTGTAATTTTCTTTTTTTGTTCTATCTTTGCCTGGCTTTGGTATCAGGGTGTTGCTGGCTTAATAGAAGGAGTTTGGTAGGATTACTTCTTTTTCTATTTTATAGAAAAGCTTAAGAAGCAATGGTGTTAGTTCTTCCCTGAAGGTCTGGTAAAATTCAGCAGTGAATCCATCTGGGCCTGGACTTTTTTTAGTTAGGAGATTTTTGATAACTGCTTGGATCTCCATACTTGTTATAGGTCTATTTAAGTGATTAATCCCATCTTGATTTAATTTAGGTAGGTCATATAAATCAAGGAAATCATCCATTTCTTTCAGATTTTCATACTTAGTGGAGTATATGTTTTTATACTATGTCCTTATGATTTTTTGAGTTTCTCTGGTATCTGTTGTGATATTGCCTTTTTCATCTCTAATTTTATTAATTTGTGTCTCTTCTCTCTTTCTTTTGGTCAGATTTGCTAAGGATTTATCAATCTTGTTTAACCTTTCAAAGAACCAACTCTTTGTTTCATTGACTGTTTGGATTATTTTTTTGGTTTCTATTTCATGAATAGAATGCCACTGGAATTCTTATAGGGATTGTATGCACCTCTTTCCCAATTTGGGGGAAGTTTTCTTCTATGATTTTGTTGAAAATGCCTACTATGCCTTTGAAGTGAAATTCTCCTTCTACTATCCCCTGACTTCTTATGTTTGATCTTTTCATAGTGTCCCAAATATTTTGAAATTCCCTTTCATACTTTCCTATTAGTTTGTCTTTCTCTTTGTTGGACCGTATTAGATCTGCTACCTGGTCTTCTAGTTTAGATATTCTGTCCTCTCCTTCATCCATTCTATTGGTAAAATGTTCTATAGAGTTTTTTAATTTCATTTACTTGTTCTTCATTGCTAGAAATTCTGACTGGTTTTTCTTTATTATTTCTATTTCCTTATTTATGTCTTATATTGACCTCTTTATTTCATTAAATTGGTTTCCTGTGTTTTCTTTGATTCCGTTGATTTCCTCTTTCATTCCTTTGATTTCGTCTTTGACTTCTTTGAGCACATTTATAATCATTGTTTTGAATGAGTTAGAGGCATTTCCTCTAACTCATTGTCACTGGAGGTCATTTCTGATGCATTAATACTTTTTTGTGGATTTATATTGTCTAATTGTTGATGTTTCTTGTGTTATAATGTATATATTTTTGCATCTTGGATTAATTTAATGCTTGGATTTTCTAGTTAGCTGCATTATTATTAGATGTATCAATCAATCTGATGTTATATATCTTCAGGGTAAGAGCTTGCTAGGTCTGGCTCTCAAGACGCTCAGAGTAATGACAAAAGTGACCCTAGGTGTTGGGTTTGCCTGCTATGACAGTATTCAAGTAGGCTTAGTGGAACAAAATATAGGCAGATTCAAAAATTTAACTAAACAATGTACACTTTCAATAAGAAATAGCACAGAGTATTTATGCAAGAGTAGGTATTATGACAACCAGATCCTCTAACAAAGTCACTGTCCCTTAGGGTGTGTGGTGCTCCTCATCCTTAATCCTGTCAACAAGGAGGTTAAGATTTCTGGTCTGTTGAGGGTTCCAAGTCAGCTTGTGACCAAGTGAGACCCTTCCTTAATGTACAACCGAAGAGGAAACAAAACCACTATAAATCAAGAAGCAACAAATAACAAGCCCAAAATATAGCTTACTTAAGAAAGTCAAATCCGACCATCTATCAGATTTAATATATAATTTATCCTGATATGGGACGTGCAATTAGCACTTCCAGTTCAGGCCTATATACCAGGCTTATTTGGCAGGTACTGACCTGGTGTAATCCCAGTTACCTTTTGGGATGATTTTGGTCTCAGTTATGCTGCGATCCTGCTTGGGTCCCTCTTTGGTGCAATGTGGGTTCAAGTAGGCTGGCTGGGCTGTTGGATGGCTGCTCTCTGTTCACCGGTGCTGGGTGCTATGAGCTTCCTTCCCCTGGTCTCTGGTGCTTGCTGGTGCTTGTGCTGGCAGTGGGGGAGGGGAGGCTGTGGACGGTGGCTCTAGTTCTCCCCCTGGTCCACATGATCCTCTATCTCGTAGTCTGCTCCTCTGCTGTTCACTGCCATTCTCCCTTCACATTTCTTGAGTTTGCGAAGAGCTCTGGTGTAGTGGAAAATCCCCTCACCTGGCTTTTCCTGTGGCTCAAGCCAAGCCTCGCAGCTGTGGCCCTGCAGACCTGGTGCTGCCGCTGCTGAAGCCGCTTCTGCCTGCCTATGTGGGCTCTGGATGCTCTGGACAGCGTTAACTTTTTAAGTGTATAGTACTGAAGGGTTAACTATACATCTTACTGTGCAGAAGATTTCTACAACTTCCACATCATACAAAACTGAAACACTATACCTACTGAATAACTATTTTCCCACTTCCTTCCAGCTTCTGGCACCCACCATCCTACACTGTGTTTCTAAGAAATTGACTATATCACATATTTGTATAATGTCCATCCATGTTGTGGCAATAAAGTATTTCCTTCTCTTTAAAGGATGAATGACATTATATTCAATTGTGTGCATATGCTTTATTTTCTTTAGGAATACATCTAGAGATGGCATGTAGGTTGGTCCCATGTCTTGGCAGAACAATGCAGTAAGCACAAGCATGCAAATTATCTCATAGAGATCATGTGTGCAATTATTTTGGATACAGACACAGAAGTAGGAAATTATTTTGGATATGGACACAGAAGTAGGATCATATGGTAATTCTACCTTTATTAAATTTGATTATTTTAAAGTACTTATTTTTAGTTACACTTCTTTCTTCTGCTTGATAAGGTCTGCTGTTGAACCATTCAGTGAACTTTTAATTTGCATTTATATGTGTGGTATGTATACATGTATGTATTTGTGTTCATATGTATGTGGGCACACTCATGGATGGATGTGTGTGGATATCAGAGGTTGAAGCCAGGTGTCTTATTCAATTGCTCTCTACTTTATTTACTGAGGCAGGATCTCTTACTTGAACCAAGAGCTAGCTAGTCTAGCTAGCCAATTTGCCCCAGGATCCTGTGTCTATATCCCTAGCATGGCAAGTGCTTTCTTTACTTACCTACCACCCCTTCCTTCAGTGAAATTTTCGATTCAGTTACTGTATTCTACAGTGCCAGAAATTTCTATTTGGATCCTTTCAGTTTTTTTTTTTTAAGTAATTTCTATCTCTGTTAACATTATTTACTCACTGATTTTGTTAAGTTGCTTATCTATATTCTCTTGTGGTACATTGAGATTAAGACAGTTGGTTCAAGTGGTATTGGGTAATTCACAGACCTCTGTGTCTTAAGGGATGCTTTGCAGGGATTATTTAGGTCATGATTCCATCTTTCTTTGTGTGACATTAGTTTTGTAATGTGTTTTATTTTGTTTAGGCATCATAAAACAAACAAAACCCCAGCCACCTCTCTCAGTCTTCAAAGACTGGACTTGTACAAGGGATGACATTCACCAGTAAGTCCAGCTAGAGATTCCATGTCCCTCACTTGTCTCAGGGATCTGTCTTCTCTGGACTTATAATTCTTTAATTTCCCAATGAGGGCATTCTACTGTTTTGGTTGCAAGGGCCTCATTTATACAACATTGTGAAACTGACATAGTGACAGAAAATGATACATAGATGATAAGAGTTATATATGAAGATGAGAGAGATTGCTCAGTGGTTGTTAGGTGATAGGGTTGGGAAGACTGTGATTATAGAGTATTACCATAAGGAAGCTTCTTTATGGTTATTGGAATGTTCTATATCCCAATCCACAAAATTTATCCATGTAAGAACACTTTACAGAAGTCTATGCAGAAAACACAATCAACCAAAACAACCGCTATTGTTTTATTGTTTTGTGAAACATGTGAAGAGTTGGTAGAATGCAAATAGGGTCTGATTTTAACTTAATAACACTGCATCCATGTCAATTTCTTGGTTCTGACAATGTGCCATGATTATGCCATGCTGCTGCCAGAAGCAGGGTGAAAGGTACATGGGAAGTCTCAGACTATTTTTGCAACTTCTTGTGGTCTTACACTATTTCAAAATAAAAGCTTTTAAAGTAGCAAAAAAAAAAAAAAAAAAAAAAAAAACCCACACAAAATAAAACAAACAACAGAGTCTGCAATCTTTTACTCCCTCTAGTGTCGACATGTGGTACTGTAAGATCCTTGGTGTGGCAATAAGCATCTGAGCTTGGTTCTTTGTGGTCCCCAACATTCAACATATGCCAGCTTCCAGACAGTGCCACAAGTTAACAACCAAAGCAATTAGTCCTCTAGTAGTAGATAGAAGATCCAGAATGATGCATGTAACTTCTGACTTTCTCATTCTCTGAATGGAGAAGCCATAATAAGCCAACCACTTAAAACTAAACTCTGGGGGCTGGAGAAATGGTTTAGTGGTTAAGGAGCTTGCCTACAAAGCCAAAGGACCCAGGTTCGACTCCCGAGTACCCACATAAGCCAGATGCACAAGGGAGCACACGCATCTGGAGTTCCTTAGCGGTGGCTATTGGCCCTGGCACACTCATTCTCTCTCTCTCTCTCCCTCCCTCCCTCCTCCCACCTATTTCTCACTCTCTCAAATAAATAAAAATAAAATATTTAAAAAGAAAAAACTAAACTCTGTTGAGATGTTCCAGCCTCCCTCTGCAAGCCTGTCAGCTCTGTGGTGAAGTAACAGACAACTAAGATCCCTTGTGCTCTATGGCTTCAAGCATCCCAAATATGCTGATTCTCATGGTGCTGATCAGCAGAGACAATCTAATTTCAACAGCTGTTGGGGTACACCTCTTTTCTTTCCCTCCAAGATAGAGATCATAACTGGGCTTTCCCCACAATCTTTCTATGCTGTATCTGCATTGCAGTCTGGTTCACATTGCTGGCAGAAAACACCCAAGAACAGCTTGTGATGAAAAAAAAGAAGGGGTTATTTTAGCTTAAAGACTTGAGCGGATGCTCCATGATGGCTGGGCGAAATGATGGCATGAGCAGAGGTGGACATCACCTTCTGGGCAACATCAGATGGACAACAGCAACAGGACAGTGTTCCAAACACTGGCAAAAGGAAGCTGGCTATAATACCTGTGGTGGTTTGGTTCAGGTGTCCCCCATAAATTTAGGTGTTCTGAATGCTAGGTTCCCAGCTGATAGAGATTTGGGAATTAACGCCTCCTGGAGATAGTGTATACTGTTGGGGGCAGGCTTATGGGTATTATAGCCAGTTTCCCCTTGCCAATGTTTGGCACACTCTCCTATTGCTGTTGTCCACCAATGTTGGCAAAGGGGTGATGTCCACCCTCTGCTCAGGCCATCGTTTTCCTGCCATCATGGAGCATCCCCTTGAGTCTTTAAGTCAAATTAAATCTTTTTTTTTTTTCCCACAAGCTGTTCTTGATAGGGTGATTTCTGCCAGCAATGAAAACCTGACTGCAACAATACCCATAAACTCACCCCCAACAATACAATGGCTCCAGGGGGCATTAATTCCCAAATCGCAATCAGCTGGGGATCTAGCATTCAGAACACCTAAGTTTATGGGGGACACCTGAATGAAACCACCACAGTTTGTAAGGAGGAAGAGTAATCAGTGTTGATTTGAAATAGTTTTTCTTACTATTTTCTCTGTACTATTCTTGACCATGAGCTTGTCTGTGATAGAGTGACTCCTACATAGCATCTTGTGTCCTCATAATGGCTTATTTGGCCATATGTTATTGCTAGTTGATGTCTCAGTGGGGGAATGAGATCTAAGGCTCTCTGTTGTGCCATTTTTCTGACATCCTTCCTGAATGATTTCTTTAATGTTTATTATCCATTCAATTTTCCTCTTTTTGACAATGATCTATTCATATTCTTCATTTCCATACTGAAGACTCTGCTTCTTCATGACAAATGTGCAGCAGTCATTTTGATCTTTTGCATGTTAATCTCCTTGTCTTGTTTTATAGGTTGCAAATAACTTACAAATTTGTGGCTAGTCATTTCTATGTGTTAACAGCTTTATGATTATTACTATGTTTAGTCTCAGCTCATTAAAAAAAGGATCAACCCTGGCACATTTTGGAAGTCTGCATCTTATCAATTATACATTCTTGTGTAAAAAAAAAAGCTACATTATTCAAAAGATCCATGATTCAGCATTCACTTGACAGCTGATTCAAAACGTTTACTTAGTATATGAATATATTTTGTTTATACATTCATGGTTTAATAGATATCTGAGTTGCTTCCACTTTTGTCTGTTATGAATGTTATGAGCACTCAAATACAACCATTTATATGTACTTGTTAACAACATATCTATATATATTGATAGGCTATATATTTCAGTCTTTTTGCTTATTTTAAACTGGATATGTCTTTTTATTATTGATTCTTCCTATGAACCCTTTATCAAACAGATGATCTAAAGATATTCAACTTTTCTTTTTATGTGCTTTTGAGATGTGTATTCTAGGCTGGCCTTGAAATCACTACATAGCCAAGGTTGGCTATGAACTCCTGATCTCCCTGCTCCTGTGTTCCACATGCTGGGATTAAAGGCATGCACCACTACCACACAGTTCTTACTTAACCAGTGATGTATGGTTTTTGAATGAAGTGTCCCCCGTAGGTTCATGTGTTGAATATTAGACTCCCTAACTGGAGGTGCTACTTTGGGAGATTCTGGACACCCTAGATGGTGGGCTAGTTGAAGGAAGTAGGTCACTGAGGTTGCCACTGAAGGTTATACCTGGTCTCCTTCCTTTCTCTCTGTATACTGTCCACCACAAGCTCTCTCTGCCATCATGTTCTGCCTGAGGGCATGGGGCCAAGAAACTGTGAACTAAACCCTCTGAAAACATGAGCAAAATACATTATTCCTCTGTTTCTATCAGGTACTTGGATCACAACTACACAAAAGTAACTAACATATTTTTTAAATTCATTTATCCATTCACTTGTTGATGATCATTTGGACTGTTTCTTGTTTTTAAACTATTAAACATAAAGTAGCTATGAGTATTCACATGTAAGTGTTAAGAAGTACCTATGATTTCATGTATTATGAACAGATCTGGTGAGCTGCCTGGCAAATGTGTAATTCTGTGATAAACTGCCACAGATACTTGTATCATTTCATATTCTCAAGACCAGTGTGCAAGAGATCCACATCTTCCAAACACACTAATGTGTGTGTGGTAAACTTTCAGCATTTGAAGGAGTATGCAGCAGCATCTAATTTCATTTTTCTTTCACTTTTTAATTGTATTGAAACAGAATATGGTACTTATCATTTAACCATTTGTAAAAGGTAAAGTTCAATGACATTAAATACCTTCATATGCTGTCTTCTCATCACTATTATTTACACACAAATGTTTTCATCATCCTCAACAAACTTTGAGCACATTAAACAGTACCTCCTCTCTCTTTCCACCAGCTCTAACTACCTCCATTCTGCTTTGTGTCAGTATGAAACTACCTACTCTAGGTCCTAGGTTAAGTACAACAAAAGAGTATTTGTCCTTCTGTGTCTGGCTCATTTCACTAAACATGTCTTCATGACACACTCTTGTTTCTGGATTTATAAAAGTTGTATTCCTTTTTATAGATAAATAATATTCTATTGTATTTAAATCCATTTTACTAATCCATTTGGCTACTGAGGTTAATGAACATAATTGTTTTACAGGTATCTGTCTGAGTTCTTGCATTCAATTCTTCAGATACATACCTAAGAATCTTCTGGATCACATGGTAATTCCATATTTTATTTTATTTTATTTTAGGAAAACAATCCTTTTGCACAGTGGTTACACCATCGTATACTTCCACCAGCAATGAACAATGGTTTCAATATCTTTTCATCCTCACCAACACTTGTTATTTTCCAGTTCTTTCTTCTTATGACAGCCATCAGTGGGTGTATAATGGTTTGCACATTCCCTAAGGTGTGCTAAGCATCCTTCCATGTGCTTATTGGACAGGTATATATTTTTAGAAGAATATCTACTTAGGGCTGGGCATGCCTTTAATCCCAACACTCGGGAGGCAGAGGTAGGAGGATCATCATGAGTTCAAGGCTACCCTGAGACTACATAGTGTATTCCAGGTCAGCCTGAGCTAGAGTGAGACCCTACCTAGAAACAAACAAACAAACAAACAAAAGAATGTCTACTTAAGTTTTTTGCCTGTTTTGTTGTGTTATGTTTGTTTTTGTTTTGCAGCACTGCAAAAAGAACCCAGAACCTTGTGCATCCTAAGCAAGCATTCTGCCTCTGATCTACATTGTTTGTTGTTGTTATTAAAGTTTGTTATATATCCCAGATATTAATTCCTTTTGAAATATTTTCAATTTTTTTTGAGACAACGTCTTTATATGTAGGCCAGGTTGGCTTCAAACTTGCTATGAAGCCCAACTTGGTCTTGAATTCATAATACTCCTGCCTTACCCTCCCAAGTGCTAGGATTATAGGTATGTGCTACCACATTTTACTCACATTACCTATAAAAGTTTCCACTCATTTAGTAGACAGTTCTTCTGCCTTCCTAGTAGTATACTTTTATTCACAGAAGTTCTTAATTCTTTTGTAATCCGAGGGATTGAACTCGGGGCCTCAAGCAGGCTAGGCAAATGCTCTAAACCACTGAGATATACCCCATCCCCCAAGTTCTTAAATTTAATTAAGTCCAAATTATCTATTATTGTTTTGTAAACTTTTTTCTTTCTTATTTTTTTGTTTATTGTTTTTTTCAAGGTAAGAGTCTCACTGTAGCCCAGGCTGACCTGGAATTCACTCTGTAGCCTCAGGGTAGCCTTGAACTCATGGTGATCCTCCTACCTCTGTCTCCCAAGTGCTGAGATTAAAGGTGTATGCCACCATGCCCATCTTGTTTTGTACACTTTTTATTGACAATTTCTATACACATATGATGTACTTTGATCACAATCCTCTCCCATTACAATTTATCTATTTTCCTTTGTTTGCTCATGCTTTTGATACATCTGAAAAAAAAAAAAAACCTGACAATCCAATGCTATGAGAATCTTTCACCAGTGTTTTCCTCTAAGACTTGTAAAGTTTACTCATAAAAGATTACTAAAAGTAAAGGACAAATATAATTTCTGATAGAGATTTTGTTGCCATAATTTACAAAGGTGTTTTTAAAAAGTCCCTTAAGTTTCCAGTTCTTTTGAATAATGATTTGTTAGGAATAAAATGCTTACCAATGAAAACAATTCTGAATTCATTTATAGAATGAAGAAACATTTGTAATGTGATTAATTGCTTTTAACTTGTCTGATCTATTTGTTTAGTCTAGCTTTTGGACTATTATGTTTCTTAGAATAGGTTATACGAGTCACATCAAGTATCCATTGCTTTGTAAGTGTACTGACTGTGTGTATAAGTGCACACACCCATGCACAGTACTGAGGGTCAGGGCAGGAGCAGGCTATAGTACAAGAGCACACACAATCATGATGCACTTTCTCCTCTTACACAGTAAGCAACCTCAGCATGAGCCTCAGAGCTCCTTTTCCTTTGAGATCTGTACTGTATATGTAGGGCTTTTAACCTAATCAGTACACAAAAGATATGATATGACTTACTTATGAGAGTTGAGCAAACAGTGATTAAAAAAGAAAATGTGAAAGAACTTGTCACTCTGCATAGTATACCATTAAAATATCTCTACACAGGCTATAAACTTAACTATGAACATGCACTTCTTATGAGCTAGAGAATTTTTCTCTCATAACTGAAGAATACATTTTGAAACTCGAGAAGAGGGATATTTAGTTTAACACCTACCGACTCTGAGTGTTAAATCCATTAAGATGATTCTCTCTGAGTTCAGACACTAATGATAAAACCATCTGTAAAACAATATCAGTTGCAGGTTAACTCACACTGCAAACAGGATTACATCAGTTCTACTTTTCTTGCTGTGAGTGATATTTCCGTTAAGATTTCTTCCCCAACCCTTTCCTTCTTTTGCATTATTGGAGCGAATATAAGCAGTGCCAAGTCACATGTACCAATAAGTTAGATTTTGATATTTAATGTCTGTTGTTCTTCACTTCTAATTGTGCAATGAACAAAATACAGATTAATAATTTCCTAAGAATTAAAACCCACTAAAAAGTAAAAACATGTTGAAGTTCTTTATTTCTTCTTTCTTAATTCCTTATTTTAAAAAATGCTTTTCACATCTAACGCATCCCCAAGCATCAAAATGGCTAATAAATATTAAAGGTCTCATTTTCAGAAGAGCTATGTCAAGATCACAAATTATAATATTTTGAATTTGACTAACATTTAAAGGCAGAAGAAAGTATAGTTTAAATTCATAACATGTAAATGTGTGCTGTTATTTGCAAGGTTATTTCAAGAATTTTCTGCTTTGCTTCAATATAAAATTCCAGCCAAGTTATCTTAAATACAAAATTTGTCTAGCAGTACAAAGCTGTGTTTATGCTGGTTAAGAGACATTGTTTTCCCAGAACTAAGTGAAGGTTGATTGATTGACTGGTTTATTAAAACCTCTTCTGGTTTCCTTCTTTCCCAGAACCTTCTATCTCTCAGCTCTTCCTTAAATGGCCACAAGTCTGCCCTAGGTAAGAAGAAATAAACAAAAGTTCACCAACTCCCCTGGGGAAGTGAAATATTTCCATCTACCCTTCTTTTTTAATAATAGTACATTTAGCAATGAAAACTTCAATACTAATAATTTCACACTCACATTTTTAAGCAAACCAGGACAGTAATCAACAGGTTCATATCCCAGAGCTTGAGTAAAAAGATCAACTTCTTTCACTTCAAATCTGAATGCTGAAAGTATACGGCATAACAAACCCTAAAAAATATAAACAGAAAGAGGGAACTTCACTTCACTTTTAAAAAAATTATTTGTTTACATGTATGTGTGTGTGCATATACGTGTGTGTATGTGCTCACGCATGCCATGGCACACGTGTAGAGGTCAAAGGACAACCTCCAGGTGTTTCTCCTCTCCTTCCATCTTCTTTTGAGATGGGATCTCTCTTGCTGCTGCTGCTGCTTGCAAGCTTCTAGGTTTCCCTGGCTCTGTCTCTAATTGCCATAGGAGTAATGGGATTACAGACAAGTGTGCCATTTTGCATACAGCTTTAATTAGGAGCTTAAAAGAACAGAACTGGGGTTGGCAGCCTCGCAATCAAGTACCTTTAACTACTGACCCATCTCCAAGGCCCCAATTTCACTTCTTAATAGTGAATGAAAGTGCCTATCATGGACAATGCCTAGTATTCCAGTAATCTGTAGTGGGACAGCCCCTATGAATCTACCTTGTCCAATTTAAGGAATGAAGAAATGCTAGCAATAAAAATTGATGCATTAAAAATAAGTTGAAAAATGTTAATGATAAAAATGATGCCTCTTAAAAATATAATAAATGACTAGTGCTTAGCTATATTATAAGAATAGAATCATGATTGATTCTAGACTCAGCAAAATATTTTTGCAGTACTGGGGTTTGCAACCAAGGCCATGCACACACTGTCACAGGAAACTGTTCCCTGGGGAGGCATGGACACACATCTTTACCCCAAATAGGTCTCAGATGGCAGATCAAAGTATGGTAACACCAATACCAGTTGGGTGAGCCAGTGAGTTAGGGGGGTCACTTACAGAGCATATAGAAACGTAAGGCTCCCAAAGCAGCCACTTTCATAGAGATTCCTGTGTCAGGAGTACCTCTTAGACGTTCATCCCTCAGCCTCAGGATAAGGGCTTACTTAGCATAGAGACCCCAGAGTAGCTGCAACACAGAGTCTCATTCCTCCCTTAATGACAACTTGCCGGTGGCTACTCCTTGTCCCTGTCCAAGAGTATAAGACCACAGAGCAATCCTTCAGTGGGGCTCACTACTTGGGGGTTTCTCCTATGGATGCTCCTCCCTCAGCTTCAGTGTAAGGGCTTACAGAGCATGGAGACTCCAAAGAAACAGCAACATAGGACTGGAGACATGGCTTAACAGATAAGGCACTTGCCTGCAAAGACTAAGCATCTAAGTTCAATTCCCCAGTTCCCACATAAGCCAAATGCACAAGGAGGCGTTGGCACCTGGAGTTCATTTGCACTGGCTAGAGGCCCTACCACACCCATTCTCTCTATATGCCCCTCTCTCTCTCCAATGAATAAATAAATATTTTTAAAAAAAAAAAGAGAGAGAAAGAAACTGCAACATGGAGCTCATTGTATCGGGATTACTCCCATGGATGCTCCTCCCTCAGTCTCAGGGTGAGGGCTTACTTACAGAGCATAGAGACTCAATGGAGCTCATTGTCCTAGATCCTTTTCTTTGTATATACTCACTCCATGTCCACCCCCCCCCCACGTTAGGTCATGAGATTTTGTGTTATCATATACAACTGGTACGGGGGGGGGGGCACCCAAACCTCAGGTGGGGGTCTGATGACCTCCCACACACTTTCTCTGGTGAGTTGACCCAGCTGCTTTCAATAAAGATGGAAATAGTTGTTTATACCTTTCAATGCGGAGGCAATTTGCCATATCCCCCACATGTCCTCAAATACTTTATCACTGGCCTTTACTCCCAGCCACAGTATAATATTGTTAGCAGAGTAGATATGAGAACTTAATACTTGACAAAGAATACCACAAGTCCGTAGGGAAAGAACTTAGTACCTTGAAACTGACTAAAGGTGAGGGGCTTGAGAGATTGCTCAGTGGTTAAGACATTTGCCTTCAGGGCCTAGTGACCAAGGATTGGTTCCCCAGTAGCCACATAAAGCCACAGGCACAAGGTGGAGCATGTGTCTGGAGTTTGCAGTGGATAGAGACCCTGGTGTGCCCATTCCTCTCTCTCTTTCTCTCTCTCTGCTTGCAAATAAAAGTTGAATTTTTATCTTACAGTATTCATGAAAATATACTCAAGTTTAATATGCAGAAATCAACACTAAAATAAAATGAAGTAAGAAAAAAACACAAGTATTTTTCAAGTGTCTGAATGAAGAAAAAATTTGTTAGCTGAAAATCAAGGGAGGAATCAAAAGGTAAAAAGACTGTTGTTCTACTTAAAAGTAAAACCATGCTTTTTCAGAAAACAATGTAAGCACAAACTAGGAAGGCTACTGAAAACATATGGTATAAATCACACATAACCAAAACATCAAATGACAAACACTAATGGCATAAGACACAGATAAACAATTTACAAGAAGAATACAAACACCCAAGAAACGCAGATACACAATCATCTTCGTAGCGAAGAAGATAAAGCTAGAACAACACACTGCCATTTTTCACTTAGAAGTGAAAACTTTTGACAAGCATAGCACTGAACGCTATTGAGGTTCCATGAAATAGCTCTTCCACATGAGTGACTGGGGGAACATAAATGGGGCCTGTCATGGGCTTGAACTCCCAGGTCTGTCCACAAATGTACTTCCTCAACTAGACACCTTATAAGCTAACAGAGACCCTGCCTTGCAGAATGCATCTTGAAAATCTCTATCCGAATGCCTTTAGCACTCAGAATCTTTGGTGTGTCTTGCATGCATTTAAGGAAATAAGCCCATACATGACACTAGGTCCTGTGCTGAAAAGAGTTCATTTTGCTGCCATTTCTCATCGTGAGCAATGTCTAACAGCAGGGAGTGATGGACTTAAACCCCCTTTTATAGAAACTCACTGCATGCCTTTAAAATGTTTATAAGGATTTAAAATGCCATTTTGAATGTTTTCAAATGGCTATAATATCCAAGGAAAGGAAGATACAACATTCTCTACCAAGAAATGATGTCATCAACATAAAAAAATAATAGAAGAAAACACCATCAAATGTTAACAGACCCTACATTGGAACCTCTCTCAATCTCTCTCTCTCTCTCTCTCTCTCTCTCTCTCTCTCTCTCTCTCACACACACACACACACCTTCCTTCTCACATATTTTCTAGTTTCCTATATGGATGTATAAGCATTACTTTTATAATCAGAAAAAAATACTTTGAAAATGATTTGTTTGGAAATTCTTTAAACAATACTTTATAGAGATATACTTCACAAATAAAACTCATCACTACTAAGTACACAACCCAATGGAGTTTTTAGTGTATATACAGTGAAACGGTCATTTAACCTACCTTTCCTTCCTTTTTTTGTTTTTGCCACGTTGTTCAGGGTGGTTCTGAACTCACAGGCCCAAGTACTTTTTTGGTCTTAGCTTCCACAGTACTGGGATTATAGCACACATTTACACATTTGGCTCACTTTATATTTGTTTAAAAAGGTCTATAATGCATTCAGTACTTAAATGTTATGAGCTAAAACACACTGCATATATGCATATAAATGTCTGAATTCATAAACAAATACATGGACATAATAGCCTAATGGAGGTTAGAGGGTAAGGGTCTCTTAGTCAAGGATAAGTTCCAGAGGCCAGGGATAATAATTAGTGGCACCCACACCAATGGAACATTGGGCCTTAATCAGTCATCTAACATGGCGTTTGTTTCAATTTCATTATAAAATATTTTACATATTAAAAATATTTAAGTTACCATGACAAATTTTGCCCAATACGAAACACATTAGAAATGCAGACAAAGTTAGTTCCCTTTCCCACAACTCCACAGTTTTCTGTCCCATGGCTGAAAATTTTGCTTGAATCTGGTGTGCCCTTTTATGCAAATTGTGGTACTTTCTTCCTGTGGGCTTACACCTGTCTTGGAAGCCTGAATGCAGAAGTGTTAAACAATGTGCCACTGTGCTTACAGATACAGTATAGTGTGTTCAAATCATAAAGTCAATAGTAAGCTATATAAGTAGCTTTGTTATGTCCCTGTTCAGTAGAAGGCACTAACAGCTCATATCACTGCCACTACCATAACGAAAACACAACAGACATGTAATGCAGTATTTACAAGAAAACAAATCCACTGGTGATGAAAAGCCAGAAACTTACATAATGAAAGAGAATTTTTTGTAAAAGCACAATTCAAAGACTCCTCACTAATGAAGAAAGGTTTCTTGGAGACACTGTCAGGACTCTTTTTCTCTTTCTTCTTCTCTCCCTCCCTCTCCTCTCTCCTCCTCCTCCCTTTCCTTTCTTACTTCCTTCCTTCCTTTTCTTTCTTTCCCTCTCTCTCTTTTTAAAAATATTTTATTTATTAGAGAGAGAGAATGAGTGTTCCAGGGCTTCCAGCCACTCCAAACAAACTCCAGATGCATGCACCACCTTGTGCATCTGGCTTACATGGGTCCTGGGGAATCGAACTTGGGTTCTTTGGCTTTGCAGGCAAGTGCCTTAACTGCTAAGCCATCTCTCCAGCCCTCTCTTTTCTTTCCTTCTTCCTTCTGTTCTCCCCTTCCTCCTCTTCTCTCTCTCTCTCCTCTTTCTCTCTCTCTTTCTTTCTTTCTGGTCCAATTTACCATAATATCAGGGAGCAAATGAGCTCACTGCAATCCCAGTAGAATTCTTTCCCAGCACAATGAGATGAAAACCAATGTTGTACAGGCCAGGCCATAGGGGGAGGGCAGGTACCTCTGGCATCTGCCTCACCTCAGAGTAGCACTTACACCAGAGGGGACTCAGGGCCCTCAGCCAGCAAGTGAGAACACAGGCACATGGAATCTGCTCCCTAACCTAGGTTGTTATACATGTGTGTTAGGCAGGAAAAACCATGGCAAGGTGTCCCTGTCTGACCTAAAGAGGGGAGGCAGTAGGCCAGGCAGGCTTGATTTGTGCACTAGGCAGCTCAGAGTCAGGGACATTAATGCCCGAGGGAGAGCAGTATTAGCAGTCCTCTATCTTCAGCTATAAGATTTTTGGATCTTATTCAAAAAACATTAAAAGAACTTCCTATATGTTTATAAATAGTCACTCTGGCTCATCACCACGTTACTGAATTTGTTTCACAGATAAGGGCATTGAGCTAGAGTTTAAATAGCCTGCCCATGGCTGGGTACCTACCAGATGGCCAAACTTTGTATTAAAAAAAAAAAAAAAAAAAGTCACCTTTAGCCACTCTGCACAAGGCAGCTGGGATAGATTCTATATTAACTTGTTGCTATGATAAAATATATCACAAAAGACAGCTTAAAGGGGATTAGATTAACTTCATCTTGCAGTTCCAGATTACAGTCCATCATGGTGGGGAAGGCACAGTGGCAGGAGCTGGAAGCAACTGGCCACATTCAGCCCACAGTGAGGAAGCAAAGAGCAATGACTGCTGCAGCTCAGTCAGCTCTCTCATTTTATACAGTTCAGGACCCCAGGCCATGGAATGAGGCCGCCCACAGTTAAGGGGAAGTCTTCCCACCTCAACATAATTAAGATAATCCTTTATAGACATGCTCAGAGGCTAAACTAATGTGCATAGTCCCACAGACGTGATTCTAGGTCTTGTCATTTTGACAATCAATGTATACCAACACAGTTCCTAACAAAGCAAGGCTAACTAGTGCCAAGGAGAGCCTTATGACTTCCAATCTTCCTATAGAGCCCAATTTCTCCCTAAAGTCATGAGGCTTGCCCCCTGCCTCTCTACAGCACCCCTACACATTGGCATTATAGACACTGACGTGCCCTCAGTAACATATTTGCAAGCCAGGGAGCCACAGCATCTGTGAATAGTTTTATTCTCTCTGCCTAGGGATTCTCTAGTTCCTTCTCCCCTTCACCTGGCTAAGTGCCACTGCTTGAAGGAATTCTAACAACTATAACAATGACAATGAAGCGAGGGTTTACCACGCATGAGGGACCATGCTAAGTCTCTAAGTATGGCATCTCACTGAAAATCCCAACCTCAGTTTTAATCAAATCCATTAAGCAAAGCTACAAATACACCACCCAAAAACAGTTAGTACTATTATTACTAGTAGTAATATATTTTATGCATGTAACCTCTCAAGTGTCTGTGTGTGTGTGTGTATGTGGTATGTGCATGTAGAGGCCAGAGGAGACCATTATAAGACCTCTTCCATTGCTCATCAGTGTATTTCCTTGAGACAGAGTCTCTCTCTCTGTCTGAACTTGCAGCTGCAGTTTTCATGAGCCCCAGTGTTTCTCTACTCTACTCCCCACAGAACTAGGGTTACAGGCACACATACCCATGCCCAGCTGTTTATATGCTGAGAAATCAAACTCAGGTCTTCTCAGGTCATCAGGCTTGTACGTCAAGTGCTTCTTACCACTTATCCACCTCCCCAGCTCCCAATTAACCTCTTAACATTTCAAGTACTGGTACTACATACCCCTAGTATACAACAGAAGGAAACTGGTTTCAAGATGGTAGCAGTTAAAAGTCAGTTAAGATTGTAGTTTGTTTTGTTTTCTTTCTTTTTTATTTCTTCCTTCTTTCTTTCCTTTTTTGAAACAGGGACTCATGTATCCCAGGCTAGCCTCAAACTTGTTATGTAACTGAGTATGATCTTGAATTCCTAATTTACCTGACTCTACCTCCTGAATACTGGGATTACAAATGAGGGCCACCATAGCTGGCTAGATATTATACTCTTAAGAAAAATAAGGTGAAGGCTTTCCCCTCTAAGCAAGCACCTTCAGACATAGACCAACACATGGAGGGTCACTTCCCAACACTACTTTAGCTTAGCAAATGTTAGTTCAAAAACAAAGAAAGCAAGTCATTTGACAGACTATAAGGCTACAGTCAGGGATTTTAAATGATTACTTTTAAAATGGCTACAAGTTCCCAGCTACCATTTCCAATATCTACATTGGCACAATGAATTTTTAGCACAAGTTGTGTAAAAGGACTGGGGAGGTGGATCAGAGAATAAAGTGCTTGTTATGCAAGTGTAAGGACCTGACTTCAGATCCCCAGAACCCATGCAAAGCCTTGGTGTGAGTGTCTTCAATGGCAGTGTGCCTATAGCTAGACAGGCGGCAGAGACAGAAGACTGTGAGCCAGCTAGTCTGGTGAATGTAGCAGTGAACACAAAGCGATCCTGCCTCAAACAAAGTGGAAGGAAGGACTGACACACAAGATTGTCATCTAATCTGCACATACACATAGTAGCAAGTGTGTGCTCACACTCAAACATTCACACATGTGCATGTGTGCATGCATGCATGTGCGTGCGCACACACACCTCAAATAAAATAATATAAACTTCAGAAAAACAAAAGTAGTTATGCAGGATTTTGGGTCTAGGGAGGTAAAATTAAATTCCATAAATATATAGGAGATTCCAGGCCCATGAACCCCAACTTTAACCTATACCACAATATTCAGTGTTGGCAAAAGGACATTCTGTGCTGTAGGGAGCACTGATCTGTAAAGCCTTTCCCATGATACTGAGCTGCAGTGGTCAGAGTGTGTTCTCCCAAGGCAGCAGTGTGACAGGTGGAGTCTGTAAGTATAGACCAGGTAGACTGTGCCTGTAAGAACAGATTCAGGTTATTATCTCAGAAGTGGGTTACTGATAAAAGGATGAATTCTACTCAGTTCTCTTAAAATATTTTCTTGTCCTTGTAGCCCCTAGGCCTCAGACTTCCCAGCTGTCAAAACTATAAGAAATAACTCTCTTCTTTATAAATTATGCAGTTCCAGGTATTCTCTAATAATAGCAATGTGAAACAGACTAACCACTAAAATTCATATCCTTTTTCCTAGAGATTCAATTTCCAAAAAAAGTATCCAAAGGAAAGATTTTTTTAAATTGTAACAATACTTATAGCAGTAAAAACCAAAAGCAACCAAAGTACTGACCAGTACTGGATTGCTGAGATTATCACAATCCAAAGAGTGGGAGTCATGCTACAAAAGACTCTGGTATTAGAAAAGGTAATGTTAACAATATAAAAAGCAAGGCACAAAACAGGATGTACAATGTAATTTTAATTTTGTGTGCACTAAAATGGAAATTAAATTGGAACGATACAGAAAAGATTAGCATGGCCCCCGCACAAGGATGACATGCAAATTTGTGAAGTGTTCCATGTTTTTTCATGGCTGTACACTCACCATATACATAACTAATAAAAAAGTTTTAAAAAAAATAAAAATAAAAAAATGAACCAAAAAAAGTGTAAAAACAAAGTAGACATTTCTGTGATGGAGAAGTGAATTTGTTCTGTTTTCCAAACTTTTGGAAATTTAAAAAATAGATACTATAGTCTATTTTTGTGGGTGATTTAAATTTTCTTCTCTACATATATCCAAAGTTGCTACAATTATTATAGCTTAGTTTTTAGTCTTAAAAAGTATTTTGTAGGGCTGGAGAGATGGCTTAGCAGTTAAGACATTTGCCTGCAAAGCCTATAGACCCAGATTTGACTCTCCCAGAACTCACATAAGCCAGACACACAAGGTGGCACATGCGTACAAAGTGTCACATGTGGTGCATGCAACATGAGGCACATGCATCTGGAGTTTGATTGCAGTGGCTAGAGGCCTTGGCATACCAATTCTCTCACTCATGTGCTCTCTCTCTCTGTCTCTCTCTCATAAAAAAGTATTTTGTAAAACAAAAGTATACACTTCGTTTGTTTTTCCAAAGTTCCATGATATTAATTCCTAAGGAGAACAAGAGTTTTGGCCCTGGATAAAACAAACACAACTTGAGCCTGGTGTGGTGGCACACACCTTTAATTCCAGCACTCAGAAGGCAGAGGTAGGAGGATCCCTGTGAGTTCAAGGCCAGCCTGAGACTACATACTGAATTCCAGGTCAGCCTAGGCTACAGTGAGGCCACACCTTGAAACCCCCCCCCAAAAAAAGTAATAAAATTGACATATTGAGGCCTACCTATATTTATATAACTTCATACCAAACACCTCAAAATTTAGTCTCATAATCCTCACATTTAAAGTAAACTTAAAAATTAATTAAGATGAGCCAGGAACATATTTCAGTATTAAAATGTTCAGTATCTGTCAATTTCCAGCACTGCAAAAATAAATAAATAAATAAATATCATTAAGCATTTCTTCTCTCTAGGCATATCATTATTTACTGCCACCTAGTGGCAAAAGATGAAACTATTGAAGATTAGGCATTGGCCCTTGAGCCGAGAGAGAGAGAGGGAGAGAGAGAGAGAGAGAGAGGGAGGGAGGAAGGAAGGAAGGGGGGAGGGAGGGAGAAAAAAGAAATTCCTACAGCCACTTAAAAACATATTTTTAAAAAAACACTGGCAGAGAAATCTTGGAGATCTCCAACCCCCTTCACTGGTTTTACTAATGAAGAACTGAGCTTCTAAATACACAAGTCATTACCTACAAAAAAGGATGTGCACATAAATGTATGTGTACTAAAATTAAAAATAAAGTACAGGGGAACTGGTGAGATAGCTCAGTGTGTAAAGTGGTGCCCTACAAGCATGAAGACCTGAGTTTGGATCCCCAGAACAAGAAATTATCACTGTAATCCCAGCACTGGGTAGGCAGAGGATTCCTGGGATGAACTGGCCACCTAGTAGACTGGCTAAATTGGTGAATTTCAAGCTCTCTGAGATTCCCTGCCTCAAGAAATAATGTAGAAAGAGATTAAGGAAGACACCCAATGTGACATCTAGCATGTGCGTGCGTGCATGCATGTACACATACATACACACAGGAACATACGCCAAAGCACATAAGAAAAAAGAAGAAAGTACAAATGAATCACCTTGACTCATGATCTAAAGTCCTTCAAAGAAAGGTAGTACAGGAACTTACAGCTTTTCTTTCTTTTTTTTTTTTTTTTTTGGAGGCAGGGTCTTCCTCTGGCCCAGGAATTCACTCTGTCCAGGCTGGCCTTGTATTCACAATGATTCTCCTATCTTATTTCCCCCGACCCCAAGTGCTAGGATTGAATGCATAAGCCACCACACCTGGCTTCCTAAAATGATTTGTAGGCTCAATGTTCACTCAGGTAGAATTTTGAAAGAGTTCTTCATTGTAATGGTTGAAAAGCCACTGAAAAGTGCTTACTCTATGAAAGTGAACCATAATAGAAGAAGTATTAATAAACTACAGGAAACCCACGGCCCTGACTTCAGGTATTCTTGTCTATCCTTGCTTTGCTGTATCTACTCTGTCTGGGACAGGTATGTTAAGAGAGCTGGCCAAGCTGACCATAGTATGGCTCATAGTCAAGGTGAGGAAGAAGAGCTGTGGGTTTTGCTCAGGCAAAGGGCTAAGAGAGCCAAACTGTGGTCAAGGTTCTTGCCCAAAACAGACCACATAGTTTTCGCTTTTCCAAAGTAGTGTTTCATGTGCTCATTACAATCGTTCAGAATTTCTACCAGTGAAGTCTTCTTGTACATGTCTCTTTAAACATAATGTGTTGTATGTTTTTTTAAGCTGTTTGAAAACTAAGCTTTCTTACCCATTCACTCAACAAACACACTTAGTGTGGTGTATATTCAAGCCACGCTACTGAAATTGGTGGGAAGAGAAGTCCTACAATCTGGTGATGGATGATGGAGATGGGAAAAGCCAGGATGTGAGCCACAGACATAGTAGGTGCTATAATGAGAACAGAGAAAGACGAATGAGTTCTAACCAGCAGTTTTCAAGTGTTCACAGAGTGACAACATCTGATCAGATTGGGGAATCGGGGAAAGTCCATGAGTGATGTGGGCATCACTAAGGTGATGCTCCTGTCACCCTCATGGCTCCAGAGTTTCGCATGGCTCCTAGGCACAGGGACAATGCCCTGGTCAAACTTATTTCCTAACCTTTCTCTTTGATTCTGAAATTTGGTGAAATCATAGTAATTCACACAGCTACTTCCTACCTCCCCAGCACATCTTTCTCCTGAGAAATCCAATAACTTTTGCCCATCTCTCACTGTAAATATTATACCTATCTTTCAAAATCCATGTTTCTCCAAGATTCATGAATTATTTTCAACTGTGTAAAACCTTGACCTGAGATCTCCATGGTCTCCTATTTGCAATCCTCTCAGGAAGCCCTGCATTGTTGTTACAAGCATAGTTTCCCATTCCACAGGGTAGCCCACAGGCCTAAGAAGGAAGGGAACTTCTGACCAATCTGTCACAGTCTCTAGAGCTACACTCTGGGCATTTCACACCATAACCATTCAGTAAACATTTGCTGAATCAGATTCAGTAGAATACAGGCTTCCTCTGAGGCCTGCTTACAGGAGAACATGGTAAATGTCTTCTACAATTAGCTGTCCTGCATTGTTTCAGGTCCTAAGCTGTCCACAGAACTGAAAAGCATGCTATATCTAGGTACTTTTACTTCAGAGATTGATTCAACCTGGTACACTGACCAGAGCCTTGTACATTGAGGTGGGTGTAAGAGGGTATTAGTCAGGTAGCTTTATTTTCAGGTAGCCAGTTACAAGGCTCAAAGAGGGAAACAAAAGAGGTGTCACGCAGCCTGCTAGAACCAGAATTCAGCATCTGATCCAGTCTCATCCCATCAGCTCTCTCATCCCCTACTCAGGTATGCTGACTTCTTCCTGAGGCAGCCCCCCCCCCCACCCCCAGCCCAGACCAATCAGTTCTCTCTCTGACTCACCTGAGTCTAAGGGTAAAGCCCACCGCAATAAAATTAATTAGAATAAATTAAATAAATTAGAATGGGGGGGGCACCTCCTCTGTTTTCTCCTTCTTCTTGCCTGCTCATAGCTCTACGTCTGAATCTCCAGGGTCCCAATGTGGTAAGACAATGTCTTGACCTGGCTGCCAGAGTGAGAAGGGATGTTTTTCTCTATTTTCTTTTTACATTTTAATTTTTAAAGCTCTGGCCTTTTTAATTTCCCTGAGAAAACCCCTTTCACGTTCCCTACATGCCCATGCTGAGCTTCCACATGGGGATTTTTCAGGCAATGTAGGTGTACCCAGCCCTCTTCCTTGATTTTCAGACTCCCTTGAACTCCCCTGAATAAATGTAATAACCTATCCTTCACATCTTGTTTATTTCAATCTGTTGTTAAAACAGATTTTAAAAAAGAAACAGGGTTTGTGGGGTTCAAGGACTTTTCTTCATCCAATTTAATTACTTTGTCCTTAAGCAATTTAGCCCTCGGGCATATTACGGTATGTTCAGTCTTCCCTTTCCTTAAGTTTTGTACAGAAGTACCTGACCTATTGTTCTGCCTCGGAAATGCTCACAATTTGTTTACTTGGTAGGTTTTGCTATATTAAATGACCTGCCTAAATGCTGCACTAGTCACTTCCACTTTGGGGTTCCCATGGCATTTTATATAAATAGTTAATAAAACATTTATGGTAGTATACTGGAATTATTTCCTTAATACTTAAATTCCTAAATTAAGTAAATCACCTTTAAGTGATTTATAGTTTTCTAAACCGAATATCATACTGAAAAGTGGCTTATGTTCTTAAAACATAATCATAAAATATCATTTTCTGTTTACATGGGCAATATGGAAATTAGACCAACAACTGAATTCATTCTGGAGGAGGTGGGAAGTAAAATTAAAAATGAAAGCCGGGCATGATGGCGCACGCCTTTAATCCCAGCACTCGGGAGGCAAAGGTAGGAGGATTGCGGTGAGTTCAAGGCCAGCCTGAGACTACACAGTGAATTCCAGGTCAGCCTGGACTAGAGTGAGACCCTACCTCGAAAACCCAAGGGCTGGAGAGATGGCTTAGTGGTTAAGCGCTTGCCTGTGAAGCCTAAGGACCCCGGTTAGAGGCTTGATTCTCCAGAACCCACGTTAGCCAGATGCACAAGGGGCGCACGCGTCTGGAGTTCGTTTGCAGTGGCTGTAGGCCCTGGCGCGCCCATTCTCTCTCTCTCCCCCCTCCCTCCTTCTCTCTCTCTGTCACTCTCAAATAAATAAATAAATAAAAATAAAAAAAAAATAAAAAAAAAAAGAAAACCCAAATAAATAAATAAATGTCCTTTAAGGTAAAATAAACCAGCAATGCCCACATAGCACTACACAACAAATCACTGGAAAGAAAAGTGCCACAAAAAAAAAAAAAAACTGAAAAAATGCATGTAAGAGGTCTGAATAAGTGGAAACACACACACGATTTTATTGAAAAGTAGTCAATGTCATAAAGATATCTATTATCTGCAATATAGACGGAATGACAATCACAGCCAGACTCAATGCATGTATCAATGATAATCCCAAGTAGGACTTTTAGTACAATTTCACAAGCATTTCTACAATTTTTATACATACACACAGAAATCAAGGAGCCAAGAGGAGCATATGCTAAAGGAAAGAATATATGACTACACAGGCAGCATGATCCACCTATACAAAGTGCAAAAACACATACTACAAGACGCTGCTTGTATGCATACACACACAGGTGAGAGGACCACAAATCCCACACAGTATTTCTGTACAAGGTGCTAATGCAGGAGGAAAAGGAGCAAGATAGCTTTGTTTTGGGCAGTCAGCCAAGAAAAGAGGCTCAAGGGGAACAGGGATGTCATCTTGCCTGGTCTGGCAGGACTAGAACCCATATCTGATCCAATCTCATCCAAGATGGCTGCCAGCAACACTAAGGGTTGGTGCCTCCTGAGGTCTCTCTCCCTTACATACCTGAGTTGGTTGATGAGGCTCACGCTAACTGGATGTTTGTTCTTTGTTTTGTTTTCTCTTTAAAAAAAAAAAAACTGCAGACGTATGTGCTAGCTTGTGCATCTGGCTTTACGTGGGTACTGGAGAATAAAACACGGGTTCTTTGGCTTTACATGTACATGCCTTAACTACTAAGACATTTTTCCAGCCCTAATTGGATGTTTAATACATAAATGAGCCTGGCCCATGTATGTAAATCTCTTGGTCCCTTTTCATTTGCCCGGTGCCTGACTCTCTTGGTCCTTGCTTTGGTGAGCTCTCCTCCTTCCCAGCCTGGCTGGAAAGGGGAAGAATTTCTTTTCTACTGAGGTGTTTTTCTGCTTGTTTACCATATGTGTCTTGTTCTGGGTGCTCTCTTGCTTAACTCTGTAACATGTATCTCTCTCGGCCCTCTCTACGTTCTCCTGATTTTTGTTTCCTGGCCCCCAAGTAGTAAGCTCTCCCCAGACAGGAAAGGCGGAGGATTCTTAATTTGCCTGGACATTGTCCTGCTTGCTTTCTACATGTATTTTGTTCTTGGATTCTTTCTTGCTTTGCTACATGTGTGATCTCTCTGATCTCTCACATGAGGGGATCACTGATGGGGCCCTCATGCTCTGCTTTCCATGTATGTGAATACCCAAGACTTTTCCCTACATGGCACATGTGTGCAGTTTGTTTACAGTTGCAAGAGGCCCAGACATGCCTTTTCTCTCTGTCCCTCTCCTCACAAATAGGTAAATACAAACATTAAAAAAAAAAAAAAAAAACTTCTCATGGAAATAAGGGGATCATTGGAAGGAAGAGGGGGGAAAGAGGAGAACCTGAAAGGGGATTGTGGTCAAAATATACCATTTACATATATGAAAATTATCAATAAAAAGTTTTTTTCAAGAATTAAATCAAATAAGCCTAGTTATTAAAGAGATTTAATGATATGTATATTCACTCTTATTAAAAAGGAGTGGAGGTTCTCTCTGGAGCCTACTGGTTTCCTATGCTAGAGAATCTGGCTTGGTTCCCAGAGCCAGATATAAGTTCTCCCCCACTAAGGAGGTCTCATGTCCAATCCATGAGCAGCTGGATACCTGCATGGGCTGTGTGCCACTATTGCACAAGTATGTACTTCTTGCTCAGCTGGTTGATTTTGTATCTGGCAGGATCTCCTGCTTATTCAATCTGTTGACAACCATCATTCTCCAGCAGCTCTTATAGAACTTTCCTGCACTATGAGAGCTAGTGGGAAAGGAACTGGATTCCCTCTCAATTCCAGCATGGTCATGTATTTTTTGTTATTTCTGAATTAATAATTAAATGATATTTTAACAAAATTAACACATTTGGTAACAGAATAATCCTAACTTTATTTTTTACTTTTGAAAAAGGTATTTTATATGTAAAATCCAAAATTTTGATTACATACCTAGTATGGTCTAGGGATTTTTTTAAAAGCTCAAAAAGTTTTTATTGACTTCCATAAATATATACATATAGTATGATCATAATTTCCTCCCACCACCCCCTCCCTTTCCTCCGTCACAAATCCCCCCTCCAATAAATCCCTTCTTTTTCCAACTGGTCTCTCTTCTATTTTGACGTCATCATTCTTTTTCCTCCTATTAAACAGGTCTTGTGTAGGTAGTGTCAGCCACTCTGAGGTCATGAATATCAATGCCACTTTGTGTCTAGAAGATAGTATTGCAAACACTCCTTTCCTTCCTTTGGCACTTAAATTCCTTTTTCTTTTTTTTTTTTTTTTTTTTTTTTTGTGAGGCAGGGTCTCGCTCGAGGCAATTAAATTCTTTATGCCACCTCTTCCACAAAAGTCCCTGAACCTTGGAGGGTGCGATAGAGATGCCTCACTTAGTGTTGAACATACCATTGTTACTTCTCAGCACTCTGAATTACCTCAGTAGTCACCACCATCTAAAAAGAGAAGCTTCTCTAACCAAAAGTAAGAATAGCATTAATATATTGGCATAAGTATAACAGTTTGATGTACATAATATATCCATTTAACCAGACAACAGTGGTAGTTTCCCCCTACGGGTTTTTCAATAGATTTTCAGTACTAGGCATGAATTCCCTCCTGTGGAGTGGGCCTCAAATCCAGTCAGACAGCAGATGGTTTTCTCCATAACAGACATGCCACCATTGTGTGAACGTGCCCACAAGGGGGCACACACATCTGGAGTTTGTTTGCAGTGGATAAAGGCCTTGGCACACCCATTCATTCTCTCTCTCTCTCTCTCTATCTCTCTTTCAAATGAAAAAAAGTTCCTCAAAAAACGAATGAGAGACCCTGCTTGAAACAAAGAAAAGTTGTTTTGTAACCTCTGTATACACAGCATACCCAACACATGTGTGTATTTCATTCTGTCTCAAATAAATAAATAAAAGAACAGAAAGATCAATAAGCCACTGAAATCAGACCATTTCCAAGGAAGTACATATGGCTGGGTAGGCTGACATGTCTGGATTAAACTTTTTCTTAGTATGTGTGTGTGATGGGCACATGTATGGAGGTCTGATGACCTTGAGGTGTTGAATTAAACTTTTTTGAGACTATAACAATGTATTATTTGTACAATTAAAAAAAATAAAGAAGCTGGGCATGGTGGCACACGCCTTTCATCCCAGCACTCAGGAGGCAGAGGTAGGAAGGTCACCATGAGTTTGAGGCCACCCTGAGACTACATAGTGAATTCCAAGTCAGCCTGGACTAATACCAAAACCAGAAAAAGATGCAACAAGGAAAGAAAATTATAGGCCTATATCCCTAATGAATTTAGATGCAAAGATCCTGAATAAAATCCCTGCAAACCAAATTCAACAACACATCAAAAGCATTATCCATCTTGATCAAGTAGGCTTCATCCCAGGGATGCAGGGATGGCTTAACATACGGAAATTGGTCAACATAATATAACACATAAATAAACTTAACCATAAGAACCACATGATCATCTCAATTGATGCAGAGAAGGCCTTTGACAAAATACAACACCATGTCATGATCAAAACACTGGGAAGAATAGGTATGGAGGGTTTATATCTCAACATAATAAAGGCTATTTATAAAGCTCCTAAAGCCATTAATTCTTAATGGGAAAAAACTCAAGGAGTTCCCACTGAGATTGAGAACAAGACAGAGGTGCCCACTCTCACCACTGCTCTTCAAATTAGTACTGGAAGTACTAGCCCAAGCAATAAGACAGGAGGAAGAAATAAGGGATTCAAATTGGAAAGGAAGAAGTTAGCCCTATTCGCAGATGACATGATCCTATATATAAGTGGCCCAAAAGTCTCCATCCCAAAACTTCTAAAGGTGCTAAATTCCTTCAGCAAAGTGGCAGGATACAAAATCAATGCACAAAAATCAGTACCTTTTCTCATGCAAAGGACAAATATACAGAAAAAGAAATCAGTGAGGCTGTCCCATTTTCAATAGCAACCAAAAAAATTAAATACCTTAGAATAACGCTAACAAAGGATATGAAAGTACTATATAATGAAAACATAAAACCACTCAAGAAAGAAATAGAGGAGGACTTAAGAAGATGGAAGGACCTCCCATGTTCCTGGATAGGCAGAATTAATATTGTGAAAATGGCAATTCTTCCAAAAACAATATACAGATTTAACACAATACCAATAAAGATACCAGCATCATTCTTCACTGAGACTGAAAAAAATGATCTCAAAATTCATATGGAATGGCAGAAGGCCTCAGATATCCAAACATATCCTCATCAAAACAAACATCTATGGTAGTATCACCATACCTGATCTAAAGCTATATTACAAAGCCATAGTGACAGAAACACTATGGTACTGGAATAAAAACAGCAACACAGACTAACGGATCAGAATTGAAGACCCAGACCTTAGGGCAAGCAACTACAGCTGCTTGCTCTTCGACAAAGGTGCCAATAATGTAGACTGGAAAAAAGACAGCATCTTCAACAAAAGGTGTTGGACAAACTGGATGACCACATGTAGAAAAATGAAATTAGACCCACTCATTTCGCCATACACAAAAATCAAGTCCAAATGGATTAAAGACCTCAATGTAAGACCTAAAGCTCTTCAACTAATGGAAGAAAAAATAGGAAGCACTCTCCACAATATAGGACTGAGGAAAGACTTCCTGAAAGAAAAAAAAAACCCAGTAGCCAACGAAATTAAACAAGCACTCAACCAATGGGATCTCATGAAGCTAAAAAGCTTTTGCACAAACATACCATAAGCAGAACCAATAGATTGCCCACTGAATGGGAGAAAATCTTTGCCAGCTATAACACTAACAGAGGCGCAATATCTAAAATCTACGAAGAACTCAAAAAACTAAACAATAAAAAAAATCAAACAACCCACTTCAAAAGTGGGGCAGAGAACTAAATAGAAAGTTCTCAGAAGAATTAAAAATGCATAACACACACTTAAGAAAATTGTTCAACAACCCTAACCTTTAAGAAAATGCAAATTAAAACAACTATGAGATTCCAACTTATGCCAGGTAAGGATAGCAAACATTAAAAAATCAAATGAAAACAAATGCTGGTAAGGCTATAGAGAAATAGGAACCCTCATTCACTGTTGGTGGGAATCTAAGCTGGTACAGCCACTATGGAAATCAATTTGGAGACTCCTGAAAAGAAGGAATATAGAGTTACCAACAGACCCTGTCATTCCCTTACTGGGCATTTACCTTAAAAGCTCCACATCTCAGTTCAGAAATATTTGCTCAACCATGTTTTTAGCTGCTCAAGTCATAATAGCTAAAAACTGGAATCAACCCAGGTGCCCATTATTGCATGAATGGATAACCAAGATGTTGTATATCTACATGATGGAATTCTACTCAGCAGTAAGAAAAAAATGACACATTGAAATTTGTATAAAAATGGTCAAACTTGGAATAGATCATTCTAAGTGAATTCACACAATCACAGAAAGACAAACCATTGCATGATGTCACTCATCTGCAGTTCCTAACCTAGATCAGCCCAAGTTGCTGACATAACTGAATAGCATCTTGAGGCTTGGACAATAGGGAGGGTAAGGCTTGGGGGAAGGGAAAAGGTGGGGGGGCACACAAAATCTGAACCCAAATTGAAGTGGTATCATACAATCCTATATCCTGGAAATCAGACTAAAAGGTGGAACCCTTAAGCAAACCTTAGAGGGAGCACCTGAATCGAAGGGAACTGAAGAGAGTGAGATGAAACCTAATCTCAAATTTCTCCTGTTTCTCTTTCTTGTCAGACTTTTTCTTTTTTCTTTTCCCTTGGTGCTGGCCTGTAATTCCCTGTACCAGAATGCGGTCTATACCCACAATGAGCTGTTGATCAAAGAGACCTACTAGATCTCCCAAAACAAACAAGATAGACTTCTGTCAGAGCACTTGATTACCCACCAGAGGTTAATGGTAAGACCCTACTGCTGAAGACACCAAACACTATTGGCACAGACCATGGAGAGACCTGGTTGGAAGGCAAGGAAGAAAAGTTGTCCTCTGACCTCCATGTACACACCCAAAAAAAAAGTATAGATGATAAAACTGATGTTATGGGTTGGGAAGATGATTCAGTGGTTAAAAGTGCTTGCTTGCAAAGCCTGCGATCCCAGGTTCAATTTCCCAGCACCCAATTAAAGCCAGACTCAGAAAGTGACGCATGCACCTAGAGTTCATCTGCAGCAAGAAGAGGCTCCTGGCACATTCATACCCACTCTGTCCTTGAAAGTACATTTGGAAAAAAAAAACTGACCTTATAGGGCTGGTGAGATGACTCAGCAGTTAAAAACACTTGCTTGAAAGTCTTCTGGCCCAAGTTTGATTCCCCAGCACCCACATAAAGCCAGATGCTCAGTGGCACATGTATCTGTTAATCAGGAGAATCCTGGAGCTCATGGCCAGCTATACCAGCAAATGCAGCAGCAAAACAATGAGAGGCCTTGTCTCAAAGAACGAAGGAGAGAGAAAATACCTTGAGATTGTCCTAAGACCTCCACAAGCACACCATGGCATATGCATCTCTCTCTCTCTCTCTCTCTCTCTCACACACACACACACACACACACACACACAGAGAGAGAGAGAGAGAGAGAGAGAGAGAGAGAGAGATAAAAAAAATAATTAAACCTGATTTCATAGGACAGTTACAAAATTAATCAAGGCTCATGCATGTAACCAAGCAGCAGATTTGTGTGTTCACAGCACATCCCTGATTATCAGCAGCTGCTGTAACTCAGTTGAGCAAAGATGGGGTATGGCCCAACAGACAAGTAACGCCTTTCCCTCTAACCTTGTTTTCCCTCTTCACTATCATGTTTCAAACTCACCTCGTGCCCTCAACATCAATCATCACAATGGCCTGTTCTTACACTCTGTTCTGAGAGTGAGGGTATCACTCTAAGCTCATCATAATACAATATAAAATGTATAGAAGGGCCCAAGGAAAGCTAAATGTGAAGCTGATTCATTTATATTGGGGTTTCTCACAGTGTGATGAGCAGACACCTCAGTCTGAATTGTCTGAGTCCCATAACCATTAAGACCACCTTGGTTCCACTAAACCACAAAATCACAAAGCATGGGGATGGGGCCCCAGAATCAGCCTCTCCAAAAGGATAATCACACCTTCCACCAGCACCATGTGTCTGAGGATCATCCTAGAGCCTGACCACAGCCCATGAAATAGCTGGGGAAAGAAACCTGGAAACAGCAGCAGAGAGGGATGGTCCAGTCATTCTGTGGCTTCCCCACCCTGGCTGGAGCCATTCCCTCCTCTGGTCCAAAACCTCAAGCCTTCACCCACCATGTGCAGTGGGACTACTGGACGAGATGAGTTAGAAAGCTTTCCAGATTGAAAACAACCCAGGACTTGCACTAAGACCTCTTGGGGGGTCTGCTAGCAGGTCTGCCACTCAGCAGAGAAAGCCACTGAGTGTCTTCAAGCTTCAGTTTCTTCTCTTTGAAATGCAGAAAATAATACCCATTATGGTCAGGAGGACCAAAGGCAACCACATATGCAGTCCACCCAACTCCAGATCTGCCTCACTGTAGGTCAAAATATACATTAGTTTCCACAGTTCAGCGGCTCTGAGCCAGGCCACAGATCGGGAAGCTCCCCTCAGCAGTAGCAGACAGAGAGAAGTGACTCATATATTCTGTTTCATAGCTCTGATTGCCTACAACTCAACCATTATCCATCACCTACACTGGACCTAGCATTTCACATTTTCCCATATTAGAACTGTGGTCTCCACCTTCCCTCCTTAGGACCATTCTTCCCGGACACTACAAAGGTAGGGTCACAGTACTGCTACCACAGCTAAAGGATACGCAGTCAGGCAGGGTTCTCATACTGTCTGCACCATGCCACCTTGTCCTCTGAGACTTCACATTCAAACACCCACACCACCATGTTCACAGACCCAGTGCTCTCACTGCATGGACTGCTGAAAAGGTCAAGGTTCTTGGTAGTTCAAGGCAAAATAGTTCTTGTCCTTTGTACTTGTTGCTGGCTGTGCCTTTTTCTTTTCTTTTTTTGTTTATCTTTTGTGAGACAGGGTCTCACACCATAGCCCAAGCTGGCTTCAAACTAACAGCAATCCTCCAGCCTCGACCTCTCAAGTACTAGGATTACAGGGATGAGTCACCATGCCCAACACTGCCCATGCTTTCAGGATCAATGAACCATATTAGCTCTAACAAGGTTATTATGTGGCAACTTAAAACATTAGCATTTGAATCTGCTTTACTATAATTCTCTTTGTTTCCTACTTATAATTCCTATGGTTTTCCTTGCTCTCAGATTTTTGCATCCATTCTGTCCCCCCCCCCCCCCCCCCCGTGAGCATTCATTCCTTGGACTGCCTCACAGGCCCTGTCTTGTCTCTTATCCTGAAGCCAAATTCACCCTCATGCTTTTCTCATCTTGCTGAATTCTAAAGATGACAGAATTACATGCCTCTATAAACTTTTTAAGTAATATCACAAATGATAAGTTACTGATATTTTAAATCAGATTCAAATAGACAATTTCTTTTAATTTTTAACTTGATATATTCAATTGTTGTGGTAACTTAGTATTTATGTATTCTGTAATGCTATTCAAATTCTCAATGTACCAACAGCTCTAACTTAAATACAGGACAAATCATTTCCCACCTTTTTTTGCATTTTATATTCACAGCCAAAACAAATTGTTGCAGGCACATTTCTATGACTTTTCCTTCAAAATCCTAGCTTCATTTCTCTCCCCTCCTCTGTTAAAAATTTACATGACCCAGTGCAGTTTAAATGAAATGATCTATAATAAAAGCCTAACTGGCCTGGTATTTTTAGAGCCCTCTTTAATATGAAATAAACACTCAGAAATCTGGAGAATTGCGGTGGTTAGGTCTGAAAGCAAGAAGGAAGGCTGCTCATTCATACACTCTCCCAGCACCCACTGTTTATACAGCCTAGTCCATGAGCAGGATGCTGACATAACACAATTCACAAAATTTCCAAACACAGGTCCAATCATAATAGTCTGCAGTTTTTACTTTTGCTTACAGAACCTCTTGCTTGCTCACTCATTAGTTCTGGGGGTTAGGGGATAGCAAAAGTTGGTTTTCCAAAACCCAAAATGAAAAGGCTTGGGAAAATAAGCCTGGATGAAACAGCACTACAAACTGAATTGAAATATATTTATAAACCTGTTTATAGAAGGTCACAGACAGATGCAAAAGCAGATGCTTTACTAAGAGTTTACTCTGAGCAGATCATGTGTTTAAAAATACTCTGCAGGGCATTAAGTAACTCTTTGCAACACCCTTGCTCCCTACCAACCTCCTTTTTTTTAGCACACTCTGGCACTCACCTTGTGAACCACCACCCTTGTAGATTCACTCCACACCTCTTCCCCAGTGTCCACACAGCTGGTCACTGCTTTGAGGACTTCAAACAACACAGACCACTGTGCTGGCTTTGATTTCAGACAACAATGCTACCAGGAGCTCAGCACCTGTCCATCTTCCTATTCTTCCTCAGTCAACTGGCCTGGCTGTCTGCTCAGTAATGATTTCCATATGTTCCCTCATCAAACCACCACTCCATCTCTGAAACTCCAGGTGGAGAATCTCACCTCATATATAGCTGAGTAAACAACAAGTATCTCTCATCTCACCAACAAACAATTTATAAGCTTACCTACACATTCTGTTTCTTCCCTTTACTCTGAATCCCATGGAAGAAGAGCCTCCATCCACAAAGTGCAACTATGCACCAGGGCTATGACTAACATTTCCCTGGCCAGTACCCTCCCTACTCTTCTGCACCATACCCAGACTGCTCCCATCAGCTTATAAACACACATCAGCTTCAAAGAAAAACAGTGCATACCGCCTTCCTAATTATTGACCATTTCTTTGCTCTCTATTTAGCATCATTTCCTGAGAACACGGCTAAACTAAACTCATCTTTTCTCTGCTTCCCCACCTCATATTCATTCTACAGACTGCCTAAAAAAAGTATTTGTTTATCTATTTGGAGAGAAAGAGAGTGCACGATTGATTGACTGGTTGATTCAGAGCATGCCAGTATTTCTTGTTGTTGCAAATAAACTCCAGATGCATGTGCCACTTTGCATCTGCCCTTATGTGTGTACTGGGGAATGGAACCCAGGCCAACAGGCTTTCCAGCCAGAGCCTTTAGCTGCTGAGACAATTCCTCATCCCCTGCTTTAATATGGCCTCTATTCACTGCACTCTCTGAAGAGAATTTTGACTGCAAACCTCTGGTTCCATGTTTGCTCACATGCCCCTCATACTGAAAGTTCTGAGGTGCTACAACACATCCCTAGGATATACACCTACTGAATGCCTGTGACTGACCACCGCCAGAGTATCCCTGCCTCTCCTGCTGCTCTGACACACTTCTGCCCTAGCTACTATCATATAATCTACCTTGTATTTCCTGAATCCTGTCTTCTTTTGCTGCTGTTCTCTCCTCAACCCAGGCTTAGGTAGTAGCGTGAGTCTGTTCACGTCCCTGTTTCCTGACAGAGACACTTTCAAGTGACAATTGGTGCCCCTGTGATGAGAAACCTAGCAGGAGGTTTGAACTGGAAGTTCAAAAGTCTAAGTCCTAATTTCCCAGCTTATCCCACTTGCTAAGTCCTTCATATCTAAAGCCTCAATTATCTTATGTCCAAAGTGAGAATACGACATGAGGAATTATTAAGTATAATTATGTATGAACAAACTATAGAATGCCATACAAGTATATCATTAATAGATCCCTCTGAAATGTCTATTAAACAAAAATACTTTAATTAGACTGAAGAGTTTTCGTAAATTACTAATAATAAGAAGAACAGATAGGGGAAAAATCACAAAATCACACAAAATCACAAAAATGTCAGAGGTATAAAAGTCACTCCAAGCATGGCACACACCCATGATACCAGCATGTGGGAGACTGAGGCAAGAGGATCACCATGAGTTCAAGGCCACTCTGAGCTACAGAGTGAAGCCCTGTCTCCAATCAATCAAACAACAAATAGAGAGAAAAGTATACTCATAAGAGAAAGCTTCACAGCTACTGCAGTAACATTAGAATTCTGTTTGTCCCAAGATATCTTTTCTTACAAGATTTCATTTCACACCACATTTCCTGGCCTTCCTTTATCTAATGATTACTTGTGAGGATGGGAACAGGAAGAAATTCACTGAATAGTAAGCAATAACTGTACTGCTAAAAATAAGTGAAAAATATAATTATCTCATCATAGAGTTTTTTTTTTTTTTTTTTTCGAGGTAGGGTCTCACTCTAGCCCAGGCTGACCTGGAATTCACTATGGAGTCTCAGGGTGGCCTCGAACTCACAGCGATCCTCCTACCTCTGCCTCCCGAGTGCTGGGATTAAAGGCGTGCGCCACCACGCCCGGCTTCATCATAGAGTTTTATCTTATAAATATTTCACCCAATATATCTGTCATCAGGGCTGAGGAGATGGCTCAGTGGGTAAAGCACTTGCTGTGCAAGTGTGAGGACCTGAGTTCAGATGCTCAGAACACACATCAAGCTACATGGTGGCTCTCCCAGTGCTCCTATGACAATATAGAATGTTGTAAGATGCCAGAAGAATCCCTGGAAGCTTGCAGGCCATCTATCCTGGCACATACAACAAAGTTGAAGATGAGAACTGACTCCCAAGATGGTTCTCTGAACTTCATATGTGCACTATGGCATAAGTGCCTACACTCATACATAAAAATCCACATACAAACAAGCACAGATGCATACATGCACATATACATAAATGTATTTAATGTAAATTAGGGAATATTATTGAGCACATTCTATATATTCAGCTTTAGACATAAAGCAGTCATATTTAATATATTTTTAGAGGTACAGGATTATTTTGGTCATTTTTCCTTCTTCAAGAACAATTTTAACTTTCGCTTTAATGGGAGTTTGCTGATAACAATTCTCCCAGTTTTTGTTTCTATAAAAATGTCTCATTCTGGGCTAGAGAGATGGCTCAGAGGTTAAGGCACTAGCTTGCAAAGTCTAATGGCCCAGGTTCGATTCCCTAGTGCTGACATAAAGGCAGATACACAAAGTAGCGTATGCAACTGGAGTTCATTTGCAGTGGCAAGAGGTCCTGGTCACCCATTCCCTCTCTCTGTCCCCCTCTCTCTACATGAAAATAAATATTTTTTACAACTGCCTCATTCTTAAAGGATTTTACCTCATCTCATTCCTATCTGAAGATATCACCATGTTTTCTTCTCACACACATTGCTTCTGTGAGAAGGCAGCAATCAGCCCAACTGTCAAAGGTGGTGTTACTAGGGAGATATGAGAGCCTTTGGTATCAGATGATGTACACAACTATATTCCTACCAAAACAACGCATGAGTAACACATGTCCTCCACATTTCTGCCAGTAGTTAAGTATTCTCACAGGGTTTTACCTTGGCCCTTCTAGGAATAGTTGTGTAATGACAGCTCATGGTGGTTTATTTGTTTTTTTTTGTTTTTTTTTTTTTTGTTGTTGTTGTTGTTTTTTACTTTCCTGATGTCTAATGATATTAAGGTTTTTGCGTGCTTATTTACCTTTTATTTTCTTTCCTTCCTTTTTTCTTTGTTTTTGTTTTTGTTTGTTTTTTCAAGGTAGGGTCTCACTCTAATGCCCCAAGGAGGCATCAAATTCACAGCAATCCTCCAACCTCTGCCTCCCAAGTACCTGGATTAAATGCACCACCACACCCGGCCTATTTACCCTTTTACTCATGCCCCTATTTCACTTTTTTGGTGAGATGTCTGTTTGCTCATTCTCTGGTAGTTTTTCTTTGGCCACTGAGTCTTAAGGCTCCTGCTACCAGCTCTTCATCAGATACAGTCTGAAAATTCTTTCTCCTAGCTTTTCTTATGTTCACATGGGTTTGGACACATTAATTTCTGGTAAGGTTTGCTGTCTTCCTAACAATAGATTCTCCGTTTACATAGTATGCTAGTGGCACCAAATCCAAGAACTCTGATAATCTACCTCTAATCTTAATGCTTTTCTGTTGTGCAAAGGTCTTACAGTTTCCCATTTTACATTTAAAGCCCTGATCCATTTTGAGTAAATTTTTGTATAAGGTATGAGGTTGAGGTCAAAGTTCAATTACTCCAACACCATTTGTTGAGATTCTCCCAGAGAATTGCTTTGTATACCTTTTTCCAAGACTAGTGAGCACAACTGTGTGGGTCTACCTCCAGAGTTTCTATTCTGTTATATGCAGCCATGTATCTAATTATTATCATTACTACAACCTTAGTACTGAATAGAATGCTACCTCATACTTTATTCTATTTTTGTCTAGATCCCAACAGTTACGTCTACAAAAATCTTTACTAGGATTTGATAGGGAATGCTTTAAATGTACAGATCAATTATGAGAATTGATACTTTTGACTCTTCTGTGCCTTTCAGGCATGGACACATTACTTCATCAGCATTTTGTAATACATGGCACACAGATCTGCTTTGTTAGGCAGTTATCCCAGTATTCCCATTCCTTTAGAGACATTGTAAATGATACTATATTTCAATTTTGAGTTTCCAGATGCTCACTGTTACTGTACAGAAATAAGGTCCATTTTTGTGTGTTGACCTTGTCTCTTGCAGCTCAATTGATCTCACTTATGTGTTCTAAGACTCAGATTTCTGGCTTGTATTTTTGGTAGATTGTGACATTTTCTACAAAAACAAACCATTTGTAAATAGGGACAGGATTTTTTTTCCTTTCATTTATTTTTATTGCCTCATAATAAAATCTAAAACTTCTAATGCTATAACAGTTAAGTATTCTTATCTTGCATCTGATCAATGCTTCATTATTAAGTGTTTAAATTGTAGGTATTCAGTAAATTCACTTCAAGTTAAAGTACAAATAGGTATTGGATTGTATGAAATGAATTTTTTCTACACTAATTGGCACAATCATGATTTTTTTCATTTTTAATATGGTAGATTACACAGATTGATTATAGTGTTGCTACCTTAAATCTGGGTCATAAAATATCAATATGTGGAGCACCTGAGTGTCTGTTTTATTGTCTTCTATTTGTACAAATTCAATTTTGTTCTGTTTTCTTTTTTTTTTTTTTTAATAAGAGAGAGCAAGCAAGAGAGAGAGAGAGAGAACGCACAAAGTGGCACGCCAGAGCCTCCAATCACTGTAATGGAACTCCAAACGTGTGTGCCACCTTGTGCACACGTGTAACATTGCACATGCATCCGCTTGTGCATCTGGCTTATGTGGGATTTGGGGAGTTGAACATGTGTACTTAGGCCTTGTAGGCAAGTGCCTTAACCACTAAGTCATCTCTCCAGCCCTTCTTGGTTCTTTTTTAATATATTTTATTTATTTATTTATTTATTTATTTGAGAGGCAGAATGGGCATGTCAGGGCCTCCAGCCACTGCAAACGAATTCTAGACGCATGTGCCGCCTTGTGCATCTGTCTTATGTGGGTCCTGGAGAATCGAACCAGGATCCTCTGGCTTTGCAGGCAAATGTCTTAACCACTAAGCCATCTCTCCACCCCCCTTCTTGATTCTCTTTATGCTCAGTTATTTTAACATGTGCCAGATATTACATATACAAAAGTGTTAGCCAAAATAATTTGATAGTGACTTGCTACAGACTTAGCTCCTACCCCCAGGATAACTCATTTTATATAAGGAAAAAATTCAGTATCAATAAAAGCACTTCAGGTAATGGCATCTCAAAGCCAAAGAAGTTGTGATGGTTTATAGTGTCAGGATCTGGAATCAACTGTGAGGGATTATGTAGATTAGGTTAGCCTATGCGTACATCTGTGATGGGTTATCTTGGTCAATTTAACTGCGGTGGGAACTTCCACTTTATTGTAGGCAGCACCATTCCAGAGGCTGGAGTCTTACACTACATAAGGAGAGAGCTGGCTAAGCAGCAGCATTCCTCTCTCTCTCTCTCTCTCTCTCTCTCTCTACTTCCTGATTGCAGACATAGTGTGACCAGCTCTGTTTTGTGCTCCTGCCACCATGCCTTCTTTGACATGATGGATTCTACCTTCTGGAGCTGTAAACTAAGCTACTTCTGGTGAGCTATTTTATCCCAGCAATGAGAAAATACCTGATACAGAAGTTGTAAGTTGTGATAGCTAACCTTGATCATCAACTTGATCAGATCTGAAATCAACTAAGAGACACAGCTCTGGGTAGATCTACAAATATGTCCCCAAGAAGTATTAACCAAGGGGAGACAGGCCCTCCCTCAGAGTAGAGAGCACCTCCCAAAAGGGTAACCCAGGCATAAAGAGGTCTGAAGAAAAGCAGTGCTGCCTGCCTGCCCTCACCTTTTGCTGAGAGAATATGTCTATCCTTGTTGTTACTGGTGCTCCTGCTAACCTAACTGATATCAAATTCCAACTTCTCCAGGCTTCCAATGTGGAAGTCACTCTCCAGGAATCTTCTAGGCCTTCAGTGCCAGAGTGAGACTACCAAAGCATCCAGCCTCATGGACTAAAATACTGGGCTCAGCATGCAGATAGTCAATTATTATATTATCCTACCCTATTGTATAAAAAAAATACAGTGAATCCCCTTTATAATATGCATTTTTTTCTATTGCTTCTATACCTCTAGAAATTCTGCCCAATACAGAGGTATTATAAAACTTCTACTTTGTTAAAAAAAAAAAAATGGTGTTGGCTCTGAAAGGATTGAGAATCTTGCCAAGTATAATGTCCTTAAAGTGACCTGGTAAATACCCTACACTTGGGCTATGCATTTAGGACTCTTCCCAGCCTGTCACTTCCCACCCTCCAGATTCCCCAGGGTTGGGCTATACAATGCCACCTCATAACCAAAGCCCTTCTTATCTCCTGTGACCTCTGCCATCTGCCCTGGTCTGTACTGGACCACCCTTCTTCCATGGCCCCACATGCCTCAGTTTGAGTATGTCCTGAATGACAACTGCCTGCCCCTGAATCATTTGAACACCACTGTAGCACATGCAGGGCCTGGCACACAAAGATAATCTATTTGTCAAAGGAAGGAGTAGCTGATTGGAGGGGAAAAATACACCAGCTGATTCCACTTCAAGGACAAATGTTTACAACAATGACTTCCTTCCAGAGTTTCAAAATGTACTCATTCACCTGAGTACAATGTTCTGTTGTTGAGATAGAATACTTCCATACTTCATTTCCTCCTCAAAGTTTTAGATCCTTTGGCGGGGCAGAGGGGGAATGTGTGTGTTCGGTATGTGGTATTCATGTTGTATACAGATATGTACATGGAGATCAGAGAACAATGGGTGTCCCCCTTTCACCGCTCAACCACAAGATATCCTATAAACCCTGAGGTAGTCTGAGCAAAGCCAGAGTGGTTTTTGCCTCACTGTCCCAGAAGAGCAGCAAGGTTCTGGGACATAAGTGTTTGGCTTGGTTCCTTCAACTACCAGTCCGGGTATTTTAGGCAAAATCCTTTCATTTGTATCTCATCTATAAAATGGGGGTCAAGGTGGCTATCCAGAGTTATCTTAAAACTGCTTAAGGTAAGAGCTGCCTCAGTGGTTAAGTGCCCTTTCTGCACAAGCAAGAATGCCTGGCGGGGGGTAGGGGGTGGCTAAGACCACCTGAATTTGAATCTCGAGAACACATATAAATAGTTGGGTATGACTACACACATCTGTAACTCCAGTTCTGTGGGAAGTTGAGACAGGAGAATTGCTGGGGCTCACAAATGCGGAGTGCCACAATCAGTAAAAGAATCCATCATAAGAAAAGTGAATGATAAAGAGAGACACCTGATGTTCTCCTCTAGCCACTCCAAGAAGGCTCACGGAGTGCTGCATCAGCACATACATGTGCATAACCACACCCACCACACCCACAAACCATACCAAACATACTACACACACACACAAAAGACTGTTTCAACAATTAAATGATGTAATATACAATTTGCTTTGAAATCTACAAAACAGTATTAAAATATAAAGTACAAATATTAACATTACAACTTCATTATTCTTCAAGACACACAAATAACAAGCCAGTGATATATTATTTTTTCTTATGACTATATGGCTTATTTCTATACAACTTGTGACTGCAAATAAACTCCAGATGCATGTGCCACCATGTGCATCTGGCTTACATAGGTTCTGAGGAATAGAACCTGGGTCCTTAGGCTTCACAGGCAAGTACCTTAACCAGTAGTACATCTTTCCAGCCCTTATTTTAACTTTAGATACTTGTATGAGCAGAAAATAAACCTACCTCAGTTATCAACCTAGCCAGTTGTTGAGGACCAGACAATCAAAATGGATCCTCGAGAACAAGTCAACTGAGACTATGCTGGACCACAGAGCACCCCTAATAAGAAAACAAAGCTACACAATGAATCAGTTGCCTTAAGTGTGTTCTACAACCATGTGACATAAAAATATAATTCACAGAACATTCTTGAAAACTGTAAACGATATTATATAAAGTATTTAAAAGGAATAATAACAAATAATAAACAAAGCAAAATCTTAAGTAAATGTTCATCCCAGTGAAGTATTTTTTTTAACACAATCAAAAGAGAAAAGGCCTACACAACACAGACACTTCTTATCCTGCTGGTCTCTCATCATTTCCAGTTCAGTTAATCTCTGTGAGACTAGTACAGGGAAAATAAACCAGACTGCTATTGTGGCAAAGACCACACAACTCTAGTGGAAATCTTCCAAGGCTAAAGGTTCCATTTGAAAGTTACTAAAAAAAACCTTCGGAAATATGAAGGAACAAGAAAACCAAAGAATTAAAGAACTGGTAAGTTGTGAAGACCATACTCATCCACACTCATTAAATGGTCACAATGGAAGTCCAGTTCACTCTTTCCCTCTGCATTTTCTTTAAAGCAGTCCGCTAATAAAATTGCTATTTCTTTTTTTCAGGAGGGGAAATAAGACAGATCCTATATAAACTAAATGGGGAGGAAAAAAATTTTCTGCCATCATATACCAAGAGCTACACCAATCCACACTGAAGTCTGCTAGTTTAGCACCTGGTGATTTAAATTTGCTTCTTTATACACAAGAAACAAACAGCACACTCTAATAGTAACCAAGACAAGAAGGCCACCTACTGAGATCACTGTAGATTCACTTTTAAGTGGTAGGTAATAGCAGCTTTAAAGGTTTCTAAGTTTAAAAAGATTTCCAGAAACTAAGTCCCTTGATATACTCCAAACCTCAGCTTAGTGATGTGGCATTACTTTCTATACTAAGATATACACCTACATTTTGCTTACTTAAAAGAAGCATTTGCTGTTCAACCCACATATTATAGAAGGTAGATGGTTTCGGACTACTATAATCTTGGCATAAAACTGAAAAAGAGCAATCAGACATTGACACAACTCAAGAAACAGCATAATGAGTTCATTATCATGCAAATACCCTACAATGTCAAGTCCAAACTTGATGTATTAATCTTAAAGACAGGAAACCTTCCTGCTCACCTATTACTCCAGAATGAATGGAAGACTCCAAGATGATGCTATCTACAAGGAAAACTAGGGAAATTGCCCCAACACAGTTTGGGGTGACCACTCAAAGAGGGCAAGCGAGCTGGATTTCCTGGCATGGGCCAATTCAATGAATCAGCTCTGCCACAAATTGTCAATGATCAATTGTTCTAAAGATTTGGGGTGTTACTGTATAAAGAGAGAGAAAGACCACATTAGATCCCATGACTCCTTTTCTAATTATAGAAGCTTGGTTCTTCTTCAAAGTCAGACTAATGGCATTCTAATTCTATACTTACAGAGCAAGATACATTTAAGATATAAGACTTAGAGTAAGATTAAAGACAAAAAAATAATGGCTATTTTGTTAAATACATTGTTTTTCTTCATCACAAAACTACAAATCAATGGAAACTATAACCCTGGGTAGCAAGTTCTAGACCAGTCTAGATCAAATAGTAAGAGAGATCAAGAGACACTGTCTCAGAAAGTATAAAAACAAGCCGGGCATGGTGGTGCACCCCTTTAATCCCAGCACTCGGAAGGCAGAAGTAGAAGGATCACCATGAATTCGAGGCCAACTTGGCACTAAAGAGTGAGTTCCAGGTCAGCCTGGGCTACAGTGAGACCCTACTTCAAAAAAATCATAAAATAAGAGCTGGAAAGATGGCTTAGCAATTAAGTCGTTTGCCTGCAAAGCCAAAGGACCCAGGTTTGATTCTCCAGGACCCATGTAAGCCAGATGCACATGGTGGCACATTCATCTGGAGTTTGTTTACAGTGGCTGAAGGCCCTGGTGTGCCCATATTCATTCTCTCTCTCTCTCTCTCATGAATAAAATAAAAAAATTTTTAAATCATAAAATAAGATGAAACGAAACAATAATCAGGAAAGCAAACTGGATGTGGTTAGAAACATCCCAAGTTAGAGGCTGGAGAGATTGGTCAGTGGTTAAAGATGCTTATTTGCAAAGCCTGATAGCCTGGATTCGACTGCCCAGTACCCATGTAAAATGCATCTGGAGTTCGTTTGCAGTGGTAGGAGGCCCTGGCACACCCTTATTGACTCTCTTTCTGTTTGTTTTTTTCTCTGTATGTGTTCCTCTCTCAAATAAATAAATTAATTAAAACATTTCAAAAAGAAACACTCCAATTTTACATAAAAATTATGTGTTCCATCCTCATAAGAAATATCATGGTTCCATTGCTGACACATTTCAGTTTGTTTCCTACTACAATGATGAAATACTTGAAGCTGAGTAATTTACAAAGAAAAAAAGAATTAAGTAGTTCACAGTGTGGGAGGCTAAAAGTCCAAAGAGCATGGCTCAGGCTCTGGTGAGGGTCCCTTACCTGCATCCCCAATAGTAGAGGGACCAATGTCAGAGATGTGTATAAGAGGAAAACACATTGCCTACACAAGAAGCCAGAGCTATATATTTAGGCCATTTGAAGTCTAAGAAACTCCCTCTAGGTCCTACCTCTTAAAGGTGTACCTCCTCTTAACATGGCCAACTGAAGACAAAGCTGCCAACAAACACACTCTTGATGAACACACTAAAATCATATCCAAACTATAGCAGCATGAAAAGCTGTGAAAGTAGCAATCTATAGTTTGTCAAGACACATAGTAAAATGTAGATGGCCCAGAATCTGTCAAAGTACAAAGAAATATCAGTGAAAATAATAAAAAGAAATCATGACTATGAAGTCCATGGCTCTTCACTAAATTGATAAGAAGACAATGACAGCTTGGCCCAAAAGATTCTTCATTCATACCAAGATATACAAAAATGGCCTGCAAATGAAAAGGGCATGGATACTTAATCAGCACCACATCACTACATTTTATAAGCTCTACATTTTATAAGCTCTCTTGCATAAAACTCTCAGAGATGCCCACAGAAATTCTACTGGAGAACCAGAAAATAGGCCCAATATGCATGAGTAGTTTTAATGTGTTTTATTTATCAACACTTACTCTACTGCTAAACATGGAGGTATCCTTGGACCACACTGTGGCAACAGCTAACCCAAAGCATAAAGCAAATGGGAAATGCTTATAACACAGATTAAGAGCAAGGTAATTTCTTTCCTGATAGGTAGTCTCTGCTAGTGACCAGCCCACAGAAACATGGATGCCACCTTGCCTGTCGTGGCAGGACTATACCTTGCATCTGATTTAATATCATTCAAGATGGCAGAAGGTAATAACTATTCAGCAGCAATAACTTCCTGTTTCTTCTCCAATTTCCCAGGCTTAGCCACCTCCCCCAACCCCACCCCCACCCCCTATGGGCCCTTCCTAAATCAATGTTCCTCTGGCACCCACCAGCCAATCAGGTCTCTCCCTACACAACTGAGCTTGGTGATTAGGATCACTCTAATTGGATGACTGGTTCATATAAATGGGCCTGAAACATGTGGGTAAATCCCTCCTCTTTCCCTTCCCCTCCCCTCCCTTCCCTTTCCTCTCAAAGCTTCCTCCCTTGAAAAAGACTTTTCCCTATGCAAGGGAGATTTTTCTGGGTCTCCCCTCCCCCTTCCCAGCCTAGGAGAACTTCTTTTGACCTGAGTGATTTCCTGCTTTGCTTTTCCTTTTATCTTAACTCTTCTTTAATTTACCCTTCTCTGTGACCATATTTTTCAATTCTTTCATGACTTGGACAAGGTCCTGCAGTTGGTGTTCATGAGGGGGTGGGGGTCTCCTGCATCTTCATGACAATTTAATCCCTCCCAGAGCTCCAATCCCACATCACTTACATTTAAGAGTGCATACACTACTGTAAACATCACCAGAAGCACGGAAGCATGGTGTTTGTTATAGACCAAATCTAGGAAAGTAAATTAATTTCAAGACTAGTAGTTTAAACTTATATAAAATATTCATGTTTTCATTTTATTCAAGCAACCACAAAAAATAGTACAGGTAATATTCAATCTCACAGTCTTCTGTTAGTCATGTCTCTCATAGAGCTAGGTATAATTTCTATGAATGGAACCACAGATCTTCAGCCTGGGGATGTAATCATTTTAATTCTACATTGGTAGTTAGGGAAGTTAAATAAGAGTATGTCTGTGAAGGCTGAACCTCCTCTGGATCTCAGGAGGCACACTCTGTAAAAACACCACACAAGTGAGTCTGAAATGAGGCTCAAAGGACTGCCCAACACATTTTCTGTGAATGAGGGTTGACCCATCAGGAAGCTCAGGAAAAGGGAGAGCTAAACAGTCTTAAGTATATGTTAACCAGTAATATGAAAATTAAAAATGTCAACATCCTTGCTTTTGATATGGTGAGAAAACTCCAAATGACTTTTAAAACCAAAACCAGCCTGCCTCACTCATACTCCATTTAAAATTAAACATAATCCTTCAATTTATAGATGAAAGCTACATCCAAAGAAAGTTAAATTCAACATCCTTAACTTGTCCCAGTTGCACTCAAACTCTGGAGTTCCAATCCCCTCTGTCAGAGGGTCCCACATCAAACACCCTGGGCTCCCCATAAACACAGTAGAACTAGCCATACAACAAAGAGTGCCCAAAATAGCTTCAAAATACCAAAGGGGATTAGCACACTTTTTTTTTTTTAATTAAGCTGCTGTGATCTAAAGCTTGGCAAGTAGTATCAGAATAGAGAATTAGATTAGTTTTATCATAAATGAAAATGACTAAGACATTTTTAAGTGCTTTCATGAACAATAACAAGACTCTCCAAATGACTACACATAGGACTAGATTTTGTACAAGAACTTATTCACTCCAAAATATATGATCATTCTACCTTCTTTTATGCTGGTTCTGAAAATGTCATTATAAATTATAATTGTATACAATTCATTCATTCTTACCAGCTTATATAAAATGTGCAGTTAACTCTGACTTTAGTTGCCACTATTTTTATAGTATACACACTTACATGCCATTTAAAAAAACATTTTTATATAGTTCCTTCATCATAGTAAATTATGTGTAATAATGACGGAGTTTCAAGCCAGGTTATCCTGGGCTACACTAGTAGGCTTGTGGCTGGCCATCTCAGAACAACAAAGAGACAGAAAAGATGACTCAAGAACAAAGCAGACAGCAAGGACAACAGTTTTAAGAGAGAAGAAAAGCCTTCCACATGCAGATGCCTCAGAGAAGAAAGGGGCCAATGCAGCTGAAAAAGGAATGAGATAAGTTGATTAAATTCAATTTGCCCAAACTTACTACTGATGATCACACAGCCACAAGATCATATTCAGCTTTTGTGCTGAAACAGACATTTGAATTAATTGTTAAATGAATTTCATTTTGTTAGAGAGAGAAAAGAAGAAAAGTTAGACAATGAGAGCAAAAGTATGTGCAGTAAGGTTTTGCTAGAAAAAGAAAATCATCTAAATGACAAAAATATAAAGGGGGAGGCTGGAGAAGGATGGTGGGGAGAACAAGCTATACTTTCCTGAAATAAAAAGCCTGAAGAGCCCTGGAGAGCTGCTTCCTTGTGCTCTTATGTGGGGACCATGACCACCCACACTATGGAAGCTTTATGATTAAAGAGCGTGCTACACCCAGTATCTGCCAACACAGTCTGCACCATGCTGTCATTATTACATCTGCAGTCTTTTTATAATCTGTTGCATGTGTCGTGGCAAAGTTTCACAAAAAAAAGAAAAAGAAAAACCACTGAACATGAATAGCAAGTTATTTTTAATATGCACAAATAACTAAAAACTAGTTACTTCTGAAATTATATTTGCAAAAAGTAGTTTAACTTAACACATATCTAATGCTGCAATGAGAACAGATATGCCACTCTAAATTCCCTCTGAATCCTCTTAAAGATATACAACCCGTTAACTGCCTTAGCTAACAGCTAAGATGTACGTTATATATGTACCACAAAAACATTCCTTACATCTGTCCAGGAAAAAGCAAAGAACCTAGAAGTTATAAAATTCTACAAGTCTATTTACCTTCAAACTTTAGTTGCTTATAAAAAAAATGCTTTCAATTCAGTTCACAACAGTTAAAAGTAACCTTAAAGACATATGAGGGGCAGTAATCCAGGCTGTGCTGTACAGTGCTGGCCAGCACACCCAGAAGCCACAGCGGGATCCTGAAGAGGCATGAGCGAAGTGAGTGGGAGCACCATCACACCTAGGCTCTACTAGCCCAGTAGAAGGTCCTCTCTGCAGAAGCCAAGGTAGTATGGCAAGCCAGGTCTATCAGACATCTGCAGGCAGACATGGCCTACAAATGTGTAAGGAAGACCCAAACCTCCACCTAAACCAGTCCACATGAAGTCCTCTGCCTTGGGAAGGAGTGGGGTCGGGGGGAGTTCACAGGGGCAGCTGACCATGGCTTTTATTAATAAAAAGGAAAGAAACCAGAAAGAAGACTAAATAGCCATAAGAATGAAAAAATATTACTTTGTATATTTTGTATGTGGTTTTGTGTGTATGTGTGTGTGCATGTATACGTGTGCATGCATGTTCATGCAAGTGTATGAATGGATGCACATGTATGTGTACATATGGCAGCAAGAGTCGACATTACTCTTCTATTACCTATGCATCTTATTTTTATGAAAGAGTCTCTCACTGAGCACAGAGTTCAGTGACTCAATGATTAGGCTAAACAATCTAGCCAGCAACCCCCACGGATTCCTGTCTCCACTTCCCCTGTACAGGGATTACAGACATGCACTGCCATGTCAGGAATTTTCACATGCATGTTGAGGATCTGATCTCAGACCCTCATGCACTTTACTCACGGAGTCATCTCTCCAGCTCCAAGAATGTTTTTTTATATATCCACCTTTTAAATAACAAAGCATAAGAATTTTTAAAAGATTTTAAAAAGCATAAAATCCAAACAACCTTTAAGTTTCCTACTTACTCCTCAGCTTGGAGCATTTGGGAGATGGAGCCCTACTGGAGGCAAGTATGTCACCAGGGTTGGGTTTAGGTCTAGCTCATGCTTGCTGTTCCCTGTTTTATCTCTGCTGTGGATGTATGATGAAGTGAACCAGCCTCTTTTACCATGATGAACTTTCCTCTGGAAGCTACAAGCCTTGTAATGAACCCTTTCCTCCAATAAGCTGCTTCTGATTGGGTATCTGTCCCAGCAACAAGAAGGTAACTGCAAAAAGATGTTATTACTGGAGCCACGGGCCTTGGGACCCATTAAGTTTACTGTCCTGTCTAGTAATCTTAATGAATAAGATGGGAATTGGGCTTGTGTAAAGCATACTTTAAATATATCATGTATATGGAGAGACTTGGCTGGAGTCCGGAAGAGAGCCAGTCCCCAGAGAGCTAGTTCATCTAGTGCCAGAAGGTGCTACATGAGTGACTAGGGGAAAATGGCCAACATCTGTCCAAGCAACTAGTGGTCTAAGCTACTCAGCAGGAAACAACCTGACGTGATCCTCACCCAAATGCAATAGTGGCACACAGCCACAGTGGGTAACTAACTCCTCTTGGATTGGCTAACAGATTCACTCAGTGGAATGGAACCCATAACTGGAACTGGGAAACAAGTCAGAGTCCTATCCAAAAAATAAGTTCACTCTCCAATATCAAGCTCCCACCAATCTTGGGCTACAAGAGGGCCTATACTTATTAAATTCTCTCTAAACTAATAATTGTTATCCCATTTATCTGGTGCTGACTTTATTCTTCATTGGAGAATCTGCTTCTTTTTTTCAGATGGACACAGAACCTATGGAGAGATTCAGTCCACTGCACCTCACCAGGGCCCCAGCTGAAACCACAAAGTAATTGGGGAAATGAACAAGAGTGCTGCTTTCTTGGTGAACCTGGTATCAGCACAAGGATGAAGGAGATAAGACACAGAGAACACTCAACTCCTACCAAACCAGATATCCAGAAACACAGAGTCTCCCAAGACCTCATCACTGAAGTAGACCTAAAACAAACCCAACCTGGCTCAGGGAAATTCACAGAAGAGGGGGTGGAAAAATTGTTAGAGCCACAAGTTGGGACATTATACACAGAGACACTGCCTGTTACCCATAAATTATGGCTACTCTCACAATGCACAACCCACAATCCCCATGGGGATAACTGGCATCCCCAACGAGGAGGGTCCCTTCAGAGGGTGGAGGACAGGGATGAGGGTAAGGATGGTACCAACGTGTCCTATTTTCACACTGGGTATGTACATAATAAAGAAAAAAATGGTTAAAAAATCTCATGTATACATTATGCAGAACATACTATCATATACACAAATTCCCTGAATCTAATAGCATCTGAGTTATGGGCACCTAAAAGATTACGGTGAGCTATTAAGTATCTGATTGTTTCAATGTACTAGATTCAGTACAAATTTTAAAACAAATAACACCTGCAATACTTTTGTGTTTATAAAAGTTTCCCATATAATGTTCACCTAAGTCTAAAAATGGATAGTGTTTCACAAATAACAAAACTGCTCAAATAGTCCACATGACTAGCTGTGAGCCAACCTGCTTACAGCAGACAAATCAATGATGCTCCTGTTGAAGATGGCCACGTGTCCAAATCCTTCCAACTTACAAATATTTCACTTATATGGCACAAAGAAATGAAAGTTGTAGATGGAGTTAATATTTGCTAATCTTTAAAATTGAGAGATCTGAATCATCCAGATGGGCTCAGTGTAACAACAAGAGCCCTGACAAGTGGAAGAGAGAGGTAGGACACAAAACCATGACAGCAGCCTGAGGACTTATGGGCTTAGACGACAAAAGGGTGACAAGCCAAAAAATGCAGTGGCCTTAGTGGTTAGAATGGGTATAAAAATGGGATTCTCGCTGGAGCCTCCTAACAAAAACCAACTCTGCTAACCAGACTTTAGCCCAATGAGATCCATTTTAGATTCTCTCATAATGTCCAGACAAAGCTGTTGCGCTGTTTATGCCACCAAATTTGTGATAATTTGCTACAAGAGCAATAGGTAGCTATCAGTGTCAGGACCAAGACTCAATCCAGACCTTCAAACATGTTGGCACTGGCCATTCCCTTATTTTCTCACTGCCCTTGGGTATATTAACCATGACCTTTTAACTTCCCAATGTCATTGAATTTAAATTATTTAAATACGGACAAAAGAGTTACTAACAGCAAACCTTACCTATGTGAGACTTAGCTGACTAATGACTTCCCCTAATACCACTCAGAACTACATTAAGAGATATAAAGTCTCTCAGGACACTCAAAAAGGCACTTTTGTATCTGTGTTCAGTGCCATTATATATCACTCTAAGTCATCTAATTCTGATTCAAGAACAAATATGAAGCAGGGTATTAGATAGAAAATAGACTGTTCTATATGTAAGCACAATGAAATTAGGAATGGTGTCTAATGACTTCTTAAACCTTAAAAGTTTTCAGCACACACATTCATATGCCTCTTCCCAAACTGTTAGATCCACAAATCTAGACAAGACCTACATCCTTCAGAAAAATGGATTCAAAGTGGATACCAGACCTAAATGAGAAACACAAAACAATAATACACCTAGGTTAGAAGGTTAACATAGGAGAAAATTTAGGTTGATAATGTTTTAGGTGTGCCACCACAAATATCATTCATGCAATAAGGAACTGACAAACTAACCTTCATTAAAATTAATTTTTATGCTCTGTGAAGGACACTATCAAGGGAATGAGAAGAAAAGCCCCACACTAGAAAACATTTACAAATGACATGAAGTTAAAGCACTGTTATTCAAGGTATACAAAGGACTCAAAGTTAATAATAAAAAACAATGCAATTTAAATATGTACTTTTGAGTTTAATAAATACCTTGCAGATGGCAAATATGAATGTAAAAAGGTATTGCCTGTCAGGTGTAATCTGGAAAATAAAATTAGAACAAGGAGATACTATCATATTAAAAAGGCTAAAATTGAGACCAAGAGGAACTTTCATTCATTTCTAATGGGGATGCAAAAATGATAGAGCCCACTTGGAAGATGGTCTTACCATGAAATCCAGCTATTGTATTCCTTGATATTTACCTAAAGGATTTCTAAACCTAAATCCATATAAACACCTACACAAGAATTTTTCTAGTTGTTTTAGTCATAATTGCCAAACTTGGAAGCAACTAAAATGGTTCAGTAGGTGAATGGATGAACTGTGTATTCAAGCAACTGAAGATTTAGTGCTTAAAATGTACTAACACATCATGAAGACACAGAAGAACTTGAGATGCATATTACTAAGTGAAAGAAGACAATTTGAAAAGGCTCCATATGGTGTGATTCCAACTATGTGACTTTATGGAAAAGGCAAAACTGTGGAGTCAAAAGATCAGGGATTGAGCCAGGCACACAGCATTCCTGACACCTGAGGTTGTCCTCTGATGTCCACATGCATGTATGTGCACATGCATATACATATGCAGCCCCCAACATGAACATGTATACACACATGCATACCACATACACAAGGCAAAAAAAGAAAATGGTGCATAATAAATTTTCTTATGTACATTTTACCCTGATGAAAAGAATTTAAAAGAAACATTAAAAGAAGGTCAGGCCAGGCATGGTGGCACAAGCCTTCAATCCCAGCATTTGGGAGACAAAAGCAGGATTGCTGTGAGTTCAAAGCCACCCTGAGACTACATAGTGAATTCCAGGTCAGCCTGGGCGAGAGTGAGACCCTATCTCAAAAACTGAAAAAAAGGTGGGTCAGATTGAAATAATGAATTTATTTGTATAACCCGTGTTTTAAATTTCTAATTTCTACACTGAAAAACTGAATAGTCTAACTCTAAATATTCTAAGCATATTATCTCAAAGCTCCCACCTGCAAACAGCATATTGACTCTGTCCCTGCAATCATAACAAGACAAATGTAAACATGCGTATCTCAGGATGCACAGAAGACAAAGTAACAATGTTCCTTAAGTCAAAAGCAACATGGGGGAACATAAACTAATTTACTCACGTTTGATGAAGCAAGAAACAAGAAAGACAAAGGGCATATCAGGAATATTAAAAAAAAAAAGAGTGGTTAACAAAAATGAGAAAGATGTATGTGACAGCTATAAAAACGCAGTCTAAACATCTTTGAAATGCCTCATCATCAAAAGGTGGGGGGTTAAACATCTATGAAAAGCCTCACAGTCGGGGGACGCTAAACATCTGTGACAAACCTCATGGTGAGGTAGGTTCTAAACATCTGTGACAAGCCTCAAAGCAAGGGGAAATTACACATCTGTGACAAGCATCACAGTGAGGGAGGGATCTAAACAGCTGTGACAAGCCACAAGCCTCACAAAGAGGGAGGTTCTAAACATCTGTGACAAGCCTCAAGTGAGGGGGCATCTAAACATCTGTGACAAGCCTCTTAGTGAGGGAAGTTCTAAATATCTGTGACAAGTGTCATAGTCAGTTGGGCAAGTTCTGCTCCCATTCCTTGAATCTTATGGTTGCTCTTACTAAGGGAGTACAGTAGTTTATGAAGGTAGAATAGAAAAAGGCCCATATCTTATGCCTGGTCATCTTGAGGAAATTTTCTTGAAACCCAGCCACTGTACCATGGGGAAGACAAAAATCCCCATGCAAAGCTCCAGCTGATGGGTTCAGCCGAGATACCAGTGACAGCCAACATCAACTCCCATTAAGGTACAAGTGAGCCATCAGACAATTTCAGGCCCAGCTGGTGAATCACTGGTAGCATTCCAGTCTTCCCAACTGAAGTCCATGACATGATAAAGCAGAGCTCCTGACCCACAGACTCCAAAAGGACATTATGCCACAAATTGAGGGGTGACTTGTAACTTAGCAATGGAAACTGGTATTAAAGGTTTAAACCAGGCACATCAAATTATACTAAGGGGAAATGTTTTAAACACTCCACACAAGGCAGCTGTTGTCAGATTGGGCTTAGGAGAAACCCACTTTAAAAACAAAGACATAAGTCAAAAGTAAGATGATAGAAACAGATATACCGGGCTGGAGAGATGGCTTAGCAGTTAAGATGCTTGCCTGCAAAGCAAAAGGACCCAGGTTTGATTCTCCAGGTCCCACATAAGGCAGATGCACATGGTGGCACATGCATCTGGAGTTCATTTGCAGTGGCTAGCAGCCCTGGTGCATCCAATCTCACTCTCTCTCTCTCTCCCCCTCTGTCTGTCTCAAATAAATAAAATAAATCTTTTTAAAAACTAAAAAAGAAAGGGATATACCATGCAAACATTAGATTTAAAAGAAAGTTGTTGCTGTGTGCGTATGCACATTCACATGCGCGCACACACTCATAGGAGCATACATGCCACAGAATGAATGTGGAGATCAGAGAACTTTGGGTTTTATTCCTGGCCCTTTCACCTTGTTCGAGGTAGGGTATCTTTGTTTTCTCTACTGTATATATGCTAGGCTAGTTGGCCCACAAACTTGTGGCATTCTCCTATCTCCATTTCCCATCTCACTCTTGGAGAACAGCGATTACTACTTCACCTGGCTTTTACATGAGTTTACTCAAGCCAGCATGCTTGCATAGCAAGTGTTTTTTGTCCACTGAGCTGTTTCCTTAGCCCCTGTTGCTCTTTTGAAATGTCAGACAAAATACATTTCAGAACAAAAAGGACATAAAAAAGAAGATTTTTATAATAATAAAAGGGTCAATTCATGAAGATGCTGTACTTCTATGCAATCATTATTACTTGTGAGACAGTGTCTCTTGCATCACAGGCTAAACTCTAATTGGAAAACAGTTTGAACTAAATTGAAACAAAAGCATAAAGTATCAAAATTCACAAAACGCAATTAAAGTAGTGGTAATTTTACACCTTTAAGTCTTATGCTATCTACTGAATAAAGGTCTCAGGCAAGGTACCTATAATTCAAGTGTTTTTTTTTTTTAATCACACTTAATTCAAAGTAATAGAACTAAAGGAAATAATAAGATGGCAAAACAAAACAAAGAAATCACAAACAGATAAAACCAAGAAAGCCAGAACTTATTTAAAACTTAATGAATCTGTTAGACTTTTAGTTCCTGGGGAAATAAGAGACACATGTTCCAATGTCCAAAATGAAAGAACATAAACATATATCCTACATATCCAATCATTAAAAAGCAATGTTATGGGCTGGAGAGATGGCTTAGTGGTTAAGGCATTTGCCTGCAAAGCAAAAGGACCCTGGTTCAATTCCCCAGGACCCAGGCTAGCCAGATGCACAAGGTGGTACATGCATCTGGAGTTTGTTTGCAGTGGCTGTAGGCCCTGGAATGCCTGGTTTTTTTTCCTCTCTCTTTCTTTCTCCCTCCCTCCCTCCTTCCCTCTCTTTCTCTCCGTCAAATAAATAAGTAAATAAAAATAATTTTTATTCAAAAACAATGTTATGTAAAACTTGATAGCAAAAAATGGAATGGAAAAAATCTTTGCATGTGTTTGTATGTATGTGAATACATTGTGTGGGGTAAAAGTGCATGTATGTGTGCACATGTGTGGGGGCCAGATTTGATATCAAGACTCTTCTTCAATCATGCCTCACCTTAGTTTTTGAGACTGGGTCACTGAATCCAAAAAGCTCACTAGCTATCTAGCTATCCAGAAAGCCCTAGGGATCCTCCTGTCTCCACCCCCGTAGTGTTGAATTATAGGTACACACTGCCATAGGCCCCACTTTTACGTTTGTTCTGAGACTCTGAACTCAAGTCTGCATACTTACATGACAAGCACTTTACCCACTGACCCATTTCACTAGTCCAAAAATGGATAATACAAACTGTAAGAAAACCATGGAACAATACCCCTCATGACCACAGATGCAATAAGTCTAACATTTTAGCAGCTATATCCATCCATAAAAAACATAAGTGATATGACTGAGTTTTTCCAAGTAATGAAGAGTGGATTGAACAAGCACAATTAATGAATACTAGCTTTAACAGTATATAGAGAGAAAAAAAAATCCAAAACATAATCATCTCAACAGGTACAGACAAAGTATTTGAAAATATTTAACATTTGATGAGAAGATGTCTATAGGATGATAGATTTCTGGGTCTTTGTTTATCCATGAAAACATTATTTTTAAGAACTCTACAGGCTGTTGAAAATAAGTGTGAGAGCTTGGAGAACTAGTCAAGGCTCTTAAGCAACCAAGCAAACACCTAGCCAAAAAACACAATTCAAAATAGTAGTAAATTCCATGGTGTACTTGATTACCCATGCCATACCCTCTCCTCAATGTGGCCAGAAGGAAATGGCCCAATTCTTGGTTCTGTCCCTCCTGACAGAAAGAAATGAGTGAAACTTGTTTGCACTGCTGATTTATAGGTTACCCATAAGCTGTTTTCCTCACTGCCTTCCTCAGAGTTTCAAAGGGAAAACCACACATAAAAATTGTGCAAGGCCGTGGTTGAGTGCACAAAACCACAGAGAACCATAGACCTGCAGATGATTGTAAGTCAGAGATCACTGGCAAACAAAAAGAGAACATCTAAAGCACTCCAAGGAAGTTAAGAGAAGCTGGGCAAAGGAAGTCATGACAGCAGCAATGTATACAGGGGAACTACAGAAAAGCTAGCATACAGGTACAGGGAGGATCTAATTCCAGAAAAGCCCTGAGAACTTAAACTTCTGCACTTGACTATTGGAGATCTTCCCCCACACGCTGTTGAGAGGTGGCAGATCTTTTTTCAAATAACTAATTTCCAGTAAAAGATCACAAGGCATATTGACAGAGAAACATGGCCTATTCCAAGGAGCAGGATGCTCTATTCTGACTTAGGCCATGGAGGTACCAAAGAGGAGGAAAAAGGGCTCCTACTGTGCCAGAAACCCTGAAGAAAAAGTGAAGGAATCATATAGGGTTGAAGGTAAAGCACTGGCGAAAGAAATTTGCCCAAAAGATGCTCCAAAAGGTAAGGAGGAAGTAATCTATACAGAAGTTCAGCATGGCCCAGGAATACAGGCAAGGGCTCAGAACTGGACTTGGAGTGGCTAGTAGGGAAAGAAAAGCTGGCAACTTCTCTGTCTCTGCAGAACACGAATTGGCATTTGGCATCACAATCTCAGAGATCAGTGATGTAAACTCAAAGGTGCATAAGGCACTGCACCTGCTTCTCCTTCACCACATCTTCAACGGAACCCAACAAGGCTCTATTTAACACGTTGAGGACTGTGTAACCTTGCACTGCGTGGGGGTACCCAAACCTGAAATCAGTAAAGAGCAATCTGCAGCAATCATAAGAAGCTAACAGCCTTGGCTTGCTCAGTCTCTAAAAGATAGAGCCATCTTCATGGAGGATCTGACTGGTGAGATCTTTACTGCTAGAAATTGTTTCAAGGAGGTAAATAACTTCCCTTCAAATTCTCTGTTCCATGAGGTAGGATGCTGAAAAAGCCAAACTATTTTCTGCAAGGCTGACATGTTGCCAAAAGGGAGGACCAGATCAAATTACTTACTAAGGTATCAACCATGGTGATTTTGTAATTTGGTCAGTTAATACATAGTGATCACTGGTAAATTGGAAAGAAAAAAAGGAACAATATAAGTGTCTAGAAACTACCCTATAAAAACTGTCTTAAACATATGTAAAGAGCTAAAGGGGGAAAAAATAAAATGAGACCAAGGATTAAACTCGACTTTCTACAACTATCTAGAAGATTTAATTCTAAACGGATACTGTATCTAAATGTACAAACTAGCACTATAATACTTGGAACAAAACAGAAAGAAGTCTTCATGAACTTAACATAGGCAATGTATTCTTAGGATACAAAAATTATGATTCACAAAAGAAGAAATGACAAACATAGTTAACACTGTCAACTTTTGCACTTCTGGAGGCAGGCTCTTGCTATGTAGCCCAAGCTAGCTTCAACCTCATGATCTTTGTTCATCAGCTTCCTGTATTGAGACTGCAGATATGCCCTGCCATGCCTGACTTAACTTAGATACTTTCAAGCCACTAAGAAAAGGAAAATCCAGGGCTGGGGAGATGGCTCAGTGGTTAAAGACACTTGTTTACAAAGCCTGTTAACCTGAATTCAAGACTCATCAGCACCCACATAAAGCCAGATGCAAAATGACACATGTGTCTGTCTATGAAAACTGAAGATGGGGTCAAGAATCCAAAGCTGAAGCTCATGGGCCAGCTAGACCTAGGTTAGTTTGGAAGCAAGCAACTCCAGGCATCTCAAAGAAGGAGGAAAAAGAAGGGCAGACTCTTAGTGCTTATCCTCTGAGCTCCACACACACACTGTGGCAGACATGTGCTCCCCCCAACATATACACACATACGTAAAGAAAGAAGAAAGGGAGGGAGGGAAGGAAGGGAAGGCAAGACAAAGCAAAATAATAAACTGAATTTTCACTGAACACATATATCTGACAAAGGAACAGTATCTGAAATATAAAAACACTCCTATACCTGAGTAATCAAATATTTTTAAAGTAGATAAGAATATCTGAACAGCTGGGTGTAGTGGTGCACACCTTTAACCCCAGCACTTGGGAGGCAGAGTTAGAAGGATCAGTGTGAGTTCAAGGCCTGCCTGAGACTACATCATGAATTTCAGGTCAGCCTGGGATAGAGTGAGACTCTACCTCAAAAAAAAAAAAAAAAAAAAAAATTAAAGCCAGGCGTGGTGGCACAGGCCTTTAATCCCAGCACTCAGGAGGCAGAGGTGGGAGGATCACTGTGAGTTCAAGGACACCCTGAGACTACATAGTAGATTCCAGGTCAGCCTGGACTAGAGTAAAACCCTACCTCAAAAAACAAAAACAAAATTAAATACACATTTCACAAAAGAAGACAGAAGTTCATGAAGAGAGATGCCCATTTTTAAATGATCCAGAAAATTCATATTGAAACTATAAGTGGGAAGTACCATAACCATGAGAATGCTGAAATAATAACAGACTAAAATACTAGGTATTGGTGAACACATGGAGCTCCTAGAATTCTCAAACATTGCTAGGAAGAACATAAACCTTTGGCAGTTTCTTTCAGTATGAGACATATACTAGCACATAATATTATAGCAATTCTAATTCTAGGCATTTATCAAAGATGAAATGAAATATTTGAGTATGCAATACTTTGGCAAGAATATTCACAGCAACTAATTCATAAAAGGCAAAAACTAGATAGAAACAATCCAAACAGCTATCTACACATGCAAAGATAAACAAAATTATATTCTGAATCAATGGATTATTCCTGAAAATAAAAATTTGCCATCTAGTCACATAAGCTACAATGTGGATAAATCTCCAAAACATGCTGGATGAAAGAAATCAAACATGGGCTGGAGAGATGGCTTGGTGGTTAAGGCGTTTGCCTGTAAAGCCAAAGGATCCTGGTTCGATTCTCCAAGACCCACGTAAGCCAGATGCACAAAGGGGTGCAGGCATCTGGAGTTCATTTGCAATGGCTGGAGGCCCTGGCGTGCCCATTCATTCTCAATCTCTCTCTCTCCCTCGCTCTCTCCCTCTTCCTCTTTCTCTCAAATAAATAATAAAATATATTTAAAAAAGAAAGAAATCAAACATGTAAGTGCATGTACTGTATAATTCTGTTCATTTGAAACTACAGAAAAGAACTTAATATATAGTGACAGAGAGCAATCAACTAAGGTGGAGTTAGGAGAGGGCTAGCTATGAAAGGACAGTAATGAACATTTTGATGACAATTTTTTTCTGATTTATGCTGATGCATACACTGTTCAATACTACTAAATCGTACACTTTAAAGTGATGCATATTATATGTGAAGTTTCTATGTTGATTTTTAAACATTATAATCACAATAATACATTACCATAACTATCTAACAAAGTCAGTTGACTGAAACTTAAAAACCCAGGATACCATGACCCTAATAAAGCTTTTTATTTCCTCTGTTCCTTTCTAATATTAGAAATGTATCTCTTGCACAGATGTTATCAATGTATGTAAACAACTTTGCATCCAGCTTGTATTAATGCTACATACATTTTTCACATTTCACATAAGTCTGTACATAATGACAACAAAATATTTAATGGCAATGTACTTTGAGTATTCACTAATGCCTAACCATTTGAATGGTCCCAAGTATAAAAAGTATTACAAATAAAATATTCACTATAAAGATCTTTTCTTACTTTGAATATTGCTTTGGATAAACTTTCAAGGCATGAAATCCTTCCAGTGGAGCCTCAAATCCAAACAGAGAACAGCTGTTTACCCATATAACACTCATGCCACTATTGCACCAGTGGGCACATCTTGTCTGGCTGGCTGGTTCTATAGCTCACAGGGTCCACTGTTGTGGAAGACTGTTTACTTTTCTCCACCAGAATCCTGCATAGCACTTTCAAGTACTATGACAATTAGCCAGCCGGGAAGAGGCTTCCAGCTCAGTTTTACCTCAGTTTTATTTAGAAGTGTGTGGTGTCTTCAGCAATAGTATTTTACCACCTAGTTTTGGTGGGTAGCAAAGAACACTGGCAATGAAGACTGGCTTACAAAAATTAAATCTGCTCATTTAAACAATTCTATTAGTTTGCTAGGGCTCTTGTAACAATGGATTACAAACTGAGTGGCTTAAGCCAAAGAGAAAACAACAAGCAATATATTTTTGTTATGAAAACTTCTAAAGACAGAAAAATATGCAAATGAAGGTATATAATTTATAAAAGAGTTCACTAGTTGAACACAACAGATCTAGATTTCCTGATTCCAAAGAATAACTCATTGGGGTTATTTTGTAGATTAACAGAATTATGAATGTCTACTGATTGCCAGAATTCTTAAAGGACTCCTGGTATCTATCATAGAGTGAAGGATTTTTTTAAACCACCAAGCCTTTAAAAGCCTGAGGAATCAAGATTTATGAGTTTAAATATGCCTGGTCCTTTGCCATACAGCTAATTTACAGAAATTCCAACACTGTCATATTAAACAGAACCAGATCTGATGGGAACAGTCAAACTAAGGGACAGTATAACAATCTCTAGGTCAGATAGAGTGAGACTGTCACAAGCACTAGCTTTCAGTACCTGGCTTCTGGAAGGGACGTCAGCCTCCTACAAAAACATTGAGAAACCACTGAACTACAAAGCAATTAAAGGTCCATGTAGTCACATGAAGACATCCACTATCTCTCACCATTGCTACACGTGAGGAAATAGTCCCATTACAGACATTATTACTTAAATCCACTTCTTTTAATAATTTATCTCTAAATATCTGAAGGAGCATTACTAGGCAATGCAAACTGAAATACAGTGTAACTATATGTTAGGCACATAGACCTGTTATATGCAAACCTCAAAACCCCCTTCATCTCAGACTGAGCATGCAATAAAGAGTAGGGGCTGATGACTGGGGGAGCATTAGGGGATAAAGACAGGGATCTGGTCAATGTTCTTAATATTAACTAAGCCAACTCAATTAAAGTTATAGTTTAATGGAAAGCCAACACGATCATAAAACAAAAATAAAGTAAAATGAACTGAAAACATAAAACAGGTCATCCGGAGAACATCAGTAAGCATCTCAAACATCCTGCCCCTAATTGGCAATAAATGTCTTGATCAGGCCTATTTGAGCAGTGGGAACTGACTAAAAATAATCTGATACAATTTAGAGCTATAAGAAGCAGAACTCCATTCAAATGAAATTTAAAAATAAAAACTAACTAAAACCCCAAAACAAACAAAAATACTCCAAACCTAGGCAATAACAGAAATTGTACCTCATTTCACCCCTTCAGCAGAAGCAAATTTTCATTTAGGAAAGCTTAGGAAACAGTTGCCCCTCCCCCAAAACATGCATTTAATGAAAAAAGCCAGACTCAGAAACACAAGTACTATGTGGTTTTGCTCATATGCCAAACATAAGAGAAATAAAAGACAAGAAAGTAAAGGAGGAACTATTAGGGAAAAGAACAGGGACAAGCAGGAGAGAAGGGAGGGATGAGTGTGGGTAATGGGGTGCCAAATATGACCAAATTACATTAATGTCTATCAGTTACTTTCTGACAATAAGGATTTGTTTCAGCTTACAGTTCCAGAGGGTACAGCCCATCACAGCAGGGAAAGCAGGACAGGAGCACAAAGTTGGTTTTATATCCTCACATCAGCAAGAAGGAAGTAGAAAAAGAGCAAAGGGGGCAAAGAAGGTGGCAGGCTATAAAACGTCAAGGTCTGCCCCCAGTGACACACTTCCTACTAGGACTCCACCTCCTAAAGGTTCTACAACTTTCTTGAACAGAATGACTTACTGGCAAATAAGCATTAAACACATGAACCTATGGAGTCATTTTATACCCAAACCACCACAAGATGCATGTATAAAAATGTCATAATGGGGCTGGAGAGATGGATTAGTGGTTAAGTGCTTGCCTGTGAAGCCTAAGGACCCCGGTTCGAGGCTCAATTCCCCAGGACCCACGTTAGCCAGATGCACAAGGGGGCACACGCATCTGGAGTTCATTTGCAGTGGCTGGAGGCCCTGGTATGCCCATTCTCTCTCCCTCCCTCTCTCTCTCTTTCTCTCTCTTTCTCTCTCTTTCTGTCACTCTCAAATAAATAAAAATAAACAAAAAAATCATAATGAAAATAATTATTTTATATAATTCATATACAGTAATAAAGAAAACTTTCAAGAGGCTGAGAAAATTGCTCAGTAAATAAAATGCACTAGCGATGTGTGGTGGTTTGAATGTGAATGTGAATGTATGCTCCCCATAGCCTCAGGTATTTAAACTTCCTACTTAAGTCTCCAGCAGCCTGCTGGAGGGGGTGTGTCACTGGGGGCAGATTGGATTCCAACGCAAAGGTGTAGAGAGCAGTGTAAGCTCTGGTGGTCTGGTGTGTGCTGCTTTTTGATGTCTGACATGTTACAGTTTTTCTCTCTGGATGTTTGGAAGTAAGCAACTTCTTCCACTATTGATGGAACTTCTCCTGGATCTGTAAACTGAAATAAATCCCTTTCTCCTATAGGTTCTGTCTGGTTGGAAGTTCATTCCTGCAAGGTGAAGCTGACTACAACACCACGCAAGCATGAGAACCAGAGTTCAGATCCCCAGCACTCCTATAAAATTCTGTTCAGCCATAGCAGTCAGCCTCTAATCCCAGTACTCTGGAAACAGAACTAGACAGATTGCTGGTACAAAATAACAAGATAGAGTAGCCAAGTCAGCATGCCCAGTTCAAGCAAAAGATCTTGCCTCAGAAAATAAGGTGAAGAGACTAAGGAAGATAACTGACATCAGTGTCTGACCTCCACACAACATATGCACACATACACCTGTATATAGGTAAGCCCACACACAAGCAAATACGCATATACCACACATAAATAAGGAACCCTTTAAAAACCAATGTTAAGATTTCATGTAGGGAATGAATTATGAATCACAGAATGACTTGAAGTAATTTTACATTTTCTAGATCCCTGAAAAATTATGAAATACTGAGGCTGAAGAAATGGTTTGATGGTTGAGGTGTTTGCCTGCAAAGTCTAAGGACCCAAATTCAATTCCCCAGTACCTGTGTAAGCCAGATGCATATGGTTATACATGGTAGCACATGTATGTGGAGTTTGTTTGTAGTGGCTGGAGGCCCTATCAAGTCCATTCTCTTTCTCTCTATCTGCTTCTCTCTCTCTCTCTCTAATAAATAAATAAAAATACTTTTTTTAAAAACTATGAAATGCTGAGAAAATCTTATCAGACAAAATAAAAACATAATATCTAATGAAGCAGATGCCACTTCATGAATTTACTAAATGTACTTGTGAATTAAGTAGCCTACTACCAAAACTCCACGCCAATAGTATAGTATGGCACAAAGCTTCTGTGGTTTCCAAATGCCCAAGGAAAATGTGTTCATAAGTTTGCAAAGAATTTTGTCACATTTTTCCTTTCTCAGTTCCCCACTTCCACCCATTGTTGTTCAAGAGACGGGGAGTGAAGAGGAAGAGAGTTCAATATGTATTGAATTGCTTGACTGAGGCCTAGTAGAGTAACACTGTCAGCTTTCTCAGTGCTATAACAAAATACCTGACATAAATAATTTAAGTGAGGAAAGATGAATGCTTCAGAGGTTTTTGGACCACCATGGCAGAGAGGGTGTGGTAGAGCAACTCACATCATGGTGGCAGGAAGCAGCCAGAGAGATTGCCTACTTCTCCTGTCTTATTCCATCCCAGTCCAGATCCTATGGGAGAGTGCCACCCCCATCAGGACAAGGCTTCCTTCTTTACTATAGCCTCTCTGGAGATGCTCAGACATATCCAGATGCATGCCTTACTGATGTCCTAGGTATGTCCCAATTCAATCAAGTTGACAGATAAGAATGACCCTCCAAGACGGCACACGCAATGATGATGCAGAAGGAAATGGAAGGGTCTCTAAATGCCACTATCCAGGATCCTGGCCTTTCAGCCCCCTTACTTTCTCTTCTCCATAAGAACTGATCTACCTAGTTGCTTTGGTAGAGAAAACTGAAAAATGTCTACCGCACACATTCCTCTGTCTCTGTCTTTCTGAGTTGCCAAGCCTACATAAAGGATGAGTTTTGCGGGGCTGGGAAAATGGTCAGTGGATAAAGTGCTTGCCATGTAAGCCTGAGCACCAGAAATCGGATCCTCAGCATTCATATACATGCCAGGCAGGTGTGACAACTCATCTGTAATCCCAGCACTCAGAAGGCTGAGACAAGGGCTCTCCAGAGCAAGCTGACTAGTGAGATTAGCAAAACTGCCATGCTCTGGATTCAAGAGAGAGACCTTGACTCAGTAAATAAAAGTGGACACCAGCTGGGTGTGGTGGTGCACACCTTTAATCCCAGCACTCTTGGGAGGCACAGGAAGGAGGATCTCTGTGAGTTCAAGGCCACCCTGAGATTACATAATGAATTCCAGGTCAGCCTGGGCTAGAGTGAGACTCTACCTTGAAAAATCAAAAAAAAAAAAAAAAAAAAGAGAGAGAGAGAGAACAACTGAAGATGACAAATGATGTCAACCTCTGGCCTCCACATGCATGTGCACATTTACCATACATGCACCCACATGCATATAAACATACATGCATGTATGTACAATATACACACACACAATGTTCTAGCTTATTGCTTCACCATGCTTGGCCAGATAAGCTTATCTCCTGCTGGGAAGACCTCTATATAGTCAGCTAACTCAGGTCTGGAAGGTTTGTTTACAAATCTACTTAAACCATAAACAAAGGCTACATTCTAATGTATGTTTTAGGAGTAAAGGAACAGGTGTTTAAATCTCTAATTACCTTTCTCAGGCGTCTTACTTCTAAATTGGTTCTACCTATACCAGCTACCTTCTTGTTGCTTGTTTATTTCAGGCTTACAGTTTTCAGGGGAAGTTTCATCATGGCAGGGAAAGCATGGCAAAGCAGGCAACCAGGGTGTCACATCTTGTCACAGCAGCAGGAAGAAAGTAGCCTAAGGGAGCTAGCTAGTACAGGCAAGCTGGGCTTATTTAATAAACTTCAAGGTCCACACCCAGTAAGAGTTCTCAATTTGTTACAACTGGTATGAATGTTTTGTGCACTTTTCTGTCACTTGTATGGTCTTACTCAAAGAAAAGAGGCTCTGGAAACCATGCCCTTTGATTGGAAGCTCTGAGAAAAGACTTTTAAGGGTCCAATTCTATATTCTTAGCCTTCATCCCGTGCCTGGAAGATAGTAGGTACTCAAAAAGTATCTCTGTGTTCAATAGCTTCACCAGTAAAACTAAATTTTTCAAGAATCACACATTCAAAAAAGGCATGAAATGGCTGGAGAAATGGCTTAGCAGTTAAGGCATTTGCCTGCAAAGCCAAAGGACCCAGGTTTGATTACCCAGGCCCACGAAAGCCAGATGCACAAGGGGCACATACATATGGAGTTTGTTTGCAGTAGCTACAGGCCCTGGTGTGCCCATTCTCTGTCCTCTCTCTCTCTCTCTCTTTCTCTCTCTCTCTCTCTCTATCCCTCCCTCCCTCCCTCCCTCTGTCTCTTTCCTTGCAAATAAATAAATAAAAATAACAAAAATCACCAAAAAAGGCATGAAAGTGTGTTGTGCTAACCATAACCAGTTTCTAAACTGTAAGACAGCCCATTAAGACCATGCTGTTTAATGACAGCTGTGATTATCCATAAATCTCCCTCACAAAGAAGTTTCCAATGTAATATATGCCAAAATATACCAATCATCAAATCATTACTTCATGTCTGTGATAAAAAATAAAAATCACTCTAGCATTTTGAGATCTAAGAATTAATCTAAATTTTTACTAAAATTTTACAATTTATAAAGAAATTCTTGGTTGCTAAATTCTGGTATTTTTATTATTAGTTCATCTGAATTATAAAAAACTACAGGTTTCATTGTGATATTTGCATACATGCCTATAACATAGTTTGGCAATATATACACATACCCATTACACTCCCTTACCTTTCCGGGTCTTCCCCTTATCCTTCTTCCTCTCTCTAATACTCCCTGTTCTACTTCCATATCATCTATTTTCCTCCTAGACCCCACCCTTTTCCTGTAAGTGATAGTTGCATTCTTCCTTAGGGCTGAATAAGACTCCATGTGTATAGATGGCATTTTCTTTATACATTCCTCTGTTAATCATCACCTATGCTGATTCCATCATCATTACAACCATTAGCCACTGTCAACAGTACTGCAATAAATATGGGTATGCAGGTATCTCCACTGCATATGCACTTTGACTCCTAGGGGTATACACTGAAGTGGATAATATGACACTTCTATTTGTAATTTCCTAAGAAAACTCCGAACTGATTTTGATAGTGGCTGTAATAATTTACATTCCTACCAACACTGTATAAGGGTTCCTTTTTCCTACATTATACTCAAAATTGATTTTGTTTTTGATTTTTCAAGGTAGTTATCTCACTCTAGCCCAGGCAGACCTGGAATTTACTGTGTAGTCCTAAATTGGCCTCAGACTCATGGTGATCCTACTATCTCTGCCTTCTGAGTGCTGGGATTAAAGGTGTGCACCAACACACTTAGCTGTTATTATAATTTTTTGGTGTTTGTTTGTTTTCTTCATGTTAGTCATTCTGACTAGTGAGATGGAATCTCAATATAGTTTTGATTTGCACTGTCCTGGTGGCTAGGGATGCTAAACATTTGTTCATGCATTTATTAGCCATTTGTACTCTTTGGAGAATTATCTGTTAAATTCACTTGCCCAGTTACTAACTTAATTACCTGTTCTTTTGTGTGTGTGCATGTTTGTGTGTATGCGTGTATGTGTGTGCACAGTGGGAGCACATGTGCCACTGCATGTGTGTGGAAGTCACAGGACAACTTCAAGTGTCAGACTTTCTCTTCCACCTTGTTTGAGCCAGGGTCTCTTGTTCACATTGTTCAATGGATTCAATGGGCTAATTGGATTGCAAACTTCAGGCAGTTCTCTTCCCTGTCTCTGCCTCCCTTCTTGCCCATGGCACACTGGGATTACAGAAGTTAACATTAAAATGTCCAACTTTACATGGGCATCTGGGGATTTGAATGTAGGCACTCATACTTAAGTAGCAAGCACCTCATTCACTGAGCCTGAATAACTCATCTTTTGATATTTAATTTTTGAGTTCCTGATATAGCCTAGTATTAATGTGCTGTCACATGAATAGTTGGCAAAGATTTTCAACCACTCTGCAAGCTGTCTCCTCACACTGGTAACTGTTTCCTTTAGCATGCAGAAGCATTTTACTTTCATGCAATCTCATTTGATAATTCTTGATCTTTTTTTTCCTGAGCTATTAAAAGCCCTATTCAGAAAGTTGTTTCATATGCCTATTGTCATGCTTTCCTCTAATAGCTTCAATATTTTAGTTTTTTGATCCATTTTAAATTGATTTTTTGTACAGGGTATGAGATGGGGATCTAGTCTTAGTTTTCCACATGTGGATATCCAGTTTTCCTAGCATCATATTTGGAATGGCTGCTTTTACTCCAATGTATTTTTCTGAAAGCTTTCTCAAAAATTAGTTGGAGCCAGGCATGGTGGTGCACTTGGGAGGCAGAGGTAGGAGGATAACCATGAATTTGATGAGGCCAGCCACAGACTACATAGCTAATTCCAGGCCAACTTGGTGCTAAAGTGAGACCCTACCTCAACCCCCCCCCCAAAAAAAATAGATGGATATAACCATATTGGTTTCTTTTTTAAGTACACCAGCTCATTGTTTAAAACTAATTAAGAACTTTACTGTATGTACAAATCATGTGTTGGTCCCATTCCCCTCATGTTATCCTCTTCCCTGCCTCCATTCCACTGAGGGCTATGTTCAGTGCGGTTGCTGGTATTCACCATGGGGTTATGAATGCATCATTCAGTCTCTGGGGTTAAGGTAGTGACAATGTCTCAGGATACTTCTTCCCACCCTGTGGCTCTTACGATCTTTCCAGTCCATCTTTCACAATGTTCCCTGAGCCTTAGCAGATATGTTATAAGTCTACTTTAGTGTTGATCTCTCTGCAACCTCTGGATTTCTGCTTTGGTGATTTTCAATTTTGAGTCCTTAGTGTCTATCTCCATTTCCCTGGAGCAGGCTGTCAGGATAACAGTAAGAGCAGAGCTAGTGTTTTAATCACCACTTTCCCTATGGTGTTTCCTGGAATCTGGCTGATGTGCTGGGGATGGCTCATCTCATGCTAGGCAGTCAGTTATCTTTTCTTGTTGTATTGATGGATCTTGGTTCTGAGTCTTCTTTTCTAGTCCACTGGTATACATGCCTGTTTTAGGCTAATATATTTTAGTTCCTATGTTTCTGTAGTATATTTTGAAATCAGGTATTTCAAAACTTTAGCAATGGTCTTTTGGCTCATAATTTCTTTGGCCATTTGGGGTCTCTTGAAATTTAGAATTGATTTTTTTAGTTCTGTGAAGAATGTCATTGGAATTTTGATGGGCACAGCACTGAATCTGTAGATCACTGTTAGTAACAACGCCATTTAGTAACACTAATTCTGCAGTCCCATGAACATGAGATGTCTTTCTGACTTCCAGTGTCCTCTTTTTCTAATTCTGCTGATTCATGAACATGTGATGTCATACTTCCAGTGTCCTCTTTATCTGACCAGTGTTTTATAATGTTCATTATAAAGGTCATTCAGTTCCTTGGTTAAGTTTATTCTCAGCACTTTTTTTTCTTCTTTTTAAGGCTACTGTTAATATTTTCCTGATTTGTTTCTCATCAAGTGTGTTATTAGTACATATAAAAGCTACTAATTTTGTATGTTAATTTTTGTATTCTACTACCTTGTTAAATTCATCAAACCTTTTACTATAGTTTCTAGAGTCATCTAAGTATAGGACTCCATTATGTGCAAATAAATAGAATTTGAATTTTTCCTTGTCTATCTATATTTCCTTTTTAGCATTCTCTTCCCTTACTGGTCTAGCTAAAAGTTCAAGTATTATATTCACTAAAAGTGGTAAGAGTGAAAACCCTTTTCATGATGTTAGAGGAAATGTTTTTAGTTTTTCTGTATTCAGCATGATATTGCTAAGTATAGTGTTTATTACATTGAGGTATGATCCTTCTATACCTAGAGTCTTCAAGCCTTTTATCATGAAGGGATGCTGAATTTCATCAAAGGCTTTTTCTGCATCCATTGTAATGATCATATGATGTTTATCCTTAATTATATTTATATGCTCTATTATATTTATTGATTTACTTATTTGGAAACATGCTTGTACCCTTGGAATAAAACAATTTTGATTATGGTGTGTGATGATTTTACTGTAGTACTAAACTTGGTTCCCAAGTAATTTTATTGAGGGTGTTTTGTATGTGGAATCAAGAATATTGATCTATAGCTTTCTATTTTTGAGTCTTTTTCCAATTTTGGTATCAAGGTAATACTGGAGTTGTAGAATGACTATGGAACTATTCTTTTCTTGTCTGTTTTATAGAATAGTTCAAGGAGCATTTACATGAGGTCATCCTTAAAAGTTAGGACGAATTTAGCAGCAAATCTATCCAGACCTATTCATACCCTTAGGAAAACTTATTTCTGCTTCAATTTCATTGTATGTTATCATCTCTTTAGGCTTTTTGTATTCTTTTGTTTTAATTTTGGTAGTCATATATGTCTAGATATTTGTTCATTTCATCTAGATTTTTTTCAATTTACTGGAATGTTAGTATTCAAAATTAAGACTTGCCTTATACATTAAAGGAGGGCCGGGGCGGCACCGTCCTCCAGGCTCTTCGCTGCGGTCCCCTGCGCCCGGCCACCACCCCCGCAGGCATCAGCACCTGGCCGAGACCCCAGGAAGCAACCCACAGAGGCAACACCATGGGGCTTAAGCTTTCCTGCCTGAGAGAGCTAATTTTTGAGAGGAATGTGGAAGGATTTGAAACCTTGGCCTAACAGATGCCTTGCAGTGCTGTAAGTACAGCTTGATGGACTATTCTGGTCAGAGTTGAAAGACCTGAATGCAGTAAGAACTATGGATTATGAGGTTTGGCTTATAAGGGTGAGAAAGAGCTTACCTGGACTGGGCTAGAAGTAGTTTGTGTGAAAGGCTTGCTGTTATGCCTGTGACTGAGAACTTGTGCAGGGTTGCATTACATATGAATGGACTTGTGTGAGCAGAGGGATATGGGACAGAAAAAAAAAGAAAATAAGTCTTTGGGCCAAAACTTCTGCCTGTTCAGCTGCAATTGTATAAGAGATTACAACCATTGAGATTGGGCCAGCTAACCTGCAATGGGACAACAGGAAGAATGCAGAGTCCTTTGAAGGGGTCTGAATGCTGAAGGAGTGTCCTGTTCTTAAAACTCTGCTTTATTCCCTCCTGTATTAACAAGTTGGTAGCCCACCTGGTATTATGGAATATAACAAATGCAGGAAAAAGAGGGCCATTGAATTTGCAGCATGGTTTTGTATTTTGGAAGTGGCCATGGGCAGTGTGAAGCAGGCTTATTGGATTACCTGCATGTAGGCCCAATGGAGCCATGTGGATGAACCACTGGTTGCAGTGGAGACCCAGTGGACATGCCAAGACTATGAGATGGCTGCCAAGGACAGTTGGTGGTACCAGATGGAGTTTTCTGGGACTTCGAATAGCCTAGCTGGAGGGGCAGAATTGGAACTCCAGAGACTTGTTGCTGGTTAGAATTACTGGACTTGGAGATTTGTCACTGACTACAGTTGTCGAACTTGGAGCTACAGAGTTTGATGTTTGCCATGGTTGTTTTAAATCTTGTATTGGTTGAATATTTCTTTGCTATGCCCAATGCCATCTGTTGCAATGTGAGTGTTTATTCTGTGCCATTATGGGTGTTTTTGTATTGTGGCTCAGTTAAAAGATCTTGGACTATGGGAATGTTTGAATATCTCTGGGATTGACTAAAAACTATGGGGGCTTTAAAAAAATGTGATCTATTTTGTAGAAAGACCCCTAAGCTACTAAGAACATATATATATTTCCACATTATCTATAATATTCTGCAGGCATCTGTTAAGTCTATTGGAACCCTAGTACAGTTTAATGTTTCTTTTTTTAATTTTTTGTTTATTTTTATTTATTTATTTGAGAGCGACAGACAGAGAGAGAAAGAGGCAGACACAGAGAGAGAACGGGCACGCCAGAGCCTCCAGCCACTGCAAATGAACTCCAGATGCGTGCGCTCCCTTGTGCATCTGGCTATTATGGGTCCTGGGGAATCGAGCCTCAAACCTGGGTCCTTAGGCTTCACAGGCAAGCACTTAACTGCTAAGCCATCTCTCCAGCCCAGTTTAATGTTTCTTTATGTATTTTGTATGTAGACAATCTATCTATTGGTGACAATAAGGGTATTATAGTAACCCACTGTGGTGGTTTGAATAGAATAGATGGCCCCCAATATATTCAGTTGTTTATTTGTTTGTAGTTTGCATCTCTAGCCATCTGGCTGGAGGCAATGCCATTGTGTGGATCTTAAGGTGTGGTGGTGGGTTTCAGATTTCAATCTATAGATATGCAAAATGTGCCTAGCTGGAGTTCCTGAAGTGTGCTGTGGCCTTTGACCTTTAGGCTTGTACTTCTCTCTCTCTGCTTGGTCCTGTGAAAGCAGGCCAGTTTCTTCTGCCATTATGGAACTTCCCTTGGATCTGTAAGCTCCAATAAATCCCTTCCTCCATAACTGTGCCTGGTCTGAAAGTTCATCTCAGCGAACCTGAAGCTGACTGCTACAGAATTTGGTACCGAGGAGTGGGGTGAGATGAACCTTACTATGTGGATGTTGATCTTTTGGAACCTTTGTTTTGGAGGAATAGGCATGGACTTGGTGCTTGCAACTGAAGATGTCTTCTGGAGTGGTAAGCCAAGTTTTATGGACTATTCTGATGGGAGTCTGAGAATGCTAAGTGCAGACAGCATTGAACTTCGAGGCTTGGCTTATGAGCTTTCTAAGGGGAAGGAAAGACTGCAGAGGACTTTGTTAGAACTGGGCTACTGGCATAAGGGCTGGCTGCGTCCTGCTGCCCAGGCCCAGAGAGTTTGATCAAGGTTAAATTTGTAATGGACTGATGTGCTTGGCCAGAGATATTGGACTGAGAGATTTAAGATTTTTAAGCTGGAAAACTTTAAGCAAGTTAAATTTACAGGCACTGAGACTGGTTTTAGGTTATTGAATCTGCTATTGTCAAACACATTAGCAATCTTAAAGGAAGATGGTCCAACTGCTTTACATTAAAACAATGGAAAGGATGCCTGAGGAAGGACTATCATAGAAATGCAAACTCTTTTGGAAAGAGTTGACTGGAGAAGGAACCTGCTTTTCAAGAAATGCAAACTCTTTTGGAAAGAGTTGACTGGAGAAGGAACCTGCTTTTCAAGGTTATGATTTATTTCATCTGTGAATTAAGAATATGGCTGTGTCCTGCACACCTGGTATTGGTTTCAGAAGCATGAAAAATGCAAGGAGTGGCCGTGAATTGCACATGCTTCCAGGAGCTGCTGCTGAGATGTGGCATGAGGTAGGGCCTGATGCCCTGATAGGCTGAAAGAGCCTTTGGAAGATGTGAAGAGTGGTCATGAATTGCACACGGTTCCAGGAGCTGCTGCTGAGATGCGGCATGAGGCAGGGCATGACGCCCTGATAGGCTGAAAGAGCCTTTGGAAGATGGACCGTGGTTTCCATGCAGACCTGAAGATGTTTTGTATATACCAGGACTGTGCAAGGGCTACCATAGAGCGCATTGTTGGCCTGGGATGGAAGTGTTCCCCGGCTACTCTGCCCAGCTGGAGGGGCAGAATTGTAAAGTCTGGGGACTGTTAGTCTCTGGGTATATTGAATTTGAACTGCAGAAGTTTGATGTTTGTTTGATGGTGGTTGAGTTTGCATTGTTTTAGTCTCTCCTTGCTGTGCCTTATACCAGTTGAAAATGTTTACTCTGTGCCTTTATATGTTAGAAGTGTTTAACTTGTTTGATTTTACAGGTCTTCATATCTTAAATTGGTCAAGACTGTGGGGACCTTTGAAATTGAACTGAGTACAATTTATAATGTGTGATGGTTATAAATCTATTGGGGGCCAGGGGCGGAATGTGGTGGTTTGAATAGAATAGATGGCCCCCAATATATTCAGTTGTTTATTTGTTTGTAGTTTGCATCTCTAGCCATCTGGCTGGAGGCAATGCCATTGTGTGGATCTTAAGGTGTGGTGGTGGGTTTCAGATTTCAATCTACAGATATGCAAAGTGTGCCTAGCTGGAGTTCCTGAAGTATGCTGTGGCTTTTGACCTTTAGGCTTGTACTTCTCTCTCTCTGCTTGGTCCTGTGAAAGCAGGCCAGTTTCTTCTGCCATTATGGAACTTCCCTTGGATCTGTAAGCTCCAATAAATCCCTTCCTCCATAACTGTGCCTGGTCTGGAAGTTCATCTCAGCGAACCTGAAGCTGACTGCTACACCCACTATTGCCAATATATCCAACATTGTTTATTTTATAAAACAGGATATACAAATCTTTGATTTAAACATATATACATTAATGCATACATGTGTATGTATTTATGCATACACACACAAAACAGTTACATCTAAATAGATCTTTCCCTTTATCAAAGCATAGTGACCTTATTTCTCTCTTCTGACTGATTTTGGTTTAAAGTCTGCTTTGTTGGATATAACTACTCATTCTTGCACTTAAATTGCATTTGTTTGGAATATTATTTTTCTGCCCTTTCACTTTCAGCCCTATATGCCATTCTCCATATGTATGATGTTGTGGGAAGCCTTTTTCCTGGGGAGATGCAAACAGATACCTATTCACCCTGGATAGGGCTCAGAAGACAGACCAAAGTACAACTATACCATAAACAGTTGTGGTAAACCAATGAATTGACTGAGCTTACTTACAGAGCAGGGTGAGGGGGTGCTTACAGGAACATTGGAGAGCCCAGAGCAGCAGAACTGTCAAGAAGTCTCAACCCATTCTGAATGACGACCTCTTCTAGCCATTTAAGTGGAGCTCCCTATGTTGGGACTGCCCTTACATATGCACTTCCCTTAGTTGCAGGTTACTTACTTACAGAGCATGAAGACCCCAAAGCAGCTGCACCATCAAGAAGTCTCATCTCATCCTGGATGACAACCTGCCAATAGCTATTTAGATGGGGCTCCTAATGTCATGATTACCTCCTTGGATGGTCTTCCCTCAGCCTCAGGGTGAGGGCTTACTTACAGAGCATGTATGACTTAAAGACAGCTACATCACTAAAAAGTCCACCCTAGCACAGGTGACAAGTCATGGAAGCTGCATCTCTGGAGCTCACTGCACGACCTGCAGGCAGCATGGCTAGTCAGATACTACATGACTTAAGAAAATATAAAGTACATCCAAGATAAATATTATTGATTTTAAAACCAACTACTACCTCCTGTCTTATTTTATTTATAACCAAAATTATAAGTTTAGGTTGTAATTCAAGAGAAATACATATATTTAGCATTGGACTATGTGATAGTTTGAATCTGAAATGACCCTACAGCTTCATGTATTTGCACACTTGGTCCCTAAAAGTGTGTTGTTGGGGACAGGCTTAAAGGTGTTATGTTATAGCCAAATATCCTTGCTGCTTCCTGGCAGCTGCTGTGGCAAGGTCAGCCTCTGCTCTTCCATCAGTTCCTTGCCATGAGGAATCTTCCCATCGAGACTGTGAGCCAAAAAAACCTTCCTTCAGCTGCTCTTAGCTGGGTTTTGTCCCAGTGAAGATAACTACAGCAGACTGTTAAGATTTCAGTAGCTAATATTATTCCTACATAGCTTGTTATTCCATCTACAGTATTTAACCACAACAGACCTGCTTGGCATAAGAAAGTAAATGTTGATCTCAATCTCTTATGTCCTCAACTGATACCTACCAACAAATTCTTCTCAGAATATAGCATAATCAAAACTTCCTCAGTTTCTACTAACCAACTCTATGGTTCAGCCTACCACCTTTTGCTCTTCCTTCACTAAGTTTCTTGAAAAGATAACTAAAATTTACCATCTGTTTCATTACTTCTCCCATCAGTTCTTAATCTGTATCAATCTAGCTATTATCACCTATTTCAAAAAGTATTCTCATGTTGAAGGGATGGCTTAACAGTTAAGGGATTTGCCTGCAAAGCCAAAGGACCCTGGTTTGATTCCCCAGGACCCACGTAAGCCAGATGCACAAGGTGGCACATGTGTCTGGAGTTCGTTTGTGGTGGATAGAGGCTCTGGCACACCCCTTTCTCTCTCTTTCCCTCTCTCTCTCTCTCTCTCTCTCTCTCTCTCTGTGTGTGTGTGTGTGTGTGTGTCTCAAATAAATAAAACTTTAGAAATAAAAATTAAAGAAAAGAAAAACAAAGTATTCTCAGCAAGGTCTTTCCTCCTAGTGATTAATCTAGTGTCTTTCTAGCCCCCTTTGGCTACATATCCCTCACAGTGGCCATCAGCCGCCCATGCCTGCTAAGCATATCAGTGCAACAGAGTCAGTGGAACAGGTTAATATTTAACTATATTTAAATTAAATTTTAACATGGACACTTAATTTGGTCACATACTTTTAGAATAACTTGTATATGTAAATCTACTTCTTTGTACCATACATTTTATAAAATATAATCACAGATCAGTAATTTCCAAATAAAATTTAGTATCTGGATTACAATAAAATACACAGATAGGTATTAGTGTATGTTCAAATGCACAGTGTGAAAAAAGATTATGAAATAATCTTAATAATTTTATATAATTTCATACTGAAATTATGACACTCGGGATTTGCTGGGTTAAATATAACATCTTCTTAAAATTAATTCAGCATATTTTTTGTACATAAGTCTTTTTTTACAAGAAATTTTACCACTATCTAAATGATTTGTATGTTATTCTACTATTCAGTAAAGCTCTTAAGAGAAATATACATGGATGCAGCCTTATTGTTCTTGAAGGACTGTCATTTGTCCCTCCATCAACTTCTTTGATTCTGTAGCTGACATCACTCTACTGTCTCCTTAATGACCCCTGGGCTTTTTCTAGCTCTCTCTCCTACTTTCCGGGTTGCCTCAGCTCACCCGAGGTTTCACTCCTGCATTACTAGTCACTGCTCACTGTTGAGCCTCTGCCAGTGAGTCAGCTTGTTCTCCTACGCACGCTTTGTCATGTCCTCTCTGTGCATCTCTTACCAGTCCCTAAACAGACTGGCACTCAGTCTACTATTAAACCTTCTGGATATCTTCCTTATTTAATAAATCTGGCTCATCTTCTCCATGTCCTCTGGGCCCTCCTGATTGCTGTGGGAGCTTCCAAAATGCTACCTTCTTCCTCTAAATCAACTTCCCTTCACTGTTAGTTACCAAACTCGCACCTAGTGCTGCAGTCAGGTTCGCATTGCTGATAGAAATCACCCAACCAAGAGCAGCTTGTGAGGAAAAAAGAGGTTTATTTTGGCTTACAAGCTCAAGGAGGAAGCTCCATGATGGAAGGGAGAAATAATGGCATGAGCAGAGGGTGGACATCGCTCCCTGGCCCACATAAGGTGGACCATACCAACAGGAGAGTATGCCAAACACTGGCATGGGAAACTGGCTATAATATCCATAAGCCTGCCCCCAACAATACACTGCCTGCAGAGGCATTAATTCCCAAATCTCCATAAGCTGGGAACCTAGCATTCAGAACACCTAAGTTTATGGAGGACACCTGAATCAAACCATACCTATCATACTTTTATGTTTATATACTTTGGTGGTTCCCCACAACTTTCAGTGTTTTACAGTCACATATTTGCATCTCTCCAGCTTCATGCTCACCATAAGCCCAAAAACACCAGGCTTCTGCAGCTTCCTGCATGCATGTATTCTCACCCCACATGCTCTGCACACTCTCTTTGGGCTGACACCTCTGGCCACACTTGGTGCTCCTAACCCCTCCTTCCTCAAGAAATATCTCCAATCCCTCAAATGTGATCAAGTCTCTGCCTCTGGGCCACCGCCACCACCCCTACATGTACCTCTATCAACCACTGCTCTGGAGTGATCTTGGGACCAGTCTGTCAGGTCCCTATGGTAGGTACTAAGTGTTTTAAGTGTTTAAGTGTGCCCACTGCAATTAATTTAAGTGCCTCTTAGTAAGTAAACAGGTATTAAACCAGGGAAAGCTACAAAACAAAATAAAATATGGGCTGGAAATGTTTTATTTTATTTATTTATTTTTGGTTTTTCAAGGTAGTTTCCCTCTAGCCCAGGTTGACCTGGAATTAGTCTCAGGGTGACCTTGAACACATAGCAATCCTCCTGCCTCTGCCTCCCAAGTGCTGGGATTAAAGGCTTATGCCACCACACCCAGTTTAGAAAAAAATTTTTTTGTATTTTTTTTATTTACTTACCAGAGAGAGAGAGAGAGAATGGACATGCCAGGGCCTCTAGCCACTACAAACTAACTCCAGACACATGCACCACCTTGTGCATCTGGCTTATGTGGGTCCTGGGGAATCAAACCTTGATCTTTAGGCTTTGCAGGTAAGTGCCTTAACCACTAAGCCATCTCTCCAGCCCAGAAATTTTTAATAAGATAATAAAATCATGAGCTAAATGAAGAAAATAAATCTCACTTCTTGAAAATACTTTCATAGACTATTTTAGTGAGCTATCCAAACTTACATGCTAAATAGCCCTACAAATATCAAATGATCAATAAAATGTAACAATTAAAAACTTAGACTAAATATTATTCTATTAAAGATGACATGTTTTTTTATTTCTGTATCTTTATTTTATGCATTTTTTTTTCTCTAATTCTACTCATCAGTTTCTTTCTTCAGCTTTTTACATGTATTTCCCCTCTAAATAAATTTGCATTCATTCCTTCCCTTAGAATTAGGATCCTTTTAACTTCTAGTGTACCTTCTACTCTTCTTTCAGTATACCAGAAAAATACAAATACTGTGTTGTCATCTCTGTTACCAATTTTGTCTACAATGAAGGACTCATAAAAAGGAGTGAATGTAATGATATCACCAGGCACTGATAGACAAAACCATATGCACAAATCTGCTTGGGTGATTTCATAATATGGAGCAGCTAATCTGAACCACATGCACATGGAGTGGAGTCTGACAGCATCAGCTAGTCTGCGGGTTATGACAGCAAAACAGTGGGAGTAATAGAAAAAAGTAGCCCAAGCACGTGGTGGGCCAGCACAGACAGCCTTATGGTGTTCTCCAGTGGGGACCTGCCCTTCCAGAGGGAGGCAACACACAAGGGCAATACAGGAAGCTGTCTGGACAGGTGCCACAAATGGTAACCAAGTGGTACCACGTACATTGTCTGGAGCATATTGTCCCAGGTCTCAACTTTGGGACACAAGGTTTAGACTTGCTACAGAATAGATTCTGAGGGATAAAGCAAGACTTGGATAAGAATTACAAAGAAATAGTTTCTTTGAGGACAGGATAGCTGGAAGGAAAATGGAGTACAGTCCTAACTATGTAAAGGGTTTTCAAAACCATTCAACACCAGGTTTTGTCAATACTGGGATGTTCATCGTAAGGACCAGCATTGTCTGGAATACATAATCATGCAACCTAAAATCTCTTGACCATCTTCACACTCAGCAAGATAATGTAACAGTGAAAGGTATGTTTTAGAATGTTTCTACAATATCATAGAATTGAACCAAAAATGGCAAAAAGAGGAGATGGCGGGGGGAGCAACCCTTAAATAACCAATTTAATTCAAAACAGTGCACACTAAGATTTTCTCTTACCCGGACCCAGAAGTTATGTTCTGACTCTCCAGAATTCTGTGGTTCTTTCTTAATCAGGCAACATAAGCACCATATTAGAAATTTTTGGCTTTCATCTACAGAGAATGAAGCTAAAATTAGTAGGTTTTATCAAATAGGAAAAACAAAGAATCTACATTAAAAACTTTTAAAACTTTATGCTTAGGAAAATCTCAAAGAACTAAGTTCACAGACCAAGCATGTAGGAAACTTAACTCTGTGGGCTTTTTTCTTTTACTTGTGGGTTTGGGATCATTCATGTTTAGCAATTCTGTGGCAATTCCCTTTCTGTAACAGAAGCAGTTCTTAAAGCCAAAGAAGAATGATGGAAAGAACCAAACGAACTGGGCTCTTCTCGAGATGTTTTTTATTTCACATTTCAAACCATTAGTAATTTCAATCTTTTTAAAGCCACATAACTGCTATCTTTCTTTCTCTGTTTATGATGACTGAGTCCTTTCCAGCTATAAATGTTATGGCACAATTAGGTAACAAAAATGAGACATGAAATCAGAAGCTATTAACATAGTAACCACAGTAAAGCAATGCATATTTTACAGTGAGGCTGTGAAGGAGAGAGTAACACACCCAGCATCTGGCATACTTTTCCACAGACCTACCTGAGGCCCTCCACCTTCTGTAATCTAATCTAATAAACAGTGCTCCTAAAGGCTTAACAAAGATTTAGCACACAACAAGCGAGAGAAGGCCAGGTCTATGTTCTCATTCACAAAGCAAGGGATACTAGCAGTAAATTCTTATGCCTATTCCTCCTCTCCTCCCAGCCACAATCATAAGCGTACCCTTCCTCAGTAGCTACTATCTCTAAAAAGTCAGGGGTTATTTTGAGGGATTTTCTTTGTTCCCCCTAGCTTTTATAGCTCAAAGCATTGTGAGACAATTTGGGGGCTAAGGAGATGGCTCATTGGATAAACTGCTTAAGGCATGCTCCGAAATTTAGGTCAGTTGAATCCATGGAAAGCCAAATGCTGCAGTTTGAATATATGAAGGCTGTGAAATTTAGAGATGATACTGTTTTCAGCTAAATTGTGGGGGGAAATGCTACAGAGAATAGATCATTAATAGTGATGATGAGAAGGTTTAGCTGTCAGGCTTCATCTGTAGATAGACTGAGAATCAAAGATCCAGAAAGCAGGATGTGAAGGCAGAATATGTATGTAGAGGGCCTCACCAAATAAGATATTCTCTCCCTTTGTACCATTACCTTTCTTCTCTCTCACTTCTCCTCTCCCCTCTTTTCTTCCCTTCTCTTCTCTTCTCTTCTCTTCTCTTCTCTTCTCTTCTCTTCTCTTCTCTTCTCTTCTCTTCTCCTTATTGTCTCTTCATTTCCAAGCCATCCCTTCTATACCATGGCCCTTATTTCTGATTCTAGTTTCAATTCACGCTGTGGGTGACCGACTGACTTTTTCCCATGAAGGAAACAGTTTACTTGTCCTGTTGTTTTGGGGTTTTGTTATTGTTAGGTTGGTTTGAGAATCTAGTTTTTTGTTTTGTTTTGCTTTTGTTTCATTTGTTTTGTTTTGGTGCTAGTGCTATTTGAGACAAAGTCTTACTATGTAGTCCAGGTTGCCCTCACACTCTTGCTCCTGCTACCTTAGCCTTTACTATTTTTTTTATTTATTTGCAAGCAGAGAGAGATAGAGAGGAGAGACAGACAGAGAGAATGTGCATGCTACAGCCTCCAGCTGCTGCAAATGAACACCAGACACATGTTCCACTTTGTGCATCTGGCTTTATGTGGGTACTGGGGAATTGAACTTGGTCATTAGGCTTTGCAGGCAAGTACCTTAACCTCTGAACTATCTCTCCAGCCCGGGCATTTACTATTTTTAATAAGCAATTTTGATAAAAATTTAAAAAAAAATCTTTCCAGGAGAAGTATACAACAGTGAAACAAGTGATCCTGGCATATTCTTGATTGCTTGTGGAGATTTTGGCCGTTAGTTGCCTCTATTAGCTCAGAAGCAAAGATGAACTTTGAAATTTTATGACCAGTTCAAAGATAACACAAATGCTGAAACAGAGACGGACAGAGAATCCATGTCTACCTGTGTAATTCAGATACAGTACTAAGATAAAATCTCTAGACAGATCAGAGTTGAAGGCCACAAGTATAAATTAGCCCAACCTGTCTCAGTGGCTTGTCTTAGAGAATGCTGTCACACTATTTTCACCAACAGTCAGCCCCAGTACAGGTTTTCGTCTAAAATCTTCCTTATGCAGAATACCACAACAGAAAACTTTATCAAGTCAGACTGATATCTTTTCTCTCAGACAGAAAAATATAGCATAGGGGCAGATACTCTTTCCCTAAGGCTTTGCATATGAAAACTACTAATGTGTGTGTTTGTGTGTCTGCATGTATGAAGCATGATCCAACAGAGAAAGAACATTACAAGATAGAAGCCAATAAACTAGTAAGTTTTGTGCTCTGGTCAAGAACTTATGTACTGTAATCCATAATTACCTATGATCTAAAACTGTCATTGAGAGCTTAGTTAGGCCCACTATGTACTTGCCCAGCCTCACTCTACAACACAATCTTGAACACATTTTAATATTTATGAGTTAGGGGTGCCTCTTATATTCTTGAGCTTGGGAGATGGTACAGTGAACAAAGTGCTCACCGCTCAAGCCAGAGTACCCAAGTTCAATTCCCACACTCAATGTCAAAAGCCAGAAACTATGGCAGCCTGCTGTAATCCCAGTATGCTGAAACTGACAGCAAGATGAGAAACAGAGACAAAAACAGAAGAAATTCCCAGAAGCTCATGGCAAGCATAGCAAGAAACAGTAACCCAACCTCAAATGAGGTCGAAAGGTGGCAAATAACCTGAAAGTAGTGGTCTCATCTCCACACTTGTACTGTGGCATGGATGTGTGTGTACACACACACACACATGATAAATATTTTTTAAGTAGTTTTCTCCTAAATTGCAATAATTGGATCTGTGAAACATCCAACAATGGGTGCTGCTTTTAAAATGTATGTCATTCAATGTTTGTCATGCCATAAATATCAACCTAGTTCAGGATTTTTAAACTTTTAGTCATGATACATAAACACTTGTGAAATCAGTTCTGCGTTATGAAAATCACTTACAAAACAGCATGGTGAATGTGAGCTGCATATAAAAATAGTGTTTCATAAAATGTGTTTGTGTGTGTATGTATAAATACGTACACAGAGTGTATTTCTGATCTGTAATCACCTAAACTTAGAAGAGCTAAGTTGTGGCCATGGTGGGTAAACACAGTGCTTAATCACTAGTTTTGCCATTTAAAATCAAGACTTTGAAAAAGGTTGAGTGGAAGGTGGGAAGAGTCAGTCAGACACATAAGTGAAACGGAGCAGGAACGTACAAGGGCGGAGGTGGAGTGGGTGAGGCTGAGTGTGCAGTGCACTTAACAGTGTGTGCTCACAAGCCCAGATGCATGTCATGACTTTTACAGTAACTTCTGACAGGTTAAAAGTAGTAAAAGACAATTTTTAAAAACATCAAATTGGGGGACTGAGAGATGGCTCAGTGATTAAGAGTGCATGCTACATGAGCATGATTATCTGAGCGGGCACAAGACTACCTGAGATTGATGCCCCAGCTCTCAGCACTCATGGCCACACATGCCTGCAACCCCAGTGCTGTGGGAGTGAAGACCTCTGAGAGACTCATTGGGGCTCAAGAAAACTGAAGCTCTAGATACAGACACTGTCTCAGGGAGAAACGTGGATGACTGATAGAGGAGGACATCGGATATTGTCCTTGGCCTCTACATGCTTGAGTCATGGCATATGCACACATACACATGAGTACACAGTCACACACACACTCCATACCACACATACTTCCCATACACATACAAAAAAACAACTTTTGAAAAGCATCAAAGGGTAATATTCCTTTTATTTTTGGTTCTAATATCATGTTATGCTATGTGTTTGACTTTAAAAAAAGATGGAAAGTAAGTATTTCATTAGCTAATAATTTATCAATCCAAGGCAACAAACTTCAGCTGGGCTCCTTCAGAGGCGCTGATTGTACCTTGTGCCAGACCTGAAGATGACAAAGAGAGCTAACTCTGTAGCCCCTGCTCTCCACAGGCAGGCACTTGTATTCTGGGGCATCAGACAGTGGATAAGTATTATGATAAGGGAGATGATGAAAACTCTGGGGATACAAAAAAGATCCACATAACTGAAGAGATGGCTTAGCAGTTAAGGCGCTTGCCTGCAAAGCTTAAGAACCCAGGTTCAATTCTCCAGGTCCCACGTAAGCCAGATACACATGGTGGCACATGTGTCTGAAGTTCGTTGGCTGGGACTAAAGGCCCTGGCACGCCCATCCTCACTCTCTCCTTCTCTCTGTCTCTAATAAATCAATAAATCAATAAAAAAATATATTAAAAAAAAGAAAGATCCACAACTCAGCCCCAGTAAGTTTACTTCAAAGAAGACCTAAGGGGGGGAAAGGTAGAACAGAAGCAAAGGGAATGGAATGCAGGAGCCACGAGCCTGACAGCTGCCATATGGCACTGCTAGTGATGGGTCTGCCTATGATGGTACACTATAGTGTGGAGGATGACAAGCAATGTAAATAAGACTAGACAGGCTGGAAAGAGGTCAGTGTCCCCAAATTCTCTCAACCTTGTTAAAACCACAATGTCTCTCTTAAAAAATGGCCAAGCCATGGGAGGATTCAAACTCTAAACAATGAAGTTACAACATGGGAAACAGTATGTGAGTTCATATGAAACTGTGAAACAAAGAAACTAACTTGATATTAATAATATAATCATTTTAGACTGGATTTAAAATGAGGAAATGAAAATGATCACTAACAGATACTGGCATTTCATTCATCAGGGAGAAAATGGGCATGGTGGTGCATACCTATAATCCTAGTACTTGGAAGGTGGTGGCAGGAAGATCATAAGTTCAAGGTCATCCTCAGCTACATAATGAGTTCAAGGCCAGCCTAGGCTACATGAGGCCCTGTCTCAAAAAGCAGCCATAAATAACTAAATAAATACAAGAAGCCCTATTTTTCTATAGATATGCATGTATTGGTAGTGTGTGTGTATATGTATGTGTATATTGTTTATACAAACATAGAGTACCATGAACAATAACTACCTTCTCTGAATGAATACATTTGACAAGTTGTGCCATGAAAATGAAAAGGTTTGTAATTTAAGCCTCTGTACCTTATTAGACAATACAAAGATGAAATAAATGGTCATTAGAAGTCTGTGTTTTGAGGGCAGGGAAGATGTCTCAGGGGTTAAAGGTGCTTGCTTGCAAAGCCTGCCGACCTGAGTTCAGTACCCACATAAAGCCAGATGCAGAAAGGGCACATGTGGCTGGAGAAATGGCTTAGCAGTTAAGGCATTTGCCTGTGAAGCCAAAGGACCCAGGTTCAATTCCCCAGGACCCACATAAGCCAGATGCACAAGGGGCACATGTATCTGGAGTTTGTTTGCAGTGGCTGGAGGCCCTGGCGTGCCCATTCTCTCTCTCTGATTGCAAATAAATAAATAAAATTAAAAAAAAAAAAAGAAAGGGCAAATGTGTCTGGAGTTTGCAGCATCAAAAGGCACTGACATGCCCACATTCCCTCCCCCACCCCTTTCTAATAAATAAATTTTTAAAAACAGAAGGAAATCTGTGTTTTAAGAGGACGTATCTTGGGTTCTTACCGTATGCTAACATAAAAGGATTACAACAAATTTTTGCCAAAAGTTGACAAATTGTAGGGAATCTTTCCATGATTGTATCAGAATCCTGTTAAAAAAAAAATGCATGTTTTAGTAGTAAAAGATACCATGTAACTCAGAAAGACTTAATTAACAGTAGATAAAGGAGCCTGAATACTTCTTCAGTATATTTTAGAAAACTGGCCAAAAAAACAAAAAGATCCTTAAATAAGAATTTCAAAGTTTAACTAGCAACCAGCTACCCTACTTCATTCTTAAGTCAAAACTAAATAGGATATAATTAGATCATTTCAATTTTCTCACAAAATTGATTGCATTTTGCTCATAATGTCAGGAAAGGCTACTTCATTTAAATACAACATGGATTGTGTAAGGGTTTAAAAAAAAAAAAAAACACTGATGACCAATAGCTAAATAATCCCATCTCGGCATCCTGGTATTTTTTTCTAGTGTTAATAGGACAGTTCCTTACTCAGCTCCAGTAAAGCTATTTCAAAGAACATTTAAAAAGACAAGAACTCTGGAACTTGTAAAAAGAAAGAAAAGCAGCCAAAGCATAAAGATATGTATCTCTGTTTATTACTATTTTGGTTGTTATATGCTAAATGACATCATACTTAATCTGCAACAACCTAACCTCTGAGATGACAAAAAAGATCAACCAAATAGAAAACAGCTTAAGATAGAAAAATACACATTCTGGCTTACAACTGGCTTTTTTCCCACTTCTTTACCTTTCATGAGAGTTCAGAAATGAGACAAAACTGAGATAATGTACAGGTATGCTGAAGAGAAACATTCCTTGATGTTGTAGCACTGAACCCTTCACATCTGTCTCAGCATCAAGGCTGGGCCTAGACTTTCTGGGACCACATTAAGGTCAAGTTATCTAAATCTTACTACCAAAAAAAAAAAAAAAAAAAGTTTCAAACTTGGCATTGTCTGTTCACACAGCCTTTCCTTCTAATTTTTAAAGACATGAACTCATATTATCAACAAAATGAGAAGCATTACACCAGAGCACCTATATTAAGTGACAATTAGGCTTTTAATTTTGAATTTTAAAAACTAATATCAAACAATAATATATTCATAATATGAAAACATGCTCTCATAAAAAATACTTACTACATCAATCTTTACTATATTATTTAACATTAATTTGGAGTTAACTTTCCTTCCTTTAATGTTTCATGGTATCAAATTCTTTGTAAAGTACAGATTATATTATAACATTAAAATATAGTCTTGTTATTTTGGTTTATTTAACAATAATTAAACATATATTTATTATCATATACTTTTTTAAATAAAAATGCTCTGAAAAGTTTAGTATATAGATCACAGGAAAGTGAATGAATGTTAATCTGTTCACATGTTACTATTTTAAAACACACCAATAAAATGGTATAAAAATACAAAAGAAATAAGAAATATATTACATTAAAAGTAAATAATATTACACCACTAGGAAGCACATGAAATTACACAAAATATGTAACAAAAGTGAAATATTCAAAATCTGAATATTTTCAGAAAGTATCTCAAAATATTTATGAGACAGCTTTTAGTATCTTAACTAAGATATCAACCTTAGAACAGATCTTATTGCTCTTAAGCAATCCAATCAGAAAACAAAGGAAAGGGTAAATCATTTTAGCAATCTGGAATATTTGAGAGAAACAAAGACCTTGAGGTGCAGCAGAATTCCACTTATTACTTGACAGAAAGAATCTAAGTCTTGTTTATGTAAAAATAAAAATAAGATGGGGAGAAGGCTGAGCAGTTGCTTTCAAAGCCTGCCATAAGAGGTTCAATTTCCCAGCCAGGCACTTAAAGTCTGTAGCAAAAAGTGGTGTAAGCATCTACTGTTCCATTTGCAGTAGTAACAGACCTAGCACTCATGAGCATGTGGGCATGCACACACATACACACACACAAATAAAGTAACTTTCTTGGGTTGAGTATAGTTTAGAGCCAGGCGCATGCCTTTAATCCCAGCACTCGGGAGGCAGAGGTAGGAGGATTGCCATGAGTTCGAGGCCACCCTGAGACTACATAGTGAATTCCAGGTCAACCTGGGCTACAGTGAGAGCCTACCTTGAAAAACAAAACAAGCCGGGCATGGTGGCGCACGCCTTTAATCCCAGCACTTGGGAGGCAGAGGTAGGAGGATCGCCGTGAGTTCAAGGCCACCCTGAGACTACATAGTTAATTCCAGGTCAGCCTGAGCCAGAATGAGACCCTACCTCAAAAAAAAAAAAAAAAAAAAAAAAAAAAAGAAAAAGAAAAACAAAACAAAACAAAAAAAAGTATAGTTTAGTGATAGAAGACTCATGTAAAGGGCCCAGCCCTGCATAAAGAAGAAAGAAGAGGACAGGAGAGGATACAAGAGGAGAAAGGCAGGGAGGAGAGAGGTAGGGGGGAAGAGAAAGGAAGGGGAGGAGAGAGAGATGAAGTGGGAGGGAGGCAGGCATAAACAATCTGGTCCCAGAAGTCTCAGTAACAACAGAGCTAGCTAAGAAGAAAAGGCAATAGCATAATAAATTGAAGGGTAGGAAACCAGCTCTTGCCTACTGTACCTTCAGATAATCTGGTTTTCCAAATTCAGTTAGATTAATAATCAAGTCCCTAACTGGGTAGTGTTTTAGCCTGGTGAAATCTTGTGGAGTCTCAGATATACAAAATGTTTCCACTATTTCCATCTACTACTTACCATTTCTTTCAAGGCTTCATACAACTGCCTCAGGAACTCCTGGAATTGGGACAAGTGAAGACAGGTGTCCTGCTGGGTTTCCAAAGTGGAGGCCTGCTCCCATACAGAAAGCTTCTGCAGCCAAAACTGACAGTCAGAGGCAAGACCTGGGGAATTCTGAGCCATCCCTGAAAAAGGCAAAAGGTGATATTGCTTTACAGAGGCCTGCCAAGCAGTGCAGGAAATGGTGAGCACATAACAAATCTTAAGTAAGGACAAAAAGGAAACATTTTGGATAGAACTTTTATCAGTAGAGTCCTCTATGACCCACTGTGGACAAAAAGGGATTACAAGGGATGAAAATATCTCGTTTGGATGCTGGAGTATGCTTTTTACCATTTTTTTTTACCATTTGAACTTTTTATCATGAACAATATCATTACACTCAAAGTCATTATTCTTCCACAGGCACATGCTAATTATGTATAAAAAGCACAGCTGATAATACTTTATATCTTCTTTTTAAGATTGAGCTATTTTTAAATGTCTTCAATGTGAAGTTCCTTTGAGTATTTTAATGTAATGAGAAATCAAAAACAGTCATGGATATTTAATAGTAGTCTGTGCCTAAGATGTTTTTGAAGTTCTTATGTTTTATATGCATTTCTGGTTTCTCATTTAGGTGTGAAAAAAAAAACTCTGTATGCATTACTATCTAATGAATTTTCTTCCCAGTTTCTCTCCATTTCTCAGAAAAATTTAAAGTAATTCATTCCTCATGTATTAAACAGTCTGCTTAATTAAAGATTGCTTTACATGTAAGATCTCAATTCATCCACAAGAGACCTTATTTTAGTAAAATGTAATAAGTTCCAATTACTAAGACGGTATACTTGTTTAAGACTGAAAGTAAAATATTCTAAGCTGAACTTCCTGCCCCTATGTGACAGTTAGTTTCTAGTGTCAACTAGATCTGATCAGAAACCAGGTAATGGTCTATGAGAGCATTTCTAGGAAGGATTTAACTAAGGAAGGACGACCATCCCCAAAGTGAGCAGCTCTCTGGTGGCAGCCTATATAGAGGTTCCCCTGCCTGGCTGCACTAGCTCCTCACTGGTGAGTACATCTACCCTGTTGCTGCCAGCATTCACAGCCACTGGAACCCAGCTTCTCTGGCTTTCCACTGTGGACTGAAGGCCGGTGGCTCTCCAGGAATCCTCGAGGCTTTCAATGCCAGATTGGGACTGCTGAGGCATCTAGCCTCTTAGGCTAGGCAACTACTGGGTTCTCAGACTCTCTGACCTACAGACAGCCATTGTTGGACTACCCATCCTATATTGTGTAAGCCAATGCAATAATCCCCTTTATACTATTATACTCATTCTATTAGTTTGGTTTACATTTGTCTCAGCATCAAAGCTGGGCCTTTAGACACCAGGGGCCCTACTTCCAGCGCCAGTACCTGGTGCCCCACTATCATCACCCTTTGGAGGCAAGGTGGCAGAGGAGGATCCCTCTCAACAGGTATAGGCTTTCAGACTCTTATGCATTGCTGGGGTACAGATAACACTCAGAGATCTCATTTCAAGAGACTGCACTGTAAGTGGTAAATCAACTGAGTTTAAACCCTCAGTAGCAAGAGCTAACCAATAAAATGCTACTCAAGTACCAAAACATCAAAGAAAGATGTCAAAAATGTCCTTCCTACTAAACAAGAAAGCAGAAGAAATTCATGAAGACCTCTGTAGTACAAAAAAATCGAAACTGGGAAGGTAAATATTTAAAAGTAATATTTAACAATTTGGTTTTGAGAAGGACTGGGCCAAAATTAAAACAAACAAAATGCTTAATGCAGAAATATATGCATAATGGCAAAATGGCACTGAGTAGCCAAAAATCTGTGTTTTCAGACATGACTCCTCCCTTCTTCTCACTGTCCTTATTCAAGCCACCAACAAAACCTGTCAATTCTATCCACAGAATAAACTTGTGCTCTGGGTGCTTCACTTCCTTCCAGCTCCCTGAGGGAATGTCACCACTATCCTCCATCAGGTCCCACCTGCCCCTCTCCAACTAGGCTCTATATATACAAAAATAACTTTGGGGGGGGGGGGCTGGAGAGATGGCTTAGCTGTTAAGCACTTGCCTGTGAAGCCTGTTAGAGGCTCGATTCCCCAGTACCCATGTAAGCCAGATGCACAAGGTAGCGCATGCATCTGGAGTTCGCTTCTAGGTGGCTGGAGGCCTGATACTCCCATTCTCTCTCTCTCTCTCTCTCTCTTTCTATGTCGCTCTCAAATAAACAATAATAACAAATAAAAATAAACAACTTTTGGGGACTGGAGAGATGGTGACTCAGTAGTTAATGTGAGCTTCCTGCATGAGGGCCTGAGGCGGCTGGAAACTACCTAAGTTCAATTACTCCAGCACCCCCTGAAAAGCTGGGCATGGCCATGCATACATGTAACCCCAGTCCTGTGGGCAGAAAAGACAACAAGGGGGTGCCATCAGCACATACATGAGCATACACCATACACAAACCACATCGTACAAACTAAGCACATAGAAAAAAGAAATTTTTCCGATACATGTCATACCCAGCACACCCACACTTAACAAATAAATCCCTGGGGGGGGGGGGGACACGACAGCACCTTACTGAAGTCATTAGGCTTTAGAAACCCTCAGGCTACCTCAGGTACATCTTGAGGTCAGGCCAGCTCTGGAACACAACCCTTTCCTGCTTCTAGATCTTTCCCTGGATTACTTTACTGCTCTTCACTGTGCACCCTGAACAATGATTTGTTCACTTAGTTACTGCTTCCTCTGCAGGTACATACATTCTCTGTCTTCCTAGGATTTAGTACATGCCTGGCAAATACTCAATAAACATTAAATAAACAAAGAATAATTCCCTGGTATATTATTTGACATTTTCTATCAATGTCAGACACCAAATCCAGGGCCTTGCATAAGCACTCTATCACTGAACTACATCTGTCTTTTATGATGCTATGTTCTGGACCCTGAAGTCCAAAATATTCTCCAGTTGTTGATTCCACCTACTTGGAACAGGGTGGCTGCAGTAGGCTACAGCCCACATAGACAGTTATGAAGTATACCTTCTCCAGGGCCTGTTAGACCCTGGTAAAACTCTATGAGGTTAAACTAAGCCTAATTAGTTCCTCCTTGGTAAGACTAGAGTACTTTGGCACTTTTCAAAATGGCTGTTCTTCTCTTCCTCCTGCCAGAATGACAGGTAGTCAGGTAGCTTTGGTAAGTAGTTTACAGTGACTGGACCCCAAAAGGAAAAAGCAGAAATGTCTTTAAATCTGCCCTTGCAACCTCCACTTTACTAGAAATCAGAAAAGGATCTCATCTTATCTCTTGACTAAAGGAGTTACCTAGATCTCTTTTTCCATAATTAACCTAAGCCCCTCCTGGGAGGGAGTTTCCTTATCTTAGAATTTAAATCTGATCCTGGCATTGTGGTTGGTTAAGCTCAGCCCCAAAACTTGGCTTCATGCCTGGCCTCTTCTTGAGCCAGCCCCTAGCCGAGACCAATCAGCCCTCACTCTGCTCACCTGAGCCTGAAGGTAGGGCCAACCACCATGGGGTTAAGTAGACACCAGGTGGGCAGGGACCACCTTGCTGGCTGCTTATCTCTCCTGAACTTCCAGGTTCCTATACTGGTAAGCTTTCCCCACTCCCCATGGGATGTCGGCCTCCTCCTGCCTCCTACATAACAGGACCTCTCTGCACTTTCTTCTCTTTCCTCTCTTCTTTGGTTCTTGGACCCTATCTTTCCCTTGTATATTCCTGAATAAGAAAATGGTGCTTGATAAATTATACTTTCAATTTGGTTTATCCAGTTCTTTGGTTAAAAGCAGACACAAACTCAGAATTTGGGGTTCAAGGATTATTCCTAAACCCCAGCACACTGTAACAAGAACTATCTTTTTTTTCTCTAATATTTACTGTTGCGCTCCTGAAAGTAAAAATTAAAGGAGATAGGGGATACAGCTCAAAGTACTTGCCTAGCATGCACAAACCTCCTAGTTCAATCCTAAAGCACTGCAGAAAAAAAAAAAAAAAAAAAAAAAGGTCACAAAAACAAAGAGGCTTCCCCCCAGGCTGGGTTCTCTTGGGTATTTTAATTCTCAGATTTGTCCACACTATGCATCCAGCAATTAACACTCAGTTTCTTCACTTCCACATTAGTTGCTATAGAGCTGTTCTAAAGTGCTATGGGGCTGGAGAGATGGCTTAGTGGTTAAGATGCTTGCCTACAAAGCCAAAGGACCCAGGTTCAATTCCCCAGTACTCACATAAACCAGATGTGCAAGGTAGCGTATGTGTCTGGAGTTCTTTACAGCAGCTGAAGGTCCTAATGCACACATTCTTTCTATCTCTCTCTCAAAATAGAGTGCTGTAATTCTCGGCACCCACTTTTCTATCTATTTTTTGTGGTAATAATTTGCCCTGTGATCTTATTTTTCTTACAAATCTAAGAGTTGTTGATTTTTCAGGGTTGTCCTAAAGTGTGAAATGGCTGCATAATAAATTTCATTACACCATTTACTGAAATGTTTCAATTTAATGCCATGAACAGTAATTTACTAAAACTTAATAATCAATAAACAAGAAAAGTGTATGATAACTCCTAAGAGGCAAAATGCCTGGTTGATACATGTAGGAAGACACCATGTACCACTGCACAAGGTTCAGGTCATTTATCTCCTTCTAACCAATGGCCTGGCAACAAAACCTAAAGCAAGAGTTGTTATATAGCTGATCCTTGCTGAAGTGCTCTACTGCTAAGCTATTTGGCCAAGCAGATCCCAGCTATTGAAAGCATGTTGAAGAACTGTATTCTGGGAAGAACCTATGGCAGTCCTCAGTGACTGCTCTGATCTTCCACAAAGTAGGGCATGCTCAGCAGCTTGGTGTCATCATGTGGAAATCATCCCCCTGCTACCCTGGCATAGTCAAAATGCATGTGTGAGGGGTGGGACATTATCTGTGTGTGCTTGGTATCTCATCCAGTTCTTAAAAATAACTTTCTCTTTCATTTCTCCTTCTCCTTCTACTACATATAGAAAGTGTATTAGTAGATAAAATTTCTACTTAGTCTATAATTTACAGAATTTAATAAAGGGGAAGAGGAACTAACAATATCCAGAGACCTTGGACTTAAAACTAGAGGCATTAACAGGGTATTGCTATGATTTTTTTTTTCCTTCCTTTTCAAAGGAAGGAGCTGTACTGTGGTAGTTGGAAGTATTTTTAAAATCCAGCATTTAGAAAGTAGTGGGTTTGAATGTCCTAAGTAACCAGTAAGTGAAACTGGCAGATATTTGTGTGTTTTGTCCACTTACCATCCCTTGTCTGTCCTTTTTAAAAAACGTTTTAAAAATGTTTTATTTATTTATTCATTTGAGAGAGAGAGGCAGAAAGAAAAAGAATGGGTGTGCCAGGATCTACAGCCACTACAAACTCCAGACACATGCTCCACTTTGTGCATCTGGCTTACATGGGTACTAGGGAGTCAAACCTGGGTCCTCAGGATTTGTAGGCAAGTGCTTTAACCACTAAACCATCTCTCCAGCCTGTTGTTTTCTTTTTTTTTTAATATGTATACTCCCCCACTGTTTCTTCAGGGAACTGCCCTTTGTACTTTCTATATGGTCTTGGTGAGAGTATGGATCATGGTGCACGTTCTTAAAGATCAGGAAGTTGTAGATGTCAAACATAAAATTAACAGCTAGGAAACATGCTATGAAGAGAAAATGAAGTTTATGTCTATTTGTCTGAAACAACTCGAAAACAGTGGAGTTTGTTTATTTATTTTTTTGTTTTTACAAATAGGAAGAATGGCTGGGGCTGGGGTGGTTAACAGTACTTGACACATATACATGAGTTACTGAGAGGATCTGAGACCACCTGAATTTGATTCCCCAGCACCCACACAAAAGCTGGGTATGGCCAAATATGCCTGTAACTCAAGCCCTGTGGGGAATGGAGACCTAGGAATTCCTGGGGCTTGCAAAACACTGGCAAGCTCCAGATTCAGTGACAGGCTCCATCTCAAGGAAACAAGAAGATAAGTAATAGAATAAGACACTCAATGATCTCCTCTGGCCGTATTCACACTCACAGATACATGCATCTATGGATACACCACATAAACATACACACACACACACACACACACACACCATATCACACATACTTTACACACAAAATAAAATTCTTAAAGAATAGCTTTTACTAATCTCAACACAGACTATATATGGTCCAAGTGTAATTTTATTTTTTGGAGGGAGGCTGCTGAAGATATGGCTCAGCAGTTAAGGCACTTATCTGCAAAGCCTAAAGACCTGAGCTCAATTCCCCAATATCCACATAAAGCTGGAAGCACAAAGTGGTGCATGTGTCTAGATTCGTTTGCAGTGGCTGGAGGTCCTGGCATGCCCATTCTCTTTCTCTCTTTATCTCTCTCTCTCTCTCTCATAAATAAATTAATCAAACATTTTAAATAATTTTTTAATTTTATATAACAATATTCTTAAATATATTAAAAAGGAAATTAAAGCTAACAAATGAATCCGTATGTGTAAATTCATGGGTATATGCCATTAACCACTTGAGTCATCAAACTTTCTTCTATTTTTAAACCACAGACTTACCACTTTATTCAAAAACTTTAGTTTGCACCTCTTTTGTATATGGACTTTAAAAAAAAAAAAGCCTAATTACAAGATATTTTTCCCATGTGATAAGCCCAAAACTTCATTTAATGGTACATCTCTGCTGTTTTTATCTGGTCATATCCAGATCCACACATGTTCCATGCATTCATATGATCAATGCTGAGAGTTCTCCTATAATCTATACAAATTATCAATTTTTCTTTAACCTTCTCACCACTTTTATATCCTGGGAAAACAAAGGCAATTATTCTAGAGTCTCCTCATTGACTGCATCTTTGTAGTGGTATGTAATGTCTTCAGTTATCTCATGTGTTTCCTTTAAGCTGGTGGATATAGAAGCATGAGTCCAGTCAGGCTTAGTTCTTTCCCATGAACACTTCATTTGTGGTGTTGTATACTTTGAACCCCATCAGAAGGCAGATAGTGTTTGATTCATGTTTCATAATGTTGAAACTGGATTGAGGCATTATCAATTTAATCCACCCACTGGTTCACCATCAATCTCCTCCCTTATAGTTTTAGGATCTGTGGGTCATCATTCTAAACCCATTAGGAGTTAAAAATAGTGGTTTTTCTGATTTTATGACACCAAACATATTTTATATATATACCCTTAAAATTGCATCCATTTCAGTTATGCTTCAGATAATGATATACTATGTAACTGGTGTTAGCCTTCTTGCTAATTAGAAAGATTGTATGAGATTATGGTACAAAGATTGACACATAGGGTTGCAAAACAGATAAGGTGTTTGCTAATCCCAAAAAGGTAGTTAGTAACATTGCAGCTCCTCTGATAAATCTTGTTACAGTTGAAAAAGGCCAGCATACCACAATGAGGACCCTGGGAAGTCACCCCACAGTTAAGATTAAAGCATGTATGGCTGCATACTGAGAGTAATGAGCTGAAGTAATTCAGCCTGCATGTAGACTGTAACACAACTGTTGAAATGGAGGTCAAGGAACATGGTCTAAGACTGCCAGTGCTACCAGGTAGCTGGAGGTAAATAGCATAATCCTACAAACAAGTTTTCAAATATAATAAAAGCATGTAAATAAAGCCAATCAAATTCGGGGGGGGGAATAAAAGAATAAGAACCCAAAAACAACAGACAAGAACCAAAGGATCCAAATGACTAAATGAAAACTCCAAAACAACTAAGAGAACTGCCTGTAAAGATAAAAGCCAAAATTGGGCTGGAGAGATGGCTTAGTGGTTAAGGTGCTTGCCTGTGAAGCCTAAGGACCCAGGTTTGATTCTCCAGGTCCCACGTAAGCCAGATACACATGGTGACACATGCATCTGGAGTTCATTTGCAGTGGCTAGAGGCCCTGGAGTACCCATTCTCTCCCCCCCCACTCTCTCCATCTCTAATAAATAAATAAATAAATGAAAATAAAATGTTTTTTAAGCCAAAATTTCATGAAAGGACTAAACTATAAAACATGACTATAAAAAAATGAAGAAAGGGCTGGAGAGATGGCTCAGAAGTTAAGGCACTTGCATGCAAAGCCAAAGGACTTTGGATTTATTCCCCAGGACCCATGTAAGCCAGATAGCACAAGGTGGGGAATGCAACTGGAGTTCATTTGCAGTGGCTGGAGGCCCTGGTGTGCCTGTTTATATCCATTCCCTCTCCCCCACCCCTTTATTTCTCTCAAATAAATAAAAAGAAAATATTTTTTAAAAATGAAATTCTAGAGCCGGGCATGGCGGCTCATGACTTTCATCCCAGCACTTGGGAGGCAGAGGTAGGTGGATAGCCATGAGTTCAAGGCCACCCTGAGCCTACATAGTGAGTTCCAGGCCAGCCTGGACTAAAATGAGACACTACCTCAAAAAACCAAAAAAAAAGAAGAAGAAGAAGAAATTCTAGAACTAAATAACTAAATTAAGAATTCAATAGATAACTAAACCCAGATGAAACAGAATCCAGGAATATGGAAGGTAGATCTAAAGAACACATCCAGAATTTAAAATGGAAAACTCAGAACAGTGGAAGAATACACAAGAATGAACCACATACATACATGAAAACACATGAGAAGAACAGAGGTGCAAACCTCAATGAAGGACTTTAGAGCCAACCAAGATTGGCACACAGCCCTAATACTCCTCAAGAATAATGGTGATCTCACAGAATTTGCCAGCAGTAAGCCTGATACTAAGGATGCTCATTAGGAGGATGGAAAAGGATCCCCAGTGAAAGTCTAGATTTATGAAAAAAAAATTAAAGACAACAAAGATGGTAGGTAAATGGGACATTTAAAATTAACACTTATAAAATAAAGTAGCATGTGGGGTTTAATATATATATATATATGTATATATATATATATATATAGAGAGAGAGAGAGAGAGAGAAATAGTATATAAACCAGAAGAATGATAGAGTTAAGAATTCTAAAGTCCCTACATTGTCCAGGAAAAGGATAAAACAGGTGACAATGGATTTTGGAAACTGAAGACTACATATTAAGTGTTGGAAAGACGACTCAGTCGTAAAAATGTAAGCATGAGGTCTTAAATTCAATCTCTAAAACCCATGTAATGCTGGATGTTGAGGCACTTTTCTGTAATCCCAGCACCTGGAGGTGGAAATAAGAGGATCCCTGGGGCTCAATGACCAGGCCATCTAGCCTAATTGGTGAGCTCCAAGCCAATAAGAGACCCTTAAAAACTGAGTCTCCACAAACTATATTAACATTGTGTGCATACTGAAGATTTTCCTAGGACACGAGGTGCTTCCTTGGTTTTCCTAAGAACAAGGTCACAATGACTAAATCGCCTTTATTAGACTTAGACAATAATCTCAGTGATAATTACCCAGTAAAACAGCATGAACAAGCAGAAACCATCTTAAGGTTACAGTGTTAGTTTGTTTTTTAAGATAAAATAACCTTATTAAATACTAAAAGGTTTACAAATAGAGAAACATGGCTAACTTGGTTGAGAACTTGAAAGTCTGTCTTTCATAACCTTATAACTATTATTATGACCAGATTAACATCAGTAAATTAAAGTTGTAAATTTACAACCTGAATATCCTAACATCCTATAACCAGCTAGGGCCATTCTTTGTTAGTCTGATATAAACTCTAGGCTAATAGTCATCTTAATCTCAAGTAGTCTGTAAATTGATCAAACATTTTAAGACTTAATCAACTTTGTTTTCAAGCCTTTTGTTAAAATCTACTCATACTTTTACCTTACAATCTATGCAACCATTTTGTAACAATCTTTTCATTATTTAATATCCCCCCAAAAATGAGTTTCCAAAAAGTGGACGGACTGGAGAGATGCCTCAGTAGTCAAAACACTTTCTATGCAAGCATGAGAACCTGAGCTCATATTTTCAGAACTCCAGGTGTCATCCCAGTGTTGGGAAGTCTGACAGGGGATCCCTAGGGTTTGCTAGCTAGCTGGTCTAGCAAGCTAGTCTGGCTAGCTAGTATGAATCAGTGAGCTCCAGGTTCAGAGAGACTCTGTCTTTTAAAAAAAAAATACGGTGAAGAAGGGCTGGAGAGATGGCTCAGCTGTTTGAACACTTATTGTAAAGCCTAACAACGCAAGTTGGATTCCCCAGTTCCCATGTAAACCAGATGTACAAAGTGACACATGAATCTGGAGTTCATTTGCAATGACTAGAGGCCCTGGTATGCCCATTCTCATCCTCCCCCACCCCTCTACCAGCCATGGTGACACCCACCTTTAATCCCAGCACTTGGGAGGCTGAGGTAGGAAGATGGTTGTGAGTTCAAGGGCAGCCTGGACTACGGTAAGACCCTACTTTGAAAAACCAAAAACGATGATGATGATGATCATGATAAAATTGTGGATGGTAACTAAGGAAGATACCCAACATTAATCTCTGGCCTCCATACCCACTCACATCCACAGGGTTGTACACTTGCATGGGGTTGTATAATTGTATACCCACATGCTCCCACACACAAATACAAACACATCTATACACAGTACAGCCACATATACATGCCAAAAAAAAAAAAAAGGTGAACAGTCTATCAAATACCCACAAAGTGTTCTCTTGCCTCCACACACACTTGCACACACATGCATGTGGTCCTGCATACACATATGCACTACATACCTACAAACACATACATACCCATGCATGCCACACACACACACGAAAGAATGCATTTAATAATTTCTATGATAGCTATTAATAGAATACTAAAAGCTGGCATATAATTTCCACATGATCAGATTTTTAAAATTATAATTAAATTATGCTCAAGGTTGGGGAGACAGCTCAGTGGTTAAAGGCAACTATTTACAAAGCTTGCTAGCCTGGGTTCAATTTCCCACTACACGCATAAAGCAGAATGCATCTGTGATCCCAAGGACTTGCAACAATGGAAGGTGGAGTCAGAAGAATCTAAAGAACGTGGCCCAGTTAGTCTAAAGTTCTTGCAGCCTGACAATTCATTTGCAGTGCAAGAGACCCTGTCTCTAAGAAGATAGAGCACAAACACTTCAAAACTATTCTCTGATACTCTCACACACCATGGCACATGCACCCCCACAAAAAAGCAAAAATTTAAATAAAACACGTAAAAAGGACACGTTAGGAGGAATAAAAGAATGTAGAACAGGCAATCTAAATAAATAGTATATGTTAAGGGTAGGCGTATAGCTCAGCAATAAAACAACTGCTTAGCATGCATGGAGCTTGAGTTCAATCCCCAACACCAAAAATAAATGCTATGATGGTAGATTTGAATCTAAATATATTAGGAATTATTATATGCAAATTGATTAAACTAATACATTAAATCCTTGGGTGAAAATACAGATTATCAGTTCTAAATATTTTTTAAAAGTCCCCTTAGGAGGGGGGCAGGGATGAGGGAAAGGATGGTACCAACATGTGCTGTTTACATACTCAGTATGTCCATAACTAATAAAACTAAAATAAAATTTAAAAGTCTACATGCTAGTACAAACAACACATTTAAATTATACAAATATGGGGGATATAAAGAGGCTAAAAAAAAAAATTCCACAGACAACAAAACAAAGGAATCAAGGTTGAATTGACCAGGAAGAAGTGACAATCCTAAATCTTTACATACCTAGTAACACAGAAACATAAAACAAAATATAAAGCTGAAAATATAATTGACAGAAAAACAATTCCAATCTTAGCAGAGAATTTTAACACATCTTTCTCAGCAAATTAAGTAATATAAAAATCTACAACTTCAAAAGTTTCTCTCAAAGAAAATTCTGAGCTTATTAAGTAATCATGGATACCAGCAGAATATTCATAGTAGTATCACTCTTAAAATGTTTTATTTACTTATCTGAGAGAGAAGGAGACAGAAAGAGGCCGGGGGGGGGGGGGGCGGCGGGGAGAATGGGTACGCCAGGTCCTCTAGCCACTGCAAACAAACACCAGACACATGTGTCACCTTGTGCGCATGGCTTAAGTGGGTACTGGGGAATCGAACCTGGGTCCTTGAACTTTGCAGACAAATGCCTAAACCACTAAGCCACCTCTCCAGCCCAGAAATATTACTCTTAATAGACCCAAACTGAAAGAAATCTATGGGCCAATCAAGAACAGAATGAAAGTCCGGTGTGGTGGCACATGCCTTTAATCCTAGCACTTGGGAGGCAGAGGTAGGAGGATCGCCCGTGAGTTCAAGGCCACCCTGAGATTACATAGTACAATTCCAGGTCAGCCTGAGCTATAGAGTGAAACCCTACCTCAAAAAACCAAAAAAAAAAAAAAAAAAAAAAAAGAACAGGATGAATAGATAAAATGTGCAACACTAGGCAACATGAATTCGACATCAACATGTTGAGAAAAGAAACTACCCCATGAGAATATATAAGATAAGATTATAACTTCATAAAAGTTCAAAACCAGGTAAAACTAAACTGTAATGATTATCAAAATAGTCATGAAACATGGTACCTTTACAGAAAGGGAAAAGCATTGTGAATGGTGCTTAAAACAATAAAATTTTACAAGTTTAAAAATGCTTCTCTGTGTAGCCAGATGCGGTGGCACATGCCTTTAATCCCAGCACCAGGGATGCAGAAGTCAGAGGACCGCAGTGAGTTTGAGGTCACCCTGAGATTACGTAGTGAATTTCAGGTCAGTCTGGGCTACAGCGAGACCCTGCCTCAAAAAAAAAAAAAAATGTTATGTGCTTTTCCATATATTTTGCTGTCCGCAACTAAGAATTTTTTTAACTTCTAGATACACATTTATCATTACACCATGCTAGGGGTAAGGAGACAGTAGTATAGACTTTCAATGCCAATCAAGACATAAGGGACTTGATGAATATAGTAAGTGACTTTAAACTGTTCAAACAGTATGCTTCCCTTTTTTTTCTTTTTCTTTTTCTTTTTCTTTTTCTCTTTCTCTTTCTCTTTCTCTTTCTTTTTTTTTTTTTTTTTTTTTTTGTATATCCTATTTTTTACCTGGGTTTCCCATTTGGAAATCCTAAAGTGACTAGAACCAGGGAAAAATACAGTTTTAGCACTTATTTCCTCTTTTCCCTTCTTGTCCTAAAACAATGGCTCCATTTTCCCACTTGGCTCTGAAGACAAGAAAATCCATGCCCTTCTTCCTAGACCCTCACCTTAGCAATGTCTCCAGAAGGCTACCACACCAGGAAGAAAGACAAATGCTGTGTTAAATATGGCTCATTCTTCACTGGATGGATCTGGTAATTCCCTCCTTTTCCATGAATGCATTAATGTTCTTGTCCCTGTTAATCTGCACACCTCTAATACAATTGAAAGCTGACTACACATTTTTTAAAATCCACAGTAAAATTCTTTTATTTAGATTTCTTTTTTATTCATTCATTCATTTATTAGAGAGAGGGGGAGAGATAATGGGCACACCAGGGCCTCTAGCCACTGCAAACAAACTCCAGATGCATGTGCCAACTTGTGCATCTGGCTTACATGGGACCTGGAGAATCGAACCTGGGTCCTTAGGCTTCACAGGGAAGTGCCTTAACCACTAAGCTATCTCTCCAGCCCCCTAAAATTCTTTAATTTGCTCCAAATATAAATCCTTGGCTTTCTTCACTATGAGCTCCTACAAAAATACTGCTTGGTATCTTTCATTTAAGGAATTAAAAAGGGGAAGGGGATAAGTTCAATAACATATTCTCTTAAAACTCTGGAATTTGATACATTTTGTATACATTCAACATATACTACTGAAGCAAACACTAACATCATGGAAAGTGAGAAGGAAATCCAAAGTTTCCATTTCTTCAAATTTTTTTTTATTTATTTACTTACTTAATTATGACAGAGTTTCCATTTCTTGAGCACACTTACCAAATCCCTAAGGAATCAAAACCAACCATGATTTCACCTCTCCACATACACAAACTTAAAAAACAGGTGCTATTAGTTTCTCAGTACAGTTCTAGGAGAAAATAAAATGATCTTCAGAAATTTCTATGTAGAATGGAAAATCCTATGAACAAAAAATGACCAATGAAGGGTCCCCACATGCTTGTTCATGGTTTTCTTCCTGAAGGGCCCCAAGAGTCCTTCAGAAGCAGGAGGTAAGGGGCAGAGATAACATCATAAGGGAAACTATATATAGGGCGTCATTCCAAACAGGGCTCACTTAGGATCACAGCATTGCTCTCTCATTTATCAACTGGTCAAGTCATTCACTTGTCTACTAATGCTGTTCTCTGAACTCCAGTCTCCACAGCACAAAGATAAACAGCTTTTCATAGGTGCTCATACTATGCCACCCCCATAATCACATGCCTCAGATGCAAAGGACAAGCAGGTGACAGACATACATCTCAGGAATGGAAGCTTCCTCGTTTTACCAATTTCTGCCCTTTATGAGGACATATTAAGCTTCATGGAGAATATGCTTTACAAGGAATATGAAATTCACAGCACAAGCCAGGCATGGTGGCGCATGCCTTTGATCCCAGCACTCGAGAGGCAGAGGTAGGAAGATCGCCTTAAGTTCAAGGCCACCCTAAGACTACATAGTGAATTCCAGGTCAGCCTGATCTAGAGTGAGACCCTACCTCGAAAAACAAGAAAAAGAAAAAGAAAAGAAATTCACAGTACAAGTCATTAAAGTTGAGGAAGGAAAGTAAAGCAATGAATACCTGAGTGATGACTGAGAGTATACCAACTCACTAAAAAACAAACAGATAATTTTTATGTTTTATATACTAGTATCAAAAGAAAATTAATTTAAATTATAGAAAACATTCACACAAATAAGGGAAAATTTTTTCTCTATATTTGGAAATCAAGGCTAACAGCCTGGCAAGGGACAGCCTGAAGCCAGTGATTCTCCCATTGGTTTCAGAAAGAACAGTAGGTTCCTTCCTGACTTTTACTTCCAAATGATCACCTTAATGTCAAAACAGCCAGACTTCAGGCAGGAGGCCACAGGTGCAGGGAGAGTGTGCAGAACATCCACTCCCTCACAGTACAGGATGAGGAACAGCATGAGCTAACAAGTTCAGCTTCTCACTTAACATACAGGACATTATTTCCCCCTCCTAACTGATGATTCCATACTTGAGTTATTAGTCTATAACTTCACCTGAGATTTTTCTGATCTTCCATTACAGTCGCTACTGAAGGCACTAGGTTTTCTACAAACTCTACAAGTTCAAATAAGCTGAAATGATGAGGAATCTGGTACTTTTGAAGTTCTGTCAAAGATAATAATTACACATGGATGTCAAGTGAAACATTTTCAAAGTAATTTAGACTTAATCATTATTGCTTAGGGAGTGGCCAGGGTAGCATCTTGAACACAGAAATTTAAGATAGTTACTATAAATTAATCTTGAGTGTTGCAGTAATTACCATACCTTCTAAACCAATACAGTTGGGAAATTAATAGGATATGACTAGAAGGACAACAAGAGAAGGAGAAGGTTTTTTTAATTTTAAACATTTTTATTTATTTATTTGAGACAGAGAGAGAGAAAGGTATGCCAAGGCCTCCTACCACTTTAAGCCAACTCCAGATGCATGTGCCACTTTGTGCATATGGATTTACGTGGGTGCTGAGGAACTGAACCTGGGCTGTCAGGGTTTGCAAGCATCTTTAACCACTGTGCTATCTCTCCAGCCCAGGAAAAGGTAGATAGACGATATATATATGAATATATGAATGAGAGAGAAAAAAGAGGTAGAGAGAGAGAGAGAGAGAGAGAGAGAGAGAGAATGGGCATACTAGGACCTCTAGCCACTGCAAACAAACCCCAGATACATGTGCAACCTTGTGCATCTGGCTTTACGTGGGTACTGGGGAAATTGAACCTAGGTCCTTTGGCTTTGCTGGCAAGTGCCTTAACTAAACCATCTCTCTGGCCCTTTTTTTTTTTTTTAATCATTTTCAAAAATAAAATCTGTGTAAAAGGTCAACATACAAATGGACAGAATTATGCAAAGCATGTATTTGATAAAAGATTAACATCCAGACCAAATAAATTATATCCACAACTCAACAATAGAAAAAAATGGGCAAAGGATCTAGATAGATATTTTCCTTAAAATATGTGATAGCCAATAAACTTGTGAAAAAAATTGTGACATCAGTAATCACAAGGGATGGGCAAATCAAAACCAAAATTAGATGTCAACCCACATGAATTAGGATGGTTGCTATCAAAACACTCAAAAAATTAACCAGTATTGGGTAAAGATGCAGGGACACTGGAACCTTTATATTCTGCTGACAGGAAAGTACAACAGTATATGGCTACTGTAAAGCACTATGGAGGTTCCTGAAAATATTAAGCTAAAGGGCTAGGGAGATGGCACAGTTGATAAAGCTGTCACTATGCTAGTATAAGGCCTTCAGTTCACATCCTAGCACCCACATAAATGATAGACATAGAGGGGCATGCTTATAATCCTAGACGTTGAAGTCAGAAATAGGCAGATCCTTGGCACAATAGATGGAAAATGACTGATGAAGATATACCTAAGATGTCACCCTCTGATTTACTGACAGAATGCTACAAAACACAGTGCTTATGGAAAAAAGATAAATAAGCAAATCACACAACCAATACAGGTCAACATCACCAACGAGGGGCACAAGATGCTCTGTTAAGAATATTTAACACCCCTTTCAATTAATTAAAAGATATATTTCCCTAAATCTAAGTTAGACAATATTCTTTTTTCCCCCTTGCTGAGAGCCTGATAATAAAAACTTACTGAAAGGGAAGATGTTTTTTTCATTATTATAAGATTGGTCAATTCATTCCTGTGCTTGTAGCTTTATATGCAAGTCATAATAGCATATTCTCATATCAGGAAGTACTTATGAAATACTTTCCTCCTAAATGATAATTTTTCTCCTAAAAGCACCAAGGTTTTAGAGACCATTTTACCATGGCATGTTCTCTATTGAGTCATTCTGCTTGACTTCTGAGGGAAGCTAATCAGAAACACAACCTGATGTTTACAAAACTTGTTCAATATTAAAGAAAACTTGAGTCTACGGAGGGTGAGGAGACAACTTCAAACCAAGTGCACAGCATGTATACACACTCTTCAAACCAGGTGCAGAGCATGTATATACACTCTTCGGATGACTGCAAAGGCTTCAGAAGACGTAATCTAGCAAATAACTGGGTATTTTCTTAGCTCAATTCTCCCATTCATGTATCTAGCATTGTGGGGAGGTCAGCTCCTCTCTGGACCTGCCTTCAAAGTAGAAGAATCCTTTGACCACAGTGCTTGCTCTTGACCTCATTTTCCATCTATCCCTCCAACTCAAAAATGACCAGTCTTCCCTCTTAATTCTAGCAACAACGAGTACTGCTGACTTCCCAGCACGCTTGACTTCACTTATCTGGCACTGAGACTTCAACCATTGGGAAAATATGCTGAGGAGAAACTTAGTTGTTAAAACTTTAGAAACTGTCATATTGCCTGTGTCACTAGTGATTTGCCTCCAAAATTATTTCTGCCTCGTTCCATCTTTGGTTCCCCCTATAGTTTGTAACTAAGTAACAAAAAAAAAAAAAAAAAGAAGAAGAAGAAAGTCCACAATTTATAGGGAGTCTACTTTATGTTAGGACTCCAAAAACCATTACAAATGAAAAGATGAGTGTTCCCTACTCTCAAGAATCTGTGGTTAAAGAGGAAGTCAGGACCTATAAGTAGGTAAAATTTAACAGGAAGTAGGAAAGACTGAGAGAAAAGGAAACACAAGGTGTAGCAGGTAGCATTAAGAATGGCAGTAACCCTTGGGCTGGAGTGATGGCTTAGTGGTTAAGCGCTTGCCTGTGAAGCCTAAGGACCCTGGTTCGAGGCTCAATTCCCCAGGACCCATGTTAGCCAGATGCACAAGGGGGCGCACACATCTGGAGTTCGTTTATGGAGACTGGAAGCTCTGGCGCGCCCATTCTCTCCCTCTCCCTCTCCCTCTCCCTCTCCCTCTCCCTCTCTCTCTCTCTGCCTCCTTCTCTCTGTCACTCTCAAATAAATAAATAAACAAACAAAAAAATTTAAAAAAAAAGAATGGCAGATGGCAGTAACCCAACATGGAAGTGCTCACATGCCCCAGATAGAATTGAGGGGTAAGCTGAGCAAGGTCATGATACCCAAGCCAGGCAAAAGCATCAAAATCAAACATGGATGCTTCCTGTGCTACTTAGGAAGAATGAAGCTATCACCTGATCTGTACTTCTCAAACTTAAAGAACTGGTGAGAGCTCCCAGGGCAGGATAAAGTCATTACTTATTCTGTTTCATATTAACAAACACAGACTAGTATAATACTACGCTTGTAACTCTAACAAAACTACAAAATAAAAATGTAAAAATTAACACAGTACAATTATTTACTAAGGTAGCAAGTTAACAAAATCTAGCAGCAAATCTATAAAAAATAAAATTTAATTCACAACAGTGATGCTCATGGTCAGTGACATACCACAGAAGTTCACTTTGGCCTAATCACATGGTCATGGCCCAACTGTTACAGGCAGATTCTGCTGGGTGTGTGGCTGCTGCGTACTGAAGGATGGCTTCCCTGGCCTGCCACTTCTCTATGCTGAACTATAATGAAAGAGCAATCTCTTGCTGAGCACATGCATATTATTTATATTTTCACCTCAGTTCCTTTGTAATGTCTCCCCATATTTAAAGTAGTGCTACTTGGTGCCAATATAAACAACTACAGGCGATGAAATCTTAAGAAGGGAATTAGATGTTTGAAAACATGACTTTTTAAAAAATGATCTTCAGAATGAAAAATAGTCAGTGAAATCTTTGGAGAGAAGCACAGCATCCTAATAAGACCCACCTGCTTAATCCCTCTCATCTTTAGGACTCTGAAAGATTCAGAAGGAGTCTACATAACTGTAGGTTGTGGACCACTGAACTCACACAGAAAAAACTTCTTGTGGTTACCTTGTAGTACTGTGCAAAACCAAATATCTAACTTTGTTTCCTTTAAACTCTCTTCCCACGTGACTTCCCATTAGGATGGCACAATAAATTCACTTTTTGATGGATTCTCTCTACTCTAATCACACAGTAACCAAAAGAGAATAATGAATATTTTTTAAAAAGATACCAACAAACTAAACTGTGTATATAAACATTTGTATGCAATTGATATGAGGCAGAAACATAAACCCCTAAGGTGGAGCTTGGAGCCTCCAATGCTGCTGCTGACCAGACCTGGGTTTCATCACTGCCTCAGGGTACAGTCAGAACACTCCCATGAGGGTAGTGATGGAAGTGACAACTGGAGCCCTCTTCCCTTCCATTCCTGCAAAGGAGCTGACCACCTCACTGTCTGCTATGGAGTGGTGTCTAAGGACACAGACAACACGACCAGCCAGAATCAGGAGTTAGGTGGAGCAGCAAGACTGGACTGGTCAACCATGGATCTGGACTGGGGTTCCATGGAGGCCAAAGACAACTAAAAGGATGCTAAATGAGAAAGGGTAAGGACAGAGGGAGAAAGGAGTTGTAAATGAAACCAATCTTTTTCAAAACGTACCACTCAATCCAAATTCTAGAGCACATGGGGAAATTTAATGCCAATAAAGGCAGCTAACAAAAAAAAAAGTTATTCATTAAATTACAAACTTACTTCAGATAAAAGTAATAATTTCATGACAACAAGTATATTAGCCGAGTGTGGTGGTGCACACCTTTAATCCCAGTACATGGGAGGCAGAGGTAGGAGGACAGCTATAAGATTGAGGCCAGCCTGAGACTACATAGTGAATCACAGGTCAGCCTAGGTTAAAGCAAGATCCTGCCTTGAAAAAAAAAGAAGAAAAACATGCATATCTAAGATGCTAAAAAGCTAATTAAAAATTAAAATTATAAAAAGAAAAAATACAGAATAAAGACATGACTAAAAATAAATCTACTGGGAATCTATAAATAATAAACAGTCATTAAAAATTTTAAACTCAGTATACAAGGCACTTTAGTCTGGATAGAACTGAAGAACAAACTGGTGATTTTGAAGATAAGCTAAGGAATTCACTAAGAGACAGTTCAGAAAGAAAAGAAATATATGAAAGAAAAAATATAAACACAAAGAAAGCTCCACAAATATGACACTCACAGAAGCAGAAAGTCAAGAGGGTAGAGAGGCACAAAGAGGTACCACCAGGAATGCTCAAGAACTATGAACCCTCTAAATGCATAAATTACTTTCACCAAATTGCACTGAAAGCACTACACTTAATGTTCATACTCATATGTTAATGTTACTCTCACTTCTGGTTAGAGAAGCTTCTCTTTTCAGATGGCGATGACCACTGAGATGACCCAAAAGGCAACACAGTGCTGAGAAGAAGGGATGGAGTGTCCACACTAATACATCTCACACCCTCGAAAGCTCAGGATCCATTGCGGAAGAGGTGGCATAAAGATGTAAGAGCCAAAGGAAGGGTACCACTCCTTACATACAACTGTCCAGACAGAATGTGACCTGGATATCCAAGACCTCATAGTGCCTAGCAATACCTACACAAGACCCTCATAATAAGAGAAAAAGATGATGACATAAAATTAAAAGAGATACTAGTGGAGAGAGGGAGAGGATATGACAGAGAGCAGAGTTATGAAGGGGAAAGCGGGGGAGGGAAGGGAAATACCATGGTTTGTTGTAAGTATAGAAGTTGTCAATAATATATATATGTGTGTGTGTGTGTGTGTGTGTGTGTGTGTGTATAATGTATATATATTTTTTAATTGAGAAAAAAAGAAATGTGAATCCTTGTATAAAGCCTCATACAAAGTATCTAAGAATATCATGGAACTAGACAAAAAGCCTATAAATGACCCAATAAGCAAATCCACACATACTAAAACACATAATTAGTGTTTTATAATTAAAAAATTAAATCTTGAGCTGGGCATGGTGGTGCACACCTTTAATCCCAGCACTTTGGAGGCAGAGGTAGGAAGATCACCGTGAGTTTGACGCTACCCTGAGACTACATAGTGAATTCCAGCAAGACGCAACCTCATAAAGCCAAATAAATAAATAAATAAAATCTTGAGGCTGAAGACATGGTTCAATTGGTAAACTACTTGCCAGGCAAGCATGAGTACCCAAAAGTTTGGTCAGCAGAACAGAATTTTTTTAATATTTTATTTTGTTTATTTATTAGACAGGGAGAGAGAGACAGAGAATGGGCATGCCAGGGCCTCTAGCCACTACAAAGGAAAGCCAGATGCATGTGCTGCCCCCTTGTGCATGTGGCCTACGTGGGTTTTGAGGAATCAAACCTGGGTCCTTAGACTTCGCAGGCAAGCATCTTAACTGCTAAGCCATCTCTCTAGACCCCCACTTAAAAAAAATAGTCTTTCCTTGATATTCATGACCTCACAGTCTTACCAACACAAAACTTTCATAATAGGAGGGAAAAAATCAAGATAGAAGAGAGAGAGACTAGATGGAAAGAAGGGATTCAATGGAGTAGGTGGGAGGGACTTAGGAGGGAGAAAGGGAAGGTAGTGGGAGGGGATTATGATCATGGCATATTGCTTATATTTATGCAAGTTGTCAATAAAAAAGTTTTCAAAAAGAACATAGTAAACTCCAAGGCTCAGAGATCACTGCAGAAGAGGTGGAAGATATAATGCAAGAGCCAAGAGAAGAGGAGGACTACTTTGCAATACTGTCCACCAGACAAAGTAGCCTTGATATTCATGATCTCACAATAGGTAAGACTACCTACACAAGACCTGCATAATAAGAGAAAAAAATCATAACATCAAAACAGAAAAAAGACTTGATAGAGAGATGGGATTCAGTGTGTGTGTGTGTGTGGGAGGGAATTAGCAAAAGGGAAAAGGAGCCAGGCGTGGTGGCAGGAGGCAGAGGTAGGAGGATTGCCATGAGTTCGAGGCCACCCTGAGACTCCATAGTGAATTCTAGGTCAGCCTGGGCTAGAGTGAGACCCTACCTCGAAACCCCCCCCCCCAAAAAAAAAGAAAAGAAAAGAAAAGGAAGGGTGGTAGAGAGGATTATGATAATGGTATACTATCTCTATTTATGCCACTTGTCAACAAAAGTTTAAAAAACATTTAAAGAAAAAATTTTGGGACTTCCATTAAGATGGCAGTGTAGGAACAAGCCAAAGCAGCCTAGGGGAGAAAAAGGCAAAAAAGATAGAAAAAAAAAAAAAAAACATAAAAACACACTCTTCTACAAAAAAGTGAGGGGTATAAGAAATTACCAATGGCAGCAGAGACGTAGGAGAGATCCAGAGCATCCAGAGTCCAAATAGGTGGGCAGAAGCAGCTCCAGCAGCGGTGGCACCAGTCCACAGAGTAACAGCTGTAAGGCTCAGCTCAAGCCACAGGAAAAGCCAGGTGAAGGAATTTTACACTCACACTGGAGCTCCTCCCAAACTTAAGAAATGTGAAGGGAGGACCACAGCAGCCAATGGAGAGGTAGAGGATCATGTACGTGGAGCAGTGGGAGAACTAGAGCCACCATCTACAGCCTCCCCTCCCCAAGTGCCAGTGCAAGCGCCAGCAAGCACTAGAGACCTGGGGAAGGGAGAACACAGCACCCAGCACCAGCAACCAGAGCAGCAATCCAGTGACCCAGCCAGCCTACTTGAATCCACAGTGCACCAAAGAGGGACCCAAGCAGGAGCACAGCATAAGTGAGACCACTGTCCCCGCTTTTATTTAATATAGTACTGGAAGTCTTAGCCATAGCAATAAGGCAAGAGACACACATAAAAGGGATACAAATTGGAAAGGAAGAGATCAAGTTATCATTATTTGCAGATGACACATAAAGGAACCTAAAGACTCTACCAGCAAACTGTCAGAGCTGATAAACACCTATAGCCATGTAGCAGGATACAAAATAAAACACACAGAAATCAGTAGCCTTTCTATATGTTAACAACAAACACACAGAGGATGAAATCATAGACTCACTCCCATTCATAATTGCATCAGAAAAAAAATAAAGTACACTGGAATAAACCTAACTAAGGAAGTGAAGGATCTCTACAATGCAAACTTTAAAACACTCAAATGAGAAATTGCAGAAGACACTGGGAAATGGAAAAACATGCCTTGTTCTTGGGTTGGAAGAATCAATATTGGGAAAATGGCACTCTTAGCAAAAGCAATCTACACAATTAATGCAATCCCCATCAAAATTCCAATGGCATTCTTCACAGAAATAGGAAAACCAATCCAAAAATTCATTTGGAAACACAAAGAAATCTCGAATATCTAAAACAATTTTGAGCAACAAAATAAGGCTGGTGGTATAACTATACCTGATTTTAACCTACACTACAGAGCCATACTATCAAAAACAGCATGGTACTGGCACAAAAGCAGACATGTAGCTCAATGGAACAGAATAGAGGACCCAGATGTAAGTCCGGGTACCTACAGCCACCTGATATTCGACAAAAATGCCAAAAATACTCACTGGAGAAAAGACAGCCTCTTCAGCAAATGGTGCTGGGAAAACTGGATATGTACCCGTAGAAGGATGAAAGTAAATCCTTCTCTCTCCACGCACAAGAATTAAGACCTAATGGATTAACGACCTTAATATCAGACCTGAAACTCTGAACTGCTGGAGGAAAAAGTAGGGGAAACACTTCAACATATTGGTCATGGCAAAGACTTTCTGAATATAACCCCAATTGCTCAGGCAATAAAGCCACAGATTGACTGCTGGGACCTCATGAAATTACAAAGATTTTGTACAGCAAAGGACACTGTAAATAAAGCAAAGAGGCAACCTACAGAATGGGAAAAAATCTTTGCCAGCTATACATCTGATAGAGGATTAATATCTAGGATATACTAAGAACTCAAAAAATTAAATAATAAGAAATTAAACAAGACAATTAAAAATGGGTTATGGAACTAAATCGAGTTCTCAAAAGAAGAAATATGGGTGGCATATAAGCATCTAAAAAAATGTTATACATCCCTAGTCATCAGCGAAATGCAGATTAAAACTACATTGAGATTCCATCACACTTCTGTCAGATTGGCTACCATCATTATAACAAATGACCATAAATGCTGGTGAGGATGCGGAAAAAGAGGAACACTTCTACACTGTTGGTGGGAATGCAATCTTGTCTAGCCATTGTGGAAATCAGTGTGGAGGTTCCTAAGACAGCTAAAAATAGATCTACCATATGACCCAGCTATAGCACTCCTAGCCATATATCCTAAGGACTCACCTCATTACCTTAGAGATACTTGCTCAACCATGTTTATTGCCACTCAATTCACAATAGCTGGGAAATGGAACCAGCCTAGATGTCCCTCTACTGATGAGTGAATAATGAAGATAAGGCACATTTATACAATGGAGTTCTACTCAGCGGTAAAGAAAAATGAAGTTATGAAATTTGCAGGAAAACGGATAGATCTGGAAAGGATTATACTAAGTGAGGTAATCCAGGCCCAGAAAGCCAAGCTTCACATGTTCTCTCTCATATGTGGATACTACCTACAGATGATTGGACTTCTGTGTGAGTAGGAAGAAAACTCAGTAGCAAAGGCAAGTAAGTTAGAAAAGAGATATAAAGGGAAGAGAAGGAAGGGAGGGGTTACTTAATAGGATGGTATTGTATATATGTAAGTAGAAGAATAGAATAACGGGGGTGAAAAGGCCCAAGTGAGGTCAGGGGAAGAGATTGAGCAAAGGAAAGGTGGAAGAAGGGCTAATCAAAATCTAAAATCTAAGAGGATATAAATAAATCATATGAAAACCTTCTTTTTTGGACAATGGAACACTCAGAACATGTAGATTGTTGCTAGAAAATTTTCAGTGCCAGGGACTGGATACCTTCCAGTGAGTTGTTGGCCAGGGAGGTCTCTGATGCCCCCAAAACATTACAGGCCATTGCCGAGGCCCTTGGTTTCCCAGGCAGGAATAGATGGTAAGACTCTATTGCTGGGGACTCCACATACTTGGGCTGCAAGGCCACTGAAAAATCCTGCTGAAACTGAGCTAATAACCTCCTCCACATAGACCAGCTGACAGAAAGCTGGAAGAAGCCATTCTGCAGGCATTTCAATGGGAGAGAGAGAAATCACCAGTGAAGATACTCAAAAGTGGACACTATAAGCCTTATATTTTGCCAGCCAGACCAAATGAGCCAACGGGTGTAAAAATGGCATGTCTGTCACATGGAAACCAACTGCTCTCTAATTGGACTGGAGGCCCGCTCCATGGGAGGGAATACATCCCTGATACTGAAAACCTAAAACAGGGGTAGTCATGAGCCCTAGGGGTGTAACATCTGCTGCTGTCTGGCTAAATGTATATACTATGCTTATCAAACTGCCCAGCAAGCACTTCTCTTAATGTTCATACCTATATATTAATTCTACTCTTACTTTTGGTAGAGAACCTTCTCTTTTCAGATGGCAATGACCTTAGGATGACTCAGAAGGCATCATAGTGCTTGGAAGAAGTGACAGAGAAGTGCTCAGTACTACAATATCTTTATCACATCTTCCAAGGCTCAGGGTCCATTGCAGAAGAGGTGGCAGAAAGAATGTAAGAGCCAAAGGGTAGGACTCCTTACAACATGCTCCTTCAGACACAAAATGGTCTGGATATCCATGACCTCACAGTGCCTGACACTACCTACACACAACCATCATAGTAGGAGGAAAAGATCGTTACATCAAAATAAAAGAGAGACTGATTGAGAGGAGGAGGGGGTATGATAAAGAATGTAGTTTCAAAGGGGAAATGTGGGGGGAGGGAGGGCATTACCATGGGATATTGTTTATAATCATGGAAGTTGTTAATAAAAAAAGAAATAAATTTTTTAAAATTTATTTTATAGAGAGAAAGAGGCAGAGAGAGAGGGAAAGAGAGAGAGGGAGAGGGAAAGAGAGAGGGAGAGAATGGGCATAGCAGGGCCTCCAGCCACTGCAAATGAACTCAGATGCATGTGCCCCCTTGTGCATCTGGCTTACGTGGGTCCTGGAGAATTGAACTGGTACCCTTTGGCTTTGCAGGCAAACACTTTAATCACTAAGCCATCTCTCCAGGCCCCAAAAAGCATTTAAATTTTTTTAATGCCCTTTCTCCCCACCTTCCCTTCACTTCCTTTTTCCTATTCTCACCTCATCTCTTCTCTGTGGTGATATGCATTTGTTTGTAATCCCAGTGATTGATAGGGAGGTGGACACAACTGGATCCCTGGGGTTTATTGGCCAGCAAGTATGAACCTACTTAGTGAGCTACAGGCCAATGAGATGCCCTGCCTTAACAAAAAAAAAAAAGAAAAAAACTAGACAAAACCTGAGGAACTATATCCAAAATTGTCCTTTGGTCTCCATGCACACAAGCACATAAATACACATGCATCTGTACACACATATGTACCTCATACCCACAAACATGCACACACATAAACACAAAAGTAAATAAATAATAAAATCTTACAAGCTACATATAACTCCCTTTGGATTTGCTGGGGAATAAAGTTCTGGCACTGCAGTACAGACCAGCTGAACCTGTCTAGACCAGATGGGCATCTCTGGGGGCAACAGGTGACTGACTGCATCAATTTAGCAACCCAGGCTGATCCAGAGTCCCATGAACACACTGCCTCTTTTGTAACAGCTGGAAATATAAGGTGAGGCAGCTATCTTCCACTTCAGACAAGTCCAAGCTCCTTTACAGGCTTCTAAGTGTTTTGGGGAGCCTCTAGCAACAAGAGATTGTCTCCCTAGAATACAGTTACTCTAAGTATGTCTTCTTTGCCCACATTTCTACCAACATCCAGGATGCATTGTTTACCAGATTCCTGACTCACTATCATAGGCCCTAGCCACCTGTAGACAAAGGAGCTCTCTATGAAGCAATGGGCTGATGAGAAAGAACTCGCTGTCAGTGATGGTTACTGGTACGTGCTAATCCAGATTGGTGTTTTCATCTGCATCTCTTACATGTTTCATTACATGCTTTTCTCCTACACATTAATTTCATTTACTGCATCTTCTCCAATGCTGAAAGGAAGGAAACTATACAGAGACAAGAGTGGTAGCCTGTGTGATGTGCAAGGATCATGAATTGGGAAATCACAGATGAATTACAATTTTTTAGAATCTGGTATGCTTGTATGTATGTGTGATTGTGGGAGCATGCATGACATGACACATGTATGGAGGTCAGAAGACAACTTTGGGTGTTGATCCTAGCTTTCTATCTTATTTGAGGAAAGGCCTCTGGTTTGCCACTGTGTACAACAGGCTAGCTGGCCCCTGGGCTTCTGCGGATTTTTTGTCTCTGCCACACATCTCCTTGTAGGAGCACTGAGATTATATACTTTTACTACCATATGCAGCTTTACATGGGTTCTGGGACCTGAATACAGGTTGTCATGCTTGCACAGCAAACATTCTGTCCACTGAACAATCTCCCCAGCAAGAATTACAATTTTGGGGGGTTTTCTTTGGATTTTTGAGGTACAGTCTCACTCTAGTCCAGGCTGACCTGGAATTCACTATGTAGTCTTAGGGTGCCCTTGAACTCATAGTGATCCTCCTACCTCTGCCTCCCGAGTGCTGAGATTAAAGGTGTGCGCCACCATGCCTAGCCAGAATTACAATTTTTTTAAAAATGGCCTTGGTTTGGGAAAAAAAAAAAAAAAAAGTTAACATTGAACACATGCCATAACTATTTGGATAAAGACTTAGCCAGGTGTGGTGGCGCATACCTTTAATCCCAGCACTCAGGAGGCAGAGGTAGGAGGATCGCCACTAGATCGAGGCCACTCTGAGACTACATAGTAAATTCCAGGTCAGCCTGAGCTAGAGTGATACCCTAACTCGAAAACAACCCCCCCAAAAAAGAAAGACTAGAGCTATAATTTTTTTCTTTAAAGTTCAGTAAATCTATTTAGAATTCCCTGGAAGCAGAGCTCAGACAGGCTGGAAAAGGTACCCTGAATCCATCACCTCACTTCTAAAAGAAAACTTTTTCACCAAAGCCAGCAGTGTGAAGCTCTGCAGGCAGTCTACCTGGCAGCCCTCTGAGGAGCAATAGGGACACAGGCCTAGAACTGGCCACTGTGCTCAGAGCAGCTTTCTGGAGACGACATTGTGCTGTGGTCCAAGAGCACCACCTACTGAAATAGTTCCAAGGGACAATTCAGTACATGTAAGCAGTCTGCCTTTTCTCTCTCTTGTAGAAACTAACTGCCACAAGAAAATGTGTCTCCTTCGCTCCCCACAGCTGTAGCTATCTCAGTAACTAGTGCTGCTTGTAGATCACTCTTCCGCGGGGCTCAGAAAAGCTCAAGGGGGCTGAAAATACAGTTGAGGATATACCTAGCATGTAAGAGGATCTGGGTTTGATTCCCCAGCACTGGCAAGAAAGAGAGAGAGGAGGGAGTGAGAGGAAAAGAAAAAGAGAGAGCAGGGTAAGAGCTCAAAGGCAGAAGCTGTATTATTCTAACAGGTGTAGGAAAGACATGTATAATCAAAGACATTTGTCAAAATTTTAATCACAATGCTAAGATTAGAGAATTGTATTTTTCAAACTCATTTAAGGATTATTACAATACCCCCTCCCTGGCCCTTTTCTGGAGAGCCTAAAATGAACATAGAAGTACAACTGGGGAAATAGCTGAGGGGGTAAGAGCATTTGCTGAGCAAACATGAGGACCTTGCGCTCGGCCTTTCATGGGTTACATGAGGCTCACTTGGAATTGGTAAATACAAAACGCTGACACACTCACTTGAAAGCTTCAAATAAACTCCAGCCTGTTTATCATTTGGCCTATTATATTTTATTGGTCTGGTGAGGCACTCTGGGAACTGTCCTGTGTATAACCTCATTGTGCCTTAGTTGCAGTTGGAAGACACCAGCATTTGTTCATTCCCAAGCATTCTGCATACCCTCTCCTTCAGTGTTCAGAGTATGTGCATGAAAGCTGGGAGGCAATATATATGTACTTCCCAATCGTGTCAATCATTGCCTACCTACAGGACTATAATTTTGTTTATCTGGAAATTACAGATGTTTCAAAGTATTGAGTGTATCTGTATTCTAATTACTTCACAGGAAGAAAAGAACAGAGGAATTCTAATCCCAATTCTGGGATCTGCCTGCTTCTGTCTTCACTAGTTTCCAGTGTGGTCTCCTCAGCAGCCATTCTCTACCTCCCTCCCAAGAAGATCTGAACTTTCCCAACAGGCACAATTGAGGAAATCAGTAATCATTAACCAGGGACAATCTAACTCTCTGAAGACACTTCGGTTGTCACTACTGAGAGTAAAGTGTCACTGGCATCTGCAGCGGTTTAAATGTGTGACCCCATACACTCAGGCTTGAATCTTGAGTCTCCAGTGGGCAGAGTACTAGTGAGGAGGAGGTATGTCACTGGGGGTGGGCCTTGGAGTCTAGCCCTGAGGTGCATAGAGAGCAGTTTGAGCTCTGGCAGTTCATGCTTGCGGACGTTTGTGTTTGCTGGTTGTTTGATTCTCCCTCTGCTTAAATCTATGGAAGCAGCCAGCTTCTTCTGCCATTGGTGGTGTTCCCCTGGATTTTGTCATCCTGAAATAAACCCTTTCCTCCCACAAACTTGCTTCTGGTTGGATGCTTGTCCCAATAACGTGGAACTGACTGCAACAGCATCCAATGTGCAGAGCCAGGGATACTGGTAAGCATAAGTGATGGCTGGATATAGTTTATTCCCTGAAGGTTCATGTGCTAGTGATCCGGTCCTCCATGTGGTGCTATTGAAGTGGTAGGATCTTGAACAGGTCAGGATTGGTGTAAAACAGTTACATCACTTAGGGCAATGCCCTTGGAAGGGATTCATGATGTTTACAAAGAATGAGTCTGTACTTTCCAAAGCAGGCTGCTACAAAGCAAGCTCCCTCTATATGTGTGGCCCCTCATGGACATGGCCATTTACCTTGCTGCTTCTCTGCTATATTGTGATGCAAAGGGCTCACCACTGGCCAAACAGGACTGTCTAATCTTCAATATTCAGTCTCTGAAGCTGTGAATAAATCTCCAGTTTTTATAAAGTGCCAGCTTCAGGTATTTTATTATAGCAACACTGTGATAGTTTGAATTAGATGTCCACCATAAATTCACAGGTTCTGAATGCTTGGTCCTGAGCTGATGGCAATTTGGGAATTAGAACCTCTTGGAGGTGTGTTGTTGGGGGCAGGCTTATTAAGTGTTAAAACCAGATTCCCCTTGCCAGTGTTTGGTACACTCTCCTACTGCTGTTGTCCACCTGATGTTGGCCAGAAGGTCATATCCACCTCTGCTCATACCATGCTTTTCCTTGCCATCATGGAGCTTCTCATTGAGTCTATAAGCCAAAATAAACCCTTTCCTCCCACAAGCTGCTTGGTCGGGTACTTTGTGCCACCAACGAGAAAGTGACTACAACAAACACCAGACTAATACAACATTCTAAAATGCATAGCATAATTTCCCACAACAAAGAAGTATCCAGTTTACAAATATTACTTTAGATGGCAAAACAGTGGCAATAATCATATATGATAAAGAGTGTGGTTAAGTTAAGGATTTTGAAGGGAGGAGCTCATCCTGAAATATTGGTGGGCCATAAATGCAACCACATGTATCCTTATGAGAGAGAAGGAGTCTAATGACAGACACACAGAGGATGAGCTGTGAAGACAGAAAAAAGAGTTCAGATTTTCATGGCCACAAGTCCAGGAATAACATGCTAGAAGTCACAAAAAAGTAGGAATAAATTAAATTAATTATATGAGGGGCATGTATATTTATTTCATGGGTGCCATATGTCTAGTAAGTAACATGGTATTTTCACTTTCAGCATTTCTTTTCTCAAAAGAGCCAAGAGAACCTCCAAACGTCTTCTACTGGGTCAGTTGTTTATCCCACAAAGACCAATGGTTGGTGGGCTGATATCTGTGCAGAGAGGAAATAACAGCACATTGGTGGAGGCCCTCAAGAGTCACATGACTCTTCTAATTAAGGCTACAAGAATGAGTGTTAATTCTGGGTTGGAAAAATGGCTTAGCAGTTAAGGCACTTGCCTGTGAAGCCTAAGGACCCAAGTTTAAGGACCCAGGTTTGACTCCCCAGAACCCACATAAGCCAGATGCACATGGGCCCTGGTATGCCCCTTCTCTCCCTCTTTCTATCTGCATCTTTCTCCCTCTCTCTCTTTATTTCTCATGAATGAATAAATAAATCTTTAAAGTTCAAAAAAAGAATGACTGTTGATTCTATATGTGAGATCTGTGGAAGAAATCTCTTTAGTATATAATAGAGTAGGAAACACTTACATAAATTCCTTTGGGTCTAAAGCAAAACCTTGTATTCTCAGATTTTTATCATTTGCCTAGAAGTGCAATTATCAGCCCTTCATGGAAATCTCATGAAATAAAATATGATTTGATGCACAGTGTGGTTTCTGACTGGCCATCATTTGGGGCAGGGAAAGGAGGAAAAGATAAAGGGGAGAATTCCAGAAGCTCCTACATAAGTAGGGATTCTGACTACATCATGATAAATACGCAGCACAGAGTAGACTTTTAACAAAAGCAGGAAGGGTTAAAAGAGGGCAATGGGTGGAAGGTAAATACAATCAAAATTATATGTGTGTGTGTGAAATTGTTAAAAATTGAAATAGAAGCTGGGCATGGTGGCCCACACCTTTAATTGCAGCACTTGGGAGGCAGAGGTAGGAGGATTGCCATGAGTTCAAGGCCACCCTAAGACTACATACTGAATTAAATAGAGGGGCTGGAGAGATGGCTTAGCAGTTAAGCACTTGCCTGTGAAAACTAAGGACCCAAGTTCAAGGCTCAATTCCCCAGGACCCATGTAAGCCAGATGCACAAGGTGGCACATGCATCTGGAGTTTGTTTGCAGTGGCTGGAGGCCCTGTCACACCCATTCTCTCTCTTTCTGCCTCTTTGTCTGTTGCTCTCAAATAAATAAATAAAAACAAACAAAAATTTAAATAGAAACAAATAGAAGTACTTCCTCAAGTATTTTAAAAAATAAAGACAGGGCTGGAGAGATGGCTTAGTGGTTAAGCACTTGCCTGTGAAGCCTAAGGACCCTGGTTCGAAGCTCGATTCCCCAGGACCCATGTAAGCCAGATGCACAAGGGAGCACATGCATCTGGAGTTTGTTTGAAGTGGCTGGAGGCCCTGGCACACCCATCCTCCCTCCCTCCCTCCCTCTCCCTCTCCCTCTCTCTCTCTCTCTCTCTCTCTCTGCCAGTTTCTCTCTGTGTCTGTCACTCTCAAATAATAAAAATAAACAAAAAATTAAAAATAAATAAATAAAGACAAAAATGCCAGAAGGCAGAAAACAGAGGAATCTGGGGGCAAACTAGTCTGTATGATACAAAGATGGATACATGTTACTATGCAATTATCTAAACCCATAGAGTATCATCACCAAGAATGTTAGTGAAGGACTTTAGGTAAATATGGGTCAACATAGGTTCATTAATTAAAACAAATTACTACTCTGGTGGGGAATTTGATAGGAGGGGAGGAAGCTTTGCACACACAGGCACAGGAGGCATGGGGAGTGGGGAGAACTTCTATGGTAGCTGTTCAATTTTACTATGAGTCTAAAACTGCCATAAAAAATTAAATTTAGGGCTGAAGTATAGCTCAGAAATAGGCTACTTACCTAGCATGCCTAGCATAGAGGAAGGACAGGAGGCAAGGAGGGAGGTAATTAAACAACTAAAATGTGGTCACAAGAGCAGGAGCAAGTATGATCCCATAAAACCTAAATCTACTCTAGACATGTTCTACCTAAAGATCAAAAGTACAGAAATGGAAAAGGCAAGACGGTTTGCCACTACACTTGGCAGCAGCCACAGTCTGCACATACCTGATAACAAAATTCATCATTTCCCTGAGTTACACTGTGGCAAAATGTAGACAGCCAGATGCCTGGTTTCCCTAATCTGGGAAAATCCCTGTCACTTCTACTATGAGGTATTACCTACTTCCAAATCCACTACATGAGCTCCCCAAACCAAGAAATTCAGTATAAAGGCTCTTCACAGTTCTCCCCCTAACTCAACCCTGAGGATAACATGCATTTTTATTGCAAACTAAGAATGTTGTTAAGGGAAGATGGAGATGAGCTAATTTACTTCTAAGATCTCAAGAGTTTATTGCTGGGATTGTTTGTTCTTAAAGATGTTTTCTTTCTAATTTAAATTGTAGGATGTTCCAACATCACTCTCTGGCCTCTGGAATAATTCACATGCCAACTTTTCCCTAAACTTTCCTTGGTCACTGACAGCCTGGTCTTTCTCGGCACCTCATTAGCCATATCTTCTAGACCACTTACCTCTTACTTGTAGGCACATGTTCAATTAGGCACGTGTACTTAGCCTAAGCTTTCCTCATAAAGTGCTCCTGGTCACTCCTGGTCATTTTCTGCCCAAGAATTCTATTTGGTCTGGCAATTCTCAAAAAGTTTCACCACAACTATTTGGGCATTATCTAAAATAAATAAATAAATAATAAAGAGGAAGAGGAGGGAAGTAGGAAGGAGTCAAGTGAAGGAAGGGAAGGGAAGGGAAGGGAAGGGAAGGGAAGGGAAGGGAAGGGAAGGGGAGGGGAGGGGAGGGGAGGGGAGGGGAGGGGAGGGGAGGGGAGGGGAGGGGAGGGGAGGGGAGGGGAGGGGAGGAACGGAAGGGAAGGAAAGGGAAGGGAAGGGAAGGGAGGGAAGGGAAGGGAAGGGAAGGGAAGGGAAGGAAGGAAGGGAAGGGAAGGGAAGGGAAGGGAAGGAATCAAGGAAAAAGGATGAGTCTGGATTACCTATAAACTATAGGTAAAAATCTTAAAATTTTTCCACTAGCTTTAAAGGCATAATTATAACCCTTGATTAAGTTTTGAAAACTCCCTAGTTCAGAGTTATCTCTGTCTATGCATCCTTCTTTGGTACTGTGCCACCTTCCCTATAGTACATGTGACCCACGCACACACTCCTTAGCATTCAGGACTATTGCAAGTACATGTGCTACATAATGAGGTTTTGATCAACAACAGAACACATAAACAGTGGTTATCCATGAGACTGAACTACAGAAAGACAGCACAGCTGTCCCAGTTTGTGAGTACACTCTATCACCACAGAGTGACAAAATAACCTAACAATACATGTCTCTGAATGTATTCCCATTGCTAAGTGACATACCAATGTGTAAAATGTCTGGATAGTATTTTCTGAGCTTTACCCTTCATTTTCTTTGGAAAAAGACACATACCAAGCCATATATATGAAAAACATTTCAAAGCACTATGTGTGGTATTCATGAATGGATTACATTCATGAATGGATAAGACATAGATATAGGGCTGGAGAGATGGCTTAGCAGTTAAGCACTTGCCTGTGAAGCCTAAGAAACCCAGTTTGAAGCTCGATTCCCCAGGACCCACGTCAGCCAGATGCACAAGGGGGTGCACGTGTCTGGAGTTCGTTTGCAGTGGCTGGATGCCCTGGTGTGCCCATTCTCTCCCTCTAACTGCCTCTTTCTCTCTCTGTCTGACACTCTCAAATAAATAAATAAAAATTTTAAAAAAAGAAAAGAAAAAAGACATAGATATAATGCTAGGTTTATGAACATTTGCTCCATCTTCGCTCAAGATGTCTCAATGCTCTATAACTCGCTGAAGGCTGAAAGTCCATTATTTACCTGTTCAAACACTCACAACATGTCTACTGTGTATTAAGCAATCCCAAGCACAATCTCTTGGCTCAGTCTTAGTCTAGAGAGTGGTTTTCAAATTACAAGTTTTAAAATCAATTATGTGAACAAAAACTAAGTACACTTTTTGTAATGAAGTCAGAATTAAAGTCATAGTACATTATACATAGAATAGACAAGCATTATTTGGTGAAATTTTTGCACATAAAAGTAATATATATACTTGAGATATAAAATATATTTTTATTGGGCTGGAGAGATGGCTTAGCAGTTAAGGTGCATGCCTGTGAAGCCTAAGGACCCTGGTTCAATTCTCCATGTCCCATGTAAGCCAGATGCACATGGTGGCACAGGCGTCTGGAGTTTGTTTGCAGTGGCTAGAGGCCCTGATGCGCTCATTCTCTCTCTCTCCCTCTCTCTCTCTCTCTCTCGCTAATAAGTAAATAAAAATAAAAATAAATCTTTAAACATATATATAGTGTCCAAATGGTTTAAAAGTTTTGCTCTTATCTAGCAGAACAGACATATTAAATAAGCAATAATAAAATCTTACACGTGATTTAAAGACGCAAATATAGGATATTGTGGGATGTTCAAATAGTATTCCCAAACCTTTGCTGAACCTGAATACACTTTATTTCACAGGTGCTAAAACCTAAGCAACACAGGCTCCACTTCCAGCAGGACAGTGTGAGAAGTGATTCACAGTGGCCCTGATGAAAATCTAAAGCCTCTAAAAACAGTCGCTAGAGGCACAAAGCAAATGAAGAAATAGCAATCCAGGAACATCTACAAATATCAGTAATTAAGGCAAAAGTGTCCTTCCCTCCTCTCAGCTCAGCACTGTCCACTCTAGCCTACTGCTGTCAAGAACCTTTCTCTCCTGCAGGCTCCCAGCCAGAGAGCTTTCTCCACAGGAGAAGCAGGACCTCAGCATTTCTCACCCTGCCACCATGACCTGATACTGAGTCTACATCTCAGAGTTACATGACTAAGAGGTGGGGGCTCCATTCTCTTACCTGTGCACCTCTGTGCTGGATGTGTCACACTGACAAGATGGGCCCTAATTATCGGATCTCAGGAGAGCCACACCAGGAGGAGCAAGCCAAGAAGACCTCACACTGCTTAGAGAAGATGTCTTCTACAAAAAAGTTTATCATTGTCCTCATTCCCAGCTCCAGAACCCTGCCACAGAGAGTTTGCCTGGAAAAAGAAGTAAGCCCTAAGCAGATAACTTATATGCTCTTGCCAAAGTGTTTGCAATCAAGTGATGTGATATCAAAGCTCAGACAGGAGTTCCAGAATGGTGGGGGCTACAGTTAAAGGTAATCAGGAAGAAGCAAAGCTCTCCTGGGCTCAGGACAAATATTGAGCCCTGACCTCAGAGTATGGCTTCACAAGTACCAAGATTTGACTAGATTAACTGGTATCGTAATTTATGATCCAGGGCAGTGTTCAAAACAATGGAGCAATTGGCCAGCTACCAATGGGGCTCAAACAGTGGGGAATGGTAGGTAAGAAGAGCAGAAGAGAACCTCACCAGTAACACTGCTACCCAGGGAGACTGTGAAACTACAAGCCACACTGCTCCCCCTGTGGGAAAGTATCACAGGCTAAAGATCAATCAGATACTAAAGAACTAAACAAGCAAACAAAATAAATAAATAAATAACTACAGAGAGGGGAAACCAGGGTTCAGATACTGTGTTATCTAAAATGTACACCCTCTGACAAAAAAATAAGAGGAATGCAAGCAAAACCCAAGGTCTGAATTACGAGCCATAAACACGCACAAAATGCAAACAACAGAGAACTGCCTTATTAGACTGACTAAATGCTGAGTGAACCAGTAAAAGATCTCAAAGCAGCCATCATTCACAAGTACTAGAGCTTAAGAAAGCCATGAGTTCAGAGTTAAAGCAAGGTGTGAGCACAACTCTGCACCAAACAGATAATGCCAATGAAAACATGAAAATCACAATAGAAGACTGAATACAAATTCTGCAGTTAGGAAGAACACTAGTAAGATAACTACTAATACATTTTTTCTCTTTCTTCTCATAACTATCATAAAAACAATTGTATTAAATGATATGTATGTAACATGCTATTAGGCCTGCAACATAAAAAACTAAGATGTGGGTTGGGAAGATACCTTAGTACCTTATCTTACAGACATGAAGACATGAGTTCAATCCCCAGAACTCACAAAAAATGCTTGATGTGAGCCAGGCAGTGGTGGCGCATGCCTTTAATACCAGTACTTGGGAGGCAGAGTTGGAGGATCATCATGAGGATCATCATGAGTTCGAGGACAGCCTGAGACTACAGACTAAGTTCCAGGTAAGCCTGGGCTAGAGTGAGACCCTACCTTGAAAAGAAGAAAACACATACACACACACACACACACACACACACACACACACACAGAAAAAGCTTGATGTGATGATGTATGTCTGTAAAACACAAAGAGATTAAAAATTAAAGGAAGGAAAAAGATTTATTGTGCAAACATAAAAAAGGTGGTATGGTTATTCTGACATAAGACCAGGTTTAAAAACGAAAAATATGTGTTATGGATTAAATGAGAGTATTTTATAATAATAAAAAGGTCAATCCATCAAGAAGTCAACAATTACAACACAAATGCACCTCATAACAGAGCAAAAGGCACAAAGCAAACATTGCCAAATGAAGAAAGAGATAACTCTGGGCTGGACAGATGCCTCAGCAGTTAAGGCACTTGCTTCCAAAGCCTAATAACCCAGGTTTGATTCCCCATTAGCCACATAAAACCAGATGTACAAAGTGGCACAGGTATCTAGAATTCATTTGCAGTGGCTGGAGTCTGACATGCCCATTCTCTCTCTCTCTCTCTCTCCCCCTCCCTCCCTCCCTCTGTGTGTGTGTGCGTGTCTCTCTCTCTCTCTCTCTCTCTCTCTCTCTCAAGTAAATATATAAAAATAATTTTTTCAAAAACTCGATGTTGTACAAGTATCTTTAATTCCAACACACCTACACAACAAGGGAGAGGGAGACAGAGACAGGAGAATCATGGAGAAACTCAAGGGCCAGCTAGACTGGTAAACACAGCTGTAAACAAAAACAATGAGAGACTATGCTTCAAACAAGGTTGAAGGTAAAGATAGATATCTGAAGTACTCCTCTAACCTCCACATATGCATACTCACATTCACACACATAACCAAGCAGACATCACACATGACATACAAAATAAAAGAATGAAAGAGATAACATTAACACCAATCTTATAGAAATACAAAGCAATTATATCAGAATAACATGACTTAAATACACCAACAAACTGGTAACTTAGATGAAATGGACAAATTCTTAGACACAAAGTAACAAAACTGACTCAAGAAGAAATAAATGATCTATAACAACCAACAGGAAGTCTAATAACGACAGGCAAATGAAAACTACAAAAAAAAAAAAAAAAAAAAAAAAAAAAAACTACTGACAAAGAATAGTCCAGCTTCAAATGCTTGGTGAAGCTGATCTCTATCAGGCAACAACACAGACACAAGACAGGGAAATCTGAAAAATAAATTGGCAGCCCAAGCTTCAAAATTGTATATGCCTGGGACAAGGTTGTTCTTCTCATTAATCATTGATATTAATATTTCTGATAGGGAGTGAAGGTACAATACCATGTACCGTATGTACCAATGAATAACAGAAAGCAATATGAAAGCAACCGTGACAGGGGAAATGAGAATATGTTATAAATTATACCTAAAGCCATCCTACCCCACTCTCTGTGTCTGTGTGTCTCCCCTCCCTCCCCCCACCCCCATCTCCCTCTGTAAAAAAACATAAAATAAAATAAATGGAAGCCAGGCGTGGTGGCGCATGCCTTTAATCCCAGCAGTCGGGAGGCAGAGGTAGAATGATCACTGTGAGTTTGAGGCCACCCTGAGACTACAAAGTTAATTCCAGGTCAGCCTGGGCCAGAGTGAGGCCCAACCTCAGGAAAAAAAAAAAATAAATAAATATATAAATATAAATATATATATATATATATATACATATATATGTATATATATGTATATATATATATATGTATATATATATATATGTATGTATATGTATACACACACACACACACACATTTTTACGGCTTAACTTTTTAAGTTGTCACTAAGCATAAAGGCAAACTTTTCCCATGATACACAATTACCTATGGGTCACCTATGCCACGCTCCTTATCTAGTATTAAGTCAGTGTACCAGAGTAATTGCAGCCAACTCTAGAGGCAGATTGTCAAAGCTCAAATTCTGACAGGCAACATGCTAGCCATGTGACCTTAGGAAGTTACTTAACCTCTTTGTACCTTAGTTTCTGCATCTGCAAAGGGTGAGGGGGACCTAGTAGGGTTACTGTGAATAATAAAATGTACCAATTACACAGAAAGCACTTAGAACTGTGCCTGGAAAGGACTTTCTCAATAGGACTCCAGTTGCTCAGGAAATAATGCCAACAATTGACAAATGAGACCTCATGAAATTAAAAAGCTTCTGTATAGCAAAGGAAACAGTTAATCAAGTGAAGAGACAGCCTACAGAATGGGAGAAACTCTTTGCTAGTATACAGCTGACAGATGATTAATATCCAGAACATACAAAGAACTGAAAAAAATACAAGAAATCCAACAACCCAATCAATAAGTGGGCTAACCAGATGAACAGATAATTCTCAAAAGATGAAACATAAATGGCAAATAAACACATGAAAAAATTCAAAGTCACTAGCCTTCAAGGACATGCAAATTAAAACTACATTGAGATTCCATCACACCCTAGCCAGAAAAGCAGTCATTTAAAAGCAAATGACAGCCAATGCTGGCTAGGATGCCGACAAAAGGGAACCCTTATACACTGCTGGTGAGAATGTAAACTAGACCAGCCACTGTGGAAATGAGTATGGAGATTCCTCAAAAAACTGAAAACATCTATGTGATGGAGACATACTGCTCACTGCTCCTAGGTATTTAACCAAAAGACTCTAAGTCAACATATCACAGAGGAACCTGCACACTGATGTTTACTGTAGCTAAGTAATGGAACCAACCTAGGTGTTCATCAACAGAGGGATGGATAAAGAATATCGTGACTACACAAGACCTGAATAGTCGGAGGGAAAAATGATGACATCAAAAAAGAAGAAAGACTAGATGGGAAGAAGAAGGGATTCAATGGAAGGGGAATTTGGGAGGGGGAAAGAGGAAGTATTGGAAGGGGATTATGATCATGGCATATTGTCTGTATTTATGAAAGCTGTTAATAAAGTTTAAAAGAAGAATACGTAGTTTATATATGTGATGGAATTTTTTTCAGCCATAAAGTAGAATGAAGTTATGTTTGAAAAAAGGCTTATACAGCTAAAGATAATCATATTAAATGAATTACACCAGTCTCAGAAAGGCAAATTTTTTTTCTCATATGTGGTTCCTACATTTTATATAAACATATAAGATCACATGTATAGATATAAAAATAGAAATGAAACTGTGCAGGGTACAAAGGGAACTTACAGGAGGGGAGGGGCAAAGCAAAGAAAAGGGGAACACTGGGGAGGTATGTTCAGCTATAATATAAACTAGAAAGAAAAGAGCTTTATGCAACATGTACCATAAGAATTTAAAGAACAATAAAGGCAAAAAAAAAAAAAAAGACCCTGTGTCTAGCACATTGTAAGCACAGTTGCCTCATCATTAGTGTGATGGTTTAAATATGATCTGGGTGTGTCACCAAGATATTTAAGTGCTAGAAGCTTGGTCTTCAGGGTGGCAATACTGAAAGATAATGGAATCTTTAAGATGTGGGGACAAGTACAATGTAATAATGTAACTGGGGGCACAATGAGAAGGAATGAATGTAGTTCTTACATGACCCATTAGATCAATGTGGGTAGATTGTATCTGACCACTGAATCACTCTGACTCCGTCTCACCATGTAATTTCTTCCTCTCACACATGTTCCACAGTGATACTATTAATCATGTTGTGATAAAGCCAGAAAGCCCTTACCACAGCCAAGTAGAAGCTGAAGTCAACCCTTGGACCTCTAGAACTGTGAGCTAAACAAAATATTTTTCTTTACAAATTATCCAGTATTGAGCATTTGGTCATAGCAACAGAAAACAATTAGTTATTGTATTTCTAGCTTTTTTAATGGGGAGATGGTCCAGTGGTTAAAGGCACTTGCTTGCAAAGCCTGTCAGCCAGGATTTGATTCCTTAGTACCCACATAAAGCCAGATGCACAAAGTGGTGCACGCATCTAGAGTTCATTTGTAGTGGCAAGAGGTCCTAGAACACTGTATCAGACAGCTTCAGGTTCGTTGAGATGAACTTCCAGACCAGGCACAGTTATGGAGGAAGGGATGTTTATTGAAGCTTACAGATCCAGGGGAAGTTCCATAATGGCAGAAGAAGCTGGCCTGCCTTCACAGGCCTAAGCAGAGAGAGAAGTACAAGCCAAAAGCCAAAAGCCACAGCACACTTCAGGAACTCCAGCTAGGCACACTTTGCATATCTTTAGATTGAAATCTGAAACCCACCACCACACCTTAAGATCCACACAATGGCATTGCCTCCAGCCAGATGGCTAGAGATGCAAACTACAAACAAACAACTGAATATATTGGGGGCCATCTATTCTATTCAAACCACCACAGTAGGTTAAGAACTCAGTCATGTAGTACTTTAGGACAAAAAAAAAAAAAAGTATCTTTACTAAGAATCTCCAAAGCTTAACACAAGTTACTGGAATCATAGGAATTTTAAGTACTAAAACTTACTTTATCTATCTACACCAGAAATCTTTTGCAAAAGCAATTAAACAATGCTCTGTCTTTTCAGAAAGAGCAACTTTCTGAATAACTTGAGCTGACCACTTTTAAGAATTACTATCTAGCAACTTTCTGCCAAAGTACTTGATTACCCATCTAAGCCAAAAACTAAGAAGACACTATTGCTGAAGACACCATATGCTGCTGACACAGAGCATGGAGAGACCTGGCTGGAATTCAGAAGAAAGCCAGTTCCCAGACAGTCAGCCTGTCTAGTGCTGGAAAGCACTACATGAGCTACTGGGGGAAAGTGGCCAACAATGGTCTGAGCAACCAGAGGTCTAAGCTACTCAGAAGCAAACACCCTGACAGGATGTACACAGCAGTGCAATAGTGGCACACAGACTCGGTGGGTAACCAATAGCTTTCTGATTGGTTAAGAGATCCCCTCAGTGTAAAGGAACCCATATCTGGAATCGGGAACAAGATCAGAGTCCTATGGAGACAAAGATTATGTTCTCCAGTGTCAAGCTGGTCTTTGGCTAAGAGAGGGGCTACATACATCAAATTCTCCCTAAATTAATAATGCTTACCCCACTTAAACTATGCTGACTAAACTCTGTTGGGGAATTTGTTCTTCTTTTTCCAAAGGTAGCGAGACCCAAGGAGATAAACTACCCCTCGCACTTCAGCCAACCACAGCTGAAACCATAGACGAATTGGAAAGCCAAGCAAGAGTGCTGCTTCCATGCTAAACCTGATAATCAGCACCAGGATGTACAAGATAGACCCTGAGGATACTCAACACCTACCAAAGCAGAGATCCAGAGGCTCCTAAGAGCTCATCACTAAAGTGGTCTTAAAACTCACCCACCATGGCTCAGGGAATTTTGCAGAAGAGGGGCAGAAAGATTGTAAGAGCCACAGGTTAAGACATCATACCCAAAGTCATTCCCGCCTCCCAAAATAACTGACTGCTGCTCCTACAACACATAACCCACAACCCCATTGGGAATACCTGTAACCCCACTGAGGAGCATGCCCAATGGAACGGAGGCAGGGACAAGGGAAAAGAGGGTACTAACACATGATGTATCCATACAAAACATATTCTTAATAACAATAATAATAATAAACATAAAAAAGAATTACTATCTAGATTGTGGGGGGGGGGGGTTAAGATAGGGTCTTGCTCTAGCCCAGATTGACCTGGAATTTACTGTATAGCCTCAGGCTGGCCTCAAACTCACAACAATCCTCCTACCTCTCCTTCTCAAGTGCTGAGATTAAAGGCATGTACCACCATGCCCAGCATAGTTTTTTTGTTTTGTTTTTGTTTTTACTTATTTATTGAGAGAGAAAGAGAGAGAATGGACATGCCAGGGCTTCCAGCCTCTGCATATGAACTCTAGACACATGTGCCACCACATGCATCTAGCTTACATGGGTTCTGGGAGGTTAAAACTGGGTCCTTGGGCTTTGCAGGCAAACACCTTAATTGCTAAGCCATCTCTCTAACCCTGTGTTTTTTAAGTTTTTTTAGTTTTTAAAGATAATAATGCCTTTATGGAGTTACAAGGTATATACAGCTCTTTGCTCATACACTAAATGGACCAGTTTGGCTATGTGTTTTTCATGTGACATTTATTGGCTTATGTTTCAACCTAGAAACATGCTAAGAAAATAGAAGTCATCATACTTACTAGTATTTTTTAAATTGTTTTCAAAGGTAACATGAACAAAACTTTATAAATCACCTTAAACACTAAGAACTCATTCTTGATTCATTTCTAAATCAAATATACCAAATATACTGCATGACTAGATTTCTCCTCAATCTACAGAAATAAATATAAATAAATATTATTATAGCAGCTCATAGTTACATAGTGCTTATTTTAGGCCAAGGACATAAGCCCTGTAGACCACTGTGCCAGAAACACACACAAAGAGACATAGTCACACACTGAGAACCACATTTCATGTTCATCCAAATCACTGAGCACATGTCACAAAAGGAAATAAAACTTGAATAAGAAAAGTAATTTTTTGTTGTTTTTATCAGTATCAACCTTTCCCATTTCAGCCTCTGGCTTCTTAAGGAAGAACTATCATTTTCTCTTAGTATCTGCATTCTCATTTACTGTGCCACTGCTTCTTTGCTCTCGCAAGTCCATTAGCCTCATCCCAGTCTCATCCTGAGGCTCTCGTGGGCCCTTGAACTGTCAGACAGTCTCTCTGCCTTTTGTTTCTATCTGCACATCTCAATATTTTTGTGGGGAAACCACAGACAGCAGAGGATAAAGGGCACACAGTGTTTCCAGTTAAAAGGATGCCATTTGTCAAACCATTCTGATGATGCTGGATCTGAACGCTTCCATCTGACTACTACCTGACCACACAGTTTAATACATAATTGCAGTATTTCCAAAATGGAATCATCCAAATTATGCCTTGAGGACTTAAACTAAAAATTTCCCTTTTGTCTCCAACAAAAAAGGCAGGCATGTTCTAGACAGGAGCTGCATGGAATAATATTTCAGTAATATTTTCTCATGAATAAGGATATATTTCTGATCTCTTTACTGAATAAAAAAACTTCAAGGGCTGGAGAGATGGCTTAGCGGTTACGCGCTTGCCTGTGAGCTAAGGACCCCGGTTCGAGGCTTGATTCCCCAGGACCCACGTTAGCCAGATGCACAAGGGGGCGCACGTGTCTGGAGTTCATTTGCAGTGACTGGAGGCCCTGGCACATCCATTCTCTCTCTCTATCTCTCTCTGTCTCTCTCTCTCTCTCTCTCTCTGCCTCTTTCTCTGTCTGTCGCTCTCAAATAAATTTAAAAAAATAAACAAAAACATTAAAAAAAAACTTCAAGACAAATATCAAAGATAATGGATTTGGCACAGACTTTTCCATTACTAAATGGCATTAAAATTAGTTTCCCCTACTCTCCCAAATTCAAAGATAATTTCTCTTAAAGGATCTAAAAGTTTCCTTTTCAGCAACACAGATTCATGTTCCAAGCTCATAACAAGCTGTATTAGAATAGGGATTTCTAGCATAAAAATAAAATGTTTAGAGGAACTAGGGTGATGGATCCATGGGTGAAGTGCTTGCTACACAAGAATGAGTACTTGAGTTTAAATCTCCAGACCCCATGTAAAAGCCAAACACTATAGAGGACGTCAGTAATCCAAGCACACCAACAGTGAGATGGGAAGCAGAATTTCCCTGTAGCTCATAAGAAGAGAATAAAAGATCTTGCCTCAAGCAACATAGAAGGCAACAGCCAAAATCCAAGGTTGTTTTCGGACCTCCATATGCCTGCAGTAGCATAAACTGCCTACAGTAACATAAGCTGCCTGCATGTGCGCACGTGTGCGCACACACACACACGCACCATATACACACTCACCAAAAAATTAAAATAAATAAAATGTTTGGCATTTAATATTAATGAGATAAAAATATCTTTTGTTGCAAGTATACTAAGTGTGGTGTAGGTGTGTATTTGTGTTGTATGGTATATACACATGTATGTACAGATGTGCATGGCCCATGAAAGGCCTCTATAATGAAAACTTTAAGAGCGTGAAGAACGAACTTGAAGACGATATCAGAAAATAGACCTGCCATGCTCACAAATTTAATATTGTGAAATGGCTATATTACTAAAAGTGGTCTATAGATTCAATACAATCCCTATGTCAATGCCATTATTTATAGAAGTAGAAAAAATAATCCCAAAACTCATAGACCACAGGTAACTAAAGCAAAAAGAACAATGCTGTGGGGATCACAATCTTTCTTTTTTAACAAATTACTTTTTATTTGATTTATTTGAGAGAAACAAAGAGGCTGATAAGAGAGAGAGGGAAAAAGACAACGAGAGAGAGAAAGAGAGAACGGGCATGCCAGGGTCTTTAGTTACTGTAAATGAACTCCAGACGCATGTGCCACCTGTGCATCTGGCTTACGTGAGTCCTGGGGAATAGAACCTGGGTCTTTGACTTTATAGGCAAACACCTTAACTGCTAAGCCATCTCTCCAGGCCTATCACAAGCTTTTATCACAAACTATACTTAAGGACCACAGTAACACCAACAGCTTGCTAATGGCACAAACAGACACACACACACACACACACACACACACACACACACAGAGACAGAGAGAGAGAGAGAGAGAGAGAGAGAGAGAGAGAGTATAAACCAATGGAACAGAACAGAGGATCCAGAAATAAACTCACAAGCTGAAAGCCACCTAATTTTGACAAGATGCCAAGCATACATTGGGAAAAAAGACAACCTTTTCAACCTATGATGCTAGGTTAACTGGATATCCACATAAAAAAGAATGAAACTACTCCAGGTCTCACACTGGAAAAAAAAAAAAAATCAAAATAGATCAAAGACCTTAACGGGCAAATACTTTAAGATATAGGCCTAGGCAAGGGTTTTCTGATAAGGACTCCAACATCTCAGGAACTAATCCCCAGAATGACAAATGGAAACAAAAGACCATCAGTAGATGGAGAGACAGCTCACATAATGGGGAAAATCGGGGCTAGAGAGATGGCTCATCCATCAAAGGCACTTCCTTGCAAAGGCTGATGGCCCTGGACCCATGTTTACAGATGCATAAGGTGTTGCATGCATCTGGAACTCATCTGCAGCAGCAGGAGGCCCTGGTGTACCCAGACTCACAATCTCTCTCTCTTTCTCTCTATCTCTAAATAAGTATTTTTAAAATAATGGGGAAAATTCTTTATCTATTAAACATTGAACAAGTACTTAATATCTACAATGTATTAAAAAAACAGAAATCTGGGCTGGAGAGATGGCTTAGCCGTTAAGGCATTTGCCTGCTAAGGACCGAGATTTGATTCTCCAGTACCCACATAAGTCAGTGCTGGCGCATGCATCTGGAATTCATTTGCAGTGGCTGGAATCCCTGGCACGTTCATTCCCCACGGCCCCTCTCTCAACTCTTTTTCTCTCTTAAAAAAATAAAATATTTTAAAAAATAAAAAACAGGGCTGGAGAGATGGCTTAGCGGTTAAGGTGTTTGCCTACAAAGCCAAAGGATCCCGGTTCAACTCTCCAGGACCCACAGAAGCCAGATGCACCAGGGGGCGCATGTGTCTGGAGTTCGTTTGCAGTGGCTGGAGGCCCTGGCGTGCTCACTCGTGCATGCGCTCGCTCGCTCTCTCTCTCTCTCCCCCCCCCACCCCTTTCTCTCTCTCTAAAACAAATAAATAAAGTTTTTAAAAAACATAAAAAATAAAGACCAAAAAATTCAGTAAATGACTAAATTGAATAGACAATCAAAGACTCCAAAGAAATACAAATGGTCAATAGACATTAAGGAAATGCAGATTAAAACTACATGAGAGTCTATCTCACCCCAGTTAGAATGCTATTAAGAAAACAAAGACAGAAAATTCTAGAGAGAATGTCAAGAAAGGGGAACATTGGCGTAGGTACTATGTAAATCAATATGGAGGTTCCTCAAAAATCTAAAAATGGGGCTAGAGAAATGGCTTAGCAGTTAAGTAAGGCACTTGCCTATGAAACTTAATGACCCAGGTTAAATTCCCCACTACCCACGTAAACCTGATGCAAAACACTGGCACAAGTGCCTAGAGTTCATTTGCAGTGGCTAGAGGCCCTGGCATTCATTCTCATGCATTCTCTCTCCCTTCCCCTCCCTATGTCTCTTCCTCTCATAAATAAATAAACTAATTAAAATGGAACTACCATACGACCCAGCTATACCATGCCATAGTATAGACCTGAAGGATTCTAAGTTAGCATACCAACCATACCTTGCACATTCATGTTTACTTCTGCACTATTCACAATAGCCAAGGTATAGAGATAGCCTATAGGTCCATCAACAAATGAAGTAAATAAAGAAAATATGGTACATATAAACAATGGAATTTTATTCAGCTGTAAAAAAATGAATTAAATTTGGATATTTTCAGGAAAATTGACAGAAATGGAGATCCTTTTGTTAAACAAAATAAGCCAGACTTGGAAATATAAATAATATGTATTTTCCCTCATATATAGAATTTAGATTTACATATATATGTAGGATATAAACATAAAAGGGGGCTATCAGAAGGGAAGAAGAGTTCTAAAGGGAGGTGGGACAGAAGATAAGAAAATTACTGGAACATAATGTGACACAGAAGCAGCAAAATGGACTATTTGAAGGGAAGAAGGGGAAGAACAGAAAGAGGTAGGAGAGGATACAGGGAAAGCAGAGGAGAATAATAATGATATATATGTATGAAAATGCCACAATAAAACAGATTACTTTACATTCTAGGTTAATAAAAAACAAAATTTAAAAATAAGCTATAATATGAAAAACAGAAAAGGCTCAAAGTTATAGACATAAAAGGAAATATTACAACTATACCACAGAAATACAAAGGACCATAAACTTATTAAAAAACTATATACCAGGGCGGAAGAGATGGCTTAGCAGTTAAGGCATTTGCCTGCAAAGCCAAAGGACCCCGGTTTGAGTCTCCAGGACCCACATAAGCCAGATGCACAAGGGCGCATCTGTAGTTCATTTGCAGTGGCTGGATGCCCTGGCGCACCTATTCTCTCTCTCTCTCCCTCCATCTCTCTCTCTGTCTCTGTATCTCCCTCTCTCTCTCTCTCAAATAAATAAAATGTTTTTTAAAAAAAATTTTAAAACTATATACCAACAAAACAGAAAATCTCAGGAAGTAGATAAATTCCTACAAACATATAAACTATGGAGAATATCATGAAAAAAAAAACAGAAATTCTAAACAAACCAACAACTAAAAGGATTGAAGTAACATGTAATCATAAGCTTTCTGACACACAAAAGCCCAGGACAGAAGGCTTCCCTGGAAAATTCTGTCAAGTATCTGAAGAAAGTTAATACCATCCTCCTCAAAATCTTCCAAAAACTTTAAAAGGCAGGAACAATTCCAAACCTATTTTCAAAGGCCAGAATTACCACTGACACCAAGAACAGACAAAAACACTTTAAGAAAATTGCAGGCAATATCCAGAATGAACTTGAACAGGTAAAATACTCAAAACAAGCATGGCATGGTGGCACACTCCTTTAAACCTATCACTGGGGAGGCAGAAATAAGAGAATTGCCATGAGTTCAAGGCTACCCTCAGACTACATAGTGAATTCCAAGTCAGCCTAGGCTAGAGTGAAACCTACCTTGAAAAACCAAAACTAAAATAAAATAAATAAATAATCCTCAAAACAACATTAGCAAACAGAATCCAACAACATATCAAACGGTTCATACACCTTGAGGAAGTGTGGTATACACGTATCTACAAATATGACCTACCACATTAAAGAATCAAAGACAAAAGAAATCATATAATCACCTTAATGGATTCAGAAAAAAGCAACTTAAAAATTCATCCTTTCACAATAAAAACTCTGATCAAATGGAGTATATAGAAAGACTGTATCTCAACAAAATAAAAGTGTTATATAGCAAGGCCACAGTTAGCATCATGCTCAACAGTGAAAGCTTTTCTCTACAATCAGGGACAAAGATGCCTATTAATGCCACTAGTATTAATCACAGTCCTAGAATTCCTTACCAGAGCAACTTGATAAAGGAAAGGCATACAAATCAGAAACAAAATCAAACTGCCTCTGTTTGCAAATGACATACTTTTACATACAGAAAAATCAAAAGATGTCAAAAAACTAATAGAAGTAATAAATGATTTGGTATCTTAAAATGATTGGATAAATGATTTGATATCTACAAATCAGTAATATCTCTATAACCTAACATAACCTATTCAAAAAAGAAATTTCATAAACCTTCATTTGTAATAACTGCAAAAAATACTTTAAATTTAACCAAAGACATGAATGAACTCTACACTGTATGCTATAAAAAAAAAACTGATAACAGAAACTGAATGAATATATCCTATGCTTATGTGTTAGAATACTATTAAAATATCATACTACCTAAAGCAATCTTTGCATTCAATACAATCCCTTACCAAAATTCCACTAACATTTTCCACAGGAATAGAAAAAAATCATAAAATTCACATACAACCATAAAATAACCCACATATCCAAATCAATTTTCGCAAAAGAATAAATCTGGAGGTATCACACTACTTGGTTTTGAAACATATTATGAAGTCATAATCAAATCATCAGCATTTTAGCATTAAAAACAAACATACAGACCAAATGGAGAGCCCAGGAATAAATCAATCATATATCCAATTAACTAATCTTTCACAAGGGTGCCAAGAGTACATATTGAGGAAAAGATAATCTCTTCAATAATGCTAGACAAAAAATAGATGCCCACATGAACACAAGTAAGATAGACCCTTACCTTACATCATCCCAAAAATCAACTCAAAATAGCTTGAAGACTTGAACATGAGACCAGAAGTCACAAACTCCCAGGAAAATTAAATGGTATTAACCAGCAGTGGACCCTGGAAGCCTTACAATTGGCCACACTGGCAAAATGTACAACTGATACAATGGTGGCATGTCTATTTTGGGAGAAACCAATTATTCTCTGATTGGATTTGAGGCCTGCTCCATGGGAGGGAATTCATGCCTGGTACTTGAAAAACCTAGTCAAAAGCCTATCACTGAAGAGGAGGTCATAAACCCTCGGTGGGAATCTACTACTGTTATATGACTAAATGGATATATCTTATGCCCACCAAACTTCACACTAAACACTTATGTTTAATCTATATATTAATGCTACTCTTTTGGTTAGAGAAGCTTCTCTTTTCAGATATAGCCAAAATAGCTAAAGTGCTGAGAAGTGACAGTTCAGCACTAAGTGAAACATCTCCATCACACCATCCAAGGCTCAGGAACCACTGTAGAAAATTTGGTAGCAGAAAGAAGTTAAGAGCCAAAGGAAGGGGAAGACTACTTACAATGTTGTCATCCAGACACAAAATGGCCTTGATATTCGTGACCTCACAGTGACTGATGCTACTTACATAAGACCTACATAATAGGAGGGGAAAAAATGATGGCATCAAAATATAAGAAAGACTAGCTGAAAAGAAGAAGGAATTCAGTGGAAGAGGGACTTGGGAGGGGGAAATGGGACTACTGGGAGGGGATTATGATCGTGGTATATTGTCTATATTTGTATGTTTTCAATAAAAATTTAAATTTTAAAAACTACAATAAGGTACTAGGATGGCCATTGTCAAAAAGTCACATAGTGTTGTTAAGGATACAGATAAAAGGGAACCCTAGTACACTGTTAATCGAAAGCTAAATTGCTATGGTCACTATGCAGAACAGTTCTCTAAAGCATTATAAACAGAGCTGCTGTAAGAGCAAGCATATTCACTTTGGTGTATAGATCCAAAGAAATTAAAGTTGGGCAGGATCCTGAAGAAATATCTTCATCCCTTATTCATTGCAGTACTGTTCACATTAGACAAACAAAATAGCCACTGACGTATGAAAGAATATATATAGGATATATACATGTATATTTTGCATTCATTCTTCTCTTGTGTATACATACAAGAGAACACATAACCACACAACAGAATATTATTTAGCCTTCAAGCAGGAAATCCTGTCATTTGCAACAGCATGAGTGGATATGGAAGACGCTATGCCAAGTGAAATAAGCTAGATGCTGAAAGACAAATGCTCCATGATCTCATTCATATGTGGCTACAACAGTCAAACTAATAGGAACAGAAAATAGGTGATTGCCAGGTTAAAGAAATGGGAAATGGAGAGGTGATAGCAGAAGGGTATAAAGTTTCACTTTTGGAAGAAACATAAGACCTGGAGATCTACTGTACTGCATAGACTCTGTACCCAGCAATATTGTATTGTGTATGTTAAATGTGTAGAAGGATTATTTGATGATTCTGTAAGGGCTGCCCTTGAATCCATCATCTCATACTGCATGGTAGGTGGCAATAGTTGAAGAAAGTGACTACATTTCAAAATAGGAACAGAGAGAAAGAGAGTAGAAGTCAAACTCAGGCCTTTATCATCTCTGGAAAAGTATTATCGTGGTTTGATTCAGGTGTCCCCCCTAGGTGTTCAGAATTCTAGATTCCCAGCTGATGGAGATTTGGGAATTAACACCTCCTGGAGGCAGTATATTGTTGGGGGTGGGCTTATGGGTATTATATCCAGTTTCCCCTTGCCAGTGTTTGGCACACTCCCCTGTTGCTATTGTCCACCTGGGGGTGGCCTAGGGGTGATGTCCACCCTCTGTTCATGCCATCGTTTTCCCCTGACATAATGGTGCTTCCCCTCGAGCCTTTAAGCCAAGATAAACCTTTTTTTCCCCAAAAGCTGCTCTTGGTCAGATGATTTCTGCCAGCAATGCAAACCTGACTGCAACAAGTACCAATGATCTCCTGAGAAGTACCTTTGAAAGGTGTAGCTCTAATTCCATATCTCCAATGACATAAGAACCTCTCAACTCAGCTCTACTTTCAAAAAGTCCCACAGCAGTTTCCTATAGCGCCACGCTGGGAAATAAGCCTTAATAATAAGGAACCTTTAGGAGTCACTCAGACTACAAACCACAGAAAGGCTAATCATATTGAATGTTCTTATCACAGAAACAGAAGATACAAAGAAACTCTAAGAGATGATAGACATGTTTATGGCCTTGATGGTGTGATGGTTTCACAGGTATATACTTATCAGAAATCCACTGAATTATATACATTAGTATGTCCAATTTTTCATATGCCAGTCCTAATGCAATAAAGATAATTTAAAAAAAAAAACTTAAAAAGTTGGAGCTGGAGAAATGGCTTAGCAGTTAAGGCACTTGTCTGCGAAGCCAAAGGACCCAGGTTCAATTCTCTAGGACCCATGTAAGCCAGGTACACTGGTGGTGCATGCATCTGGAGTTCATTTGTAGCAGCTGAAGGCCCTGGAGCACCCATTCTCTCTCTATCTCTATCTGCCCCTCTCTCTCTCAAACAAATAAAATAAAAATAAAGTATTTTTTAAACTAAAAAAGTTGCTTGTGGTGGTATGAATATACCTCATTTGCTTATGATTAAGCCTCATATTTGGTCCCCAGTTGGTAGCATTATTTGGGAAGTCTGTGGAGTCTTCGGGAGGTGGAACCTCGCTAAAGAAGATGTCACTGGAGGCGGCTCTGGAGGTGTTATAGTCCAGTCCCACTTTCCACATTGAGCACTCTCTCTCTCTCTCTCTCTCTCTCTCTCTCCACTTCCTCTTTGCTGATATGAAGGTGTGACACCAGCTGTCTGCTTTCCCTACCAAAAAGAAACTTATCCTATAAACTATAAGTCAAAATAAACCCTTTCCTTCCATAACCTACTTCTGGTCAGTTATCTTGCCCCACGGGGAAAAAAAAAAAAAAAGTAACTGCTACATTGCTCATGTTAAACCAGAAGATATCAAGGGGCTGTTGTAGAGAATACAATACTAACATCCTTCTATCACACTCTAATTTATAATGCCATAGGATGGGATATACATTAAGGTAAACTGCCTTACCTGAAATATAACAGAAAAATTTATACCTATATGTATGTTACCTCTCCCTTTGCTGAAACAAAATACTTGAGAAGGGGCTAGAGAGGTAATCAATGATTAAAGGTTCTTGCTTATAAAGTCGGACAGCCTGGGTTTTATTCCCTAGTACCCATGTATGTATGTGTGTGTGTGTATATATATATATGTACATACACACATACATCCAAAATAGTTCAAAATTGTAATGAGGCTTAAAGGTAATTCATGGCATTAGCGGTTTCTGGTTTAAATAAATGTCTCAGGATTCTACTTAGTCCTTCTGGAAGAACCCTTGAAACATTTCACTTCAAATATGCACATTATTATAACATTAATCATAATCACTGAATATAAATACAAACTAAAACTGCAGAGTGAGAAGTGTTACAGAGTATGAGGGACTTAACCAGACACTTAAGCACAACTTGGGGTGTCAAGGAAGGTTTCCATATTTTCAGGAGTTCATAAAGTGAACAGGTGGCAATGTTCTGGGAAGAAAGAGCTGCAAGTATGACACTGAGGCAAGAGGGCATATCCACAGACTAATAAAGCCATAAAGCAGAGAAGGATGAGTTCTTTCTCTAGGCATGGCATATGATAACTTCTTTTTAATGATGGACATAAAAATGTTGGGCCATCTAGAGATAAAGGCTAACCAAAGGTTACTCTATGGTGCTTTTACTTTGATCTCTTCATTTTCATCCCTCTCTTAGTGATGGACTTTCTCCTTCCTTCCTTTCTTCTTTCCCTTCTTCAAGACTTTCAGAAACCCTTCCAAGAACTCTCTTGATGAGAGACATAGGACCTACATTCTTCAGTTCATTACTGTTAGCATGTCTGGGCAATTACTACAAAGGAAGAGATATAGGTTCTAGTAGCTCTTTTTGTGACAAGTCATAGGCCGTAGTGTCATCTAATCACCTCTATCACTTGAGTCAGGCTCAGCAGACAGGCTGAATCTAGTTTGTAATAAAAACACTAAAACAGGGTTGGGGGATGGCTCAGTAGGTGAGCACTTGATAAGTAAGCACGAGGACCTGAGTTTGATCTCCAGAATCCACATAAAAAACCATGTATGACTGTGTACTTCTGTAACCTCAGCACCAATTGGGGCAGAGACAGGAAGATCACTGAGGCTCATGGTGAGCTCCAAGTACAGTGAGAGATTGTCTCACAGACAAGCAATAGATAAGGATACCTGCTGTCTCCTTCTGGCCTCCACAAGAGTACATACAAGGGCATGCATATTTGCACACACACACACACAGACACCATGCACTCATACACCATGCACACATACTACACATACATATATTTAAAAAAATCAAGCTTAACTTCTAGACATATTTCTCAAGAGAATTTGCCACTGTTCTTGTGCTGCAGTAGGCAGACTATCTTTGAAGGAGGGATTTACAGACATCTGGCTTAGTAACGAACCAGAGGCCACAATAATATCTCCTGTTTCTCACCAGAAAAGAAACCATCATGAGTATTAAGGCAGACTTCAGTGTTCAAAACTAAATTTAACCAGGCTGTCATCCTGCTGAGGCAAGTACTAGATGGATTTGGAAGGATATAATAAAACAGAGTAAGGACCTCACACATTACTCTAAAAGAAATGAGAAACCACTGAAGGATCTTTAGTATGAGAGTGATGGAATCAGATTTGTGTTTTAGAAAGATCACAGAGAAATACTGTTGAAAATGGACTAGGCAAAGTGCCAGGAAACCTATACTTTATGAGTGCATATCATCTTATAGGATTGAGGCCTAACCTAGTAGCACAAGAACTAGTAAGAAATAGAGGTGGTACCCAACTTACAATAGTTCAACTTGTTTTTTTTTTCAACTTTATGATGGTGCAGGCATATGTATTCAGTAGAAGCCATGCTTCAAACTATGAATTTGGATCTTCTCCCAGGCTAGTGATATGTATACAGTATAATGCTTTCTTAGTATTCTGAACAGAGCAAAAAATAACAGCTCTGGGTTAGCCATTCTACCACCAGGAGAAAAACCCATACTACAGGATGCTGTGTCACTAAGTCATATTGTCTGGTTAGGTGTTAAAAGAATAGCAAGAAGTTAAGATGATGCTCAAGTTTCTGATTGGAGAACCAGGTACATAACATTACCATGTTCATAAAGTTCTTAAAAAAGAAACACCTAAGTAGAACAGTTGTATAGAAAGATGACATTTGAGGACATGGAAAATACCAGATACTTGAGGCTTGCTGGAGTACAGTAACAATGGGAAAGAGGCATGAACTAAAGGTAATTATGGAAACCACCACCATCAAGAACGTTAGCAAAGCCATTGAAGCGAAGGAGATAAAGTAGGGAGGGATGAGACAAGGACAAGAGGGAGGTGAGAATTATAAAGGGTCTGATGGCCTGTGGACATTTAATTGAGGAAACAAGGAAGTGGGTAATTGATCAAGATAATAGTTACATGAAGGGAGCAAAGTCTTGGACCCAGGGAGAATTAGTTTGGCTCTCTGAGACAAACCAGTAGGTCTGTGGTTGGCACCAAGTAGTGAGCCCATTCATCCTGCTTTTGGCTGTGGCTTCCAGATTCTGCCTGCCACAGTAATGAAAACTACTGTCATCCAAAATAATAAAAATCTTTTAAAAAAATGAAGAGCACAATGACTTTTGTTCTAGCTTTCTTTTATTTAGTATATCCAAAGAGGATACCATCTGTGCAGCTAAGTAACACATGGTCCTAAAATACAAAAATCTTTCTTGTACTACTAGCACAAGTCAGAAGCCTCTAAGATGTACACAACATCAGATAGTTTCAAGTGCTGTGATTATTTTTGGTTCCAGGTTTTAAAATACTATGATATATGTGGTTTTGAGTAACATTCTTAATTGCAATCATGTTCTAAAAGTAATTTCTTTATTCAAGTGTTGACAGGCCATATGTATGTATGTGTATGCATGTGTGTATATATATATATTTATTACTGGCACCTACCACTTAACCCTCCTTTTAACTGTATTTGAACTGTAAGGCCACTCTTCCAAAGCAACAAAAATGTACAGAACTAATATTAATTAATTACAAACTTCTAAAATCTCCTAACTCCTAACTGAGCAATGTCAAAATCCTTATAATTTGTCATGAACAATAATAAAACTTGAGATTTCTCAGTTCAACTAGGATTTCCCCCTAAGACTAAGAACACATTATTTTAAGAACTTCTCTGTGATTCTTCTTGTGTTACAGGTACACAGTGCTCCATGGAAAATGATTCTAGTGTAGGGAATAGGTTATACATAATAAATACCTACACTCAAACTAAATTTTAGTAAAAAATAGACAAATTGAAAACTGTTACTACTGTCCACATCTAATTATATTCTTGGAAAAAAACTATCTTTCAAGCCCAGCATTGATTCTACCTTTCAGTTAGTCATTAGCCTTTTTTTAAAATAAGTTACCAACAGGGCCAAAAACCATGGATCTCTTTATACCCAAGACTCAGCACCTTCTGAAAGTCTGTTCACTTTTATCTAGTGGCCATGAACATATTTTGTCAACACAGAATCACTGTCATGCTGGTTTGCCCTTGCTGCCATATTTTTCTTACACCTTCTCCATGTGCTCCCACTATGTATCAGAAACTAGGAACTGGGCACAATTTCAATCACCTCTTTGAAAAACTTGCATACAAAGGCTCTAAATATTAGTTACCAGCTAATTTTATGGTCTCTCAAAGAATGACTAAGTTCAAGCCCTAATATTTTATATTAGACACTCACCAAATGGTATCTTTAACCCATCTTCCTCACTTCATCTTTCTATATAACTCCACTGAAAAACTAGACCATCGGGGGCTGGAGAGATGGCTCAGCAGATAAAGCATGTGCCTACAAAGCCTAACAACCCAGGTTTGATTCCCCAGTATTCACATAAAGCCAGATGCACAAAGTGCAATGTATTTGGAGTTCTTTTGCAGTAGTTAGAGGCCCTGGCATGTCTATACACTTCATCACCCTCCCCCCCTCCCTCCCCCCCCGCTTACAAATAAATAAATGAAATGTTTTTAAAAGAAGAAAAGAAAAACTATACCATCAGACTCAAGGGGAATCTGATAAGGGTGATTAAGATAGTAGGAAAGGCACAGGGAGGCAGGAATATGAAGGGGGAAAGTAAGAAAAAGCGATTCAAGGAAAATAAATAAAAGGAAAATCTTAAGCCAAAAATAAAAAGGAATAAAATACATAATAATAAGGAAAGACTATGAGATAAGCCCCCCCAAAAAAAAATGAAGTCCACAGGAAACAAATTCAATCTCCTCAAGTTGATTCCTAAACCACAGCTTACAGAACAACTGACAACTTTAAAATCCCAGTCCAGAGACGTGTGGTTATCCCTCCCTGGTACTTGTAACACCAAATATTACTACTGACTTGGGATGCTCCTGAGTCAGGATGCAAAGACCACCATCATTTACACCCTCTGCCAAGAGACACATCAGGGAAGGGCGCTAGAGGAAGCCAGTGGCAAAGACCCCACAGCAGCAGGCCAAGAACCGCATAAACTCAGGCTAGTATTGAGGTTAAAATTAAATGAAATAGGAGACAGACAGAGACAAGGAAGGATAAAAAGAATAAATACAGCATTGGTGTGGGCTTTCTATATGTAGAGAAAGCACACATCTGGCATTATTTGATGCTGAGTACAACCAAATCTAAGACTTTGGTCCTCTCCTGTAATTATTTCTTAGTAAGACCCCACAAAGAAGAAATAGACCTAGAAGCTAAAATGATGGACAGTGAGCAAAACACCATCATTAAAATACATACACACACACACACACACACACACACTTACGCACACGCACGCGTGTTTTTAAAGTAACAGAATATTTAGCACACACAGGATGTTCCTGATTGAGTTGAAAAGAAGTCTGCCATAAATCCAAATAAGGAAGCTGCCAGATAAATATAATAGCATTGTGACATTTTTGTAAAAACATGCATTTATATAAGCACAAATAAATTAAATTAAATGGCTCCAAAATAAGTGATCGGTGTTTCGTGTGACTTTTTCTTTGAAAAAAAAGTTTCCACCCAGTATGGTGGCACACGCCTTTAATCCTAGCACTTGGGAGGCAGAGGTAGGAGAATCACCTGAGTACCTGAGCTGAAGGCCACCCTGAAACTACATAGTGAATTCCAGGTCAGCCTGGACTAGAGTGAAGCCCTATCTTGAAAAAAAAAACAAATTTCCTATGGCTCTCAGCTTATTTAAATAATAAAAATAATAATCATTCAGAAGAAAAAGAATCTCCTTCCAGGTCACTAGGTCTTTATCTTAAATGTAATAAATTTGTAAATGATCCATTTAAAGTTAATTTTATTTATTATTTATTTATTTGAGAGAGCAAGAGAGGGAAAGAGGTAGACAGAGAGAGAGACTCGACACACCAGGGCCTCCAGCCACTGCAAACAAACTCCAAATACATGTGCCACCTTGTGCATCTGGCTTATGTGGGTCCTGGGGAATAGAACCTGGGTCCTTTGGCTTTGAAGGCAAGCACTTTAATCACTAAGCCATCCCTCTAGCCCATACACTAGAATTTTTTTTTTCTTTCAGAGGAAACTGGTGCCACACATGGGAAGAAGGACCCACTGGCCAAGTACAGCTCCATTATGGCAGACCAAAGAAGTTTGAAAAACACAGAGATTTGAACCCAACATCACCATTCCATTCCAAGATCCAGGGAAAACTGAAAGTTCTAGTGTGGACTTACATTACATGTCTTCAAGAGGGGAATGATACTTAGCCCAAGGGATACTCATAGTTCTCAAGGCCTGCTCCCACCTATGATGACATGAGTGCATTTTTTTTTAACCTCCTTATGTCCTGGAGAATATTCACTGTGGCTCTAGAAACATTCACATAGAGTTGAAAGCCACTTTAGTTTCAGTGGGTCTGTTAAATTTTAGGAAACAGATCAGATAAGGCCCTGGCTGGAAGAATTATAGGATGGAGTAGAAACTGAAAAGATTAAAATTCAAGAATATGGATACCTTTTACAGAAAATAGATGTTTAAGAATCTGAATCAAGAATGTGAAGAAAGGACCCTAGAGGATCTCATGAAGTTACCTGCTGAAGTAATCTATCCTGAATAATATCCCACTGGTTGCCACTTTACTGACCTCTCCTCTGCCTGGGGTTCCTTAGCAGAGTAGACAAATAGCAAGGCTTCCTTCTAAAACACCTGTCTGCCCTTCTAGAAGAGAGCAGAGCAGTTCTCCAGAAGAGCCCAACAGGAGAGCAGGGGTCAAAAAAAAAAAAAAAAATGAATGCATGCTTGTTGAAGTTCTTTGTTCTCCAGCCACATCAGAAGCCCAGCAGGGGCAGAAGCAGCTCTTCTGGGGGCAATGCTGCAGAACCATGGCCAGATAAAGGGCTCTGTAACTGCAGACTTTGTTGAGACTCAGTATGACAAGAGAAACATCAGCAGAGCTTATACTGTAATCATTGTTTTACTTATTATTTTGAAATTTAGAGAATGTTTGAAATAAGTGCTAATATTCATAACTATATCTGGAACCTAGAAAAGTTCAAATCACTCAAACAGGAAAAAATAGGAAGAGATGTAAAGCAACAATGTGGAATAGGTTTTAATTAACCTTAACTACTTTCCTAAAATATGTTTCCAAATACAGTTACACTATGGGGCAGAGCTTAAATATAAAAATATAACCCTCTGCTCTTCCCTAACTAGCTTTCAGATCATGTCTTCCAATATCCCATGGATTATATTTCTCACCATTAACAACCTTCTAGGGCTTAGTTTCATGCCCAGGTTTACCACATGAACAGTCCACATCTGAGTTGGACTTTCACTCTGACATTTCAAATACCAACTGAGATTAAAAGTTAACTTTGATCCTCAAAAATGATTCCTTACCTCTTAAGGAGATTGTATGGAAAAGTGTTAATGTATCAAAACTGAGACCACACTCTCTAGAGAGGAAGCTTGTGAAGTTAGCTTTCATGTGTTTCTGGACCTTGAACTTTGGGAGAGTTCCAATACCATAACTACTAAGAGGGATGTGCCTAAACTATCTGCACAAACAATGTGATTTATGCTAAATATATGCTTTCCTCAGAGGAGTCCAGAATGTGGTACTTACTAGCCAAGGATATGTTTGTCACTAAACCCTAATAATCCCGACGCACTGGTCTCTAATAAGCTTCCCTGTTAGACAATGCTTTGCAGGCTGTTACAACTTGTTATGGAAGGCACTGCCTATGTCCTGTGTGAGTGTGCAGAGAGAACTCCAGTTTTGCCTGGTTTCCTCCAGACTTCACCTCATGTGCCTTTGCCATTGCTGATCTTTCTTACAAGCATCCTTTCTCAGTAGCCACCATCATGATGCTCTGTTCTGAATCCTATGGGTCTTCCTCATGAGCCATCAAACCAAGGGCTGGTCTTGAGGGTGCCAATAAATCCACTGTATCAATGTATATTCCTCAACATCTATCCCCAGTAAAAGTCCATATTCCTGTACTGTCATCTTCTCAGGTTCCTCTCCCTCCTATCATTCTTCCAACCCTGGCCTGATCTGGTCTACTTCCTAAAATTATTAGATCCACTCAAGCTAAGATGCCCAACAACTCTGAGTGAATGTTTTTATAGCCAGAGTGAGTATTCTCCAAGAGATAGGGAGATTTTTAAAAATATAAAAATGTTTGTTTCCTAACTTAAAAAAAAAAATCATGTTCACAGAAGCTCCTCCACGCTCAGCCTCATGTTACCTGACCTTTCTACAAGGGAAGAAGCCTCAGGTCCCCTTCATTCAGCTCACTGATTCCTCTTCCTCAAAATAACCTTGCATGGTACTGGTCCATGGGACCACATCTTCACCCACTTGCACATCCTCTCCCATGGACCACTCCATTTACTCCCATCCCTTAATCCAGCACCTATGATTCCCTAACTCTTTAACTTTAGTGCAGTTAGCTGTCCGAAGCCCTCTGAAGTTTACAGTACAAGCAAGCACATCTATAGATCCTATCAATAAATCCTTAGGCCAATGCTTTTCTTGACACTTTTGTTCAAAAAGATCTAGACTGGTTTACATTACAAGTCAATAGTGACTAGTATATACTATTTCAATCCTTTTCCTAATAGATATTTTTGGCATTCCAGCCCATCTGACCTATTTAATAGTTCACTATTCCAGTAGACTGGTGTCACTCTATGAACAGAGCAGCAATTTTAACAAATATTGGTTCAATAGGTTAATTTCTATATACCAGACCTCTTGCAAAACAGAATGCAACATCATGTCAGTAATGGAGAAAGACAGTTTTGTATAGGCAGCCAGGGACAAGGTCCAAGAAGAACAAGGAGGTGCCCCTGCCTGCCATGACAGGACTAGAACCCATGTCTGATCCCGTCTCCTCCAAGATGGCTATAAGCAACACTCTCCAGCAGCAACTTTCTGCTTCTTCCTCAGCTCAGCACACCTAGGTGGGCTGGTCCCTACTGAGTCAACCCTAGTTCCACCAACCAATCAGGTCTCTCTCTGACACACTTGAGTCTCATGGCAAGGCTCATCCTAATGAGATGTCTGATCCATATAAATGGCCCTGCCATGAGTGTAATCTCCCTCTTTCTTGGCTATTTATTTTCCTGACACTGGACTCTCATGGTCCTGCTTTACAGTAAGCTCTTTCCTCTTCCCAACCTGATGGAAAGAAAGAAGGGTAAATTTCTTTCTGTCTGGGTACTTTCCTGTCATATTTTGAGGCATTTTCTTGTTTTACTACATGCGTGATTTTTCTCTAATCTCTGAGAACTTTGCTATCCCATCTCTTGTATTTTTCTGATCCCTAATGTAAAGGTGAGGAGCTTGTGTTCTCATGCTTTGCTTCCCACGTGTATTTCTTCTAAACCTTTTGGCCTGGGCTCTCAAGTTTTGTCCTCCATATGTGTCTATATGTGCCCTTTCCACAGGCTTCTCTCCTGAAGATTTCCCTATCTCTCCTTTCTCCCCTCTTGCTTGGATACCAACAGTCCCCAGGAGATTTCTCTATGAAGGAATTTATCTCTACTCTCCCCTCTCACTTTCAAGCTGGGAAAGAAGAGGAATTCCCTTCTGTCTTGAGTCTTCCAGCTAGCTTTCCCCTTGATCCTAATTCTCCCTAAAATAAACCACATAACTTACAATTTACCCTTCTCATAGTCCATTTTATCAATTCTTTGCTAAATTCAGATAAGGACCCCCAAAGTTGGGGTTCACAGGCCTAGGAATTCCTTCCTGAACTCCAAAACCCTGCATTGATAGTAGTCTACCTACATTCCAAAAGATCACTATTTGTAATCTTATTAGTCATACATGAACTGGAATTTTCAAAAATAATACTATAGAATAATCAGATAGCCATTTTAGGTAGCAACTACAGATGAATTAAAAAACACTTTTTAGGTCTAGAGAAACACCTCAGCAGTTTAGGCGATTGTCTAAAAGCCTAATGACCCAGGCTCAATTCCCCAGTACCCATGTAAAGCCAGATACACAAAGTGGCACATGTGTCTGCAGTCTGCAGCGGCTGGAGGCCCTGGCATGCCTATTCTGACTGTCTGTCTGTCTCCCTTCTATCTCTCTACTTACAAATTAAAAAAATAAAAATATTTTTTTAAAAAAACATTTTTAGGGGCTGTAGAGATGGTTTAGCAGTTAAGTACTTGCCTGTGAAGCCTAAGGTCCCAGGTTCAAGGCTCGATTCCCCACGTCCCACGTAAGCACAAGGGGCGCATGCATCAGGAGTTCATTTGCAGTGGCTGGAGACCCTGGTGCACCCATTCTCTATCTGCCTCTTTCTCTCTGTCTGTTGCTCCCAAATATAGAAGAAAAAAAAAAAAACATTTTTAATTTTAAAAGTTAAGTCATTAAAGGTAAACAGAGAGGTATTTCTGTAGGAATTTCCCTAGGAATACAGCAAATAAAACATTTTTCAGTCCTCCTGAATCTGAAAATTATAATAAGGAATTTAGTTGGATGTGGTGGTGCACGCCTTTAGTCCACTTGGGAAGCAGAGGTAGGAGGATTGCTATGAGTTAAGGCCACCCTGAGACTACATAGTGAATTACAGGTCAGCCTGAGCTAGAGTAAGAACCTACCTCAAAAAACATACATAAACTTATAAGGATGAGAAGGAGAGAAAAAGAGATAAAAATGGAATTTCATAAGCTAGAAAGCAAGTAAGGAAGTAGTAACCAATTTAATGTAACAGAAAAAACAATATGAGAGGGATGATGAGAAACCTAAAACCTACCAGTATTGCATCTTAGTTTATATCATTGGACCTCCACAGAAGGCTAGGAAATAAGGACATCTAGAAATAGAAAAAAAATAAATATACTATAATATCAATGCAGATGGTCCCTCCCTGGTCCAAGTATTCTATCCCAGTCAAGCCCTGGATCACTAGTAGCTGACTGACAGATGACAAACCATTGATAAATCTAAGAATAAAGATCTGAGGACACAGACATGAGGAGGTTTCCCAACACACAGCCCAAAAGATCATCTTAAAAGGAACATAAAAATCATGAAATGCCACCTGTGGTGATTTGATTCAGGTGTCCCCCCATAAACTTAGGTGTTCTGAGTGCTAGGTCCCCAGATGGTGGAAATTTGGGAATTGCAACCTCCTGGAGGCAGGTATTGCTGGGGGCTTCCCATTGCCAGTGTTTGGTACACTCTCCAGGCTGTTGTCCACCTGATGTTGGCCAGAAGGTGATGTCCACCCTCTGCTCATGCCATGTTTTCCCCTGCCATCATTGAGCTTCCCCTTGAGTCTGTAAGCCAAAATAAACCCTTTCCTCCCACAAGCTGGTCTTGGTCAAGTTCTTTATGCAGCAACTCAAAACTGACTGCAACACCACCTTTGCACTCGGTGGTTCTAATCAGCTTCCCAACATAGGCAGACAACCTGACATCCGAAGTCTTTAAAATTAAAAATGAAAACCAAGGGCTGGAGAGATGGCTTAGCAGTTAAGGCACTTGCCTATGAAGCCTAAGAACCCAGGTTCGATTCTCCAGGTCCTATGTAAGCCAGATGCACAAGGTGGCGCATGTGGTCTGGAGTTCATTTGCAGTGGCTAGAGGCCCTGGTGCACCCATTCTCTGTCTCTCTCTCTCTCTCTCTCTCTCTTTCCCTCCCTCTCTCAGTCTCTAATAAATAAATAAAAATAAAAAACTTTTACAAAAGAAAAATGAAAACCAAAATGTACCAAGGGATAGGTAATGCAGGTGGGGAGGGAACTTTAAAAGGAAGATAATATATTTATAATAAAGAGAACATACTATATTCACAGATAATAACAACAAAAACTACAGTGTTAGAGATTTAAAAATAAGAGTATAAATGAAAAGCAAAAAAGGGAAGAAATTTACAACTTAAAAGATGTCTCAAGGGCTGGAGGGATGGCTTAGTACTTAAGGTGTTTGCCTGCAAAACCAAATGACCCAGGTTTGATTCCCCAGGACCCATGTTAGCCAGATGCATACTGTGGCGCAGTGGGTAGAGGCCCTGGCATGCCTATTCTATCTACCTCATCCTCTGTCTCTCAAATAAATAAGCAAATGAAATAAAATAAATAACAGGATTAATTTTTTTCAGGCTGTGAATAAACACACCATACTTCAAGCTAAAAGCCTATTTTATTCCAATATGAGGAGTGAAAACTAAAGCTTGAAAAGAAATGACTTCTCAGCCTTGAGTACAGTGGCATTAATATTAATGACAATCCCACTCATTTCAAAGGCATGTCCCAGAGTGTTTACATTATAAAAACTGGGTCTGGAATGTGGTCTTTAGTAAACTTAAAATGGTTTTTTGAGGTTGTACTAGATATGTAACAGCTGCACTGTGTTCACAAGTGTGATGAGGTCTCTACAATGTGGTGCTCCTTTATACATTAGCTCCAGCTAGCATGTATGTTGTACTCATCAACGGAAATGAGTTTAGAATCTATCTCTATAGCTACAAGTGCAGTCAGAACACAGCTTTGCTTTAGATTAACACTGTACAACAAATGTATCATCAGCCTTCAGAAGTTCAATGGTATTAAAAACTTCCATTCACATACAAACATGTGGAAAATGACAAAATTTGTGTTTACAGAACTCAAATTTTGTTTGGGGAAAAGATATGAATATCAAATACAGTATGGATCTAATTTGTTTGCTGGCATGCAACAAGGGTCACAGGGTGTCACCAAACAGGAGCTGGTTAGACAGTTCTCAAAAATTACTTGCTACTAATACTTCTATTTACAAAGATACAATGGAAAGCTTGCCAAAGAGCTGGTTACAAATGCTTTAGTAAAAAAATTCACCTACTCTTGGACATGGAGCTACTTGGCACAAAGAAAAGAGGACCAAACAGGGTAATCATCAACAGCCTTTTCATTAGTCTAAGTTGCCTTTACAGTAAACATTACAAAGACAAGTCGTAACTGAAGGTGACTATTTTGCTGAAGTTACCGAATCTGGGTAAACAGAAATGTTCGGATCTTTCTATTACTGAGATTATTATGCCACAACAATCCATTTAAAGGATGGAGAAACACAAGTAACCCAAAGTTCTTCAGAAGCAATCTTCTTTTGGACAATTGCTTGGGAATCCCAAAATTCTGAACTAAATTAATTTTTTAAAAAATGTCTTAGCTTTGCTCCTTTCTTCTTTCCCTTTCCTTCCCTTCTTCCCTTTCTTCCCTTCCTTCCTTTTTATACTTTTTATTGAAAACTTCCATATGTATAGACAATATACCATCATCATAATTACCTCCCATGATCCCCATTCCCCCCTGTTCCATTTTTCCCCCATTTGTTTGTTTTGTTTTGCTTTTACAGTTCTATGGATCTACCCATGGCCTCACATTATAGACAAGCACTCTGCCACTGAGCGTCATACCAAGTCCTGTTTGTTTTACAATGCCTATCTTACCTTGGTACATACATATGATTATTGTGAGATTCACATACTATGAAAACAATCTGGAAAGGACAGGGCTCATGACCAAACTAATTTTAGAAATGCACCGACGGACATAGTGGCACACGTCTTGAATCCCAGCACTTGGGAGGCAGAGGTAGGAGGATCAAGGTGAGTTCAAGGCCACCCTGAAACTACATAGTGAATTCCAGGTCAGCCTGGACTAGAGTGAAGCCCTATCTTGAAAAAAAAAACAAATTTCCTATGGCTCTCAGCTTATTTAAATAATAAAAATAATAATCATTCAGAAGAAAAAGAATCTCCTTCCAGGTCACTAGGTCTTTATCTTAAATGTAATAAATTTGTAAATGATCCATTTAAAGTTAATTTTATTTATTATTTATTTATTTGAGAGAGCAAGAGAGGGAAAGAGGTAGACAGAGAGAGAGACTCGACACACCAGGGCCTCCAGCCACTGCAAACAAACTCCAAATACATGTGCCACCTTGTGCATCTGGCTTATGTGGGTCCTGGGGAATAGAACCTGGGTCCTTTGGCTTTGAAGGCAAGCACTTTAATCACTAAGCCATCCCTCTAGCCCATACACTAGAATTTTTTTTTTCTTTCAGAGGAAACTGGTGCCACACATGGGAAGAAGGACCCACTGGCCAAGTACAGCTCCATTATGGCATACCAAAGAAGTTTGAAAAACACAGAGATTTGAACCCAACATCACCATTCCATTCCAAGATCCAGGGAAAACTGAAAGTTCTAGTGTGGACTTACATTACATGTCTTCAAGAGGGGAATGATACTTAGCCCAAGGGATACTCATAGTTCTCAAGGCCTGCTCCCACCTATGATGACATGAGTGCATTTTTTTTTAACCTCCTTATGTCCTGGAGAATATTCACTGTGGCTCTAGAAACATTCACATAGAGTTGAAAGCCACTTTAGTTTCAGTGGGTCTGTTAAATTTTAGGAAACAGATCAGATAAGGCCCTGGCTGGAAGAATTATAGGATGGAGTAGAAACTGAAAAGATTAAAATTCAAGAATATGGATACCTTTTACAGAAAATAGATGTTTAAGAATCTGAATCAAGAATGTGAAGAAAGGACCCTAGAGGATCTCATGAAGTTACCTGCTGAAGTAATCTATCCTGAATAATATCCCACTGGTTGCCACTTTACTGACCTCTCCTCTGCCTGGGGTTCCTTAGCAGAGTAGACAAATAGCAAGGCTTCCTTCTAAAACACCTGTCTGCCCTTCTAGAAGAGAGCAGAGCAGTTCTCCAGAAGAGCCCAACAGGAGAGCAGGGGTCAAAAAAAAAAAAAAAATGAATGCATGCTTGTTGAAGTTCTTTGTTCTCCAGCCACATCAGAAGCCCAGCAGGGGCAGAAGCAGCTCTTCTGGGGGCAATGCTGCAGAACCATGGCCAGATAAAGGGCTCTGTAACTGCAGACTTTGTTGAGACTCAGTATGACAAGAGAAACATCAGCAGAGCTTATACTGTAATCATTGTTTTACTTATTATTTTGAAATTTAGAGAATGTTTGAAATAAGTGCTAATATTCATAACTATATCTGGAACCTAGAAAAGTTCAAATCACTCAAACAGGAAAAAATAGGAAGAGATGTAAAGCAACAATGTGGAATAGGTTTTAATTAACCTTAACTACTTTCCTAAAATATGTTTCCAAATACAGTTACACTATGGGGCAGAGCTTAAATATAAAAATATAACCCTCTGCTCTTCCCTAACTAGCTTTCAGATCATGTCTTCCAATATCCCATGGATTATATTTCTCACCATTAACAACCTTCTAGGGCTTAGTTTCATGCCCAGGTTTACCACATGAACAGTCCACATCTGAGTTGGACTTTCACTCTGACATTTCAAATACCAACTGAGATTAAAAGTTAACTTTGATCCTCAAAAATGATTCCTTACCTCTTAAGGAGATTGTATGGAAAAGTGTTAATGTATCAAAACTGAGACCACACTCTCTAGAGAGGAAGCTTGTGAAGTTAGCTTTCATGTGTTTCTGGACCTTGAACTTTGGGAGAGTTCCAATACCATAACTACTAAGAGGGATGTGCCTAAACTATCTGCACAAACAATGTGATTTATGCTAAATATATGCTTTCCTCAGAGGAGTCCAGAATGTGGTACTTACTAGCCAAGGATATGTTTGTCACTAAACCCTAATAATCCCGACGCACTGGTCTCTAATAAGCTTCCCTGTTAGACAATGCTTTGCAGGCTGTTACAACTTGTTATGGAAGGCACTGCCTATGTCCTGTGTGAGTGTGCAGAGAGAACTCCAGTTTTGCCTGGTTTCCTCCAGACTTCACCTCATGTGCCTTTGCCATTGCTGATCTTTCTTACAAGCATCCTTTCTCAGTAGCCACCATCATGATGCTCTGTTCTGAATCCTATGGGTCTTCCTCATGAGCCATCAAACCAAGGGCTGGTCTTGAGGGTGCCAATAAATCCACTGTATCAATGTATATTCCTCAACATCTATCCCCAGTAAAAGTCCATATTCCTGTACTGTCATCTTCTCAGGTTCCTCTCCCTCCTATCATTCTTCCAACCCTGGCCTGATCTGGTCTACTTCCTAAAATTATTAGATCCACTCAAGCTAAGATGCCCAACAACTCTGAGTGAATGTTTTTATAGCCAGAGTGAGTATTCTCCAAGAGATAGGGAGATTTTTAAAAATATAAAAATGTTTGTTTCCTAACTTAAAAAAAAAAATCATGTTCACAGAAGCTCCTCCACGCTCAGCCTCATGTTACCTGACCTTTCTACAAGGGAAGAAGCCTCAGGTCCCCTTCATTCAGCTCACTGATTCCTCTTCCTCAAAATAACCTTGCATGGTACTGGTCCATGGGACCACATCTTCACCCACTTGCACATCCTCTCCCATGGACCACTCCATTTACTCCCATCCCTTAATCCAGCACCTATGATTCCCTAACTCTTTAACTTTAGTGCAGTTAGCTGTCCGAAGCCCTCTGAAGTTTACAGTACAAGCAAGCACATCTATAGATCCTATCAATAAATCCTTAGGCCAATGCTTTTCTTGACACTTTTGTTCAAAAAGATCTAGACTGGTTTACATTACAAGTCAATAGTGACTAGTATATACTATTTCAATCCTTTTCCTAATAGATATTTTTGGCATTCCAGCCCATCTGACCTATTTAATAGTTCACTATTCCAGTAGACTGGTGTCACTCTATGAACAGAGCAGCAATTTTAACAAATATTGGTTCAATAGGTTAATTTCTATATACCAGACCTCTTGCAAAACAGAATGCAACATCATGTCAGTAATGGAGAAAGACAGTTTTGTATAGGCAGCCAGGGACAAGGTCCAAGAAGAACAAGGAGGTGCCCCTGCCTGCCATGACAGGACTAGAACCCATGTCTGATCCCGTCTCCTCCAAGATGGCTATAAGCAACACTCTCCAGCAGCAACTTTCTGCTTCTTCCTCAGCTCAGCACACCTAGGTGGGCTGGTCCCTACTGAGTCAACCCTAGTTCCACCAACCAATCAGGTCTCTCTCTGACACACTTGAGTCTCATGGCAAGGCTCATCCTAATGAGATGTCTGATCCATATAAATGGCCCTGCCATGAGTGTAATCTCCCTCTTTCTTGGCTATTTATTTTCCTGACACTGGACTCTCATGGTCCTGCTTTACAGTAAGCTCTTTCCTCTTCCCAACCTGATGGAAAGAAAGAAGGGTAAATTTCTTTCTGTCTGGGTACTTTCCTGTCATATTTTGAGGCATTTTCTTGTTTTACTACATGCGTGATTTTTCTCTAATCTCTGAGAACTTTGCTATCCCATCTCTTGTATTTTTCTGATCCCTAATGTAAAGGTGAGGAGCTTGTGTTCTCATGCTTTGCTTCCCACGTGTATTTCTTCTAAACCTTTTGGCCTGGGCTCTCAAGTTTTGTCCTCCATATGTGTCTATATGTGCCCTTTCCACAGGCTTCTCTCCTGAAGATTTCCCTATCTCTCCTTTCTCCCCTCTTGCTTGGATACCAACAGTCCCCAGGAGATTTCTCTATGAAGGAATTTATCTCTACTCTCCCCTCTCACTTTCAAGCTGGGAAAGAAGAGGAATTCCCTTCTGTCTTGAGTCTTCCAGCTAGCTTTCCCCTTGATCCTAATTCTCCCTAAAATAAACCACATAACTTACAATTTACCCTTCTCATAGTCCATTTTATCAATTCTTTGCTAAATTCAGATAAGGACCCCAAAGTTGGGGTTCACAGGCCTAGGAATTCCTTCCTGAACTCCAAAACCCTGCATTGATAGTAGTCTACCTACATTCCAAAAGATCACTATTTGTAATCTTATTAGTCATACATGAACTGGAATTTTCAAAAATAATACTATAGAATAATCAGATAGCCATTTTAGGTAGCAACTACAGATGAATTAAAAAACACTTTTTAGGTCTAGAGAAACACCTCAGCAGTTTAGGCGATTGTCTAAAAGCCTAATGACCCAGGCTCAATTCCCCAGTACCCATGTAAAGCCAGATACACAAAGTGGCACATGTGTCTGCAGTCTGCAGCGGCTGGAGGCCCTGGCATGCCTATTCTGACTGTCTGTCTGTCTCCCTTCTATCTCTCTACTTACAAATTAAAAAAATAAAAATATTTTTTTAAAAAAACATTTTTAGGGGCTGTAGAGATGGTTTAGCAGTTAAGTACTTGCCTGTGAAGCCTAAGGTCCCAGGTTCAAGGCTCGATTCCCCACGTCCCACGTAAGCACAAGGGGCGCATGCATCAGGAGTTCATTTGCAGTGGCTGGAGACCCTGGTGCACCCATTCTCTATCTGCCTCTTTCTCTCTGTCTGTTGCTCCCAAATATAGAAGAAAAAAAAAAAACATTTTTAATTTTAAAAGTTAAGTCATTAAAGGTAAACAGAGAGGTATTTCTGTAGGAATTTCCCTAGGAATACAGCAAATAAAACATTTTTCAGTCCTCCTGAATCTGAAAATTATAATAAGGAATTTAGTTGGATGTGGTGGTGCACGCCTTTAGTCCACTTGGGAAGCAGAGGTAGGAGGATTGCTATGAGTTAAGGCCACCCTGAGACTACATAGTGAATTACAGGTCAGCCTGAGCTAGAGTAAGAACCTACCTCAAAAAACATACATAAACTTATAAGGATGAGAAGGAGAGAAAAAGAGATAAAAATGGAATTTCATAAGCTAGAAAGCAAGTAAGGAAGTAGTAACCAATTTAATGTAACAGAAAAAACAATATGAGAGGGATGATGAGAAACCTAAAACCTACCAGTATTGCATCTTAGTTTATATCATTGGACCTCCACAGAAGGCTAGGAAATAAGGACATCTAGAAATAGAAAAAAAATAAATATACTATAATATCAATGCAGATGGTCCCTCCCTGGTCCAAGTATTCTATCCCAGTCAAGCCCTGGATCACTAGTAGCTGACTGACAGATGACAAACCATTGATAAATCTAAGAATAAAGATCTGAGGACACAGACATGAGGAGGTTTCCCAACACACAGCCCAAAAGATCATCTTAAAAGGAACATAAAAATCATGAAATGCCACCTGTGGTGATTTGATTCAGGTGTCCCCCATAAACTTAGGTGTTCTGAGTGCTAGGTCCCCAGATGGTGGAAATTTGGGAATTGCAACCTCCTGGAGGCAGGTATTGCTGGGGGCTTCCCATTGCCAGTGTTTGGTACACTCTCCAGGCTGTTGTCCACCTGATGTTGGCCAGAAGGTGATGTCCACCCTCTGCTCATGCCATGTTTTCCCCTGCCATCATTGAGCTTCCCCTTGAGTCTGTAAGCCAAAATAAACCCTTTCCTCCCACAAGCTGGTCTTGGTCAAGTTCTTTATGCAGCAACTCAAAACTGACTGCAACACCACCTTTGCACTCGGTGGTTCTAATCAGCTTCCCAACATAGGCAGACAACCTGACATCCGAAGTCTTTAAAATTAAAAATGAAAACCAAGGGCTGGAGAGATGGCTTAGCAGTTAAGGCACTTGCCTATGAAGCCTAAGAACCCAGGTTCGATTCTCCAGGTCCTATGTAAGCCAGATGCACAAGGTGGCGCATGTGGTCTGGAGTTCATTTGCAGTGGCTAGAGGCCCTGGTGCACCCATTCTCTGTCTCTCTCTCTCTCTCTCTCTCTCTTTCCCTCCCTCTCTCAGTCTCTAATAAATAAATAAAAATAAAAAACTTTTACAAAAGAAAAATGAAAACCAAAATGTACCAAGGGATAGGTAATGCAGGTGGGGAGGGAACTTTAAAAGGAAGATAATATATTTATAATAAAGAGAACATACTATATTCACAGATAATAACAACAAAAACTACAGTGTTAGAGATTTAAAAATAAGAGTATAAATGAAAAGCAAAAAAGGGAAGAAATTTACAACTTAAAAGATGTCTCAAGGGCTGGAGGGATGGCTTAGTACTTAAGGTGTTTGCCTGCAAAACCAAATGACCCAGGTTTGATTCCCCAGGACCCATGTTAGCCAGATGCATACTGTGGCGCAGTGGGTAGAGGCCCTGGCATGCCTATTCTATCTACCTCATCCTCTGTCTCTCAAATAAATAAGCAAATGAAATAAAATAAATAACAGGATTAATTTTTTTCAGGCTGTGAATAAACACACCATACTTCAAGCTAAAAGCCTATTTTATTCCAATATGAGGAGTGAAAACTAAAGCTTGAAAAGAAATGACTTCTCAGCCTTGAGTACAGTGGCATTAATATTAATGACAATCCCACTCATTTCAAAGGCATGTCCCAGAGTGTTTACATTATAAAAACTGGGTCTGGAATGTGGTCTTTAGTAAACTTAAAATGGTTTTTTGAGGTTGTACTAGATATGTAACAGCTGCACTGTGTTCACAAGTGTGATGAGGTCTCTACAATGTGGTGCTCCTTTATACATTAGCTCCAGCTAGCATGTATGTTGTACTCATCAACGGAAATGAGTTTAGAATCTATCTCTATAGCTACAAGTGCAGTCAGAACACAGCTTTGCTTTAGATTAACACTGTACAACAAATGTATCATCAGCCTTCAGAAGTTCAATGGTATTAAAAACTTCCATTCACATACAAACATGTGGAAAATGACAAAATTTGTGTTTACAGAACTCAAATTTTGTTTGGGGAAAAGATATGAATATCAAATACAGTATGGATCTAATTTGTTTGCTGGCATGCAACAAGGGTCACAGGGTGTCACCAAACAGGAGCTGGTTAGACAGTTCTCAAAAATTACTTGCTACTAATACTTCTATTTACAAAGATACAATGGAAAGCTTGCCAAAGAGCTGGTTACAAATGCTTTAGTAAAAAAATTCACCTACTCTTGGACATGGAGCTACTTGGCACAAAGAAAAGAGGACCAAACAGGGTAATCATCAACAGCCTTTTCATTAGTCTAAGTTGCCTTTACAGTAAACATTACAAAGACAAGTCGTAACTGAAGGTGACTATTTTGCTGAAGTTACCGAATCTGGGTAAACAGAAATGTTCGGATCTTTCTATTACTGAGATTATTATGCCACAACAATCCATTTAAAGGATGGAGAAACACAAGTAACCCAAAGTTCTTCAGAAGCAATCTTCTTTTGGACAATTGCTTGGGAATCCCAAAATTCTGAACTAAATTAATTTTTTAAAAAATGTCTTAGCTTTGCTCCTTTCTTCTTTCCCTTTCCTTCCCTTCTTCCCTTTCTTCCCTTCCTTCCTTTTTTATACTTTTTATTGAAAACTTCCATATGTATAGACAATATACCATCATCATAATTACCTCCCATGATCCCCATTCCCCCCTGTTCCATTTTTCCCCCATTTGTTTGTTTTGTTTTGCTTTTACAGTTCTATGGATCTACCCATGGCCTCACATTATAGACAAGCACTCTGCCACTGAGCGTCATACCAAGTCCTGTTTGTTTTACAATGCCTATCTTACCTTGGTACATACATATGATTATTGTGAGATTCACATACTATGAAAACAATCTGGAAAGGACAGGGCTCATGACCAAACTAATTTTAGAAATGCACCGACGGACATAGTGGCACACGTCTTGAATCCCAGCACTTGGGAGGCAGAGGTAGGAGGATCAAGGTGAGTTCAAGGCCACCCTGGGACTACATAGTGAATTCCAGGTCAGCTTGGGCTAGAGTGATACCCTACCTTGAAAAAAAAAAGTGCACCAAACCAAACAAGCAGACAAAAATGACTAGGATTAGAAAATGAATGAATTTATTTTTAAAAATCAATACAACAAAAAGGTTCTAGGTTCTAAAGGATGCATATTACTTTTCATGAAATACAATCTTTTTTTCTATACGATAAGACACTCTGAACTTATCAGCACATAATTTCCCCCAGAAAATATGATAACTTTGTTCTATCTATCCATTATTTTCTAAGTGCTGGTTTGACAACTAAATGTATTTCAAAATTATTTGAGGGAACAAATTAGGCACAGATCATAAATGGAAACATGCACATGGATAAATTAAACTAGGGAAGCAGTCAGAAGAACTTTAGGCAGAATTCAGCTCCTGCCAACTACTGCTGAAAGATAACTCGAACTTAGCTGTTGTCAGACTACTTTCCACTTCTAAAATAATAGAAATGAGGCTTTCTTTGAAGGAGAGATCTCTTAAGTGTTTAAATGACAGTAATTGACTCAAAAACTTTAAGATGCCACACACAAGCTATGTTATACACAGGCTGCATGGCTTGTGAGATGGTTCAGTCAGGAAAATGCTTGTGGTACAAACATGAGGACCTGAGTTCAGAACCCCAGGACTCATGAAATAGCTGGATGCAGTAGTGTGTACCTGCACTCCCAGCTCTGGGGAGGTAGAAACAAGAGGATGCCTGGGACTTGTCAGCTAATTAGTCTAGCTGAATCAGCAAGCTTTAGATTCAGAGAAAGACCTCATCTCAAAAAATAAGGTTGAGGGTGGGGAGATGGCTCAATGGTTAAAGGCACTTGCTTGCAAAGCCTGACTATCTGGGTTCAATTCCCCAGTACCCATGTAAAGCCAGATGCACAAAATAGCATATGCATCTGGTGTGGTCATTCATAAATAAGTTAGGTTGAAAGCAATCGAGGAAGCCACCCAAAGTGAACATCAACCTCTAGCCTCAACATGCATATGCATGTGCATGCACACACATAGGAACATGCATATACAATTGGCATAAATAGTTCCAGAAGGGTTCTTAGAAATAATGACAAGCTGAACCTAAAACATATATGTATGTAAATGGCATAGAATAAAGGGAAGACTTCAAAAGGAAGAAAGTTGGAGGACTTACACTACCTGATTTGAAGACATTAAAAAGGTATACAAATCAGGGCACATCAACATGCATATAAAAAAAGTCATGAGCCAAGCATGGTGGCGCACGCCTTTAATCCCAACACTCAGGGGGTAGAGGTAGGAGGATCGCTGTGAATTCAAGGCCACCCTGAAACTACATAGTGAATTCCAGGTCAGCCTGGGCTATAGTGAGACCCTACCTTGAAAACCCAAAAAAAGTCATGAGCCAGGCGTGGTGGCGCACGCCTTTAATCCCCAGCACTTGGGAGGCAGAGGTAGAAGGATTGCTGTGAGTTCAAGGCCACCCTGAGACTACATAGTGAATTCCAGGTCAGCCTGGACTACAGCAAGACCTTACCTCAAAAGACCAAAAAAAAAAACCCAAAAGAGTCATATACATTAATTTTAGTGACAAGGCTCCAATGGACTTCAACAGGGACAGGATTAATGCTTTCAAGAATAGTGTCAGAACAACTGGAAGACTATATATGTAAGAGAAACCTGAGCCCTTTCTCATATAGCCCATTAAAATAAATTCAAATTGGACGAAGTATCTTAAAAATGAGTAATAAAATAACAAAATATCAACAAGAAAACACAGGGGAAAATCTTAGTGAATGTGGGTCAGGCAAAAAATTTGGGTTTGTTTTTTCTTTTTTCTTCTGCAGTCCTAGGGATTGAACCTAGGGTCTTGCACACACTAGGCAAGTACTGTTACCACTCAGCTACAGCCAAGCTCAGCTTCCTTGCAACCAGTAAACGAAAATATTCTCCAGTGTATCTGACCCAGCCACACTCTTCTAACAGTGCGAGGGGAATGGTGAAGAGGAACCCCACTCCTCCCTTCCTGCAGGAGTCCCTGCTAGCACCCAGCAACTACCCCACTGCACTCATTTTGGACTCCAAGTCCAGAAAGAGTGGACATTGGCTGGGATTTTCTTTATGGGAGAATTCCTCAGTTTTTCAGCGCCAGCCACTGCGCTCATGCGCATGTGCCGGTTCTCAGCGCTGCCCCGTGCAGCACTGCCTGCATGTGCCTGCAGCTCCAGTTTTCCATGCGCAGCTTCTACACTCTCCTGAACATGTTCCAGCTGGACCAGTGCTGAGAAACTGAGGGACTGCAATCTCCCCATAAAGAAACTTCCAGGACTAGGTATCTCAGGGGTGAATTCTATCAAAATATTTTCAGAGAATACTAACTCTTCACAAACTCAGAATAAAAAAAAGCTAACACATCCTAAATCATTTTAAGATGCCAAAGTCAAAGACATCTTATGAAAATAAATTATGTACCAATATTGTTCACAAACATAGTCATCCTAAAAAAGGTACTTATCAGCCAAACCCAGCAAAATATAAGATTGTATAGCATGATCCAAGGGGTTTAATTCCAGAATTACAAAGTTAATGTAACATTAATAAGTCAACTTATACAATAAAGCATATTCATAAAAAAATAAAATACCCCACAGCCATTGTAGTAGATGGAGAAGAATCACATTTCCAACACTTCAGTAATGGAAGGAAAAAAATCCCTCAACCCAAGAGAGCTTTAAGAAAAACACAACTTGGGCTGGAGAGATGGCTTAGCAGTTTAGCGCTTGCCTGTGAAGCCTAAGAACCCCGGTTCGAGGCTCGATTCTCTAGGACCCACGTTAGCCAGATACACAAGGGGGTGCACGCGTCTGGAGTTCGTTTGCAGTGGCTGGAGGCCCTGGCACGCCCATTCTCTCTCTCTCTATCTGCCTCTTCCTCTCTCTGTCTGTTGCTCTCAAATAAATGAAATAAAAATAGAGAAAAAAATTTTAAAAAAATAAAGAAGAAAGGGGATTTCCTTTGGAAAAAAAAGAAAGAAAAACACAACTAAACAGGAAACCCTGTGAAAAAGATGTAACACTTTCTTCCTGGGTTTAAAACGAGTCAGAAAAATCAACTCTTTTCACTTCTGTTGAGCAACACAACAGCAGCTAACAAGCTGAAGCCAGCTTAGGGGACATCACATGGAAAGGAACAAGTAAAATAGTCTTTATTCACGGGTTATGATGCTGTATACAGAAATCTGATATGATTCAGGGAAGGGAAACATACAGGTTCAGCATTCAAAAAAAAAATTTTTTTTTTGAGAAAGAGGCAGAAAGAGACAGGCAGAATAGGCACACCAGGACCTTCAGCTGCTGCAAACTCTAGGCGTGTGCACCCCGTGTGCAGGTGTGACATTGCACTTGCATCACTGTGTGTCTGGCTACATGGGACCTGGAGATTGGAACATGAGTTCTTGGGTTTCGCAGGCAAGCACCTTAACCGCTAAGCCATCTCTCCAGCCCTCAAAATTATTTTTATATATTGTCAACAAAAAAAAATTCCATCATGAAATTGAAAACACTTCTACCTACAACAGCATCAAAAGAAAAATTTTTAATTAAAAAAATAATAAAACTTAAAAGCCAGGTGTGGTGGCACATGCCCATAATCCCAGTCCTAGGAAGGCAAAGGCAGGAGTTCAAGGCCAATCTCAACTACACAGTGAGTTTGAGGCTGGCCTGGGATACATGAGACTCTGTCCCAAATAAAATAAAAGGTTTTTAAAGATAAAGTTGGCAAAAAAAAAAAAAAAGGTAAAATTTAGGGATGGAGAGATGGCTCAGCAATTAAAGGTGCTTGCTTGCAAAGCTGTCAGTCAGGTTTAACTCCCCCACATAAAGCCAGATGCACAAAATAGCAAATGTGTCTGAAAGGCATTTGCAGCCACAGGAGACCCTGGTGTGCCCATGTTCTTGCTCTTGCTCTCTTCTACTCTCTGTCTCAATAAAATTATTTTTTAAAAGGGCAAAACCTATATACTAAAATTCACTAAGGATGCTGAAAAACTAAAGATCTAAACAAAAAATAATATGTGTACATGTTGAGATTACAATTCTCTTCCAAACACATTTATAGAATCAATACAATTCCTTTCAAAATCCTTCACAGTACAGACATTTTGGAAAAATTGAGAAGTTGATACTGAAACATATATGAAAATGTAAAGAACCCTGTATGCTGATAAAGACAGTGTTGGTAAACCCTCATTCATACTGTGAGAATGTATAATGGCATGACCCACAGTGAAAAAGTGTTTGGAAAATTCTTTCATATTAAGAAGTTAGATAGTTGAGAACCATAAACAATACTTCCCTGGAAAGGGAGATTATCATGATCATTAAAACCATAAATAAACAGAGAATATTCATATCCTAAACTAAAATTGTAAAATAACGTTTTAAAATAAAAAATTGTGTGGCTGGAGAGTTGGCTTAGCAGTTAAGGTGCTTGCCTGCAAAGCCTAATGACCCAGGTTCCATTCCCCAGTACCCACATAAAGCCAGAGGCACAAAATAGCATGTGCTTCTGGAGTTCACTTTCAGAGGTGGGAGCCCCTACCATGCCCAGAATCTGTCTGTCTGTCTCTCTCTCTTCTCACTCTCTCTGCTTATAAATTTTTTTTTTTTTTTTTTAGTTTTTCGAGTCTCACTCTAGTCCAGGCTGACCTGGAATTCACTATGTAGTCTCAGGGTGGCCTTGACCTCATGGCGATCCTCTTACCTCTGCCTCCCAAGTGCTGGGATTAAAGGTGTGCGCCACCACGCATGGCTCTTATAAATAAATTTTAAGAAAATTAAAGTTTAAATCATTCTGGACTTAATTCTCGCCTGATTTGAGACTCTACCACTAACTTGGAACTGCTACTCATGTGAGATTCCTGAGTCTCTGTGGCCTAGATAATCAATCCAACTTCCTACTAGCCTCCCTGTAGTAAGTTTCATAAATACAAAATTTGTATTGTTATTGGAACAACTTACTGAAATATGGACCTAGTTAAAAATACCATTCATTTGAAAATGTACAATTTCACATATATGCAGGGACGTATCTGCCACATCTACCCAATCAAGTTTGCTATTTAAAAAAAAAAAATGTTTTCTAAAACAATTTTTTCCTAAAACTCCAGGAGTATAGCAGAATGGAAAAAGAATTAAAATATATAATGCTGGGGCTGGACAGAGAGCTCAGCAGCTAAGAGTGCTTGCTACACAAGTATGAGGACCTGAGTTCCATGTCCAGTGCCCCCATAAAAAGACCAGCGTAGCCGGGGGTGGTGGCGCATGCCTTTAATCCCAGCACTCGGGAGGCAGAGATAGGAAGATCGCCGTGAGTTCGAGGCCATCCTGAGACTACAGAGTTAATTACAGGTCAGCCTGAGCCAGAGTGAGACCCTACCTCGAGAAACAAAAACAAAAACAAAAAAAAGACCAGCATAAACTCACATGCCTGTAACTTCAACCCTGGGGAGCTCCAGGTACAGTGACAGACTGCCTCAGGGAAGGAAGAAGAGCAATAGGACACCTGGCATCTGCACCTGTGTGCACCACACAGGCACATCTACACACTTGTGCGTACACTACCCATAGACACACCACATGTACTGAGTACACCAAATATAAACATGTATATATAAAATATACCAAGTCAAATTCTAAAGTAATCAGATGCATAAAATAGGTGAAAGGGGTCTTTGATATAAGATATTTTTTGATGCAGACTTTCTCGTCATGAGTTCACATACACACATGCTTATTTTCCCATGAATCTGGTATAGAACATTACACAGAAACACTGATCTGACTTAAATTTAGTAAGTCACAATGGACATGCTTTTCTATGTAAGTTTATGTAATGAGTGACCTCAACACATGGTATGACTGCCATCATTTCTAACCACGTTCCCTCCTTCCTCGAGTAAGAAATGAGAAAATGTTCTGGGCCGTCTATCACTAAAGGTGAAGGGCATTCATGAATAGAAGTTGGTGGCCGCAAAATGCCACATAAATGCCAAGTCCATCACATCACAGTTCAGGTGCATTCAGCGAAGCACGGGTTAGACTGCAATTCAAACCAGGAGCTTTCAAGTCATTTCAGATTACAACAAAAGCCCGGGCACATTCATCTTTCCTGGAACACTCCTTGGCCTCTTTCCGTAAGGTTCTAGTCATCAGGTCTTATGTTTCACAAACTCCAACTCTTTTCCCACCTCCAGAGCACTAGCCCATACAAGATCACTGCTGGTTTATAGTTGTTTAAAAATAAAAACGTAAATAAAAAGCACCACCTAAAATATTTAAGACAAACCACACCCCTCATCAACCCCGTCCAAAAAAAACCTCAAGGTCCTTGAACGTGATTTGGCCTGGCAGTGAAAGAAAGAGTTGTGAGGAGACAATCGCCTACAACGACCCTGGTCGGGTCCGGCGATGAAAGGCGGCAGCGGCGGCGGCCACCGGGAGGGAGGGGTGCCGCCGCGCCCGGGCTCTCTAATTGGACCTCTCCCTGCTCGCGACCCGGCGGAGGGGACGAGGCCAGCTGCCGAGGGTGACGGATTTGAAAAAGGAAAGCTTTTCACAGCTCCCACGGATCCGGCGCACACAAATTCACCTTTGCTCCTCTCCTTTTAAGAAGCCCCTGCCGCCCGCTCTCAATGAACAAAAAGAACCAAAACGCCAACTCCCAGCTCCCACCGCTCCCGAGGGTCCCTTCCGCGTGACCCCGCGCCAGCCCCGCCCCGGAGACCACGCCCCTCCTCACCAGACCCCCGCCTTCTGCGGCGGCAGGCCCCGCCCCGCCGCGTCCCCCCTCACACCCCGCGCGGGGCCAGATCTCCGTTCGCCCACTTCTAGGCGCGGGGCGCGGCGCCGTGCGCGACCGTTCTCGCGAGTCTTCCCTGCCTTTCCCCCCGACACACACACACCTCCAGCTCCCTAACCTCAGCCGGCGCGTCGGCCAGACCCCTAAGGGCAGAGCGCCTTCGTTTCGTTCCGCGGCCTCCTTCCCGGGTGGTCCTTGCCCAGAGCTGCTTCAGCAGTTTGGGCTGCGGCGGAAAGGAAGCCACCGCCCAGGTTCTGCGGCTTGAAAACTTGGCTTAGCTTCGACTTGGCTTTTTGTTTGTTTTGACTTTTGGAATTTTCCCGCGGTCTCTCCTCAGTGGAGTCGCGCGCCCGCCCGTCCGCGCGCGCGCACACAAGCACGCACGTCCCACACCGCAGTGCACTCTGGGGACTAGCGAGCGGCCGCGCGCGCTCCCGCGGCACCGCGGGAAAATCCGGGCCCTCTCGGGCGCGCGCCGGGGGGGGGTAAGGGGAGCGAGGCGCGCGCAGCCGGGGCTCGGGCGGAAGTGGGCGGCCGGCAGAGTGGGGCCGGCCGAGAGACTCCGGCGGGGAGCGAGGCCCCCCGCAGGGCTGGGATGGAAGTGCTTGGGTTTCTATCTACTTGTTCTGCGATGATTTTAAGATTCGGTTGCACTGTACGGAGGAGAAAATAAAAAGGGAAATTATTCTGTTTCTTAAGAAAACACGTCGTCAAAGGGTCATAGTTCTAAACAGGAGCTAGCCTGTGGCTTTTTAAATGTGGTCTCAGTTACAAAAAGGCATTTTGTAAAATCTTCGGTTCATGATCCGCTCTCTTCCCGTTCGGGTCCCTGTGGTGTTTGGTTAAAGCCTTTTAAATGGAAACTCCCTTTCTAGTCAGTGATACCAGCTTGTCTTGACTTAGTCGTGAACTTAGTACTGCGTGAAGTTTTTACATCGATGTTTGAACTGTAGGCGGGAAGTGAAGCATCTTTTCATAAGCTTTTCGAATTTTTTAGGTCAGTGCCTCATAACTCAGTCATGAAACTACATCTTCATGTATGCTTTAAAACAAATCTGAAAGCCGTGTGTTCATGTATGTAATAAATGGCTCTTAATTCTGTAAACACGTTCAACTTTTACGAAGGGAATAGACATTTTCCAAAGGAACAAATTCAATTCAGAAATTAAGGACCGACAAGGTTATGAATCCGGTGTTTAAACGTATACTTAAGTTTCTGAGGCCTGTGCTTTTGACATATGTAATTTGTGCATCTAAAACACAGCTGGTGTACAGAGACAAGGCTTCCGTGGTACTCCTCTTGACACCTAAAGCCTTTAAAAAGTCATGCTTATGATGACAAATTGTAATTAGGTGTATATTTTAGTTTGTATTGGCCAGCAAAAAAAGCAGTAAAACCCTGTTTTCTTAGGAGAAAATGCTTTACATATTTGCAGGGAAAAAAAATCATGCTGATGTTACTACTTAAGGTCCTATCATATTGTGGTTTATGTCCGTTTAATTCAATAGATAATAAAGAATTACTGGACTGTGTAATTGCAGCATATGAAACCCATGTTTAGTCCTGATTTGGACCCAAATGGAAAGCATATATACTAGAAAGAGGCAAGTTTAAATTTATGGGGATAATGAATAAATAATGAATAAACATTCATTTTATGGAGCATCCATATGTATAGAGCTATCCTCACTAATATGTAGGCAGTAGTGAGATGGCCACTTTGTAAAATGCCCAACAGATTTACTGAAAAACAAATATGTCAATACAAATGCTACTTTTGAATTGGAGGAAAAAAAAATGAGTATGGGTACCTTTGGAAACAATTCTCAAAGAATAAAGTGCAATCACAAATAGTGTGGTAAAATGAAAATGGCATATTTACATGATTTTTTTTTTTTTTTTTTTTGAGGTAGGGTCTCGCTCTAGCCCAGGCTGACCTGGAATTCACTAAGTAGTCTCAGGGTGGCCTCTAACTCATAGCAATCCTCCTACCTCCGCCTCCTGTGTGCTGGGATTTAAAAAGGTGTGTGCCACCACGCCCAGCTTTACGTGAATTTTTTTGTATACTTTACATTAAATATTTATATTCTAGAGTAGAAAAAAATTACCTGAGGGTTTTTTGGGTTTTTTGTTGTTGTTGTTTGTTTGTTTTTTGGGTTTTTTGTTTTTTGGTAACTTGATCAAACCTTCAGGTCAACAAACCAAAAAAAAAAAAAAAAAAAAAAATCACCTGTCTCAAATTCTACAGCAGTTGTAGTAAGGTTCCTGCCACAGTGAGTCCATATACCCACTTGGCTTCTACACTTCTTTGGCCTCACAATCTTGAACACTTACCTTGTCCAGAGTTCGATATTTGCCTGTGGGGACTTGAATGAATATTTAACATGTGTTTATTAAGTCCAGGCCTTGGGCTGCTAACTGGTTTGCATTATTACCTTTAATCCTCACAGTGATCTTATATAGTAGGGAATAGTTCAGTTTTGCAGTTACAGAACCAGATGCATAGAGCTGTTATTTTCCAGTAGGTATTGAAGGGATGGAGAGATGGCTCAGCAGTTAAAGGCACTTGTTTGCAAAGCCTGCCAGCCTACACTCAATTCCTTAGTACCCATGTAAAGCCAAATGCACAAAGTGGCCCATGCAGCTGGAGTTCATTTGCTAACAGCAAGAGACTCTGGTGCACCTATCCTGTCTGTCTGTCTGCCTTTCTAACCCCCTTCCCTCTCTCTCTCTATGTATATATATATCACATACATCACGTACACACACACACACTTGCTAATAAATAAAGATTTTAAATAAAATACACCTAGTGGATGTTGAAACCTGGCTTCATAATCAGGTAGATTGACTTTTTTTTTTTTTTTTGGTTTTTCGAGGTAGGGTTTCACTCTAGGCCAGGCTGACCTATAATAATTCACTATGGAGTCTCAGGGTGGCCTCGAGCTCACGGTGATCTTCCTACCTCTGCCTCCCCGAGTGCTGGGATTAAAGGTGTGCTTTGCTGTATGCGTGCTCATCCTTCAGGTTGAGATAAGGTCATGTGATCCTAGAGACAAGCATTGTAATCACCATGTTTGTTTCCTACTTAAATGCTTCAAGAAATGGAGCAAGCAATGACAATTTTTGACTATAAGAGGGACAGAAACACCTGATATCAAAGACGAGAGGGCTAGCCGGGCATGGTGGCGCACGCCTTTAATCCCAGCACTCGGGAGGCAGAGGTAGGAGGATCGCCGTGAGTTCGAGGCCACTCTGAGATTCCATAGTGAATTCCAGGTCAGCCTGGGCTAGAGTGAGACCCTACCTTGAAAAACCAAAAAAAAAAAAAAAAAAAAAAAAAAAAAGACGAGAGGGCTGCAGGTGGTAAAAATTAATGGGAAAAGGGAAATGTTTAAAATAATAAATGATGATGGTACTTAGCTCTTTCCTGACACGTATACCCATATGTGCACTCCCTAGGCTCACAGGGAAAGAGTATACTCAGGAGGGTTTATAATCTTCTTTTGGGGGGGTGGATTTTTCAATTCAGCATCTCACTCTAGCCCAGGCTGACCTGGAACTCACTCTGTAGACCCAGGTTGGCCTCAAACTCACAATGATCTTCCTACTTCTGCCTCCCAAGTGCTGAGATTAAAGGCATGCACCACCACAGCCAGCTCACATAATCCTCTATCATAGTTTGACTTACAATTTTAAATTTTACTATGGTGCAAAAGCAATATGTGGGCTGCAATTCCTGGTAACCGCACAATCATAGGGAAAATAGCTAAATCTCTACAGAATTCTGTTGCTGAGCTCTGAGGTCAGTAGGTTAGGTGGATCACATGCTTTTGATGTATGACATTTTCCATTTACAGTGGCTTTATTATAACAGAACACTATCACAAGGGGCGGAGAATTTGTGCTAGTTGAATCAGGTGGTAACCTGGCTCAAGCTGACCAATAAAAATCACTCCTGGAATTGTTACCACTGAGAGACTGAATCATCTCGATAATAGCAAAACCAAAGCTGCTATGCAAAGCAAAGTAGAACTTAAGTAGAAATTTGAAAGACAAAAGGCACATTGAAAAGCTATGTTTTTAGATGAGAAGATGTGGCTTTCATTCCCAACTTTCTAATTTTAAGACCAATTTTAAGGCAAACTGACTAGAATATTTTTCTAAATTTTAGAAATTTAGAAAAATTTAGAATTTAGAATTTAATAAAAAATTTAAATTTAGAATTTAAATTTAGAAAATTTTTCTAAATATTTTTATTTTCAGCTGGGCGGTGGTGGCATATGCCTTTAATCCCAGCACTGGGGAGGCAGAAGTAGGAGGGATCACCATGAGTTCGAGGCCACCCTGAGACTACATAGTGATTTCCCGGTCAGCCTGGGCTACAGCAAAACTTTACCTTGAAAAAACAAAAATAAATGAATAAATAAAATATTTTTATTTATTGTCAAGGAGAGAGAGAGAGAGTGTGTGTGTGTGTGTGTGTGTATGCCAGGGCCTCTTGCTGCCACCAACAAACTCAAGATTCATGCACCACTTTGTACATCTGGCCTTATGTGGGTATTGGAGAATCAAACCTGGGCTGGCAACCTTTGCAACCAAGCACCTTTAAAACTAAACCATCTCCCCAGCCTTATAATGTTTTCTGTCTGCAAGATTTGCCATATCTTTGCAACCATCCCACCTTTCCCTAGTTGAGTTCAGTGACCTGGAGATGGCAGCATTTTGTGTGTCCCTAAGTGTTAGCAGTCCATAGATGCCTAATGTAACCTGGTTACTGTATGTGCAGAAGAGTATCTTCCTCCTGTCCTGGGTTCACATCTAAAGCCCCTGTAACAAAAGACAGATCAACAAGAAAACAGCATACACATGTAAGGTTTACATTACATAAGAACCCTCATAAAAAAAAATAAAACCCCTGGCTGGAGAGATGGCTTAGCAGTTAAGGCGTTTGCCTGCAAAGCCAAAGGATCCCGGTTTGATTCCCCAGGACCCATGAAAGCCAGGTGCACAAGGTGGTGTGTGCATCTGGAGTTCATTTGCAGTGGCTGGAGGCCCTGGCATGACCATTCTCTCTATCTCTGTCTTTCTCTCTGCCTCTTTCTCTCTCATAAATAAATAAAATATATTTTTAAAAGTATCTCTGTTTTCTGTTTTTAAAAAATAAAAAAATAAAATAAAGCCCCTTGGGCTGTAGGACCCTGAGAAATCAAGCTGGAGCTGAGCTATAAGCCCCCTCCCTGTTGACTACCTGCCAGGATGCTAGAAAGAGCTATGCAGCCTCTTGGAGAAGTCATCATTGGTCTTATCCAGCAGTGGACCCTGCAAGCTTTATGGCTGGACAACCAATTCAGATGTGCTAACTAGTGCAATGGTGACATGTCTGTTATGGAGAAAGCCAGCTGCTATCAGATTGGACTAAAACCTGCTCCACAGGAGGGAATTCATGCCTAGTACTGAAAACCTAATGAAAAGCCTATGGCTGGGGAGATAAGCTCTAGTATGTCCACCAAACAGCCCTCTAAATACTTCCCATATTTTAATGCTATTCTCACTTTTGGTTAGAAAAGCTGCTCTTTTCAGATGGCGGTGACCACTGGGATAACTCAAAACTCATCAGAGTGCTAAGAAGAGAGAGTAGAGGGTACAGCATTAAGTAAGACATTTCTATCACACCTTCCAGTGCTCAGGACCACTGTGTAAGAGGTAGTGGAAAGAATACAAGAGCCAAGGAAAGGGGAGGAGTGCTTTTCAGTGCAGTCTTCCAAAGTGGTTGTAGCATTCATGACCTCACAAGGGCTGATGCTACCTAAATAAAACCTACATTATAGGAGGGAAAAATGATAACATCAAAAACAGAACAGGGCTTACTTGGAAAAAAGAAGGGATTCAATAAAGGAAGTTAGAGGAAAGGAAAAGGGAGGATGGTGGGAGGGGAATATGGACATGGTATATTGTGTATATGAATGGAGGTTGTCAATGAAAAGTTAAAAAATAAAGCCCCCTAAAAAGCACTTAATTAAGCCTGTGTATGTTTATACTAGTTTTGATTTATAGTAAATGGTCAGGGAGTGATAATTAGACAAATAATATCTAATAGTCACAAACTAGGGGCTGCTTAGCAAAGCCTGCCTGTTCAAGGCCTTCTCAGTTACCCTGTATTATTTATTTATGTGAGAGATAATGGGCATGTCAGGCCTCTAGCTGCTGCAAATGAACTGCAGACGCATGTGCCACCTTGTGCATCTGGCTTTATTTGGGTACTGGGGAATTGAACTTCAGTCCTTGGGCTTTGCAGGTAAGCACCTTAACCACTGAGCAATCTCTCCAGCCCAGACCCTATGTTTTTGAAGGCTCGGATGTTCCTTTGTTCCAAGGCAAGGGCAGCCACCTCTCATTTCAAAGTCTTAGAACCTGTTTGAAGGCAAGTTCAGAAAATCTTTTCTAGGTTGTATGAATTGCTTCATAGAAGTGGAGAAACTGTAAAGAAAGGTAATTTATCTACTAAAAGTATGTGAATGTTGAAGAACAGAGGAACAGCCCTCTCAGTCTACAGTTTCTACCTAGTATTCCAAGAAGGCAAAAATCCTCCCTTTCCCTCTTGAGCAACGATACATATACTCTTTTTCAAAAGAACATAAACCAGGGGCTGGAGAGATGGCTTAGCAGTTAAGCACTTGCCTGTGAAGCCTAAGGACCCTGGTTTGAGGCTCAATTCCCCAGGACCCAGGTAAGCCAGATGCACAAGGTGGCACATGCATCTGGAGTTCGTTTACAGTGGATGGAGGCCCTGATGGCCCATTCTCTCTCTCTCTCTCTCTGCTTCTTTGTCTGTATGTCGCTCTCAAATAAATAAAAATAAACAAAAAAATTTTAAAACAAACCAGTGTCAGTCCAATTTTCTTTAGATCAGTGAAAAAAAATGTATTCTTATTTGGAGCATACATCCCACCAGTCTTGGTGTGTTGTAACTAATATAGCACATTTTTATTGCCTGCAGAAAGTAATAAATTACATTTTTAAATGAGCACATGGCTTAAAAATAGTTTTCCTCATAAGTATTTAATAATGACTTGCTTAGCATGAAATTAATATTAAAGAATTGCTAAGAATAAGCATTTGAAAATTCCAGTTAAAAAGAAGAAGAAATTATGTACATTTGTGATTTGATTAATTCTGGCAACCATTAACTCAAAAGTAAGTGATTTTTATCCCTTTTTGTGTCTCATTTTGTGTTTCAGATTGACCCTTTAATTGCCCAATGTTTTCCAATAACACTAGTTAGCTACATCTTTTTTGTTTAGTCATGTGCTAAACAAGTTTCAGTATACTCAAATCATCAAATGACTGTGGCAAGAGAGACCACAAACTTCAAACACAACAGCAGACTAGCCTGATAATCCAGGACAGCCTCCATCTGAAAAATCTTTGACTTAATCACATCTGCAAAGTCCCCTTTGCTATATAAGGTAACATTCATAAATTCCAGGGCTTAGAAAGTAGACACCATTAGGGGGCTATTATTCAGTTAACTACATCTGACTTCTTTACTCAAATGAATTTTTATGACTCCATTTCCAGGTAATGATACATAATACCCTTCCTATGTTCTTTCGTAGTACTGAAGACAGTTTCACCTCATATAACTTTCAGAAAACCATTTTATTCCTGCAAGGATTTTCTCAGAGTGCTTGGTGGCAGATTCTATTAATGTTCGATTGATCTATTTTGTGTGTATGTACACGTAGGGAGGTGCATGCATGTGTGTGCGTGTGTGTGGAAGCCAGAAGACAATCTCATGTGTTGTTCTTCAGGCTCCACCCACCTTTTTTGTGTGTGTAGTATGTGTATATGTGTGTGTAGCAGGCATATGGTTAGACAAGTGTGTGCAAATGTGTATGCATGCATGTGGAAACCAGAGGTTAACATTGGGCATCTTCTTAATCACTCTTCATCTTTATTTTTTGAGACAGGGTCTCTCACTGAACCTAGAGCTCACCAATTCAGCTACTAGCTAGCCATTAAGCCCCAACGATCCCATTTTTCCACTTCCCCAATGCTGGAAATTCAGGTACTTACCACCACAGATTCTGGCTTAGAAGAGCTTGTGTACATGTATGTTTCTTGTGTATGTGTGTATACGTGTGTGTATGTGTACATGCATATATTTTCATATGCATGTGGAGACCAGAAGTCAATGTTCAGTGTCTTACTCAATCCCTCTCCACCTTATTTTTTTTGAGCCAGTGTCTCCTAATTGAACCCAGAGCCCTCCAATTCAGCTAGAGAAGTCCACAGAATCTCCTATCTATGCCTACACAAAACCGTGATTACAAGTGTGTGCCACCATGCCAGCTTTAATGTTGAGTGCTGGGGGATTCAAACTAAGGTTCTCATGCTTGCATGGCAAGGACTATTGCCCACTGAGTCATAACCCCAGAACCCCACCCCCATCCACTTTTTTTGAAACAGTGTTTCTCACTGGCCTGGAACTTGCCAATTAGGCAGACTGGCCAGTCAGTGAGCCCCAGGGGATCCATCTGTCTCTGCCTCTCAAGCACTGGTATTACAAGTGAGTCACCACACTTGGCTTTTTTACATGGGTTCTAGGGATCAAATTCAGGTCTTCAAGCTTGTGAAGCAAGTGCTTTACCAAATGAGCCATCTCCCTACCCCTGATTAGTCTATTTCTCACACCGAATTTACTTGCATTCATTACCACCTGTTTCAGTACCAGTGGTACTCATTAGTGGTAATTATACTGCTTGCTCCCCCAGTACTTACCAACCCAGGAGGAAGACAAAGTAAGCAGGCTATGTCTCACATGCAATTTTCAACATCACAAAATTCCAAATTGGGCTAGTTCCTGGAGTCTCATTGGGGTTTAATTTCGCAGCTCCTATAAATGGCTTTGATTTCTTTTTTTTTTTTTTTCCTCTCCCATTGACAGACAAATGACTTTGTGTTACTCTTTGCCTGTTTATGTGCAGATATCTGAGCTCCCAACAAGGCCATGACTTGTAAAACCTGGGTCCTTGTCTTTTAAATCTCTCACACTCTGACGAACTATTGTACCAGGGAGAGTGAACAAGCACCCTGAACTTTGCATCTGGCCAACAGACTTGTTTTGTTTAACTTGAAGAGTATTTGAGGAAAAAAGTTAATTGAAAACATTTAGAAATAAGAGAATATCCCATAAAATGCTCATTTTACTTCTACTGAAAAATTGGGCAACATGGGATCCTCTGGGCACCCACATTTCTGCCTGGTGCCCATGAAGTGGAGGCCAGTAGCAGGGCCTCCTCTAGGCAAGGTAGAGGTTCTCAAGCTTGGTGGCCTCTAGCCAGCCATTGGTCTACTGGGTGCTGAGAGAATTTCAGATTCCTAAATTCACTGCTAGCCTAATATTATCCTTTCCTTTTTTAAGTGTGGACACTTCCTGCTAATCTCAAATTTAACCTGAACCTATTTGAAGGCATCTTCACAAGATATTTTAATGTGTCAGATGTCCTCTAGGACCTTGCTCATCAAAGTAGAGTCCATCAGCATTGGTATTAAATGATGATGGTTAAAGCTCTGCTGGGGGCTGGGGAGATGACTCAGTGCATAAAGTGCTTGCTACACAAGTATGAGGACTAAGTTTGAATCCCTAGCACCCACAAAAAAGCCCTATGGTGGCTTACACTAGTAACTCCAGCAGAAATAAGAGGCTCCCCAGGGCTGCTAGCTAGCTTGTCTAGGCAAATCAGTGAGTTCTGGGTTCAGTGAGAGACCCTGACTCCAAAAATAAGGTGGACAATGATTGTGAAAGACACTAGCTGTCAACCTCTGGCCTCCACATGCATGTACACACATGTGTATGTATACCTGCCCTCCCACACACACGCAATAAAAGATACGGTGTACTGAGCTATATTCTGCATTTAACAATATGTCCAGGTGGTTAAGATCTACATTAAAATTTGAGACTTGCTGGGCGTGGTGGCGCTTGCCTTTAATCCTAGCACTTGAGAGGCAGAGGTCGGAGGATCGCCATGAGTTTGAGGCCACCTTGAGACTACATAGTGAATTCCAGGTCAGCCTGAGCTAGAGTGAAACCCTACTTGGGGTGGGAGGCGGGGAGAGGGTGCTGGGGGGAGGGGCACAAAACTGAGACTTACTGCCATAGACAAAGCTAACAGCCAGTCCCTGCTTCATGCATACATAAATACACACACCTCACACACATTTATGTACCATGGAAATAACATTTTGAAAATTAATAATCTCCCTTTCTCTTGTGCTTTCCAAAAGTACAGTGAAAGGAATCCTTTTCTTTTTGTTGGTGTTGTGAGGTAGGGTCTCACTCCAGCTCAGGCTGACATGGAATTCCCTATGTAGTCTCAGGGTGGCCTCAAACTCGTGGTGATCCTCCTACCTCTGTCTCCAGAGGAGTGCTGGGATTAAAGGCGTGTGCCACCACACCTGGCTGAATCCTTTTCAATGACTGAGAAGAGATTAAAAACAACAAAAGAATGCCAAAGAAAAAAATGGAGGTAACTTCTCTGGGCTTAGAACAAGAGATCACAGCTCTTCTGTTACCTTTTTGTTGTTGTCTCAGAAACAACAGGAATTTATTGGTCATGGTTCTTGGGTCTGGGAAGCATTGCCTTTGCTTAGAGCCTTCTAATTCTATCTAGTAGCAGGGGCCAGGGACTGGTCACAGGCCTCTTTTTTGTTTGTCTTGTTTTTTGAGGTAGGGTCTTGATCTAGCCCAGGCTGACCTGGAATTCACTATGTAGAGTCAGGGTGGCCTCAAATTCGCGGCTATCTTCTACCTCTGCTGGTATTAAAGGCATGCACCACCACGCCTAGAATGCCTCTTTTATAATAAGGCAGTTTAGGGGTGACAGGACTCCCAGATAGCTTTCTCCTTAACTAACTAAACACAGGAATTGTTGTTGGGCCTATGGGGGGAAATCTAGGTCAGTACATTTTAATACAGGGCAAAAGAATTTTGGGAAGATTGCCCTTTTCCAGAAAGATGGAGTCTTAAAGGAACAATGATGGTTCTGCATTATGAACAGAAATGGGGTTAACTTAGACACTGTGTGTCTGGTTTATGTGGGACCGAGAGTTGAACATGAATCCTTAGGCTTTGCAGGCAAGCACCTTAACCACTAAGCCATCTCTCCAGCCCTCATTCTATTTTTCTTTTAAGGGTTATTCTGTGAATTTTCCATACTCTAATTGCAGTGTAGTAGTGCAAAAGGCCCATTCTTTTGTCCATTAAGATCTGTGGATCTAGGGATGTGGCCCAGTCACAGCCAGATGATACCTTCTACTCTGGGTATCAGGGACACTCTGCCCTGGCCTACCACCATGGCCTCTGTCCTCATTTTGGCATCAATCACATTCTAGGGGCTGTTTGATCCCCTGCTTCTCCCACCATTGGCTTAGTTGGCCCTCAGGTCCTCCCTCCACTGGAGACAGGATGGCACTTGCCACTCTCAGAGCCATGCTGTCAAGAAGAATAAACAGGATCCTATTGCAATAAAAAAGTTAATTTTTATTATATTTATTATATTAATTAATTATATTAAATAAATGTAAATATTAATTTATATTTAGAGGATACATTTCTTTCAGTAAAACTAGATGTAGCATTGGAAGTTAAATAGTATAAATAAAAATATTCCTAAGATTTTGATAGGAGTGAGTTTTAGTTTGGTTAAAGGAAAGTCAAAACAAATAAAACAAAGTTAAAGTAAGGCAGTTACTTACAGTAATTATAAAAAGCTACTTGTTATTCGAAGGTGAACCGCCAATTTAATTAAGATTAATAGATGTGTTTTGTTTGAAGTATGTAATTTTTAGTATATAGTTATATATAATCAGCCAAGGATTATGGAACTGAGTCTATGTGAGGACACTGGTTATCAAATAAAACCACGTTTTACTCTACACATGCTCATTTGTGCAATATTATCTAAAATTTCTAAGGATAAAGGCATTTAAATACATGTAATGTTTAAATGGTGGCAGAAGCAGTGAGATCCAGCCTGCTACTTTGCTCATCATCTGTGCCCCTCTGGGACATTGTTTCTCCATATTTTTATATTCATGTTTTGAACACATATAATACCACTCCCACCAGAGTGCACTATCTCTGACAGTCCTTCCCAAAGGCCTCAAACATATTTGTGAAGCTATTTCTTCTGCATTTTGAATCATATAAACAAAGTTTAACCATTGGGGATATAGCTCATTGGTATACTGCTTGCACATCATGCATAGGGTATAAGTTTCAATCCCCAGATCCATAAAACAAAATAGACTAACAACAACAAAATACACACGATTTTGTTCTTTCTACTTTCAAATATAAACTATTACTATTGTTTCAAGTCACACTTACACAGTTCAAAAACTAATCGGTCTCCTCTACTGAGGATGGGAGGAAGAGTAGATGACTAGGTTGACCATATAATGTTAAAGATTCTAGAAGGAATTAGCCCCTCCCCCATTTATTCATCAATTTACTTCTTTTCTAAAATTTTAGGCAAGGGAATGATTTTCAAATGAGATACTGTGCTGTTTGCACAGTGATTTGCAAAGGATCTACTTCCTACCAGAATGAATTCAGTGATCATGAGGCTTGAGCTGGCTGTCTAGCAGGGATGTGAGCCTGCAGCTGACTAGGAGGAACATCAGCATGGGAGGCAGGCCTGAGTTACCTTAGCGAAGCTAAGTGGAGTTTGTGTTGTCAGCTCCACAACCACAGCCTAACACTGACCTTGCAGTTTGAATAACCTATATTTAGCCACATTAAATTCATATACAGAAACATCTATGCTTGAAATAGTGCCAACAAGAGAGTGAAAAGATGGGCTGGAGAGATGGCTTAGCCATTAACGCACTTGCCATCCAAGCCAAAGGATCCATGTTTGATTTCCCCAGTACCCAAGGAAAGCCGGATACACAAGGTGGCACATGTGTCTGGAGTTCATTTGTAGTGGCTAGAGGCCCTAGCATGCCTATTCTCTATCTGCTTCCCTCTTTCTCTCTCTCTCTGATAACTAAATAAATAAAATGCTTTTTAAAAAAAGAAAACTAGTATGAAGCTGGAGAGATGGCTCAGCAGTTAAAGGCACTTGCTTGCAAAACCTGATGGCCTGGTATTGGTTCCACAGTCCCCACGTAAATCCAAATGCGCAAAGTGGTGCATTGTGTCTGGTGTGTTTGTTTGCAATGAGCAGGAGGCCCTGGCATGCCCATTCTCATTCTCTCTCTCTCCTTGCAAATAAATAAATAAAAACAGTGCTTAAAAACAGCATGGTAGTTGCTCAATGTGCTAAGCATGGAGTTACCATGTGACCTGCAACTCCACCCAACACATATTCTTAAGAGAATTGAAAGCATATGTCTAGTCAGGTTCAGTGGCACATTCCTGTTAACCCAGGACTCAGGGGGCTGAGGCAAGAGGATAATGAGTTTGAGTCCTATAGTATACAATTAGACCCTGTCTCAGAAAAAAAGAAAGACAAAGAAGATGAAACAAAGGAAGGAAAGAAATCACATGCCCAACAAAATCTTGTACATGGATTTCCTAGCAGCATTATTTATAATACTCAAAACTGGAAACAACTCAGATGCCCATCAACTTTCAAATGGGTTTAAAAAAATGTAGAATGGTCACACAGTGGAATAATATTCACCAATAAGAAGGTAGTACTGGTTTGTGCTAAAATATGGGTTAACCTTGAAACATTATAATAAATGAGTAACGTTTCAAAGGCTACATATTAAGTAGGGGCTGGGAATATGGCTCAGTGGTTAAAGGCACTTGCTCAGGGTTAAAGGCACCCATAGGCCTAGGATCAAGTCCCAAGCCACCTATATAAGCCAAATACAAAAAAGTGGTACAAGCATCTGGTGTTCATGTGCTATTGCAAGAGGACCTGGCATGTGTAAGTGGACACACATGCAAATATATAAAATTTTAAAGGCTATAGAGATCCATAGAAATAAAGAATAATTTAATCCTTATTGGAGGCTGAAGTAAGGAGAATTAAATGTTTACTGAGTGTCTTGATGAGGGAGTGATAAAATGTTTTGGAATTAAATAATGATGAATAGTACATAATATTATGAATACACAGTAAAAACCACTCTACTGTATACTTTCAAGGACTGGATTCTTGCTCAATAAAGCTATCGTTGTCCCAGTATTTTCCTAACTCTCAAAAAATAATAATAATAATTGTTTTACCAGGTAGTTGGAATCAAGGTCTAACAAGGTCCCCACAAAGCCTTTGGCTGATAGGTCACCTACGGCTCTTGAAATCCACCTGTCTCCCCTTCTCCACCCCCTGATGCCACTTGCTTGAAGCCTTATTGCATCAGCAGGTTACTATGTTGCTTATGCTAGAGTTATAGGATGACGTCATGGTCAATTTCTTTTATTTCAAACGTTCTCTCGGCTCCTTTAATATTCAACCCTCTGCCTGGAAGACAAGGCTGAGCCCTGTTAAGGGGAGCTCCAAATTTTCAAAGACTTACATTCTCATTAGCCTCAGCAGCCCCTCCAGTCGTCCCCTCGACCTCCCTCGTTGCTGACCTCTGCCTGTTCTCCATTACCCTTCGGCCAGCCTGGCCTCCCCAGGGTGGCTTGCAGAATCACAACTCCAGATGTGAACTGACCAGGGAAGCATCTATTGGAGCGATTCTTTCCCTTGATCTGCACACCACATAAATTAAGATCTCATTATCTAGTTCCTTCTCCAGCTCAAATTTGACTCATTTTCCCCTTGAAATCAACTAAAACAACTATGGTGTGTCTGTATGTGTGTGTGTTTCTGCTTCCCCATATCAACTTCTCATCCAGGCAGTGTGTTTACAGTGAAATTTTTTGGGTTTTGTTTGTTTGTTTGTTTGTTTTGTTTTGTTTTTCAAGTAGGATTTCACTATCTAGTCTCAGGGTGGCCTGAAACTCATAGTGATCCTCCTACCTCTGCCTCCAAGTGCTGGGATTAACGACATGTGCCACCACACCCAGCTTTATGGTGGGGTTTTTGAATTTAACACAATTGTTGTGTTTATTTATTTGCATTAGATTTCATTGGGCTGATTTCTGCCCATCTGTCTAGTCTACAGATCTTTCTAAATTCTGAGCTTTTTATGTCTTACAGTTAGAGAAACAGATCAAGTACAGCATCCGTGAGCTCTCCATGAAAGCCCTTCCTCCCATGCTGTTTTGATGCATTACTCTGTGACCTCCTTGGCTGAGTCAATTATAAATCAATGGGGCTGGACCATTGTCCAGGTCTTTGGTCTCCATGTGCTCTATGAAAACACCATGGAAGACTTTGAGAACTATCCATCTGAAACAAAGAAACTGCATTTATTTCCAGACCTGTTTCATTTTTCTTTATCTTTCAACACAGTCCACTAAATAATATAGGGCTTCCTTGATCTCAAGAATGAAACATAGCCCCAAAATTCCAAGACTGGATTGTTCTGGTAAAAACTGTCAGTAACACTCTGCTCACAAATCAGTCATTTCTAATCTTAGAGACGTAATCTTCTTCAAAAAAAAAGTCCCCTGAGTTTATTTGCCTGTTTTTTTAGATGTGGGTCTCACTGTGCTGCCTGGGCTGGACTCAAACTCTTTTCTGCCTTAGCCTCCTGACGAGTTGTGACTAGAGGCACAGCAGTGGTGCCAGCACTTCAGCTCCTTTACATTTTTTCATATCTGTTTGATATTTGGAGCAAATAAATATTCAACATTTTTTTTTTTTTTTTCTGAGGTATGGTCTTGCTGTAGCCCAGGCTGATCTGGAATTCACTATGTAGTCTCAGGGTAGCCTTGAACTCAGGGATTAAAGGCATGTGCCACCACACCCCATTCTCAATGACTTTAATATTTACCTCTTAGGAAAATATTTTCTTCTGCTCTAAAATTCCTTAAAAGCACCTTTAGTGAGGCACTCTTAAATGAGTTTTAGGATAATTACCATGTGTATACAGTATGTATCGTAAGTGTTTATTCATTTCACAGCCTCTAATAGGAAATGGCATACATGTGTTACTCAATGAAGGACAGAATGCAAAAAGGAACTGTCAAATCCAGCCCCACATGCAATTAATTCAACTCTGGTAAACTGAGGCACTCCAGGCTTCTTTTTGTAAAGTTCTAAAGGAAAATCCCATGCTTCCTAAACCCATGGAGTGATTGACGTTTTTGAGCCACCCAAGGCCATATGCATGCACACAAAGCATCTTTCTTGTCCACACATGTGCTGGAATAGAACCTTCCCAGGTTGCATCTGAACTGGACTCATTCAGGGATGTGAGGGTGGCCTGATGAATGCTATGCAGTGCCATTTTTGCTGTCACTCATCCAAGGAATATTTGTGCTCAGGGTAGGTGTCCAGGAAGTGCTTAGCCGGTTAGTCACAGTGCTCCTCTGCTTGAGGGGGCAACCACACTTGGAAGATCCCACATTCTTCTTCAACCGGGGTTGGCCCCACATTCCAAATGGACAACAGGCACGGTCTGGATAAGAACAGATGGTTCTCTCTCTGCAAGGTGCAAACTTGACCTGCTCAGTGAAGGTTCCTCCTGCCAAAATAACATACCAAGCCGTAAATACAGCAACTGTTTTGCAGGAATCCTGTTGGAGGGGTTGAAGGCAGTTTCTCTGTCGAAGCGGACATTTCAGAAACATCACTGGCTTGAATGAAACACTGAGGAACATGGTGTGGGGGTATTCTACCCTGATAATGGATATACCTTGCTTCAGGAAGTTGTTCTAAGTGTAGCCATATTAATGGCGCTCATAACTTCACTAGTAGATTAATGAGGATCTGAAAGATAGAGTAAGTCTGATCTGTTACTGGATAATGTGCTGATTAATGTCTGTGATGCAATAAGGAAGCCCTAATTAGGAGACTGCAGGCGAAAACCCTAACAGGCTTTTTCACTTAACCATGGCTTCCACCATCGAACAAAATTTTGAAGTGCCATTGAATAAGCTTTATGGACTCAGGATGTAAAATCAGAGTAAAGCCTATTAAATGCTGAGCTGAGCGAGTAACCTAATGATCCACTGAGACTTCATATGGTTCCTCCTGAAAATTCCTAAATCAGAACAAATTACTGTGAAAATATGATTTGTGGTTATAATAATAAACCAGCCTATGTTTATGATCTCTCAACTAGACTTTATGGTTAGCTCTTTTAAGAGTATGAGAAACATTCGGCACATTTCAAGGGCGCACTCATCTACAGTTCAATTTTTACTCTTATTATTTTAAGTAAATTCCTAGTATTGATGAGCAGAAACTCATATTTCAAAGTGAACTAATACCCCCTTTTCTCAAGGCCAATAAATATTTTAACATCCCACATCTTTAGAATAGTTTTTGCTTTGGGGAGGCTTTAAATTGCAGATTTTTTTTTTTTTTTTTTTTTTTTTTTTTTTTTTTTTTGCCCTGTTTGTTTGTTGAAAGGCCTCTCTCTAGTCCAGGCTGACTTGGAACTCACTCTGTAGTGTAGCCCAGGCTAGCCTCAAACTCAGGGAAATTCTCCTACCTCAGTCTCCTGAGTATTGGGATTCAAGGTGTGAGGTACCAAGCCCAGCTTTTTTATTTTTTATAGTTTCCTTTTATTTATTTATTTTTAGTTTTTTGAGGGTGTCACTCTAGCTCAGGTTGACCTGGAATTCACTATGTAGTCTCAGGGTGGCCTTGAACTCACAGCAATCCTCCTACCTCTGCCTCCCAAGTACTGCGATTAAAGGGGTGCACCACCACACCTGGCTCTTTTTTTATTTTTTAAAAATTATTTATTAGAAAGAGAGAGGCATGCCAGGGCCTCTAGTCACTGCAGACAAACTCTAGATGTATGTGCCACTTTAAAAAATTATTTATTTATTTGAGAGAGAAAGAGACAGAAAGAAAGAGAGAGAGAGAGATTAGCCACTGTGAACAAACTCCAGACGCAAGTGCCACCTTGTGCATATGGCTTATGTGGGTTCTGGGGAATCAAACTGAGGTCCTTTGGCTTTGCAGGCAAACACCTTAACCACTAAACCATCTCTCCAGAACCGCCCCCCCCCTTTTTAAGCAAAGAATTGAAAAAACATAGACATAAAGAAGGGCAAATTGTAAAATATTTATTTTAAGAGAGAGCAACAATAAGAGAGAAGAAAAATAGAAAAGCTCCAAAGCTGAGAAGGGTTTGCCTAGCTGGAAGGATTTGTGAGAGAGGAAATCCCTCAAAGTTTTTAAAGGGAGTAATTTTGCTCCTTTCTCTGATTCCACCCAGGCTTTGACTCTAACAATTTTGGTTTTGATTAAATTCCCATGATGTAAGAGATCTTCAGGGTTTAGAGCAAAGTACAACGAGCATAAACTAGAAAGAACTGAGTGGCTATAGGCAAGTTGAGAATCATACAAATGATCAGCAACCTAATTTGGCACCTACCTCTCATTGTTTAATGATTGTTTCAGAGAAACCCAAGGGCACCATTGTTTATAGACAGAATATATGCTCTAGTATCAAGTGATGAAATCAAGGCCACTTCTCTTCCATCCGGGTGAGCTGTAGAGTCAAGCCTGGCATGCACCTCTATGCACCTTGCTAAAATGCAAAAGCCAGTTTGTTATTGAAAGAGATTGAAATTCTGTATTTCTTACCCACATCCAGGTGTTATCCTTGATGCTTATTGTAGTAGTTTGAATCAGATGTCCCTCATAACCTCAAGTATTTTGGATGCATGGCCCTGAGTTGGTGGCATGCCATTTGGTAAGTGGAGCCTTGCTGGAAGTGTGTTTCTGTAGGTGGATTTTGGAGTATTATACCTCTGTTTGTTTGATTCAAGTGTCCCTCGCAAACTTAGGTGTTCTGAATTCTGGGTCCCCATTTGGTGGCAATTTGGGAATTGGAGCCTCCTGGAGACAGTGTATTGTTGGGGGGCAGACTTATGGGTGCTATAGCCAGCTTCCCCTTGATAGTGTTTGGCACACTCTCCTGTTGCTGTTGTCTGCCTAACATTAGCCAGGAGGTGATGTCCACCCTCTGCTCATTCCATCAGTTCCCCCTGACATCATGAAGCTTCCTGTCAAGTATGTAACCAAAAATAAACACTTTCCTCCCATAAGCTGCTTTTGGTTGGGTGCTTTCTGCCAGCAATATGAAGCTGATTGCAACAATGGCCAGCTCCTCTTTGCCAGAGCTCAGCTCATTTTCTTGCTATTATTTGCCACCTGCTGTGGCAAGAAGTGACATCCAGTCTCTGCTCATGCCATGCTTTCCCCTTCCATCATGAAGCTTCTCTTTGAGACAGTAAACCAAAATAAACCCTTTCCTTCTGTTAGCTGCTTTTGGTCTGGTGTTTTATCCCAGCAATGTGAAGGTTAACTACAACAGAAATTTGGTACCAGGAGTGGTGTCATTGGTGCTAGAAACCTGATGATGTGGCTTTTGATATTTTGGAACATATTTGGGGGAGGAATATGAAGGATTTATTTTGAAACTTTGGACTAAAAGACATCTTACAGTGCTCTAAACAGAGCTTGATGGACCACCCTGTTAAAAGGTGAAAGACCTTAAAGAAAGATCTGTGGACTGTGAAGCTTGGCTAAGGAAGGGAACAAGGAAAGCTTTGTTAGGACTGGGCTAGAGGCAGTTTATGTGAGAGGCTAGCTGCATTCAGCCTGTGTCCTAAAAAGTTGAATAGGTTGAGTTTAGAAGTAATGCACTGCTGTGAGCAGAATCTATAGTATAGAAAGAAATAAAAAATTTTATGCTAATGACAGCTCCCATTTAACTGCAATTGGTTGAGACTTTACCACCATTGAGATTGGGCTAGATGTTGTGCATTGGCACAGTAGGAAGGAAGCTAAAGCAGTTTTTCCTACTCTTCCAAGTCAGATTTATTCCCCCTCTCCCAGGATTAACAAATTTGATAGCCCATCTGCTACTATAGAAGTGTAACAAATGCAAGAAAAAGAGGTTCATTGGATTTGTAATGCATTAATTTCAAGATTGTCACTGAGCAATGTGAGGTTGGGTTGTTAGAGTCCCTGCATGAAGACACAGTATAGTCATAGATGAACCATGGGTTGCAGTGGAGATCCTAGGATTTTGGAGATTCTAAGACTGTGGGATGGCTTCCTAGGAGAGCTGTTGGTGGATTTTTCCTCCAGGTTGTTAGCAGCCCAGGTGGAGAGGCAGAATTGGAACCCCAAAAGATTTCCTCATAGGTTCTAGATGCCATTCAGACATGGAGCTAGAGGATTTAACATTTTCCCTGTTTATTGTAGATCTTTCATTGGTTCCATATTTTCTTGCTATGGCCAGTGCCTTTTTATTTATTTATTTTTCAGTGGTATTGTTTATTCTGTGCCATTATGTGTATTTAACTTGTGTTTTAATTTTACAGGTTTATAGTTAAGAGGCTGTCTTGAGTCTCAGAAGAGACCTTTGGATTTTGAACAGCATTTGTATCGATTTAAAAAAAAAAAAACACTATGAAGACTTTTAAAGTTGGACCAAACGCATTTTTTAAAATTTATTTTATTTTTATTTATTTATTTGACAGAGGGGGGGGGGCAGATAGACAGAAAGAAGAAAGAGCACACCAGGGCCTCTGACCACTGCAAACAAACTCCAGACACATGCGCCACCTGGTGTATCTGGCTTTATGTGGGTACTGAGGAATTGACCCTGGGTCCTTTGGCTTTGCAGGCAAGCACCTTAACCACTAAGCCATCTTGTTGGATCCCAAATATATTCTTAAACCTGAGATGGTCATGATTCTGTGGGGGGTAGGGGTGGAATGTGTTAGTTTGAATCAGATGTTCCCCATAAACTGATATATTTGGACTGCATGGTTCCCAGCTGGTGGCCATTTGGGAGGTACAGCCTTGCTGGAGGAAGTATGTTTCTAAGGGAGGGCTTTGGGGTGTTTTAGTCAGCTCCTCCTTGCCATAGATCAGCTACCTTTCTTCCTGCTATTTGCCATCTGTTGTGGCAAGAAGTGATGTTCAGTCTCTGCTCATGCCATTCTTTCCCTTCCATCATGAAGCTTCTCCTTGAGACTGTAAGTCAAAATAAAAACTTTCCTCCAATCAGCTGCTTTTATTTATTTATTTGGGAGAGAGAGAGAAACAGAAACAGGGGCAAAGAGAATGGTCATGTCAGGGCCTCTACCCACTGCAAACAAACTCCAGACACATGAATCACCATGTGTATCTGGCTTATGTTGGTATTGAGGAATCAAACCTGGGTCCTTAGGCTTTGCAGGCAAATGCCTTAACTGCTACTCCATCTCTCTAGCCCCAATCAACTGCTTTTGGCCAGGTATGTTGTGCTACCAACATGAGGGTAACAATATTTGTTCAGGAATCACATGTTTTTTTTTTTTTTTTTTTTTTTTTTTTGGTTTTTCGAGGTAGGGTCTCACTCTAGCCCAGGCTGACCTGGAATTCACTATGGAGTCTCAGGGTGGCCTCGAACTCATGGCAATCCTCCTACCTCTGCCTCCCGAGTGCTGGGATTAAAGGCGTGCGCCACCACGCCCGGCTTCTCACATGGTTTTTTAAAACAAAATTTATTTGTGTGTATGTGTGTGTACACACACTCGTGCACCACAGTTTCTTGTGGTTGCAAATGAACAGCAGATGCTTCTGCTCCTTTTAGCATCTAGCTTATGTGGGTGGCTAGGGAATCAAACCCAGTCTGGAAAGCTTTGCAAGCAAGTGCCTTTAACTGCTGAGCCATCTTTCCAGCTCCAACCACATATTTTTAAATTGTTACTTCAATTATACAAATGTGTATGGTACAAGCATGGTCATTTTATACATGTATATAGTATATAATAAACCAGATAGTGAACATTTTCATCTCCTCTTAACATTTTAAACATTCAATTATTTATTTATTTATTTTGTTTTTTCAAGATAGGGTTTCACTCTATCCCAGGCTGACCTGGAATTCACTATGTATTCTCAGGGTGGCCTCGAACTCATGGTGATTCTCCTACCTCTGCCTCCCATGTGCTGGGATTAAAGACATGCACCACCATGCCTGGCTTGAATATTTAATTTTTTATTAAGAACATTTTAATAGAAAACTGATTTGTAAATCAATTTACAAATGATCAAAATATCAATAACATATAATTTTTGATTAATAGAATATAATACATATTTATGGGATATGTATGGATATATGCATATATCATATGTCAATGTATACATATGTATAATGTGGACTAATACAAATCAAAGCAATAAATGTTTCTACCTCATCATTATTTCTTTGTGTTGGAGCCTTCTAGCCCCTCTTCTAGTTATTCAGAAAAATAATTAGGGTTTAGACAGAACCTACACATTTTATACCTGTATTCAGGGCCATGTAACCAAATTCCCTGGTTCCAAAAGTTCAAGGTTACTTTTTCTCACATCATAAGTATTATAACAATTGACATCTGGACTAGTGTGTCATTTCTATAATGTGCTCAAGGTTTTCAGATACTTTTGACAATTTTGCTTTGCCATAGCCATATATCTTGTGGGACTTTAAGTTCACAGCACAGTGGCTGCCTTCTAGGCATCACATTCCTTGTTCACACTGGATGAACAGGCAATGGGAGAAAGCAAAAGTCTGTGTTAGCTCATATGCCTTTTCCAATCAGGAAAACAGCTGCCATCTTGTAAGTCAGATTTCTGCTTCTATAGCATCTCATTGGCAAAATAATGGTACCATTACCATATGCAAGGTCAAAGGAGTTTTCAAGAAAAACCCTTCAGCCAAGAAAACAGATGAGGGCTAGAGGGATGGCTTAGTGGTTAAGGCATTTGCCTGCAAAGCCAAAGGACCCTGGCTCAATTCCCCAGGACCCACATAAGCCAGATGCACATGGTGGCGCATGTGCCTGGAGTTCATTTGCAGTAGCCAGAGGCCCTGGTGCGCCCATTCTCTCTCTCTCCCTATTTCTCCCTCTTTCTCTCTGCCAAATAAATAAATAAATTAGAATTAAAATTTAAAAATATTTAAAAAACAGATGATCCCCAACTTAGGATGGCTAAACTTAAACTTTTTTTCAGCTTTGTTTTTGTGTGTATACTGCATATGTGTGTGTTCATATGTATATTGGTGCATACGTATGTGTACATAAGTGCATGATGTGAAGGCCAGAAGTAGACGCTGGATATCTCCTCCATCACCTTTCATATATATATTTTTTTTTTAGACAGGGTCTGTCACTGAACCAGGAGCACACTGATTTAGCTGAGACTAGCTAGCCAGTTAGCCCGGGGAACCCTCTCTACCTCCTCAGCACCGTGAAGTGATAATGGAAGTAGAAGTCACAGGAATGTGAGGCTGAGGGAAGCAGTAGCTAGAAAAGGCAGGGTAGACTCTTCCCTAGAGTATCTAGAGGGAACACAGTCCTGTCAGTCCTTCTTACTTTAGCCCAGTGAAACCTGCCTTGGATTTCTGACCTGCAGAACTCTGTTCATATTAATCCACCATGGTTATAAATTTATTCCAGCAGTAAAAGAAAATAATACAGCAACTGACATTTTCATAGAGCTTGAGTAAGGGGAGATATGATGAGACTTACAGTAAAGAAAGAAGTACAAGGGCATATCCTTTTGGCAGGGCCAAATATGCAGATGAGAAAAGGAAGTTCAGATTGAAGTAGTACATAGAGTCCCTCCTGCTGGAGGGAACAGTTCAAGGACAAAGACTGAGAAGGTGGAGCAGGAACACATTAGCAATGAAAGGGACAGAAGTCCCCTCCACACCTGCAGTTTCACTGTTTGTGGTTTCAGTTATCTCTGGTCAACTACCTGAATATATGAAGTAGAAAATTCTAGAAGTAAATGTGAATTTTAAATGGTGCTCCATTCTAAATAGCATGTATAACATCCCACTCCATCCTGCCTAAGGTATGAATCATCTCTTGCTCCAGCTTACATGTGCTATACATGCCACGGTAGCTGTTTCCATTATCAGGTCTTGATAGCCCAGCACAATTTTCAAGTATCCTTTATTTTACTTAATAACAGCCACAAAGTGCAAGAGTAGTGATGAAGGCAATCTTATTATGGATTATCATTACAATTGTCCCATCTTATTTGTAGTTACATTAGACTCTCTTACTGTCCCTAATTTACAAATTCAATTTTACCATAGATAGGTATGAATGAGAAAAAAATATATTTGGAGAAAGTTTGGCATCATCCACTATTTTAGGCATTCACTGGAGATTGTGGGACTGATGCCTTAAGGATCACGGCAGACCTGCTGAAACTGTTCTCATCTATTCTGTTGGTTTGACTCAGGTGTCCCCCATAAACTTAGGTGTTCTGAATGTAATGTCTCCAGCTGATGGCAACTTGGGAATTAATACCTCCTGGAGGCAGTATATTGTTGGAAGCAGGTTTATGAGATTATAGCCAGTTTCCCCTCACCAGTGTTTTGGCACACTCTCCTGTTGCTATTGTCCACCTGATGTTGGTGAGGAGGTGATATCCACCCTCTGTTCATGCCATCATTTTCCCCTGCCATCATGGAGCTTCCTCTCAAGTCTGTAAGCCAAAATAAACCTTTTTCCCCATAAGCAGCTCTTAGTCGGGTGAGTTCTGCCAGCAATGCGAACCTGACCACAACAACTATGAACATTTTGTTATTTGATTGCTTGTCTAATCTTGTGTTGACAAAAGACTACCAAATGTAATCACTGGGTTCAAGGGAACATAAGAGATTATTCTTCCCAGATCCTTATTCACAGAACACTTGAGCCATTAGAAGCCACAAGGTCAGTGTTTTCCCAGAGCTGAGGACTAGAATCTCTGGGATCCTTCACAATGCTTTCAACCACAGTCCTCTGCTCCCTGCTTAGATGTTTCAGGAAGGGTTACCAGGTAAATTAAAGGATGCCCACATTCAATTTAAATCTTAGGTAAACAATAACTCATGTTTACTGTAAATATTTTATGACTTCCCAATAGCAAATTACAGTAGCTAAAGCAATACAAATTTGTCTTTTGTACTGTTTATCAGAAATCCCACTGGGTTTCACTTTAACAAAGGTATCCAATAGGAATAAGCTCTTTCTGAGGGATCTAAAGGAGAAAATGAATTCTGTTGTATATTTCAGCTTCTTGAATCCAACTGCATTTCTTGGCTAGTGGGCCCTTCAGTTTCCTTTTGACTCTTACCTTCCTACCTCCCACTTAGAAGGACCATTGGATTATTTTTGTGCCTACCCAGATAATTTAGGACAGTTTCTCCATCTGAAGAACTTGAGTTAATAACAGATGTCAAATCCTTTTTTGTCACGTAAGGAAATATATGCACAAATTCCAGGTATTATGCCATATATGTTTAAGTTTATTTCCAATTTAAAAAATTTTCAAGGTAGGGTCTTGCTCTAGCCCAGGCTGACCCAGAATTCACTAGGTAGTCTCAGGGTAGCCTTGTACTCATGGCAATCCTCCTTCCTCTCTGCCTCCCAAGGACTGGGATTAATGGCGTGTGCCACCAATCTGGGTTTTTTTTTTTCTTCAAGTTTTATTTGAGCCAGGGATGAAACATAGGCAAATACTTCACTGTCAAGCAGTATCCCCCACCGTAGGATATGAACATTTTTTGTATGTGTTTGTATATGCATGCATGTATGCATATACTTTCTTTTAAGGAAGTATAATTTTATTTTCTTAACACACATTTAGGGGCTAGGGATGTAAAGTTGATAGAGTGCTTGCCTAGCATGCACACAGCACTTGGTTCAATTCCCACTCACACAGACCCGGGTATGGTGATGTATCCCCATAATCCCATTTCTCAGAAGGCAGAAGCAAGAGGATCAGGAGTTCAAGTCATCTTTGGCTGCGTAGTGACCACAAGGTCATCATGCAACCCTGTCGCAAAACAACAAAATCAAACAGAAGGTCTGAAGATCAGGCCTGTGTACATTCTGTCATGGATTGTGGAGGGGCTCATGAGGCCTCACCTCTCCTTAAGGATTCATTGGCATAATGGTTGCTGGAGGAAGAAAAGACACTTTCCTCAGTGGCATAGTCACTGCTAAGTTGCCTATGCTTCTGTAAATCATTCCTGACACTGTATGAATGTGCTTATGTGTGTGGGTGTATGAGTCGGCATGTGTGTGTGGAGGCCAGATGTTGGGCACATGATCCTCAAGTACTCTCCACCTTATTCTTTGATTTAAGGCCTCACACGGAACTAAGAGCTCACCTAATTGGTTAGGCTAGCTACTCTAGACTATCCTTAATCCGTGTCCACCTCTTTAGCACTGTGATTACAAATACACCCCACCACATCTGGTATTTTATATGGAATGTGGGGATCTGAACTCAGGTCCTCATACTTGCACAGCAAGCATTTTACCCACTAAGTCCTTCACACTGACACACTTATGGGCTATTTTCTTGCCATAAGTATGTCACAATATTTACATGCAGCATACTGATACTAAATAATCATTCATTATTTTTCTGACATTTAAATTTAACTGAGAATATTGCATTTTTATTTTTTGAATATTGCATTTTTATCTGCTAAATTTTACCTAGCTTTATTTTAGGGGATGTGGACAGAGATATTCTCTTATGATATAACTGTTACACTTAGGATTTTATAAACTGGGCCTGGTGGCACGCCTTTAATCCCAGCACTTGGGAGGCAGAGGTAGGTGGATTGCCATGAGTTCGAGGCTACCCTGAGACTACATAGTGAATTCCAGGTCAGCCTGGACTAGAATGAGACCCTGACTCGAAAAAAGAAAAGAAAAGAAAAGGATTTTACAACTTTTTGTGTGTATGTAGTATTGTGGTTTGGTATGGTGGTAGTGGTGGTGGTGGTATGTTAGTGCATGTGGTGTATGTACACGTATGTGTAGATATGCTCACATGTGCACAGAGGCCAGAGGAGAATGTCAGGTGTTCTTTCTCTCTCACTCATCCATGTATTTCCTTGAGATAAAGTCTCTCTCTGAATATAGAACTGCAGTTTTGGCAAGTGTCAACATTTCTCCTGTCTCTGCTCCCCATAGGACTGGGGTTACAGACATATGTGGCTATGCCCAGCTGTTTATGTGGGTCCTGAGGAATCAAACTCAGGAGGTCTCAGGCCCCCATGCTTATGGAAGCACTCTTACCATGTCATCTTCCTAGCCACCACCTAAGATTTTAACAATAAGCAAAAAGTTCATTTGGGCTACTAAAGTTTTGTTCAGATAAATCCTTTCCCTATAGTAAAAACGGACATTTGCCTTTTAATTAGCCATGACATCTTAGTGAAAAGCTCTGAAGCAACTTCTACTAAATTAGTCTTCAACATGGACCCAATGGACAGCTGGACACACTAGAGCTGTCAGGGGCAGCGGGGGGGGGGGGGAAGGGAGGCAGAATACTTATTTAAACATTCCCAACTTTCCCTAATGCCAAATGGTTCCGTTCTTTCAACCACCCCATTAATCTGCTCTCCAAAAATGTGGGTCTAAACATGGCTTTTGAGTGTGTAGAATGTCTTTGCCTTTTAACCAAAACACCCCAGGGGCAAGAGAGGGCCAAGGGAGTGCGCCTGTCAGCTGGGACAGGTTCAGAACTGATGTCTTCCAGGCTGGTTGTGCTCACAGGCCCTGACTCCCACCTGAGCTAATGTCTGGATGCTCCCTTAGAAAAGCCTCAGCTCTGGCTGCTGGAGCCTGTCTCTTTTTTAGACTCTCTTGTCATCTGATGGCTGCAAGGATCTTTATTACTAGCAAAAGGCAATGGGGGCATGGTGGCTCATTGTTGTAATCCAGCACTTGGGAGATGGAGGCAGGAGCATCAGGAGTTTAAAGTCATCCTTGGATACCTCTACAGAGTTTAGGGCTTTGACTCCATGAGACACTGTCTCAAAATAACAAAAGAGAACAGCAGAAGGCAGTTGAATTCAATTACTCACAACTTTAGCAATCAGGAAAAATCTCTCTTTCCTCATGTAAGTCCCCACAAGTCTTCCTTGATGACTATATTAAAATTGACTAACTTATTGGCACTTACTACCATGCAGGTGGTAAATTCTTGAGTTCATTTTAAAAAGAAAAAGAAGGATGCCAGGCGTGGTGGCACACGCCTTTAATCCCAGCACTCAGGAGGCAGAGGTGGGAGGATCACTGTGAGTTTGAGGCCACCCTGAGACTGCACAGTGAATTCCAGGTCAGCCTTAGCTAGAGTGAGACCCTACCTCAAAAAATAAAAAAAGAAAAGAAAGAGAAGGAGCCTTAAATAGATTGTTTAAGAAAAAGCATCTAAAACTTAGAAAAAAATCCTAAAAGATGGGGCTAGAAGATGGCTCAGCAATTAAAGCCACTTACTTACAAAGCCTGACAGCCTGGGGCTCAATTCCCAAATCACCTACATAAGCTGGAAGCCAAAAGTGGCACAAGTGTTTGGTGTCTATTAGATTCATCTAAAGGTCATTTCATCCTCTGGGTGTAGAAAGTTTGTATTAGTCCATTTTATGTTACTATAACAAAAGGCTTAAAGAAAAGTCTTTTGGGCATGGTGGTGCATGCCTTTAATCCCAGCATTTGGGAGACAGAGGTAAGAGGATTGCCATGAGTTCAAGGCCACCCTGAGATTACAGAGTGAATTCCAGGTCAGCCTGTACTAGTGTGAGACACTACCTTGAAACACCAAAAAAAAAAAAAAAAAAAAAAAAAGAAAAAAAAAAAAGAAAAGAAAAGAAAAGAAAAAAAGAAAAAAAACCCTCCTTTAAGATTCTGAAGAGATTGCTTAGTTGTTAAGGTGTTTGCCTGTGAAACCTAAGAACACATGTTTGAATCTTCAGAGCCCATGCAGCCAGAGGCACAGTGATGCAATCATGCAATGTCGCACATGCACACAAGGGGGTGCACATGTCTGGAGTGCTTTCACAGCAGCTGAAAGGCCCTGGTGTGCCCATTCTCTCTCTCTAGAATAAAATAAAATAAAATAAAATAAAACAAAGAAAAGTCTTGTCTCACAGTTTGGGAGACTACAAGTTAAGATTGGGCAGCCCCATGTGTTTAGCCTCCCATGAGCGGGTCCATCAGCTGTTTCACAACACAGTAGAGAAGTAGGAAATAAAAACAGTCACCTACAGAAGAGATTAAACATGCATAGGGGCTTCACCCCCTGACAACCCACTCTCCTGATCTTTTACCCCAAGAGATCAGCATTCATCTCTCCAGAAAGCGGTCCCCATAAACTCATGTGCTCTGAATGCTTGATCTCCAGCTGATGGCAATTTGGAAATTGGAACCTTGTTGGGAGTGTGTTGTTGGGGGCAGGCTTATGGGTGTTATAGCCAGCTCCCCCTTTTCAGTGTTTGGCACACTCTCTTGTTGCTGTTGTCTTCATGTTGTTGGCCAGGAGATGGATGTCCAGAAACTGTTCATGCCATGCTTTCCCCTGCCATTATGGAGTTTCCCCTGTAAGCTAAAAATAAATTCTTTCCTCTTATCAGCTGCTTTTGGTTGGGTGCTTTGTGCCAGCCAGACCTATTTCCTTGTCATAGGCCCCACCTCTTAAAGATTCTACCACCTCAACACAGCCGTACCAAGGACTGTGCTTTCAGCATTTGAACCTTGGGGGCAAAAAACACATGGAGGGCTGGAGAGATGGCTTAGTGTTTAAGCACTTGCCTGTGAAGCCTACGGACCCCGGTTCGAGGCTCGATTCCCCAGGACCCACATTAGCTAGATGCACAAGGGGGTGCATGCATCTGGAGTTTGTTTCAGTGGCTGGAAGCCCTGGCATGCCCATTCTCTCTCTCTCTCTCTGCCTCTTTCTCTCTGTTTGTCTGTCACTCTCACATAAATAAATAAATAAAAATAAACAAAAAATAAACAAAATAAATAAAAAAACACATGGAGTCCATGCAAAAAAAAAAGCTATTATCATGTAGAGTTGTATCTAGAGAACTATGTCCTTCCTTTTAGGTAGAAAGGACAATCCCAGTGATAGGTATGATAGCATACACCTGTAATCTCAGCCCTGAGGTGGTGGAGACAGAATGGTCCTTGGGGTTTGCAGGCTAGCTTGTCCAGATAAATCAGTCAGCTCCAGATTCAGAGATAGCTCCTGTCTCAAAATAAAATAGGTGAAGAGTGATTGAGGACATATGTGACATTGATCTCTGGTGACATGCATATAGCCACACATACATACATGCATACCACATATAAAACATTAAAAAAAGTACTTGGGTGTGGTGGCACATGCCTGTAACCCCAACACTTAGGAGGTTGAGGTAGGAGGATTGCTATGAGTTTGAGGCCAGCCTGAGACTAATTCCAGGTCATCCTGGGCTAGAGCAAGATCCTACCTCCAAAAAACAATAAGTATCCAGGCCTGGTGGCACACACTTTAATCTCAGCATTCAGGAGGCAGAGGTAGGAGGATCACTGTGAGTTCAAGGTCACCCTAGACTACATAGCAAATTTCAGGTTAGCCTGGGCTAGAGTGAAATCCCTACCTTGAAAAAACAAAAATAATAATAACAATAATAATAAAATTTAAAAGTAAATGTTGCAGTCAGGTTTGCATTGCTGGTAGAAATCACCCTACCAAGAGCAGCTTTTGGGAAACAAAGGGTTTATTTTGGCTAACAGATTCAAGGGGAAGCTCCATGATGGCAGGGGGCAGCGATGGCATGAGTAAAGTGTGGACATCACCCCCTGACCAACATAAGGTGGACAATAGCAACAGAAGAGTGTGCCAGACACTGGCAAGGAGAAACTGGCTATAACACCCATAAACCCAGCCCCCAAAATATACTGCCTCCAAGAGGCGTTAATTCCCAAAGCTCTATCAGCTGGAAACCTAGCATTCAGAACACCTAAGTTTATGGGGACAGCTGAATCAAACCACCACGTTCCGCCCCTGGCCCCCATAAACTGATTACCAAACATGATTTAAAATACAATGCATTCATCAAACTTAAAAGTCCCCATAGTTTTATCAATCCTAATGATGTTCAAACATTACCATAATCCAAGCTCTTTTAACTGAGACATAATACCAAAAAAAAGAGAAAAAAACAATAATGGCACAAAATAAACATTCACCCTGCAAAAGATAGCACTAGGCATAGCAAAGAAATATTCAACCAACACAAGATTTAAAACAACCAGGGCAAACATCAAACTTGGCACTCCAAGTCCAGCAACTCTAATCAATGACAAGTCTCCAAATCCAATAATTCTAACCACTGACAAATCTCTGGAATTCAAATTCCGCCACTCCTGCTAGGCTACTCACAGTCCTGGAAAACTTCATTCAGGGTTGACAGCTTTCCTTAACAGCCATCTTATGATTCTGACATCTCCACTGGGTCTCTACTGCAACCCATGGTTCACCCTCATGTCTCCATCAGGTCTCCATGCAGGCATCCAGCAAACCTGCTTCACACTGCCCATGGCCATTTTCAAAACACAAGACCATGTTGCAAATTCAATGACCTTCTCTTTCCTGCATTTCTTATACTGCATAATACTAGGTGGGGTGCCAATTTGTTAATACAAGGAGGAATAAAGCAGGCTTTAAAGAACAAGACACTCCTTGAGCATTCAGGTCCCTTCAAAACAGTCTACATTCTTTTTGTTGTCCCACTGCAGGTCAGCTGGCCCAATCTCAAAGGTTATAATCTGTCAATTGCAGCTGAACAGGCAGCAGTTTGGGCCTAAAGATTTCTTTCTGTGCCATATCCCTCTTCTCACACAAGTCCATTTCTATGCACTGCAATCCTGCACAAGTTCTCAGGACACAGATATAACAGCAAGTCTCTCACACAAACTGCTTGTAGCCTAGTCCAGGCAAAGCTCTTTCTCACCCTCACAAGCCAAACCTCACAGTTCATAGTTCTTACTGCATTCAGGTCTTTCAACTATGACCAGAATAGTCCATCCAGCTATACTTACAGCACTTCAAGGTGTCTCTTAGGCCAAGGTTTCAAATCCTTCCACATTTGTCTTGAAAATCAGCATCAAAAGGCCAAACCAACACAGCCAGGTGTCTAGCAACAACACCACTCTGGGTACCAACTTTACTGTTGCAGTCAAGTTCTCATTGATGGCAGAAATCACCTGACCAAGAGAAGCTTTGTGGGGGGGGGAGGTTTCTTTTGGCTTACAGACTCGATGGGAAGCTCCACGATGGCAGGGCAAAATGATGGCATGAGCACAGGGTGGACATCACCTCCTGGCCAACATAAGGTAGACAATAGCAACAGGAGAGTAACACTGGCAAGGGGAAACTGGCTATATAATACCCATAAACCTGCCCTCCCCAAAATACACTGTCTCCAAGGGGTGTTAATTCCCAAATCTCCATCACCCGGGAACCTAACATTCAGAACACCTAAGTTTATGAGGGACACCTGAATCAAACCACTACAGCAAATAAATAAATAAAGGCTGGGGAGACTTCTCAGTGGTTCAAGGTACTTGCTTGCAAAGTTAGCCAGTCTGGGTTCTATTCCCCAGTATCCATATATAACCAGATGCACAAAGTGACACATGTGTCTGGAATTCATTTGCAGTGGTAAGAGGTCCTAGTTTGCCCATATTCTGTCTGTGTATCTCTTAAATAAATAAAAATGTTTTTTTGTGTGTGTGAGAGAGAGAAAAAGAGAGAGTGTGAGAGAGGATTGGTGCACCAGGGCCTCCAGCCATTGCAATCAAACTCCAGATGTGTGTACACCCTTGTGTGCATGTGTGACCCTGCATGCTTGTGTCACTGTGTGTCTGGCTTGCATGGGACCTGGAGAGTCAAACATGAGTCCTTAGGCTTCACAGGCAAGCACCTTAACTGCTAAGCCTTCTCTCTAGCCCCCAAATGTTTTTTAAATAAATAAAAAAATTTAAAAAACAAGAGCAAAGGCTAGTGGTAAGACCCTACTGCTGAAGACACCTTATGTGATTGACATGCAAATTATAATGGCATGGCTGGAAGTTGGAAGAGAGTCAGTCCCCAGATAATCAGCGCGTCTAGTGCCAGAAGGTGCTACATGGGCGACTGGGGGAAAATGACCAATATCTGTCGAAGCAACGCATGGTCTAACCTACTTAGCAGCAAATAACTTGGTGTGATGCCCACACAAGTGCAGTGGTGGCACACAGCCATGGTGGGGAACCAACTGCTCTCAATTTGGCTAACTGATCCCCTCACTGGTATGGGACCCATAGCTGGAGCTGGGAAACAAGTCAGACCATATCCAAACATAAGCCCACTCTCCAATATCAAGCTACCATCAATTGTGGGCTACAAGAGAGCCTACACCTATTAAATTCTCTATATAAAAAAAAAAAGTAAGGGTTGTCTCATTTGTCCTGGTGCTAACTTACTCTCCATTGGAGAATCTGCTTCTCTTTTTCAGATAGACGTAGATCCTAAGCAGAGAGCCACCCCATCATACCTCAAAAAGGCCCCGGCTGAAACTAAGAAAAATTGGAGAAACAAGCAAGGGGGCTGTTTTCCTGATGAACCAGATACCAGCAGAAGGGGGAAGGAGATCAACACAGAGAAAAATCAACTCCTACCAAATCAGAGAGCCAGAGCCTCAGAGGCCCCAACACCTCATCACTGAAGCAGACCAAAAATGAACCCAACATGGCTCAAGGAAATTTTGCGGAAGAGGGGGCGGAAAGAATGTCAGAGCCACATGTTGGGTCATGATATGCAGAGACATTTATCTTACCCATAACTGTGGGCTAACTCCACAATGCATGACCCGTATACCTCAACAAGGAGGGGCCAAGGGGAGGCGGTAGGTCACGGATGAGCCTAATAATGGTACCAAACTGACTGTATTTGCTGAATACAAAACTGACTAATAAAGAAAAAATAAATAAATATTTTACCCCTAAAAAAAACAAAAAACAAGAGCAACCCCAAAGCTATAATTTCATTATTCTGAAGCACTTCAGCTAGTTTTATATTTAAACTTTTAATGTCGTTCTAACTTCCTTTCCTGATAAGCTATGTAAACCCTTCCTGCACTCTAAAAGCCAGCTTTACGCTATTATGGGTCCCCCTTCATTGAATGGATTACAGTTTGATATGTGTTCATGCTCTCCATATCAGAGTCATGTTTTAGCTATTTGAAAACAGTGCATTTTGCAAACTCTTTTAGGTCAGATCATGAGATCGGGTTGTCAACTTTTCTGTTCAATGAACCATTCTGCCTCTTTAATCACTTAAACCTATTTGCCTATTTGAATCAGGCCTTCCATTACTTTTAGCCAGAAGCATCCCTGTTGATCCATAGGCCTGTATTACTCATTTGTATCTCCATCAGTGTTTCCTGGGTAATTCTGTACTTGCCTAACTTTTGCCCAAAGACAAACATCCTTGTGTTCCTAGCTCAGTCAATACTCAGTAAGTACTTGGAGAGTAGTCTATACTCTTGATAGTTTTACAGGCAATGAAATATAAACCTGTTTTCCTACCTTCTGTCTCCAAAATTCCAAGGTTTGATTACCTTTCCTGGCATCCTTCTCATTTCTCCTGGAGCCACATGAATCTCTTGAAGCTTCTACCCTACATCAGACCCTGCCTGTGCCTTTCTCTAGAAATTTGCCAAGAGACTATGCCTGGGCATTGAACCAGGCTGCTAAGTCATGGGTTCAAAGAGTTGTGCATAAACACATGCACAGACTTGCAACCCTGGATTTCATAAATGATACTGGAAACTCAGCACAACACATGGAAATAATTCTGGAGTGTAAGGGCCTTGTTCCCCGAGTGGAAACTCAGCACCACACATGGAGATGACACTGGAGTGTGAGAGTCTCTCCCCCACCCCCTACTCTCTCTCTCTCTCTCAGCATCCTTGCCTCAGGACATGCTGGCAAACTCCCTGGGAAAGTGCCTTTGTTGGTAGCTTCAGAGGGTCTGAGATTGCATCTCTTCTCAATAACTAAGCACAGGTGCTGGGAAGCACTTTGAAATCACCTTTCCTGAGTGACATCCACAGTATCTCCATGTGACAACTGCATATCCATACACACTTGTACCCACACACATATGAACATGCATTATACATGTGCATGCACATCACATGTACATGTAAAAATAAAAGATGGGGCCCAGGAAATGGCTCAGTGAGTAAGGAGCTTGCTGTACAAGTATGAAGACCTAAGTTCAGATCCCCAGTTCCCATATTTTATGTGCCTATAATCTTAGTGTTGGAGAGTCAGAGACGGGGAATCCCTGGGGCTCACTGGCTAGCTAGTGTAGCCAAACTGGTGAGCTCTAGGTACCATGGAAAAGCCTGTCTCAAAGAATAAGTTGAAGAGTAACTGAAGAAGACTTCTGACATCAATCTCTGGTCTCCACATGCGTGCACAGCCCCACATACCCATGAAAATGCATCATCACAGTGATACACACCAAAGATAATCCTCTCATGAAATTACTATTATTAAAAGTCAGCTGACTATATATCTAAGTCTCTTTCTGTTTTCTTAATGTATTTTTCTAACTTGTTGGTATTAATTTATATTTTCTATTTTATCTTTTTAAAAATATTTTGGGCTATTGTAATGGTTTATATTGATTGTCAACTTGAAAGGACTTTTATACCAGGCTGGCCTCAACTCCTATGTAGCTAAGACTGATCTTGAACTTCTGATCCTTCCTTCTACCTCCACCTCTTTGAGTGCTGGAATTACAGAACTCACTACTATGCCCATTTATGTGTACCCACCAGGGTTTGAATCTAGGGCTTTATGCCTACCAGGCAGGTACTACACCAACTGAGCTACATCCCCAACCCTATGACCCTGGTAATGTATTATTGATACTTGGTTTTATTGCTCAGGTCCACCAGTACATCAGTAGGCCCTGTTTTTACCCCATGTACTCATTAAACTTTCTTTGTTTTTTTCCTGCCTGTCCAGGTTCTCTTTCTCCAAGCAGCTATGTTACTCACACTTTTATTTTTGGCTTCTCCATTCTTTTTATTCCCTCCCTCCCCCACCTCCTTAACTCTTATCATCTCTAGCTCTTTCCATACGTGTGGTATTCATGCATATATGTGTGCATATATGTATGTGTATAGGTGAATGTGTGAATACATGCATGTAAAGGCCAGAGGCCAACATCAATGTCTTTACTTAATTGGTCTTCACCTTTTTTTTTTGAGGTAGTATCTCACTCTAGCCCAGACTGACCTGGAATTCACTATGTAGTCTCAGGGTAACCTCAAACTCATGGTGATCTTCCTACCTCTGCCTCCTGAGTGCTGGGATTAAAGACATGCGCCAGCACACCTGACATCCACCTATTCTTTGAGACAGGGTCTAGACCTCACTGAACCGGGAGCTCACTGATTCAGCTAGACTAGCTAGCCAGTGAACCCCAAGGATCCTCCTGTCTCTGCCTTTCCAGTGCTAGGATTATAGACACAAGTTGTAATGCTGGGCTTTCAGGTGGGGTTGGGGATCTGAACTCAAGTCCTAATGGTTATGTAGCAAGCACTTTTACTGACTGAGTCCTCTCCCAAACCCTTCTAGCTATACTTTACTTTTAAAATTACATAATTTTTCAAATATACCATTCCCCAAATAAATGTGTTTACTTTTTCACAGTATTGGTAACTATGTATATGTTTTTGTTATTTTCATCAAATCTATTTATTCATTAATTTGAGAAACATTTCCTTTGTTCTTACTACTTGCCAGCCACCATGCAAGGTGTTGGAACTAATTTTGCCTGGAACATCTTTACCTCCAAAACCCCTCTTACTTTACCTAAACTTCCACTCAACCGAATTCAGCTGACTTTTATTATGGGCTCATTCAAGGTCAGACACTATGCTAGACATGCTTTAAGCCTTAGCCCAAATCACAATTTCTTATGAGACTGCCTTTTTCCTCTAGCCAGAGTTAATTACTTCCGTCACACTCTATATTAGTACTTTAATAATATTTTGTTTGTTCAGTTATTTATTCATTCATCATTTTATTGCTATTTAGGAAACCTGCTAGCTATCTAACACTGGGTTCAGATCTAGGGAAACCTTGGTGTGAGTGAGGTAAGTGCCAACAGACATTTCTGCCTAATGCAGTGGAAACTCCAGGGTGGAAGAGTGAGCTGCATGCTGTAGCATTTCCTTTGGCCTGTACAGATTGTGAGCTACCCAGAGGTACAGATCACTTCTTTTTAGCTCAAGTACCCAGCATAACCTCTGGTCTATGGAAGGTGCTAAGTAAAATGTGTTTGTATATTTGAAGCTCATCATATGCTATTTGACAAACTGGAAATAAAACTACAATAGATAGCCAGGAGTGCTGCCGCACACCTTTAATCCCAGCACTCGGGAGGCAGAGGTAGGAGGATTGCCATGAGTTTGAGGCTACCCTGAGACGACATAGTGAATTCTAGGTCAGCCTCTGCTAGAGTGAGACCTTACCTCAAAAAAACCACACACACACACACACACACACACACACACCAAAAAAAAAAAAAAAAAAAAACTACAATAGATCATCAAGCAGCCACCAAAGTAATTATCTTTTCAAGTCCTTTTTGGGTTCAGTCTTTTCTCCAAGTTGATTCAAAACAGAAACTCATCTACAATGCAATTCCATTTGAGAACCTCTAGCTTGCTTGACTGGCAGTATACCAAATCCAACCTCAGACTTATAGGAGTGGGTGGGGAGGTGGTGATGGGTAGCTCAGGAATAATGGATGCCTCGAGAGAGATGAAGGAAGAAAATAAACCATGCACAGATGTAATAGAGGCTGAGTACATGAAGGGTCTCCTTGACAGTTTTCCTAAGGCCAAACAACTCTGATACAAACTCAGAACATTAGTTTTAGCCTCAGGTCTAAAAATAAATGAAAGATCTTAGATGAACTAAGTTTAAAAAGCACACAAAAGAACAAAAACAAAGAATAACTGAGTACCACTGAAAAATATGGCCCAGCCTTGCATTAAGTTTTTTTTCAGGTACTGGCCTGCTGATGTCTGCACCCTTACCAGCCTCCAATGTTTGTTGTTGACAGATGTGGCCAACATTGATGGAATAATTTGTAGATCTTACCCTTAGCAGTAAAAATGTCCCTTTATTTATGAAGTAGGCTAGCCTGAGGGGAGTCTTGTGGATTGGTTTTGGAGTGCCATCAAATTTTGTGGTTTAAAATTCTATCTCCCTTAGCCCTAATAACTCAAGGCTCTTGTGGGCAGATTTGTTTATTGTATAAAATAAGACAATAAGGTAAGAGTAAGTAGTGAACTATTTCACTGTTTGAAAGACAAGCATTCCAATGTGGATAGTACACTAATTTGCTTATCTTAATCCCATCTTTGGATTGACCTGTGTTTCAGAATGATGACTGTGTTCTGGAATCTCATACCACTCTGTATAAGAGTTCAGACAAGGCAGACTGGCTAGGTTCCTTTAATATCACTGCCATTTTACCAAAAATGATACTATAGTGAATATACGACCATAGATATCTTGTGTCAATGAGTCTCTTGTGAGAGCACTGACCCATTTATGCATCCCAATTTTGTGAGGAAAAATTATTCAATCATCAAAATAATTGCAATGGTGATAATTCAGAAGTTACCTCCAAGTTTCCTGATTCTATACCACTAGGTTCATTTTACTAAAATGGATTATAACAGGCAGAGTTTCATTGAAGCCAAACTGACTTCCTCCTGTCTCTTATTCTTGGACAATTCTTTTGGGGTCTATGATGCATTGATTGCCAACTTAACAGGAAACAAGCCTCTGGACAGGCCTGTGGGAAATCTAGAGTAGTCAGCCTCTGGGCATGCTTGTGAGGAATTATGAGGTTAGTTGAGGTGAAAAGGTCTACCCTAGGTGTGGGTGGGACCATTCCCTAGGCCGGGCTCCTGGACTGAATAAAAAGCAGAAGGTGGGCTGAGCACTAGTGTTCATCACTCTCTGCTTTCCCACTGTGGACAGAATATGACCAGCTGCCTCAAGCTGCTGTCACCATGCCTTCCTCTCCATGGTGGACTGTAACCTTGAACTGTGATCAGACATAACCTCTTCCTCCCTTAAGTTGCTTCTTGACAGCTACAAGAAAATAACTAATACAAGGGGCTCAGGCACCTCTGGAAATGTCAGTTAGAACGTTAGTATGTTCTGAACTTCCTTTCTTGCTCCTAGCCAGTTTTGATTTCATAACTGGTTATAAAGCCCAATTCTTCGGCACTGTAGCCCTAGTGTTGACTTGAAACTGAAATGTTCCCAACAGGTTCATCTTGAACTTTTGTTCCCAAGTGGGTAGTGCTATTTTGGGAAGCTATGGAAAACTTTGGTGGGGGTGGGGGTGGGGGAGCTGGAAGGCAGAAGTAGGTAACTAGAAGTGGTACCACTGAAGGTCTTACCTGGCCCTTGGAGGCTATCATGCTTTTGGCTTCCCGTTGGTCATGACTGAATAGCCTACCCTACCCCACAAGTTCCTGGGACTGTGAATGAGCTGCCATGATGGACCAAAACCATGATCCAAAATAAAATTCCTGCCATAAGTTGATTCTGTCAGGCATTTTCTCATAGCTGTGCAAAAGTAACTAAATCAATTCTTTCCTGGCATTTGGGAAATGCTCCTGAGCCTAGCTCCTGTGGTGGCGGCTGAAGGCTCCATGACTTTGTTCCCTGAGCCTCAGAGGTTTGGCTCAACAGAAGCCTCCTGGAAGTGAGTATGGAGAACCATCAGTGGAAGTGGCCAAAAGGGAGATTTCAAGGTGGTATAAGGTGCCCAGCAGGGAAGAGAGGGGCAGTAAAAGGAGGCAGCTTGTCTGTAGTGCCAGCACCTGCAACCTCCTGGGGCAGCTCTGCAGGAAAACAGACTATTGCCCTCCAGTGCAGATTCCTGGCAGGGCTCTCTAGCCCTCTGGACTCCCTATCTTTTCAGTGATTTCTCTCCTCACTTAAAGTAGATAGAGTGAAATTTTAGTTGTTGACAATAAAACCACTGAAAGACTCCTTTATTTTGTGTTCTGTGCTTTCCCTTGCACTTAGATTATTTTTCACGACACCATTGTTTCTTCGCCCACCAAGACAAAGTTCTTGACTTGCTATAACAACATATTACAGCCTAATTTATCAAGAAGAGAATTTTGTTTTCTCACCATTCTGGAGGCTAGGACGTATAAGACCAAGGCACAAACTCAATGTCTGCTTTAAGAGAGTGCCTTATTTTGAATTTCTATGTCCATAGGTAACAGATAACATGGGGGGGGGGGAGCTGAACACGAGGTTGGGAAGATAGTTCAGTCAGTAAAGTGCTTACCTTGCAAGTGTGAGGACCTTAGTTTGATCCCCAAAACCCATGTGAAAATGCCAAGCATAGTGGCATGTGCCTGTAATTTTAGTGCTAGTGGGGGTGGCAGAGAAAAACAGACCCCTGGGTCTCACTAGCCATCCTAAGTGGTGAGCTCCAGGTCAGTGAGAGACCCTGTCCTAAAAAGAGGAGAATGACATTCCTGAGGACAATTCCCAAGGTTATACTGTGGCCTCTGCAGGCATGTACACATACATGCACCAGCACACACATTTGCACATGCACATGCATACATAAAATAATAAGAAAAAAGGAAAGGAAGAAAGAATGGAAGGAAGGGAGAAAGGAAGGAAGGAAGGAAGGACTGGAGAGATGGCTCAGAAATTAAAGATAGTGCCAGGTGCAAGTGCTGGCTTGCTTGCAAAACCTGCCAGACTGGGTTCAATTCCCCAGTGCCCAGGTAAAGCCAGAAGCAAAAAGTCATTCATGAAGCTGGAGTTTGTTTTCAGTGTAAGTTTACTCATTCACTTCTATTTCTCTTTCTCCTTCTTCCTCTCTCCTTGCAAATATATGAATAAAAATATTTAAACTAAATAAATAAAAAGCTGAATACTGCATGAAGCCTTTTTTAAAAAAAATTCTTAGTCTGTTCACTAGAGCTCTGTCTCTTGACTTAATCACTCTAAAAGTCCTCATCTCTTAATACAATTGCATTGGCAATAACATTACAACAGGTGACTTTTGGAAAAGAGATTAATATTCAAACCATAGCAACTCTTAATCCTCAAATACATCATGTCCTATTCTTTTCTTTAGCCAACAATTATTTATGAAACACAACAGCTCAACAGCTATCAAGCAGGGAGGTAATAGTGAGTTACACTCGGTAATATAATAGTTTAGCCTCCACACATAAGACACCCAGAAGCATGACCACTACTGGAAAGCAGAAGGACAGAGTTTATGTTGACCTAGTCCTTTGTTTCTTTATTTTTTAATTTGCAAGAAGAGAGAGAAAGAGAGAGAGAGAGAGAGAGAGAGAGAACGAGAGAATGAGAGTCAGGGTCTCTAGCCACTGCAAATGAACTCCAGATGCATGCATGCAACTTTGTGCAACTGGCTTTATGTAGGTATTGAGGAATCAAACCTGAATCATTAGTCTCTGCAGGTGAGTGCCTTAATGGTTGAGCCATCTCCCCAGCTCAAGTCCTTTGGTTCTTACTGTCATTACCAAAAGACTTGCAAAGGCAGTTGTTACGATTTGCCCACACTAACACAAGTCCTCTCACCTTATTGTTTCTCAGAGTGATGCAGCACCATCACTTGAGAATGTGCTAGAAAAGTTGTCTCCAGCCCTAAATAGGAAGCTCTGAAACCAGAGCCTGAGAATGTATGTCAGCCTCATTCTTATTTTACAGTTGAAAACCATTTGATCCAATGAATCTTTCTGACTCCAGTTTTCTCCCCTTTAAATAATCATCTGAAGCTAGTCATGGTGGTACACATCTATACTCAATACTCAGTCCCAGTACTCAGGAGACAGAGACAAGAGGATCAGAATTTCAAGACCAGTCTAGAACTTAGTGAGCTTGTAGCCAAAACCCCCAGTTATCATTTACCCACTGATTAAAAATGACCAGGACACTGAACATTGTGCATCACCACATATGACTCAAGCACTAGTCATCCACTTGATAGAATCAGTGCCTGGCTGATGCCTCACCATTATTGGTTCCTCATATGTGTGGGTTAAAATGAAAACAGTATGATACTCAGGCTGCTATCTCTTCTTTCAGCTTTGTCAAATCGAGGAATGTAGCCTTGTGCTGCCTGTGGTTCTCCTGATCCCTGACAGACTCTGAAATTGCCACACAAGTAACAGTGTTTGTCTTCTCTTACCGTTGAATTAACTAGAGAATATCAAAATCCAAGTAACTGTATATGTCTATTTTTTTTTTTTGTCATTTCTGTTCTGTCCCACTGATTATTTGTCTGCTCTCAGGCAACTTGAAACTGTATTAGTTACTTTCTCCTAGCTAGGATAAATTACCTGAAAAAAATAAACTTAAGGGAGGAAAGGTCTATTTCAAGTTATAATTCAAGTTACAGACCTTCATGGCAGGGAAGGTATGGTGGCAAGAGCTAGAGAGAGCCAGTCACCTTCCATTCACAGTCAGGAAGCAGACAGCAATGAAGGCTGGTGCTCAGCAAGCTCTCCTTTTTATACAGTCCAGGACCCCAGCCCATGGAATAGTTGCCACCCAGTTAGGGTGGGTTTCTCTTCCTCAATTAACCCAATTAAGAAAGTCCCTCTCAGGCATGCCCAGAGACTAACCTAATCTAATGACTCTGTCTCAGGAAATAACATGGAAGAATAATAGAGGACACCCAGCATCCTGCTCTATCCTCCAAACATAAGCACATAGAGTACACACATATACTCCCCCACACCATATCACATGTACTACTGATGCAGGATTTTGGGGTTCAGGAGGGGTATCCCAGACTTGTGAACCCCAATTTTTGGGGTCTTATCCTATTTTAACAAAGAATTGATTAAAAATGGACTCAAGAAGGCTATGTCATGAATTATTGAGTTTATTTACAGAGAAATCACAATTCATGAGGTTTATTTAAGGGAAATTGATATCTAGGAAAAGGCTGGGGTAATTACACACACACACACACACACACACACACACACAGAGAGAGAGAGAGAGAGAGAGAGAGAGAGAGAGAGGGAAGGAGAGAGAGAGAGAGGATCAACAATAGAAGCCCCTTTAAATAACAGGCTACAGAGGGTTGAGAAATAGTGAAATACTCAGAGGTCAAAGATAAATCTTACATGTAATGGGAGTGATAGGTGCCCCCAAAGCATGACACAGACAGAAGACAAACACCAAGAAAAATACCCAAGCCAAAATAAGTACTCTCTCCTTCCCAGCCAGGCTAGCTATTCAATAGGTATTCAGATCAGGTCACAGGGCAAAAGGAGAGGGCTGGACCATGTGGGGAACCTCCTTTATATGAATTTGATATCCAATCAGGGTGAGCCTTGTCATCAGGCTCAGGTGTGTAATCAGAGACCTGATTGGTTCATACAGGGGCTGACCTAGAGACGCTGAGCAGAGAAAGCAGAAATACCTGGTGGACATGTTGCTGGCAGCCATCTTGAATGTGACAGGATTGGATGCAAGTTTCAGGTTTTCCAGGAGGGACAGAATGGCATCTTTTTGTTCTTTGTTTGGGTTTCTGTCCCTGACTACCTGAAAATAAAATAACCTTACTCCTGTTTCTCCATTACACACATGCCCCCCCCCCAAAAAAGAAAAGAAAAATGCTTATTTCTCAAAAATCTTTAGCTAGATTTTCAAAAAGTAAATAAAATCTTCAAATTTGAAAAACTACTGAAAATCATGAATTTAGGCAAATAATGAATGCTAGAACCATCTGTTGCTTTGTGGGCCTTTCTCATTCTTTGCCAGGGACATTGGTTTGGAAGGGCTGCGCAAGGGTGGCAGACAACATGGAAAGTCAAATTGGAAACAACCCCATAAACCTGAGACCTGTGTGGACACACTTCAGTGGCTAACCTAGACAAAAACTTTCCCTTTGAAACTAGTATTGGAAGGAAAAAAAAACTGCCTCTTTTGGCTTTCACTGTGGGAAGAAATACTCTGTGACAACTCATAACAATCCAGCAGCCACTTACCAAGGTGTGGGCCAAAATCACACTGCCCATGTGGTTTGGTAAGCCTTCTGCCAAGAATTTAGTTCCAAGTGAATCAGAGTTGAAATGCTTGAAATACCTGGCAAATGCAGACTGAAATTCTCTCAGGAGGAATTTACGTTACACTCAAGCTTTGAGGAATTTCCCCAGATAACTGCAGAGAACACAGGAGAAAAAAAAGTACCATCAGTGAGAGCCAGCCAAACAACTAATGATAGCACTGGACCAGCAAGGACAGCACATACTGGAAAGATCATGCAGCAAATAGACAATGGCTATATTCTGTATATTTGAAGAAATCAGCAGCTACCAAAAGTACAGTTGAGGAACAAGACTTCAAAATGACCAGGCAGACAAAAAAGAAGCCAAGGCAGATGAGCCTGCAAAGCAGGGAGAAGCCTTGCCATGGATGGGGGTCTTAGATGTCCCATGAACACATGATGGAACCATTGAAATCTTCAGTGAGACTAATACATGTTAAGTAGGGTTTAGAGGGGACTAATCTGTTAGCCATATGTAGAAGCGACTAGAGGAAGAGTGTGGCATAAAGATCAGTAGAAATTCCAAGGCAGAATTGCCAGTGTGGGATCCTGATTGATGAGGATAGAAAGAATATGTGGAAGGTGGGAAGAAGCAGGCATCATGATGTAGAAGACAACAGTATTTGGTGCCCGGATGTCAGGGGAGTGGAGAGAATTTCTAGTGGAGCCTTAAGTCTGTCGCTGACTAATATTTTATATGCATCTTTCCTAGAACTTCCTCCAAACCCAAAGCCCTGAGTTCCTCCTCAGCTGCCTCTAGCCCATGACCTGGGTATGAGCAATTTTTAAGTATGCCCAGGACAGCTAAGAGAACATACCCTTTCAAGTGGCATCAAGAGGGCTGGAGAGATGGCTCAGAGAGTAAAGTTCTTGAGCATAAGGGGCTGAGTTCAGATTTCCAGAGCCCATGTAATGGCTGTATATAGTAGCACTTGTCAACACTCCCAGCACACTGATGGCAAGATGGGAGGCAGAGACAGGAGAACTGGAAGCTCACAGACCAGCTTGCCTGGTGTATGTAGGAGCCATCAACAACAGACCATGGCCCACACAAGGTGTACCAACACTTGAACTTGTCCTCTGACTTCCGCATACATTGTATGTCACACACACACACATACAAACACAGACACACATCACACAAGATTTTTAAAAACAGCATCAGGACACAATAGGATCCTATGAACCAAAATAAATATGGACTTCAGCCAGCTCTCCTGAGATTGGCATAACAATATTAGTACATTAAGCATTGCAAGGCTCTTGTATGTGGCCAGCCTGCATTCATTATTTTTCACTTAATTTTTATCAGGAACTTTAATACGTGAACATAGTTCAGGTTTGTCATATTCCTATCTGGTTATCCTCTTATGTCCCTTCTCCCCACCACATTCCACTAAGGGCCCTTCTCAGTGTAGTTACTGTTGAGTCATGAATGCACCAGTCTGTTCCTGTGGGGAGGATAATGCCTTATAGTACTTTACCATCCTGTGGCTCTTACATTCTTCCTTCCCCTTCTGTACTGTTCCCTGACCCTTGGAGGGCATGTTAGAAGTTTCTTTTAGTGTTGAGCTCTTGACAGCCTCTTATTTTCTGTTTTAATGAGTTTTGAGTCTCCTCAGTGTCTACTGCTATCTCCCTGGAGATGTTTCTCTAGTTAGCAGTGAGAGCAGCACTCATATTTTTTTTTGTTGTTTTGTTTTCAAATTTTTATTAACAACTTCCATGATTATAAAAAGTATCCCATGGTTATACCCTCCCTCCCCCCACTTTTCCCTTTGAAACTCCATTCTCTATCATATCCCCTCCCCATCCCAATCAGTCTCTCTTTTATTTTGATGTCATGATCTTTTCCTCCTCTTATGATGGTCTTGTGTAGGTAATGTCAGGCACGGTGAGGTCTTGGATATCCAGGCCATTTTGTAGCTGGGGGGAGCACTTGTAAGGAGTCCTACCCTTCCTTTGGCTCTTACATTCTTTCTGCCACCTCTTCCACATTAGACTCTGAGCCTTGGAAGGTGTGATAGAGATATTACAGTACTGAGCACTCCTGTCACTTCTTTCCAGCACCATGATTCCTTCTGAGTCATCCCAAAGTCACTGCCATCTGAAAAGAGAAAATTCTCTACCAAAAGTGAGAGTAGCATTAATATAAGGGCATGAACATTAAGAGAAGTGCTTACTGGGCAGTTTGATGAGCATAGTATATACATTTATCCAGACAGCAGCAGATGTTATACCCCTAGGGCTCATGACTACCCCTGTTTTAAGTTTTCAGTATCAGGGATGTATTCCCTCCCATGGAGCGGGCCTCCAGTCCAATTAGAGGGCAGTTGGTTTCCACCATGACAGATGTGCCACTATTACACCTGTTGGCTCATTTAGCCTGGCTGGCCAAATATAAGGCTTGCAGTATCCACTGTTGAGTATCTTCACTGGTGATTTCTCTTTTTCCCATTGAACTGCATGCAGAATGGCTTCTTCCAGCTTTGTGTCAGCTGGTCTACATGGAGGAGGTTATCAGCTCAGGTCCCACAGGATTTCTCAGTGGCCTTGTAGCCCAAGTATGTGGAGTCTTCAGCAGTAGGGTCTTACATCTATTCCTGGTGGGAAACCAAGGGCCTCGGTAATTATAGCCTTGCACTCTTGGTTATCCTCCTGCCTCTACCTCCCAAGTGTTGGGATTACAAGTGTGAGTCACCATGTCTAGCTAGAATAGTTTTAGATTTACAGAAACATTCAAAGCCAATACAGAAAGTTCTCATATGCTCGTCTGGTTCCCTCTGTTAACATCTTACATTAATATTATATAACTATTAAATTAATGAATCAATATCAGCATACTATTTTTTGTCTTTCTTTTTTTTCTCAATTTTTATTAATATTTTCCATGATTACAAAAAATATCCCATAGTATTACCCTCCCCCCTTTCCCCTTTGAAATTCCATTCTCCATCATATCCCCTCCCCCTCTCACTCTATCTACTTACATATATACAATACCAACCTAATAAATTCCCTCCTCCCTTTCTTTCTCTTCCCTTTCTATCTCCTTTTTAATTTACTGGCTTCTGCTACTGAGTTTTTTCCTTCTAGCACAGAAGCCCAATCATCTGTAGCTAAGATCCACATATGAGGGAGAACATGTGGCACTTGGCTTTCTGGGCCTGGGTTACCTCACTTAGTATGATTCTTTCCAGATCCATCCACTTTTCTGCAAATTTCATAACTTCATTTTTCTTTACTGCTGAGTAAAACTCCATTGTATAAATGTGCCATATCTTCATTATCCACTCATCAGTTGAGGGACATCTAGGCTGGTTCCATTTCCCAGCTATTATAAATTGAGCAGCAATAAACATGGTTGAGCACGTACTTCTAAGGAAATGAGATGAGTCCTTAGGATATATGCCTAGGAGTGCTATAGCTGGGTCATATGGTAGATCAATCTTTAGCTGTTTTAGGACCCTCCACACTGATTTCCACAATGGCTGGACCAGATTGCATTCCCACCAACAGTGCAGAAGGGTTCCCCTTTGTCCACATCCCCGCCAACATTTATGATCATTTGTTTTCATGATGGTAGCCAATCTGACAGGAGTGAGATGGAATCTCAATGTAGTTTTAATCTGCATTTCCCTGATGACTAGGGATGTAGAACATTTTTTTAGATGTGTATATGCCATTCGTATTTCTACCTTTGAGAATTTTCTATTTAGCTCCATTTCCCATTTTTTGATTGGTTTGTTTGATTCCTTATTATTTAACTTCTTGAGTTCTTTGTATATCCTAGATATTAATCCTCTATCAGATATATAGCTGGCAAAGATTTTTTCCCATTCTGTAGGTTGCCTCTTTGCTTTCTTCACTGTGTCCTTTAGCACTCATATTTAATGAACCATGTCCTCTATAATATTTTCTGGGCCATGGAGGGTGTGATAGAGATGGCCTGTCTGGTGCTAGGCATTCAGATTTCTCTTCTTATCATTTTGATGGGTCTTGGGTCTCCCTGGTATTCATTGCTATCTGTGAAAAGCAGCAGTTCTTTAACCAAGAACAAGAGCAGCATCGGTCAAAGGGAATGAATATATACATCTAGAAGACTTTTTTGATGGGCATAACCTCTCCGTTTAGCCAAGTACTGAAGCTTCCCTCTAGAGATTTGGTTCTTAGTACCAGATGTAAATTTCCTCCCACTAAGTGGGCCTCATATCCAATCAGAGAGGAATTTATTACCCTCATAATATATTTGCCACTATTGAACAGATGGGTACATCTTGCTTGGCTGGTTGATTTTGTAGCTTTCAGGATCCACTGCTTGTTCACACTGTTGGTGACTTATCCCCCAGCAGCTCACAGCACTTCCCAACACTATGAGAGCTCACCATTAGGGATCTAGCTTCCATCTCATCTCAGATACAGCATGATTTCTCAGTGTCCTGAAGCCACAGCCTATGATATCCTCAGCAATAGGATCTTATCACCTAGATCTGATGGGTAAGCAGGTCCACCAATTCTTGAAGTAGGCTCACAAGACCTTCTTCCGGACCTTTCTTTTGAGTGATGGAGCTGAAGGTCAGCAGCAGAAAGGAGCATTCCCCCAATCATACATGGTTGTCAGCAGTGAAACCAGAATGAGACAGTCCCAAGCTAGAACCTTTTCAGTTGCTCCAACATCTTTCATGCAAAAGCAGACCTTAAGAGATAACCTGTTGGTCTTCATTCCATCCCACTGGGTTTGGATCATCACATGATACATAGAGAGCTCAAAAAGAAAGTAAGCAACTGGCAACTTTAGTTCTAGTTGGTTCACAGCTATAAAGAAGGGATTGAGTACTGTAGCAGACAGCTTCAGGTTCACTGAGATCAACTTCCAAACCAGGCACAGTTACGGAGGAAGGGATTTATTGACACTTACAGATCCAGGGGAAGTTCCATAATGGCAGAACTAGCTGGCCTGCTTTCACAGGACCAAACACACAGAGAGAAGATCCAAACCAAAAGCCACACAGCACAGCACATTTCAGGAACTCCAGCTAACACACTTTGCATATCTTTAGATTGAAATATCAAACTCACCACCATAACTTAAGATCCACCCAGTGACACTGCCTCCAGCCAGGTGGCTGCAGATGCAAACTACAAATTAATAAAATAATGAAGATACCAGGGGCCATCTATTCAAACTACCACATTCTACCTCTGGCCCCCAATAGATTTATAACCATCATACATTGTAAATTATACTCAGTTCAGTTTCAAAGGTCCCAACAGTCTTGACCAATTTAAGATAGTAAATCCTGTAAAATCAAATAAGTTAAATATTTCCAACATACAAAGGCACACAGTAAACATTTTTTTAAAGATTTATTTTTATTTATTTATTTATTTATTTATTTATTTATTTATTTATGGGAGACAGAGAGAGAGAGAGAGAGAGAGAGAGAGAGAGAGAGAGAATGGGTACGCCAAGGCCTCTAGCCACTGCAAATGAACTCCAGATGCATGTGCCATCATGTGCATCTGGCTTACAAGGGACCTGGAGAATCGAACCAGGGTCCTTAGGCTTCACAGGAATGCATTTTAACTGCTAAGCCAGCTCTCCAGCCCCAGAGTAAATATTTTTAACTGGTATAATGCATAGCAAGGAGAGACTGAAACAATGCAAACTCAATCACCATTAAACAAGCATCAAACTTCTGCAGTTCAAGTTCAATATAACCAGAGACTGGTAGTCTCCAGATATTCTAATTCTGCCCCTCTAGCTGGGCAGAGTAGCCAGGGAACACTTCCATCCTAGGCCAACAGCGCACTCTATGGTAGCCCTTGCACAGTCCTGATATATCCAAAACATATTCAGGTCTTCATGCAAACCACAGTCCATTTTCCAAAGGCTCTTTCAGCCTATCAGGGCATTATGCCCTGCCGCATGCCGCATCTCAGCAGTGGGTCCTGAAACTGTGCAATTCATGACCACTCTTCACATTTTTCATTCTTCTGAAACCAATAGCAAGTGTGCAGAACACAGCCATATTCTTAATTCAGGGACAAAATAAATCATAACCTTGAAAAGCAGGTTCCTTCTCCAGTCAACTCTTTCCAAAACAATTTGCATTTCTATGATAGTCTTTCCTAGGGCATCCTTTCCATTGTTTCAATGTAAAGTAGTAGGGCCATCTTCCTTAACATTGCTAATGTGTTTGACAATAGCAGGTTCAGTAACCTAAGACCAGTCTCAGTGCCTGTAATTTTAACTTGCTTGAGGTTTTCCCCCGCTTAAAAATCTTAAATCTCTCAGTCCAATTATTTTTATCCAAGCACATCAGTCCGTTAAAAATTTAACCTTGATCAAACTCTCTGGGCCTGGGCAGCAGGATGCAGCCAGCTCTTATGCTGATAGCCCAGTTCCAACAAAGTCCTCTTTAGTTTTTCCTTCCCCTTAGAAAGTTCATAAGCCAAGCCATGAAGTTCAATATGTCTGCACTTAGCATTCTCAAACTCTCACAAGAATAGTCCATTATACTTGGCTTACCACTCCAGAAGGCATCTTCAGTTGCAAGCACCAAGCCCATGCCCATTTCTCCAAAACAAATGTTCCAAAAGACCAACATCTACATGGTCAAGTTCATCTCACCCTACTTCTGGTACCAACTTCTGTAGCAGACAGCTTCAGGTTCATTGAGATAAACTTCCAGACCAGGCACATTTATGAAACAAGGGATTTATTGAAGCTTACAGATCCAGGGGAAGTTCCATAATGGCACTTGTTGGCCTGCTTTCACAGGACCAAACTCACAGAGAGAAGTCCTGAGCCAAAAGCCACACAGTACAGCACACTTCAGGAACTCCAGCTAGGCACACTTTGTACATCTTTAGGTTGAAATCTGAAACCCACCACCACACCTTAAGATCCGCCCAGTGACACTGCCTCCAGCCCAGTGGCTCCAGATGCAAACTACAAACTAATAAAACAGTGAATATATTGGGGGACATCTATTCAAACTACCATACGTATTTTCCAGTTTCTTGGATGCTTTTGAACCTAAAGTAGATGATAGAGAGGAGTGGTGGCATGAGGAAGGATTGAGAGAACGGGATGACGTTCCTCAGATAGACACAGTTGTGAAAAGGGATAGAAGATGATTTCTGACACTACATTTTCTGGTGCTCTGTGGCACTAATTAGACGTTTCTTTACAATCTGACAATACATTTTAATGAAAAAATAGCAAGGCCCAGCAGAGGTGGCAATATATGCCTTTCTTGCAATTTAGGAACTTCCCTTCACAACCTACATCTTGTTTACTCTCTAGTGTCAGTAGAACAATATATAGGCTCTTTCTTTTCAGTGGTTTTGCTGTTATTAAAGCTTCCTGCATTTTTCTCTGCTTAATTCATTATGGTTGTTTTATTTCATCAAATTACTTTCCTTAAGTTCAATAAAGTAGCACAGGGGCTGGGAAGATGGCTGAGCAAGCAAGTGTGTTCTCTGAGAAGAAAGGAATACCAGAGTTCAGTTCACCAGCATCCATGTAAATGCTGGGTGGAGTGGCAACCTGCCTATAATCCCAGCACTCTGAAGTTGGAGACAGTGCTATCTGGAGCAAGCTAGCTAGCTAGACTAGCTGAATTCCCAAGTCTTAGCTTCAAGTGAGAGACTCAGTAATTAGGGTGGATAATGATCAAAGAAGATGGCCAACATCAGCCTCTGGCCTGATGCACACATGTGCACTTGCACACACATTCATCTATACATATGCAAATACAAATATGCACACCACACACATATACAACACAAAAATTAAAATTTTTGTAAACTGAGTATGGTGGCTCACACCTGTAATCCCAACACTCAGGAGGCTGAGGTAGGAGGCTCACTCTGGGATTGAGGCTGACCTGGGGACACAGGGTGAGTTTCAGGTCAGTTTGAGCTAGAGTGAGACCATGTCTCTAAATAAATAAATTAGTTAAAAACTAAGCTCATCTTTAGATTGTTTTTTTGCTTCTACCCATGTGTAAATGCCCATCATTACCAGAGAGTATTGGAGAGCCTGTTTTTTTGTAGATGAGCCAGGTGACCAGGGAAAATGAGGCAGGAAATAATGGATTTGTGTATCTTTCCCTTCTGGGGACAGGAGTAGCCATACATCTGGGGTAAGGTTGAACATATATGTTGGTGGTAAGTGACTAACAGAGGGCTCCAAAGGCAGAGAGCCATGCTGATCCTCACGAGCTGCTTCTGCAGGTAAATGGAAGCATTAAAAAGACACCATGGAAGCTGGGCATAGTGGTGCATGCCTTTAATCCCAGCACTCAGGAGGCAGAGGTAGGAGGATAGCCATGAGTTTGAGGATACCCTGAGACTACATAGTGAATTCTAGGTCAGCCTAAGTTAGAGTGAGATCCTACCTTGAAAACCAAAAAAATAAAAAATAAAAGAGATAAAATATACCATGGACATTGTTATCTATAAGGTTCGTGCTCAGGAAATGCCCAATCAAGTTGCAAAAAAACAAAAAAAAAGTTGCAGGAGGACTGAAGAGATGGCTCAGCAGTTAAAGGTACTTACTTACAAAACCTGACAACCCAGGTGTGATACCTCAGTAACCATGTAAAGCCACATGCACTAAATGGCACATGCATCTGGAAGTTTGTTTGCAGTGACAAAAAGCCCTGAAACGCCTATGCTCACTGTCACTGTCCGCCTCTTTCAAATAAATAAGATAATATAAAATAAATTGGGCTACAGAGATGGCTCAGCAGTTAAAGATGCTTGCAAAGCTTGATGGCTCAGGATTCAGTTCCCCAGAACCCATGTAAAGCTAGACACTCAAAGGGGTGCATGTGTCTGGAGTTCTTTTGCAGAGGAAGGACACTCTGGCACGCCTATACTTTCCTTCTCTCTCTCAAATAAATAAATAAAATGTTTTTTTTAATCACAAAAACTCAATGTTTTAAAGATGTTTATTTTTGTATTGAGTTGCACTCACGTCTATCCTTGGCTACATGTCCCATGGACCCTGAATGAGACATGCCTTGTTCAAAAAATCCTTACCCCACCAATTTGGAGGCTAAGCACAATCCCATATTTTTGTGGCACAGGGAACAGGGACATTGTGCCTTACTAAGGATTCTTCTCAGATGTCAAGTCCAGCTGTTTGTGCACCTGGATTTCACTACCATCAGTTTCTATTCAAGTTTTCTTATGTAGAAAAAAATGCTAAACTTCCTTTTCTGCGGGGAGGGGTGTGATTAATATGTTCGTGTGAGTGGTGCATGAGTGCTCAGGTGCATGCACAAATGTGTGCGCATGCAGGTGTAGACCAGAGGACAACTTCATGTATCCTTAGGAACACTGTCCACCTTTTGTGAAGCAGGGTCTCCTACTGACCTACAGCTCAACAAGTAGGCTAGACTGGCTGGCCAGTTAGCCTCAAGGATCCAGCTGTCTCTACCTCACCAGTGCTGAGATTTCAAGCACACACCACCTTGCCCAGTTCTGGGGATCAAACTCAGGTCCTCATGTCTGTGAGGAAAGTACTTTACTGCATCAACTCCGCAACACTTTGCTACATCAGCTTTATGCACCCCTATCCCTTCTTGTCACCCTTTTGGTTCCAACTCTGGTCCCAGAACCCTCATTCTGTCCAGTCCCCAGCTCCATAGCAGAGAACAAGGAGTTTTAAATCTCAATCCCCACATTGAGACATACCTCAAAGTCATAGAAACTCTGCAATTGAGTTTTTTAAAATTTTTTTAAAAATTTATTTGACAGAGAGAAAGAGAGAGAGAGTGGTCACACCGGGGCCTCTAGCCACTGCAAACAAACTCCAGATGCATGTGCCACCTTGTGCATCTGGCTAACATGGGTCCTGGGGAATCGAACCCAGGTCCTTTGGCTTTGCAGGCAAACACCTTAACTGCTAAGCCATCCCTCCAGCCCCTGCAATTGAGCTTTAAAGTGAGGTCTAGCCACAAAGAGGAGAACAGCTGCTCATGTAAGTGGGAGGTATAGTCCTGGGCAGGTATGGGTAGGGAATAGTGATGAATCTATGTACTGGTTCAACTATACCATTGTCATAGGTTGGGGAAAGTTATGACAATCGTCTACTATGGAACCAAGCATACAGTGCAGCACTGTCAATTCCAAGAATAAAGCTAAGACCATTCAAAGCTCATTGGTGCATTTTTTGTAAGAACAAAACAGAATAGTACTATGAGCATGTATGTGCAGATGCAGAGGCATTTGTGTTTGGGAGAAAATACATCTCACTGGGCTCAGAAACCACTCACTTTTTTCACAGCCAGGGGTGGTCCCAGTACTCACACAAATGCCAGGCATGGAGTACAAGCATATAATCCCAATGCAGGAGAGGCAGAGACAGGCAGAGCCCTGGAGCTCACTGGCTAGCAAATCTAGGTAGTCTAATTTGTGAACTCCAGGCCAATAAGAGACCCTGTCTCAAAAGATAAATGGCATACCTATAGAATGACATCCAAGATTGTCCTCTGGCCCCCATATGTGTGCACATATCCACACTCATGTGTGTACCCACACACATACAAACACATATACACATATATACAAAGAAGGGGGATAAGGGAAGGCTAGGCTGAAGGGCAAGACACCAGAGAAGTTCAGAGGTTCTCCAAACAGAGGGGACCCTGGAGAGAAAACATGACTCCTCCAGCTCTTGGTGGGTATTTTGCAGTGGGCACCAGCACAGAGCCTAAAGAGGTAGGCCACTCATTGTGACTTTTTTGGAAGGTTTAAGGTATATGTGGGGTTTCCACTCCAGGTAAGGGGACAAATATAACTCTGGTGATGGATGTCTGGTTCTGAAAATCTTCCCAATGACTCTTACACAAATTGACTATGTTTAATGTAGCCTTGACCTTATTATGTTTGATGGTCAAAAACTCCTAGTATCTTGCCTGAAATAACATTAGCAATGCTATTATGGGCAATTTTAGTATGTTTCAAAGGACACTATCATGTGCTTGATTCATACCACTGATTCCTGAACTTCATGACAGAAGAAAGGTACCTTTCTTTGATGAGGAAACTGAAGGGAAGAGATGGATTAATCTACTTTCTCAGGGCTTTACACCATGAGTGGGAGGTGCCCCTTTCCCAAGGCAGATAGCATGGCAACAATACAGCAATCATCACAAGAGGCCACTTGACTCCAAACTTGGGATTGGCCAAATTCATTGTCAAGGACCTTCTTTCTCAGGATGCACATGTCTAGTTCCTTACCCTATCAGCTGCCAGGTGAGTGTGATGCTTATGAGAACCAAGGATGGTGAAACAGGAGGCTGATGGCTGTCCATCATGAAGAAAAGGCCTCCATAAGTTATCTTCAATAACACTGATGCAGTCTGAGTGTCTCTCATCTAAAAGAAATTTAGGTTCTGCAAAACTCACATATACATTACTATCTTGCAGATAACATCTGTGGTGGTTTGATTCAGATGTCCCCCATAAACTTAGGTATTCTGAATGCTAGGTCCCCAGCTGATGGCAATTAGAAATTGAAGCCTCCTAAAGGCAGTATATTATTGGGGGCAGGCTTATGGGTGTTATAGCCAGCCCTCCATGCCAGTGTTTGCCACACTCTCCTGTTGCTGTTGCCCACCTTATGTTGGCCAGGGAGTGATGTCCACCCTCTGCTGATGCCTTCATTTCCCCCTGCCATCATTGAGCTTCCCCTCGAGTTTGTAAGCCAAAATAAATCTTTTTTACCCAAAAGCTGCTCTTGGTCAGGTGATTTCTGCCAGCAATGCAAACCTGACTGTAACAGTACAGTTTATACCAGAGGAGTGGGATTGCTGCTAGACACCTGACTATGTGGCTTTGGCCTTTTGGAGCTGATTTTCAAGAGGAATGTGGAAGGATTTGAAACCTGGCCTAAGAGATGCCTTGCTGTGCTGTAAGTACAGCTTGATGGACTACTCTGGTCAGTGTTAAAAGACCTGTCAGTATTAAAAGAACTATGGACTGTGAGGTTTGGCTTATGAGGGTGAGAAAGAGCTTTGCTTGGACTCGGCTAGAAGCAGTTTGTGTGAGAAGCTTGCTGTTATGCCCCTGTCCTGAGAATTTGTGTGGGGTCGCATTATGTAGAAATGGACTGGTGTGAGTAGAGGGATATGGAACAGAAATGAAATCTTTGGGCTGAAACTTCTGCCAGTTCAGCTGCAATTATATGATAGATTACAACCTTTAAGATTGGGTCAGCTGACTTGCATTGGGGCAACAGGAAGAATGTAGACTCTTCAAGGGACTGAATGCTTAAGGAGTGTTCTGTTCTTCAAAGTCTACTTCATTGCCCCCTGGATTAACAAACTGGCATCCCACCTGGTATTGTGGAATATAAGAAATGCAAGAAAGAGAGGGTCATTGAATTTGCAGCACAGTCTTGTGTTGTGGAAATGGCCATGGCAGTGTGTAGCAGGTTTGCCGGATTGCCTGCATGGAGACCCAATGGAGCCATGAGGATGTACCATGGGTTGCAGTGGAGACCCAGTGGAGATTCCAGGACCACGAGATGGCTGCTAAGGAAAGCTGCCAGCCCTGGATGAAGTTTTCCAGGACTCTGAATAGCCTAGCTGGAGGGGTGGAATTGGAACTCCAGAGACTTGTTGAATTATTAGACTTGGAGATTTGTCACTGACAAGAGTTGTTGGACTTGGAACTACAGAGTTTGATGTTTTCCCTATTTTAAATCTTAGTTGAATATTTCTTTGCTATGCCCAGTGCCATCTTTTGCATTGTGAATGTTTATTCTGTGCCATTATGGTTTTGGGGGGATTTTTTGGTACTATAGCTCAGTTAAAAGACCTTGGGTTATGGGGATGTTTAAACATCATTAAGATTGATAAAACTATGGGGACTTTTAAAAATGGATTGAATGCATTGCATTTTACATCATGGATGGTTATCAGTTTATGGGGACCAGGGGCAGAATGTAGTGGTTTGATTCAGGTGTCCCCCATAAACTTAGGTGAATGCTAGGTCCTCAGCTAATGGCAATTGGAGGAGTTGTATTGTTGGGGTGGGCTTATGGGTGTTATAGCCAGTTTCCCCTTGGCAGTGTTTGGCACACTCTCCTGTTGCTATTGTCCACCTGATGTTGGCCAGGGGGTGATGTCCACCCTCTGTTCATACCATTGTTTTCCCTGCCGTTTTGCAGTGTCCCCTCAAGTTTGTAAGCCAAAATAAATCCTTTTTTTCCCAAAAGCTGCTCTTGGTCGGGTAATTTCTGCCAGCAATGCAAACCTGACTGCAACAACATCCATACCTAAACATGAAATTTAATCACACTTAATATATACCTTATACATACTATTTTTTTTTTTTTTTTTTTGCTTTTTTTGAGATAGGGTTTCACTCTAGCCCACGCTGACCTGGAATTCACTCTGTATTCTCAGGGTGGCCTTGAACTCATGGTGATCCTCCTACCTCTGCCTCCTGAGTGCTGGGATTAAAGGCATGAGCCACCATGCCCAGCTCCCTTATACATACTATTAAGGTATTCCAGAAACAAATTTTGCACATGTATGGGTGCACACGTATCTGCAAGTACATATGCATGTGTGTGCACAGGCATGTGGAGGTCAGAAGTTGATGTGGGTGCCTTCCTCAATTGCTCTTCACTTTATTGAGACAAGGTCTCTCATTTGAACACAAAGCTCACCCAAACTGGCTACTCTAGCTAGCCATCTTGACCTAAGGATTCCTGAGCTCTGGGATTATAGGCAGGCTATCACATTCACTGGACATTTATGTGGGTACTGGGGATCCAAACTCCAGTCCTCATGGTTGTGTAGCAAGCACTTACCCACTGAGCCATCACCCCAGCCTCAATATTTTCAATTTTGTTCATGAAACAAAGTTTCATATTGTGGAATTTTTCACTGTGTCACTTTTTTGGTGCTTGAAAAGTTCTTTATCTTGGCACATTTTGGCTCATCCAGATTGGATTTCTGAACCATATAAAGGAAGTTACCCACATGGCCCAGCACTTTCTCTTCCTTTTTGCCCTGTCACTTGACCTAAGCATCCGTGTGAGTCTGTCTATTCTTCCCAGCCTGGCTCGGACCAACTGGGAAGGGGAGAATATTTATCTTGGCTTGGGTGTTTTTATTCTTGTCTTCTGTCTGTGTTATGCTTTGGGGGTACCTCTCACTTTGATTATACTTAATATTTATCTTTGATCTCTGAGTTCTTCATTATTACTTAATCTTCTCTGGTCTGTTATTTGATCCTCTGTGTACTACCCCAGCCCTTTCCTAGGTATCAATTTCCCTTAAATAAACCTCATGAATTATGATTTCTCCCTAAATAAACCCAATAACTCATAATTTAGCCTTCTTGAGTTCATTTTTTAATCCATTCTTTGTTAAAATAGGATTAGCACCCAAAATTGGGGTTCACAAGTTTGGGAGACCCCTCCTGAACCCCCAAATCCTGCATCACCACCATGTCCAGCTAAAAGACATCTTTAATAAATTTTTTAAATGCCAGTCATTAGAAAGACACTAGGGAATAAGAAAAAAAACAAAGGAAGACACTAGGGAAAGGGGAGTAAGACATATTTGAAAGCAGGGGTGTGGGCTTCTCAAAGAGAGCCGCAATTAAAGAGAAGAGGGACATGCTGGAAAGACGAAGGGATTCTGGGGAAAGGAGATGAGAGAAGGAAGACAAAAGTTAATAGGAAGAGATTATAATCAAAATACATTGTGTACATGTATGAACATTATCAATGAAAAAATAATTTAAAGTTGGGCGTGTTGGCGCACTCCTTCAATCCCAGCACTGGGGAGGCAGAGGTAGGAGGATCATAGTGAGTTCGAGGCCACACTGAGACTACATAGTGAATTCCAGGTCAGCTTGGGCTAGAGTGAAATCCTACCTCAGGAAAAAAAAAAATAACAAATACAAAGAATAAGTTAAAAAAGAGGAAGAGACTGTAATAAAGTGTCTTTATAGAAGCCATATATACTTTTTGGTGGCTTCTGAAGTTCCATCTGAAAGGGTTAGATAGGATTACAGTTGATAAGGTAAAACTCTAGGTCCCAAGTATTGCAAGGGAAGGTAGGATGTTTTTACGTAAACAAAGGTTTAGACTTGTTTTTGTGACTCCTGAAAAACATCTGAGAAAGAAATAAGGTCAGGCTAGAAGATCATAGGGGTTTTGGCCTTTAGCACAGCATGTTACTTTTTAACATTCTTTTGTGCATAGCAGACTTCGCAACAAATGTTGATTGTGCTAGAATTCTTTTTTATTAGTATTTTATTTATTTATTTGCAAGAGATCAAAGAATGATCCAACTTCTTATCTCTTGCCTAAAAGAGTTACCTAGATCTGTTTTTCCACAAACAACCTGAGCCCCTCCTGGAAGGGAGGACCTCTTTCCTAGAATTTTTTTTGTTTTTGTTTTTGTTTTTGTTTTGTTTTTTGGTTTTTCAAGGTAGGGTCTCACTCTAGCCCAACTTACCTGAAATTCACTATGTAGTCTCAGGGTGGCCTTGAACTAATAGCAATCCTCCTACCTCTGTCTTCAGAGTTCTAGGATTAAAAGTGTGTGCCACCACACCTGGCCCTTTCCTTGAATTTAAATCTAATTCTGACATTGTGGTTGGTCAAGTTCAGTCCCCAGAACTTGATGTCATAGCTGGTCTCTTCCTGAGCCTGCCTCTAGCCCATACCAATCAGCTGTCCCTCAGGTTCACCTGAGCCTGAAGATGAAGCTCACCCCAATAAGGTTATAAGTAGTTGTGTGCCAGGAGACACATTCTTGGCTGGTCCTGAACTTCCAGGTTCTGGTAAGCTTCCCACCTTACTCCCACATGAGCTCTTTACCCACTCTGCCCTCCACACGGCAGGAGCTCTGTGCACTTTCTTCTCTTTCCTCCTCTTAATCTAATAAAGTCTCTCTAAACCTTGCCCTCTGGTCTATGGATTTTAATTCTTTAAATTCATAAGACAAGAATCTTGGGTACCCTGAATTTGTAGGTGTGTTGCCATGCTGATGTATTGACAAGGAACCCCAAAATTCCCATTTCACTATTTAATCCCAATGTCTGTAGGTTTTATCCATTCTTTTTTTAATATTTCATTTTTATTTATGTATTTGAGAGAGAGAAGAAAGAGAGAGAATGGGTGTACCATGGCCTTGCGCTGCTGCAAATGAACTCCAGACACATGTGCCACCTTGTGCATCTGGCTTACGTGGGTCTTGGGAATTGAACCTGGGTCCTTTGGCTTTGCAGGCAAATGCTTTAATTGCTAAGCCCCATTTTTCTTCTTTTTTTGTTTGTTTGTTGTTTTTTTTTGCAAGTTTATTTGTGTTGATCTTGTGCATGCATCTGTGTATGCATGTTTACATGAGTATGAGCAAGTGTGTGTGTGCTTGTGGAAGCCAGAAGCTGAATTTCAAGTTTCTTCCTTGATCTCTCTCCACTTTATTTACTGAAGTAGGGTTGCTCACCTGAACACATAGCTTGTCAATTTGGCCTGTCTAGCTAGCTAGCTTGCCCACTGGGGTCTTCTGTCTCTGCCTTCTTGGCACTACAATTGCAGGCAGGCCTCCAAGCCCATCTGGCATCTATGTGGGTACATGGGATCCAAACTGAGTTCCCCATGCTTGTGCAGAGAGGTGCTTTACCCAATGAGCTCTTTCCCCTGCCCCTGGTTTGTTTGCTGCTTTTTGGGGGGACAGGGTCTTTCTGTGTAGCCCAGAGTGGCTTTGAATTCATGTTCCTCCTGCCTCATCTTCCTGAGTGCTGGATTAGAGACGGGTCATCACAGCTTCCTCAAATCCTGTTCCGTTAGCGAATCCAGTTAAGATATTTTGCATGATTTCCAGAGCCTTCATTATTCAGTTTGTCTTTGATTTTTAAAACTATTTTTATTTTTATTTATTTATTTGAGAGAGAGAAAGAAAGAGAGAATGGGTGCAGCAGGGCCTCTACCCACTGCAAACTTACTCCAGACAATTGTACTACCATGTGCATCTGGCTTATGTGGGTTCTGGGGAGTTGAACCTAGGTCTTTATTTGCAGGCAAAAGCCTTAACTGCTAAGCCATCTCTCTAGCTCTGTCCTTGATTTTTTATGCCTATTTTTTTTTTAATTTGCTGCCTATAACAAACTAAAATCAAAAGTTCTAACACAGCCTGACCATCATAAAGCATGGTGGCACTGGCACCTCCTGTGTGAAGTGCTCTGCTGTTATTAATGCATCCTAACGTTGTACTGGCTTCTTGAACTAGCTCTCACTGATGGCTCATCTGAATTTAAAGTCTTCTCCATTCATCCCTTTCCCTGGAACTGTTATTAATCGTCCCTATTCCAAACTCATACAAGCCAACCTCGATGTCAGTCTTAAATAGGCTGTCTTGACTGAGGGCCCGCCCAGAGTGTGGAAACTCTTAAGAAATCTGCAAAATACTCTTCTGCTGGTGTTCAAAGCAAGCTTCCCCAAAGCTAATTATTATTGTTAAACGGTGACTCATCCGAAAGTTTCCTTTTGGAGTTGGATTGCGTCACATGGAAGCTGTTTTAAATAGACCACCCTGTGCACAAACATTTTCATCCTAAACCTTTCACTGTGTAGTTGGAGATTAATTGTCCTCAGCCCTGCACAGAGGGAGGGGCTTGCAGTGGGTGTGGTGAGGACAGAAGGGCTGCATGGGGGACCCTAACTCCTGGTTCTCCTCTGGCTTCACGTCTGGGAGCAAGAGTCTATCTCTTCATAAATTTAATGAGAGAATGAAAGAGAAGAGCAACTGAAAAAGTTTTCCACCGAATCAAACACAAATAATTCACAGAGAAGAGAGGGTTCTTTAAAATGGAGCTTTAAAAAAAGACAGATATACTATGAATTGGAATGAAAATATTTTAAGTCCTACTTTTAAGAAGTCAGGGTAGGGCTGGAGAGATGGCTTAGCAGTTAAGCACTTGCCTGTGAAGCCTAAGGACCCCAGTTCGAGGCCCGATGCCCCAATACCCACGTAAGCCAGATGCACAAGGTGGCGCGTTTATCTGGAATTTGTTTGTAGTGGCTGGAGGCCCTGGTGCACCCATTCTCTCCCTCTCTCTCTCTCTCTCTCTCTCTCTCTGTCTCTCTCTCTGTTACTCTCAAATAAACAAAATTTAAAAAAGAAAAAGAAGTCAGGGGAAAAAAATGGAGTGGATTTTCAAGAGCCAGAAAGGAGAAAAGACAGAAATCCTGGGGTATGTGCAGGAAAAAAAAAAAAAAAAAAATGAGCCAGATGCATAGAAGTTCTACTTAACTGGTTAATTTGCAGGCAAAGAACAATACAAATTTCACTGTTTGAAAGAGGGGGAAACCTCCTCTTAGAAAAACACAACGCAAACAAAGCAGATCTTCGCCGCTCTGTGCATATGCTCTTTCTCCGCAGTGATGAAAGTGTTTGCACTCATTTTCCAGGGAGACCAGAAAATATGTACGGTGTGTTTTGTCTTCGGTGGCATCCTGGGTCACTGAGCACCGTCATTCAATGCGATTTGTTGATGGATAGATGGAAGAATCGAACCTTTCAGTATTAGGGAGTGAAAAAGAAAATTAAAAAGGTAACCAGAACTCAGAATCCATAGGAACGCTTTTGGTGGGGCAAAGGGGAGGGTAAAATCATCTGAAATGTTTAATCTTGAAGTTACAGAAAATGCCAGCCAAAACTGTAACCTAGAGGACAGGCCAGTTCCTCCCCCCTCTCCTCTTTTGGAAAAGATGTGTCTAGAAGCTGTGAGCACAGTAACAAAACTAGCCGTTCCATGCAGGGTCTGAATGGGCCAGACCCAGGCCCTCTAGTCAATTGTGTGCAGAAAGAAAGGCCCAAACTGCTAGCCAGGGCTGCCCCAGAACTGGTGGGCTGTTGGAGCAGAGGGAGGTTGGGGGAGGGCAGGGAGATGAAGGAATGCACTCCACCAGCTCATTCCCAGCTGAGAGCAGAAAAGGAACACATCCTGACACCCCCTCAAGTTCCCAAGGGAACCACAAGCAGCCTGAGCTCTCCCCAGCATTGCTTCTTGGCTCAGTGACTGGCTCGGCCCTTCCACAAGGAAGGTGGGAGGCCCTAGGAGCATGCCGCACACCTAAGAAGACGAGGGTCTTACTGGCCTGACTCCCCTGACATTAGGACATAAGCAGAAGCTACTGGGAGCCTGATTAGTGTGACAGGAGCTGTATTCCTCTCCCTCAGAGGCAAATCAGGGTGGATTACTGGGGATAAGGACTGGAGGGAGACACAAAGAGGAAAGCTAGAGTGGGAAAGAGGCCCTGCCATCACTATAGGTTTCACAGCACTTGCCTCCCTTAACCCTCCCATTTAACAGATGAGGAAGGATGAGGAGGTCTAGGGCAGTGAGCAATTCATGGAAGTCAAGCCTCACATCAGTGGTCAAGAAAGACTCCTGATGGGGCTGGCCGGGAAAAGCACAGGCCTGGGACCTTAGGAAGTCAATCAAGGCTCCAAGGTGGATGATTTCATTTCCAGAAGGACTCTGGTTTATTTCTCAGGCAGGAATTCCTTAAATCTCTTTAGCATGGAGAGGCAAGGGATCCCAGGAAGCAGCTTCGGAGGGCTGGAGATTGGTTGGTGAGCAATCTCAGGAACCCCATCTATGGAGGGTCTGGAAGGAAGCAGGACCTCCGCATTGGCGGAAGTGGGTCAGCATGATTGCAAACCAAGGCCTCACCCAGCACCAAGGCAAGTCTGCACAGAAGAACCAAACTGATGTTCAGAGGGCTCTGGCCCATTGTCACAGCATGTGAGCTGTCCCTGACAAGGGGAGACTGCAATGGGGGCTGTTGGTGGCCCTCAGCTCAGTTGAGGGAATGAAGCCTGAGTAGCAGGGATTCAGGGGCACTTCACCACCATAAAACTAATCTAAACCAGTAGGCCAAGATGGGAGATACAAAACAAACCCAGAAATCAAGGTCTTTTAGTGTATCTTTTCATTGACAAGCACACAGCTCTCATATATTACTGTTTTCAAAACTGGGTTGCATTTTGCAATTCATATCAAAGTAGGCTTGCCATTTCCACAGCTATTACTAAGCTGAGTGTCAGAATTGAGAAATTCTGTATTTATGGACAGACTAAAAAACTTGGGCAGTGGGAGTAAAAGAGACTTCCAATCTGCAAACAGCTCAAGAGGGACTTCTCCATTCAGAGCCGGGAGAGAAGTACTCTCTCCCTTTTTTTTTGCTTCTGAGCTGTGTTCCATGATTTTATTTAGTTTTAGTAAAAACTTGGAAAATCAAGTAAGCCAATAATGGCAAATTGTGTGTCCTGTCAGGTGTACCTTTAGGCCTCTTTAACTAGTAAACCACCTTAGAAAATTCAAAATGCCCTAGAAATCTTAAGAGATTTGAAAACTGGACAAGAGATGGCTCAGCGGTTAAGTGTACTACCTGTGCAAGCACAAAGATCCTAAGGGGGCCTGAGACTGCCAGTTTGAATATCCAGAACATGCATAAACAACAGCCACCACAGGTGAGTCCACCCACAGCAGGTGAGTGTAGGGGCACCACATGGGCACATAGCACATACACATGCATACACCACCACACACGTCACAACACACACACACGTGCCAAAAGAAAAAGAAAAAGATTACTGAAGGGCTGGGCAGATGGCTCGGCTACTAAAGTACTTGTCTGCAAAGCCTAAGGACCTGGGTTCAGTCCCCCAGTACCCATGTAAAGACAAGCTGATGCATGCATCTGGAATTTCTTTGCAGTGACTGGAGGCCCTGGTACTTCCATTCTTTCTCTATCTGCCTCTTTCCCTCTCTCATTCACTCTCAAATAAATAAATAAAATAATGTTTAAAGGTGCTTGCCTGTGAAGCCTAAGGACCCAGGTTCGACTCCCCAGAGCCCATGTAAGCCAGATGCACATGGTGGCTCATGCATCTGGAGTTTGTTTGTAGTGGCATGCCCATTCTCTCTGTCTCTCTCTCACTCTGCTTCTCTCTCTAAATAAATAAATAAATAAAAATAAAAATTCTTTTTAAAAGGTCTACTATTGCTTTGTAGATAAAATTTTAAAGCCCACCATGAATTTATTTTATCAAAGTAGTCTACATATCATATTTATAAAGTTAATATAGAGCTGGAGAGATGGCTTAGTGGTTAAGGCACTTGCCTACAATTCCTAAGAACTCATGTTCAGATTCCAGGTCCCATATAGGCAGACACACATGACACAAGTGCACAATGTTGCACATGCACACAAGGGGGTGCATACACCTGGAGTTTGTTCACAGCAGGCCGAAGGTCCTGGCATGCCCATTCTCTCTCCCCCTCATTCCCTCAAAAATAATAATAAAGTTAAAATAGTATCTGACAGGGGGAGATGCTTAGTGGAAAAATGTACTTGCCACCCAAGTGTGAAGCCCTGAGTTCATATCCCCAGAACCCATGTGAAGCTGTGTGCAATAGTGTCTTTGTCTATGATCCCAGTAGGCCTACAGCAAGATGGGAGCTGCAGACAGGAGAGTATCTGCAAGCCTGTGGGCTGGCTAGCCTGGAGAATGCAGCAGCAAATAAGAGACCCCGCTTCAAAACCAAAGCGGAAAATGAGGACACCCAAGGTTGTCTGACCTCCACACATGCACTGTAGCACATGTGCACACAAGCTCACACACCACTCAGCAGTATTGACTTGTGCCAAAACACTCTGGCCCTGCTTCACCTTACCTTCTGCCTCTTTTCTCAAAAGTATCTGCTTTTAACTTTCAGAAAATTTTCCCTTCTTGTACTTGCATGTCTATGATTTTCAGAAGTATGTGTATCCTGGCCTCTTTTGATTTATCTATTTTTCTACTGACTTTATATATTATGGTGAAGGAATGCTCTTCAAAGCCATCTATTGTCACTTATTACAAAATAATTGTATTACAACTTTTAGAATTTATTTTTTAATATTTTATTTGCTTTGAAGAGAAATAGAAAAGGAAAGAGATAGGCACAGAGAGAGTGAGTATGGATGTGCCAGGGCCTCCTACCACTGCAAATGAACTCCAGATGCACATTCCCCTTTGTGCTTCTGGCTGGATAATGGGGAATTGAACTAAGGCTGTCAGGCTTTGCAAGCAAGTGCCTTTAATCACTAAGCAATCTCTCCAGTCTCCAACTTTTAAGATTTATAACAAGGCTGGGGAGATGGCTTAGTGGTTCAGGCACTTGCCTGCGAAGCCTAAGAACCCATGTTTGACTCTCCAGATCCCATGTAAGCCAGATGCACAAAGGTGAGGCAAATGCAAGGTCGCACATGCCCACTAGGTGGTACAGGTGTCTGGAGTTCAATTTCAGTGGCTGAGGTCCTGGCATGCCAATTCTCTCTCTCTCTCTAAAATAAAAAATTAAAATGATTTATAACAGCATTAACATGATGTGATGGTTAATGTTGTCAACTTGACTGAACCTACATGGCAAATCTCTGGGCACACCATTGAGATAGTTTCTAGATTAGGTCAATTGAGGTGGAAAGATCCACAGTCTGGGTGGCACCATCCTATAGACTGGTGTGTTGTCCTAGACTAAATAAAAGGGAGGATGTGAGCTGGAGAGATGGCTCAACCATTAAAGACACTTGCTTACAAAGCCAAACAGCCTGGGTTTGATTCCCTAGTATCCACATAAAGCCAGATACACAAAGTGGCACATGTATCTGGACTTAATTTGCAGTGGCCAGGAGCCCTGGGATGCTCATTTTCATTCTCTCTCTGTGCTGCAAAGAATAATTTTAAAAGAGAGAAAGAGAGAGAGGAGAGAGAGAGAGAGAGAGAGAGAATATGAGCTGATCACCAGTATTCATCTCCTTCTGTTTCCTGACTCAATGCAGTGGGACCAGCTGCCTCAAGCTCCTACCATCATTCCTCCCCTGGTATGATGGACTGTATCTTCAAACTGTGAGCCAAAACACCCCCCCCTTTTTTTTCCAGGTAGGGTCTCACTCTAGCCCAGGCTGACCTGGAATTCACTAAGTAGTCTTAGGGTGGCCTCGAACTCATGATAATCCTCCTACCTCTGCCTCCTGAGTGCTAGGATTAAAGGTGTGTGCCACCACGCCTGGCTCAATAAACCCCTTTTAAAAAACATTTTATTTTTCTTTATTTATTTGAGAGAGAGAGAGAGAGAGAGAGAGAATGGGCGCACCATGTCTTCCAGCCACTGCAAACGAACTCCAGATGCATGCGCCCCCTTGTGCATCTGGTTTATGTGGGTCCTGGGGAATCAAACCTGGGTCCTTTGGCTTTGCAGGTACGTACCTTAACCACTAAGCAATCTCTCCAGCCCCAATAACCCCCTTTTTAAGTTGCTCTTATCAAGTACTTTGCCACAGTAATGAGAAAAGTAACTAATATACATGTCTATACCTATAAGCATGTAATCCCAGTTGAGCATTATGGGATATTGCAACCATGCTGTTTCCCTTGCTTTTGTCCCCTGATGCTATGAGTGCTTTGGTTTCATTTAATAGCAAAATGTATAGCATAATAGTATAGTATAATATATAGTAGAGTATATAATAAACTATCATAGCAAAGTTTTATTGATTTATTCTCTGCACATGTTTGGGGGTGGGGGAGGTATGCCAGGGCCTCTTGACAGTGCAAATGAACACTAGATGCTTGCATCACTTCTTCTTTTTTTTTTTTTTTATTTCAAGGTAGGGTCTCACTCTAGCTCAGGCTGACCTGGAGTTCACTATGTAGTTGAGGGTAGCCTTGAACTCATGGCGATCCTCCTACCTCTGCCTCCTGAGTGCTGGGATTAAAGACATGCACCACCATGCCCGGCTTGCATCACTTCTTTTATTTCATTTTTATTTATTTATTTGAGAGAAGGAAAGAGAGAGAGAGAGAGAGAGAGAGAGAACAAGAATGGGGCCACTGCAAACGAAATCCAGATGCATGCGCCACCTTGTGCATCTCTGGCTTATGTGGGTACTGGGGAATCAAATTGAGGTCCTTTGGCTTTGCAGGCAAGCACCTTAGCCACTAGGCCATCTCTCCAGCCCCCTGCATCACTTCTTTGAAAAACTTTTTATTTATTTTTTTTACTTGCAAGCAGAGGAGACAGAGAGAGAGAGTGAGTGAATGAATGGGCACACCAGAGCCTCTAGCCACTGAAAACAAACTCTAGATGCATGTGCCACTTTGTCTATCTGGCTTTACTTGGGTACTGGGTAATCAAACCTGGGTTGTTAGGCTTTGCAGGCAAGTGCCTAAACCTCTGAGCCATCTCTTTAGCTCACAAATTTTAATATTACACTTTTTGGTAAAACACTGCACAAAGTCCTTAGGCTTCCTCATGAAGTAGTCTATCTGTTCTGTTATCTTCTTGGAGTCTGCCCTCCTAAAGACTTCCTCATCCTCCATCAAACGGGACTTGTGCTGCTATCCAGTCCCCTTGCCCTTCGATCTGTAATTGCACTCACTAGTTCCCAGGCCTTTTATCTTCTCAAGAGACAAAGAAAGGTGAGACAATACACACATGCACACATGCACATACACACACACATGCACATACACACATGACCAAATCAAAGTCACTTTGCCAGTCACTTAGTATACCAATCCCAAAATGGTTTTTGGAAAACTCATTTTGCAAAAGAAAACATTTACTCACAAGGCAGCTATTTCTAAAGACAGGAATACTCTACAGTCTTACCGTCCTGAACATATACCAATCTAAAGACATCTAAAGACAGGAATACAAGTCTCAAATATGCCTCTTCAAAGATAGGATTTGGAGACATTCATGGGCTGAGGCATGGGAAAGGGAAAGAGGTTAGCACATACTCCATGGCCTATGAATGCACAGTCAGACCTTCTCAGCTGTTTCCAGCATGGCCTGCACATCAGAGCTTATCTAAACCTTTAACATTGGTGATGTTTTTTTAACTTTTATATTTATTAGAGAAAGAATGAGAATGGGCACATCAGGGCCTCTAGACACTGCAAATGAACTCCAGATGAATGCGCCACCAGATGCATCTGGCTTACATGGGTTATGGAGAGATGAACCTAGGTCCTTAGGCTTCACAGGCAAGTACCTAGCCACTAACCACTAAGCAACGTCTCTAGCCCACATTGGTGATTTGTTTGAAAGAGCGAGAAAAAGGGGGAGAGAGAGAGAATGAACAGGTACACCAGAGCCTCTAGCAACTGCAAACGAACTCCAGACACATGTGTCACTTTGTGCATCTGGCTTACATGGGTCCTAGGGAATCAAACCTGGGTCCTTTGGCTTTGCAGGCAAGTGCCTTAACCATCAAGCCATCTCTCCAGCCCACATTGGTGATTTTTTAAAATATATTTTATTTATTTATTTGAGAGAAAGAGGGAAAGAGAGAGAGAGAGAGAATGGGCATGATAGGTCCTCCAGCCTCTGCAGACAAACTCCAGATGCATGTGCCCCCTTGCGCATCTGGTTTACATGGGTCCTGGAGAATCAAACTGGGATCCTTTGGCTTTGCAGGCAAACACCCTAACCGCTAAGCCATCTCTCCAGCCCCACATTGGTGATTTTTGGGGGGGGAAGGTGGGGGGTTTCGAGGTAGGGTTTCACTCTAACCCAGGCTGACCTGGAATTTACTCTTTAGTCTCAGGATAGCCTTGAACTCATGGTGATCCTCCTACCTCTGCCTTCCGAGTGCTGGGATTAAAGGCGTGCACCACCATGGCCGGCCACATTGGTGATTTTTTTTTCCAAGGTAGGGTCTCACTGTAGCCCAGGCTGACCTGGAAGGGTCAGGGTGGCCTTGAACTCATGGCGATCCTCCTACCTCTGCCTCCCGAGTGCTGGGATTAAAGGCGTGTGCCACCACGCCCGGCTCACATTGGTGATTTTTAAAATGATCTAAAAGCATGCAACTCAGAGCAGGTGAAACTCTTAAGTGAGAAGGGCTTATTCAGGCTGTCTCTCAGTATCTGTGAGGGAGATTGATTCCAGGACCCTGAATAGATGCCAAAGTCCTCAGGTGCTCAATCCCTTATAAAACACCATATAAACCCATACAGTGCTCCCATACACTTTAACTCTGGATTATTTATGACAGATACTGAAATGCATGATAAAGTCTGTATAGTCATATATTTAATTTTAATAGTTATGTTGTATTGTTATACTTAAATTTAATTCAACTTATTTATTTGGATACAAGGTCTCACATACCCCAGGCTGGTTTAAAGTTGCTATATAGCTGAAGATGGCCTTGAACTTCTGATCCTCCTTGCCTCCACTGCCCGAGGACTGGGATTACAAGTGAGTGCCACCACTCCTGGTTTTATGCAGTGCTAGGGATCACAGTCAGGGCTTTATGCGTGCTAGTCAAGCATTCCACCAACTGAACAATACCTCCAGCTCCATATCATTATTCTTGTTAAAATTTCTTTTTGAGGTAGGGTCTCAGTGTAGCCCAGGCTGACCTGTAATTCACTATGTAGTCTTAGGTTGGCCTGGAACTCACAGTGATCCTCCTACCTCTGCCTCTACAGTACTGGAATTAAAGGCGTGCACCACCATGCCCAGCTATTATCATTTTTCTAAACCTTCAGTCACAGTTGTTGAAATCTATGGATGAGGAACTAGTAGATATGGAGGACCAGCTGCATTAAGTTTACTGATGTGTCATTTATATGTGATGATGTGCAAGGGTTTATATTCTACTGATCAGTAGGTTTAACATATGAAAATCCTGAGAAAGATAAAGAACACTTCTATCCCTCAGAAAGCTCCCTGTGACCCTCCTTAATCAATACCACCCCTGCACCTTAAAAGCAACCACTTGTTGGGTGTGGTGGCGCACGCCTTTAATCCCAGCACTCGGGAGGCAGAGGTAGGAGGATTGCTGTGAGTTCGAGGCCACCCTGAGACTACATAGTGAATCCCAGGTCAGCCTGGGCTAGAGTGAGACCCTACCTCGAAAAACCAACCAACCAAACAAACAAACAAAAAAACAACAAAAGCAACCACTGATCTGACTTCACTCATGTAAGTTGCAGCCTGAGACTACATAGTGAATTCCAGGTCAGTCTGGGCTAGAGTGAGACCCTACCTTAACAACCCCCCTGCCCAAAAAAGTATAAGTTGCATTTGTTTTGCCAATTACTAAACTCCATATAATTGAAATTATATAGAATATATTTGAGGGGTCTGGCTTTTCTCACTTGGCACATCAAGATTCATTCTTGTTGCTGCATGTAAGTTTTTCTTTTTTATTGCCAGAGCAAATATATTTTACTGATGCCTCTCTGAGTTCATGCTGTTATAACAAGAATATCAGCACTTATTTTCCACTCACATTGGGATTTTGGGTTTCAACATATATGTTTTAGGGGACACATATATTTAGTCCATAGCATTCCACCCCTGCCCCTTCAAATACATGTTCTTTTCACAAGCCAAATATATTCACTGAATCCTCAAAGATCTAGTTCAGCATCAACTCTAAAGTCCAAAGTCTCAACTAAATAACATCTAAATCAGATTTGGGTGATCCTTGAGGTATGATTTATTCTGAGGCAAAATTCTCCACCAGCCAGCTATGAACCTATGAAACTAAACAAGTCATACGTTTCCAAAATACAATGGTGAGGCAGACATAGGATAGACATCCCTGTTCCAAAAGGAATAAATAGGAGTAAAGCTCAAGGATAATCTTCTTGGCTCAATGCTCTGCCTGCCGGAGTCACCAGAACACATGGAAGTCCTGTCCCAGACATTCTCCTGGCTGGAGGTTGTCCTTAGGCCTAAGCCAGGAAGGCACCAGGCACCAACAGTGTTGTCTGGAAACCGGCCTATTGATGCTCTGATGACTTCTGAAGTGCCTTTGCTGTCCCTCATCTTTTTGTTTTTGGAACATAGCACAGAGTCACAGCTTTTCTTCCTCTCATCCCATGCTCTCTATTCCCATAAGTATGATCTCACTGTACACCTGGCTCCTGTTGCGATGGTTAGGTAAGCCTGTGGTTCATACCCACAGTAATCTCATTATCAAAGCTTACTCTACACCATTCTTTTTAAAAATATATTATTTATTTACTTATTTATTTTAGAGAGAGACAGACAGACAGAAAGGGAGAGAGAGAGAGAGAAAAGGCATGCCAGGGCCTCCTGCCGCTGCAAACGAACTCCAGATGTATGTGCCACCTTGTGCATCTGGCTTACGTGGGTCCTGGGGAACTGAACCATGGTCCTTTGGCTTTGCAGGCAAGTGTCTTAACCACTAAGCCATTTCTCCAACCCCTTTTAAAATATTTTATATTTATTTATTTATTTATTTATTTGAGAGAGAGGCAGAGAGAGTCTACACCATTCTTATTGTTCTCTTTAGGATATTTTAAAAAATAATATAAAAGACAAATAATTTTATGAGTCTTTAAGTTGTTTACTTTTTAGTTAACAATTCTTTCTAATTTCTAATTTCTTCCACATTTTACTATAAGCAGACAAAAGAAACCAGTTGCTCCTTCAACATTTTGCTTAGAAATCTCCTTAGCCAAATATCCAGTTTCATGATTTGCAAGTTCTTCCTTCTATAAAACACTAGAACATGAATAAAATTCATCCAAGGTTTTTACATTTTATAACAAGTATTGCCTTTCCTCCACCATGTGGTAGCATGTTCCTCATTTACCATTCATTTTCTATGAACATTTTCTTCATGATCACTTATGTAGTCTTTAAGAGCTGGTTCATGATGATGCAAGGCTAGATCCACAAGAATAATAATTTTGAATTTGTATGCCCACAATACAACCACAATATTTTTAAATTAAATATTAACAGTTGGCGGGGGGAGATGGCTCAGTAGATAAAGTGCTTGCTGCACAAGCATGATGACCTGAGTTTGGATTCCCCAGAACTTATGGAAAGTTGAACACAGTAGCATGCATCTCCATCCCAGCACTCCTACAGCAAGATGGGAGGTGGGGACAAGAGAATTCCTGAAAGTTCACAGGCCAACTAGTTTGGTATACATGGTGACAAACAAGAGACTCCGCCTCCAAGAAGGTAGAAGGCATGGAATGGCCCACACATGCTATGGCATTCATACACAAACACACATACACAGACATATCATATGCACACACCAAGAAAAAAAACTAAATTAAGAAACATAGGCTAAGAGATGTCTCAGCAGTTAGGAGTACATCCTGTGTAAGCATGAGGACCAGAGGAGGCCTGAGAGACTGCTGAAGGTTGAGTCCCGTGACTCTCATAGATGGCCAGGTGTGGCTATGTGCATCTGTAACCCCAGACTCGAGACCCAAGAATTTCCAGAGCTAACAAAACAAAACAAAACAAAACAAAAATACAGCTCTGGGGTCAGTAAGAGACTCTGGCTCAAATAAGAATGGGCAGAAGAGTCAAGCATGGTGGTATATGCCTTTAATCACAGCACTCCTGAGGCAGAGGTAGGAGGATTGCTGTGAGTTCCAGGCCAGCTTGAGACTACATAGTGAATTCTAGGCTAGCCTAGGCTAGAGCAAGACCCTGCCTCAGTCCCGACCCCCCACATAAAAAGAATGGGCAGAAGAATGATGGAGTGGGACACACGACATCCATTCCAGCTATGGAAGGTGAGTTTACCCCACCTCAGGCGAGTGCCCGGGGAACACAAGGGCACATACACATACATACACCCTACACACATCCCACACATCCCACACTGCACATCCCACACCACACATACGTGCACATACCACACCATATATACACACATACCACACCACACATAGGTGCACATACCACACCACACATATGCACATACCACACCATACATAGGTACACATATCACACCATACATACATGCACACATACCACACCACACATATGTGCACATACCACACCACACATATACACATACCACACTGTATATATATGCACACATACCACATCACATATACATGCACATACCACACATACATACATGCACACATACCACACCACACACATGTGCACATACCACACCACATACATGCACATACTACACCATACACCCACACATACCATACCACACATACATGCACATACCATACCACACATACATACATGTACCACACATATACACACATACCTACACCACACATACCACACCACACACACCATACTACACATACATACACATTCCTACACCACACATACATACACAATGGTATATAGACTTACACACAACCAAAAAATAAAATAAGAAATAAAGATATTCACAATCAGGAAAATTTAAAACATTTTTGTCAGTAGAAAGAAAAATTGATGTTGTAAAAGATTTGAGTATGATTTTAAAACGTGAAACAAATGATATACAGATTCTGTCCCCAATAACTGCAGAATACATATTCTTTTCAAGTAAATAAGAAACATACAAAAATTCAATGTACTGGGCTATATAAGCTGAGTCTCCATTAATTTTATGAGCAAACTTCTCTAACTACAATGAGACTGTTTCAAGTCAATTAATAAAAGTTAAATCAGTAATTAAAATAAAACATTTCTACTTGACTGGAAATGATGAAAGACATTCTAAATACATTATGGACCAACTTAAAATACCTGCTGAGCTGAAATGGATAAATATATATGTTAACACATAGAATATAAACACATGATAGAAAAAAGGATAAATCAATAACTTAGGTATATACCTAAATTATTAATTATATATAAACTATACATAATATATTTAATATATATTAAATTATTTATATATATATCAATGCTGAGAAGAACAGAAAAGTAAACACAAAGAGGATTGAAAGAAGAAAGTAGTTGGAGAAGTTAGTGAAATATGAAGCCAACATATAAAACAAGGGCCAACAACATTAAAAGTTGGTTCTTTAAAATGATGGAAAAAAGAAAAGGAAAAGCACCAAGTTGTGCCTTTGTTTCAAAGACACAAATGACCAAGTCCGGAATTTTTAAGAAGGAAGGCATAACTATAGATGCTGTTGACATTAAAAAGTTCAAAAGAGAATATTATGAATGACTTTATTCTAATATACTTGAAAATTAGGCAAAGTGAAAAAACTTGTAGAAAAAATTGTAGCTTATTAATTTTTACTAAAGAAGAAATAGAAAAGTCAAGGTAGCTGGAGAAGAGCACTGGCCAAGAGAAATACAACATGAGCTAAGTTACATATATATGTAATTTAAAATATTCTGATAATTACTTCTGACAAAGTAAAAAGATGAATGTGATTGACTTTAATCATATATTTTATTCAACCAGTATACACAAAGCATTACTATCTCAACAAATAATATATCAAACAATATTCTACCTTCTTTTTTTGACATTTAGTTAGCAAAATCTTGTGTGTATTTTACTCTGACAGTATGTTGCAGTTTAAACTAGCCACATCTCCAAGGCTCTGTAAACACAGGAAATAAGTAGCTCTGCACTTGGCAAATGCAGACTTAGGGCTACAGAGAAGGCTTAGCGGTTAAGGCACTTGCCTGTGAAGCCTAAGGACCTATGTTTGACTCTCCAGATACCAAGTAAGCCAGCCATACAAAGGTGAAGCAAGCGCAAGTTCAAACATGCCCACTAGGTGGCGCAAGCATCTGGAATTGGATTGTAGTGGCTGAGGCCCTGGCATGCCAATTCTCAATCTCCCTCTCTCTCTAATAAAAAGTAAAAATAAAAATAAGTAAATAACAGAAAGTGCAGGCCTAGAACAAGGCCTATAATATGCCAATATTTAGTATTTTTAAAAATATTTTATTTGTTTATTTATTTGAGAGAGAGACAGAGGAAGAGGCAGAGAGAAAGAGAGAGTGGGTACACCAGGGTGTCCAGCCACTGCAAATGAACTCCAGATGCACGTGTCCCCTTGTGCATCTGGCTTACATGGGTCCTGGGGAATCCTTAGGCTTTGCAGGCAAACACCTTAACTGCTAAGCCATTTCCCCAGCCCCTAGTATTTTTAAAAATATAGTAATTAGGGCTGGGGAGATGGCTTATAGGTTAAAGGCACTTGCTTGCAAAGTCTGCTGTCCTGGGCTCTATTCCCCAGTACCTACATAATGCCAGATACACAAAATGGCACATGTGTCTGATGATCAAAAGATACATCTGAAACACAGTGATCCCGTGCTGGAGAGATGGCTCAGTGGATAAAGCACTATGAGGACCTGAGTTTAGATTCCCACTATCCATATAAATGCTGACTGTGCATGGCAGCCTGCCTGTATTTCCAGCACTTGGTAGGCAGAGATAGGGAGTCTTTGGGGCAAATTGGCTAGCTAGACTAGTAGAATGGGCAAGCTATGGGTTCAGCTGAGAGACCCTGCCTCAGTTAAAGTGGAGGGTGATCATGGAAGATATCTGATGTCAACCCTTGGCCTCCACATTCACACACAAACATGAGCATGCACACTGGAAAAAATGTGTGTTCATATGCATACACATATGCATGCATACCATACATGCATATTAAATGAATAAATAAAACACAATGATTCAAAATAAATAAAAACACCATTGACAAATACATTTTGTTTAAGTAAAAGTACTTTTTCAAATAAAATTTTCTGAATAGAGGCTGGAGAGATGGCTTAGCAGTTAAGTCACTTGCCAGCAAAGCCAAAGGATGGGTTCAATTCCCCAGTACCCATGTAAAGCTGGATGCACAATGTGGCAATGTGTCTGAAGTTAGTTTACAGTGGCTAGAGGCCCTGATGTGCCCATTCTCTCTCTCTCTCATAAATAAATAAAATATTTTTTAAAATTTCTGAATAAAATTTAACATTGGCATCTAGGGTTCATTTTCAGTGGTTGCAGAACATAGCATGCCCATTCTCTCTCTCTTTCTTTCTTGCTCTCTCTCTCTCCCTTTCCTTCTCTCTCTCTTCCTTTCCTTCTCTCTCTCTCTCCCTCTCCCTCTTTCTCTCAAGTAAAGAAATAAATTTCAAAAAGAAGAAACTTCTAAGAAATTCACTTTGTTCTTAAGGCATACACACAGGATTAGTAAGGAAGACAGATACATACACACTTAGACTGGTTAAATTGAGCAAATCTGGGAAAAGAACAAATGGAAGATCTTTATATTATCTTTGAAACTACCTGGTAAATTGAAATTATTTCAAAATAAAAGAAATTGTATCAGTCACTTTCTCATTGCTGGGACCAACTACCTGACCAAAAGCAGTGTAAAGAAAGAGAGAGCTTAGTTTGGTTCAGTTTCAAAGGGAAGTCCATCAAGGCAGGAAAAGCATGGCAGGAGTAGAAACCAGTGGACACTGTCACATCAGCATGCTGGAAGTAGAGAGAGCAGTGACTCTTGCTTGCTTGCTAGTTTTCTCCTTGGTATAGAGTCCAAGAATCCAGGCCATGGATGGTGCTGCCCTCCGTTAAAGTGGGTCCTCCCACCTCAACTAATCTAATTTAGAAAATTCTTCACAGATATGTCCAGGTATTTTTTCCATGGGTAGGATTATAAATCCTGTCAAGCTGACAACCAGAGATTAATCCTTATAGAAATTCAAAAGAAAATGCTCATAGGCATTTGTTAAAACTCATCAAAGGTCCACAGAAGATTTAAGCATTTTCCCTATTTGCAATTTTTTTTTGTTTGTTTTTTTGTTGTTTTTTTTTTCAAGGTCGGGTCTCACTCTGTTCCAGGCTGATCTAGAATTCACTATGGAGTCTCAGGGTGGCCTCAAACTCACAGCGATCCTCCTACCTCTGCCTCCCGAGTGCTGGGATTAAAGGCGTGTGCCACCACGCCTGGCCCCCCTGTTTGTAAATTTTATCTTTAAAAAGTCTAAAAGCTCTGAATCATACTGTACTCTAATAAACTGATGGATGCTGACATGTTTAAGAGTGAAAAACATTGATACCAGCAAGGTTCTAAATGGGTATAGTGTTGTGTGCCAGTACTTAGGGAGCTGAGACAAGAGGATCTCAAGTTCAAGGCAAGCTTGATGGGCCGGTAAGAGGGATGAATGGATAGTTACATATGCAATTGAAGAAATTATAGCAAAGAGGTAATTATAAAACCTAGCTAGTGAATCTATAGGTATTAACTGAACAATTCTTTCAACGTCACTGCAGTGCATAAACATTTTCATAGTTGCCGGGATGTAACTCAGAGGTAGAGTGCTTGCCTAGCACGTGTAAGGGCCCATATTCACTCCCAAATTTTTTTCTTTTTTTTTAAATGTTTATTTATATACAAGAGAAAGAGGGAGAAAGAGAGAAAGAATAAGTATGGGTGGGCCAGAGCCTCCTGCTGCTGCAAATAAATTCCATGGGCATGCACCACTTTGTGCATTTGGCTTCAAATGGGTACTGGGGAATTGAACCCAGAGCATCAGGTTTTGCAAGCAAGTGCTTTTAACCACTGAGCCATCTCTCCAACCCACTTAAATAAAAAGTCAGTAGAATGCTAGAGGACAGAAATGCCATCAGTAGATTTATAGTTGGTAGATTTCATAAATAACAAGGTGGCTGATGAGGTCTTCCTCTTTCTAGAACTTTCTCTTTTTGTTTGTCCTCAGACTTTAACAACCCATCCAGTCACATAAAATCTGGAGTGGCCAGAACCAGTGCGTGTATCTCACCCTAGCTCCTGAGTCTGTAGATAAAGGCATTTGTTAACAAGCAGAACTGGACTCCAAATTCTAACTTCTCTTTCCTCTTAGTTCCAATGAATCAGACCAGGGCTGTTCGTACTCTGAATTTAGTACACATGCTCACTCCCTCACACCTGTCTTCCCTAGGGGAAGCAGAGCTGGCTCCCACTGCCTTGGAGGTCTGCTTCTGGTTTAGTATTTTAGGATAAGAAAAAGACCATTAAAATTCTCTCTGATAGTTGGGGATGGAGGTGGGGAAGATGAAGGAAGGAAATTTCCTGGTAAGCAAAACCCCACTAAAAAAATTTCCTTTCTTTCTTTTTGTTCCCCCCTTTGCCCCCTCTCTTAAATCTGCTCTCCCTGGAGTCAAGGCATTTTACAAAAACAAACCACTCCAATGCTTTCAAGTCCAGAGAAAGCTCAAGCAAAGTTAATTAACATGAAGGTTCTCACAAAAGTTAATTAACATGAAGGACTCACAAAAGCTGTCTGTTGGCATCTGCTTGCCTGCCTTGTGCAGTGGTCCCTTTGTACAAGACAAACTCAGTAGCCCTGCCTATCACAACATCTCTCCCGGTTCTGAGCTTTCATTTCTCACAGAACATGCTGGAATCTTTCACAGAGGTGCATGCATATCGCCTTGTAGAATGGCTGTTTGAGGAGGAAAAGGAAGAAAGAAGAGAAGTAGGGGGCCAGGGACAGAAAAGAGAAAGAAAAACCATAAAATTTTTTATTTGTATTTTAAAAATATTTTTATTTATTTACTTATTTGAGAGAGAGAGAGAATATGGGCACTGCAAACAAACTCCAGGTGCATTTGTCACTTTGTGTGACTGTTTTATGTGGGAACTGGGGAACTGAACCCAGGCCATCAGGCTTTACAAGCAAGCTCCTTTAACAAGAGACATCTCCACACTTTAAAATCTCCCCTAGAAACAGTATTATGTAACACTGTAGCTGCTTTTCCTGGTGATATAATTTTAGTTGATTTTTAGACAATTTTTCAGTATCAATAAATATTATGAGATTCCTATAGAAACACAAAGATGTTCCTAATCTTTTCGATAATCAAATTGTTCCAAATAAACATGTATGCAGGTTTTACTATGCAGTGCTTATTAAACAAACTGCATGAAAGAAGGTGACTTTTCTTTTACAGTTCTGGAGATTAAATCCATGGCTTAATGCTTGGTAGACCAACACTCCACTACTGAGCTATTGTCCCAGCTCCTGTTTCTCTCTCTCATGTTTTATTTGTTTATTTAGAAGCTTATGTGTGTATAGGTGGTATGAGTGTAGGTATGTGTGGGGATGGATGCATATGGAAGCCAGAGGATGATATCAAATGTCTTCCTCAGTTGCTCTCCACTTGATTCTTTGAGACAGACCCTCTTTCTGGACCTAGAGCTCACTGATTAGGCTAGACTAGTTGACCAGCAAGTCCTTGGGATTCTCTTGACTCCACCTCTTAAGTGTTGGGATTACAAACTCAAGCTTCTAATTGCCTGGTACTTTATGTGGGTTTTGGGGATTCAAACTCAGGTCCTCACACTCAGGCAGCAAGCACTTACCAATTAAGTCATCTTCCCAGCTTCCCTTTTCCCCCTTAAACAAAGGCTGATTGTGGTGGCTCTTCTTAGGAAGAAGCTGGATAACTGCGTCATAAAGAAATCTATTTATTCAGACTTCTGAGTCATTTTCTGGAAACTTTGACTCTGGATAGAGTTGTTAGGAATGCTGATGTAGCTCCCTTGGGAGACATGATGACTCATATGTGCATATGTCTGTCCACTGAACGGACTGTGGCTCTACTGGTCACTGCACCAATGCACCGGCCCAGATCCTCCCATGTTTATCAGGTATTTATTTAGGAATTTCGGGATGTGGGACCAATTTAACTAGGACACAAAAAGAAAACTAGAGGCAGGCTGGATTACCATTGCAGATAAACCCTATGGTTATAATATACAATCTTTTGGTTGGTTTTTCAAATGCATGTTATATATCCAAGCATTCCATACGTAACTGGGATTAACTGCTCAGTAACTGCTTTGTTAACATCCATAAACAGAAGCATTTTGATGTGGGAAGCCCAGGATAGAAAGTAAACTCCTCACCTGAATCCTTCTCTATAGCCCCAGGCTACGTAGATGGGCCCTTTGTGTTTATTTCTTCCTGTCTAGACTAACCAGAAAAATGTGCTGGGGTTGGTAGGAATAGAACCTGGTGTCCAGTGGTAGCTTGGTGTTCATGAGGCATTGGTTCTAAGATTCCCTGCAGATATGTAATTCTGAATGCTAAAAGACTGTATTAGTCAATTTCTCTTTGCTGGTACAAAATATCTGACAAAACTCAGTTTAAGGGAAGGGTTCATTTCAGCTTGCAGTTCCAACGTTCAGTTCAATGTGGCAGGGAAGCCATGGCATCAGGAACTTGAAGCAGAGCTGGTCACATTCAGCCCACAGTGAGGGATCAGAGAGCCATGAATGCTCATGCTCAGCCATCTCTCTCCTTTTTTTTAAATTTTAAGTTAAATTTAGGGAAAACAAATTTTAAATTTTTGTTTGTTTGTTTGTTTGTTTTTGTTTATTTGGGAGCAAGAAAGAGAGAAAGAGGCAGAGAGCGAGAGAGAGAATGGGCGCGCCAGGGCTTCCAGCCACTGCAAACGAACTCCAGACGCGTGCGCCTCCTTGTGCATCTGGCTAACGTGGGTCCTGGGAAATTGAGCCTTGAACTGGGTTCCTTAGGCTTCACCGGCAAGGGCTTAACTGCTAAGCCGTCTCCCCAGCCCCATCTCTCTCCTTTTTATCCAGTTTAGGACTCCAGCCCATGGAATGGTGCCACCTTAATTAATCTTAACAAGATAATTCCTAACAGGTGATTCTAGGTCTTGTCAACCAGTATAAACCATCACAAATACTTAATATAAATGGCTGCATACTCATCATTTATACATATATATTCCTGTGTGTCTATATCTATATATCTAAATCTATATCTACACATTCTCTTTTATACATCATCCCATATGGTGCTTTTAGTTGTGTCTAGATGACTTATACCTATGCTATAGTATGGAGCTTGAATATCCCTCAAAGGCCTGGTTTCCAGCATGGCACTATTAGAACTAGTAGAAATTTAAGAGGTCTAGTGAGAGGTCTTTGGGTCATGGAGCTTGTGTCCTTGATGGGACTAATGAGACCTCACTCCCACCCTCCACTTATTTCTGGCAGTGAGATGAACAGTGTGTTCAGCCACATACTGCCCACCACAAAGCTGCTTCACCACTGCCTCTAAACAGCAGCCACAGGCCAATCACTCATGCACTGGAGCCACCAAAACTGCAAACCCAAAGAGACCTTTCCCTTTAAAAGTTGATCTAACTCAGGCATCATAATGAGGGGAAGCCAACACAACTTGACACAGTGCAAATGCAATGTAAATAGTTGTTATAACATAGAACATAATAAGAGGGCTGGAGAGATGGCTCAGCGATTAAAGGTGCTTACAAAGCTTGATGGCCCACATTAGACTTCCCGGTACCCAAGGAAAGTCAGATGCACAAAGTAGTGCATGAGTCTGGAGTTTGTAGTGGCAGGAGGACCTAGTGTGCCCATTCTCTCCCTCCCTCCCTCCCTTCCTTCCTCCTTCCCTTTCTCCATTTCTCTCTCTCTCATAAATAAATAAATAAATAAATATTAATTAATTTGACAGAGAAAGAGGGAGGGTGAGAGACAGAGAATGGGAGTGCCAGGGCCTCTAGCCACCGCAAATGAATTGCAGATGCATGTGCCACTTTGCGCATCTGGCTAACGTGGGTCCTGGGGAGTCAAACCTGGGTCCTTTGGCTTTGCAGGCAAATACCTTAATCACTAAGCCATCCCTCCAGCTCCTAAATAAATATTTTTTAAAGAAATAACATGGAAAAATTTGTATATATTTGGTATGGGTGTCACCATCATAGACTTAATTGCATAGTTTATATCAGTGGGAATACATGTTTTCCCTAAAACTTTTTGGTCCAAGGCTGGTTGAATGTATGGACCTAGAACCCACAGAGGTACGTGCAAATTTTGATAACAGTGACTAGTTACGTTTCATTTTAGAACATAGAGAAAAGGCCTGCTATAATCTAAATATGTATCCCCCCCCCAGCCAAATTCATATTCTATTAGAATGATAGTATTTAGAGGTAAGGCCCTTGGAAAGTAGAGATTGGTGTCCTTATAAAAGAGGTCTGCTATGGACAGAGTCTGAAATATCCCCAGTTATCCATCCCACAGGCTCACATTTTGAATGGTTGGTCTCCAGTTGGTAGTGCTATCTTGGGAGTTTGTTTGGTACTAGTATGTGGTTGGAAGAATTATGTCACTGCGAATGGGTCCTTGATAGTGTATTATCTCTGGACCCTTCCTGTCATGTCCTGTGCTCCCTGATTGGTCATGAATTGAACAGCTTTCCTCCACTACATGCCCTCACTACCATGACGTTCTTCTCAAGTGCATAGGGTCAAGTGACTATAGACTGAATCCTTGAAACTGTGAGCAAAATAAATCCTTAAAGTGGTTTCTCTCAGGTGTTTGGACATAGCAATTGAAAAGTAATTCAAGGCCCAACAGAGCTACCTTGCCTCTCTCACTATGTGAGGACATAGCATGAAGGAACCATCTATGAACCGGTAAGGGGTCTTACCATATATGGAATGTGCCGGTATCTTGATATTAGATTTCCCAGCTTCCAGAACTTTCTGGTTTACAGTATTTATTTATAGTGTTTATTTTATGTTTGAGGTAGGATCTTATGTAGCTCAGGCTGCCTCAAACTTGCTATGAAACCGAGGATGACCTTGAAGTTCTGATCCTCCTACTTCTACCTCCAAGTGCCAAGACTGCAGTTGTGTTACCATGCCTGAGTTATGTGGTGCTGGGGATAGAACTCAGAGCTTCATGCATGCTAGGCAAGAACTTTACCTACTGAGCTATATCCCCAGCCCCAACCATGTTATAGACAGCATCCCTAGTGGATTAAGACAAGTCCAGAATCTGAGGCGGTAAAGAGAATCATGTTGAATCATGGAAGATGTCCACTGGGGGAGCTAAAAGCACTACCTCAGTTTGCTTCCTGGCTTTGTTTCTTAATAGCTAAAGGCTCTTGAGCATATTCATGTGTGGAACTTGGGCCCATTGCACTGCCCATTCATCATGCATCTCAGAGGTGAGAAGCTAAAAACATTTCCCAGACTCCTTTTCAACTTGGGTTAAGGTATGTTTATATCTGACCTATTGGTGAGAGAAAGCCGAAGGTAGAACTGAGCACTGGCCCTCTCTCTCTTATTTCAGGTATTTCTCCTAGACAGCTTAGCTTTAGAGACTTGATTCAGGAGCTTGTCAAGGACTTTGCAGTATGACTGAGGTCCTTGTTTTGTGTGTGAGTGTGTATGTGTGTGTGTGTGTGTCTATAGTGTACATGTGTGTACATGAGTGTTTGCCTTTGTGTGGGACATGTCTGTGGGTGTGCATGTGTGTGCACATACATGTGGAGGCAGAAGTCAGTGTCATGTGTCTTCCTCAGTTACTCTTTACCTTATTATTTATTAAAAGGAAATTTTTTATTTTTAATATATTTTATTTATTTATTTATTTATTTATTTATTTATTTATTTGAGAGAGAGAAAGTGGCAGAGAGAGAGAGAGGGAGATAATGGGTGCTCCAGGGCCTCCAGTCACTGCAAACGAACTCCAGATGCATGTACCCCCTTGTGCCTCTGGCTTACACGGGTTGTGGAGAATTGAACCAGGATCTTTTGGCTTTGCAGGCAAACACCTTAGCCACTAAATCATCCCTCCAGCCCCAAAAGGAATTTTTTTTTTTTTTTTGGTTTTTCAAGGTAGGGTTTCACTCTAGTCCAGGCTGAGCTCTGTATTCTCAGGGTGGCCTCAAACTCACGGTGATCCTCCTGCCTCTGTCTCCCGAATGCTGGGATTAAAGGCGTATACCACCACACCTGCCTTCTAGGAAATTTTTAATATGACTTTAAGCACATATGTTAAGAGGAAGGTCAAGGAAGAATAAGACAAACCCCAGAGCAAGGGTGTGGGCGTCTCAACGAAGAGGTGCACCCAACTGTCTTAGAAGTAGCCACCTAGACCATTTTGGTAGCTCTGAAATTACATTTCATATGGTTGGTGAGATACTTTTCTTCACTCTTGTGTGTGTGTGTGTGTGTGTGTGTGTTCATATGCATGTATGCAACTATGTTTATGCACACATATGTGATGCATGTGGAGGTCAGAGGTTGACTTTGGATGTCTTCCTCCATCAGTTTCTACTTTGTTTTACTCAGGATGGTCTTTCTTTTAAATTCACAATTCCCAGTTCAGCTAGTCTCCTAGCCAGCTTGCCCCAGGCACCCCCTGTCTTTACCTCTTAAGCTCTGGGATTAAAGACAGCTTCCAAGCCCACTTGGCAGTTACACAGGTTCTGGGGATCTGAACTCCAGTCCTCGCTGTGGTCATTAATCTTGTCAATTTGAGGATTTAGAATCACCATGGAAACAAATCTCTGAGCACATTGTGAATGATTTTCTAGATTAGGTTATTTGAAGTGGGAATACACAAGCAAATGTTGGTGGTACCATCCCATGGGCTGTACATTCTGAACTGCATTAAAAGGAGAGTAGCTGAGCACAGGTATCCATCTGTACTTGTCAGTTTCACATTGCTGGGACCAACATTCCCAACATTCAACCAAACAGTTATATAAGAGAAAGAGATTTGTTTCAAGCTTACAGATCCAGGGGAAGTTCCATCTATAGCAGAAAAAGCTGGCTTCCATTCACAAATACAAGCAGAGAGAGAAACCACCAGCAGCCAGCAAATACACACACACACACACACACACACACACACATCAGCAAGCAAAACCCTGCAGCAAGCAGGACCCCCAGAGCTCAGACCTCTCTATATACCTTTGGGCTGGAATTCAGACCTGCCCCCAAACACACCTTTGGGCTGGACCCCAGGATCCAGGTAGCTGGAGACTATGTTACAAACTTTAATAAAACACCTGAGTCTACATTCAAACTACCACATTCCACCCTGGCCTCTATAGACTTGAAATCATTTCACAGTGTAAATTGCATTCAGTCCAACTTCCAAGGTCCCCACAGTCTTTACAAACTTTAAGACTGTCCCTTAACTATGATTCCTGTAAAATCAAAACAAGTTACATATTTACAAGATATACTGACACAAAGTAAACATTTCTATTGTTATAAGGCATAACAAGGGAGACTGGGCCAATGCAAAATCAATAGCCATCAGGTAACCCTCAAATATCTGCAGTTCAAGGCTGACATCCATAATCAGTGATGACAGTTCCTGCATTTCCAAATTCTATCCCTCCAGCTGGGCTGGGAAGCCAGGGAAAACTTTCATCTCAAGCCAACAGCACTCCATGTCCTTGCACAGTTCTGGTATGTCCAAAACATCTTTAGGTCTCCATTGCAAACCATGGTCCATGTTACAATGGCTTCATTGGCCTATTAGGGACATCATACTCTGCTTCTCAAGCTTCATTTCAGCAGTGGCTTTTGGAACTGTGTACATTTTATGAATGTGGTGGTTTGATTCAGGTGTCCCATAAACTTAAGTGTGCTGAATGCTAGGTTTCCAGCTGATGGAGATTTGGAGATTAATGCCTCCTGGAGGCAATATATTGCTGGGGGTGGGATTATGGGTATTATAGCCAGTGTCCCCTTGCCAGTGCTTGGCACACTCTCCTCTTCCTGTTGTCCACCTAATGTTGGCCAAGAGGTGATGTCCACCCTCTGCTCATGTCACCATTTCCCCTGCCATCGTGGAGCTTTCCCCTCGAGTCTGTGAGTCAAAATAAACCTTTTTACCCACAGGCTGCTCCTGGTTGGGTAATTTCTGCCAACAAGACAGACCTGACTGCTACAGCAACTGTAACAGTAATGTTGGTACCAAGGAGTGGTGTCATTTGCTTCTAGACACCTGGCTGTGTGTGGTTTTGGCCTTTTGGAGCTGATTTTCAAGAGGAATGTGGATGACTTAGAAACCTTGGCCTAAGAGATGCCTTGCAGTGCTGTAAGTACACCTTAATGGATTAATCTGGTCAGAGTTGCAAGACCTGAATACAGTAAGAACGATGGACTGTGAGGTTTGTCTTATGAGGGTGAAAAGAAGCTTTGTCTGAACTGGGCTAGAAGCAGTTTGTATGAGGGTCTGGCTGTTATGCCCATGTCCCTCAGGGTTGCATTGGGTAGAAATGGACTGGTGTGTGCAGAGGGATATAGAACAGAAAGAAATCTTTGGGCCAAAACTGCTGTCCGTTCAGCTGCAATTATATGAGAGATTATAACCATTGAGATTGGGCTAGCTGACTTGCATTGGGGCAACAGAAAGAATAGTCTTTTGAAGGGGCCTGAATGCTGAAGGAGTGTCCTGTTCTTCAAATCTGCTTTATTCTCCCTTGGATTACCAAATTGGTACCCCACCTGGTATTGTGGAGTATAAGAAATGCAAGAAAGAGAGAGTCATTAAACTTGCAATGCAGTCTTGTGTTTTGGAAATGGTCATGGGCAATGTGAAGCAGGTTTTCTGGATGCCTGCATGGAGACCCAATGGAACCTTGAGGATAGACCATGGGTTGCAGTGGTGATCCAGTGGAGATGCTGGGACCACTAGATGGCTGCTAAGGGGAGCTATCAGCACTGTTGAAGTTTCAGGACAATGAGTAGCCTAGCTAGAGGGGCGGAATTGGAACTCCAGAGACTTGTTGCTGGTTAGAATTATCTGACTTGGAGATTTGTCACTGACTAGAGTTGTCGGACTTGGAACTACAGAGTTTGATGTTTGCCCTGTTTAAATCTTGTACTGGTTGATTATTTCTTTGCTATGCTAATGCCATCTTGTGCAGTGTGAATGTTTATTCTGTGCCATTATGGGTTTGGGGGGATTTTTTTTTGATACTATGGCTCAGTTAAAAGACCTTGGATTATGGGGATGTTTGAACATCATTAGGACTCATAAAAACTATGGGGACTTTTAAAGATGGACTGAATGCATTGCATTTTACATCATGGATGGTTATCAGTTTATGGGAGCCAGGGGCAGAATGTGGTGGTTTGATTCAGGTGCCCCCATAAGCTTAGGTGTTCTGAATGCTAGGTTCCCAGCTGATGGAGATTTGTGAATTAATGCCTTCTGGAGGCAGTGTATTGCTGGGGGCGGGCTTATGGGTATTATAGCCAGTTTCCCTTTGCCAGTGTTTGGTACACTCTCCTGTTCCTGTTGTCCACCTGATGTTTGCCAGAGGGTGATATCCACCCTCTACTCATGCCATCATTTCCCCCTGCCATCATGAATCTGCCCCCTCAAGACTGTAAGCCTAAATAAACCTTTTAACCCACAAGCTGCTTTTGTTTGGGTGATTTCTGCCAGCAATGCAAACCTGACTGTAGCAATGACCCACTTTCACGTATTTTTTGTGCTTCCAGAACCCATATCAGGCATGCAATCACACCGCCATGTTGCTAATTTAGAGGGGAAATAAATCATGACCTTGAAACTCAGGTTTCTTCCTTTCAGTCAGCTCCTTCCCAAAGAGTTTACATTTTCACCATTCAGTCTATCCTGGGTGGATTCATCTTAAGTGTGTTTACATTGTTTCAATGCAAAGCAGTTAATGGTGGTAATCTGTTGACAATAGGAGCTTCCATAACTTAAAACCTGTCTCTGTGCCAGTAATTTTAAACTTCCTTGAATTTTTCCAACCTTATATCAGACATCTTTCAGTTCTGTATCTGCAGCCAGGCACACCAATCCATTACTTTCAAATTTAACCTTGATCAAACTCTTAGGGCTTGGGCAGAAGAATGCAGCCATCCTTTATGCCAGTAGCACAGTTCCAGTGGAATTCTCTGCTATCTTTCCTTTCCCTTTGAAAGTTCCAAAGCTAACACAATTCTCTATTCATTTTCAAACTCTCACCAGAATCACCAATTAAATTTGGCTTACTACTCTGTAAGGCATCTTCAGTTGTAAGTACCAAATCCATGTCTATTCCTCCAGAACAAAAGTTCCAAAAGAGCAAAATCTACATGGTCAGATTTATCTGCAGGAACATCCCACTCTTTTGGTACCAAATTTCTGTAGTAGACAGTTTTGTGTTGCTGGGGTGAACATCCAACCAAAGAGTTTTATGAGAGGAAGAGATTCACTTCAAGCTCATATATAGCAGGTGTGGTAGTTTAAATGGATGTCCCCCAATAGATTTAGGAGTTTTATTAAAGCTTGTAACTTGGTGTCACTATGGCTGGATCCTAGGGTCTATCCCTAAGGCGTCACTGGGGTGGATCTGGAATTCCAGCCTCAGATGTGCAGAATGAGCTCTGCCTCAGTTTCCTGCTGTTTGGCTGCTGGTTTTTGCTTGCTTGGTTGAGGTAGTGGTGGTGGTCATTTTTCTCTCTGTATAGATTTGCATAAAGGGGGCCAGCTTCTTCTGCCACTATGGAACATCCCCTAAATCTGCAAGCCTGAAATAAATTCTACTCCTCCCATAAACTATGTTGGTTTGGAAGTTCATCCCAGGAATGTGAAGCTGACTACAACATAGGGGAAGTTCCATCTATGGCAGAAGAAGCGGGCTCCCATTCATAAATCCAAGGAGAGAGAGAGAAAAGAGAGAGAGAGAGGAACTACCATTAGCCAACAAACAAAAAAAAAGAGAAAAAGAAAAAAGAAAACCAGGTGTGGTGGTGCATGCCTTTCATCCCAGCACTTGGAAGGCACAGGTAGGAGGGTCACTGTGAGTTAGAGGCCACCCTGAGACCATATAATGAATTCCAGGTCAGCATGGGCTAGAGTGAAACCCTGCCTCGAAAACCAAAATCCAAACAAAGCAAAACAAAACAAAACCCAAAAAACCCAGCAAGCAAAATCCTGTAGCAAGCAGACCCCCCAGAACTCAGACCTCTGTACATACCTTTGAGCTGGAATTGAAATCTGCTCTACAAATACACCTTTGGGCTGGACCCCAGTATCTGCCTCAAATGACACTTCCTCCAGCCAGGAGGTTACAAGCTTTAACAAAACACCCTAGTCTATGGGCAGACATACATTCAAACTACCACACCATCTCTCTCTGCCTCTTTACTGTGGACTGAATGTGACCAGCTGCCTCCAGTTCCTGCTGCCATGCATACCCTGCTGTGATGGACTGTAACCTGGAACTATAAGATTAGATACACTCTTACCTTTACCAAGCTACTTCTAGTCAGTTGTTTTGTCCCATCAATAAGAAAGTAAACAATGTACTCACTCTTGCACAGTAAATGTTTGATCCCCTGAGCCATCTCCCCAAGCCCCTAGTGGCCTTTTGATCTTAAGAGGCTAACAGATACATATGGTGGTGCATGTGTCTGGAATTCATTTACAGTGGTGTGTCCATTCATTCTCTCTCTCTCAAATAAAAAATATAAATAGGGCTGGAGAGATGGCTTAGCGGTTAAGTGCTTGCCTGTGAAGCCTAAGGACTCTGGTTTGAGGCTCAGTTCCCCAGGACCCACGTTAGCCAGATGCACAAGGGAGCACACGCATCTGGAGTTCGTCTGCTGTGGCTGGAGGCCCTGGTGCGCCCATTCTCTCTCTCTCTCTCTCTCTCTCTCTCTCTCTCTTTCTCTCTGTCTGTTGCTCTCAAATAAATGAAAATAATTAAAAAATAATAAATAAATAAATAAAATGATTTTTAAGAGGCTGAAACGTTGGGGGTCTGCTTCTGGCCAGTGACACTGCTCTAGAAGCTTAGCTCCACGAATTTCCTCCAGCCTTCTTGATAATTTCTTCAAGTACCCATGACCTTGTAATAAATCTTTTTGTTTGAACCCTCTAAAGTGGATTTAGTTTCTAGTAATATAAACCTGACAAACTGGCCAACAGAGTTACTTAAATCCATGTGACAACATCTGATGTGTCACATTGGCTATGTTCAGCTATAATTCTCTTTCAGCTATTTTTCTAGTCAGGGTGGACTACATGGGATTTTCTCTTTAAAAATTAAAGGATAAGGCTGGGGAAATAACTTAGTGGGTAAAGTGCTTGCCAACCAAGCATGTGTATTCAAGCTTAGAATCTCATCCCTCACGTAAAAAGACAAATGTTGTGGCAGGTGTTTATAATTCTCAGCCATACTTATGTGTAAGAAGAGAGATAGAGACAGGAGTATCCACTGGAAACTCATAGGCCAGTTATCCTGGTGAAAAAGCAGTGGTGAACAATATGAGATCCTGTCTCAAAAGAGTTGGAAAGAGAGGATGGACACCCAAAAGGTGTTCTCTGGCTTGTATACATGCACCATAGTATGAACATGCTTGTATTTACACATAATCACACACACACACACACTTACCAAAAAAAAAAATTAAAGGATAGGACTAGGGAAATGGCTCAGGGGGTAAAAGCACTTGCTATATAAGCACAACAACCCACATTCAAGTCCCTAGGACCCACATAAAGCCAGGTAATAGCTAGCATCTGTAATACCTCCCTTCCTAAGACAAGATGAGAGGTGAAGATAGGCAAACCCTGGAAACTTGTGGGCCAGTGTGATGTTTGCAACAGTGAACAAGAGACCCTGCCTCTAAACAAGGTGAAAGTCAAGGACCACCCTTGGGACTGTCCTCTGACATCCACTTGTGCCATGGCATATATATGCATACATTCACACACATGGACACACACACATCCATGAATCACACACATGCATGCACACACACAGAGATAGAGAGATAAAAAAGAGAGAATCAGGAGATAGAAGGGAAGCAGTGTTGGGCTGGAGAGATGGCTCAGTGGTTGAGGTACTTACCTGTGAAGCCTAAAGACCTAGGTTTGATTCCTCAACACCCATGTAAGCCAGATGCACAAAGTGTCACATATGTCTGGAGTTTATTTTCAGTGGCTAGAGGCCCTGGTGTGGCAATCCTCTCTCTCTCTCTCTCTCTTCTCTATCTGCCTCTTTTCTCTCTCTCAAATAAATAAATTAAAGAAGGGAAGCAGTATTCATTTTTGTAGCATGTACACATCTTCTCCCAGTTAATCAATAAGATATAGATTAGGGTCTGAGATGTAAGTAAAATCTCTGGCCTTTAAGTTGATTAAAGTGATAAAAGTAAAAGGTTACTATGGGTGGAGCTGACCTCAGCAGTTGGGCACCATTAAAAGGTAATTTTCCTTGGTTAAACACCCTGAACAAGAAACTGCCCCTTATCTCTGTGGCCTCAGTCCAGTGTTCCCTTCCTGACTGTCTGCTCTGATAGGACTCCTTAGCTGTCCCTGACCATTGCATAAGCCCAACTTTTTCAACAAGTCCAACTATCTATTCTATTCTATTATGTTCATCTATCCCTATATCAATCTGTCATGTATCTTTTATCTGTTCTATTAATGCTGCTTTTCTGATTGATTTCTAATGGATACACTCTGATCCTGTTTCTTCACCTCCATAATTGAACTACCCAACTCCCCCAAAGCTTACACTGGGGGTTATAGAGGAATGAAGGGAAACTAAATCTCTTCCAAGGATGTCACATTTATTTGGACAACACCTTTGCTCTTATCCTTACTTGGACTTTTATTCCTAGGCGGTGGTCACAGCTCTGTCAGAGAATTATTTCAAGTGATGCTCCTTACATCAATGGAACCTAAAATAATCCTGCCATGCCCCAGTGATCCTCTTGTTTCTGAGTTTTAGGTTATGTTTACCTCTTGGTGAAGTCAAACCTTTCCTGTTTGCTATAGCTATTGAATCATCTGGTGAACTTCATGGTGTTTGTTCATTACATCCCAGATCCCAACTAGCTAATCAAGACAATATTGCTCCACACTAGTTAACTTGAAACCAATCCATAATAAACCTTTGCAAGCAAATTGTATATGTTTGTGATATTCCAGGACTCATTCTATTCCTCCTTTTCTTATCTGCCCCCAAAGAACAGGTAGTGATAGATAGGAAGGGATGGAGATCTGGAGTAGACTAAATCCATGCTGCTCTGAGGCTCAGATGGTGCATCTATTTGGTACTAGAGTAGAAGTCTTAAGGAATAGATATTCCATAGAAAAAACATAATAACTTTCAAGAACAGAACCCAATGAAAAGGAAATAAATTAATTGCCTGACAAATAATTCAAAATAATGAGTTTTAGGGTATGTGTGTATGATGTGTGTGTGTGTGCATGTCTGTGTGTGAGTGCAGGTACATGCATGGAAGTCAGAGGACAACTTCAGGTCTTGGTCTTTCCCTTCTATCTTGTTTAAAGCAGGGTCTCTCATTGTTTACTACACTGCATTTGCCAGGTTTTCTTGCAAACTTTTGGATGTTCCTACTGTCTCTGCCACCTTTCTCACCCTGTGATTACAGGTTATCTTGGTGGACTTGGATTATAGATGTTAGTCCTACATCATATGGCTTTACATGGGTTCTGGAAATCCAGAATCAGGTACTCATTCTTGCACAGTAAGTGCTTTATCCACTGAGTTATCTCCCAAACTCAAATAAATGATTTTTAAAGAAACTTGATGAAATACTTGACAATACTAACAGACAATTCAATAAAATTAGGAAGACAATTCATAGCATGAGTGAGAAATTCATTAAAGTTAGAGAATACAAAATAGAACTTATCAAAAACCTTGGAGCTAAAGAACTCAGTAAATGAAATAAAAAATGAGCTGAAATCTTTAGTAGCAGATTTGATGAGGCAGAAGAATGAGCTTAAAAAGGAGCCTTTTTGATCTGAGTATAGTGGTACATGCTTTAATCCTAGCACTCAGGAGGCAGAGGTAGGAGGATCACTGTGAGTTCAAGGCCAACCTGAGATTACATAGTAAATTCCAGGTCAGTCTAGGCTACAGTGAGACCCTACCAAAAAAAAAAAAAAAAAAAAAAAGTCTTTTCAAATAACCCTGTTGGGCAGCAGAGGTGGCAACAGCAGCAGCTGCCTCTTCTTTTTTAAAATAGAACACATAAATGGACCTAACAGATATTGACATGATGTTTTTCACACAGCAATTGAAGAATCTACATCCTTTTTATCAGCACTTATGACATTTGCTAAGATCATACATCACATATTAGTCCAGAAACAAGTCTCAACCCCCCACCATTGAAATCACAGCATCTATATAGTCTTAGCACAACGAAATAGAAATCAACAAAAGCGGAACTTTAAAAATTGTAATGCCACACAGGGACTAGAAAATCAAGAAAAAGCCATATTTAATATTAGTAGAGGACAGAAAGAAGAAAGATCAGAATGGAAATAGATGAAATGGAGGCATAAAATTTCAAAAGAACAATAAAATGAAGCTTTTTTTTTTTTAAAGCTCAAAACCTGTCAAACTCAAGTAGATTGGCCGGGCGTGGTGGCGCACGCCTTTAATCCCAGCACTCGGGAGGCAGAGGTGGGAGGATCACCATGAGTTCGAGGCCACCCTGAGACTCCATAGTGAATTCCAGGTCAGCCTGGGCTAGAGACCCTACCTCAAAAAACAAAACAAAACAAAACAAACAAACAAAAAAAAAACTCAAGTAGATTAACCATGGATTAAAAAAGAGAAGACCCTGGGCTGGAGAAATGGCCTAGCAGTTAAGACACTTGTCTGCAAAGCCTAAGGACCCATGTTTGACTCTCCAGATCTCATGTTAGCCAAATGCACAAAGGTGAGGCAAGTACAAGGTTGCACATGCCCAGTAGGTGGCCCAAGCATCTGGAGTTCAGTTGCAGTGGCTGTGGCCCTAGCATGCCAATTCTTTCTCTCTGTCTGTCTCTCTCACGTGCTCTCTCTAAAATGATTTTTTTTTAAAAAAAAAGACCCACATAAATAAACCCAGAGATTTAAAAACTGATCCCACAGAAAAAAGAAAAGATTCTTAGGAACTATTATGAACTATTACATGCCAACAACTTAAGAAACCATGAAAGAGCTGCATAAATTTATACATACATATAATCTACCAAAATTGAATCATGGGCAATCAACAGCTACTTGGAAAGCTAAGGCAGTAGGATCATTGGGGATAAAGAATTTGAGGTCAGTGTGACCAACATCGCAAGACCCTCATATCAAAAACAGACACTAGCATATACAAGGGCCTAGTTTCAATCCCCCATGCAAAAACAAAATTAAACTATGAGGACAGAAAACTAGAAATACCAATAAAAAGTAATGAGAGGGAGTAGCAATAAAGTTTTCCGACAGAGAAGCCCAAGGCCTAATGGCTTCACTGCTGAATTTGACCAAACATTTAAAGAAAAATTAGTAATAATTCTTTTCCAATGAATCCAAAGAGTTGAAAGAATGGGAACCCTTCCAAACTCATCTTATGATAGTAAAATCAGACCAAAACAACATCTGAGGGTGTAGCTCAGTGGTGGAATTCTTACCTTGCATACACACACACATAAACACACACACATGAAAACTGCAAACTATATCGCTGATAAACACGCAACACAATAGTAGCAGATCAAATCCAGCAGTACCTAAAAAAGAATATACACCATGACCAAGTGGGACTTATGTCAGACATAGTTCACATATGCAAATCAATAGTAATACTGTATTATGGTAATAGAATAAAGGATAAAACCCTATGATTATTTCCATGGATTTAGGAAAACATTCAATAAATCCTAGATTCTTCTCCACCATTTTTAAAAAAATATTTTATTTTTATTTATTTATTTGACAGAGAAAGAGGGAGAGAGAGAGAGAATGGGCACGCTAGGGCCTCCAGCTACTGCAAATGAACTCCAGACACATGTGCCCCCTTGTTCATCTGGCTAATGTGGGTCCTGGAGAATCACACCTGGGTTCTTAAGCCTTGCAGGCAAGTGCCTTAACCGCTAAGCAATCCCTCCAGCACCCTCTCCGCCATTTTTTCAATTTTTTTGTTTATTTTTATTTATTTATTTGAAAGCAACAGACAGAGAGAGAGAAAGAGGCAGATAGAGAGAGAGAATGGGCGCGCCAGGGCCTCCAGCCACTGCAAACGAACTCCACATGCATGCGGCCCCTTGTGCATCTGGCTAATGTGGGTCCTGGAGAATCGAGCCTTGAACCAGGGTCCTTAGGCTTCATAGGCAAGCGCTTAATGGCTAAGCCATCTCTCCAGCCCCTCTCCACCATTTTTGAGGCAAGGTCTCATTCTAGTTCAGGCTGACCTGGAACTTACTCTGTAGCCCAGGCTAACTTCTAACTCACAGTTTGAACATCCAGTGATTCTATCTCAGCCTCTCAAGCACTGAGATTACAGGTGTGAGCCACCACATCTGGCTCCAACATTCCTTTTGATAAAAATCTTCAAAATAAAACAGGGGTAGTCATGAGCCCTAGGGGTGTAATATCTGCTGATGTCTAGATAACTGTATATACTATGCTTATCAAACTGCCCAGTAAGCACTTCTCTTAATATTCATACCCTTATATTAATGCTACTCTCACTTTGGGTAGAGAATCTTCTCTTTTCAGATGGCAGCGACCTTGGGACGACTCAAAAGGTATCATAGTGCTGGAAAGAAGTGACTGGAGTACTGAGGAACATCTTGATCACACCTTCCAAGGCTCATGTGGAAATGTGGAAGAGGTGGCGGAAAGAATGTAAGAGCCAAAGGAAGGGTAGGACTCCTTACAACGTGTTCCCTCCAGACAAAATGGCCTGGATATCCATGACCTCATAGTGCCTGACACTACCTGCATAAGACCATCATAAGAGGAGGAAAAGATCATGACACCAAAATAAAAGACAGACTGATTGAGATGGGGAGGGGATATGATGGAGAATGGAATTTCAAAGGGGAAAGGGGGTGGGGAGGGTATTACCATGGGATATTTTTTATAATCATGGAAAACATTAATAAAAATTGAGAAAAAAATCTTCAAAAACTTTCCATATAAAAGAAATGCACTACAATACAATAAGGGTTATATACGATAAGCCCACAGACTACATCATTCTGAATATGAAAAGATGAAATCATTTCCTCTAAGATCAAGAGCAAGACAAGGATGTCCATTGTCACTATTCTTATTCAATAGAGTAGTAAAGTTGTAGCCAGACCAATAAGACAAGAGAAAGAATCGATCATCCAAATAGGAGAGAAGTCAAATTACCCATGCTTACAGATGACACAATTATATAAACAGAAAGCCCTAATGAATAAGATGTTTCAAAGCCTCAGAAACATATCAATCAGAGAAGCCAGAGATGAGAGAACCAAGAGAGAGGGTAGCAGAGGGAAGGAGAGAGCAGAGAGGGGAAGAGGAGCAAGGACACACAGTTTAAGAGGCACCAGAACCAGGCAGAGCTACAAGAAGGCAAAGGGAAGAGCAAGTAGATTCCTCCTAAATTTCAGAAGGAGGCTCACACTATATTACATAATCTGATTGGCTCACACTCCTACCTCAAGCCAATCACTGTGACCTAAAGAATGTGACATGCTCATTGGAGTGTAAGCAACTCAGTCAGCCTGGGAGTCTGGGATGAAGGTAGCTATTACTTGAAATCAGCAGGCTGAGAAGTATGAAAGGGATAATTCCACCAGATAAAAATTAAGGTTCTGGGACCTAAACAGTGAAGATATGGGGAAACATGGTTTTAGATAATCTTTGTTTCTGTTTCCATCTCGCACTCACCGCAAAAGCTTCCCAGGAGCCTCCAATTTCACTGTTCTCTTTCTGCTCCTGTCATCCATCGCGCAGAGTTCAACACAAGTATAGCCAAGGTATGTGTCTGAGGTCCTCAGAAGGACCTCTGGACTCTGGACTCTGCAAACTTTAAGGATGTTGTCTTTCCCCTGACAGAGTACTCATGGTTTCAAAACACCCTGCGTAGTGCTCTGCCTAATTTCTGGGAGTTTAGGAATCTCCTAGAGGGTTTATTGGAACACAGATTCCTGTGGAGTTGGGTGGAGCCTGACAATGAGTATTTCCAGCAACTCTGAACTGCCAATCTAGGACCACATGCTGAGAACCATGACTCATGGGTAGCATCTGCTCCTTCAAGATGGATGCCTCATTTTCAGATGCTCCTCTTGGGAACTTAACTCAGGGTGTCTTTCACTTGATAATAATGCCCTTCATGCAGTTTCTATCTACTGAGATCCTATCCTTCAAGGCCAATCCATCTCCTCTGTCTTTTTTGATCTAGACACTCTTGGAGGTATATTTTGCCCAATTTATTCCCCTTTTCAAATTGGAGGCTTTTTCAAAATGGTGAATTGTATCTTTGTTGCAACATTTGATTGTATTTCCATCTTAATTTATCTCATACACTGATTTAAAGATATGGGAAAAAGGCAGAGTATGTGTAGCTCATGTTGCAGAATTATTGCCTAGCATGCACATCTGTAATTCTAGCATTTGGGAGATGGAGGTAGGAGGATCAGAAGTTCAAGGTCATCTTCAGCTACATAGTAAATTCAAGGCCAAACTGGGTTACATGAGACCCTATCTTAAAAAAGAAAGAAAAATAAAAAAGAAATCATTTATTGTTTTATTTCAAAATGAAATAAAATGAATTTATAGAAGTGCTTGTTCGAAAAATAAGAGAAAATGAAAACACACAACATCTTTTGGACAACTTGTGAGGATTTGGATTATGAATTGGATGTTATGTGTCATGCAGGAATTGTTAATTCCGTGTGATGTCATAATAGTAAGGTAATCAGTTTTTTTTTCTTTTTTTTTGAGGCAAGCTTATGTGAGATAGCAAGAGAAAGGGGTGGGGGAGAGAGAAAAAGAGAGGGAGAGAGAGAGAGAGAGAATTGGCACGCCAGGGCCTCCAGCCACTGTAATCTCACTCCATACACATGTGCTCCCTTGTGCACATGTGCGACCTTGCATGCTTGCATCACCTTGTACGTCTGGCTTATGTGGGACCTGAAGAGTCAAACATGGGTCCTTAGGCTTTGTAGGCAAGCACCTTAACTGCCAAGCCATCTCTGCAGCCCTGTTTGGTCTTTTGAGATACGGTCCTGGAACTTACTAGGTAGACCAAACTGACCTGAACTTTTTGGTACTTCTCCTGCCTCTGTCTCCCAAATGCTGGGATTATAGGCATGTGCTGCCTAGTCCAGCTGTGACCAGGGTGTTTATTCACCTTTTTTCTTGTTTTTGAGGCAAGATCTCACACTAGCTAAGGCTGTCCTAGAACTCACTTCCTAGTCCAGGCTGGCCTCTAACTCATGGTGATCCTCCTACCTCAGCCTCCCAAGTGCTGTGATTTTAGATTTCAGCCACCACTTCCAGCTGTGATCAGATTTTTTTGGGGGGCTGGGATTTTGAGGTAGGGTGTCACTGTAGTTCAGGCCGACCTGGAATTTGCTATGTAGTCTCAGGGTAGCGTCAAACTCACGGAATCCTCCTACTTCTGCTTCCTGAGTGCTGGGATTAAAGGCGTGAGCCACCATGCCCAGCTGTGATCAGATTTTTAAAAAGTCTTTCTGTTTTCCCTTATCTATGGTTTTATTTTCTACTGTTATAGTTACTATAGTTACTGTTGATTAACTACAATCCAAGAATATTACAAAATTCTAGAAATCAATACTTCATAACTTTTAAGTAATTTTATTATAGCATATATATGTTATATTTATAAAAAAGAAAAAGGGCTGGAGAGATGGCTTAGTAGTTAAGGTACTTGCCTGTGAAGCCTACGGACCCAAGTTCAATTCCCCAATACCCGTGTAAGGTAGATACACAAGGTGACACATGCATCTGGAGTTCGTTTGCAGTGGCTGGAGGCCCTAGCATACCCTTTCTTCTTCTTTTTTTTGGGGGGGGGTGGGTTTTGACGAAGGGTTTCACTCTAGCTCAGGCTGATCTGGAATTTACCATGTAGTCTTAGGGTAACCTCGCACTCATGGCAATCCTCCTACCTCTGCCTCCTGAGTGCTGGGATTAAAGGCGTGTGCCACCACACCCGGCCCTTCTTTTCTTTGTATCTGCCTCTTTTTCTCTGTTTCTGTCTCACAATAAATAAATAAATAATTTATTTTTAAAAAGAATAAATAAAAAGATTTGCCACTATTCAATTGTTCCTGGCATTCACTGGGAGACTTGGACCATGTGCCCTCTCGTAAGTGGAGCAAAACACCTTACTAAAAGCACCTGCTGGGAAAATGGCATGGTGTCTGGGACTTGCATTAAAACTCTCCAGCCAACAACCCCAAACAGGAAAGGACAGACCAAACAGAATTGGGGAAATGTCACCACTGGTCAAACTGAGTGATGAGTACATGTGTGTTTTTCCGGTTGTACATTAGAAGTTTTTCATAATAAAAAAGGAGTGCAAAGTAAGGACTACTAACTGAATACCATGCTCACTGTTCCAGATACCATCGTAGCCTCTAGGAATACAGTAGTGAATACAACAGTAACAAATAAAAATTAAAATAAATTGCTATTTTGGGAGCTTGGAAGGTATCTCAGCAGATAAAATGCTTGCCATAGAAGCTTGAGGACTGAGTTTGGATTCCCAGCACCCAAATAAAAGCGGGGTTTGGTGGCGTGTACCTAGATCTCAGTGCTGGGGAGGCAGAGACAGGAGGATCCCTAGGGCTTTCTAGCTAGCTAGCCTAGCTGACTGGTGGGCTCCAGGTTCAGCAAGATACCCTAGCGGTTAAGGCGTTTGCCTGCAAAACCAAAGGACCTTGGTTCGAATCCCCAGGACCCATGTAAGCCAGATGCACAGGGTGGCACATGTGTCTGGAGTTTGTTTCTAGTGTCTGGAGGCCCATTCTCTCTCTCTGTCTGCCTCTTTTCCTCTCTCGCTCTCTCAAATAAATACATTAATTAAATTTAAAAAATTTAAAAAATATACATATATGTTGGAAAATGACTGAAGAAAACACCTAATTTCAACTTGTGGCCTCCGTATGCGCATGCACACGCACACACAATATACATTCACATATATATCTGATACATACATATATATTATATATATATGAACATGCATACACACATGCAAGCACACATATGTACACGTGCTCCAAAAATCTTTATCATTAAATCTACTCTAGTAGGTAGGGTAAGAAAGACAACCGATAAGCTGGTGTTACAGTTTGAAAGTATAATGATCGTCATAGGCCGATGTGTTCAGACACTTGGTCTCCAGCTACTGGCACTGTTTTGTGAAGGTGTAGGGCCTGTAAGACATGGAGTCTTGCTGTTGGAAATGAGGCACTGGGGGTGGGCCTGCCCCGCTTTCTTTCTAGTCTCTGCTTCCTCATCTGCTCAGATGTGAGTGAGCAGCCTCGTGCTCTTCCTGTCACAGCTGCCCTTTTATCTTCCTCACCTCTACATCTGCCTCTTCCTCATTTCTTCAGTTTCCTCCCACAGGATCTTGCTATTCCTGCTCATTGGAAGTCACTGCTGATATCTCACTTATTGGGCTCATGAGAGAGATAACCTCTGGCCTGGCACCTAGTCAATAAGAAACTGGAGTTTCATTATCACTGCTACCCAAGATAGGGCACAGCCATCTGCATCTTTTTAATGAATGGATTTCTCTTGGCATTGGTGATGGATTGAATGTCTGACTTGACTAAGAAAAGGAGAGAAGACAATATACCTTCCCAGAGAGGTGACCTAAGAACAATCAGCTCTTCATGTCTGCAGGTTCACATCCATGAATTCAAGCAAATTTGGATAAAAAATATTTGGAAAGGAAAGTCCATGTGCACTAAACATGTACAGATTTTTTTCTTGTCATTATTTCTTTTTCAATACAGCATTCACCATTGCCATAATGCTTGTTTCGTACTGGGCATTGTAAATAATACTTGAGATGATTTAAGGTGATCTAAGGAGGATGTATGTAGGTTATACGCCAGCACTATACCATTTCGTATAAAGGACTTGAGTATCTAAGAATGTTGGTAACTGCAGGGCTCCTGGAAAATTCAGAATGTATCAAATACTCAGTACAGGTCTTTGTATGTATGTGGGTATGTTTGGGCAAGCATGTGTATGTCTGATACATGTTTTATAGGCAAGGTAGGTAACGGCTATGTTCTCAGCAAAAGAGAATAATTCATGAATTTAGGTATTCTTTCTTATACTTAGAAAATTCCACCTTAATTGTGTGTGTGCCTTATCATTACAGGCCATTAGAGACCATTAGTAAATGAACTAAGTATGAGATTTCAATCGTGAAATGCAAATCTAGCTTCACATATTAATTGCTTCTAATTAAGGAAGAACATTTTAGCCAATTAGCTTTTGGAATTTAACTGTAATCAGACGAATTCCAAGATTTGCTAATTGCTTTCCCCCACTGCAACTGTCTACCTTCAGCACACACGTGCACTGTGTGCACATGATGGTGCGCATCCACCTGGAGGGGGAAGGCCCTTGTAGTGGTACACACAGTGGTCCCCTACACCTCTGAAGTCAACATATGAAAAAAAGGAAAGGGCTGTGGAGATGGCTCAGTGGGTAAAGCACTTAGCTTAGTTGGGATCAGCAGCACCCAGGTAAATGCTGGGTGGGTGCAGTGGCCAGGGCCTCTCTGGGGCAACTGACAATCCCTTGGTTTAAGCGAGAGATCCCCACTTCAGTAAACAAAGTGGAGAGTGGTTGAGGAAGACACCCAACACCAATTCCTGGCCTTCACATACACATACACACGCGCATGCACATGAACCCTACCAGGTGTGCCCACACATGCAAGCATACATACATGTATGCATGTACACATGCAAAATTTGGAAAAATGAGGAAGATAAGCTCAAAAGCATCAGGCTAAACCAAGCTGGCCTTAATTGCTATGGGTCTAGGCTAATGTTGGGCAAGTCCTACCACTTCTCATGGTTCCAAGATACAAAACACCTCTCAGAGCTTTAACCTTGCATGCCTCATGAGACTTTACCTGCCATGATGCCCTCCAAGCTTTGAGGAAGACCAAAGCATCCACTGGAAGAAATACAGCCTTGGTTCAAGTAGGAAGGCTTGCCACTTACTCTTGTACACCATGCCTCATCTTTGCTCCTATCAACTCCACCTTTTGAGAGCCTTGTTCAGTTTATATGATGCTCTGGTCTTAGTGCTGGCTTCATTTTCTGACCATCTGGCCAGGTTCTCACTGATGGAGTCGTTCTTTCTCCATCCACAGCAGACCCCCTCCTGTTTTTCTCCATCCCTGCCTCATCTTGCTTCTCTTCTGGCTGCAAAGAAGCTCTCAACACTAGTCCACCTACCACTGCTGTTGACTGAATTTTGTAATTACAAAACGGTGAGGCTTTTGGCATCGTGGCTTGGGCTTAATGCTGCAATCCTCATTATTATATAATAACTCACCAGTCAGAACTTGCTCACAAATTCTTCCTCCATCTACAGGATTGTTTTTTCTTTATAAAAATAAAAGATTATTATCCACACCCCCCTTTCCATGAGAATACAAGCTGTTGCCCATCAGGTATAAAGATAGTGTCATTGAGAGGCATTTCCTCTGCTTGTTTTCTTATGAACAACCTATTTGACTTTACTGTTTGATTTGCTGGTAACTTACATCACACTCCTGTACCCTTAGCCTCACATCCCGAGATTTGGAGGCAGATGAATTAATACTCTCCAGGAAAATGGAAAATCAAAAGGCCTCACATGCCTCTCCTGAGAGACACTGCTCCTTGCTGAGGTCTGACACTGTCTCAGGGCATGTGGCACCTTTGCAGCATGTCAGCTGAGAGGACTTGTTACCTTTGCTGCAAGAGTGGATCCCTCCAGAGAAGGCATGAATCAGCCATGTCATGCCAACTGCAGTTTGGGTCAATGTATTGCTCATTCATACTTTTTATATCAAAGCTCTGGGCCCCTCTGTTATCTTGAGTCCTGTCAAGTTCCCGACAGGCCAGAATATCCCTTTGGAGATCTTTATGATGGCACTTTAATTTCCTGGCGGGAAAGCTGTGCAGAAAATGGGTGTCCAACACATCCTCTGTCATGACAACATGAATGATCAAACAAGATTCGTTTTCAAGGCATGTTCTCACCATGTGCAACCTTCAAAGCAATTAAACCTTGGCAAGTGAACTTTTCAGATGATTGATAACCCTAGTTCCACTTCTTTTGGGAGGTCAGTGCCTAGTTATCAACATGAAACACCTGCTCTAACGTGGCTCTAGCCTGAAATGTGGGGGCATGCAGATTTCAAAAAAATGAGGTGCTAAACTTACCTAAGTCATGAATAAATATGGTAGGACAAATTTGATTAAAAATTTGTCCCAGGGCTGGAGAGATGGCTTAGTGGGTAAGGTGCTTGTTTTGCTTGTAAAGGACCCGACTTCAACTCCTTGGTACCCATGTAAAGCTGGACGCACAAAGTGGCGCATTCATCTGGAGTTCATTTGCAGTGGCTAGAGGGCCCACACCCATTCTCTGTATCTGCCTTTCTCTCTAAAATACATAAACAAGATACTAAAAAAAAAAAAAAAAAACAAAATTGTCCCAGGGCTAGGGAGATGACTCAGTGGATGAAGCACGAGCTATGCAAGTGGAGTACCTGAGTATGGACCCCCAGCACCTGTATAAAGCTGGGTGCTACTGCTCTAGTACCTGTAACCCCAGCATGCCTACTGCAAACGGGAGGTGAAGATAGAAGCCGTGGCCAGATAGTTCAGTGAACAATGAGAGACACTGCCTCAAACAAGGTAGAAGGTGAGTGAGGCTCAACATCAAAAACTGTCCACTGTGGCAGGCATGTACCCACACTTACACACATGAACATGCACACATAAAAAAACTTGTCTCAGGCCAACATGATTAAATGCTGTTAGCTTACTTAGCTACAAATCACATTATATATATATATAAACTATATGTTTAGTGAACTGTTATTTTGGTGATGCAAAGCATGTCTCAAAGAAAGCTTCTCCCAATTTGAATTCCAATTAATGCAAGCCACATTTTTCAACCTCAATTTTTAGGAGCACATATTCCCCATGACTCCAATGAACCAAATTAGCATTGTACATGCACTTCCCCATTGGGAACTTAAGAGTAGCTCTTTGATTTCATCAGGAGGTAAGAAGGTGAGGTTGTAAGACAAAACTGTCCTTTTTTTTCCTGGTAAAGGAAGGAGACCAGTGGATAAAATACTGAATAGCTGGTTTCTTGGTTAGTGTACTGCATTACTACAAATGCCTTCGAAGTAGGGCTTTAAGGTTTTCTCCTCATTCTTCTGTACAAGGTCATGGGTCACTTTTGAGATGGTAACTCATGGTTAAGAGACATAAAGTGGGAGATTGAACTGGGACTCATGCAGGATACACAGAGATAGATGGCTGCTCCCATCCTCTGGCCTCTGTGGCCCAGACCTCCTCACAACCATTGTTCTTGACCTTCAGAAGTCTACAAGGGACAGTCATTTTTAATTTATAAAGAACATGGGCTTCTGAGGTTTCAAGGGACTTGGTCAACTGGATGCTGGTAAACCCTCCTGGTAGTAAGGGCAGATGCAGGGTCCCCTACCCCCTGCCTGTTGGGTCAGAGGCCCACACTCTCTGCTAAGGTCTTGGTTCACAGCTGTGGCAGAGCACAAGCAAGGGGAATTACTCTGCCTGAACTCCCAGACACAAATGAGAAGTTCACAGGTCTCGACTCTTTCCCACAGAGGAACATGTGTTTTTGTGGAAAGACCACACAGAGGAGCCAGGATCTCCCTGTTGTTTCCAGAATCTGGCCTGCATTGGCTGTACAGCCTGAGTCACATTAAAGAACCATGGCCACATTCGGCTGGAAGGAATTTAGGGATGGCCTCTGCTGGTGCAGCAGAACCACCAGGACTGCTCGTTAAAGCAGATTCCTGGGCCTTGCTCCCAGAGACTGATTTAGTAGGTCTGGAGCAGTGTTGGATTTTGGTTTCTCTAGCAAGTTTCCAAGGCATGCTGAATCATGGACCACACTTGAGTAGCAGTGGCCTAACGCTACCTTGGCATTAAGATGGATTGGCAGGCTTCTTCCTAAAGCCAGAGAGTAAATATTTAAGGGGCTGCAGGCCAATCAGTTTTGGGTGCAAACTATACAATTTTGCCATGATAGTGTGAAAGCAGCATGAACATCATGTATGGAAACGGACATGGCTGTCTGACAAATCTGTACAAAAACAGGAGCCCGCGGGCTACAGCGGGCTGAGCCCTCCCTCTAGGATTCACATGCTGACAGCGCTTTGGGTTTCTGGTCCTTCTCCACCACTCTTTTGTTAGAGCTATAAAATGGAGGTGCTATTTTGGGTCATATTTTACTCCATGACTACAATAAAATCAATCAGCACTTAGAAAAATCACTCAGTCCTATATTTCAGCTACAGCTTTGATACTTGTATTTACACTGAATTTGGTCTTGCTGATGTGCCCACTAAGAGGTTGATGGAAAGCAGCTTGGAGGATAGCCTAGTGGATGAAGTGCTTGCCCTGCAAATGTAAGGAATTCATCTCCAATATCCATGTGAAAATGCCAGGTGTGGTGGCATGAGCCTATAATCCCACTGTCGGGGAGCTAGAGGCGGGTGGATCCCTAAAGCTCACTGGCTAGGCAGTCTAGGTGAGCTCCGGACCAGTGAGAGTCCATGCCTTAAAGAGAAGGACAAAGTTCTGAGGATGACACTCAAGGCTGTCCTCCAGCCTACACGTGAATATGCATACATGCGAGCCTGCACATATGCACACATACATACACACCATCTACCCACAGAGACAGATGGGATCATTTGGAAGAGCAATTTAGAAACTTTCTTAGTGTCCACAAAATAACACAGAACTGCCTCCACAAAGTACCAAGAAAAAGTGAGTACAAATTTTACAAGATGAAACGAGAATGGATGGCTTGAAACTTTGTGTTTGTTAAACATTTTAAGGGAAAAAAATTCTATCAACAAACATAACCAACAAGTTATATTATTTTTATTCATGTTAGAATTTCTATCAGTGTTTGAACATTAATATTTAGAGAGTTTGTACATTTTCACCTTCCAAGGTTTAAAATGAGAACCGCACTAGGTCACAAATGGTCACTAATAAACACAATCGAATGAATGTCCACTCACTTACACTCTCTTAACACTGTTAAACATTTTCTTTTCTTTGCTGCAATTTACAAGGAAGTGTCCCCACTCATGTCTCAGCAAAGTTCCAGACATTATGGATTCATCACATATAAATTCTTTAAAAATATACTTCTGTCAAAAGACTTGATGACTACTATGTACACTACAAAAATAAATTTTCATATAAATAAATTATATGGCATACTTTTATCTTTGTAATTGAAATGACACAAACTCATTTCCACCCAAACTGGCAGACAAGACCCAGTTTGAATATTTCCTTTAAACTAAAACCTACCATGAGTCCTTAATGTAAATGTTATATACTCTGAACTATTTAACATTAGTAAGCACTCTATACAAATAAAAATTCTGTTCCAAAGTAAAACATAGCTGTAATAGTGTTTCCAATAGAAATAAAATCCCTGCATTTTTTGTTATAAACTGGCATGACAAATACTGTAGGAAAACATTCTTATGATACAAAATTATAAATATCAGCAAAGATCTTTTTTAAAAAAATTAAAACATCCAAATGAACAAACAATATAGACAATAAAACTATGAGGGAGGGGGAAGAGATTGACTGACTGAGCAATTCTAGTTTCCTGTTACCTCCAAGTCCCACCTTGGCCAATGTGACTCATGGAGAAAGATCTATACTGTACAGAAATCAAGAAGCTGTACAGGCTCTCTCCTGCCACACAACTTGGCTCAGGAAAGGCACACCAAGAGCCGCAGGGAAGTGGCTTCAGAACTTTGCATCTGTCTCAAACCAGGATGCAAGTACTCTGAGCAGAGCAGGAGTTAGGTAGGCAGACTGTGGCTGACAGGCATCAAGACAGTAGAATGGGTGCCCATGGCCCCTGGTATATAAGCATACACACGCCTGGCAGCCACAGGTGGCTTCCAATTAGTACCTTACAGTGTTGGGGATGAGTTTTAGGGTCTGAGGTCACTAAACTGATGGTACTACTGGGGGCCTGTTGCCTTCTTTTTAAGATTTCCCACATAGGACAGGAGGGACTAAGAGAGCTGCCAGAGAGCTCCTCACAGTAGCTTAAAGGGCTGCGGCTGCATGGACACTTGTCCCTTTCCTTTGAGGCAAGTCCTCGGTGCTCATTTTGAAGGGGAGCTGGCCAATATTTCCCTGACATATGCTTGCTGATCTACGGCTAAAGAGGTGAGGAAGTCCAAACCTGAGGGCAAGAGAACAGAATCTAAGCAGAAGGAAACCTTTACAAAGCAAAGCCTGGCTGAGGGATCCACCACCATCTCCGTTCTTCTGCGGTGTGTTTGCTCCCAGCATTTTCCTGCTCCTCCACAGATGACACACTGAAAGAACACTCGTGGTGGAGAGGGCAGGGAGGCCATGTTTTGATTTGCTTAGGAAGTATGCACCTAACAGGAACATACGGAGAATAATCCTTGGAAGCTCATATCCCACACAACTTCTGACCCTATCACCATGCAGGAAGCCCTGACCAGTCGTTCAAATTAGGAAGAGAGTGAATTCAAATTGTAGGGACTAAAAACATCACCTCTTGGCTTCATATGGACTCTGAATGAACTAAGGAGATTGATCTACCTGCACTAATTAGGGCCTGTGTGTATCTGTGTGTGGGTCATGAGAAGGGCACAGTACTAACTTTTCTAGACTATACTCTCATAGCCCAGCTGGGACTCACCAGCAGACATGTTAACTAATTTCCTACCACCAATGAAGATGGCTGGCTCCATACACTAAAGTATCAACACCCAAACTATTTACTCTGACACACAAGGGGGGCTGACTGGAAGGCAATCAAGATGTCATGGACATGGAGTCTGGCTTCTCCTAGACTATTTCCAGATAAGGCAAATTTTTAGGACCATCCCTCACCAGCACACATCCATAAAGATACCTACTTTTCCAGCCTAACTGAGCCAAAACTCACTAAGGATTACACAGAGTGAAGAGAAACAAAAGACAAAAAAAAAAAAAAAAAAAAAAAAGTCACAGTACAGTACGTTGGAAAATCACACATGTGTTCACACACAACTGAAGAGAATTGCTTACAACTACCCCTAGAGAAGCCACCGGGATTAACGTGCTTTCTTCATATCTGCTCATTAAACAAAAACAATTATCACGCATAGCGTGTTTGAATGTTATCAGTAACATTTCATACTACCACAGGGTTGTGATATGCAAATTTAAAATATTTTAAACAGAAACCTTTACAAAATAATCCTATTACATAAGCAATATTTGCATAGAATTATACAGGTAAATTATACAATATTTAAGCAGCAGCAACATATGCTGAAAATTTTAACCTAAGTTAAGCTTGTTTGTGGCACAGAGACCAATGTACAAATAGGGAGGAGGCCCCTGTGGCCTGCCCACTCTGGGACAGGAGTGCAGAGACCCCAGGCCATACAACTTTACATCATTCCCTCATATATTACATATGTGTACACCTCTTAAATATTTATAGAAATATTTAACAAAATAATACAATTGGTTACAGTAACAATGAACTGCTCTCCTGGGGCAGAACACCTTTTCTTTAACTCCAAGCAGTTCTCTTCAAGCAGTTCTGGAAAGAGGTGGGGGTGGGGGTTTTCCAATCTTTGGCCTCATTGCTTCAGATTTTAATCACCCTTTAAAAGAAAACAAAGAAACAAACAAAAAAGGAAGTCACTTTATGACTACTCACTGAGCTGTCCATTCATCATCCTCAGTCCCTAACCTCTTAGGATGGCTCAACTGAAATGCTTTTTTTTTTGTTTGTTTGTTTTCGCTTTACAACAGGCCAAATGGGGTATTAAATGAACTTAATATATTTTTAGCTTAGGACATTACTTGCATACCTGTTAGGATGCTGCAATAAGCACTGGCAAACAGGCACATGGTGGTTATTAGGGTGCTCAAGAGGTTAATACTGACAGAATAGAAATCCAGTTTGGAACTGGATTAGTGCCCCAAGGATAACAAAGCTTGGACACACTAGCCTTGTTTTGAGAAAAAAAGGTTCCCAGGGGTCCAGGTTGGGATGCACCAGTGCCCAAGGTACTCTGAAAGACACAGCCTGAGAACCTTCTCTCTCTGGAACCCCTCTGGCACACACCTCAGTTGGAGCTGCCTCCCCAGGGCCTTTCCTCACATTCCACGTCCTGTAGCTCTATGACTTCCACCTTCGAGTCCCTCCTTTCGCACCGGACATGAAAAGGCACATGAGGGTCTTCAAATAGCCCATGGTCAGTCTCGGGGTAGCCCTCATAGCCTGGGCAGGGTCCCCCTCGGGGGTTCCGTGCATGGCCAGGAGGGGGGTGCACAGCAACAGTCACTGATGCAGAAGCTGTCACAGTGGTAATGGGCTGGCAGTAGCTGGGCATGGAGCTGCCCATGGCAGTGGATGCTGGGTTCCGAGGGTTGTGAGAACGGACCCCACGGGGACCTGAGCGGTCCCTATTGCTAGGGCCAGAATGCCCTTCAGTAGAAATTTCAAAAGCGTCTCTGCGCGGTCTGTAGGGAGGTGGCCGCAAGCCTTCTCTGGGGGGGTCCCTGCGGGGCTGCTGGCCTTGCCGTCCAGGGTGTAGGGAGCCTGAGTCCAGGTGGGACTGCTGTCGAGGGTTCGAGGAAGGGTGATGCCTTGATTCTGGATGGACCACCTGCAGAGGGTGAGGGTGGGTTAACATAGGAAGGCAGGGTGCTGACCCTAGGCTAGGTACCCCCAGCCCCCTTCCACCTCCCACCCGTAGGAAGCCACAAAAGAAAAACCCATTCTTTTAATAAACTTCAGGATGTGGCAAAGGAATGCTTTATTTGGATTCTGTTTCCAGGCTTGCTCCTGCACAGCTGGCTGGATACATATGGCCACTGCCCACAAATGGAGGGCTGCAGAGCATCCCAGCCACTCTCCCGCCCATGATCTGACCCCACCCTGTTCAGTCTGGCCAGATTCTGAGTCCCCATCCTCTGAAACAGCCCTGACCGGCAAGACAGAACTGCCTATGTGGTCAAATGCAGTGGCCTTTAGAGACATGTAGCTCTTTAGGTTTAAAATGAGTTAAAATTCAAAATGCAGTTCCTCAGTCACACTAGCCATGGTTCACATGATCTCTTGCCTCGTGTGGCCAGTGGCTACTGTACTGGAAAGCAGAGAGAACGTTTCCACCATCTCAGAAAGTTCTGTTGGGCAGCGCTGCTCAGTGTGATTTTGAGGAATCTGGTTTCTGGGTCTTTATACAAAGCTCGGAGCAACATAGTGGCCACATCAATCAAAAGGACCGTGACCAACTTCAAAGTCGTTCAGCTTGTACCTATTTTTAGGCCCCCGCTGAACAAAACCAGATTCACACTGCAGCTCAGCAGGCATCATCACGGGGGGTGAGAGGAAGACAATTCAGGTTATTTGGTTGGCCCCTCTCTCCTTCACGGAAGGCTGCTCTGGCCCAGGGACTGGAATACACATTTCCTGGAGGAATGGCAGGGCCTCAGCAGAGCAACAGGAGCTTTAGAACCTTCTTGGGCTCCCCTAGGCTTAGTGCCTTGCTTGGGGGAGCCAAGGCCACCCTGCGGGACACAGGTGGAGGAAAGGGCTCTCAGGTTCCTTGTGACTGTCCAGAATTACTTAAGGTAAGAACTCAGAACACTTCTAGCCACCTGAGAGCCACAGAAACTCTGGGGAAGTTTTCAATAATAATTAAAATAATTTTGTACCAAGGCCAAGTAAAGGTAACAGAGATGAATGGGGGGGGGGGGAACACTTCCATTTCTTTCTTTCTTTTTTTTTTTTTTTTCCCAGCTTCTTTGCTTCCCTGTGCTGGGATTAAAGGCATGTGTCACCATGCCCAGCATTCCCTTTCTTTTTTAAAAAAAAAAAAAATTATTTTTTTTTAAGGTAGGGTCTTGCTCCAGTCCAGGCTGACCTCGAACTCATGGCAATCCTCCTACTTCTGCCTCCCGAGTTCTGGGATTAAAGGCATGCGCCACCAACCCGACTTATTTTATTTTTGTCTATTTGTGAGAGAGAAAGAGGCAGATAAAGAGAGAGTGAATGGGCATGCCGGGGCTTTTAGACACTGCAAACAAACTCCAGAGGAAGGTGCCACCTTGTGCATCTGGCTTATGTGGGTACTGGAGAATTGAACCTGGGTCCTCAGCCTTTACAGGCAAGAGCCTTAACCACTAAGCCATCTCTCCAGCCCCCATTCCATTTCTTAAAGTATCATGCTAAAATGATATGTAGCTTAGAAATGAAAGGGAAAAAAGAGCAAAGCATCATTTCTCTCTGGCCCTAAAGATCAAAATGTACTTTGAACAAAATATAATGCTAGTTTGTTGGAGAGGGAACAGGACTGGAGATCAGCCCCAGCTTTGAACTCCTTAAGCATCTTAGTGCTTACCACTAAGTGACACTCCCAGCCTGACAATGCTGCTTGCTGCATTAACCCACAAGAGCAAGCAAATGTACAGTCTCCAGTGATCTGACCTGGCAGACATTCTGTTTGCACCACCTGTGTCTGATTTGCTGCTTGGAGCAGTCGGGGACCTCCCCTAACTCTCCTGGTTTACTGCCATGGGTGAGATAGCCCCTGCCCCAGGTGACTCACAGTGGACCTGGCGAAGACAGGGTTTTCTGTGGCCTCCACGATCACTTGGTGGGCAGGGCTTCTTGCACCCTGCTGTGCCTCGTACTGCCGCAGCTCCTCACTGATGCCTGACACAGTTGTTTGAGAGCTGTATTCTGAGTCAGAGGAATCAGACCCATTGTTCGCGTGACCAGGGGGTACAGCAAACCGGACAACACTTGGGGGCGGCTCAGGCGAAGGGGTGGGCAGCCGGTTCAGGCCATTGGCTGGAGACACCTGTGTAAGAAGATTCCAAATTAATTATTATCCTTTTACCTGGGGGGCAGTCTCAAAGTGGGTCTCTGTCTTCTGTCATGGGACCCCATACACCGAACTGTAGCTACCTCCCTCCTCCCTGCCAGCTAAAAGACCTCAAGATCCTCGGGTAAAAGCATTGCTCTCCATCTTAACACTGGAAAGGTAAGACTTACACCCTTTGCTTCTATAAAGCCTACCTACTCATCTGATGACACAGGCTGTCTATCAATTGGTTTAAAACAAAGACAGACCTACATTCCTCAAGCTGTTGACAGAAGAGGAAAAGAGCCATCCTCAGATGTTCACTGAAAAAGCAAACACTCAGCAAATGCAAACATACTAAATATCTAAATGAAGAGTGGCACTGGGGAAAAATGCATGCATGTGGACTGTGGACTGGACATTATGCTCAGCGTCATTACTGACCTCAGGACATGGTCCGAAGAAAGATAACAGGACAGGAAGCAAAACCAGTCCATTGAGAACTCCCAGGATGGTAAGAATCGCCAGACAGCAAAGAAATACCTGCAAGACAAAAAAAGAAAGAAGCTTCCGTGTGACAAAGAAAATTATGCCACTCTCCACGAGTCCAAATATTGCAGCAGGTCAATGCCACAGATCAGCAAACCCAACACAGACAGGCAGGTATCACACTACAGTTCAAGCTTAGCACAATCAGCTTTTGGTTGCTGTTTTGCTTTTAACCTTATGACTTTGAGGACTAAATTCCACAACCCAAAGTGTTAGCTCATGAAGGGAAGAAAAAAATTAGTTTGTTAATTTGCTGAAATCTCATGGCATGTAATGTTATTTATGAATGTGTTACACCAACACAAAAATATGGACTGAGAACTGAATGGCCGAGCAAACTGAAAGCACAAATACAATGGCGAGGGGCCCCGTTCACGAAAACCCAGCAGAAGCAAACAAATGAAGTGAAGGGTGTAGAATTTAAACAATTTGGCCCAGGAGGAAAAGCAGCCCCCACTGCTGCAGGCAGCTAATCCACTGTGAAATGCCCCTGCCTCTTACGGCAGAATCTCTAATTAAGTCTCCGGCATATCAGGTAAAGCTTTCCCTGGGCTTTCATTAATCACAACTTTCTGCCTAGAATTCTGTGAGTTCCAGTTTTACCAAATAGCTCCAATTGCAACCTTTTTAGAACACAGGAACCAGCTTTCTGCAAAGAGAACGCTGCCCATTCTGTGAGAGCGGGGGCATTGTGCTGGGCGAGGGCGCTCCACAATGGCAGGGCCGCTCTGCAGGCCAATCTTTTGTTGAACAATTTAGCATCTTTGAATACTCTTGTTTTGCGTCAGCCAATTCAAACATAAAGGCCGAAGCACCATGGCAGAAGAGGAGAGTGAACAAGAAGTTCTGCTTTCCCACCATTGAGGAGGGCTAAGGTCTGGGATCCTTCAGGACTATCAAGGTAAACCTGTCAGCCAGGGACCGTCTGTGGCCAGCACTCGTCACAGCTGGAGGACGTGCATGCCACGCAGTGATGTATTTCTGGAACTAATGATTTCTAGGGCTTTGATGGAAGTGGGCTGGGATGGAGGAGAGAGGCTTGGGATGTTCTGGAAAGAAGGAAGGCAAGATATTTATCTGTTAATGGTCCCTTAGCTCATAAAAGGGAACAGGCACCCAAGCCTGCCATGTCTATATATATTTGGGCATTAGATGAAAGGAGAGAGAATCCCTATAAAAATACAAATACCTCACAGCTATTGTAAACACTAGAAACTTCTAAGCTGCATTAGTACAAAACCAAGCAGCCGATGTCTTGCTCTAATGTAAACTGCTGGAACTTTAGGCGGAGGCATATATCAGCAGCAGGCATTAAGATATTTGCATCCCATCCATCTAACTGTAGCATAAACAGACCAATTAGATTTCTGACGGCTTCATGTATACAGTGTCTGCTCATTTTTTCAACCTCAGGGAGGCCTTTATCCATCCCATTTTAGAAAATGGGAAACCCTTCTAAGTGCTTGAAACAGGAACCCTGATTTCTCTGAGAGGGAACAAGCAGATGTGTCTGGGTAGAGCAGGACGAGACAGCTGGGTTCTTTCCTTCAGTATCCTTTGCTAAGCAGTTCTGAGCTAACCCCCAAGGTTACCTAGTACCTCTCCTGGCTGTGAATGGCATGAGGGAACTTGCCCTACTCTCATAGGCCATAAGCCACACAGAAGGGTACAGGTCCCATGTTACTTGCTGTTAGGCAAACTTGCAAGACTAGCATTAATCTTGTGTTGAGTGAGCAAGTAGTCGTGCAAAAGAGAATCAATTTGGCAATGGGCTTCTATGGCATAAAGAGAAAAAACAAATGTCTAAGTAGGTTCTGAGGAAATGAGAGTCAACATCAAATCAACAGTTTAAAACAAAACAAACCCAAACCTTTATTTAAATTAGTCCATTTACCTGTCTCACTGCTATCTGGAAAACAAGAACCTGACTGACTTGTTAACTTATCAATAGCAAACCAGTGTGCCTACATGGCCCTCACCTGAGAGCTGCCTGGAAATGCACATTTTGTGCTCCCCCACATCCCACCTGCATTTAAATTGCTTCAGATGATCTACAAGCATATGGCAGGATATGCAGGGCTGCTCCACACTACAGCAGATATCCCACACCTCCTCGCTTATTCTAGCCCCACACATACTGAGCAAACAAGGCCTCTCATTTCCAGGATGGCTCAATCCCAGGATACTCAAATGCCCAATGTACTGTGCTACAAAACTCATCAACGTACTCTTTTTCTTCTTTCCTTTCTTTTCCAAGAGAGGGGTACTGAGAATTGAATCCAAGGCCTCATGTACTCTAGGCAAGTTCTCTACCACTGAGCTAATTCCTAATCTTCTAGATCTTTTCTTCCTTCCCAACAAACTTTGCTAAAATGTCTACCTAAAATCTTTTTATTTGAAAATAAAAACGTTCCCTACCCTGCAATGTGTGTGTGTGTGTGCGTGCGCGCACGGGTGGCGTAAAATGCCAAAAGAATCAGGAGTTCAAGGCCAGTAGGTTACAGAGAGATCTTGTCTCAAAAAATACCACTAAAAGGAGAGAAAACAAAAATGTTTTGCAGGCTGTGGCTCACATGGTAGAGTGTTTGCCTAGTTTGTACAAAGCCCTGGGTTGGATTCTCAACCTAGCTAGCTGCCTGCCTGGGTTCAATTCCCCAGCCACTCAGGTAAAGCTTGATGGGCAGTAGCAAAAAACACCACCACCACACACATATCCCTGTCCCCTACAAAAATAAATAAAAGTTGTAGTAATATGGTAAATTAAAGAAAACCATTTTCTAGGACATCAATACTTGAGATACTGGGTGATTCTTTAGTTTCAAGCCATGGAGTTCCTTTACTACTAGCCTCTGACCCTTTCTTTACCTTAGGTCTTCAAAATTATTCCCAAAATGGCTGAGAGAAAGAGAGAGAGAGAGAGAGAGAGAGAGAGCGAGCTCTTTTTTTTTTTTTTTTTTAAGATAAAAGAAAGTCAAGTCACAATGGCTGCCATCTATCGGGTACAGGAGGAAACAAGTAATGAAGATGGCATGAGCTAATACCTGTGATTTTTAAAACTAGCCTGCTCTCATACTTTTACTTACCTGACAATGAAATCAAATTCAGACCCTGCGAGCATCAGGACTCCCAGTAGAGTGGACACAGCACCGTCCAGAACTGGAGCAAACATGTGTTCAAGGGCAAGCACGGCCCTGCGGTTCTTATCACCGATGGCTGTCAGAAAGGCCTGGGCAACAAGAGATCAGATGGGTCAGATGAGCACACCTCCAGGCTGCACGCAGGAAGCATCTGGCTTTGTCAGAGATGTAGGAAGCTGCTTCCACCTACCTCTCCAGAACATAGAAGACTACATACTGCTCAGATCTTACTGTGTAGCCCCTGTTTAATTGGGCTAGTTAAATCTAGGTTTAAATTACAGTGTTCCATTCATGGTATTAGTTCATACTTTGTATTCAACTATACAAGAGGGGCTGGGGAGATGGCTTAGCGGTTAAGGCACTTGCCTACAAAGCCAAAGGACCCAGGTTCAATTCCACAGGACCCATGTAAGCCAGGTGCACAAGGTGGGGCATGCGTCTGGAGTTCATTTGCAATAGCTGGAGGCCCTGGCATGCCCATTCTCTCTATCTCTCTCAAACACATAAATAAAAATTTTAAAAAATACAAATGTTTGCACCTTTCATTGCTACTGACCCTTGAGCACCCCTCATTCCTTGGTGGTTTCTCACCTTACTGATGACAAGTATCTCTAGTTAGGAAGACTACAGCATTCAGGCTAATGTTTTAGATGGTTAAGATCTGGTGCTCACGGGCAGTTGGGTGTTCTGAATATCTATTTCCTCATGGTTACACTGAGGTGAGAATTTCTGTCACTGTCTCAAGGTATGTGTGGTATACCTGAGTACCATAAAGGTATCTTAAGGAAATCCACTGAGGTCTGTTCTAACTCTACTTGGACATACTGCTGCCTCCTTTTGCATTCTGAATGCTCTTCCAGGTCAAGAATGCTGTTGGTGCTCAATGGGAACTTGAATGATGAACTTCAATCTGCTGTGTGTGAGGAGGGAGACTTCCCAAGAGCTGTGTGAATGTGGATCAGTGACTACTGGTCCCTGCCTGATTCTGGGCTACTCTGGGATATGCCAGGCACGAGGAGAAGCTAGGAGCTGAAGTGAGTGTTCCTACCCCTTATTTGCACCATGCAAAGACAGAAATGGACCTTTTCATTACAGAGGAAGACACAGATGTGCCAGGAGTTTTCATTATTTTCTCTAATATGGGTTCTACTCTTTCTGAGAGTTGAGAAAGACCCTGGGATCAATATAGTGTTCTTTGGTTCTTGGGAGGAAAACATTTGTGTTGATTTGTGGTATATTTGGACCATGATACCCTAAGTTGTCTAGCCCATCAGACACACCTTACATGCTACAGAAATGCAGCAAGCCAACAGGAATCACCTGCTTCTTAAAAGACTCCAAGGAAGAATCATCATCTTGACTAAGTTTATTTGTAATTTAAAAAAAACTGAGGAATAACTTCCTACTTTATTTTGACCTGTGTATGTATAATATAGATATTATATATATAGATATATAGAATAGACCAGAAGGTGATGTCAGATGTCTTCCTCTATTGCTCTCCACTTGTTTACTGAGGCAGAGTCTCTCACTTGAACCCATAGCTTGTTGATTTGGGTAGTCTAGCTGGCCAGCTTGCGCCAGGAATCCATGTGCCCCTATACCAAGTGCTAAGATTAGAAGCGGGCCACCTTGCCCACTTGACATTTACATAGGTGCTAAGGATTCCAACTTAGGTGTTCACACTTCTGCAGCAAGAATTATATCCACTGAACCATCCTCACAGCCCCTAACTTCCTACATAAATTTCACAAATGGGATAAGAACACTGAGCCCTGTGTATGCAGAGTGCTTCTGGAACACCCTTGGAGGTGGTGCACCATAGGCGAAAACTCCACTTTGTATTTCCATTGTAAAACATCTGCTAGGATACCCTTGTTTTGCAATGTTGACTACCAAAAGGGATATAGGAACACTTCCATTCACGTCAGAATAAAATTACTTATAGATGCCTAAGTACATAGCATACAATTTGTTCTTCTTCTTCTTTTTTCTTAAGAAATGAGATTAGAATTATATGTTTTCTAAGCTCTAGGCTGGCAGATTCGCCTTTAAAAAACAAAACAAAAAACTCTTCTAGCTACATGAAAAATGATAACAAATTGGAAGGCTCAAAATCTAGGGTGTTGCTTCAAATTATTAGAGCCCTATTAATAATTTCAAGACATTCCCAAACACTGAAATTTACAAACTGTGAGCTGCACAGTAACAATTCTAAGAGAATTCACAAGGCACACACCATGGGCTAGGCCCACAGAACAGGACTGGGTGATCACAATCTAACGCTAGGTTTCCTAGCTTGGGCATTCATTCTAAGCTCTGCCATTTACTCAGTCAGTCTGTATTTACTGAATGCCTATGGTAACCCAAGACAGACACTCAGGCTGGAAGCACAGCTGCAGACGGAATACAATTTGTACACTGCTAGGAGGTTTTTGAGTACTTTTCTGGTCAGAGTACATGGGTGGCTCATCACTTGGATTGGAGAGGTTTAATTTCCCCCACCTAAGCATTCATAAAGCAAGGAAGCATGGAAAAAGAGAGGGCCAAGTTTCTGGTGGAAGCAACCCTAATTCTCTTGCTTTCTGATCCCATGGATGTATGCAGAGGCTGGGAGGTCCACAGAACTGGGTGGGCTAAGGTAGAAGAGCCGGCTCTTCAGGCCTGAGCACCTGAGCCTTCACTCACCAGCCTGAGGGTGTTTCCAAGGCTGCCAGCTCACCTCACCCTCAATTATACTATCCCCACCAGGCTTATGAGGGTGGTCTCATTTTATCTTCACTTGATAACTGCACTTAACATTGTGTAGATGCATGCCCATACACATATGTCCTGGGACAAAGGTGACAACTTCAGGACCTGGGGTGCCACCAGTTGCCAATCAACATTAAATGTGTAGAGTCCTTCCCAGGCCTGTCTACCACTGTCTTGGCATGCAGTAATTTCCACCATCCCAGGCCGGGTCCTTGGACTCCCCAAGACGGAGAAAATTCCAAACACCTTTCAGCCCTCCTAGGGAACTCCTGTGCGAGAAACAAAAGAGCTACAGGAAACGTTGCCTTTTTTGGCTGATTTATGCTTAAAGTATCTCCCGTACCAAAGCCACGTGCACGGTAAACTCTACTCCGATGCCGACAGATGCAATCAGGATGACCACAGGCACAGCGCTCAGCTTGATCCCAATAAGGCCCATCATGCCGAAGAGCTCGACAGTCATCAGAGCCAGCACCATCACCTTGAAGAAAGCACACAGTGACGAGTGAGCGGGCACGCGGCAGGCTAGGAAACACACGTGGTTTCAAGAGCAGAGAGACATCTGGCCCCCTAAACGCCACAGCACAACTCCTTTACTTTCCCCTTCAACTTGCTGTCGGAAAAGAGATTTTGAGACAAACAGTATTTAAGGAGGACTTGCTTGAAGGCAAAGTTTAATAAACAAAAAGAAAGAAAGAAAGAAAGAAAGGAAGAAAGAAAAGAAAAGAAAAGAAAAGAAAAGAAAAGAAAAGAAAAGAAAAGAAAAGAAAAGAAAAGAAAAGAGTCTATGCCACCGGAACAAGTACTTAGAACTATACAGTCATGGACTCATCACTTGGCTATGAATTTTATACTCAAATGGCCTTTTGTGTCAGTCGGAGGGTTCATAAAGTTACAACTAAAAATACTTAGGGAAAAATTACATCTGTACTAAGTGCAGAGTTATTTCTTGTCATTATTCCTTAGCCAAAACCATAACATTTATATTGTGTTAGGTATTGCAAGTCACCTAGAGACAGGCCCAAGTATGCAACAGGATATATGCAGGTCACATGTCAATACAATGACACTTTAGATGAAGGACTTGAACACTGGGGGATTTTGGTATCTATGGAGGTCCTGGAGCCTATACCTAGGACAACTATGTTTCAAAACAAGGTCTTTCCTTCTACTTTGATAAGGTATCAGTAATTACTTCAACTACTGAGCTGACACTTTAGAAAGCTGGCAGGACAAGTAGAGAAAGGCTTCTGCAGGTAAAAGGAGTTGCGTTTTTGTTGGAGAGCCCACAGACCAAGCAAAGGCTTGGAAGCAGGCTGACAGATAGGCTGTCGTCATCAGCTAACACATGTCAGGTTACAAGGCTGCTGCGTTCTGAAGACATGAGGAGAGACAAGGTGTTCACAAAATAGACCCTTAAGTCAAGGAAAAGCTTCCTAACATTAGCCTTTCTTCTTCCTTACAAATATTTATCGTAGAATGCACAGAAAATCTGTGAGGTAGATTTTGGAGTTTCTTGGGCAAACAGGGAGAAAATATAAACATCCTCCCATACTTTACCCACAAGGAGGAATGGATGAAATGATCTTCCTTCTTGTGGGGGGGAGGGGCAGGGCAGTGGGTGGTGTAGAGGTCAGGGAAGAATTATGAAAGATGGACGGCATCCATGGCTTAAGTGCTGTGTGGACCCTTGCAGACTAAACATTTACCTTTAGCATACCTGCTGCTGCCCAGACTTATGGTGCAGAAGCAAAACCTGGCCTTTGTTTTTATAATTTGCACATTTTAAAGGCTTGTACGGCAGTTCATGGAGTTTAAATGCTGTGGTGGTTTTATTACACTCTACATGAGAGTCACTTCAAATCTGCATCATTGGGAGAAAAGAAGCCCCAAACAGGTTTTTCATCTCTCCAGGTACTGAACGTACATGACATACAAAAGCACGAACCTCTGCCCTGACTTCTCTACATATGCTTCCATGTTAAATATATTCCATGTTAAATATAGAAAAGAACCTTCTATGTATTACTAGGTCTGGGATGAGGTCATACAATGATACTCTGGAATTAAAAAAAGAAAATTATTCATTGAATGTTTTTATTTAATGTTCGTAGCTATTATAAAGTGTGTTTACAAAGTCCATTATCTTGTGCAAACCTGCTTAAATGCTGCAGGAGAAGGGACACAGATTACACTCATTAACGGTTCTACCTTCACCATGAACTTCACCACCTTGAGTAGAATAAATATATTATGGATGATGCAATCTATACCCTCCGTCCTTCAAAGGCCCAGACATAAACACAACTTCCCGGCTGCAGAAAGAGCTATGCTGAAAGGAATTTGACTTCCACAAAGACCCTTAGAACAAACTTACAATGATCCCGGCCGTCCAGGGGTTCAGCAGGAAGACCGCACACACGAGAAACGTGCAGGCCAGCACCACGCTGATGGCCAGCAGAAGCCAGTGCCGCAGGCTGATGTACTGCTCCCAGAAGAGGAAGGGGTAGCCGTTGGGGTAGCTGGAGAGCCCCAGGCTCGTGTAGTTGCTGCAGATGGTTCTGACTTTTTCAATGGCTTCCACAAAGTCTGAGGTGTCTCGCAAGCCGTTGAGGTAGAAAGGGAACTGAACATACTCGATGGGCTCTGCTGCTGGGACTGGACAGAAGACACAGTTTAAGTGGGGGGGGGGGGCGCGGGGGACTCAGTGAAGTGCCTCCTGCCCTGGCATCACAGCCACATGGGTACTGAAGAGACCTTCCCAAGCCAGCTTGCTGGTTATTCTTCTTCCAACACAAAAAAGACAAAAAATGTATGTTTTTGGCTATTTAAAAAAATTTTTATTTTTATTTGAGAACAACAGACAAAGAGAGAAAGAGGTAGAGAGAAAGAGGGAGGGAGGGAGGGAGAGAGAGAGAGAGAGAGAGAGAATGGGCACACCAGAGCCTCCAGCCACTGTAAACGAACTCCAGATGCATGTGCCACCTTGTGCATCCAGCTTACATGGGTACTGGGGAATCGAGCCTTGAACCAGGGTCCTTAGGCTTCACAGGCAAGTGCTTAACTGCTAAGCTATCTCTCCAGCCCTGTTTTTGGCTTTTACAATGTCCATAGTTGGTTTAAAACTTATAAGTAATAATCTTTTGGCTTTAAAAAAAATTTGTGTAGGGGGAGGTCAGAAGACAGCTTCAAGGTTGATCCTCTCCTACCTTATTTGAGATAAGGTTGTTTTTGCAACTGGGAAGGCCATACTATCCAGGAGCTCTGGCATTTTCCTGACTCTAGCTCACATTTCCATAGGCATGCTGGGACCACTGCATATAAAGCTTTTTACATACATGCTGGGTATCTTTTATCATTGAGCCATCCTCCCAGCCCCATCCTTTTTGTGGGAGTGGGGAAGGCAAGGGCCTCTGTGATCTGTGATTTTTTTAAAAAAAATTTATTTATTTATTTATTTATTTATTTGCAAGCAGAGAGATATAGGTGTGTGTGTGTGTGTGTGTGTGTGTGTGTGTGTGTGACAGAGAGAGAGAGAGAGAGAGAGAGAGAGAGAGAGAGAATGAGCACACCAAGGCCTCTAGCTGCTACAAACAAACTCCAGATGCACTTTGTGCATCTGGCTTTACGTGGGTCCTGAGGAATAGAACCTGGGTCCTTTGGCTTTTCAGGCAAGTGCCTTAGCCACTAAGCCATCTCTCCAGCCTCTGTGATTTTTTTTACCTTTGATTTTATTCTTTCAGAAGTAACTACTGTTTGTGGGAGGTATAAACATAAGACTTACTTGTTGGAAATACTTTTGTGCTCTGACACATAGGAAGATAATATATTTAAATTGTTTCCCTTGACTACTTATGAGAGAGACCCAAATATCACCAGAGGCATGCTTTGCTGAGAAAAACTTCATTTTCTTATCCTTTTAGTGCTCTAACCAACTTAAATCTTCCTTGCTTTTCTAACGTGATGCTTAAGTCTTCAGCAAGAGAGGAAGAAATCCTCACACAACAAGCATTTAGTTATTGCCAGTTGTGTGTTCCACACCCTTTGGGGTCATTCAGTTGACTTGCTAAACATGATTTGCCCCATTATAATCTCAACTATAAATTTTCATTAAGACAAGCCTTGGCTGCTTGCCACTAGGCTCCAGGGCTTAGACACAGGGAAACACAACCCGCTGGCTGCACAGCCCTACTCACACAGGGACCCGTCTTCTTTCTCGTGTCTTCTCTTGGACCAACATCCAAAAGTAGAAACTGCCACTAATATCTCTAACGTAAATGCAAATGAACTCCATAAGAACCACCTTTCAAACTCTAGGCTGAGGGGTGAAAGGCAGAGGAGGACACTGTTGTAGACAGACTTTTCTTTTCCAGTTTAAACAGCTTTGACAGAGTACAGGTGCTTGGTGGCTTACAGGAATGACCCAACGTGCCAAAAATCCCTTCAACGCCAGAGTTGACAAAGTTAAGATAAACATACAATCCCCAGCGATAAAATTTTGCAATAGTAAAACAACACTCAACGTGGAGGCATCCCTAGCTTTCACATGGAGCAGCTGGCATTCAGGAAAAATGCCTGAAGAGCGCCCAGAGTAAAGCTACAAAAGGAGATTACAAACTCTTCTCAAAGTGAGAGCGTGTGGGGCTGTATTCCATTACACATTCTCATCTGTCTTCCAGAGTTTTAAACTAAAAGAAATATATTGTTCTATTTACACTTTTGAACCCTGGGTAGTGTCAACGGACGAGGTTGTAGCTGAGCTTGGGGAGCAAGAAAAGGCGCCTCGTAAGCTCTCGGGCTCCTTGGCCTTGGTGCTACTTACTTCTCAGCCTCGTTTCTGGCATGTAGTCGGCTTTGTCATGGACCCATTCTGGTCTGTGGGGCCGAATGTTGGCCTGGGAGGCAGCATAAGCAACGGGGTCGTTACTGACCCAAGCCGTCAGGTAGATGTAGAAGGCACTGGGATTAATGATACCATCTGCGCCCACCAGGCGCTGTTTAGTCAACTACAAAATGGGAAGAACAGAGGTTGTTCAGGATGGGGTGTGGGGTAAACACACTCCTGCTGGGAGAACAAGGCTTTATACCCACATTTCAACAAACAACAGAAAACCCATGGCTTCAAAGTGTCACAAGTCCCAAGAGAACACTTTTTATTTCCGTCAAAATGCACTTATCAGGGGATGCAATCACCAGTGTGTTGATGACAAACACACAGTTCTACAGATGGCCAGGGAATTGGCTGAACCAATTAAACCTGAATGCTAAAAGACTGTCTGCAGCCAAGGCTGGGGAACGGACAATCTGGAGAAACATATTTACAGGAGGGGCTGGGGGAAAACCTGGCAAGAATCCCCATCCACGTCTGTGTGCAGTTAACCTCTGTTGTTAACACTGAAGGAAATGCCACCCAGTAAATGGAGGAGAGCTATAAAAATAAAACAACATCTGTGTAAATTTTGCTAACACTAGCCTCCTATGACCTGCATATTCAAAAAATGCCCATCGCCAGAAAGTGGAGGAGACTTAATGCAAAGCCAGGAGCCTTCTGGGTAATCTTATTTCTGAGCGGCCAGACTCAGTGGCCAGATCTCCTCCTTCTATCATCTTGTGGGCTGTCCTTAGGTCAAAGACACTGTGAGACTGAGAATGGGTATGTATATGATAGATACATCAAAAAAATTTCCTGTTTACTTTAGATCCAGGCCTCATTCCAACACTTTGGATCTTTTTTAGCAAAATGAAAAACACCAGTGACAGCAGTTCACAGAGAAAGAGTGGAAGAAGAAAGAGAGTAGAAGAGGGAGAGAAGTAGACTTCAGGGATCTGGATTCAATTAATCCATAGGCTACATAACAACTCTATGTCTTCAAACTGTCTCTAGAATTACATATTACAGCTCATGGCCTCCATGCATGCAACCCTCTTGTCTCCCTTCCAGGCAGAGGAAATGGTATTTGGGTGCCTAATCCCATTACAGTCATCCCACAGGGTCCTTAGTCATCAATGCCAACCCAGTGCCTTGTGCATGTCCCTGCTATCCACTCTTGGGTAGACTCCTCCCCAGGCCCATCAGACCTGACAGCCTATGACATGCATGCTGCTGTAAACCACTGAGTTTCACACTCCGCAATAACTGAATAATGTACTTTATAAATCTGTCACCTTTAATGCCAGCAAAAGAAGGGTAGACAATAAACAGAGCCACTAAGAAGATCATTAACATGGTGTTTTGTGCCTGAAGATATAGCATGCAAACTACCAAGGACAAAGAGAAGAGGTCTGGGAACCTCCAAAACCCAGAGTCTAGATGTACTCCTGAACATGGCCAAGGAAATGAAAAGGAACCTGCTTGAATCCAAGTGTCATCAAGAGGACACAGGCAAAATGGTTATTAGAAAAAAGAGCTCTCACTCCCGAGGGGAGTGAGGAGAGTGGTAAGGGCGTGCAATTGTATTTCCTTCAGTCATGGCACAGCAAGACATCTGTGCTCAGTATCCACTCATGGGGCCAGGGTGACTCAAAGGAATTAAATAACAAATCCTCCCATCACCTTAGTGACCTCTCCAGTCTTCTAAGCCACCCACCTACCCTAAACTCTGTTCAAATAAATGACTGCTACCTAACAAATCCGTCCTCCCAAGTTTGAATACAAGACCACCATGATGTCAGCACTTCTACCACCCAGAACAACATGACCTAGCTCCACTGTACCTTATTTTGCTCCTAGCCAATGTATTGGACGGAACACCTATCCCTAACTTAACAGACAAGAGACAGAGGGCTTCCTGGATGGTCTGGGGCTACACAATTAGCTGGTGGGTTGAGGTAAGTCAGAGCCAACTCAAGATTCTTCCTACTGACGCCCTTATAGAGCTCAGAGAGTAGGATTGTATACTGCCAGCCCACCCTCCAGGGAGCTGTTCACGACGCCCTAAAACACTCGTGAACTTTTTTTTTCTTTTCTTTTTTCCCAAGGTAGGGTTTCATTCTAGTCCAGGCTGACCTGGAATTCACTCTGTATTCTCACGGTAACCTCGAACTCAAGGCGATCCTCCTACCTCTGCCTCCCAAGTGCTGGGATTAAAGGCGTGCGCCACCATGCCCAGCTTACTCCCAGACTTTTTGAATAGTGAGAATACCTGACTGATGTCGATGGGCTTATCACGGCTGCCAGTTTGCACCAGGAGTTTGTAGGCTAGGACCCCATCATCGGATCCATTTTTATAATTGTTTGGCATGATCTTCCCAGATTCCCAGTCACTGTCAAATGCATCCTGAAGTCCTATAAAAAGCAAATGCATGTAACATATTACAACTCTTGACTAGAGTGGCCCTGGTCCTAAGGGAGTGGAGCTGAGGACAGACAGGACAAATGAGAGGTCTAGTCTGTGCTCATTTCATGTGATATGGTTGCACTGTTCATGAATGAGCTGAAGCTGCTTAGCAATCACTGCTCAAAAGAGGGAAGGGACCATACATGTTATGTATGTGTGCGTTACTCTTATTCTCTTCCCTCGTGACTAGTCCACAACACAGAGAGGACAGGAGAGGACACACACAGGCTCATTAACCATTCCACGCCACACAGGGAGCTACACCATGGGTTCTTCAATGCAGCCAAAAATTCCACCCAGAGCAGCAAAAATCACATTCAGGCTCCAACTTCAAACAGCAACTCAGCTGCCTCTGGAGCCCAGGGTGAGTGAACACGATTCTGTCAATTTGATCCATCTGTTTGACTTGTGCAGCTAATACAAGCTGTGGGATCCGCTGCCAGGTTGTGTAAAGATCACAGCCAACACCTATTCACTCTCCACCGCTCTCTTCCTCTCTGCCACCCTTCCTTCCAAGTGAGGGTGTGTGGAGAAAGGGAGGAAGGTGGGGGGGGGAGGGCAGTGTTCAGGGAAATACCTCACAGGGTAAATGTGGATCAGATTGAGGACAGGAAGCCACAGGCCAATACAAGGAGGCTCTGTGAGAACAGATGACAAACCGCAAGCCCGGGAGGGGGAAGGAAAGAGCTTTCTGGCTTGGGGGATGGGCGAGCCCACCAGCTCACCACACACAGCTGCGCTTGGCCTCTGTAATCAAAACCATCATTACAGACCTGATGGTTTGGCTACAGCTGTAAAGAGATAAGCATGTTGGAAGAGAAAACAGGGCCCTGGTGACCTGGCCTTGGGGTCTGAGCGCTGGCTGGTGTGCACACACATTCTCCCTGACACCCCACGCCTGCTCCTCCCCAGTCACCTCCCAAGTAGATCCCCCAAGTCCAGCATCTCAAGAACCCTCTGCCTTGGAACAGGCAGCAGAGTATGTGTATGGTGTTAGACATGGCTGCTAATAGAGGTGAAGGGTTTACTATGTTTCATTTCAGGACATGCCTTGGATGACTTCAAAGACGTAATTAATTAATTCTGTGAATGCTCAGAACGGTGGAGCGTTATGGGGTTGGAAGTTGAGGGGGAGGGGGGAACTAGAGCAGAATCCTGTCCCACTTTGTTTAAAAGTAAACCTTCCTTCCGACATTGCTGTGGGCATTGTTTTTACATGCACAATGTGTGGACGAGGACGGTGCACTCTGTGGTGAAGGGGACCCCGTTCTGTGCTGGCTGGGGGAGGCCTGTGGAGGGACCACCGGGAAGGTACTCCCAAGTCCCAGACAGACTTCTTCATAGCAAGGCATGCTCAGGGGTAGCACTGAGCACGTGTTATTTTATGATCTGCAGCCTCTGCCCCTACCCAGCTTTTGAAAAAAAATAAACAGGAGGAGTAACAACCCCCCTCCAACCTCTAACAAGAGGCCTGCTCTGTTAGTAGAATTTTTATCACTTTGTGACTTGCCAGGCAGGTGCTATAGCTAAACTTTTACCTAGCCCCAAACCCAGGTTCTACAGAAATCAATTGTCGCTGTAAGCCCTTCTTTTCTCTGTGCATGAATGGGCACAAACATGCATGCACGTGGAGGCCAGGACAACCTCGGTTGTCATCCTCAGGAACACCACCTACCTTTCTTTAAGTCAGGGTCTCTAGTCGGCCTGGAGCTCACCAATAGGCTGCACTAGTTGGCCAACAAGCTCCAGGGAGCCCTTCTCCAGATCTCTACCTCCCCAGGGTTGGGATTGTAGGTACCAGAACCACCATATCCAGTATTTTACGTGGGTTCTGGGGATCAAACTCTTACCCACTGAGCTATCCCCAGACCATTTTGAGCACAATGTGGTCCTTTGAAGAATAAGATCAGAGTCAGGCCTGGTACCAGCAACATCTGGTGGCAAACAGGGGTTTCAAAAGTCAAGAGTGGATTTTTAAAGGAATATTTTCTCACAAAGACTTCTAGACAGCCAAGTGACACCAAGGAAGGAGACCAGATCTGGAGGGATCAACCCAGCTCTGGCCATTCAGCTCAACTCATTCTCTACACTGCAGATCCCAATAGCCCATTCACTGTATTGTGGGACAATACAAAGACAATTACTTTACAAACTCAGTTCAGACCTTTCACAACTAGTTTAGTATTTTCTGACTATTGCTGAAAAGCTCAAGTAGCAGTGGGCTGATCAAATACATTAATAACATCTGACTGTGAGCATAAAACAAAGGATAAGATTTGCTTCCACTGCTCCCAACAAATGTATACTATAGACAAGAACCATTAGGTTGCAAAGATGGCTCTGTGAGTAACGTACTTGCTCTGCAAGCATAGGGACCTCAGTTAGAGTCACAGAACCTACATGGGCATGGTGGTGGTACACGTCCCAGTACTGGGAAGGCAGAGACAGATCCCTGGTGCTCACTGGCCAGCCAGTGTAGCCTAACTGGTTAGCTTCAGGCCAACAAGAGACCTTGTCTCAAAGGTTGACAGTGTTCTTGAGAAACAACACTTGAGTTTGTCCTCTGGCCTACAAATATACACATGCATGTAGACCTGCACATACATGAACATATACACATACATGTGAATATACGTACAATATACATGCAAAATGAAAATAACTGATATTTAATAGCAAAACCTTAATATTTTAGCTTCAACTGTCTCACTATAAATATATTGTACTAAAAATTGTTTGTGAACATTTTTTATTTATAAATAAAATTCATTTTGTTGACTTATTTGCACTTGTGTATGCACACCAGGGTCTTTTCCACTACAAATGAAGACCAGATACACGCATCACTTTTTGTACTTGCTGAGGAATTGAGCCCAGGCCAGCAAGCTTTACAAATAAGCTCCTTTTACCTGCTGAGCCATCTCTCCAGCCCTGAAAATTATTCTTTCTTAATGTTAAGTTCTAGGCTAAAAGAATTTTCAAAATACATAAGACCCTAAAATCAAACATTAATCTACATTTTATTTGTACAGTTTAGTGTGAATTAAAAGCAAGTGACCTTTTCATATGATGCATAGTATGGTTATCTCTAACTGTACTTCATTTACATATATGTTTAAAGATATTATATGAGGGCTAAGGATGTAGCTCAGTGGGAGTGTTGCCTAGCATGTGGAAGTCCTGAGTTCAATCTCCCACCCCACCCCACCAAAGACATGAGACTGTTCCCTTATTAGTCATTCATATTCACAGGAGTAAAAACAAAACTATTCAAATGCTCAAAGAGACCAGTGGAATGACATGGGCTGGAGAGATGGCTTAGCAGTTAAGGCACTAGCCTGCGAAGTATTAAGGATCCAGGTTCGATTTCCCAGTACTCACATAGGCCAGATGCATGTAAGTGGCACATGCATATAGAATTCATTGCCAGTGGCTAGAGGCCCTGGTGGGCTCATTCTCTCTCTCTCAAAATAATAAATAAAAATTAAAAAAAAAATTTTAAAGCCCGAGTCACTGGGTGTGGTGGTGCAAAAGCCCAGCACTTGGGAGACAGAGGTAGGAGGATCGCCATGAGTTTGAGGCCAGCCTGAGACTACATAGTGAATTCCAGGTCAGCCTGGGCTAGAGTGAGACCCTACCTCCAAAAACCAAAAAGCCTGAGTCCCTAAAAAGCCACACAAAAGCTGGAAAGATGACCCACAAAGCCTAATGGCCCAGGTTCAATTCCCAATTCCCACATAAGGCCAAATGGACAAAGTGGTACATGTGTCTGGAATTCATTAGCAGGACTAGAGACCCTGGTATGCCCTCTTCTCCCTCCCTCTCTCAAATAAATAAATAAATAAATAAATAAATAAATAAAATAATTTTAAAAGCCAGATATGGTGGTGCACGCCTTCAGTCCCAGTACTTAGGAGGCTGACGTGCTATGAGTTCGAGGCTAGTCTGAGATAGAGCAAGAATCTACCTTGAAAAAACAAAAATAAATAAACAAATAAAATTTTTAATTAAAAAATTCTTTAAGACCACACAAAAATATGAAGGATAATTATTTCCTTGAAGGGAATGTTCAAAGACCAGCTCCACCACTTAGCCCCAGTGTCTGTGTACAGTGCTGTCTGTGCTGGGCCTCATAAGAAAGGCATAGCACTCTAGGGATGGATGACATTTAGACTTCTTCATGCATGGACCTAATGTGATCTGGTTGGGTGCTGTTCATGTACAATCAAAATGTAATTCAACCCAGTACTTGGGAGGCAGAGGTAGGAGGATCACCACGAGTTCGAGGCCACTCTGAGGCTACATAGTGAATTCCAGGTCAGCCTGAGCTAGAGTGAGACCCTACCTCGAAAAACTGAAGAAAAAAAAAAAAAAAGTAATTCAAATGCCCCTTTAATTAAAAAAATATATATTCACACACCTGAATGCTTTGAGTGTTAGGAGAGATGAAAGCACAGAGATCAGCTACCATACTGCCTAAGAAGGTTAACCTCTGCACCTGTCGTCCCCTTCCCAGCCTTGGCCTACTACTCCATACTGAATGTCTGAGGCAATGGTGGAAGACACTGAAGTGCATGCTATAATAACCCTCTTCTGTTTGGGCCTGGGCAGCGCACAAAAGAGCTCTGCATCATCTGTGGCAAGCTATTGGTATGTCTTTGGTCAATGGGGGAAAAATAAAAAGCAGAGAATCTCAATTGTTTAATTTTTAAATTCACTACCCCAACACCAATGATTTCAGAATTAAATGTTAAAAATGAAGACTTGGAATAAATTCCAGTTAATTAGGGTGATGTGATACTGTTCTCTTTACCTTGCTAAAAAAAAAAAAAAAAAAAAAAAAAAAAATCAAACCTGGTACACATGTATGAACCAGATTCCAAGAGCCATATTGAACTACTAACTACTTCCAACCAAAACGATCTCATGCAGGCTCACAGGGATACTGGCTGTCTAATCATTACATGAGTGTCTTGACTTAAGACCAAAAAAAAAAAAAAAAAGGCACTTAAAATCTGTGTTTAAACACGCCTAATTAAGTGGGAAATTAAGACAATCATTTGGATAATCTAAGCCAACAAATGTTAGGGCCCTAATTATTTGGGTATTCCAGTAAGAGCATTTTTGCTTGAACTGTACTGTTAATGATGCCGATTCACTCTTTCACTTCATATGTGTCAACACAGAGCAAATGAACAGATGTTCTTGCAACCACGGAATACATTTATATTCAGTCAGTTAGCAGTTGGGAGCAAATTCAGACCTTTTTTTTTTTTTTTTCTTTAGTTAACCAATGTCTGTGAGGGCAAGGTGAGAAGCCAAGACATTTTAAAGCAGAATTTGATCCTTCATGAAATAGTATGAAATGTGATTAAGCATTTATAAATTTATTTCATCTGCCCAGTGAAAAGATGATCAACATGAAGCTGACTATAAATGATGGCTTTTGGGAGACAATGGGGTCAATGTCTTTTTTGGACACATGCCCCACTCTGGTGGGAGAAGTCTACAGTGGAGGGAAGCTGTGCTTGGAGGGGTTGGAGGGGGGGTGGCCAATGAGAAATCTTTGCATCTTCCACCCAGTTTGGGCTGTAAACTCAAAACTTCTCTGAAAGTATGTTAAAATATTTAAGTAGACCGTCAAAATATAAAATCTTGGATTTTTATCCATGCTGAACCCAAACCCTAGTGCATTAGGTTATAATTTGGCAGACTTGGCCCAGAAATACCACCAATAATTTGGGTTTGCCTGGTCACAAAACTAGTTACCATGCAACAGGCAAGAGCAACAGAAGCCAACAGGTTCCATGTTTTATAACCTATTTCCCTTCTTTCTAAGGTATACTTTCATAAATGCTCAACCAAAGTTCCTGAGTCACTTGCATGGTTTTTACAGGTGAAAGCCAGATATGGGAGGCTGCCACAAAAGCAACACCTGAAGTTAATGAAACCTGTCAGTGTTGTTATGATCTGATAAGGGGCAGCTGTGCAGTGAGCGCATGGTGACACACATAAAGGATGACAGCCCACCACAGTGTCTTACCTTGGAGCCAGTCTCTGAAGTAATGCAGCCACATTTTGGGAAGCTGTTTATTCTCTTCCAACATGACATACTTCACATTACTGAAACTCTTGTGAAGGTCGTAAAGTAAGTGCTGGATATTTGGGTAGTCTGCTTTCTGTGTGACTATATACATGTTGTAGAAAGAAAAGTATTTGAACTGTGCAGCTATAAAGTCATATTCTCTGGTTTCCCGAGGGACAATGTCTGTAAGGTCCAGCCCATCTCTCACTCGAGTGGTCCCATAAAGGCTGACCCCCAGCAAGCCCAGGAAAAGCAGGATCACCACAACCTGCAACAGAGCAAGAGGAACAGGATCAGACTCAAGGGGAAGACCACTGAATCTTGTTTGCTCAACCATCAGCTGTTTAAACTAGCCCACACTGGCTGGCCCAGATGTACCGTGTTAGAGAGTCATTATGGAAAAACATAAATCCAGCAATCACCTTTCAAAGTAGCCTCAGGAAGAATAAGAATGTTTACAAGGCAAGGGGTTTATGTACATTCATAGAAATATTTGTTACATAGATACCTTCCTATAGGAGAGGTATTCATTAAGCTGCCCCTAATCTTTGCAAAGAATAACTTTGGGAGGCCTGTTTGGTAGTACACGTTCACAATTTTTTAGTTATTTGTTTGCAAACAGAAACAAAGAGAAGGGAGGAGAGAGAATGGACGTGCCAGGGCCTCTTGCCACTCCAAACAAACTTCAGATGCATGGCCCACTTTGTGCATGTGGTTTACGTGCATTTGGGGGAATTGAACCCAGGGAAGTTAAGCTCTGCAAGCAAGTGCCTTTTAACCACTGAACCATCTCTCCAGCCCATTCAAAATATTTTTTTTACAATGTGAGAGAAAAACCGTAGATGGAAGGAATGTGATGAGGCAGTTCTGTTATCTTTCCAAGAGAGAAAGAGCCTAATGTGGTGGCAAATTACCTTGGCTTTTGGTTTCAAGAGGAAAGGAGCATAGTGCTTCTCTGCAAAAGACGAGAGTGTCCACTTGGTACAGGGAGGTTCAAGGCAGTGGAGGCTGGAGTCGGAGAACTGGGAGAGGAGGTCCCTGGTGGAGCTGGTGCTCTCGGGGCTCTGGCAGCTGAGGGTGTCCTGGGTGACGGTGACGGGCTGCACAGAAATCTCAGAGCGCGGCTCGGCGGTGGTGTAGTAGACGTGTGTGTGAGGGTCGTATTCTGTGCGGAGCTGGACGGTGGACTGCATGGTGATGTGTGTTTCGTGGGCGAAGCTGTGGCTGTTATAGGGTGGTGGGGGGCTGTAACGGGTGTTACTGTGAGGCTCCGTGTAGGCCTGAGGTTCAACCTGAATCACTCTGCTGACACAGGGGCTGAAAGACAAGAAGAAACACATTGCTATACGTGGTCACCACAGGAAGTCCATGCTTTCGTTTCTGTCCATGACTGATACCACCTGTTCATAACAGCTGACTTAGGAGAGAATCATTTATTGCTGAATTCTGCAAATATCAGGATTGCTCTGGACATAGATTAAGATTTAGTTCAAGGAGGTCAAAAGGCTGGTTGATCCTAAATTTAACTGATATTATGATCACCCCCTTCAAGCACAATTAAAATTAATTCTACCTTGTTTTTCTAGATTAGTGGTTTTTAGCCCTGCTCTGCTCCAATCCAAAGTTCTACAAACAGTCCGCCAATCAACATTAGTTCATGATGGGAAAAACATGGCCACATGTACCAGATTCTCAGGGGTTGTGAGAATGCTAAGTAGGGGGAGGGAAGAAGCAGGGAGGCTCAGAGGCCACACCTACCTCTCATGGAGGTATCCGCTGTTTAGTCTCTCCCCTTCCATCAGCATTCCCAACCCTACTAGCTATACTCCCATCTAAATCCAAGGACTAGAAGGTTCTCTGTAACCAACCAACAATGGCCCTAGTAGCCTGAAAACGTACCTTGTAAAACAGCAGAAAATATCCAATCTCCTATCTTCACGACGATATAAATCCATGCTGAGAATTGCAGGGAAAATGAGGAGCACCATGGCAAAATTGAACACGACTACCACTGCAGCCTGGGGGAGTGGCAGGAAAGACAAGGTAGATGGTCACCAACGTGGTCCTCAGCAGAATACTGCTTTGGAAACAGTTTCCCTTGTTTTCATGTGGTTCTCTTCCCATGTCCACTCTCATCACTTTCTTTCATCATTAAGAGACCATTTGAGCAAAGCAAATTCTTTCCATACCTAATAGTTCTATGACCCACAAAGCTTACACACATTGGAACTAAACTTGTCTTTCTAGTAACCTGACCAAACCAAATCCACAGGGCAGAAAAGTACTTGAGATGTTCCTTGGAAAACACAATGAAACATTTCCCTTCCAGGATGGCTCTTAGTTCATGCAGCCCCGATTTTATATGTAGAAATTTGTATATAAAGTGGATTGAGTAGAGCAAAATGTCACCTTTCACACATGGAATGAAATCTCACACATGTCCCCTGAGGTTTCTAAGAGGCACATTCCAAATCATCTCAGGAGCAGCTTGTGAGCTGTACAAGTGAGTAACAGCAAAGGTCAAGGAAAGTTAAGCAGGAAGAAATTCCTGCGTGTGATTATAGAATGTAGAATAAATAAGTACAGATTCAAAAGCCTAGAATAAACACAGCGCTAGATTCTAGAGCGCTTCACCAAATCTCCTGCTGACCTATTAAAAATTACAAAATTGGGCTATGATTAAGGGAAGTTGACAGGACATCTGAAAGAGCTGTCCTGTCCAGAAAAACGGGGAAGAGGCAGAAAGGCAAAATGCAACTGGAATGCTAAGTAGCCAAATTCATCTAAAAACTTGTAGAAGGGTTTTCAAAGAACTTCTGAGACTTTCTCAAACCATGAAAATGGATCTGGGTAAGGAAAGAAAGAAAACCTGACTCAAAATGGTACTACTGAACAAAACAAAACAAAAGGATACAGAACACTTTTGAAAGAAACCACAAATTTATCTTCCAGGTGAAAAGTAAGCCCAAGTTCTGAAGATATGCCTTTCAATAATGAATTAATTCCCTGTTAGAACTACAAAACCAAAAATAACCAAGAGTCTACCATCTAAAACTTGCCTAGCCCCTTTATCCTGAGAATTCCTCGGTCCCACAATTCAAAGCATGTTAACTTATAACTCAAATGCATGTGTGAGGTACTTTAAAGACACTTGTATGAATAAGTATCACGTGACAAGTTCATGTCACTCTTGTGACCAAAAAGGCTATTTCAGAGATCATTTATTTATTGCAGGAAGAGAGAGGGGGTGAGGGGGGAGAGAAGGACGGAGAGGGAGGCCGGCAGACAGAGAGATAATGGGCACACCAAGGCCTCCAGCCACTGCAAATGCCTGTGCCACCTTGTGCATCTGCCTTGCATGATACTAGGGAATCAAACCTGGGTCTTCAGACTTTGCAGGCAAGCACCTCCACTACAGGCCAGACCTTTTAAAATTTTCAAAGTCTAGTACTATGCTGGGTGCCAGAGATACAAAGAAAATTAAGGTAAGTTCCTGCTCTCAAGGATAAAATAAATTACAAATATATTACTATGACTCCTCAGCACCCATGTAAAGCCATATGCAATGTGATTCACATGCCTGTAATCACAACAGGCTTATAGCAATGGGAAGTAGAACCAGGAAAATCTGGAAGCTCATGGGACAAGCTAAACTGGCCTATGTAGCAGCAAAACAATGAGACCTTGTCACAAAAATCAGGTGTGAAGAAGAGAACTGACATGCCAAAGTTGTTCTCTGTACATACGCGCACACACTGTGACACATGCATGCCCATGCATATATGTATACATATAAGTATTATATTTAAAAATGTCTTTTAAAGGAATTCTAAGTAAAACAGAAAATGTGATAAGAATGATCTTGACTGTCAATCAATTCTATTTACTGTGGTTAGAGGAAATGTTCCCATTCCAAGAGCATCTAAGGCAGGAGCTTGAGCCCTTCTGGAGAGACCCAAGTCTAAAACCTTTACCTGGGTAGGATTTAGTGATAGAGTAGTTGTGAGGACCTGGGTTCAATCTCCAGGATTGTACAAAGGAAAAATAATGCCTTTTTAAAAAAAACCATTAGAACAACAAAGGTCCTGTTCTGGAAATTTTCTTTGAGAAACTGATACCATTAAGTGACCAGCACAGGACACTTTGATCCCAAAGAAGTAGCATTTAGACAGATGAAGTTAAGTTTCTCTAGGGGGGGGAAACCCATTATTTTGGTAAAAAAAACTGGGACTGTTGCATTAGAAAAAATGCAGTTTGTCACTACACAAAAACATTTTGGGTCTCTCCCTTTTGATGTCTAATTGTTTAACACCCTGCAAAGATAAACCCAAATGAAAAGCCAGGATCACAACTCAGCTCACTACAGGGAGAGAAACTCCAAGTGTTCAGTGTTGAATGGCAATGCATGTAAGAGAGTCACAAATTCCAATGGCCACTGCAAAACCTACTGCAGACTCTTGCTCTTTTCTGTTTTCTTACATTCATTCTCTGTCTCTCTCTCTCTCTCTGACAAACAGAATTAGCCACAGTATCATGGCAAATCATTTAATAAATGAAGACCCAGCTATCTATAGATGTAGTTTTCCAAAACGGATTCAGTGACTTGGAATAGAAACGCACACCCCACAGTACTCATGGTGTCTGTCAGGTGCTTACCTTAGGAGAACTTAGTACTGGATTTCCTAAATGCTACTCCTCAAGGAAAACTCACGAAGCTGTCAGACCACCACAGCGTGGGAGATCATTAAAGCAGAGTATGCCTTGATGAACCATCAGTATGTACTGAGAGAGGAGAGGAGAGAATCAGAGGGAAAGAAGAAAAGGAGTGTGAGCGGACACAGAATAGAACAGATAACAGACTGCAAGGGAAAAGGCAGTGGAAAGGATAGTGTGAGAGAGGGTCCCACTATTAAGACTCCAGGGTAATATCTCCATTGTAGGGTTTGTTGCACATGAAACTAGACATGAAAGGACGTGGGGCAGAGACATGCCTCTGTGAAATGGCCTCCTGAAATCTCAGTGGTACCCCCGATGTCAAAAGCATATCCAATCTATCCCAAAACACTTGGCCATTTTCATTTTCCTTATATTTCAGTCCCAGTTTTAGATTTGATTCTACTCATTAATTCATATTATAGTCTCTATTTCCATGTGTGTTTATGGTATCTTTCTCTGAGGGCTGGTGCTTATGACAACAGGCACTAAGTCTTCCATTAGTTTTGTATCTTTTTAAAAAATTTATTTTTATTTTTATTTATTGGAGAGAGCAAGAGACAGATAGAGAGAGAAAGAATAGGCACGACAGGGCCTCCAGCCACTGAGAACAAACTCCAGACGCGTGCGCCCCCTTGTGCATCTGGCTAACGTGGGTCCTGGGGAATCGAGCCTTGAACCGGGGTCCTTAGGCTTCACAGGCAAGCGCTTACCCCTAAGCCATTTCTTCAGCCCTAGTTTTGTATCTTGCACTCCACATTAGAGAAGCCACATGTCCCAAACACTAGGATCATTAGTAGCTTGGGCCTCTGTTGTTAGTGAGATGAAATGCAATGCCTTATTGATTGTCTCCTTAGAGACAAATGTGAAGACTACGAAAACATTAAGTATGTTCACAAGAGTGTAAACAAGAATTATCTTTCTTTTCCTAGTCACAATTCCCAGCACCTGTTGGTGAGTACAGAGCTGAATTTAATAAGGACAGTTTGACTAATGACATCACAGTGGTTTCCTTCAGGCACTTAGCTATCTCATGAATAACAATGTGAGCGGAAGATAGAAGAGGGCTGAAGGTCCTTGATTCTGAGAACATCTGAAATTAACTCACAAAACTCAAAACTCCTGTCTTGAACTATCTACAGGACAGATCATCCAGGCTGAAAAAGACCACATCATGAATGTAGGTCATCGCTGTGCTATTTTCAGGATGCCTATGAATTTCAAGTAGCTCTTGGGCAAAGCCATTATTTACTCCCAACATATACTTGCATGTCCTATCCCAAGAGATAGCTGGCTCTGTGAGGAAAGTAGTCAGTCCAATGGTCTTGGTGTGTGAAAGAACCCAAAAGGGCAAAATAATGGGATTACCACAGGCTGCACAAACACTTTGAGCTGGCTTGGGCAGCTTGAGAGGGAGTAGGTAATCAAAAGGAAAGAGAGGACAGGACAGTGCACAGAGGCTAACTAAGGAAAAGGAGGTAAGAAGCAAGGCCGAGACATCCCTGCAGGAAATCTCCAAGGAAAAGAATGGCTGAGATGTCTTCACACAATGTTATTAAACATTCTATTTTCAGTTAATGTCCAGCCTGGGCTACACACAACTACCTTCATACAGTAGTAAAATCTCTGTTTAATGGCCTTGAATTGGGGCAAGAGCTCACTTGGAGAAGGTTTAAAAAAAAAAGGTAGGTATTAATTGGGATGAAGTGACCAGGGAGGAGAGGAGTAAGACTTAGAAAGGACTCTAAGCAGCTAAGAGCTGGCTGCAACAAGAAGTCTGAAGACCAGCCCTGAATGAATCCCACCTGACTGGAACTATATAGTCCAAGTCTACAAAGTTAAGAAGCATCTACACAATAGGGTCTATAAGGAAGGAATAGCACTACAACTTTGGAGGGAGTGTCAAGGTTACATTTTGAGGCACTCACCCCACAGCACAAAGCCCCAAATGCTGGTATGTGCTTCATTTCATGGCAGTAGTAATGTCAGCACTGAGTCAAGGTAAAGCAGAGTAGGGAGGCGGAATGTCAGAGCTGTCACTCATGTCACCAGAGGGTTTGTCATAGGAAACTCACCTGGAGGGAGAATGCTCGCAGAGCGGGGATGGGAATTAAGGCGGCCATAAAGAAGGCTGTGACATTGCTGATGGAGGTGAGGGCCACACTGGCTCCTGTGCGTTTGAGGCACTCCCCAGTCCTGTCCTGAGGAAGGATGAGAAATCATTGTGCTGAGAGACACACTGGGCATTGCCCACCCCATGAGGTACAATGTGGCAAAATAACACAAGCATAGTTGCTAATGTTGGTTCTACTATTGTCCACGGGACAGGAAAAGGCCATGGATATTTTGACGTTGACAATGATACTCATTAGTGCCGTCCTCAATGTCATGTACTCTTCAGGGCTATCAACATACAAAGCAGAAGGTTCAAGATGATGATTTACGTGGAAACGGTGTGTGTGTTTGTATGAGTGCAATCACATGTGTGCCACAGCATGTATGTGGAGGTCAGAGGACAAATTTTGGGTGCTGGTCATTGCCTTCCATATTGTTTGAGGTAGGGTCACTGCTGCACTGGTCAGGCCAGCTGGCCTACAAGCTTTTGGGGATTCTACTGTCTTTGTAGCCCATCTTGATGCAGGAACAGTGGGATTACGGACAAGTACTACCATGTCTTGTTTTATGTGGATTCTGAACTCAGGTCCTCAAGCTTTCTAGCCACAGATCCAGCCCAAAAGGGAAGTTCTTAATATGATTTAAGATGGGATGAAACAGTGACAAGAAGCCCCAGAAAAGCACGTGTGGGCTTTGAACCGGGTAGCAACTCATGTAGTGTCAAGCTCAGACACTCATTTCCATAGGCACCTCAAATGGAACTCTTGGCATTTCTCACAGTGACTACACGTCCTGGGATGTTTCCAGTTTATTTATTTAGAGTCAGTAGCATGTCATCTGACTTGGGAATGAAATAAATCCTGGGCCAGATGGGGACAAACAAAATGAAGGGACAAGTACTTAGGAGTGGACAGGACTTTGGGTAGACCCAAAGCTTTCTTCTTTTATTCTGCTATTACCTCAAAAGGGATCCTTTTATTCTGTCCTGTCTCACTAAATGCATGTGCCAGAAGGAAAACATCATCAACACCAACACCAAGAGCAAGAAACGGCAAAACCTATTCAAAAGAATACAGAAGCATGAGATATACAAGAACCAATGAGTAAAACGTGGGCCCCAGTGCCCCCAACAGTTACCCTAAGGGAGCTTTATTAACTGACAGTCCACATCCCCAGGATCTACCAGTTTTCACTCATGGAAGCTCTTGTATGCTTCTATTTTTAAGGTCCAGGTTACAGGAAAGTTTTACAATTATTAAGTGAGAAGCAAGCTCACTCATCTAAGCAATGAATGATTCTCAGAGGCTTCCCTGGACCAACATTGTTCGAAACTGATTAGAAAACAGGCTGGCAGTTTCTACCCCAGACCTGTGCATGGGGTCCACCAATCTGAGTTTGCATGAGATGATTCTACTGTCCACTAGAGTTTTAGAATGAGGGATTTAGTAAATAATATACATTATTCTAAGTGAATCATCTCTACCTATCAACAACCTCTTCACAAACTGGTACACTCATAGCCAAGCCTCCTCCCCTCCCACACTGCGAGACAAGTGGAATCCCAGTGGAGAAGGCTAAAGACCCTTTGGGTCAGATGGACACACAGAAGGCCTAAGGTGAGACCAAGGAAGGGTGGTGGTATGGGCTGGGGGAGGGGTGGGAGGGGAGAGTGAGGGAAGGCTCCCTTAGTACCTGAGTTGTTGCAGCATTAAAGGAAATCCCGATCAATGAGCACAGGCCCAATCCTGCAGCCACTGACAGTGCAACCAACAGGACTCCAGCCAGTCCCACGGCACCCTGGGACTTGGAGCAGTCCCAGCGCAGCATGGTTAAACAGGCATAGGCAAGCTGCAAGCAGCATAATTGGGGGAGGGGGGATTAGAGGAGAGAGAAGAGTGGGGGGGGGGACACAAACAAAAGCCAAACATTAGATAGAATGTGGAATGATCCTAACATTTTCCCCCACCCATCACCCCCATCCAAAGATAGAACTCCAAAAAAAAAAAAACTTTACATTATGAACACCACACCACATGATACAAGCCAAAGACAGAAAAACTACAAATGGGGGCAAAATGCTTTCTTCAACCTCTCTTTTAAACTGTTATAAACTGAGCTCTCTCTGTCCCAGATGTACTTGTACATTAACAGCAATTTAAAAAGCAGGCACAGTCATGGAAGTAAAAACTAAAACTATGGGGGGGGGGAACGAACCTAACTATACACCCACTCCAAACCCTTGGAAGCCCAGGATTGACTGTTACCATCAGCAGGTAGCCACTGGCCACTCGGATGACGCTGACATCAGAGAAGGATTTGAGGATGTCGTCCAGGGTCGTGGTGGTGAAGGAGAGCACCTTCTGAGTGGAGTTCTGGGGGACGCTCTGATGAACCACCTATGTTCACAAGACAAGGCTAAATTCCCAAATGGAATTTGAGCTTCAATAAGCTTCAATAGCATAGACCCATAAGGGACACAGTCCTGCTCCCTACACTGTCTTCTGAGGCAGCTATAAAGAGTTCCAGGTAACTCAGGTGGACAGAGAAGAGAGGAAATGAAACTTGGGATTGACATTAATGGCTCCTGGGTGTGGCAAATCAAGGGAGAATGTGTGTTTAGTGGGGTCGTTCTGAGTGTTTTATTTACTTCAAATCTAGGACTCCTATCCTCCTCTTCACAGCCGGACAACTGACTTTCAATCCCACCAGTTCCTTCCTCATTCAGAACAACTCATTCTTAAGGGTCCTACTCCCTTCCCTTCCCTACCCTTCCCTACCCTTTATTTGCTGGCCACTTTCAAAGGTCATAGGCAGCTCAGTGCAGGTCACTGCTGGAGAAACAAAGGCTAGTCCCTGTCACATGACCTCATGGAGGGGCCTGCAGCTGTGAGCAGATTCTATGCTTTGCTAATGTTTTCCAGACACCTTTTCTGGCACACTGGGTTTTTTTTAAAAAATACTGTCATGCCTGAACTATGGAGTTCACATCTAGTTACTAAACAAGTTTCAGGGTATCTCAAATAAGATTATCTCTTCAGACATTATCCTAAGTCTTTCAATATCACAGAAAAGAGAAACAAGCTTTCATCTTATGGAGAATTATACACTCGGTTGAAAAGAAATCTAATGGAAGTTGGGTATGGTGGTGCAGGAGACTGAGGCAGGAAGAGATAGGAAGTTTAAGACCACCTTGGGCTGCAAAATGAGACCTTATCTAAACAAATAAACCTATCACCCAACCAAACAAAGTGCCACTGAATCTAATGGAAAGCAATGTTTGCAGGAACGATGAAAGGAAGAGTGGGTTCAATCGTAAGTGCGTCCTTGGATTCAGAGGTGGCTCACCTCCACGTAGGTCCTCTGCCATGCCTCCAGGATGGCTGCGGCTTTGTCCTCGTTCCAGTTGATGTGTGAGACATACTCATAGCCTTTGAAGTGCTCATACATTTGCTTGGGAGTCATTAATTGAAACATGGTCTGCAGGGCGTGGGCACTGTGACAGGGTGAAGGGGGTGGCAGGTATGTCAGCATCGCCAGGAAGCAGTTTGCACTGTGCAAGATCCCAAGTGAGTATCCCCAACTCCCCCGCAGACTTCTCTCCTTCTACATGCGCACATGTTTTCATTCAAATGGGCCCAGGATGGTTATTTTATTTAATAGATTGATGTACCATATTAAAGGTGTAACCTTACAAACCTTTTACAGATAGGCCCCAAAATTAAATTAATAGGCAATTTCCTTTCTCAGTTCCTAGTCCATGAAACAGGAAGGAGAGAGGGGTAGATAGCTTGACCAGATACACCAAGCTCAACCATGCACACTGCTGTGCAGAAAGCTCAGACGACAGATTTCCTGAGGGAGAAACCTCAGACGAAACACCTGACATTTGGCTGACCACAGTCCAAGAGTGCACAAAGGGCAATTCTTGTTTAGCCTCTAGTTCCTGGTCTTTCCCTTTGACAGTACATGATACTGCCCAGGCTCCCACCACTGCACCCTACACACTGTGAGTTTTCTTGCCTGCCTACACTTGTCCCCTTGTGCTACTTGATGGGCAGATCTCTAAAACCTTGCAGTCAACAACTATAATTCTGATAAAAACTATAAATCCATTCTAGAAAAATTCTCTACAAGGTGCCTTTGTAAGCTGGTCTAGTCTGATATTTCCCAACATTCAATTACACTGCCAGCTAAATTAACAGTTAAATCTGAGCACAAATACCCTTGCAAATGTCGGAGGGGAAGCAGTTTTTCAGGCAGGCTTGGGCTTTCTGTGTGTTGAGTTAGTTACCTGACAAGTTTTCCAGTGCTGTTCTTGACCGTGCCACCCACAATCAATTCCTCCTGCCAGTGCATATACTTTCTGGATAATCCCTGGCATCCACCATTCAAAACAAGGGCCATATCAAGAGGCTAAAATAGAAAGACAGCCACATAATTATGGGAATTAGTAGGCAGGTCACATGCCTTGTTAAAATCCAGTGCGTTAAGGGCTTGTTTGTTTCAGAGGAAAGATTAATAACAAAGCTAATGAGACACATATGGTAAATCTTATAGAAAAATTTAGCCCTATAAATAAACTTAGTTCCATATATCAATTTTTTAAAAGTGTCACAGAGAATGAAATCTTAAAAAATGAAAATAATAAAGAGAACTCTAAGTGGAAACAGAAAAGGTTTTCTTCTGTCCTTCTGGGGACACTCAATGAAGGAACTCACTTTGGTTGAATTTTTGTTGGGGGCTGTGGCGGGGCAATCTGGGTCAGCTGGGTTGAGGCAGGGACGGTCCATGTATCCATGGCCCACTTCAGCCTTATTCAGCATTTCCTCCCAGCTGTCCACTTGGTAGTTTATTTTCTTTAACTCTTCTAGGAATTCCAAAGGGTCAAAGTTTGTCCACCGCAAAGGAGGTTTACCTCTGTGAAAGAAATTAGGAGGTAAGACCATGAAGAGTGCTTGCTGAGCGTGCAGGCAAGTAACGGGGCTGCATGCTCCCCATCTGCACTGCTATAAGCTTTTTGGTAATACTGCAAAGTCTGAGGACTCTGGCATGAAGAAAAACTAGTAAACTGATGTGCAAACTGATGTCAGGAAAATAACCCATGACTAAAGATAGGAAGCAAAGTGCAAAGTTAACATAAGCATTGGGCAGTCTTAATTTCCAAATACTATGCTTAATATCCTAAGAATTTAGCCAAATGAGTACTTCAAAGCAGAATACTGAGATCTGAAACTTAAAAAAAAAAAAAGGGAGGGGCTCATAATGTCACATTAGTGCTTGCCAGCTTAATAACTGCTTTGTAAATGTCACCAATCAAAATATTTGATCTCAGTTACCTTTAACAATTCCGCACTTATGAGCGCTCTCTGACAGGCAGGCGATGGGGCGGGCGAGCCCCCTGCGGGTACTGCCATCACCACCATCACTGCCACGTCCCCCTCCCCACTCACTTTTGAATTTGTGCTGTTGACAGGCCAGCAAGGCTTTTGGCTGCCTGTTATGTGGTTCAAACCACACTGTAGCTGCTTAACCAGGCTGAAGTCATTATTGAGAATCTCCCAACCAGAAAACACAAAACCCCTTATTTCCCATCTAAAACTGTACACTGAAGGTCAGGGGATGGCCACTGCAAATTGCTTTTGCAGATATGTGCAAGCCAGGACAGAAACAATAACCCAAGCACTAACTCTTCCATAATTAACTGAAAATGTCTACACTGATTAACCATAAGTCTTTAAATGCTGTGGTATATATAATATCCATCTGCTAGACTGCGAAACATCCCCTACCATAGTCTTCATATATTAATGTTATCCAAAGGTTAATATTTTACTTTGTTGGAAGATCTTGAACCTTAACTTGAAATGTTTAGTTCTGACATGTACCCAGGAATAAATTCTCTTCTTAAAAAATAAAGGACTAAGTGCCAGCTCTGCATAACTGCAAGCATTTTATAAAGCATTAAAAGCACACACACATATGCTCTGCAATAATTTGCATTTTATTTGCATATAAATAGGTTGGTAAAAGTGAATGAACTTTAATGATGCCTATAGTACTTTTTCTTGAAAAGAGGAAAAACATTTCCCCCTTTCCAAAAAAAAAAGCACATGGAATTTCACTGTTTTTATTTCTTATTATTATTCCAAAGCGAAAACAGAATAAACAATGATAAGAAGCAGTCCCAGAGTTGAGAAATCAGCTATGAGAAGACATACTTACAGAAGGTACGCTGTTCCAGATTGCAACTTCGCCCCTTCCCAGAAGCAGTCCAAAGGTGTAATGATCAAACAAGGGTAAAGATATTCTATTATCTGTCAATGTAGAATGACAACAGGCTGGGTGTTAGGCTAACACATACCACCTGGGTGTTTTTTTTAAGACATATTTTTGCAAACAAGGAAAATATACCTGATCCATGTAACCTGTTTCTGTGATAAGTTCTCCTGATTTGTAGCACAAATGTTCCAATTTCCATTGCCTGATGGAATAAAAGGCAGAGACAAAAACATTTTATTGTAAATACAGGAAACCAATGTAAAATCAGAACAATAGAACATATAAAAAGTCCTGCAGTTCCGATCACTTTTATGCCTGTGTCAAAACCAGAGAGCTTTTGCCAAGTTGAGAGCAAGGGAGCTTGCTGTAATGAATAGATAATACTCCACATAATTAACATGTGGGGTGTTTATGTAAATGAATGCTACCAAAGTACTTGAAAAGTCTTGTTTCCTTAAGTGTTCTCCCAATAATCTTGTTTACACCATTAATCTGCCTTTCTACATACATTAAACAACTTGGAACAGCTCTGCTGAATTATCACAAATTCACAATAAATGGGGACTAAGTTAGTGAAGCCTGTAATATACTGGCATATAGTTAAGCAGGCAAGTATTACTGGGAAAAACAATATTCTTATTTGTAGCTCATGTTTCAAACAAACTTTCCTGCCTGTAGCCATGAATGTTATAAACAACCTGTCAGGTGAACTGGATTCTCTCTTTACAGTCTCTAACATTCTTGTCTTACAGACATGACATTAAACATAGCCATCAAGAATTAATCCAGTTTCATCATCTCCAGAAAAGTGTAATTCTGAATGTGTTTTAAGGAGATAAGCCCAACCTCGGAAATGAGAGGAAATTTGGAAGGAGTAGAGATGGAAAATCTAAGGAAAATGAACACAATCCATTCTCTTCAAACTGCTGGGAAGCCTATCTTCACCCAAAGGTGCTTTCCTCTTCCCACACTCCTCCCAGACCTTTCTTATCTTTCTCTCAGTGTCCTTCTAAAATGGCACCCTTCTGCTAGAAGATTTCTTTGCCCAGTATAGCCCTTGCTCCTGCCTGACACCTGAAACATTTGTGTGGTGGGTACCGCCCTTGCTAGATTTTGTCTAAGCCTATCTGTATTGATTTCATTTCTCTTCCAAAGAGCATGGCCAACATCCATTCATCCAACCATCCCTCCATCCCTCCCTCCGTCTACTCATCCACCTGCTCATGCAAGTATATGCATGCGACCGACACACAAACACTGTACGGCAGCAGCACAGAAGATCTAGTATAAGCAAGCTCTCAATATCACATGATCAACTGACTGAGCCGGGCATGGCTCTGCATTTGTTGGGTTAGTCTGATTATTTAATAACCAGGTGAACTGGGATATATGCTTTAATTGATGTAATTTTCAGGGCTGTTTTCTTTTTCACCTAAAAATGGGCAGGTTGAACTAAGCATGTTCTTTCAAGTTCATTCCTAAGCATAATTTCTGGTTCCACCTTGTATACTTAAGAAGGATGTTACTTAAATTATACAGATACTTAAATCTTATCCTTAAGCACGTAGGTGACAAGTGCCCTCAGAGCAGGTTTCAACTACCTTACATGAGGCTCAGACATTGTGACAGGTCCTTCACCTGCAAACTTTGCAAGCCTGGACTGGGTAGCTGTTTTCTCTACAACAAAAGGCAAATAACCAGACAGAAAAGCAGGAATGCTTCCTCACATTTTCCAAAACCTTTTCCACATACACCTGGATCTTGCCCCTGCTCAGCAATGGACCAGACCTATGGCTCCTGCTCTGAAGTGACTGACAGTTTAGATGCATAAGAAAAAGAGACTGTTCGTTTTGCTCCAAAATTCTCTCCTGATCTTTTAACATTAGGCACAGCAATGTGAAATCAGAGATGAGGCTAAAAAGTTGAAATTTTAGAAAGGGGTGTGTGAATCTACCTATCTAACCTACCCCCCAGAGTTCCCAGGAAGGCTCACCACCCCATGTCTAATTGCTCTGTGACTCATAAAATCTGTAACTTCTTCCGTTGTCTCTTTTCCCTCCTTCCTTCATACTATGTGTAAATTGACTGAAGGCAATCCAAAATGTAACTGCTCCAAAACAGCTTACTAAGAAAGATAATTCACAGTTTGAAAATATTCTATTTGGGAAGAAAGTCTTTAGCAAGGATATATAGTCTGGGTATATGGCCACCCAAGTGAACCACACTCATTTGGGGACAGCACTAAGATACTTACTAAAAATTATATAATGTACAGGTTGGACTCCCATAATCTCAAAGTTTAAAATCTGAAATGCTCCAAAATCTGAAAGTTTCTGAGCATCAACATGATGCCACAATGGTAAATTCCACACCATAAAATTTTGTTTCATGCCCCAAAATGAGTATTTACATGAGGTATATTTGAAGTCATGATCAGACTTTGTTTATACATAGTATTTTATTACCTATAGGCAGATATTCCAAGTATTTTTTTTAAAAATTGAAATACTTCTGGTCCTAAGCATTTTGGATAAGGAATATTGAATATGTAATGTACGTGCTTTGTTATCACACTATAAAAACAAACCAAGATATAGGAGTGGAAAAAAGTGGTCAGCGCATTTGCTTTTGACTATGAGACCCTCAGTTCCATCCTTACCATGGGGAAAAAAAATCACTAGGAAACCATTTGAACTAATACTCTAGGGACAATTATATTTTCTGAAACAAGGTGTCTAAGCCAGCAGCCTCCCTGGCAGCCTTACCTGTTGTACATGTAGACGTGGACTCGGCTGGCCTGAAGTGCCGAGTCCAGGTGTTGTAGGAGGGCTTCTGTGGTCAGGACATTAGCGCCTTCTTCTTTTGGGGTCTGTATCATGAGTTGGGGATTAAACATAGCCTCTTCTCCTATCTTCTGGCGAGTATAATTTAATTCACGACTCACTCGTCCACCAACTGACAAACAGGACAGGTTTCCATTAGAACTGCAAAATCACCTCAAAACCTTGTTCTTTTACTCACTCACTGACAGATAGGTTCAGGCACAATGAACAAACACTGGTGGTAAACCAAGTCATTTGAAGAGTTACACCCGTTCTTACTATAAGCAGCAATGTTGACTTTGGAGAAGGATGAATGTATCAAAACACCTGCTAAGCCTAGTAGCTGTCCAGCGCACCACATGGGAAACCTACTGGAGACTTGTGCTTCGTGCATATTCTGACCAACATACCATGTGTCTGAACAGGGGGAGGGGACGGGAAAACTTGAGACACCTTTTCCTTGCAGACCAGACCAAATAACCCTGTTACAATTTCTTTCACTTGTATAAACAATGTGCCCCTGCAGCCAATTTCAAGATAAATGGCTTCAATTTACACTCTTCTCCTGGCAGAGGTAACAAGGAAATGTTTCTCTTCTATGGAAACAGCAACAAGGGAAGGTGGTAAGTGTGTGCTAAGTACAAAACTTGGAGAAGATAAATATTGAGATTCAAGTCAGATACATACAGGGCAGGGAAGCCCCCATAGAAGAGGAACACAATGGATTGCCCATTAGAGGCAGTCTCTGGAAACCTGGTTTTATCAAATTCACCTGGCCCACAACCAGAAAAACAGTGTCAGGTTCTGAGTCACCCAGCCAGGGGAGGAGCCTATATGTTCTGGAAGCATCCTAGATCCCAACACCAACCCAGCTCTCCTGCAGGCTTGGCTGAAAATGGAGATGCTAGAAACCAGGCACAGGTGATCAAACCACTGAGCCTGCTTCTGGAAACTATTTTACTCTGCTCTCCTTTTTACATGTTTACATCTAGTTATGGTTTGTGTCCAAGCCAAGCTCAGAATGCTACACCTGTGCTGAGGGGCCACATGTGTGCACACTGCAGGCAAAAGAAGCTGGTCTGGATAATTCCTACTCACTGATAAGCTCAATGTTCACCAAAAGGCAGACGTCCAGCTATAGCTTGGAAAGAACTCAGTGATTGTAGCTTTCCCACGAGGAAGAATCCTTTTTCTTCAAGTTTAGTATTCAAGGACATAAACATTTGGTTTGGGCAAGTAAATAAGTACTGGGAACAGCGGGGTGTTTAGTTCTCTTGGCATATTTTATAAACAAGGGGGCAGGCTAAAAAGCAAACAATGCCCTCATTAGGAAATCTAGTGCAGAATCGCGGGCTGGCAGGACCCTCTGTGTAGGTCCACGCAACCGCCAAGGCCACCATGGAGCTCTGAGGTGAGGCTTAAAGTACTGTGGGAGATGTACAAGGAATGCATCCACCAGTTCATAAAAAAAAGTGTACAGGCACTCTGACAACTGCCAAGGGGGCTGGCCAAGGGCCTTACCACCAATTTCAAGTTAGGAAAGACAATGACTGAGGGCATAGCTCAGTGGAATAGTTGCATAGCATGCCCAAGGCCCTGGGTTCCATCCTCAGCACTGGGGGTGGGGAGGATGGTGGGGGAAGACTTTCAACCAATTACCTAGAAGCCTGAATTTGACTCAGTCCACATCTTGTAAAGGTGAAGAAGTTGTTGGAAGCTAGACAGCTTCCAAGTCTTAGTGCAGTCAGTCCCAGAGTTGCATCCAAAGGGACCTCATCCTAACCATGTGCTCAAACCTCTCCTTTTCTGGTGCTGTTGTATCTAATGTCCCAAACCTGGAAGCCATTTCCGTTTCTACTTGCCCCTCAAACACTATCCTACAAGCACATGGCTACTTTCTGCTTAGTACAGTGCAGTTTCCTTTTACTCCTACTGAAACTTAAAAGCTGCAGTGGACTCAAAACCAAGTAAAATAAGGAAACAGCACACATTCCTAATTGGCTTTTTATTTCTTTTTGCATGTGTGTGGTCTCACATGTGCGTAGGTGTGGGTATATGTACATGTGCAAGTAACAGGTAGATGCTGTCTTCCTCACTTGCTCTCTGCTTTTACTCCTAGAGGTAGAGTCTATCGCTAAGCCTGGAAGTCACTCATCTGGTCAGGCTGGCTATAGCCAGTGATTCTGTCTCTACCTTCCCAGCAATAAGATCACAGGTGCACGCCATCATGTCTGCTTCTGCGTGGGTTCTGGGGATCCAAATCAGGTTCTCATGCTTGCATGGCAAGCTCTTAGTAAGTGAGGAACCACCCATGCACACAGCTTGGTGGGATATCCCTTCCTGCCTTAGCACAGCTGTTTTTCACTATGCAACCCATGGAGGTACAGTCCTAAATGTGAGTGCCCACTGTAAGAAAACCCAACACAAGTTTCATACGTAGGGGTCTTTACTTTATGCATGCACAACAATCTTTCTTCATGGGGGTTTGAGAAGAGATGTTTTAAAGATACAAATGTATTGTTAGCCAGGCATGGTGATGCACGCCTTTAAGCCCAGCACTCGGGAGGCAGAGGTAGGAGGATCACTGTGAGTTCAAGGCCACCCTGAGACTACATAGTGAATTCCTGGTCAGCCTGGGCTAGGGTGAGACCCTAACTCGAAAAACCAAAAAAAAAAAAAAAAAAATACAAATGTGCTTCATGTGCCCCATCATGATGTCCTGATATACAGTAAGATAAACATACACCCATACTTTCACAAATGTGTACACTTTTCATATGTATGTTATCTCTAGTAGTGGATAACTGTTGCTCTTCTCTCTGCTCTAGTGTTGAGTATTTTGTCAATGTATGACCAGTTCCAACCAAGACAAGATTATCACCACAAAATGTCAAGCTGTGCCAAGTGACTAGAGTTGAGACCTTTATTTACAATGCCAAATCTTAAAGACTACAGTCTTTGCGGGCTGGAGAGATGGCTTAGCTGTTAAGCACTTGCCTGAGAAGCCTAAGGACCTCGGTTTGAGGCTCGATTCCCCGGGAACCACGGGTGCACGTGCCTGGAGGCCCTAGCACGCCCATCCTCTTTCTCTCTCTCTCTCTCTCTCTGCCTCTTTCTCTCTGTTGCTCTCAAATAAATAAATTAATAAAAATAAAAAACTTTAATTTATTTTTGCATGTTACATAGCTACATCTTAGGCCTGATGTTTCATTTTTATATTTAAGACTGTTTTCCCAGAGGATTCAGTAACTTTCAAGAAGTTTTGGTGGCCACTCACTTTATTTCATCCAAGTACACCTATAGAACATTCACTCCTCCAGCAAGCATGTGTGACAATGTCTCATGCATAAAATAGATCTACTGGGTAAGTAATGCAAGCAGGCAGTACACAGCAAACCCAATGCCTCAGAGGAAATAAAGATGGTGACGTCATACTGGGTAGTGGGGAGGAAGGCTACTTTGACTAAGATGGTGGGAAGCTCCAAAGGAAAATAACATGGGGTGACTTTGAAGAGCTAGGGACAATGTTCTAGGAGAGGGGCTAGCAACTGCAAAGCCCATGGATTTTTGTGGGGAGAGAAAGGAGGCAAGCATGGCTGGAGGGTGGTGAGACCATGATTATGTCATTCACTTGCTTGCTCTGGTAGACTTAGCTCCTTCTCAGGTATACCTGTGCCCTAAGCTGCATAGCATTCTCATGGTCTTACATCAGCACTCACCCAAGGCACACTGAAACAGGCTACAAGAAACAGAAACCACTTAGGATAGTGCAATTTTATGGACTTGCCTGATTCTTACTAGCTACACTAGCAAAGGCCTATCCTAAATCATGACTCAGTGACAGGCAAAAGCTGTTCATCACCTGCCTGTCTTCCTTATCATCCATGAGTGTGAAGCCTTTTGCTCAGCAAGTCCCACAGAACCCATTTCAGATGATTCAAATTACACTCATCTAGGAGAAAAGAACTTTCTTCTCTTTTCTGTGTTCAAGGCCAAAGTCCTTCATATAGATATAATAGATAGGTATATAGATATTTAAATAATCTAACATATGGAACAGAATGAGCTGTCAAGCCCAGTATTTCTTATTAATGAAAGTTTAGGGAATTATGTTGATAACCTTGAGTATTGAATAGTGGCCTCTGGATAATAATTACTTTATTCCCTTTGGGGGGGGGCATCGATTTTCAGTTTTTCTGCAATGAACATGTATAAAGGCTTCTGTGTGCCAAACATTAAAGAAAAAAAAAAAGGAAAGGAATGAAAAGAGGGACGGGGAAAGGTATGCAAAAGCTACTTGGTAGAGATTTGGATTCAAAACAAGCTCAATATAAAAGCGATCATATGCATCTCATCATAGCCTTAAGCCCTCTTCATCCTCCAATGCAATATCTCTGACAATCATTAACAACAAATCTTTATGACCGAGACTCAAAATCATCTTTCATGCTTATGTGATGTGCCCCATTTCAAAGCTCTTTGAATTGCTAATTTTCTCATAGACATTTCAATTGTGGTTGTTCCTTCATAAAGTTAGGGGCAGCTGACTGGACAGACACTGAAAATAGGAAACAAGGTCCTAATAGGAATAAAAATGCCACGACACAGGACAGGACAGTGTGAATGACACTCAGGTAGTATTCCCCAAGCCAGACCAGATCTGGAATGTCCAGGTGCGCATTCTTTCATTTACTGGCTGTGGCCCTAACTTTAAGCAGGAGGAAATGTGGTTTAGGTGATTTGCCCAAGGTCATTAGGTCAGTAATGTGGCTTTAAACACTTTCTTCTGTCATTGAGGATATTCATTGTTCCACACAGGGCCTGTGGACAACCCCATTTTCCTTCTGGTTTCTAAAGGGTCCTGTTAGAAAGGGGGCACAGAATATACAGGGAACAAACAGTCCTAAGCCACCTTTCCCGTAAGTCTGTATGTCATTCTCCAGGAAGCTACAGCTTGCACCAATTCTCTGCAAGAGGTGGTACAAGCATCACTTCTGCCAAGAACATGTGGATCAAGATCTGTGCATTCTCCTCTCCTCCTGAAACTGAAGCCCACCATGGTTTTCCAAAGGGAAGCAAGGGGTCTGCTGAAAAGTGCTATTCCAATCTACTGCAGACATGAGATCTCCCCTGCTGTTCACCCAGAGCCCAGGAGATGTCTGTGGCATTCACAGAAAAACTTTTGAGCAAAAGCTCATTGTGATCCACATAAAGATGAAGGATCAAATAAAAGTTTTTAAAATTTTTTTCCATGACATTCCAAGTCCCTTAAGGGAGACATATTTCCTGCTCACTCACCTCTGTATGTGCCGAACAGAGGCATACCAGGGGCATGGCACACATTCAAAATGAATTGCACAAATAAATGAATGAATGGCTTCAGTACAGAGTCCTGGGAACAGGCAGTCATCTGTACAAGATATTAATTCCCCCCAAAGCCCCAAAAAGTCAATCAGTCAAAACAAATGACCCTTTCAGCTTGAAAAGTACCCACTCAGAGTCCAATTAGGAAAATGGGGTCTGTGTATACGCAAGCACATTTGCATTTGATTAATCCCATGAATTATCTAGCAGCTTCTAGAGAGATTTTTTTTTTTACCCTTTAGTTGCTTCAGGTCCTTCTCTCAATGGTGCAATTAGTCATTTTTGAGGACAAAAAGGTACAGATTTCAAAAAGTGAATATAACTGCAAAATTATTAATACTGGCTCATTTTCTAAATTGAAAAAAATGAAGAGACAGTAATTTGGACAATTGGCTGAAAACTCACCATGGTTAGTTATTCTCTACCTACCTCTCACATTCATGAGGGACCCACTGCTGCTACTTATAGTTCTGGACTGTGTCTCTCCTTGGGAGAATGTGCCCTTGGGTGTTGCCATGGGAGAATACTGGAATCAGACAGCCCAAAAAGAGGTTGTCTTTATGAAGAAAGTGCCCAGCGAACAGCCACAAAAAACATCTTGCAGGCAGAGCACATGCATGAATTTGCCCATGGGTCACACAGGTGAACACAGAGCTTGAACACAGGTAGCAAGTACACAGGTGCCCATGCAGGGTTCCTTGCTGTGCCTGCAACAAGCAAGGGCACAGCCCCCACCCCACCCCCACAGCAAACCCAAACCCAGCAGCTTGCAATGCCATCTGTTATCAGCCTCACCAGGGCTGCTTCCTCTGAACGGCTTTCCTGAGACCAATCCACTGGCCCTGTCGGATGCAATCAGGTCAACCTAGGACTCTGCAGCCAGACCTGATGCTGCCTCCACTCTAGGGACCAACAGCTCCCAAGACAGCTCTGCATCTGTTGGTGGTCCCTTTGCTCACTAGTCACTTGGCCGCTTGGCATGGGGAAGATGTGCCCGACCCTACCTATGACAACTTACAAATGATTTCCTGAGTTCCTGCAGGACCCAGCCCCCTATTCCTCATGGTGTGTACTTTTCACGCCTTACCTCAACACACCAACATCACAAGCCAAGTCCCATCATTTCATAGGAAGTGCTTACATACAAGGAAGGTGCAACACACCACCAAACTGGGGGAACCAAAGATCACGACAAACATTTTCTTTTAAATTCAGGTTCTTACCTGAGACCTAAGGTCTTCTTTTAAAAAATAAAAAACAAGGGGCTGGGGAGATGGCCCAGTGGTTAAAGGTGCGTGCTTGCAAAGCACGTCAGCTGAGGTTCAATTCCCCAGCACTCACATAAAGCCAGATGCAAGGTTTGTTTGCACTGTCATGTGACCCTGGCATGCCCCCGTATGCAAATGAACACATAAATAAATAAAAGTTAAAAATGAAAACTAGCTGCTGATGTAGCTCAATTGGTAGAATGCTTGCCCAGCCAGTAATGCAATGAAGCTGAAACTCTGGGTTTGATCCCCAGCTGTGCATACAAGTCAGTGTGGGGGAACATGCTCCCAGCACTCAGGAGGTGGAGGCAGGAGGAGAAATTCCAGGCCATCCTCAGCTACCTGAGACCATGTCTCAAAAGTAAATGAATGAGGGCTGGAGAGATGGTGTAGCAGTTAAGGCACTTGCTGCAAAGCCAAGGGACCTCAGTTTGATGACCCAGGACCCACATAAGCCAGATGCACAAGGCACATGCATCTGGAGTTTGTTTGCAGTGGCTGGAGGCCCTGGGGCACCCATTCTCTCTCTTTCCTACCCCCTCGTTCTCTCTCTCAAATAAATAAATAAAATATTTTTTAAATGAATGAATGAATAGAAAGAAAGAAGAAAAAAGAAACAAAGGAAGGAAAGGAAAGAAAAGGAAAGGAAAGGAAAACCAGAAAGCAACCCAACAACAAAACCAAGTGTCATCACGACAGTCACAGCTCTTGGGGCAGAGCATCATATTAACCAGTTTCCTTTTCCCAACTTCTATGCAGCTGACATCACCTCTCTGCTCCTCTTCATCCAATCTATCTTTTCACTGGCTTTCTACTTGACTGGGCATGGGGAAGAAGACACTGGGAGTCCCCACCTTTGCCTACAGGCTCCAATGCAGGCTTCCTGACCTCTGGGGAGCACCACTCTGGCCTTATTTATCCTTCATACCAGTCTTCCCTGTGCATCTGTGCAGGGAGACCCGGCACTGGGGGCCACTTTCATGATTTTGTTGCCATCAGGATTAGCTGGATTAGGGGCTGGTACATAAGGACCCCCTGGCGCCATTAGGAAGTCTCATCACCGGGTCAGCGTGGTGTGTCAACTATATTCTGCCACCATTACTAACCACCAACCAGATTGGGGGGTGGGGGGCAGAAAAAATGCTTTGAGTGCAAAATGTATGAACTCATCACTAGGATGCATTCTCTCATCAGGCATTTCAAAGTGGGAGCCATTCAGGACTGTCTTTTCAAACGAGGACCCCATTTCGTTTTCTTTTTTTAGTCTGTACAGAATTTAGTGGGTTTGACGTGATAGCCAATGGAAAAGAGAGTAAACCTAGTTACCCACAGGGGCGGGGGGGTTCACATCCACATCCCTTCTCCAAATCCATCCAGCAAGTATTTTGGGAAGAATCCACTGATGAAACCTTTTATTTTGTTCAAGGCTCGTAAGGCCAAATACTGCCTCATCCAACCAGCACCTCCCAAAAATTAATGTGAAGGAAAACAATATGGGTAGGACAGCAGTGCACAGGGAATGGTGGGGAGGATAAAGGATGAGGAAACGAACAAAAACAGCACTTCTGTCTCCTTTTAAACCTCAGTGCCTGAAATTTTCCTCCAAGAAAATCATCTGGTTCATTTACCTACTCCCCACCAGCACTCCCCCACCCCCATATAGACCTGCATAAAGTAAATACAATTTGCAGAGAAAGGAATGGGATTGCTATGAGTGTGTGTGAGTGTGTGTATGGGTGTGTAATGTTACTGAACAGTCCCTCTTGCACAGAACTGGGCTGTTCCATCAAAGCCGTATCTGTTATATTTCTGTCTTTCTCTTCTGTTTGGCGTATTCACCAACAAGAGAAAAGGAGGTAAGCTTCTGCGGCCCTGACCTGCAGCTGGAACACAATGGTTTCGCACAGCCCTGCCGACCCCTGACATAAATTTTACACCGCAGCTGGCATTTACACACTCAGCATTACCATATGTATAGCTGCTCCGTGCTAATTATGCTAATCACCTGTCTAACTCGCTGCTGCGAAAAATGGTTGTATTTAGCACTCCAGTGCCTACCAATACAGCTCACTGTGTGGCTGAAATGTACATTCAGACGGCCCTCAATGGCAAGATTTTTCCACGTTGCTGGCTACATTCAGGCCTCAGAAAAATTTATTCAAGTCAACTGGTTTCGGTCCGCAACAAAAAAGTTACGAGAAAAAAGTGAGTGTGTTCTTGCCCTAACATTCTGGGTCTGCTTGCAAGCAAAATGATAAATCAATTGGTGTGGGAAACAAAAAGGGAGAGAGATTTCTTTTGGGAGCCATGTGAAACTGTAGCCTATTTAAAAAAAAAAAAAAAGAGGAGGAAAAGAGGGGAAAAGAGGATCTTCTTAGTCCCCAAATCTCTAGAAAGAGCAGTTAATAGATATTTAGCCCTAATCCCAATTCTCTCAAATTGTAAGCTTTGCTTGCAATTAAGCAAGGTATTAAACGTGCAATTTTTCTATTGGGCCATATATGGACTAAAATGATGTAATCATACTTATGCTTAAAGCAAAACTTATTACAATAGTGTATGTAGCAAGCACATGAGGAAAACAACAGGTAAAAAAAATCACTTCTTAAGCAGCTAGAAATCTTTTGTCATTGTTGTTTTGTTTTTGCTTACTTAGAATGCAATGCCTCTATTTAAATAGAGACTGTGTGTGATGTGTCTTTTTTGTGGAGGTTTCTGGTTTCTCACTAAAGGGGCAAAGAAATCAGGGAGTGGAGGTTAGGAAGATAGGAAGATAGAAGGGTGGGAAACAGTTGGGGAAGGCATGGGAGTGACTCAAGAAGCCTGTTTTTTTTTTTTTAACTCTAACACTTTGTCTATTTTTTAATCATCACCATTTCTTAAGACCGTTTTCTCAGTGCATTCTATATAGATTTCTTAAACCAGGAAAATATTAGTGCAGCCATTTCAACAATCCCCAAAATCTAATTTCCTTCCTAACTCACAAAATGTTCTCTTTTCTCTTTCTTTTTTCTTTCTCGCTTTCTTTCATTCATTCCCTCCTTCCCCTGTCTTTCTTTCACTGAGAGTCTAGTCTTTCCAAGGACTGCTGTAAATACAGAACATGAAGATGTATGGATAATGTCTATGCAGGCATTCTAGTTTCTTTTAATTACCCTCAGCATTGTAAAACACATGACTGGAGAGTGACCCAAACTGCCCAGTTACTTTCCCACCCTCAAATGCAGTCAGTAGCAAACTCTTACTTCCATCTAGAAAGTAGCAGCAAACTAGAAGGCCACGCATTCTCCCTGGAATCTTGCCCTTCTCCCCCGCCCCCTTCCCTTCACCCAGAGCTACAAAACACCATAGCAGCATTGTGATAAATCTTGGGTTTACACCAAGAAGGTGAACCAATCCAGCAGGCTTGCTCTGACACTGTAGGAGGTCCTGAGGAAAGCTGGGCCTCTCCTGGCTTGGCTTCCCCTCACTTTTCAAATTAACTTAGAGCATATGGCAAAAATGATGTTCACAGTAACTTACGGATGTTTCTAAAGGACAACATAACTTTTATCCTAGCTATTCCTACGCCTATTGTTTAAATTTTTTTAAAGCAGTGGTGAAGTTTGAACCCAGGGCTTCAGGCATTCTAGGCAAATGAGCTACATCCCTGACCCCTGAACATTTTATAAATTGATGTGATCCAACATTATCCAAGGCACATCTGGCTCTCTGTGGTGTCTAAATTCAGCTTGGCATTTCAAAGTGTTAATTTATCTGGGTTTTGTTCTTCCAAATCCTGACCATGCAGCTCAGGACACCAGGACAACTACTGCAATCACTGCAGAGCCAAGGGCCTGCTCCTCTGGGTCTCCTGCTTTTCTTAAATAGGAGATGGACCACCCTGCCTCGTGGCACAGAACAGTGTTTACATTGCAATACTCCACTGTGTAATACATCTGGCATTTTTGGGCAGAACTCCTGAGCTAGGGGCCAGAAGCCCTTAAGCAGTGATTTAAGGGGAATAAAATCATGCACACTGACTTAACAAAGCCCATTCCTAGTTCCTTCTGCTTACTTCTGTCCATGCCTCACCCACTGCTGCAAACTATCTTCCACAGTTGCTAAACTGAACAAATCAACTGTCCCTTTTCTCATTAATCCTAGCAATAAACAAGCAAGCTTATGTGTTGTGATATGGGGACTTAACTTCTTTCCTGACCTCACCTTCAAAAGCAATGGCAAGATGGGACCCATATTCAAGGCAGGGTAGACTATTTAAGCCAACTTACACCTGGGTTTCTGGATTGGGTCTTGTCCTCCACGTTATAAATCTCTCCAACAATAGAGCTGCCATTCATTAGCAGGTAACTGACTGCCCACCAAAGGCAGCTGCCCTCACACAAGGCCACTGTCTTTCCAACCAAGCTCAAATCGCCAAATAAATCCCAACAGTGCCATGCTCCTGAGAGGCAGAGTATGGGTGAGAACCTTCTGGATACCCCAACACAAAAACCTTCCAAGAGTCAGGCAGTTTCTCAGTGGCAATATTTTACTGTCTCAGAAGGCTAATTTTTCTGCCAAATACAGTTAAAGAATGATATGCAGGGGGAAAAACTTAAGACAATAGAGTGTAAAGAGAAAATTAGTCTAGTGTCGAGGGATCCTGGGTCTGATTTAAAAAGAAAAAAAATATATTATCATAAGGCACCCAAAATCAAGAGATTGGCAGCCAAAAGTAAGTCATCATGTTTCGATGACCCTGATTCTATCTGTGTATACTAAGAATGTTCCCACTGAGAAGATTCCAAGAGCTTTCTCCTTCTGTCCAGGCAGAGCTGCCTTCCCCAGCAAAGCCCCTTTGCTCTCTGGGATGTCAACCAAGACCTCTCATGAGGATGGAACATCTAACGCTACAAAGTCAGCCAAAATTTGGATAAGGAAATCCATTCTCTTCTATCTCCATCCAAGCTCCCTATTCCCACTGGCTTTAGTAGGCATTCCATCCAGGGAAAGGCTGAAGTGGGGCGCCTGGGTGGGAATGTCATGGCTTATGTTTCATTTAGCAGCTCAGAAATGCTACAGGACCCAATTCTCCCCTAATTCATGTAAGGGCTAGGGACAATGACTTGGTTCTCACATTCTGTGGTGGTTTTGTACACCTTGAAAGAATGTGTCCGTGGATCCTAAAGTTGCCTCACAAGTCCACAGAAATATCAGGAATCTTCCCACAGGAAAACACCCTTCAGGTGACAAGACCCCATCACAACAGTTTGGTTGTGGACCCCATACCACAACCCAGGATGCATCTTCCTCAGCTGGCTTGAAAGTATTTTCTAATACCCTCCTATTGTCAGTGTGTGATTAACCAGATCTGAGTCCTTTCCAGATTCCACACTAGAACTCCAGAAACTAACATGGGAGGAAATGAACAGGTTTCAGGGAGGGTTAAGAGGAAGTAAGGGAAAGAGAAAGAGATAGAGGGGAGCATGAAGGAAAGAACCACTAACAAGCACAGGAAACGCAATGTGTTACCATGGGAGAATCATCCAGGTGTGGTGATTTTTTTTAAAAGGGTTTAATTCCCTCAAGGTTTTCTCCTTGTTAAAGAATGTCAAAATAGTGCCAAGAGTTAAAATACTTTTATGCAAATTGGCTTCCATTAATTCTGGTCTCTAACATAATTTAAAAATATTTCCTTTTTTGCTTATTTTGTGTATTTGTGATGTATGTGTTGTATATGCATGTGTGTGCACATGTGTGCAAATACATGCACTTCATATGCAGGGCAGAAGACATCTGGTGTCCTCCTCTATTGCTTTGCACCTTATTTTCTTGAGAGGTTCTCTCACGGAACCTAGAGTTCACTGTTTTTGGTGAGCTGCAACAACCCTCCTGTCCCTGTCCCACCCCTACCCCCCCCTCCAGCACCAAGATCAGATCACAGGAACATCCATGCCACACCCAGCTTTTTATCTGGGGGCTAGGAACAGAACTCAGATCCTTATGACTGCACAGCAAGCATTTTTACCCACTGAATGATTGCCTCAGCCCCACATTATTTCCATATTTAAGAACCAAAATAACTTTTAAAGTCCAACATTCCCTACCTCAGCAGAGCAGCATACACATTAGGGGGCTCAATCTTGGGCAAACAACTGGCACAGATCCAACAGGAAGCCACCACATTGAGAAGCCTCTGTCTGCAGAATTGTGACCTCCCCCACCCTCAATAAAAGTAAAGCAAGGGTGACCAAGTTCCACCTCACCTCAAGTGGACAGGGTTCCAGGGGTCACAGGAGGGTCAGCTTTGAAGGAGAAATCCAAATGAAATATAAACATGGTACTGTGGAAACCAGACAACTCTCCCATAGCTGTCCAGCCAGCATTAATCTCACCATCAGCTGTGGCACATAACCTAAACAAATGGGACAGGCAGCTCCTGCATCTGGGAGCTGTCATCTCCTGGAAGTTCCAAGTGGTGCTAGATGTATCTGAAACCTGTGGACCATTCTGGCTTCTGACTTTATTGATGGGTCAAGAATGGCAGACAGTATAGGATCTGGAGGGTTCTTGGAGACGGTCAACTACCCTGTGCAGGAGGCACGTGAGTCACCTGTTATTTTTAAAGCTGTATTTCATTTTCTCCTAATACAAAAGGAAGACTCCTACAGTGCTGGTCCCTTCTGTGTGCACCCGCTTCTTGAATCTAAAAAGCACCCACTGTTCATTTGTGAAAGTATATGGGAACCCAAGGAGCTATAGGAGGTATCATTTCTGTGTCTGTCTCTTGTATTAAATAAAGAGCACCTTAGGGAAAGGAGTTGGATAGGAAGAAACTTATGAGAGAGAATAAAACCAAAAACTTTATACAGCACTGGGCTTCTGAAAGGAGCTACTGTGTCACTATGCTGTCTTCTTGCTCAAGCTTTTGAAAAATTCACCTTCATGCTAAAAGCCTTCAGCCCACTGTAGCTGAAGTGCAAGGGCTTTATGCAAGCTTGGTCACCCTTCCCCAAATATGCAAATAAGTTCTTCTTCTCTCCATGGTCTTTCCCTCACTCAGCATGGCATTTTTTAATATCCAATACCATGCTAAGTAAATGAAAACTACAATTTTATATTAATGATATGTAATAGCAGTACAGTCTAGGGTTGATGTGAGAGTTTGAGCTCAAAACCCTCCTCTGCATGTTCAGCCAGGGCCCTGTAGCCCCACCTCTATCTGCATAGGAGGGGTTATTTAGCCTCAATGATTATCAGCTAAAGCAATGATTTTCAGTTGGGGTGAATGTGCACCTCACCTCCCAGCTTCCCCAGGGGCATCTGGCAATGAGCAGAAATGTTTAGGTAGAGGGTGATGCTGCATCTAGTGGGTTGTGTCCAAGGATGCTACCGAATGCCCTGCAAGGCAGGTGGTCTCTCACAGAGGATTACAACGCAGGATGGTGCCAGGGGCAGAACCAGAATAGTGTATCTCAACTATACAGTACAAGGGAGTGCAATAACAAATTTGAGGGTATTTTACAGCAAGCATCTACTTTTAAAAACAAATTCTTCTAGTTCTTTTTGTTAAAAAACATTGCACACAAAATGGCCTGGATATCCATGACCTCAGAGAGACTGATTGACAGGGGGAGGGGATATGATGGAGAGTGGAGTTTCAAAGGGGAAAGTGGGGAGAGGGAGGGAATTATCATGGGATATTGTTTACAATCATGGAAGTTGTTAATTATAAAAAATTAAAGATTAAAAGAAAAACATTGCAACTCTCCTCCTCCTCCTCCTCCCTTGATATCAGTCCTAAAGCTCTTAAAAACCCAACACCAGGACAATATGGAGTCATTTCAAGGCTGTTGCCCTTTGCAGAAAAGGAGGCCAGGGGCTGGGCAAACTTTTAGAAAAAATAAAAAGCTCAAGAGAGATAAATGAACAGTGTGTCACTGGGATATCCTGACAACAACGTTGTGATGGGGATCGGATGATGGGGGAGTAAAAGAAAACATATTAAGGGAAATAGTAGGATAAAACTGCTAAACAAAAAGGAAATGTCAACAAAGAAATGGGCAAGGTTACAAATCAAATCTGTCCCCTTTTGTGCCCTGAGAGCCAAGCACTTAACAGTATCAGAATGGGCACTGAAGGCCAAGGAAGAGCCCACAGCCCCAGTGAAGCACCTCCAGTGGCAAACCCCTGCAGACTTCACCTCAGCCTCATTCACCCCACCACTTATTCTTCAGAGCCTTCACCCATGCTGTTCCCTCTGCCTGGAATGTCCTTCAGCCCCGCCCCTCTGCAGGGGCCTCCCAGGAAGGCAGATTTTCCTGTCATCTTGGCACCTGTGACCACCCACACACTGGTCTGTGTACAACCTGTTTGGTGGAGGTCTCCTAAGGGCAGGACCTGTGCACTTTCATCACTCTTCTCAGGAGTTCTGAGGTGCCTGGTGCCGAGTAAGCAATCAGAATCTATGTTGAATAAATACTGCACTGTGTATGTCCATATATGTGGTGTGTGCATATGGATACGTGTGTGGGAATGTGCATATGTGTGCATGTAATGAGGAAGCCAGAGGCTGAAGCCTTAATCACTATAAACATTTACATTTTATTTTTATTTATTTGTTGGAATGTGTGGGGTGGGTACCAGGGCCTCTAGCCATTACAACTGGATACCAGATGTTTGCACCACTTTTTGGGCCTGGCTTTAGTGGACGGCTTGGGAACTAAGCCTGTGCAATCATTTTACAAGCAAAAGCCTTTAACTGCTGAACCATCTTGCAGCTCCTCTCCACCTTAATTGAGACAGGGTCTCTCAATGAACGCAGAGCTCACCAATTCAGCTAGACCACCTACCCAGCAAATCCTCCTGCCTGTGCCTTCCCAGCACACATGGCTGCCATGCCCAGATTTTATGTGAGTGCTGGGGATCTGAGCCCAGGTCCTCATGCTTGTACAACAAAACACTTTACCCACTGAGCCAACTCCTCAGCCTCCTCAATACTTCCACTTTGACACAACAATTAGTCGCTTCTCCACCTTGCTGCCACCATCACATGTTTCTGAGATAGCAGATGTTCATGATAATCATTCCATCTGTTCTTTACCAAACCTTCTTGGTCCACTTATGTGAACATCAACTGACCTTTGTGACTCCCAAACAATACAGCCCTGAGATTCAAGTTGCCACCTGACACAGAATGGGTACTGTCTTAAAAAGGCAGTTATTGGGCTGGAGACATGGCTTACTGGTTAAGACGCTTGCCTGCAAAGCTTAAGGACGGAAATCCAATTCCCCAGTACCCAAGTAAGCCAGATGCACATGGAGGTACATGTATCTGGAGTTTGTTTGCAGTGGCTAGAAGCCCTGGCATGCCCATTCTCTCTTCCTCTTTCTCTCAAAATAAATATAATATTTCTTAAAGACAGTTATTGTACCAACATTTTAACAGAATTAGAAACTTCCTACCACTTCCTTATATATGTATGTATGTGTACATACATATATGTATGTATAAATACAACCTGTATGTGTGTTATGATTGTATAAAGAGAATAAAATAGTCCCTTCATTGTGGTGAATGGATTCAAACGGTCTTCATTATTTCCCCAATGTTCAACCATGAAAAATCAAAGCAACTAAGTAGATCCCTTAATCTTCTGGCTCTATTAAAAAGTTTTGGAAAATACAATTTATGTAGCAGCCTGTATATGCATATGAATATATGAAACGCAAAGGCAAGTGGATACGTATCATGTGATAGACATCATTTTCCTGATCACAGGAGAAATAGCAATTTTCCACAACTGACTCTCAGCATCCCTCTTTCCTTAAAATCTTAGCCCTTCCTCTTTTGTTGCTTAGCTAGAGAAATGTGCAACCTCTCTTCACCTGGCTCTCTTTGTAGCAAGCACCTGGTGCATGTAATCATGTCTAGAACCTTAGCATTTCAGCTAAGAAAGCTCAAGTATCAGTATCAGGCCTCTCTGCTCAAAGTGTTGAAGCAATTATCCAAGAGACTGAAGCAAAAAAGAACCAAAATTTGGTCCTGTGGTTCATTTTAACTCACTGACTTCTGGGACAGTAGGGATTATTTTTTTAAATATTATTTATTTGCAAGCAAAGAGAGAAAGAAAGCCACTGCAAAGGAATTCCAGATGCATGTGCCACCTTGAGCATCTGACTTTACATGGGTACTAGGGGATTGAACCCGGGTCATTAGGCTTTGCAAGCAAGTACCTTAACTGCTGAGCCATCTCTCTAGCCCCAGTACAGAATTCTTAATTCTGAAAGCAAATGCTCACATTAAAGCCACCCTGATTTTGAGGCCACCCTGAGACTACGTAGTGAATTCCAGGTCAGCCTGGACTAGAGTGAGACCCTATCTGGGGGGGGGGGGGGTGCTCACACTATTCTAAGTGCTGACATGGACACCAAGATCAATATATCATATGCAAGATCACTATAGTTACTTTGATGTTGAAGTGCGGTGAAAACAGTATGGCTCCCCTTTATTGTTGAGTTAACCTGCATTTATAAAACTTGCTTCTACAAGGGAAAAACCTATCAATGAATAAATGAACGAGGCCAAGGCCACAGGAGACCAGGGACCTAAGTCATTAGTAGTTAGTGAAGATTAAGAGACATGTAGTTAACATGAAAAGTAGGGCTATCATATATGAAACATTATATATTATCATGTCGTAATAGGTGGTACTTGAATGAGCTGTAAAGCATGTAAATATGTAACATGAATGTATAATAAATGCCTAGAAATACGGTAGTTGCTCAACTGAGTATTGAATGTTGGGACCAAGAACTAGTAAACTAGAAATGAGTTAAGAGTTCTGAGACATGGGACTGGGGATGCTGCTCAGTGGGAGGGGGCTTGTCTACCATGCACTATATATCTTTCCTGGGTTCCATCCACAGCACTGGGGTTAGGGTGAGCTCAACATTAGGCAAAGGGAATCCCTGTCTCAAGTATGCCCACTTAAAAACCCTTCCACATAACCAGCTGGAGCCCCTTTAAAAAGACTGTTATGAAGCATGTTTCTCCTCTTTCTAGGTCTTGAAATGAGTTGCAAGCCAGGCGTGGTGCCACATGCCTTTAATCACAGCACTCAGGGAGGCAGAGGTAAGAGGACGCCTTGAGTTCAAGGCCACCCTAAGACTACTACATAGTTAATTCCAGGTCAGCCTGGGCTAGAGTGGAACCCTACCTCAGAAAACCAAAAAAGAAGAAGAAGAAGAAGAAGAAGAAGAAAAGAAAACGGCTGCAATGTGAAGAAAAATCCTATCACTTCTTGAAAGCTTATTAAAATAACTCAAAACTAACTTTTGTCATCAACTGGCCACAGATGGGTTGGCCCAAAGGGGTGGAAAAAGCAAACCCGGGTAAGCCTATAGAAGCTCTGAGCTATAGCCAGTCACTGCATTTCCACACTGCAGCCCTGTTGGCCAGTTTACTGTGTCCTATGTATGTATTCCCAACAATGATAAGAGAATGGCATGAAGTCCCTCCACTCTGTTGGGGATACCACTCAACCCGCTGAGCAATGTTGTACCCCCTGCTAGAACATCCTCCTGGCTCCAGTCTATTCAGTACCCCCAGCTGCCTCCACCTCCACAAAGACCTTTTCTCCTCATTTAACTTTCATGGCCCATTTAAACTGTGAACTCAAATTCAGTGCAAATGCATTGAATTCTAATAGTTCTATGTGCATTAAATGATGCAGTATCTCCCAAGATTCTGAGTCTCTTACAGTACCCAGTACAGTGCTGATGATGTAAGTGCTGGGGAAATATGTCACTAGGGCCATAATAGGTGCTCAATGAAACTTCTTTCATTTACCAGTGACAATGAACCTAAATGAGGGAAATTACCCAATGGATTCAAGCCAAAGGACACTTTTGTATTAATTACCAAGCTACTTAAAGTAGTGTTTTCTAGCCTAAACTACTTGGATTATTATTTTAATTGCCACTTCTCAACTAAATAGGCCAGCACAGGTTTGCAGATCATTATTGCAAAACATTAATGGGAAGGTGAGTTTCCAGGAGGGTCTTGAGAATGATTACCTAAGGAAGTAGGCATAGAACTCTTTAGCTCCAAAACCCAAGTCCTGGCACTAAGAATACACCAGGTACTTTTAGTTTGAAACATCTGGGCAACTACTCCAATCCTTACTGCTCCTCTCTTGTAGAAGATGCCCAAAGCTGTGTGTGTAGACAGCAGACTTACTTTTCAAAAATAAAATTAACCGACAATGAAGAAAAAAAAAATCAGACGAAAAACATAAAGAAGAGGGAAGGAGGAAGAAAGGCCGTCCTTGTCTCACCAAGAATGTAAATGTTTTGGGGGGGGCACTAAAAATTTACAACTCCTTTTAAAAGGCAGAAACCCAAAAACCTCAAATGAGAACCATAGATAAAGACTGGCAGAAGCCCTTTGGAGACCACCTCCGGTGGCTCCTATCAAACCTAAGTTCTTAAAACCAATTTTTTTTCCTTGCTGCAAAATGAAGCCTTCGGAAAAATTCCATCTAAAAAGCCCCCACATGCGAAGAAGCATTAATCTACTTTACAAACATGCGTTCTAGTAGATGCTTTACTTTTTTCCAACCCTTTTCCTTCACCCCCACCCCCCTTTTTTTTTGTACCTTGAGACAAATGTTTTTTTCCCCCAGAGTTGAAAGCTGTCCAAAAACAGGACCACACACGCGGCCGCCTCCGCAGGCCCGCGCTGCGCCCGCCCCCCCCGCCCTCCCCCGTGCAAAGCCGCAGCCCCGGGGGCGCGCACACTCCCTGCAACCAGAGGGGTGGCCTTCCTCTCCACCCCCTCTCCTCGCAACAGACGCCGTGGGTGGGGGTGGGGGAGGGAAGGATGGCGAGCCCAGGAGCCGCGACCCGAGAGACCTTCCCCGAGGCTTCGTCTCCGAGGAGAGCCAAGGCTGGCGGCGATGGTGGCCAGCACCCGGGACTCCCCCCCAGGCCGTGCCGAGTGGTCTGTCCCGCGGAGGGGCCCCGCGCCCCCGCCGGCCCGCCCTCGCCACTCTCTCCCACAACACCTAGCAAGGCGCAGCGCCCTGAGTAGATTACAGCGCGGCCTTTGTCGGGCGGGCCTGGCTGCAGGCCAGGCGCCCAAACAATAAACAATTGCCCCTAGTACGGGCAGGGGGTTTCGCGGGCCACAGCGAGGCTCTAGGTGTGTGCTGGCAAATATCTTCATCAAACAGGAGGGATGGGGAATGGGGGGGGGGGGTGGCGGACGCTGGCTGTCTTACCTTCCACCCACAGCTCCTCCACGTTGGTCTCGAGATTAGCTGCCTTTAATCCCACAGCGAAGGCCCCAAATATGAGAAGGCCCACAACCAGGAACTTGCCGCAGTTTTTTTGTATGTAACAACCCAGCTTAAATAAGAGTCTCTGAAACTTCGCTCTCAGCCACAGCGGCGCTTTCCGGCCAGTAGCCTTCCCCTGGGGATGAAACAGAGGGAGGAGTGAACGCTGGAGGTTTTGCGGTCCGCGCGCCCACGCCTGCTCGCGCGCACCCGTCTGGGTGATCCCCCGACAGCCGTGGGGACGTGGGCGGTCGCTGCGCACAGACTCGCCCGCGGGGCTGGTACCCGGGCCAGCCAGGGGGAGGGCGAACGGCGTGTGTAGGGGGGGCAGTCATAAATCAGGCTGCAACGTGGGAGCTGCACCTTGGGGGTGACAGGGCGCCCCCACGCGTGGCATGGACGACATTCTCGCGTACAAATCAGCAAACCACGTCCCCCCTTTCTCTTAAGCCTTGCTCCTTCCACCACCCTTCTCAGGGTGCCCGGGCTAGGATGGGTGCCGGGGGGTAGGTAAGCGCACTTGGCGAGCAATCCACTATACTGCGAGTTCTGCCATCTAGACCCCAGGCTAGAGTGGACAGCAAGTGGGGATCCACGTGGTGAGAGCAGCGGACAGACTTCCATTCCCGATGCTTAGCCATAGCGTTGGAAAGACGCTGTGTGAGTTGAATTAGGAAGTACGGCAGCCATCTGCAACTTACGACAATATTTGTGATCGGAAGAGGGCAGCCACATGGATCTTTCCCTCCTCTCCCCTTCCCTTCTGGTTAAAGCATAAAAAAAAAAAAAAAAAAAAAAAAAAGGCAGAGTGCACGGGGAAGGGGCCCAGGCCGGCGCAGGCGGGGGTCCTGGCTGTGCGCGCTGCTCCCGGCGGCGGCGTTTCCCCGCGCCCGCCAGGGCCCTGGCAGGCCCCCGTCTGAGTGCTCGCCTTCCCCGGATTCCACACATTTCAGGGAGCCTCGTAAACACAATGAACCCAGCCGCTCCGCAGACCCGCACGGAAGATTTAAGGTGGCAATTTGTTTACAACATTCCCTCTTCCCGTCAGACTTGGAGAAGAAAAGGCTCAAAAACTGGAAGAGAGGGGATGTCCTCTTGCGAGGATAATTTTTAAGGGAGCAGAGATTTTATGCTCAACAAAAGCAGAACGGGCTGCCAAAAAAGGAAACCACCTTTACTTTGGCTCCCTCCCCTCAGCCTCTCTCCGCCTCTCTCCACTCCGCCTCCCCCTCAAAGATGTGGCCATTACAAGGGTTTAGGTTGCAAAAATAGGGGCAGGGGCGCGGGAGAAAGGAGCTCCCGGGACAAGACACAGCTCTGAGCCGCGCCTCCGCCGCCCTCGAAGTGGTCCACGGAGAACTTCTTTCCAAAGCTCCGGAAAAGGCACACCAGGGAGGGCGTGTGTGCGCGCACACACTCACACACACAGACACACACACACCCCTCCACCCCCTGCGGACCTCAGACAGCCCTTTCCTCCTAGGACCGGAGGGTTTGAATTTTTCAATCCTCACTCGTCTGCTGCCTTTCCTGGAGGGTGTGTATGTATGTATGTGTGTGGCAAGGCGATCCCAAAGAGGAACAGGAGGGAAGCGAGAGTGCGAGAAGAGAGTTTGAAATGCACCTTGGAAATCTGCTCCAGAGCGAAGGCGGCGTCGCAGTAGCTGGGCCGGTGCAGATAGTCCCGGTCCAGCGCGGCGCGGCGCAGTCCCCCGTTTCGTCGGCGTCTCCCGCCGCCAGCCGGCCGGCCCAGGACCCCGCTGCAGCCGCCGCGGTCCTGGGGCTCGGCGGCGTTACCAACCGAGGCCATGTTGCCGCTGCCGCCGCCGCGGGGACCGAGGCTTCCCGGGCGGCTCGGCGCGCTGCAGCCGCCGCTGCGGAGTCCCGGCGTGCCTGGGCGCTCGGCTCGCGAGGACGCTGCTGGCCGCCGGTGGCTCGGGCTCCGGTTGACAGGCTTGCTGCTGCTGCTGCTGCCTCTCACACGGCGGGCGCTGCTGCCGCTGCGGCCGCGGCCGCTGCCGGGGAGTCAAACCCTGCGCCTTCCATTGCCACATTGCGCGGGGGTCCCGAGGTCTCTGCGGCCGCCGCTGCCCACATCCAGTTCGCAGGAGGGCGAGAGCCGGCGCGCGGAGCGAGCCTGTCCTTCCGGCGCTTCCACGGCGCTCTTCGCGGTCCCCAACTCCCTCTATCCGCCCCCCGCCCCGTGCTGCGACCCCTTCACGGCAGAAAGCGCCAGCAGATCCCCGCCGGCCGCGCTGGCTTCCTCGGCGCCTCCTGGGTCGTCCGAGCGGCTGCGGAGGGCCAGCGAAGAGTCGCTGCGGCTGCAGGGTCCGATGGTGCCCGGCGGGTCTCAGCGCTGCCGGGCCAGGGCAGCCGCCGTTGCCGCTGCTCCCGTGGCGACTGCTGCTGCTGCTCCCGTGGCGACTGCTGCTGCTGCTGCTGCTGCTGCTGCTGCTGCTGCAGGCGGTGGCGGTGGCGGCTTCTGTAGCTGCTGCTCACGCTGGGTCTGCTGGGTTCGCGGTAACTGCTTGGTCCCGGACTTTGCTTTCTTGTGCTCCACACCGACCCGCTGGACCATTCTGCCCCCACGCCGCGCGCCGATCTCGCTTCTGGGACCTGGGGACTCCGCTCTGTGTGTGTGCAGCGGGCAGCAGCCGCAGCAGCTCCTTGATTCAATAGATGAGATGGAAGAAGAAAAAAAAGAACTCTCTCCATTTGGAGAAAGAGGAGGAGGAGGGGAGGGGGTGGAGGGGGAGAGAGCGAGCGAAAGAGAAAAAGGCTGGAGCTCCCGCCCCCGGGGCTGTCAGATGGCTTGGGTTTCTGCAACGCGATTGGCTCGCGGAGGGCAGAAATTACTCAGCAAACATGACTATTATTAGCTGCTTAGCAACAGCTCACCAAAGTAGAGAGACCACCCAGGTAGGCAACCCCAGTGTGTGCATCCCCGGCTCCGGGGGGGAGCCTCAGAGAGCGCCAACCTTCTCGCATGCAATACTTCCATTAAGGAATGCTCCCCCCTCCTTTCTTTCTTATTTCTTTTCTTTTCAACAGTGTCTTCTTTTTGTGAGAAACCTTTTTGCGCGCGCGCACACACACACAGGCGCGCGCACACGAGTATTTGCCTCGAGGTAGACGCAGGGGGGGGGGATATGTAATATTTTTTTTTAAGCGCTTAAACAATTTCTAAAATTCCTCAAAGAAAACCCTTTTAGAGGCACCTTGGCCTCAAGCTGCAGCAAATACTGGGAGGTCCGACTTGAATTCCCAGGCCTGCACCAATAATGACAGGGTGGCGGGTAGTGCGCCAGTGTGTGCCAATTTTTTTTTCCTCCTCTTTTCTTTTATAACTAAAGGCAAGACTTAGGCTCTCGCAGGGAACAACGCCTCGCATTAAGATAAACAAAATGGAAAGTTAAAGAGGAAAGCGAGGACGTTGGGAAAAGCCACCCTTTCTTAAAATCCCTTTCGGTCCCCATCCCACTCCAGCCCCCCCCAACACACACACACACACACACACACACACACGACAGCACCGTCTAGTTTGAAAGAGTCTGTTCTTTAGACGTGGAATCCAGACAGCGATGCGGTCTCGCAGAGGCACAAGTAGCTTTATTTGAATCTTTAAATGTGACAGTAAAAGAAAAGAATCCTAACACCTCACAGAAATGAAATTGCTTATTGAGAATGTTTTCCTGATTCAAATTTTGGGTTTTGACCTCGACCTTTTTATTTGCAACATTTTTAAGTAAAGTCGGTTTTAGTTTTATAAAAATCAGTATGCACCCTGTTATATTCAGTAAGAGCGTGACGTGGGGGAGAATAAAGGCTTGGATGCTGGGTTCATTTGGAACAAATTGTGCGCAGATCTTGAGCATTTGTCCCGATATTGTGTCCAGTGTCACCAAGACGTCCCCCCGGATTTTGCTTTCTGTTGAGAAAACACACTACCATTTGAGAGTGAATCCTGGGACCACAGACAAATTCAACTATCTACGTAGTGGCACTTCTTATTTTAAGGAGGGAAAAATCCCCGCTTATTGGAGAGTAGTATGTGTTTTCTTAAGTTTTCAAGCCTCTCCCTGCAGTAGACTCCAGACGTAGAAACCTTCAATTTTGCTGTATCTTACTTTTTTTCCCTTTACGCAGTTGAGCTGCAGAGGGAACCGTAGTGAGGACTCAGCTGAAACCGTGAAATGGGGCAGGGTGTCTTTAAGATGCACACCGTGTGTGTTCATTGAAAAAAAAAAAAAAGAAGAAGAAGAAAGAAAGAAACCCAGATGGAAGGAAAGGGGGAGAAACGGGGGAGGCGGAGCTAGAGTCACGTGACCCGGGCCGGGAGGTCCGTGCGCGCGCGCGCCTGAGTGCGTCCGCTGGCGCGCGCGCGGGACTCCAGACCTCGTCGCGCCCGCGAGACCCGGCGGTGCAGGTAGGAGTGGGCGCGCCCGGCTAGCCTCGGGAGAGTTCCTCGCCTTCAGCCCGACCTTCCGGTAGCCAAAGCGACGCCCTTGTCTCGCAGGCGCGGACGGACGTGCCGGACACGCCGTAGTACATTCCTGAAGGCGGACCGGCCCCCTTACGTTGCCCAATGCCGGCGCGGCCTCCCCGCGGTCGGCCAATGGCTGCGTGCGCCAGGTCCTTCCCATTCAGCAGCTCCGCGTCGCCGACTCCGGCCCGCTAGGGGCTGCGGCGGGGCGCGCGGCCACCGCGGCGGTGCACGCGGCTCCCCCAGGGGGCCCTGGGCCAGCCGTTCCGCCCCCTTCCCAAGCTCCTTCCTCTTTCACTCCATTCCTCCTCCTCGGCCGGCTGCCTCGCCACCTTTTCCTCCTTGCCCCTTCCCTCCCAAGGCCTGACCCTGCAAAACCGTGAGCGGGTCTTGAGACCGGGTGGGATGCTCCAGAGAATAAAGACAGAGCAGAAATGTGCTCACGGCATCAGGAAGAGGATCCGAGTACCGGGCCAGCGCGGAAATTCAAAACGTGTAACTCCAGAGAGCACGTGATTTTCTTTTTTAAGCGACTCTGAAGATCCAAAATCCTGAAGGGGAGGCAGGCACCGTGCAGTGAAAATAACACTGCATCAATAATGGCTCGGGAAGACTGAGCTCGAAGCATGCCTAAGAGTAAAATCCTGCTCTTTTATGTTTAATAAATATTAAGGAAAAAAAAGTGGTGGTTTACTACTGTAGTCTATAGTGAGCAGGTTTCAAGTCAACCCATTTTGTTGCCTGCTGTTAGAAACTGCCTTTAAAGTCTTGGGGTGGCACTCTTAGTTTTTATATTTGAGGCTTACTGTATGCATGGCAAGGTAACCTCGTTGCCATAGAACATTTGCTGTCCAAGTTTCCTTACAATACCTTCTGACCCCATTCATTTTTCCTCCCATGTCTATTTGGTTTCAGTATAGCTACTTGGGTTATGCAATTGTAGAATGAAATTAAGAGGCTAGGTATACATCACTTCAATGGCAAAGCCTCTTCCACTCAGGCTCATTTCTGGCCGTTTCACTTAATTCCTAAACGTTTTGAACATTGATTCCCGAGGTTTGCAGTGCTTGGAACCTCCTCGCCCCGCTGTTTGCTAGGTTAACTTTTCAGCATCTCAAACAATGGTCCAGGCCTGTAAATTCTAGCCTATGGTTTCAGGACACAATCCCCAGGCTCTCTTAACAAGCACTATCTTAATCTCCCCAGCCCCCACCAGCCACTTCCCCTGTGGTCTGCTTTTTCATACACAGAGATGAATTACTTTGAGGATCTAATTGGCCTTGTTTCTGTAACGTTTTAAGAAAGGGAAGAGGAGCCAGTGTAAAAGCCTGCTCGACTTGGGTGGTCAGGGCTGAGGCTGCCCCCAATTTGCCTCATTGCTGATGCATGCGAGTGCGACATTCCCAGCGATAATGTTGTCCCTAATCAATCTGCCCTTATTTACATTTGTAAGCATTGTTGGCTTTAATATGCATGCCCAGTGCAGGGGACCGCTGGGTTTGTTAACTTCCAACTAACCACAAGAATTCCACAGACCTGAGAGGCCGCTTGGAGGAGCCAGGCCTGTTAAGGTGTGTGCCTGCATACAGTACATTCCCTTGGAGAGCCTTTCAGCCTGGTGGCTCCCCTCTGTGAGTGTTACCCAATCACTGAAAGCTTAGGGCCTTAACCAGCAGGAGTTGGCAGCCTCAAGGAAGCCAGAGCTGAGCATCTATACTCCTTTCCAAGTTCATCTTAATGCATACATTGTCATTTCTCTGTCCCTATCATGATCCAAGACTTCTCAATCAAGTCTACATTCTTTCACGTCTCCTCCCTTCTCTGTTCCAATGCTTTAGTTATCCGAAGCCATGCCACACACGTCTCAAACATGACATCAGATTATCCAAGTGATAAGATGAAACTGAAATAAAACATCTGCCCTTTGGGTTGGGCTGTTCCTAGTTATGAGAGCCAGATTTAGTGGAGTTAGTAAGGGCCACAGTGGGATTTAACTTTTCACTGGCTTTTCAGATCAAGCTTAAGCGAATCTACAAACCACTGTAATTTAGCTAATTTCTGCAGAGTATAAAAGAAAAAGTGGTAAATGTATCCCAGTATTTGACCTTTAGGCCGTTTATAATTGTCTCCACTGAGTTTAATACATTCCTGCAGAAATTCAAAGAAATGCAAACATGATATCATAACCTACAACATTCTTGCAAAGGTGGGATGAAGGGAGGAATGGACAAGACAATTTATGAATGGATACAGGATATTAGTGATAGATTTGGGTATGAGCAATTCAATGCAAGTAGCTTGGCTTGAGTCTTAAGCCATTATGCCATCACCCACCCAATTTTCCAGGCTCTCTAAGGAGATATATATATATATATATATATATATATATATACATACATACATACATACATATATATTTGTATTTACTTAAAGAGTGAGGGTAGAAAATGAATGTGAAAGATTTAAGGTAGGAGGGGGAAAAGATCAGAAACCATTGGGTTGACTCCCCTCCCTTCTCCCCACCTTCAGCTTCCTGCCCTTATCTCTTCCCTTCCATACCCACCCCCCCAGGCTGGAGGAATGGGAACAGTTCTAGCCAACTTGTCAAAATAATGCTGCTAATTACTTCTGATCTCCTTTAATGGGAAGCTGCTCCCAACTCCACAAAGGAGTAAATGAGAGGTCCACAGCACAAAACCAGAAGCACTGGTATTTTTTTAATTTTTTTTTTTTTTTTTTTAGTTTATAGTGAGCTGGAGGAAGGGGATAAGAGGTGTCCCCAGAAGGTCTCCCAAATGCAGAAAAATGTTCACTTTGATTGCTGCAGGTTTAAATATTTGAAAATAGAATTAGCTTTGTACCAAAATGACTAGTATTCTCTTGCTTAATAATGTCACCAATTGCAGAGCTTCAGTGAACTTGACAGAAAACACAGCACTACCGGGTATTGATTTCTTCCCCTCCCCCTTCCTTTAAATATCTCTTTAGCTACATTGCTTTACTCTAATGTGAAGAGATCTGGTCTTAAAATACCCAGACCCCAAACATTTTTTTCCTCCATCTCTCTCAAATCACCTCTATCTCCCTGCCTAATATATCTATATCAAGTTCTGAGTTTGGCAGAAAGCATATCATTCATTTCAATGCTCTTTGCCTTTGGGTCCTGCATGAAAAAGAAGCTGAGCAACATGATCCCTTTGACCCACTGCTGGAGCAACAAATTTATTAGAGATATAGGCATGAGAAATGAAAGGGAAGTAAAACAATTCCAGCTTATTGTGTGTCTTTCTTTCATACTGCTAATCCGGTTTACACATCACGCCTACATGTCTCAATAGGGCATTATACACTGTGGCAGAGGCTGGAGAAAATAAAAGGTGTGTGTGTGTATGTGTGTGTGTCTGTGTGTGTGTGAGAGAGAGAGAGAGAGACAAGACAGAAAATATTTTAATTCATATTGATTCACCTAAAATTTTTTAACTGTAGAAAATTGAAGATCATTTACTAAATATCCTTTTTTCACAAAATAATTCCAAATAGTGCCAACCCCTTCCTGTTCAAGTAGCTTGTAAGATTATAACCAAATTATAACCAGAAATTAGATACACCTCCCTCAGTTAGTTTGAAATAAAGCTAATATCCCAAATAGAGAATGGGCATATTAAGATGGTGGGGCCTATTGGTGTCCATCTTGGTTCAACATTTTAATTTAAAAAGATCATGGACTTAAAGACATTTTACAGCCTGAGGAAGGAGGTTGGGTGACAACTGGAACACACACACACACAATTGAAAGGCCCTTGTTTTACAACATGAGGACACAAAGCACCTGAGGCAACAATGCATCCAGAGGTACCACCCAGAAATAATAAGTTACAGTAACAAAGGATGACACCCAAAAGTATTGTCTTTCTTTGTGAAGGCAATTAATTGCATGTTGAACTACTGGGGGACCAAAAAAAAAAAAAAAGGAAAGAAAACTGAACACATACAGAATGCTGAAAATGGACTGTTGTAGTAACTTAAAACCTTAGTGATCCAATTATTCAATATTTAGAGCCACCCATTGTGGCCTTTATTATTTTCGTCTAGTTCTTTTGTATTTCTCCTCTCTAGGGAGGAAAGGAGGGTAAAAAGGGAGGAAGATGGTCCTCTCCCAGGACCAGGAAAACAAGAGGTCTTTGGTGTCTTCCATAGACTGGGATCCATATGGTTCTTCTTAGGAGACAGAAATTGAGATCAGAAAACTGGATTTATGTTCATTTACACACTAGTCATCATTTTAAACATGGACTTAAATGCACAGACATACCACATGTCACCACATGTCAACAAGAGCCACAGTCTCTGGGAAGTCTAAGGTCCCGGTTTTGGGACTCTCTATGAGCGTCTGGGTCAGTCGGACCCACCACCTCGGGGTTCCCCTGAGGCCTCACACAGCGCTCTCAGAACTTCACCACCCGCCCACCTCTTTAATGGGTGGCAGGCACCAGAGCGCCCGATTCCGTGGGAGCAAGAGTCAACACACACCTCTAGTCTACCATGGCTCCCTGTGAACTCAAAGCGCCCTTTGGCTCTTTTTTCCACCAACTGCGCCGGGGAGGTTTTGGAGCCCCGGGTTTTTGGTAATATGCTTTTCTTCGGGCCTAGGTGTTTCCACTCAACCAGGTGTCAGAAGAGGATGATGAGAGCCTCTGGGTGTGGGTGCGAGAGCGGATGCGGGTCCCCTGCAGCTGGTCTCAGCAGAGCTCCCGGGAGCGGAGAGAGTTTGCTGCGGCGCGCGCGCCCCCTCCCTGCGCCCCCTGCCCTCCCCCCGGCGCTGTCACTCCACCAGCCCTTCCATCACCAGCTCAGCCTCCACTTGCGAGGCAGTAGCCACCACCACGCTGATGAGCGGAAGCCAAGGTGGCGACCCTTTCAAGCGTGAAAATGGGATCCCAGGCGACCCCCTCCGTGGGAATTCCCCCCGGAGCCGTTCCCCGGCCGGACCTGCGGCAGCCAGCCCCCTCCCCGCCCCGCGGGGCCGGCCTCCGGGGCGGGGGTCCGGGCGTGCGAGCAAGTGAGCGAGAGTGGAGACGCGGAGACCCGCGCTCCGGAGGAGCCCGGGCGACGCAGCCCACCCAGCCCCACCGACCCTTCTGCCGGGCGATCGGAGCTCGCGGCTGCATCCTCGGCGCGAGACGCCAGCGTTGCCGCGTCCCCGCACCGCCAGGCGCACAGAGCGCGAGGGCGCGGTGGCGCGCCGGCAGCCGGTTTTCACTCACCATAGCCGGCCGTCAACCCCAACCCGGAGCGCGGGTGCCGATGGCGCGGACGCAGGGCTTGGATTTCACATCAATTCCTTTTTTTTTTTTTTTTCCTTGCCCCCCTTTCCTCGTCCTTCGCTTCCTTCTCCCTGTCTTCCTTCGTCTCCCCCTTGCCTTGTCGCTGCGGGTCTCTTTGTCTTCCCTGTCGTCTTTTTCTTCTTCTTCGTCTTCTCCTCCTCCTCCGTCTTTACAAAAGGGACGGAAAGTGTAAAAACCCCGGCGCGCTGGGCAGCCGGAGGCTTTCGGCGGAGTGCAGCGCGGACTCACAATTACAAGCCTGTTTCTATTAAGCAGTTCCATGGCCCTCGGCGTGGGTGGTCTGCCGCGCCATAGGCAGGACCTGTCAGGGTCACGTGACGGATCCGAAAACTTTACCCCTTTACAATAAACTCAAGGAAAGCAAAGTAAACTAGAGGAACGTGCTATCAGCACAGCCCTCCTGGGTAAACAGGCGCTCCCCTCCCCGCCTTCCTGGGAGGCGCCCGGCCCTGCGAGCTCTGGCGAGCCCCGGCTGCCCCCTGCCCGCCCCCCGCGGCCCAGTCTGCGGGGGGCCTCAGGGCGGGGGGTCTCCTTAGGGCTGCTGTCTTCCTCCCCATGATGCGACCCCCCTTCCCTGAATTAATAGCTAGTGTTTGGCCATCTTGCCAGAACGCACGTGGGGGAGGGAGGTGCTGGGGGGAGCAAGATCATTTAGGCACCCCCCAGTTGTCCGGGAAATGGAGGAAGCCCCGAAGACCCCAGAAGAGCACTACCTTGCACAGCCTACTCTCATTCCCACCGAGGCGCTTAGAAGTCAAATGCATTCTAGTTGACAGGCCCCCAAGACCAACAGCTAGGTGGATATGCTGGCAGATTAGAAGCTTCCCTAGGAAATTCTCTAAAAGACCTGTTGTGTGTAGGCTGTCCCTTGGAAGCTGCTTCTTCAGAGGAGACCAAGGTGGAGCCCCTTGGAATCCAAGATGGATAGTTGGCTGAGGAATCCCTAATTGATATTTGCTCCCTTTCCTTTCCAATTACTGTGGTTTTTGGGGTATACCACCCAAATGATCCCACCCAAGCTGCCTTCCCATACCAGGCAAGCTTGGGTGATTGGGGTAAAGATGCTGGTGGGTCCTGCAGAGGAAGTTCCAGGCTTCTTGCCCTGAATGGGAAGGTCCTGTTCAAGAAAGACGCTGCTACATGTTATGTGCTCAACTTGCCTTTGGGTTGACTTGTTTCATACACGGCTCAGAGGTAAACTATTATAAGCATAGGTAAATTACAGACAGAGTCAAGAGAGGGGGAGTCAAGGTGACAAACTTCACTGAAACTATGAAGAGTTAATTAACTGCTCTTCCCACAGAGCTACCCCTCCCCCCCCCAACCAAGGGCCTTGTACACTCTGGGCAACCCTCCTCCACTGAACCACACCCCAGCCCCCAAAGTGGGCCTTGGCTCTCCTCATTCTGGGCTGACAGTGATTAGGTGTGTGTGGGGACATGCCCAAGCCCACATGTTATTAAATAATAATAATCCTAGGAGTTACAATTTATCCTCTCCCCACAAGATGATGCACTATTCTTTAATAGGGTCATTTGAGTTTCCAGAATGTTTGTGCTTGAGAAGCATTAAGTAATTAAACAGTGGCATGCTAGATAAACCTGTGAATTAGGCTGGACTAGGAGCAAGTTTCATGTCAACCGACTTTAGTCAAAAGTGGACTAAAATGGGTGTTAATGAAGCACCAGATCCTGAGTCATGATGCAAGGAAGAAAGGGCGAGAGGGAGGAAGTGGAAAAGGAAGAAAGGAAGGAAGATCCCTCCAACCCCAACAACAGAAATGCCACACCATTGTTCCCCTTGAAAGTCATTTCCCCACCTTTTGTTATCACATTCTAAGGACCCCCCATTCATCTATAAATGTGGGTGGTGGGAAGAAGAGATGAGTACCTCTCTAAATAAAGTGATCTAGAATATGCATGAGAAAGGGGATAAGGAAAGACAAACAGCTGCACAAAGGGCATTCGGTTATCCCCAGGAAAAGCTGATAGGTCTGCTAGTGTGTTGGAAAAATCCAGGACAGCTCATGCAGTTGGCTCTTTCTAGTTAAAGTAAAGACCCTCCTAGCACACACTTGGCTACATAATCCTTTTGAGTTTGACCAAAGCTGAAAATCAAAAATGGATACTGGTTTGGGAGATCCCGAGACATTAGCAGGAGTATCAGGGGCTTCTATGACCCTCAAATTACAAATATTGAAACTAAGTACTAAGACCTTGGAGGAGCAAGGGGGAAGGAGTGTTAGTACTACCTAGCAGAGTGGTCTTGTTGATTGCTACCCATTAATCCATTAGTCAGGACAGAATGCATTCATTTTCCCCCTGCTGGTGTACAAATGGGAACAGATACTTGCACCTGAACAAGGATGGCAACATGAGCTAAGAGGAAGCAAACTTTGTTTGAATGGAAGGGGTATAATACACTTTAAACGTCCTCTTCTAGGAGCACCTGTCTTTTTTCTTCCTTTGGAATGAATCGTGGCACATTTTTCCAGTACTATGCCTCTCTTCTTTCTTCTCTGGATGCTAGAAGTGTTAAACATTCAGTTGAGGGTGATGTAACGGGGGGAGTTCCCTTGTTTCACCTTTTGGAAGTTCTCTGAGATCCCACCAGGGTAGGTTTTGACATCAAATGATTACTTCAGCCTTCTAAAGTTGCTTATGCCCCATCCCTTCCTGCAAACCCAGCACCAGAGCTGTCCAATCTAACAACCCATTTGGCATGGAGGTGTTAATGACTGACAAGGCATCCAGACAGCATAACTCAATACTGACCTGCATCCCCCTCCACCACACACACACACACACACACACACACACACACACTGCTAAACGATTGACATTGAGGTGCTAATAGCTGATGAGCTACTAGACAATACTTTCTGCCCATTAACTTGGTCTTTCAGAACATATCCGGAGGAACAACTCCTAAAATGGAGATTTCATGGCAGGGCTAGATGGAGACTGAAAGCATTGAAGAAGAAGACAAAAGCAAGACTTTGGAAGCAGGTCTGAAAACAGACAGACCACACACAGGAATAATTGGATCTGTGCTGGCTCTGCCTGTCTCTCTCAATATGGTCTCCCATTGAGATAGTACTATCTTTATGCCATTCACATTCACTCTTCTATACACATGTGTGTGTGTGTGTGTGTGCATAGTCTTTATTTGGAGTTTCCCTCTTGTCTGGATCCCACTAATAGTGAGTACCTAAGCACTTCCGTTCATGCCCTCTTCTACAGCAACCTCCAGCAATTGGAAAGCTTTCAAGTGAATAATTCAGATTTCTGAAGAAAGTTTTGTCCACATATAGGAGCTTTCCACCTCAGGATGAATACCATTCTTGCATAGGGTCAGTGGCTCTACCATACTGGCCATCTTTTGATTCTAGGATCAGACAGGGCTTCATAAGCTTTCATGAAAGACCCCTTGCTCAATGCAGGGATTCTAACTCCACAGTGACTACCCCCATCCTCCACAAGCTAAATTGACCTGCATAATTAATTTGAGAACTAGAAGGCTAGGTAAAAAAAATGTTTAAAGGTGCTTGTTCATAATGTCATGGAATTAGAGGAAATGAGCACCTGAGTTACCAAGATGCATTGAGACAGTCAAAGGAATTGTTTACAGAGAACAAAAAGAAGGAAAACCAGATTGTAGGACAGAGAAGGCAATGTTGTGGTGTGAATAGAAAAATTAGAACAAACAACTTGGAAGAAGGGAGTGGAGCAAATATTAGGATGTCACAATCCAAAGGCTTCATGGGACCCTGTTAGCCATGGTTCTCTAGAGGAACAGGACCAGTAGAATGAATATATATTATAAAGGAGATTTATTGGATTATCTTACAGCATACAAGCTGGGCAGTCCAACAATAGCTGTCCATAGGCTGAGTGTCAAGGAACCCAGTAGTTCTTCAGTCCATAAGGCTGGATGCCTCAGCAGTCCCAATCTGGCACTACAGGCCTGGAGGCTTCCTAAAGAGCCGCTGGTCTTCAGTCTACATTGGATGGCTGATGAAACTCAGTTCCAGTTCTATAAAAAATAGCTGAAACAGGGTAGATGCACACATGAGTGAGTAGCAAGGGCAGCCAGGTAAAAATCACACATCAGTGAGTGATGTGGTAATGTAGTGGGTGAGTAGCATGGGCAGCCAGGTTCTCATAGTGCTTCTTTATATATTGTCCACCTCCAGAAGGGCCACCCACTCTGTAGGAAGGACTTCCCTCTACAGTTAATCCTTCTTGGAAACACTTTCACAGACCCACCCAAGAGTCATGTCTCTTACTTGATTCCTAATGTGATCAAGTTGACAACATAACTTAACTCACAGACCCTACAACTGAGGAGGAGGAAGACAGGCAGAGGTGTTTGTAGTGTGCAAAATATCTAATGATAATTGCAGAACAAGAAGAAACAGAGTTACCTTAGGAAACCCCACTTCAAAATAACAAAACTCTTTTAAGTTGTCTTTTTTTTTTTTTTTTTTTGCTGCTGAAGTACATATGTGTACATGTGTGTGCACATGTGATGTGCAATTGACTCACTGGTCCATTGACAAGTTCCCAGATGTAGAAGACATGCAGGCTTGTTAGTGAAGACTGTGATGAGGAAATGCCAAGGAGATGAACAAACAGTGAGAGGAAGGTATGGCCAAGGTGCTTTGTGGGGACAGGGATGGTGGTGGGTTGGTGCCAGGAGAAATGGCCCACTTCATTTCAGGCAGGGTGAGAAAATTATCCCAAGATTCTGATTGTGCCTAAAAGGCCTAAAGTACCAAATGTAGTAAATATTTTTAAAAGAACCTCCATAGGATAAAAAGTTGCTATTCCACACAACTGGCATTGTTTTTTCTTAGCACCTATCATTTGTTTTTATTAAGGTTGGTGAGGAATTGGGACTGGGGAGGTGCCTTAGTGGGCAAAGCACATTCCTGTTAAGCATAAAGAATTTGGATCCCCAGCACCCACACAAGTGCCAGGTGGATGTGATGGCTCTCCTTTATTCCTAACACTCAGGAAGCAGAAACAGGGATCCTTGGGACCAGCTGGTTAAACTAGCCAAATCAGTGAATGCTGGATTCAAGTGAGAGAACCTACCTCAGTAAATAGAGAGAGATCAAGGATGACCCTTGACATCAACCACTGACCTCCACATGCATGCACATGTCACACACATGTGTACCTGCTTGCATACAAGTGACATACACACATGCATGTACACCACACACACATACACGTGCAAAAAAATTCATTTACATAGGGTCCATGATTGAAAATTGTAGGGAGTAAGCCAAAATTGTTTTTATTCTATTTATGACGGTGATCATTTGAAACAAAGACCTTGCCAGGTGTGATTTTAGGGGCAAAGTTCGAGTCCTAAGGGAGAAGCAGAAATCCCCAAGAGCCCTTCTATTATCTTGTACTCTGGGGCTACTTGGCTGACTATGAGCAAGAGCTGTTGGTGGTTCTGAAGACTCCCCTAGCCATGCACACAGCCAGTGCCATTCTTGTGTTGATGAAGCATCCCCCTGCCCATCATGGAAAACCAAAGGCCTAGAAAAGGTGTGTGTGTTCTGTTTTCTACCTGCCCCTATGGGATGGCACTAGAGACAGTGGTCATCCTCCCTGGCACACTCTTAGCCGTTGTGGATAGAAATCTATTTCAGGTGGTCAGGGGCAGTGGGAGCTCCAGTCTGCATCCCAGGTGCAGGAATTTCCTCTCCATGCTCAACCAAAGCACCTCAGCCTGGGAGTGCAAGCAACAGACATGTGTTTTCTCTTGGCTCTACAGACTACAGCTCAGATGGAGATCTGGTTGTCAGCAAGGCTGGTTTCTCCCGAGGCTTTTTTCCTTGGCTTGTACATGGCCATCTTTTCATGTGTTTTGACATGGTCATTCCTCTATGTGTGTCTGCTTGCACATTTGTTCTTTTGTATGTATGTGTGAGACAGTGCATGTGTACGTGTGTGGAGGTCAGAGGTCAACAGCGGTGTCTTCCTCAGTTGCTCTCCACCTTTGTATTTTTTTCTTTTATTATTATTTTTCTCCTTAAATCATTGAGCCCCTTATTCTTTCCAAGAGGTCTTTTATCTATGTTGATGTCAATTATTTTTTTGCCCTTCTCCATCATCCATGACAGTATGTTGATGGGCCCAATATTATGCAGGTTTTGTGCAGGTAATGAAAGTACTGTGAGGTCATGAATGCAATAGCCACTTTGTGTTTGGAAGACAGCATTCTAAAGCACCCCTCTACATCCTTTGGCTATTACATTTTTTTTTAGCCATCTTTTCTGCAATGGCCCATGAGCCTTCAAGGATGTGATAGAGATGTCTCATTTAGTGCTAAACACTCAACTACCACTTCTTAGCACATGGTGAGTTTTGAGTCTCTTTGGTAAATACTGAAATCTGAAAAGAGAAGTTTCTCTTATGAAAAGAGAAAGCAGCAATAATCTATGTGCATAAACATAAATATTTAGAAGACAATTTGATGACACAACATACCCATTTAGTCAAACAACGGTAGTAGCTCCCCACAGAAACTTTGAGCTTCCCAGCCATAGGTTTTTGACTAGGTTTTCAGTATCAGACATGAATACCCTCACATCCAATCAGAGAGCAGTTGGTTAACCCCATAACAGATATGCCAGTATTGCACTAGTGAGTACATCTTGCCTGGCTGGCCTGTTGTGTAGCTTACAGGGTTCACTGCTGGCTAAGACTTTTGATGGCTTTTGTTCCCCAGCAGGCTGTATAGCATTTTCCAGCACTATCACAGCTGGTCAGTAGGAAGGAGAATTCTACCTCAGTTCTAGCTTGATTTCTCAGTGTCCTATAACTGAAACATCTAGTGTCTTCAGCAATAGTGCCTTACCATTTAATTCTGTCCACCTTATTTTTTGAGACTGGGTCTCACACTGAACCTAGAGCTCACCTATTCAGCTACATTAGCTAACTGGAAAGCCCTAGATATCTTCTTGTCTCCACTCCTCCCCCAAGCTCTGGAGTTACAGTTGTGTGCCTCTATGCCTGCCTTTTACATGGGTGCTGGGTCTCAAACTCAAATCCCTGTACTTGAATGACAAGCACTTCATCCACTGAGCCATCTTCCCACCACCATTTGTTCTACTTAAAAGGACACCAATCATTTTAGATCAAGGGCTTCATTTTAACTGGGTCATCTCTTTAAAGACTTGTCTTTAAAAGCATGTTCTGATTTACTGATGTTTAAGGACTTCAACATGGGGATTTGAGAGAGACACAGTTCAGCCATGTGTCAGCCAATGTCCATTTTGTGGAGGTACACACAGGTCCCTGGAAGGCTGTGGATCAGGTGTTCGGCACTGGTACCAAGAAGGATTCAAATGCTCCAACTCTTCCCTCCACATGAACTTGCCTTCAGACACAAGCCAACCCCTTTCAACATTTGATTGACACATTTCCTAGGAATTCTAGTAGTCTAAAAAAAGTGGCTTTGAGAACCCAGTACAACTGTTTTGTTTTCCCATAAAGAAAGAGCACTTCTTGGGGCTGGGAAGTTGGCTCAGTGGATAAAGTGCTTACTGGGCAGGTATGAACACCTGAGTTCAGATTCCCAGAATCCACATAAAAACCAGATTCAAGCCAGGCATGGTGGTATACACCCTTAATCTCAGCACGCGGGAGGCAGAGGTAGGAGGATCACCATGAGTTTAAGGCCACCCTGAGACTACATAGTGAATTCCAGGGGTCAGCCTGGGCTAGAGCGAGACCCTGCCTCAAAAATCCAAAACAACAACAACAACAAAAAACAGATTCTGTAGTGGGTATATGCAACCCCAGCATGCTTATGGCAAGATAGGACATGGAGACAGGAGAATCTACCAGAAGCCCAAGGGCCAGCTAAAATGGTGAATGCAGAGAAACCTTGCTTTAGATGAACCATTGCTTCAACAGAGGTGGAAGGCGAGGACATACACCCAAAAGTGGTCCTCACTCATGTGCCACCTGCACTTACATCCTACACATGCACATGCACACATACACCCAAAATAAAAATAATAAAAGTTATAAAAAAGAGTGAGCACTTCTCAACTCATTACAAATCTATTTATCTCAGCAAGTTCCTTAAGGCAATAGCTTCCCAGGATTACTGCTCATCAGAATCACCTGGGGAGTTTAAAAACAAAGACTCTTTGTCCCAGAGCTAAAGAATTAGAATTGCTTACCTGGGGAATGAGTATGTTTTAAAAAGAAGCCCCTGGGGCTGGAGAGATGGATTACCAGCTAAAAATACTTGCTTGCAAAGCCCAGTGGCCTGGATTTAATTCCCCAGTACCCACATAAAGTTAGATGCACAAAGTGGCACATGTGTATGGAATTTGTTTGCAGTGACAAGTGGCCCTGGCACACCCATTCTTTCTCTCTCTTGCTCGCTCTCTCTCTCTCCCTGTTGCAGTCAGGTTCGCATTGCTGGTAGAAATCACCCAACCAAGAGCAGCTTCTGGGAAAAAGAGATTTATTTTGGTTTATAGGCTCGAGGGGAAGCTCCACGATGGCAGGGGAAAACGATGGCATGAACAGAGAGGGGACATCACCCCCTGGCCAACATAAGGTGGACCATAGCAACAGGAGAATATGCCAAACATTGGCATGGGGAAACTGGCTATAATACCCATACGCCCGCCCCCAACAACACACTCCCTCCAGGAGGCATTAATTCCCAAATATCCATCAGCTGGGAACCTAGCACTCAGAACACCTAAGTTTATGGGGGACACCTGAATCAAACCACCACATTCCCCTTTCTTTGTGTCGCTTTCTTAAATAAATAAATAACTTTAAAAAAAGAAGCCAAGCATGGTGGCACACGCCTTTAATCCCAGCACTTGGGAGGCAGAGGTAGGAGGATCACCATGAGTTCAAGGCCACCCTGAGGCTACATAAGGAATTCCAGGTCAGCCTGAGCTAGAGTGAGACCCTACCTCGAAAAACCAAAACAAAACAAAACAAAAGCCCCTGAAGCAAGTATGTGTGTATATATTAATACATATGTGAATATATATAAATGATTGATATATGTCATTGTATATATACTTCATACAAATATATATTAAAATGCTAATGATAAGATCTAGACATGGATATACATCATGAGTGTTCATAGTAAAATTATTTGCCTTTGTTGTCTGTTTAAAACTTTTCATAATGAAATGACAGCATGAAAATAAAAGGGTATCCAGGTGATTTGGCTATGCAATTAGATTTGAAGATGTAGAGGACACTGCTAGTGTGTTCTTTATGCTGGCTTCTACACTGGCGCTGCCGCATTGTATTACCGTGTTCCTGCACAGTACTCTGTTGGGGGTTGGGCACTTAGGAGATAGAAAAATTACCTTCCTTAAAAACACCATGAAATACCGTTTTATACTCAACAGATTGGAGAAATTGAGATGCCTGATTTCAGCAAATATGAGTAGGACTGTAAAACAATTGTAACAGCATAAAACAGGACATGATCTGATCTGAAGGTCTTTCAATATAGACAGAAACAAACTGTGAAGAATTCATTAATGGAATTCTACAAAGAGGCAGAAAGAAACAAACAAGTCTCCTGTATGGTGGCAAAAATGAATCACAAAAGCATGATTTTGAGGGACAAATCAAGGTCAGAAGTAAGCTTCCCATGAGTGTAAAAAGAAAAGCAGAGGAGTAAGAAACTCGTTCTGAGAATCTGTTACCTCTGGGGGTACATGGAGGAGCTTCAAAACAAATTCATTCATTCATTTCTGTATTTACATATTTATGTATATATTATCTATTGGGTATTTTCGAGACAGTATCTCACTCTGTAGCCCAGGCTGATCTCAAACTTGTAACAGTTCACCTGCCTCAGTCTCTTAATTACAGAAGTGCACCACCATGCCTGGCTTAAAAGGTATTTCATTTTAAAATGTAAGCAAGGCATGATAGTGTACATCTGTAATCCCAGATGGGATAGGAGGATTGTGAGTTCAAAGTTTGCCTGAGCTACATAGTAAGTTTCAGACCAGCCTTCATAACATAGTGGGACCCTATCCAAAATAAATGAAAGAAAGGAATGAAGGAAGGAGGAAAGAAAGAAAGGAAGAAAGAAAGAAAATGTACATCTGGTGATAATAATACTTTTGATTGTGTGATCTGTTTCATAATAAAATTTTGTTTTTTTAAAAGACATCCTGCTGGACGTGGTGGTGCACACCTTTAATCCCAGCACTTGGGAGGCAGAGGTAGGAGGATTACTGTGAGTTCAAGGCCACTCTGAGACTACATAGTGAATTCCAGATCAGCCTGAGGTAGAGTGACACCCTACCTCAAAAAACCAAAAATGAATAAATAAAAAGTAAAAAACGACATTCTTCCTACCCGCCTCTTCTTCCTCGCTCCGTCACTGCTCTTTCTCTAAGAACATAAAAGTAGAACAATTAGGAAGTACAGGTGCTGAGGAACCTGGAGAATGCCACAGGGGCATGGAGGCATTGCAACTGAGCCCTGTCTCCTGGGATAACATGGAGTGGGGATTGGGAAGAGGAATGGAGTGGGGGTTGACCAGATCAAAGGGAGAGACAAAAGGCATTCCTATCAGGAGCAGGGAAGAGAGGGAACACCAGAACAAATCCTGTCCTCTGCGCTCAGATGTCTGTCAGGGGACCCAGCGGCTCAAGCTTTGAAGTGCTACCCTCATGCTTTCTCAGTATCAGTGCAGTGCCTTTGGTACAGGCTAGAAATCCATGGGAGACTTTCCAAAGGATCAAGGCCATGCCAAGTCAAAGCCAGAACATGCACACATGCAATGCTACTTTTGGGATCTAGATCTGAGTTTGAAACTCAGATTTTAAACTCTGCATTGTACTGTTGTGTGCAAAATGGAACCCTTATTGACTGTTGGTGGTGGGAGTGTAAACTGGTACAGTCACTATGGAAACCAGTGTGGAGGTTTCTCAACCAGTTTAAAAGTAGAATTACCTTTTGGCCCAGCTATATTACTCCTGGGCATCCACTCAAAGGACTCTACACCTTATAACAGAGATACTTGCTCATCCATGTTTATCACTGTTCTCTTCATGATGATAGCAAGGAAATGGAATCAGCCTACATATCTATCAGTGGATGAATGGTTAATGAAAATGTGGCACATACACACTACAGGTTCTATTCAAGTGTAAAGAGAAATGAAACTGGTAAATGTTTTGTTAAGTGAGGTAACCCAGGTCTAGCAAGACAAGCAGTACACGTTTTGTCTCATGTTCATATCCTAGCATAGAACCTTTAAATATGTGTGTGATTGTGGAAGTGAGATTGTGTAGTTGCCAAAAAAGTAGAAAGGGACCCACGAGAAAAGGAAAAAAGAGGCTTCAAAGGGGATGGGTGGGGAAAGTAATAGAACTTCTTGTGATATGAAAGACAAAGGGAGAATACTGGGGTTGTAAGGATATAAGCAGGGAAGGGGGGGCAGGGAAAGAGGGAGAGTAGAAGGAGGGAAAGAAGAAAAATTAAAATAAATAAATAAAATATCTGCATTATATAAGTCAGCCTATCAGTGGGATCATCTGATGGCATTTCAGTGATCTTTTGTGAATAAGGTGATATTAATGACTAAACTGTTGGGTGTTATAAAATATGAGCCACTGTAAAAACCTCTAAAATCATGACTTTCCCTTTTTTGCTTGTCAATTTGCATGATGATGGGCTGTTTTATGATGGAATTCCTTAGCTATGGGAGAGTGACTGAGAGATTGCTTTAGAAATATTCAGGTGCATGTGCTGGAGAGATGGTTCAGTAGTGTGTGCTTCCTGTGCAAGCATGAGGGCCTGAGGAGCCCAAGACCTCCAGAGTTCAAGTCTTCAGATCCATGTAAATAGCTGGATGTGGCTAAGTGCACTTGTAACCCCATCCCCACAGGGGAGCAGGGACCAGGGAATTTTTGAAGCGCCACAAACTCTGGAATTAATAAGGGGACTCTGACTCAACACAAGATGGGGAAGAACGATAGTATGGGACATTTGGCATTCTGCTCTCGCCACCATAGGAAAGCATTTCCCCCTACCACATTATAGACACCACAGCACACCACATTACACACACACAAAAAGAAGAAGAAGAAGAAGAAGAGGAGGAGGAGGAGGAGGAGGAGGGGGAGGGGAGGGGGAGGAGGAGGAGGGGAGAAAAGGAAAAAAAAAAAGAAATATTCAGGTATCAATAAGTACCAGTCTGAGGAAGTACCTTGGAAATTGCCACTCAGGATTTGCTTGTACAGGTGAAAACTTCCGGTTAAGTTTCCTAACTTGAAGCAACCACTCTCACAGCATAGCCACACATCTCCATAGCTCCTTCTCACCACACAAGCATGGCCCACCCTCCTCCACCACTCCTGCACATACGCAGTTCTCCATGGCTCCACTCCCCACTTCTTGATATGTTCTCTTGGCCTGCTTCCTCCGGTTGAAGTCCTTATGGTGGGTGGTTTGACTCTAAAATGCCCCCATGAGCTCACACTTTGAGCACTTGTACCTAGCTGGTGGAATTGTTGGGGAAAGTTGTGGAACTTCTAAGAGGTAGAATCTTGCTGAAGCAAGTAGGTCACTGAGGAAGGGCCTGGATGTGTTAAACTCAGCTCCATGTCCTGTTCTCTCTGCTTCTTAACTCTTGCAGGAAGTGACTCTGCCTTTTGTTCCAGCCAGCCTGCCATGCCTTCCCCACAATAATGAAACATTCCCTTAAAACTTTAAGCAGAGTTAAACATTTTTCCTTCTTTGAGCTGTTTCTAGTGCAGTATTTTGTCTCAGCAACAAGAAGTAATGGGTACTGGCCCCAAACCTGCTTTTTGGTCACAACTAATGCCTCTTCCAATCACATGCTGTCTAGTCAGAGATAAAGTGACATGGTCACTTTATTCTCCCAAGAGAATCCATTGGGCACCAAGTCCACACCCACAGGTGTGGTTTACAATGCCCCTGGAGGGTTTGTGAGCTGCTTCCTCTCCAGTGGTATCTCTGCTTGTGTGCTTTTGATGAGGAAGCACATCATGGTGGGGAACTGTAAAACTTTACCACATGGCTGGGGAGTGTCAGAGGAAAAGAAGAAAGAAGGGGTAGGGATTGGGATCCCACACTAACCCTTTCAAAGTCACACCTCTAATCGCCTAAAGACCTCTCCCTAGGCCCTGCCTCCAAGGGTTCCACCACTTCCCAATATTACAAAGTTGGGGGCTAGGTCTTTAACACATGGGCCTTTGGGGATACTCTAGATCTAAACTTTAGCAATATCCCCTGGGTGATTCTGTTGTCTGGCATAAAGAGAAAAAGACAGTATGACTACATTATGAGCATGGCTTCTGTAAGGAACTGAATGGGGCTCTACTTGCCACTCTCTTGTCTCTCCTGGGTTCAATCTCTCATCAGGGTCATACACGATCTGAGACTGGTTCATCACCCAGCAGGAATAAGGTGTTCCCTAATGGGACAAATATTGGTTTCAGAATTGGAAAGTTGGAGTTTCCTTTGTCTTGTCTTATTGGCAGTGGTTTTCTCTTTCCCTCTCTCTCTTTTTTCTTCTTCAAATTCTTGACCTGATCTTTGATCAGCAGCCTTATGTAACCTCTCATTCAATGGCAAAGTAGACAGCACCATATGACTATTTCCCATGAATTTTAAAGTCAATATCATTCAATGTGCTTATATTTTCTTATCTGAAACTATTCATACATCTCTGACCCTCCTTCATTCTGCTTTTCTTCCTCTAAGAATCTAGAGACAGATTTTCCAGGCAGGGCCTGGATTCATGTTTATCTTCTGTTATTATTTGAATTATGTGGAATGTCTCCTATAGGCTCATGTGTTTGAACCCTTAGTCCCCAGCTGGTGGTGCCATTTTGGGTGGTTGTAGAACCTTTTGGACATAGGTCCTTGCTTATATACATAGGTCTACAGGGGCAGGGCTAGGGGTTATAGTTAGGCCCTAGTTCTTGCCAAAGCTCTGTTTCCTGAGCACCATAGCAATGTAGTCAGCTGCCTCACACTTCTATTGCCACAGCCCTCCCCATGCCATGCCTTCTTTCCATGTCACTTCAAACCATAAATCCTTCTTCCTTAAAGTTGCTGTGTGTTAGGTATTTGGTCACAGAGATGAGGAAGTAACTAATATATCCTTAGCTTGCTTTAGAGCTGTGTCTGGCTACTCCTAGCACCAAAGAACATTGGAAAATTTAGTCAAATGAAACAGGGACCAGGAAATAAATTCCAGTAATATGACAATTTAACATCTTATAAAAGATATATAATTGAATTCAGTGGGAAAGACACGGCAAGAAATTCAATGATACTGGCCCAAGTGGCTGTCTTCTGAAATAAAATTTAGTTGGCCCTCTATTCTCAATAAGTTCTAGATGCAGTAAATATTTACATGTAAAAAGTAAAAGTAATTGTTGAGCCAGGTATTGTTTCTCTTTATACCTGTAATTACAGCACTCAGGAGGCAGAGGCAGAGGCAGGCAAATAGCCATGAACTCAAAGCCAGCCTGGTTTATAGTTCAGGAAAGCCTGAACTATAGAGTGAGACCTTGTATCATTTACTTTCTTGTTGCTGGGACAAAATACTTGACCAGAAGGAGCTTATGGAATGAAAGGGTTTATTTTCCGCTTATAGTTTTGAGGGGAAGTCTATCATGGTGGGAAGGCATTCCAGGAGCAGGAAGGCTAGAGTCACATCTGCACATCAGCAGGGGGAAAGTAGAAAGGGAACAGGAAGTAGAGCAGAGTGATTAAACCTCAAGGCCTTTCCCCAGTCCCCAGTGACACCCTACCTCCAGCAAGGCTCCACCTCATAAAGGTTTCACAAATAACTCTTCCCAGCAGTGCCACCAAATGGGGACCCCATATTCAAACACATGAGTCTATGGGGTACACTTTATATTAAAACTACCACAGACCTTATCTCAAAAAAGCAAAATAAATGAGTGTGGTGGCACAAATATTTAATCCCAGCACTCAGGAATAGGAGAATCACTGTAGGTTTGCTGGGATTACAGATACCTGCTATGCCATCCAGCTTTATGTGGGTTCTGAGGATCTGAACTCAGGTCCTCACAGTGTGCAGCAAATGATTTATCCACTGAGTCAGCTCCTCATCTCTCAGGGTACCTAACAGACCTTAGAAATGCTACAAGAGTGGGCTTGGGAGATGGCTTAGAAGTTAAGCGCTTGCTTGTGAAGCCTAAGGACACCGGTTCAAGGCTCAATTCCCCAGGACCCATGTAAGCCAGATGCACAAGGTGGCGCATGCATCTGGAGTTCATTTGCTGTGGCTGGAGACCCTGTCACACCCATTCTCTCTCTGCCTCTTTCTCTGTCTGTCATTCTCAAATAAATAAAATTTTTTTAAATTAAAAAAAAGAAATGCTACAAAAGGAAAGAAAGACATATTGAACCAAAAATTGAACATCTAAACTGGTAAAACATAAATTAGGCAAACAGATAGACACAAGCTTCATATCAGAGAATGCTAGCTAGGGATGGTGGGCAACATGGTCTACTTCAGAGTCCAGGGAGCTTGGGTTTGGGGTGTTAGCAGCCACTCAGCTCCAGCAGATGGGTCTTTGCTATGCAGGGCTGCATGTGCAGTGTGACTGGGTCTTCTGGTCTTGAAGTTCACATATTAGAAGTTATATCATTTTACCTGGTTTGTGCAATGGAACAAAAAAATCAAGATGTCAAAATGGAAATTCTTATCTCTTCAAAATACTATTCTCCCCACCTTCTTGCCACACACACACACACACACACACACACACACACAGAAATGGCTATTCCTTCTGGTCACTCTTGGCCAGCTACCCCCCAACCCATGTACTAAGCTGCCTCATATACTCCTTTTTCTCACCCTGCCTGATGTTCTTTCACTTCCTGCATTCTCTTTTTTACCCCCAGGGTCTCTAAGTTTCTCAAATAGACTATTGCTAGCAGTCTCCAAATTAATTCCCTGCACTCCCCTCACCCTTTGTGATACCAAAGACTCATTCCTATAGAGCAGGTGGGTTTTTTTTTTTTTTTTTTTTGCTTCTGTGTGTGGTGTACATGCATGTTCACATGTGTGTGGGAACACATGTATATGCATGTATATGGAGGCCAGAGGTTGATGTCATGTCCACTTTATTTATTGAAGCAAGGTCTCTCACTTGAACCTGGGGCTCATCAACTAGGCTAGTCTAGTCATCCAAACTAGCCATCTTGCCCCAGAGATCCCGTGTCTGCCTCTCAAGCCCTGGGATACGGGGCGGGGGCGGACCTGCCACTTCTGCCTGGTTTTATGTGGGTGCTGGGCATCTGAACTCTGGTTCTCATGCTTGTGTGCCAAGTGCTTCATCCCTGAAGCCATCTCCCCAGTCCTGTAAAGTGCAGCTCCATTCAACCAGCTTCTTGGGCAGAAACTTTCTCTCTTCTCCCCCAACATTGGCTTAACAATGAGCAAAGGTCCAAGCCTTCCAGTAAATGTCCTGGGCATTAATTTTGTATTTAATGCCATCTAGACACCTCAGCTATGCTGTGTGCATCTCTATTTTCATTTATGGTAGGATGAAGTGGGTTCCTGACAGTTATAATCTGAAAAAAGTACAATTGTCTGTTAACTATGAATCCCTTGAGGACAGGGACAACCTTGCTGCTTCTATATTGACAATTATAAAGCATCTTGCTTTTTTTTTCTAGTGTGCTGTGTTTTTGCATGCATATAATGTATACCCATGTGTGGAGATGCAAAACACCTGTGCTAATGCATGTGAAGGCCAGAGGAAGATATTAGGTATTCTCTTCTGCCTTATTTCCTTGAGACAGAGCCTCCCACTGAACTCAGAGCTGCTCATTTTTCATTTAGACTGGTTGATCAGCGAGCCCCAAGGATCTTCTTATCTGTGTCTCCATTTCTATCACTGAGGTTACAGGCCTGCATAGCCATTCCTGGTTCTTTGTGGGTGCTGGGTACACACGCATATTTCCCTGCTGTGCCATGTCCATAGTCCTTGATTAACACTTTTGATTGAATTGACTGTTGGTATCCCTCTCCACACTCTCTCTGTTTGTCTTTGTCTCTCTGTCCTTTTGGGGGCCTCATTTCATCTGCATTTAAAATATGTACTAAAGGGGCTGAGAAAATACATTAGTTACCTTGCAAGCATGAGGACCTGAGTTAAATCCCCAGAAGCAATGTAAAAAAAAAAAAAAAAAGCTGGATGTCATCACACTTGTATTCTCAGCACTGGGTGTGGCACAGACAGGATCCCTGGAGGTTGCTGGTTGGTGAGCTTCGGGACAGTGAGAGACCCTGTCTTCAAAAAAGGCAAATGGTGCCGGAGGATGACATCTGAGGTTGTCTTCTGGCTTCCAAATGTACATACACACATGCTCACTCATGTACATGCATACTCATAAAATTAAAAAAACAAAACCATGCACTTCAGAGGGATATAGCAGAAACCATTAGCTGAGGTCTCTGGATGGCATTACGGCTTACTGATTAAAAAACAAAAACACAAACAAAAAACAACCCTAGAACTGTCTGTGGCTTCCTCAGCTTTCTCTGTAAAGGACAAAGGAGGTGGTGTGGATAGTGCTAACGGTCATTTCTGTCCAGATTGCTAAGAATTGCAAGTGCTGCATTGCTACAAAGTGCCTCATTGTAGGAAAGAAATTTCTTTGAGTTATGTAACTTGGCAACACTTTACAAATAACTTTTGAAAACAATTAGGCTCAAAGCTATTATAATCTTGTAAGATACAAACTTAATTTTAAAATTGTGGTTAAAACATGCATAATATGAAATTTATGATTTAAAAATTTATGCTTTTAAACAAATTGTAAGCAAATAAACTCAGTGGCACTACATAAAAAAAGAAAATAAGGACTAAGAATGATCATTAGACCTAATTGGAATATGACCATTAGACAATATGTTCATATGATAAAGTTCTCAATTAAAAAAAAGAATGATCATTAGAGAGAATTCAAACTATAGTCATACCCTTTTCTCATTAGATTAAGGACATTTATAGACAGACCATCCTGACTTTAACAACTTATGATTTTTTTTTGACTTTATGATGGATGGTGTGAAAGTAGTAGAAAGCAGACTTTGAGTTTCGATTTTGTACAAGAGTAGCTGAAGGTGGCAGAAACCAGTCTAGTGACTACACGGCCGTAGCTTCCAGTTAGCCACGGATCACAAGACAAACCACTAGTGCATTACAGTGTGTTTGTATTGCTCAACTCTGATGTTCAAGGTGAGTGAGATGCAGTAAATGTGTTTTCACCTTCTCATGCATTTACTGGGTCCTAGTCCATCATAAGCTGAGGAGTGTTTTAACTAGACAGTTGCCTGAACTTCTGCCTTTGTTGGTGCCACCTGCATCAGGTAGGATGGCATGCACGTGCATGTGCACACGTGTGTGTATGCATGTTCACACATGTGTGGGACCATGTGTCTGTGTTAATGCACGTCCACATGTGGAGGCAAGAGGTTGTCTCCCTCTATTACGCCACACCTAGTCTTGGAGACAGGGCATCTTATTGAAAGTAGAGCTTGCTGATTTTACTAGTTTAGCTGTCCAGCTTGCCGGCTGGGTCCCTGTCTCTGCAAGGCACTGGGATTACAGGTAAACTGCTGCGCTAGCCCTGCATTTACGTGGATGCCGGGTATTTGAACTCAAGTCCACATGCCTGCACAACAAGCGTGTTGCTGACAGAGCCATCCCCAGTGCTCTAGGGTTGCTTCTGGAAGCACTGGCAGAGTCCTGGCAGGAGTAGCTAAGGTAAAGTAAAGCTTCCTGTTTCCCTTGTTCCAAGAAGTCTGTTGATGGGTGATCCACAGTGGGTGCAGTGGCACCATGTGTCACAGACACAGAGCTTCTTGCTCTGCCATCCCTGTCATATGCTGCCTTTCCAAGAACACAGCAGTCCTCCAAGTCACATTCATGTTCCAGACAGGAAGGAGGGCAAGGCTGGCTTGCTCACATAGGTTGACTCTTTATGTAAGAAAACAATGGTCTTCCCAGAAGCCACACCCAGTAGACTTCTGGTCACATCTCATTGGCTGGACGGGTTCACAGGCCCTCATCCAGCTTCTCACAGGAGGCCCACACCCAGATCACAGCCTGGGAGAGAGCTGTTTGGTTCTGTAAGTGCATGCTGTCTCCATAAGAAAGGGAAGCAGGAGGCTGTGAGATACATGGTGTTTACTTGAACCAAGTGAATGATACTGACAGCAAGCAGTGCTCTTTTTGTTTTCTGGAAAGAACAGCTTTACAGGGACAATACTATGTCATAGAAAAAGCTCTTAGAGGTGTGAGGAGACGGTTCAGTCAGTAAAACACTTTTTGCACAAGCTTGAGGACCCGATGCCCTGAATTTACACATATGCTGGGCATAGTGACCTGTGTCTGTGATCTCTGTGTGGGGGAGGCAAGTGGGTTCCTGGAGCAAGATGGCTAAATCAATGCACCC